>CM028129.1:1282752500-1284145000 GCA_016271365.2 Neoceratodus forsteri | reverse complement strand
AGCCTCTATGTACTGTCTCTTTAAGAGCTTCTTGGATTGCAGTCATAATTAATCTGAGAGGGAGCTCTGTTAGAAGATGTACTTGTTTGCTGATCATTTATCAGAGTAGTAATAATATTGCAGTTTGTTCTAACCTGCCTTCTTTGCAGCATGGGCAGTTCTGTTTGTTTCCATCATTTTGGTCCTGGACTGCCGAATGGGCCAATCACTACATTTGAGACTCTAAAATGAAGCCTGCCTACAGGGGCTTGGTGGGGCCAAAACATGTAGGAATTGTAGTTTTGGGCTTTTGGCACCTAAAATAACCTGGATGGGGAGCTCTTGCTGTGAGTGACAGACAGATCAGCCAACCAAACCTTTTGGATCTTGGGGAAAGTCCCACACTGCTTGCAGTTTCAGTTAGATCTGAGTTGGGAAGTGAAGAAGTACAAGCTTGAGATAGTTCGAGTAGCAATCCATATAGGATTTGCGCGAGAAAACTGTGGAAAGGCCTAAGTTTGGCCTGCATGCCTGACTGCTGTTCCTGAGAGGGGACTTGTGCTTTTTTTCGGAATGAATCCGAACTTGGAGAGCGAATTAAGCCACTGAATTGTGACCAGGCTTTAACCTGAAGAAGACCGAAGATTTGCTGAATGCGATCAGCCTGTCAGGACTTCCAGCTACCTCTGAACTCCCGGATTGTGCAGAGACTCTGTAATTATGACCAGAGAGCCATTTGCCTGGTACAGTAGAATTTCCTTACATGTGAATATGCTGTGTGCTTATAGTGGGTCGTGATTTGGTTCTCCACTGTGTATCTGAACTGTGTTTTGCTGCTGGAGGCTGTATCCAGCTCCATGGACTGAATCCGTATCCATTTCCATTTGCCTGGGCCCTGCTACACTGGCCCAGCCAGAATACCTGCTAGGCAGAGAAAGTCATTGACGAGAGACTGGCCTGGGGATCAGCCCCCTGCTCAACGCCTTGAATGGGAATGACACCTTGGTGATTCGTGTGGGCCCTGCTTCTCCGTGCACTCCAACTCAGCAGCCTGCAGTCTCGATTTCATCCTGCCTGTGTCCAGTATTGGGTATCATGAGTAAACATCAGGATAGCTCCCTGCAACAACAGCTAAATCTAAAAGTGTTGTCATCTGATTGTCTTGTTGCCTTTTCTTTCACGAACTGAGCCCTCCAGCTCCGGATTACAAATAGTGTGTGTTGTGCATGTTGCTTTCTTCCATCACAGGGCCCCAACCAGCTGCAACGTTCCTGGCTAGCCCACCGTTTTCCTACCTGGGTACCCAGAGTGTGTGACTGTGTAGGGACTCTAAACTGCATGCATAACTGTCTGATTAATATAGCTTTTAAGCAAATCAACCTGATTATGCCCCTCCCTTGTTCAAGTCCCTGAATAAATCAGATTTAACTTTGTTTGCATTTAACCTGACTGTGTTTCCAGTTTGTGTCAAGAGTATTGTACTGTTGTTATTTGCTGTGCTTAATCTTGTTTTACAGGAGGTCCCCAGGGTCAAGCTAGAGGAACCAGCCCTGGTGGTAAGTGCAAACAGAGTGGGTAATTACCTGGTGAATAAGAGTCATTGTGAAAGTGATTATTGTATATTGTTCAGGCCACGAGAAGGAGGAAAGGCGGGATACAGTGTCCCGGAGGGCTGTGCCCAGGTCAGCTTGACCAGTACCAACCCTGACTTCCGGGTGGAGGCACCCATATCAGAACCTAGGCCCCTTAACCTGCAACTAGCCAAGCAGGCTGGGGCAGTAGCCCTTGGAATAGCACCACCTAGGGGTTACATCTCCTTTTTCATTTTAAAGTTATTCACATTTGAATCTGGCTAGTACAGCTACTGAGGCCAAATATTCTAAACCTGAATGAATTAAAATTGCACTATGACATAGTGGTACAAGGAAGGATATCACTATGACAAATGTTATTTTTATTTTATTCTTTGGTAACTGGGTAAGGCCCACCAGGCACAGGTGCCTGTTTTCAGGGGCGACCCAGGAGCACTGGGGAGGTTAAGTAACTTGCTCAGAGTCACACAGTATGCAAGTGGAGGTTGTTGGAATCAAACCCAGGTCTGTCTGCAGATGTACCAAGCTCATTCACAGCTTGTTACTCTAACCTCTAGGCTATACTGCCAGCCCCAAATGCATCAAGAAAAGATAGCGATACCTTTTCATGTGTAGAGAGATATCACTTTATATCTGACCGGTTATCTTAAAATATATCTTGTGTATATGTGTGTGTGTGTGTGTGTGTATGTAGGTTAATAGCACATCAACCACTCTCCCACGACAACTCAACAGATGTCGGGTAAAAATCTTAGGCCAAACTCTCACCCCATTCCATGTGTAAACAAGCTGATATGCTACAGTATAGGAGAATGAGGTGAGATTTAGGCCTGACCTAAAGGTGGACTAAGCTGCGGAGAACAAAAAATCCGTATCTAGCACTGTTTCTGAGATACGGGCGTCAAAAGTTGCAGCAGGTGCCACAGTGATAACCTATGGGAAATTTCCAAATTCGGAGCACTGTAACTATGGGCCCATTGAATGTTTTGGGACCAAACCACCAAAATGCACATCTGTGAGACCAGGGCTTGCCACCCTGTAAATTTCAGCCCAAAAGCCCCAACCGTTGTGATGTTGTGGGGTAGCAAAGAATTGCTGTTTTTTCTGTCGCAAATTGCAGCAGTTTCCCAAAATTTTGCAACAGAATGGACAAGACACTTTTGTGATTTGTGAAAGTGTTGCATCTGTTGTGTCACAATTTGCAACGTCACAGGAGGTCCGATCGCCAAAATGGCATTTCTGGGGGGAGTTTCCCCCCAAAAAAGCTAGTGCTGTGATCCTCAGGGCCCGACTAGGCACACACAACTGTCAGTGTTTACTAAGGGGGTCCCAAATGTAAACATCAGGCATTTTTCTCTCTCGCTAACTGAAAACAAGATGGCTGCTGCACGACAGTAAAAGGGCCATTTGCAACAGTAAAATGTAGTGGCGGCAGCTTTTGAGAGACACATATATATTTTTCCCCATTGACTATAATGGGCAATTTGTTTTTTGAATAACTTTGGAACAATTTAATATTTTTTCACCAAATCTTCGAACAGCAGATCAGTGACCCAGACTGCATCTTCCCTGAAGATTTAAGACCAAATGGACAAATCGTGTGGGCTGTAGCCATGAACAAAGAAACACCATGTTTTTTGGCACTCTGCAGCTCTGCAACCGCTCATCCAACTGTAATGCAACTTGCCAGATGTAGAGATCTATGGTATCAGACCGCATGTGCAAGATTTCAGGCAAATCCATTGTTCGGTGGCAAAATTATAAAAGTCCAAAATTTGGGGTTAAACATAGAAGTGGCCGGGCAACCCTGACTATAGCTGCACTACCTGCCAACCCCCGGCTCCCCAAGTCTGTCCCTGAACCCGGGTCGCCAGCATGGCATGAGGTGTGGCATCCAGCACCTCAACCTTAATGCCACTGGGCTGACTACATTTTCTTTTTTGAAAACAGAAGATATTAAGTACATTTGCTTTCCCCTTATCATCCACTGTCCACACTTGTTATCTTCACCAGTCTTTCTATGCTTTGCTTTTTACATCTTTTTTTCACTGATAAAGAAGGCCTTATCATTGACTTTCACCCCTCCACAGTCCTTAGTTTGATCTCCACCTTGGCCCTTTTAGTCTCGTATTGGCTGTTGTTTTAAGCTTCTTCAAGTACTTTGCCCTACTTTCAACTGACTGATCCAACTTATACTTTTCTAAGGTGACTCTTTTCACCTTTACTGCCTCCCCTCACTACCCCTGAGAACCACATTGGCCTTTTACTTTCCTTGCTTTTCCTGACTATTCTCACACATCCCTCGGCAGCCTCCAGGATTCCCTTCTCCTAACCCTTAGGCTGCTGACAGAATTAGAATGTTTAGGAATTCTGGACTGATATATCAAGCAAGATATAGCAAGAGTCAATACTGTGGTTTTCTATTTTTCCTCCAACCCCCTCAGCTACTGTACCACTTCAAGCCTGGTCCCCAGAAATTCTCCCATTTTTTAAAAATCAGCTCTTCTGAAGTCCCATACCCTTGTTTTGGAGTGATGGTGCATTCGCCTAGGGCAGTGGTGGGCAACCTGCTGCCCGCGGGCTGCATGCGGCCCTCAGCAGGTTAAGCTGCGGTCCCCTGAGAAAATTTCTGCCACCGCAACTGGACCGCACTGTACTGCATAAAAGAGAAATAAACTGAGTTCTAACTGTACTTAATACTATTTATACTGTTTTTAACCTTTTAATGATATCAGTCCATTAAATAAAGTTTTTTTTTTGCATTCAAATCTGTCACTTTTGATTAATTTTGTGGTGAAATGGATCTGATCCGGGTCGTGCGCGGTCATGCGGCCCTCAAGGGGGTTTGAAGGCCACATATGCGGCCCTCAGGTTATTTTAGGTTGCCCACCACTGGCCTAGTGCAAGTCTGGTTTTTGCTACCCCTGTGAGAAGGTGGTTTATTCGAAAGAATAGGCCGAGTCTGTGTTTGAGTTTTTTAGTGAGTTCCTCTATATGCTCAGAGAAGGACAGTTTATTATCAATCCAGGCACCCAGATACTGTATTTAAATTTTGTAACCAATTCAAGAGTCTCACCAAAGAGGGTAGTGATCAGGGGTACGTCACCCAGCTTAGTGATAAGCGACAGCTTAGTAAAGGGAGAGAATAGCATTGCCTTTGTTTTTTTTGGCATTTAAAAGTAGTTTTAGTTGGAGAAGATTTTTCTGGAGATGGCTGAAATCAAGTTGCAGGTCTCTACATGTTATTTCTGGGGATGGCCTAGCAATATACAGTACAGTGTCGTCTGCAAATCAGTGTATATTAGCAGACTTTATCCCTGAATGAATATTGTTAATATACATAGCAAACAGGCGAGGGCCCAGAATGGAACCCTGTGGAACGCCTTTCAGTAGGGTTCTTGTGGAGGGGGAGATCTCCTCAGCCTTTTACCTTCTGAGAACGTCCACTCAGGTGTCTATCAAACCATTTGAGGGCTGTATTATCCAGGCCAAAGTTACAGAGGATGTCCAGGAGCAAGGAGTGATCCACCATATCGAATACCTTGTTTAGATCCAAGAACAAGGCACGTACATATTGCTTAATAGTTCCTTCTTTAATTTCAATTCTATACGCTTTTATTGAAATACTACAGATATTGTAACAAACAACAACATATGAATCAAAGGCTTAATATTAATGTTATTATTTATTTTATTCTATATTTAACTTGAAGCAATCAACTTTTTATGACGTTTTATGAACCTAAGTACAACAATCAGTATTCTTATACACTGTCTACATTATCAAGTTCAAGTTCAAGTTTATTGCAGGAAAACTCCATTGAGCAAGTTCGTTCACAAGGAGGTCCTGTGACATAAACACTTAAAGTACAAACATAAATACGTAATAACAGTATATACATGAAATGCACGTTACATGATACAGGCTGGATATACATACAAGGGTACCACATAGGGTGACCGCAGGTGGTAAACATTAATATGAGACAGGGAAGCGACTTACAGGTTGCATACTGATAAATGAAACATGATGACTGGTGTGTGCAATACATATATTTTGGCAGCTAGAACAAACAACAGACTACAACTGATATGGGGGTGGAGGAGTGATTTGATAGAGTAGCAGTGGAGCGTTAAGCATAGATAAAGCCAGGAGTAGAAGGGGAAGGGAAAGCAGTTAATATGACAAAGCAATTATACCTTACCAGTGGATAAATATGGCACACATGGGGAAGGAAGAGACTTAATGACAGTTACAGGTGTCTTATTTTGGCTGAACTTAGCGATTTGTAGAAGTTTATTGAAACTGTGCTAGTTAGTTTCAATGCGGTTTGTAATTGGTTCCAAATGGAGGGAAGGCACATGCAATATACGTTTACCAAAGGAGGTCCGCGTCCTTGGTATGTCAAGCATAATAAAGTCAGATTTTCTTAATGAGTATGCACTATGTGAGATACTAATAAGGAAGAGAGATAGCTTGGCAATTTCTGCAGGAGCAGTTTAGAGTCCATAGCCCAGCATGGAGCAAGCTCTATAGTAAGGGATGTCCAACCAACTGCTGCATATAAGTCACAGTGATGCGAATGGTAAGGAGTTGGTAATGAACCGTAACCTACGTGATAAGGATGTCAGTTTACCTAGATTTAAGAGTGGTGGAGGAATAGATTACATCGCCATAGTCGAGTAGGGAGAAAAGTGGCCTGTACAAGCTTGTTTGAGTTTCAAGGGAAAAATGGCCTGTTTCTGTAGAAGAAACCTAACCTTTTTTAACCTTCTAGAGACATCTTCAACGTGGTCATTGAAAGATAATTTATTGTCGATCCAGATACCAGATATTTAAATTTGGTTACAACTTCCAGAGGCTCGTTTATTGTGGTGACAATGAAGTCTTGGGCAAGGGTATTTTGGGGCTGTGACAGCACTGCGGGAGAATATCATTGCTTTAGTCTTCTTAGCATTGAGCAGAAGCTTTGCCTTTATTAGATTATGCTCAAGTTGTGCGAAGTCAGCTTGAAGCACTCCCTTGACTTCAGATAACGATGAGCCAGAAGTATACAACACAGTATCATGCGCAAAAAAGTACAGATTGGACGTAGATATGTTAGCACCTAAGTCATTAATGTACAAAGAAAACAAGATAGGGCCTAAGATGGATCCTTGGGGGACTCCTCTTGCAACTGGCAAGGCAGCAGAAAAAAAAGCCTTCCGTCTTTACTTTTTGGAATCTTCCAGTTAGGTAGCTAGAGAACCACTGGGTGGTATGGTATGTGGCACCCAACTTGCAAGGCAATTGACTAATAGTTTGTGATCAACAGTATCAAAAGCTTTGCTGAGGTCCAAAAGACTCGCCAGTTACCTTCTTAGCATCTATAGCAGAGATCAATTATTGGTTACTTTTGCTAGTGCAGTGATTGTACTATGATTAGCCTGAAGCCGATTGAGCTAGGTTAAGAGAGAGAAGGTTTCCAAGTGAGATTTTAACTGAATATGGATCAGTTTTGAGAACTTTAGAAAGGCTGGGCAATATGGAGATAGGCCTATAGTTGTTTACATCGTGGGTCACCAGATTTAAATAGAGGAGGATGTGCTGATTTCAGCAGGCGGCACAGTGGCAGATGTAATGGAAAGATTGAAGATGTGGAGGTGGGGCAGTGAGATGGGCGTAGCCTGACCTTAGGAAAAAGGGTTCCAAGCCATAGATCCTCTTTTTTGGTGTCTAAGTTAAGAGAGAATCTTCTACTTCTTTATAAGTAATCTGCGCAGTTGGAAGGGGTTGGGTGCAGGACTAGATGAAGGGGAAGGGGTATGCTGGCTCACCGCAGCACCAGCATAAGGTGACGAGTCAAAAGCTAATCCAGCTGTGGTAAAGTGGGAGTTAAGTTCCTCCAGGATTAGGGACTTGTTTTCCACAATCTTGCCACTTGCAACTATCTTTGTTGATACAGAGGGGGCCATGGGCCGTCCTTCTATCGGACGTGTTAAGCAAATCTGTCTCATCAATATCGACATCACAGTCATTGTCATCATCTGAAACATAAATAGATTACATTAATAACTATGTAAACTGAGTCTATTAAATAAATAAATAAATAAATAACTAAGATGCTGGGAACCTCCACAAAGGAGACCCACAGGAGGGTGGCATGGGACCCCACAGAGGAAGGAAACAACTCCTGGTGGGGGACTCCATTGTTAGAAGGGTAGAACTGAGGGAGGGGGGGAGAGGGAGGTAAGGTGCCTGCCTGGCACCATGGCTTGGAGGGACAGGGAGCAGATCCTCAGGATTGTGGGAGCAGCTGCACAGTGGAGGGAGCTGGATGTTATTGTCCACCTGGGGCAAATGACCTGGCTGGGAAAGGGATCAGAGCAGTGCAGGAGGAGTTTGTGGAGTTGGCGAGGGGTCTTAGACAAGTAGCACGCATGGTAACCTTCTCGGAGGTGCTGTTTGTCTATGGCATGGGTGAGACTAGGATGCTCCACACCATGGAATTCAATCAATGGTTGAAAAACTGGTGCAGAGCTCAGGGTTTTGGCTTCATTGGGGACTGGGGGTCCACCTGGAGGGATGCAGGCCTATACTGGTGCGATGGTCTGCATCTGTCCAGGATGGAAACCAGGATCCTAGGTGATAGGTTTAAATGCTTCATTGGCAAACGTTTAACTCATTCACTCTCGGTGGATATTTTGGGTCCATTCCAGCAATGGATGGTTCTGACGCCGTATGGCTATATATATATACACACACACACACACTTTTTGGATAGAGCCCCCTGCAAATAAACTGTGCCTTGCCTGTTGAACAATAAAGGCTCCAACACTGACCTCTGAAGCATTTCACTTGAGACCTCCCTCTACTCCAGCATACTACACTTTCTACTTCCTGTTTCCCAGCCAAATTGAAAGCCATCGTAGTATGCGACCCCCATTTCTTTTTTTAAAATTGCCATGGGATCTGAGAGATCCAACTGAAAAAAACTCTAGAGATCAACAGAAATGTGCAAGGTTTAACAAATGCACTGTAATTATCCCTTCCTGTCCACTGTGCGTTGTAAGCTATACAGGCTCACTCTGCTGTTCCTGTTTTTCAGCAGGGTTTCCAGGATGCTGACCAAAGAAAAAACACAGAAACCAAGCTTGTCATCTGCCTAGGTGCCCAGCAGGCAGCAGCCCTCTGGTTTAAATGACAAACTATTCTCTACTAACATCTTTCGGCCCCCTTATGGTTTACCACTGTAGTTTGTCCTTTTTACCTCCCACCCGTCATATCTGCTTGTATGTGTGCATGATACTTTTGCATGTGTGGGTATGCCTGCGCACACTTCCACCCAGTATGTATGTGTAAGCATACTCACATGGGTATTCCAGCTTTGTGGCATATCTGTTTTCATTTTCTCCGGATAGCTTAGTCTCTGTCTCCCTCCCCAACCTTTGTCACCTTTCAGCCTTCTTACCGTGCCCTGTTAATTATTTATTTCTGTATTTATTTATTTTGTTTTTATTAGCCAGGTAAGTGCACTAGACAAAACAGTTGCCTATTTTCAGGCATGACCTGGGAGATCACAGCAGTGGAGGTTTTCACAACTTACAGACTATGTGAAGGGTGTATACAAGTGTCTAATAGTACTACAGAGCAATAAGCCAAGAAACTAAATACAATGTGGAAGTATGATTCGTGATGCTGGGCAACGTACAACAGTTACAACACGGGTAACAGGAACCAAATTATGTTTCATACATTTAGTGTTGGTAATTAGTATTACAAAACAAGCGAACAAGTGCAACAACTCGGAATTTAGTGTTGGTCCTACGCTGCCCATGAGTAGAAACATTTAGAGGGCCTAAATAGGAAGAAATAGTATCCACTTTTGAAGGTATGGCTAGGTAGACACAGTTGGGCCATGGTTGGGATGGTGTTTCAAAGTGTAGGGGCCGAGTAGGAGAAGGACAGTTCCCCTAACTTAGTTCTGGTTTTGTGTATGGCCAAGGAACCTGGGATATTAGACCTTAAGGGATAAAATATACTGTCAGGTATAACGAGCAATGCTAGGGACACTGGGGTTTGTTTAGCCACAGCATTATATACAGCACTTCCCATGGTGAGTTTGCTCAGGGCAGATGGAGGAAGTCAGCCAAGTTTGGAGTAGAGGGTACAGTGATAGGTATATCTGTTTGTGGTCAAAGTGAATCTAGAGATATTATTTAGGCCACATCCCATTTCTGTAGGACAGTTTTGTGAAGCTGAGAAGTAGATAGACATCCCATAAGTAAGTTTGGAGAGCATAATGCCATGGGCAATGGCTATATGGGCTTTAGGAGTGTGGTTGTTTCCGATCATTCAGTACAGCCCCAACCTGATATTCACTGCCTTACTAACAGCCACTCATACATGTCCAGTGATGTGTCAAGTGTGACTCCCAAGTCATTATAGGAGGAAACAGTGGTGAGACAGAATCCATTCTCACATGCCACCATCAGTGGGGAGAGGCACTTTTTTAAAGTCAGAGCTGAACTGAACAGCATAGCCTAGGTCTTTGTGGTATTCACAAGGAGTCAGTTTGAGCAGAGCCATCCTTGAACTGAATGCAAATCAAAAGAAAGCTGACAGCTTAAATCAGAGATGTTGCTAGAGCTCATAAAAGGGATTAGGTCATCAGCATATAGGATGGGTGTGCAGTGCGAGAAACTAGTATGGATTGAGTTGATATGGAGAGAGAAAAACGGGGGCCAGTATGGATCCTTGAGGGACCCCAGCTGAAGTAGCTGCTGGCTCAGACAGAGAGTGGCAAGATTTAACATGTTGGAACTGATTACCCAGGTAGTTTCTAAACTATGATAGGTCAATTGAGGAGACACCCAGTACACTAAGCTTTCCAGAAAGCATGGAAGTGGCCAACCAAATCAAAGGCTTTGGTGAGGTCACTGAAAAACCACACCCATAAGCTCACCCCTATCCATAGTAGAGGCAGTACTGGTGGTGAGTGATAGAGGGCGCTGGTGGTGCTGTGTTCTTTCCTAAAACCGTATTGTGCAGGCGACAGGATGTTCTAGGTATTAAAGTACCGATCAATTGAGAGACTACCAGTTTCTCAGGTATTTTATTGAGTACTGGTAGTATCGCTATTGGCATGCAATTACCAGTGTTCTTACTATTACTGTTCTTAAACACTGGTACAACATACAAGGTCTTCCATTAGTGAAGTACTGTGTGAGAGTTTAGAGATGTGTTAAAAGATTATAGTAATTAGCCAGTCTGGTGGCACAGAGGGCTGAAGTGCTGGACACCTTACCTAGTGTCACACCACGACCCGGGTTCAAGAATGGCCTCAGGTCATTGGGGAGCTGGCACGTTGGGGGGGGAGAGCAGGATTGAGAAGCCAAAAGTCAGCTCTCCTCTCTCGGGGTGGCTGTCGTCCCGCTGTAGTTCTGCTGCCACCAGGTGGAGCTCTGATGGCTAGTGTAGGCGGGAGGGGGCGACAAGTTGTGGGAGGGCACCTCAGGGTGCGGTATGCGCATGCCTCTACATGCACGCGTGCGGCCGAGGTACGGGGCGGGCGAAAATGGGGAAAAAAACTGATACAAATAGAACAAAAAAAGATTATAGTAACCAGTACAGCAAGTACCTCAGCAGGAGCACTCCATATTTCTAGTTCTGTATCGCCTAAGCCAGTGGACTTATACAGTGGGATTTGCAAAAGATGTTTACGCACCTCAGCACATGACCACTTTGAGGCAGAAAGGAGGGTGGCAGGGGCAGGCATTATCAGTGGGAGGACTAGCGGGTGAGACAGCAGGGGAAGGGAAAGCCTCTGAATAGGCCATGAGGTTGGTGAAGCTCTGGTTAAAGGCATTAGCTATGGTGACAGGATTGTTACAGTTGACTTCCTTAATAATTAGATCCTTGGGTATGAAGTTACAGGATTGACTTAAAACTTGCTTAATGTTTTTTCCAGAAATGGCTTGCATTACCAGATGTGGAGTCAAGCATTGACTTGTAATGCTGGCTTTTGTTTCGCCAGATGGCCCTTTTGCACTTATTTCTGAGTTCCCTGTACTTTGCCCAGTCAGTGGTAGACTTAATGGTTTTAAAGGTAGACCAGCAGGCATACCTTTGTTTTATTGGTGCCAGCAGGGGATGAGTCAGCCATTTGTTGAATGGGGCGTGTACACGTCTGGTAGTCTTAGGCGCATATTTGGCTTGGATACCATGCATGACCTCATTGAAGACAGAGCCTGGTTTACATTGTTGGTGGCCAACAGCTGAGGCTAGTCTGTGCTTGCAACTTGCTGTATAAAGTGTGCAGAGTCCAGCTTTGAGATATCATGGAAGTGTATGCTTTTTGGAGAGACCTTGGGGGTCTTTGCCCTCCAGAGACAGTAGACAGAAGAGTAGTTGTTAATGGCTTCAGGAAGGACACCAGACCAGGAAATTCTGTCAAGTCTGGGGGTGAAAATCCAATCATTTAGGGTGGAGCTCTGACCATTGTTTGCCCTTATATTGGGTTCTGAGATTAGTTGGTGAAGCTGAAATTTGTTTTGAGTCAGTTCAGCATTTTTTGTTTTGCCACCAGGCCAATCAATGTTAAAATCACCAGTTAGGAAATACTCATTGTTTTGGTCCAGCGAGCCAACAGAGCTCAAAAGTAAAGGAAGAGCCTGTTGACTATCAGTTGCCGGAATGCTGTGACAGAGAACATGCAGCTTGTTGGAGTTCCCCAACAGGAGGAGTGCATGACAAAATTCAAACAAAGGACTGAAAGTTGATAGGCAACTAGATGCAGAGACGTGTAGATGATCCCTATACAAGATCATAGTCACCCCACCTCTGTTAGATACAGTACAATCAGATCTGATTAAACTGTAACTCGACAAGACATAAAAGTTATCAAGTTTTCATCGACCTGGCCAAGGCATTTGACACTGTCTCCCACTTACTCCTCCTGACCAAACTCGCCAACATTGGTCTGTCCAGCTAGGCCATTAGTTGGTTCCACTTGTACCTTTTAGGCAGGTCCCAATCCATCAGAATCAGTTCTTCCACCTCAGCACCCCTCCCTGTCACCAAAGGGGTACCACAAGGCTCTGTCCTAGGCCCCCTCATGTTCTCCATCTTTCTGAATGACCTGCCTTCTGCCTGCCCACACACCTCTATCCACATGTATGTGGACGACACTGTCCTGTATACATCTGGCCCCTCGGCCTCAGAGGTTACGATCAGATTACAGCTGGACTTTTAATACGGTCCAGCACTGACTTCACTCCAATCAACTCTTCCTGAATGCCAAGAAAACCGTCTCAGTAACCCTTGGCACAAGGCAGAGACTTTCTAGGCTCCCTTCCCCATCACATTACACACCCTCTGGATGGGACACCCCTGGAGACCTGTATCTCATTCAGATACCTTGGTGTCTGGCTTTACCAGCACCTCAATTTTTCTGCACATGTTGACTCCATACTCAAGAAGCTTCATCCTAGGCTTGGTGCACTTTACCTCAACCGTGACAGTATCCCAACATCTGCCCGTAGGGCCATCGTGTAGAAAATTATCCTTCCTGTCTTCGACTATGGGGATGTAGTCTCCAGTGCTGGTCCCAAGTCCACCTTAGCCAGACTGGACCCCCTTTTCCACTGTTTCTGTCGCTTTGTCCTGAACTGTCCCTACTCCACTCACCACTGTGCCCTCTACCAATCACTGAACCTTACCTCTCTAGATAACCGTAGGCAGTCCCAGTGTGCCAAACTCCCAGCCAAGAACTGGTCACAGTCACTCCCCCCATACCTTGCCACTGCCCTAGCCAACCCCAGCACCCTAGCATATTCCCTCAAAAACATTGACTTCCAGATCTTAATTGTCCCACATAGATCCACTGCTGCTGGCCAAGCTGCCTTTAGCTACTGCATGCCAAATTTGTGGAACTCCCTCCTTGCAAACATTCATCGCTTCTCTTCCTCCCCGCATCTTAACTCCATGGTTCATGCTTATTTTTCCTTTACCTGCTCATGTGTATAGGCACTATTACAGACCACAGAGAGGCAGGACTTTGTAACCATTCTGTGAACATTTTAAAACATGCTTACCTATCCTACTATTTATTGTATTGTGTCTATACTGCACCTGTTTGAGCCTGTTTCTATTGTTCTCTCGACCTTTTATGACATTGTCTGAGGACCTGATTTTGTGTAACAATTGTCCTTGTGTATCATACTTTGTATTATGCTGTCTTAAAACTGTGTATTGTATACCCCTGTGTTCCCCCAGGATGCATCTAGAATCGAGCAGTAGCCTGCTCAGTATACCTTCCTGGTTAAACGTATAAATAAATAAATAAATAAAGTATGTTCCATTTTAACCAGATTTTGGTTATGCCAATTATTTCAGGTGTATAGTGGTTAACACATATTGTGTTTTGCTAAGATGTTTGGAAAGACTCCTTATATTAATGTGGGCAATATACAGTCTGTTAACACAGTACTGGGTGGGGGCTGCTGCATAAGACTGGGGGGTGCAGCTGACTGGGGGCCAGAATTCGGCTCAATATCATCAGCCATCAGAAAGAGGGATAGTATTAACTAGGTGAGGGAGCAGATCCTACATGACAAAGGCACTGGGCAACCCCTCCAGCACAGGCTAAGAAGGTACGCTATAGCCCGATGCAAATCCCAGGACTCAAAGTGGTGATCATTTCCATACTTCTCCATGTGTTGGGCTGTTAGTACATTTCAACATTGTGAAAGCAGAGATATTTGTGGAGACAATACAGCATATTCCATTGGGAGGCAGTGTGTCAGCCAATACTAGTAGGCAGGCAAGGATGCTGGCATGAGACAGTATATACTTAGGGGACCCCATACTAAAAAGAGGTTAAATAACAAAATATTAGCTACACAGTCCTTGCCTGAGGCTCAGGTAAAAATGCACAGGCCTACAAGGCAGGGACTAATAAAACTGCAATGATGACCGAGCTCAAGGGAGATGCACCTAGTTGGGGGTTTACAGCAAAGTGAGGCAGAAGCAACAAAAACTCAATTTACCTTGTCCACAGTATCAATATGGCTGAGAGTACCAGTAATTTAAACACCCTGGACGGTACTTCCAAAACCTCCTGAATGGCACACACTGTGGGTGCGCCAAACAAATGGGGCTTGTGGCATTCTCCCAGCTAGCGATCAGAATTTTCCATCCCACGTGCCAGTTGCCCCAAGTTAGACCAACCTTTTCTGGTCTAACTTGCATCAATTCCAGCTACCATTTTTACAGGGCTTGGGCCAACTATTTGGCGCAAGCTGCCGTAAATTGGGTAAACTGTCGCAACTGAACCCGACCCACCAAAATTGGGCACAGTTGTATCAAAGCTGTATGGCACAACCTCACCAAAAACAGGTTTGACACTGGGCTTGACACAAGCCCTATGTTGCCCTTTTAATATCTGGTCCCCTGTTCACAGTATCAATATGGTTGAGAGTACCAGTAATTTACAAACACGCAGTTAGGGTATATATAGGAAACAACAGCATGTGTACAACCCTAAAATAAGCACCCAGATGGGGAATAAGCAGGAAATATAAGCAGCAAACATAAATCAGATAGCAGCAAACAGTAATTTAACGTTCATCCAGATAGAGTATCAGCAGGGGAACAGTAACACAGGTGTTACACCTGATGTTTACCCAGATAGGGTGTCACTAGAGAACAGTAAAATATATGTTAAATTCAGTGTTCACCCAGATAGGGTACCACCAGGGAAGTGTAGCACATATATAAACCTAGTGTTCACCCCGATAGGATATAAGCAAGAACAATAGCAGGTAGTCTAAAACAAGGCTAACGTGTTAGCTAGTACAAACTACAGAGCGCAAGACTGCTGACAGTACTCTGAGGTCTTATAAAAATAGGATTAGTCCCCACTTGAGGACTCCCCAGCTCATTCATTCATATGCCTCTGCATACCCATCATCATGTTTTTGTTTTCCAGCTTCTGTTCTTACCTTGCCTGTTATAACTTTTTTCACCTAGATGTTTCCTCTATTTTCTTGCCTCATATATATCCCTTATTGTCCCTTATCTCTCCGCTAACTTTGCTTTTTTTCTCATTTAGATAGTTCCTGAAGAAGATCTGTGGTTAAAATGTCAATTCTATTTTCAGCGTGCATTTAATATTACCTTTTTGTTTTCATTTCAGCCAACACACTGACGTAGTACCCTGTGTTTTTTTTTTGTTTTTACACTGCTGTACTGCTTACTTGCCTGTACTGCCATTTATTCTTTCCTGCTATACTAAATATTTACTGTAAAGACTGACTTATTGTTCTGCTATCTGTTGTACACTCCATGTGCAGCCTCCATGTACCCCTTCCCCCTGGTCGCTTCTGAAAACAAGCTATTATAGCTAAGTAGAAATACAAAGTTACACTTTAAGATTAGCTGGTCTCAGTTCCTTCGTGGTGATTCAATATACTACCCATGATACTTCACCTTTGTGGTACATGTAATTTTGTATTTCTTTGACTCTTGGCTTTATTGCTAATACTCTTCCTGGGTAACATTTGCACTGACATGCTTGTCTTTTTTTAATCTTAGCAGAGTGTATGCTTTCCTGGAGAAAATGGCAAATAAGTAATAAATGATGCAAAGAACGTCTTCTCTAACAATTCAGCACCTTTCTCGTACTGTACTTCAGTGTCCATCTTAGGTATGAGTGGTGTGGGATGTGAGTCCTAAACATTATGACCTAGAGACAAAAGTAGTAGTAATTTTATTTATTAAGCACAACCCCAAAGGCCATGGGCACTGTACTGTACATCAAATAAAACATGTAACTAAAAATAACAGAACACGTAATCATTAATACAGACATAGAGGATTGTGTATGAGCAGTCATACATAACAAGGATATTCTTGTATTGAGAGGTTTCCTTGGTGAGAGATGAGTACTCTGTTACCAAGGGAACCTCAAGATACAAGAATTTCCTTGTTCGTGTATGACTGCTCATACACAATCTTTTGTAGTGTATGGGCAGTCACAGCATAGAAAATCACACAAAACCAGCTGGACAAGACAACAGAGAATAGAAATTTTATCATTTTCCTTTTTTTTTTTTTTTTTTTACTGACACCGTGTGCTGCAGATGTTTCTGCAAGTTCAAGTTTAAAAAAAAAAAGCAACTTCCAGGTTAACTGGATTGAGGAACGCAGCTATGTGGCAGCATTCCAAGTTGTTATGCTGCAGTAGTGATGTAGCTAGTGCAGCGTAACAACTGTGATGACATAGCTACTGCAGCATAACAACTCCATTCTAGTTATGGATTTCTATCCATAACAACATTCTACCATACACTATAACTTAATAACGTAAAAGTGGAAATTCAGCAGCCAGGATAAACTTTAAGACCAGTGGATTAAATCAAATCAAATGCTTGACTGAACAAGTGGGTCTTCAAGCCCCTCTTAAAGGCTTCCACCAAAGGAACTTCCCTCAGAGACCTGGGAAGTAAGTTCCGCAGGGCTGCACCAGCTACTTCAAAAGTGCGATCACTCGATGTCTTGAACCTGACCCTGAGAAATGCTAGGAGGCTCCCCTTGGAGGAGTGGAGAGGGCAAGCTGGGCAATACAAGGACAGGAGCTCACTCAGATAACCGGGTCCAGTCCATGTAGGGCTTTGTAGGTCAGCAAACCAACCTTGAGGGAGATTTGCCACTTCACCGACAGCCAGTCTAGGTCACCCATGCAGTGCGTTAGAGGATATCCAGTCTTGGAACTCAACCAGACATAAATTCAGTATATTGACCATGCCAGACAAATGACAGATGCAGCGGGTATCATCTGCATAACATCAAAAACCCAAGCTGTGCCATCTGATGATATCGCTCCGGGGCAGCACGTATCCTGTGAGCAACATAGGTGAGAGAATAGAACCCTGGGATACACCACAGGGCAGGGGCTTTGGGAGTGAGGAAAAATTTCCCATCACCTCCCTCTGAGTCCTGCCACTGAGGAAGGACTCAAACCAGCTGATAACCTTACCTCAAGTCCACAGTACTCCCTTAGACAATCCAATAACAGCCTATGGTCCGCAGTATCAAGTGCTGACGAGAGATTAAGTAGAATGAGAATTGACCATTCCCCACTATCTCTAGCCCTGAGGAGGTCATGCACCCTGACCAACAAAGTCTCAGTAGTATGCCTAGATCTGAATTCGGACTGGAGTGGCTCATAGATGTTAAAGGCTGTGAGGTGGGCCTCGAGCTGCAGAACCACTATCTTCTCAATAACCTTTACTAAGAATGGAAGGCTAGAGACTGATCTAAAATTTGCTAAGCAGGTCCATGTCCAAAGATGTTTTTTTCAGAGGGGTCTCACCAGCGCATCTTGTAGTGCACTTGGGAAAAGAACCCTCTGAAAGGGAACACTGGACTATCTTGGCAAACACTGGACCCAAGAATCCAACACAACTCACTAGGAGGCACGTCAGACCCGGGTCCAATTCACAGTAAGTGGGCCACTTCAGCTTAGAAATCACACCACATACCTCCTCCTCTGAAACCAGCCTAAACTTATACCAGACAGGAGGAGTGCTTCTTGAGGCAACCCGCTCCACACTGCTGGGCTGCAGCAGCCCAGTTGGATTTTCCCAGACCTGATCAATGACACACTGTCGAAGAAGAACTGAGTGAACTCTTCACATTCGGTGGATGAAAATGCCTCTACCAGGTGGAGACAGGCAGGGTGTAACAACCTATCCACCATCGGAAGAGCTGTGCTGGTCTCCTCCATCCCCGGTGCACTCTCCCTGGACAGAAATGCTGCCTTCCTACGGGAGATTGTTGTCTAATACTCACCGTAGTGAGTTCTTAGAGCTGGTCTGTCTCCTGCTGCCCCGGATTTCCACCAACAATGCTCTTAATCTGTGACACAAGGCCTTTATCCCAGTAAGCTCCCTGTCAAACCACAGGGACCTTCAGTGAGAACACCTGGGTCATACACAAACTGGTGTGACAGTATCAAGGGCTGAGGCAACCGCCCTATTATAGGCTACAACTACTTCCTCTGAGCCTGTCCTGCACAAAGCCATCATATCCAAGAGGTCTATTGCCACCTGAAGTTCTGCTGGAGACAACCCCTTTAAAGGGTGACAGCGGACCATTCCCACAGGGGAAAGACAACTGGAGACGCCTGAATGAGAACTTCACAGTGCAGTGATCCGACCAACTGACCAGTTCAATCTTGAGATTCTTTATCTCAAGCCACAGTGAGAATACTGTGTCTAAGATGCGACTGTATTGATCATGCCGTGGACCTAGTACTGCCGCTAATAGAAACATAGAAGCTGATGGCAGATAAGGACCTCAAGGCCCATCCAATCTGCCCATTTTTTCAACCTTATGAAATGTGCCATAAACCTGTACTCTGTCAATGGCCTATTTATTCATAATCATCTGTATTGCTCCCTTATGCCTATCCCATGCCTGTTTGAAGCTCTGCACTGTATTCATATCCACCACTTCCTGAGGTAGGCCGTTCCATGCACCCACCGCCCTTTCTGTGAAAAAGAACTTCCTCACATTACTCCTTAATCAGCCTCCCTCTATTCTCATGCTGTGTCCTCTTGTCCTGCTATTTTTCTTGTATTGAAATATGTTAGACTCTTTCACCTTGTTAATGCCCTTAAGGTGTTTGAATGTTTCGATCATATCACCTCTCTCCCTCCTTTGCTCTAGGATATACATATTGAACTCCATTAATCTGTCCTCATATGTTTTCTGATGCAGTTCCTGCACCATTTTGGTTGCCCTTTTCTGGACTGCCTCCATTTTATTAATGTCCTTGTGCAGGAGTGGCCTCCAGTACTGCATGCAGTACTCCAGATGGGCCCTAACCAGTGTCTTGTAAAGAGGGATTATTACCTCCCTCTTATGACTTGTGATACCCCTAGTAATATACCCCAACTTCCCTCTAGCCTTATCTACTGCTTTAGTGATCTGTTTGGATGATTTCAGGTCATCTGTGATGATGATGCCCAAGTCTCTTTCTTCCATTGTGATTGCCAGCAACTCCCCTCTCAACCTATAGGTGGCTTCAGGGTTTCTCTTCCCTATGTGCATGGTCTTGCATTTCTTTGTGTTAAACCCCAGTTGCCACTCTTCCGACCATTTTGCCAGTTTATTCAAATCTCTTTTCATTCTTTCCACCCCATCTGTATCACTTACTCTGTTGCAGATCTTGGTGTCATCTGCAAACAGACAAACCTTACCCTGCAGTCCATCTGCAATGTCACTAATGAAGATATTGAAGAGGACTGGCCCCAGGACTGATCCCTGAGGTACCCCAATTGTGACTTGCATCTCTTTAGACTGTTTACCGTTTACCACCACTCTCTGTTTTCTGCCCGCCAGACACTTTGCCACCCAGTTGACCAACTTCTGACCCACTCTGAGCCTACCCAGCTTATTAATCAATCTTCTATATGGAGCAGTATCAAAAGCTTTGCTGAAGTCAAGGTAGGTGACTTCAATTGCACCCCCTTGGCCCACCACTCTGATTACCCAGTCAAAGAAATCTATGAGATTTGTTTGACAGGACCTTCCTGTTGTAAACCCGTGCTGTCTTGGATCCTGTGCTCCTATGGATTCCAGGTTTTGCACTATCCTTTCGTTAAGGAGTGCCTCCATAATCTTGCCCATTACTGAGGTAAGACTGACTGGTCTGTAGTTCCCTGCCTCCTCCCTGCTACCACTCTTGTGGAGCCGGATCATATGAGTCCTTCTCCAGTCTTCTGGGACCTCTCCTGTGCTCAGAGACTCACTAAACAATTCTGATAATGGCTCTGATAGTTCCAGCCTTAGCTCCTTTAGTACCCTGGGATGTATGCCATCAGGTCCTATTGCCTTGTCCACCCTGAGCTTGGTGAGCTCTTGTAGGACCCTTTCTTTTGTGAAAGGACCTGTGCACACCTCCCTCCCCCCGTGTCCATGGTGCTGAGCTGTGGGCCCTGTCCTACCTTCTCTTCAGTAAATACTGAGCAGAAGTATCTATTTAGCATAGATGCTTTTCCTTGGTGGTCCTCCACACACTCCCCCTTATCCCCCTTTGATCTTAGCAATACCGTCTCTGGACTTTCTCCTTTCACTCATGTACTGTATCTATAGAAAGTCTTGTCCCCTTCTTTTACTGTTTGTGCCAGTGGTTCGTGCTAAGTCACACTCATGGAAATATTTTGTTGATGGCATTACAGTATAATTTCAAGCCTGTTCCTGAAAGAAAATTTGAGAAAATGTTTGTAAGTATATTAAGTCAGACAGTCTCAGACTAATGCAGTATAAAATACTGCACAATCTATTCTTTACCCCTCAGAAATTGCAGAAAATGGGAAAATTGCCAACATATTTATGTACTAGCTGTGGAGAACTAACGGGCAACCTTATGTATATTTTATGGAAATGTCCTATAGCTTAGCCTCTCAAGCACAGCATGAAAGAGAAACTGCTCCCTGACTTCCGGTGACATAGCTGTAATGGTGGTAGGCTGACTCATTAGCTCCCAGAGCTGAAACAGTAATCAACTTCAATCCTCCCTTATCTCGGGCTTCTAAACGCTTGAAAATATTCCCTCATTGCACGATCTATGCTGGGGAAACCACAACGCCTGAAAGGGAACAAAAAATCCAACCAAAAGCCAACGATGAAGCAAATGGAAATTGGAGGATACGCGGCTACAACTAGGTCTTGTTCGGTCTGAGTCCTCGTGGGAACCAGATGACAATCTAGAGGATGAACAGCAAAGTAAAACCAATAAACACTTAACAAAATACTTAAAGCAGTTAACAAGATAGAAACCTCTATCACTGATATGAGAATGGACTTTAAAGCAGTTAACTCTAAAATTCAGCAGAATGAAGACAAAATCTCAGAACTCACCGGGACTCAGGACAGCCACAGTAAGATGCTACTTTACCTTCTCCAAAGAGACCATCAAACACACCACCGATTAGAAGATGCCGAAAATCGGGCTAGACGGAATAATTTCCGTATTCATGGGATAAAAGAGGCTGCTGAGGAAGGGTATCCAAAAACAGCAGATTTTCTAACTGATATCTTGAAAAAAATCTCTCTTTACCATCCGACATGCCCTTAACTATCGAGAGGGCCCATCGCACTCTTGGCCCGAAACCCACAAATTCCAAAGCTAGACTGCACTCGTGGATAGTGCGAATGCTCCATTATCAAACAAAATAATACATCCTCACTGAAGCATGGAGACATAGGGACTTACAATTTGATGGCCAAAATATTTATTTTGACCACGACTTTTCGTCGGAGCTGCAGGCCAAAAGAACACAAATCAGAGGCATTGTGAGAGAACTCAAAGAAAAGCATAACATCCAAGTACAACTGAATTTCCCTGCTAAAAATAAAAATATTTTTGGACTCAGGAAATACAATCTTCAACTCGCTGACAGAAGCAGCCCCATATCTGGCGGAACTTAAATTCCCAGTCCCGAATAAGGAACTGGAAATACTGGAGCAGCAGTTGCAGTCCACAATTTGGGAACTACAAACAAGGGACGCAAGAGACCACTTCCTTGGTTGTTACCTCATGGAACGGCACCCGAGGTGCAGAATATCTTGTGGAGAACAAAGAAAGGTGATCACTCTTCCAGCCCTAATGGACTAAAGACCGCTAAACCCAGGTGACTTTAAAAGAGACTAACTTGCAGTTTCAATCATTTACATCAAATCCCCTTATGACCGAGATTTACATAGATGGGCACAATAAAGCATCTGTTGAGGAAAGGAAGCCTGAAAGTCGTAGTGATTGAGTCTAGCTTTAAGTTTAGGCACTCCTAGCCCGACATGGCTTTAAATTTGCTGACGACCCCAGATACAGAGGAATTTTACTTTAGGTGCTGTCAGAGCCCCTTTTCAACTGGATATTACATACACATGCTTCGAGCAAGGGAATACATGTACGAAGTGGGGGGGGTCAGAGCTAAGCGGTGATTACTTTTCTGAGGTTGTGAGGTACCTGCCGTTATAACACATAGGGGGGATCATCTATATGGGTAAATACTACCTTTTGTTTTAAATGATAACAGGGCATATAAGCCCACTGTGGAGGCTGGAGCAGTGAGGGCACCTATACCAGGCACTGGAAATACTCACACGTGCGCAGCACAATACGAGCTACATGTGTTGATACTAACACTTGTGCCACTATGGTGGCTGTGGTATCTCACGCAACACCTTAAAGCAACATCAGTGGTGTTCCATAATTGGGTAATCATACACCAAAGAAGTCTTATACTGAATGTTAATGACAGAACGAGCAGTTGCTTAAATAAGAAGCAACAAAAGTTTGTTTTTTTCTACAAGTTATTACAGTTTCTGATTCAATGCAATTTTTATAGTTTAATAGTTATATCCTCCATGATGGTTATGTGGAGAGATTTATTGGTTAATATTTTAATCAAATATCTGTCTGACAACTGTCAATGCCTACAGATGAATATGTCTCAAGGGTTAACACCTACGAAATATTCTATTATACCAAACAAGGGAAATGAATGGTGCAGTAATCAGATCAAGCTTATTCCTAGTTATAATGGGTGACATTAGTATAATAACGTATAATATTAAGTGGATCCATTCACCTGTCAAGCAATCCAGAATATTAAGTGAACTTTAAAATAGACTACAATGTTCGATTGCATTTTTGCAGGAGACCCACTTGGGCCCATGAGAACATGACAAATTACGTAGAATGTGGGTCGGTAGGGTAGAAGCAGTGCACTCACCAAATGGTAGAGGGGCAGGAGTAGCTATTCTTTTTAGACGGGGAATCCCATTTCAGATAGAATCAGGGGAAGAGGGCTGGGAGGGTCGTTTCTTGAGGGTAACAGGCTCTATTTCAGGGGATGTAATTCATTTAGTCAATGTATACACCCCCAACACACGCCCCCAGCAGTTCTTTAAAGAGGTATTCCATAAGGTAGCTATGTTGCCTCCAGGTCAATTGTTAATTGGTGGAGTCTTTAACGTGGCCCCTTCAGCTACTATAGACAGATCAACCCAAACAGTGACTCATGATAAAACAGCAGCCAGAGTTCTTAACTCCATAATAGAGGAGATGGGCATGGTGGAGAACTAGAGACAACAGCACAAAAGGGAGAGAGATTATACCTTCTTTTCCCCAGCTAAACGGTCTTATTCTAGGATCAATCTTTTCTTGACCACAAAAGCTCATATGCATAGAATACTGTCTTCCGGGATCCACAATATTACCATCTCAGACCATGCCCCTTTATCCATCAAATGGGGAAACTCAGTGACGAGGATAACTAAGTTATGGAGATGAATGTCTCCCTTCTAAATGACAAAAATTTCATGGAAAAGGTGTCAAAGTCCATTAAAGAAATTTATGACATTAATCTGGGACACCAGTACTCACCTATGTTTACTTGGGAGGCCTTAAAGGCCGTATGTAGGGGGGATTTCATAGGTATGGCCTCTTTAAAGAAAAAAAATTAGTACAGAGGACGAAGGATAAACTGCTTAATAAAATACAGAACTAGAAACCCTACATAAACAAGATCCTACAAATAAACAGATAGTGTTACAGTTAAGTCAAGAGAGAGAAGAACTACAGAAATTAGACTCCAGCCAAATTGAAGGACAACTCAGATTTTGAAACCAAAAGTATCATGATACAGGGGGACAAGCAGCTAGATTATTAGTATTAAGACTGTGGAAAAATCAGGCGACAGGTTAGTGACAAAGATACATAATCCTTTAGACCCTCATAAACCTTTGTGCAGTCCTGTAGATATAGTGGCTCAATTCCAGCAGTTTTATCAGCAATTACTGTATATCAGGAAGAGAAAGGTACCACTGACATTAAAATTAAAACCGAACAGTTTTTGCAGGACCTGCCAATACCCAAATTGACAGACTTAATGAGAGAGGTCTTAAATGCCCCAATTACACCCATAGAAATTAAGGAAGTTGTTATGTCCCTGCCCACAGGTAAATGCCCAGGCCCAGATGGCTTCCCCCCTGAGTTTTATAAACAACTTAAAAATATCCTAGCCCCCATTCTGGCCAATGTATTTAATGCTTGCTTAATTGAGAAACATATTCCGGATTCATGGAAAACAGCCATAATTAGTGTCATCCCCAAACCAGGTAAACCCCTAAATAAATGTGAGGCGTACAGACCCATTTCATTATTAAATCAGGATTTAAAAATCCTATCCAAGATTTTATCCAACAGATTACAGAAATTCATAGAGCTCTTAGTGGGTCCAGACCAAACTGGTTTTATCCCGAACAGACATCTTGCGGATAATATCTGTAAATTACTGAATGTTTTGGCTTGTAGTCCCCCCACAAAAACTGCTCAACTTGCCTTGTTTCTGGATGCAGAGAGAGCATTTGATCGTTTAAATTGGGTCTACTTTGGGTAGTCCTAGATAAAATGGGGTTGGGGGAAAATTCACACAATGGATTTTCTTATGTTACAATAATCCTACAGCTAAAGTGAGGGTGAATGGCACCACGTCCAAAGAAATAAAGCTTGAAAGGGGGACAAGGCAAGGCTGTCCTTTATCTCCGCTCCTCTTTGCACTAAGTTTAGAACCTTTAGCTATAGCGATTCGTGAATCCTTAGACATACAGGGCATACAGGTGGGTCCCAGCTGCTGCGAAATCTCAGTGTACGTGGATGACACCCTGCTTTACGTAGAGAACCCCCATTATAACCATCCCCAACCTACTTCAGAAGCTCAAGACATATGGGCACATTTCTGGATTTAAAATCAATCTAGAAAAATCTGAAGCATTATTGATAAAGAGAAACTTGGATCCAACAATTAAATCTAACTTCCCCTTTAAATGGGTTAAAGAGAAAGTCCGTTATTTGGGTATATGGATCCCCAAATACCTAAGCAACCTGTATCAATATAATTACAGCCCCCTCATTCAACAGGTATATACTGACATGGGTAGATGGGATAATTTATTGTTGTCACTCCTTAATAGAATCCAAGCGATAAAAATGAATGTACTGCCACAGTTCCTTTTCCTTTTTGCATCACTACCAGTTCACATTCCCAAGTTCGACTTAAACCAGATACAGCAAAAATTCACAAACTTCATCTGGGCAAAACGGAAACCCAGAATACGTAACCTGACACTACAGAGAAAGAAACTTAAAAGTGGCCAAAGTCTCCCAAACATACAGAGATACTATTGGGAGGCACAGATAGTCCCTCTGGCTAAAATAATTGCAGGCTCACATAACACACAATGGTGCATACTAGAAGATGATAACAAGGAGATCCCTTTAAAGTTACTACCTTGGTTGATTTTACCTAGTCAACTTAACACTGTCAAAAACAGATGGACCAGGCACACAGTGTCAGTTTGGTTAAAAATTAGAGAGGTGTGGGAAAAAACAAATTACTTGTGGCCATATATTCCACTACAATATCTGCCTAATTTTCCAAGAACCCATAAAGACTCAATCTTATTTAGATGGAAACAAAAGGGTTTACAATTTTTACCACAATTCTTGAGCGAGGGACAGATTAAAACTTTTAATATGTTACAGCAGGAGTTTAACATCCCCTATACAGATTTTTATAAATATTTACAAATCAGACATTACATCAGTCAAACACTGGCCATTTCTTCCCTGGGAGAACAGATGGAGGAGGAGGATATAGTCATGGTATGGAATATGGCACAGATGGGAGACTTGAAGCATTTGGCATCCCTGTTTTACTCAAAATTGGATGATGACTTATCTGAGCTTGCTATCCAGAGGATACAGAATGGTTGGATGGAGGAGTGCAGGCAGAATATACCAGATGAGGAGTGGTTAAAGATCTGGGCCAACCAGTCCAGAACCACAAACTCGCTAGTCTGGCGAGAATTTCGATGGAAGGTATCAGTGCGATCCTTCATTACACCGACAGCCTCACAGCACTACTCCAGACATCCCACAGACAGATGTTGGCGGAACTGTGGGCAAAGGGGCAATCATTACCACATCTTCTGGGCATGTCCTAGAATTTGGCCCTTTTGGTCACAAGTTGGGAGGGAAACACAGAGAATGGTGGAATTGGTTCAAGACCTGGAATTTCATGATCTGGTACTTGCCAGCACTCCCCCAGAAATCAAAACTAAAGGGAAGGAATACTTATTCTTAATATTAATGATAGCAGCCTGTAAAGTAGTCACACAAAATTGGCTCTCACAGAATCAATTGACAACTACCCAGTGGCTTAATAACATTAAGCGAATCAGAGATATGGAGGCCATCACAGCAAAATTGCAGTTGGTAGTGGAGAGACATAATTCCTGGTGGCACCCCTTCTTTACTTACTTGGAAGAAACTGAGGGACTATCAGTGTTAAGCCAAAAGTTGATCTGAATGCATAAAAGGTAGAGGGAAAGACCCCAGTTAAAGAACAAATAAATGGCATACATAATGAAGGTAGAAGACAACACAGACGGACATAGAGTTTAATGACTTTAATAAACTTTATTATTTTTTAAAAAGTTGATTTTGTTACAGCTAAAAAAAAAAGAGAGTCAGTAATGGGCACGGGACACAGTAGAATGAGGAAATTGGTTGTGACTGCTGAGCAGGATTATCTGATAACAAGACTGATTCTATGAAAATACTGACATTATCTGTAAATTGTTATACATCCAGGACTCCTGCAACAAGAAAAAATATAACAGTTAATTAATTAATGGTATAATCACAAATAAGGTGCGCTTATGGAATGTAATCAATTTCAAACTGTACCCATTGTGTATATGTATAAACTTTGCCTCTAATTAAATATTTAAGTTAAAAAAAAAACTGCTCCCTCTACTAAGCCTAGAAAATGCTTTACCCCTGAAATTAGTCTAATAGGCTATTGTGGTAAAAATCTGAGCTCACAAAAATACCACATAGCCTTAATAGTTGGGGTAGCAAAAAAGGTCATGCTCAGACGTTGGATGGCTAACAACATCTCATTACATACAGAATGGCATAATGAGACACTGTCTGCTGTGAGGATAGAGGAAAATAACTGTTTACATCAACAGCAGAATCAAGATGTACAAGAAGAGATAGGAAAAACTACACACCTTAGTTGCCCTGGAACTGGAGCAAACTCATTTCCTATTGGGGGTGGGGAGGAGGGGGTGTAGAAGCTGAATACTTATGATCTAGTATAAAACTATGAAATGTATGTTTTTATAAGCAGAAACATGTTTCATGTATACACTCTAATTGTTTATTCCTTATCATCTGCGGATTTTTAATAATACATTTTTAGGGGGAGGGTAAAGGTATTGTCCTTATGTATGTATTCTTTTGTGAAAATCTTCAGTAAAGTACATTAAATTAAAAAGACCTTTAAGATTTAAATGATCAGTATCTAAACAGTTATAAGCATCAAGCATTTTAACATTTCTGTTAAGAAAATGCATAACTGTGGATGAACGTTTTCATGTCTAATGTTTGAGGGAATGAGGGAAATGTCTGGTATGCCTACTGTTAAAAAAAAAAAAAAAAAAAAGGACCTCTAGAAAATAATAGGTTGGCCGCCATGTGACTAAATCCATATTTTGAAATAGTCTGCTGGGTTAGGATATGAGTCATGCAGTATATGGTTGACTGTCTTCAAGGCAAATGGAAAAAAAAAATCTCCCCAGTGTGGCAGTTTATTCAGCGCACAATAATTTTAGATAATGCTTTTCTGGGCTTGGTTTTCGTAAGGCTTCAGTGCTAAAAGAGCATTCTGTTAATTGCTTGAACTGCCCAGTGTGTTAGAAGTGGGATTTGTTTTACAGTGCTGTCCGTTCAACACTATGGTACCTTGCCAGGGGAACTGGGTGACATAGACTAATGAATTAATACTTTTCTGCTGTTTACTTCTGCAAGTGCAGATTTAAATATAGATCAGATCAAATCAACTCGGGGGGGGGGGGGGTGCTGTCGCCATCTGTTTCTGGCTTGTATAACTTCCTGTAACAGTGACCCCCTATTTTGCTACTTCCTGGCAGTTGATCTCAATAGCTCTGAGAGCTGCCATTCCTCTGTTTAGGCACCTCTTCTATCCCCTGCAATACTCTGAAATTTGTGGCACTTAATACAGTAGTCCCTCAAAGGCACATTCTCACTGTAGTCAGGAATGGTCTATCTATAGAGCAGATTTTATTTCCACAATTTATTTACCCAGGATAACCCTGCTGAGATGCAGCATCTCATTCCCAGTGGGGTCCTGCTTCTACTCATTTTTGCAGCTGAGTGGGTTGAAGCACTGTGAAGTGAAGTGACTTGCTCAAGGTCACTCTCTTTTGACTGATAATAGCTTTTTGCACTCCCATATACTGCAACAACCTTCCAAGACTAGCTGAGATCAGCTATTTTAGGACTATCACACTTTTTCTTTCAGGTAAACCTGCAGAACAAACAGTAGTGTGGGTGAACCCCAAGTTCATGAACTTTCAGCTGAAATTCAGCATGATGCTCTGTCTTAACCTCTGTCTGTCAGTTAATACCAGATCAAAAGCTACTCCTTTCCTACAGTTTTATAATTAACAAGTGTCAGTTCGCAGGGCCACCCTGAAGGCCAATGGTAGCGCTTTGCAGTGTTTTGACCCTGCCCATAGTCAGAAATGCACCCATAGGCAGGGCTATCTGTCTTGGGGAGCAAGGGCCACTGAGCCATTCCCACAGTGACCTGGGTTGGGCAAGGAAAGCTTGTAACCCGTGCAACACCACAGGGTAGTGTCGGTGAGGAGATGGAATCATGGCTGTCAGTCTTGTGAGTGATCATACGACAGCTCCTGGGACGCAGAACAAGGAGAATTAAGCAGAGTACACAATGAAGTCTGCCAGTCAGTACCTGTGCTCCCCCACCCCCCAAAATTTGATAAGGTCACTCTGGGGAACCCGCCATGAGGGGTAAGCCATGGGGGACTGCAGGGGGAGAAGGTATTTGTCCTGGGAAATAGGGATGGCAGGCTAGATTGGGGGTCACCCTCACTGCTTCAGCACAAGAGAAGCTTAATAAAAAAAAAGTGTTGGTTGTCAAAAATCTAATCTTGTTTTTATTCATTCCCCTCTAAGGACTAGCAAAAGAAGAAATGTCAAATGTACATGACATACTGTACATGAACATTTCTGCTCCATTTGTTCTCGGCTTTCAAGTAATTTTATCATTAAGTGTGTACTACTGGAAGGAATTTTGAAGACTGAGGTTTTGTTGTGTTTTGCCATGTACTGTAAAGCACTTGAGTTCAGGAAAGGCACTGTTACTTATATTTATATACAGGCCAGGTGCAAGCTTGTCCCATTTTTAAGCTAAAATGCTTCAGCCCTGATCTAACTGAGCAGTCTCTCCCATGATAGGTAGATAATTCAGCCTTCATGCTTACCCCCCTGTGCCTTTTTTTACGAAAAAATGTTTTACTATGCATCAGCACAGGGAGTGTAGCAATAATGTGCTGTTAATTAAGCAATAAAACATGGCAGGGTGTGTGTTATTGTGGGATAACGGCACGCCTCAGGCAGTGAAGCCTGAGGCAAAGCTGAGGGCTTTACACACTTGAGAAGTGTCGTTATCATTCAATTACGCACACCCTGGAATGCCTTAGTGCGATAATAAAATGGGTTTCCTGATTTTTTTTTTTCTTTTTTATTTTAGGACCAAGTAATGAGGTTCAGAAAGTTTAGTATTTCTGATCTGTGCTGTTGTGCTGGGACATCAGCATGGTCTTGTGACTGGATTCCACCAATTACAGTACAGTGTTTCTCTTACCAATTTTATAATCTATTTTTAAAACTCTCTTAGGAGATGCCGTAGGAAGCCCCCGGGGGAGTGCAATGATCTATTAGTGACGGGATAACTGGTTTGAGAATAGTATGAGTCCTCCTTAAACTTGACTGGTTTAAAAGTATAAAGCCACAAAAACTAACAAATTTAAAAGCAGTTTGAATGGTTTGATATTTACAAACCTTAAGAAACAATTTACCAGTGGTAGATATGGATGTCAAACAAAGGTGGACATTTGCAGGGCAATGAAGCTGCGGACCTGTGGAGTATTATAGCAGTATTGGAGACTCCCTCAGGATTCTAATGCAATCAATGACTCTAACTGAGATGGAGCTTTTAATGGAATCCTGGGTCCTTGTGCAGAATCAGAAAATCTGACTTCAGGCATTATTACTATTGGTGTATTTCCTTTCCTTTCCTTTCCTTCCCTTCCCTTCTCCTTCCTTCCTTCCTTCCTCAATCCCCTTGTCCAGGGCAGCTCTGCCTTCCATTATCCTCTGGCCAAGGACACACGCACTAGCCCACCCCCTTTTTAGTCTCTGGCAATGACTGTCAGAAATTATAGCTCCACAAAACAGCAGTCCGGTTTTTCCTTGCCACTTTATGTACAGTATCATTTTGCCATTTTGATTCTAGTCAGTCTTCCTGTTCATTAGTATTGCCAGTGGCTCAGGTGGTTGCTAGCTTCGTTCTGGGTCTAGGAGATTGGAAGGTAGTGTGTTCTAGTTCCAGACAAGTAACTTGAACCAATACCAAATACTGCACTAATGGGGTGCTACATCGTTGAGGTGGCGTCTTTTGGATAAAATGTTAAACTAAGGACGCTTCTAACGATCTCAGGAAACTGTCCAGGTGGAAGATAAATATCCCAAAGCACTTATAGTAGGTGTAGGGATATTTTTTATTTAAAAAATGAAATTTACCTCTGCATGCAAGAGCCATATTGTTAAACAGACATCACAAATGACCACCAGATCATTAAAAGAAAGGAGGAAAAACCCAGAATCACAGCCCTTTTCAGAAGAAGTGCTATACAATTTAGTCTTCTACATTAAGTCGGGATGATTTGGAAATACACGTAAAGCAGTATACACAGACAGCACTAAAACAGTTGTATATTCAGACCCCATGAGAAACCTAGAAACACAGAATTTGATGGCAGATAAGGCCCACTTGGCCCACCTAGTCTGCCCATTTCCCTACCTGATGGATAAGTTGCAGATCCTAGTTAACCAACAGCCTACTTCTTCCTACCCTCCCACTAGAATTGCCTTATGTCTGTCCCATGCATTCTTGAATTCCCCCACTGTTTTTGACTCCACTACCTCCTCAGGAAGGCCATTCCATGTATCCACAACCCTCTCCATGAAAAAATACTTCCTCACGTTACCTCTGACCTGTCCCCCTCTATCTTCAAATTGTGCCCCCTTGTTCTTGCACATCTCTTTTTCTGAAAGATGCTACCCTCTTGGACTTTGTTGACTCCCTTGAGGTACGTGAAAGTTTCTATCATGTGTCACCCCCCTTTCCTTGAGAGTACACATATTAAGCTCCTTTAATCTCTCTTTGTATGTCTTCTGGTGCAGACCCTGCACCATTTTAGTTGCCCTCCTCTGGACAGCCTACCTCCTGTCTATGTCCTTACGGAGGTGGGGTCTCCAGAACTGCACACAATACTCCAGATGGGGCCTCACCAACTGTCTGTACAGAGGGGTAACAACTTCCTGTTTTATACTGGTGATGCCTCTCTCTGTGCATCCCAGTATCCCACCAGCCCTCCTTACTGCCTTTTCACATTGCTTGCCCACCTTTAGGTCATCTGATATGACTACCCCCAGGTCCCTTTCCATTTTTGTTGTTGTTAGTATCTCACCCCCTCTTTGTGTACTCTTCCCCTGGGTTTTTGTTTCCCAAGTGCATTACTTTGCACTTCTTTGCATTGAATCTAAGCTGCCATACATTTGACCTTTCCTCCAACCTTGCCAAGTCTTTTCTCATCCTTTCCACCCCACCTTCGGTATCGACCATGTTGCAGTTCTTTGTGTCATCTGCAGAGAGACATACTTTTCCTTCCAGTCCCTCTGCAATGTCACTTATAAAGACATTAAAAAGGACCAGTCCCTGTACTGAACCCTGTGGTACTCCACTAGTAACCCCCTATTCTTCAGAGTGGAGTCCATTTACTATTACCCTCTGCGTCCTGTTGTCCAGCCAATTTTTACCCAGGCTACCACCTTGGGACCCACTCCAAGGCTGGCTAACTTGTATATTAATCTTTTGTGTGGGACTGTGTCAGATGCCTTGGTAAAGTCTAGGTAGGCCATGTCCACAGCCCCTCCCTTGTGTACTACTTTGGTCACCCAGTCAAAGAAATCTATTAGATTTGTCTGACATGACCTTCCTGCTGTGAATCCATGCTGCCTTGGGTCCTGTGCCCCGCTGGCCTCTAGGTACTCAACAGTTCTTTCCTTCAGAAGTGATTCCATCATTTTCTGTACCACTGAGGTCAAACTAACAGGTCTGTAGTTTCCTGCCTCTGCCTTGCTCCCACTTGTGTGAAGTGGAATCACATCCGCCCTTCTCCAGTCCTCTGGTACCACCCCATCCTCCCATGATTTGTTAAAGAGGGTAGTCAGTGGTGCCACTAGTTCTACCCGTAATTCTTTTAGAGTTCTTGGGTGAATCCCGTTAGGCCCCATTGCTTTGTCCACCTTCAGTTTTAACCCTTTCTTCTGTGAATGGACTGGTATCGACCCCCCTATCCAGAGTGTTTCTATTGTTTGGTTTATGTACCTCCCCCTCCTCTTCTTTTGTGAATACTGAGCAGAAGTATTCATTTAGTATCCCTGCTTTTTCACTGTCACCCTCTGCCCACATTTCCTCCCCTTTATTAAGCCTCAGCATTCCTCCCTTGGTCTTTCTTCGCTCGCTAATGTACCTATAAAAGGTTTTATAGGTACATTAGGTTTTAAAGTACTCGTGAAAATGTATAACCCCAATCTAGGTAGGAGAGTAAGAGTAAGGCGTTTACCCGGTGTCCTGGCCAACATGCCCCTTGTCAATAAAACAGGTCCCTTGTCAATAAAGCAGGCCTTTGGCACACTGGCGACCTGGGCTTGTGCCTCGAGCCCAGATGTCAGGAGCGGAGTTCGGCGGGGAGGGAGATTAAAGCGTCTTTTGGATGCTTCCCTCCTGGGGGGGTCTCGGACCACTGTTTGTCGGTTCCTGGAGATGGCTAGGGGTTTGCATTCTTGGCAGTGTGAGGCCTTCACACACCACTGAATGCCCCAGCACCCAGGACGCCACCGCGACCAGCCCTTTGTGGGAGGGTGTGGGTGGGTCAGGAGGAAATAAGAAAATCAGTCCTCAGACAGCCAGATGGTGGCCACCAGTCCTCACCGTCACAATAGCTTGGAGGTGTCCATGCTGACCCCCACCATGCCCTGGATACGTTGTACGCCTGCGGGCGTTTCTCCTCTCCTGATTGCCTCCCACAAGGCAGGGGCCCTGCCAATGAAGGGTTATGTCGGGTTACCTGGACTCACAGCACAGATGGGGTGGCAGATGGCAATGGAGAAATGACGGTGGTGGGCCTTGGCAGCCTGAAAGAGTGGCCGACCGAGTGCTTGGGGAGGAGCAAAAAAAAGTCCATGTAATCCAGCTCCTCTGATAAAAGTACATACAAATTGCAGATACATATTAATTGCAAGTATATAAAATACGTTAAGAAATGTTATTTGAAAATAGTTTTAAAACAGATGACCTTATTACAAATAAAAATAAATCTTTACTTGAGATAAAAATACACCTCGGAGCTAGAAACAGGCAGAACTTACTGTATATACATCATGAAATATAAGAAAAAGCATAGCTCCAGTTGTGGAGAAGGGCTTGAGAATAATAGTAGAAGGGTCTTTGAAGCACCCAAGGCAGTGTGCAGCAGCAGTGGAAAGGAAATTGGATGCTGGGTTGCATTGAGACAGGACTAGAAAGCAGGTCAAGGGAGCTTCTACAGCCCTTGGACAACGCCAGGTACAGTTTAGAGAATACAGTCTGATTTATCCTTTATGAGACAAAGACAACAGGAAGAAAATAATAGTTCAAGTACAACAATGCTACAAAGATGAGCAGGGGAACAGGGCTTGCAGTCCATATGTTTGTACACAGGCTAGGCTGGCACTGCAGTGTCAGGAGTCAAAGAATAGAGGGATAAAGTATTTTTTTAACTTTCTGATTATGCCCCCTTGTCTGTGGCTGGCCTCTTCTGCCTGTTCCCGGACAGCTCTCTCACCCATCATCTCTGTGACTTACCCTGCCCTCAGTTGCCACATGGTTTACCCCCCACAGTGGGGCTCTTTCATCAGGGCTGACTGGTTAAGCAACTCAAGTCCTCTTAAAAGACAAGTACACAAGCAGTTTATACTTTTACCCATTCCACAGTCTAGCTTCATAGTGAGGTAAAATATAGGCTGCTGTTTACATTTATGCTAAAACTGCATTTATATAATTAACATAAATGCAGTTTTGTAGCATTGGAAAAATATATGCAACAGCCCTCTCTTTTCAAACCGTATGCCCTGTCTGCTCCCTAAAATGGCCGCTGAACGTGCTACGTGATGGGCATAGTAGCGAGAGCCTCTGTACGTGGCTCTTCACAGTGTAAACTCATTCTAGTTTTCTGCCCTTTGCTAATCTATCTTCACGAAAATGATCAAAATTATGACTTAACGTGTATAATTTTTATAACTACACATGTTAAGCTATGGTTTTGTCATTAACTTTGCAAAAAAAACCTGTTGAAATCCTGGTATGCAAATTGCTCTCTCAGACAAACTGCAGTGTCTTACCAGTTGTCACATACCTGTTGGTCTAGTGGCTGATGTTGCTGGCTTTGCCTTAGTCCAAATGTTTTATTTATTGAATTTTGTTGACCTTTATGCTGTTATCAAATCCACTTTTTTTCAATAACTGGTGTCTGTAGTTTTTCGTAGTATAATCCAAAACCATCCCCTCTGCCGCCCGCTTGCTCGCTCTCCTTCCCTCCCATCTGCCTGCCGTCACCTGTTATCTGTATCCATAGAATGCCATTGCCCCCCTATCAGATGTCCTTCTGCAAACCTTACTGCTGATACAACTTTTTTTTTGTATTTATTGTTTTTGGCACCCTGGCCACAGCTATGCCCCTGAATCGTGCCCAAGCATGCTTCGACCTCGGGAAATCAACACCATGAGATCGCCACCATGTGATGGGGCCATCCCAAGGGATGGTTCCGTACCATGGCATGCTCACGGCAGCCGTGCCAGGACTTGGGGTGACCACTGATCCGGGAGGTCCTAATGCTTGGGGGGGGGGTTACTTCCAGTTGCAGTCCCGGCACCCCGAGGACACTGGTGTGCAGTGGAGCCCAAGGATACATGTGCACACAGAGATGTGCTCCAGCCAACATCTTCCCCTCCCTTGTGGTGCCCCGCACTGCCACCCGTGGTCACCCAGGTGGCAGTAACATAACGGGTGCGGCAACCCTCCCTTCCCAGAGGAGGAGAGTGTCCCTTAGGTCGCTTAGTCCTCCTTATCCCCTGCCAGCCCTCTGGTTACCCAGGCTCGTTCTTGAACTTGGGTCACTGGTATTGTGAGCGGTAACACTACTGCTGTGCAGGTGGGCTGACCTGCTGATATAGCTTTAAATAGCATGGAGAACCAGAGCTTCCTGGAGCACACAGCTCTAACCGACTGCTTCCTCCCTTCCTGGCTGACACCACTACATGACCCAATATCATATGGGTAAGAGTGTGGACTGGAGAGTAGGGATGATGAGGTCAGAGTGATAAGGGTGCAAGACCATGGAGAATTTAGAAAATCAGAAGGGCAGTTTTGTACTGTATAAAAAACTAGATGGAAAGCCAGTGCAAGTTTCAAAGGATGGATGGACAAGGAAGGATTGGAGAGACCATACAAGAGGGAGTTGCAGAAGCTGAATTGGGAGGAGAGGAAGGCATAGATGAGGGTTCCAGCTGACTGAGAGTTAAGGCAGTGAAATATAGGCTCTCTTATCCAAAAATAGTTGAAAACACAAAGGTTAAAGTTTGAAAAACAATCAATATTTATTAAATACCAAAGAGAAAAAAATGCAGCAACTACTAAATATAGGGACTCCGTTTGTATGGCTATTGCTGCATTGTTTTTCCTTTTGTATTTTAATAAATGTAATATGTTTTGCAATCTTTAACCTTTGTGTTTGTAACTATTTTTTGAATGCAAAAGGTGTCAGTGGCTCAGTAGGTAGCACACTCGCCTCTGAGGCCGGGAGATCAGAGGGCTGTGGGTTCAGTTCTCACATCTGGCACTTGGGTTAGTATCCCAATACTGACACTGTAGTCCAGCATGAGAGGGGTGCTGCATTCTGAGGTGCCTTCTTTCGGATGAGATATTAAACCGAGGTCCCATCTGCCTGGATTGGTGGTAGTTCAGGTGGATGTTAAAGATCCCATGGCACTTATCGAAAAGAGTAGGGGAATGTTCCCAGTGCCCTGGCCAAATTCCCTCATTCACTAAAAATACCACCAACAGCTTAATGTGGTTCAGTTTCAGTTGCTTACCATCTGTATCCCCCCCCCCCCCTGCCGGTCGCCCCTGAAAAAGGGACTTCTAGGCCCAGTGGGCTTACCGGGTCAACAAAATTCAACAAACAAAAGGTGGGGCTACAGTATTTGTTTGCTTGTAGTACATGACGTGTTTGCCCCAGAGCTCCTAGTTCATTGAGCTGCCTGTTTGCTTTGAAAATGCAAATACAGGCAATTTTGCAGAGGGTAATAATAGGCAGAGTTACTGGTAATAGAGAGGTGGGCAGCAAAAGATATTTCAAGATAAAGGGGGACATCAAGGTTTTGACACAAGGCAAATGACAGGTAAGATTCGAAGAGGATTACAGAGGTAGTAGAAGTATGGTTCAGAGCACCAAAAAGGAGATTATTAGCAAACGAGATACTGAGCTTGAAGCAGTTTACTTGGCTTTGTCTTAACTGAATCACGGCAAAGCCAAGAGTTGATCTGCAAATAAACGGCACAGAAAGAAGGTAGAGTGGGATCAGAAAAAGAGTTAAAAGAGATATAAAGGATAGATATATTTGCATAGATGTGATACTCGAGGTTCAAATGTGAGATAGGGTGGCTTAGAGGGAGAAGATAAATGAAGAAATAATGAGGGCCACAAACAGGGCCTTGGAGTGCGCCATGAAGACGATGCCTAGTGGAAGAGGATTCACCACCCTAGACAAATGAGTGATTGGAGAAATAAGAGTGGAACCAGGACAGTAGGGCACCAGAGTCCCCAGCATAGTGTTAATGCTGATCAAGTAGGATGATACGGTTAGCGGTGCTGAACGCAGCACTGAGGTCAAGAATGAGGAATGATAAGGAGCCATGGTCAGTAGTGAGGAGAAGGCCACTGACCGCTCAAAGGACAAAATACCTCAAGTAATGTGTGCAACACTGGGTCTTACACTAACAGAAGGACATAGTTGACCTGGAAAAGGTGAAGGATAGGGCTACTAAAATATTGAGGCAATTAGAAGTACTGTATTATAAAAAAATAGTTTTTATAGGAATCTCAGAAATACACTGCTGTTAAATTTGGGCTCCACTTGACCCCCCCTTAACTCTAGTAGAGTACCTGACCTGGAACTCCACCACAATCATTCTAGAACACTGATGAAGCCCTCTGTATTCAAAACTGCTGGCATGTCTCCATCCTGTCAGCTCTAGGCAAAATCCAGGAATGCCTAGTGTTTAACCAAGGCATGATGACAGTATATCAAGATACACAGACTTGTCTAAAAGTCAAAATTTGGCATCCTTCCTGGACACAGCAAAGTACTGGCCAGCACTGTAAATGAAGTATTCGCAGCAATAGACAGAAGAGAAATATTGAGAACAATATTCGTGGACCTAAGGCCTTTGACCTGGTTGATCACAAACTACTTGTTGGTAAACTCTTGAGCCTTTGGTACGAGTAAACTCCCCCTGTGCTGGCTCACTTGCTACCTGTCTAACGACCCCCAGGCAGTAAAAAATTAAAACACTCTGTATAGCCTTACCTCAGTTACCAATGAGATGCCGCAATGCACAGTCTTAGGACCGCTGCCTTTTACTTAGTCCACAGTGTCTATCAGCAGTGGAAGCCATTATCCTGTCAGATGTATGCTGACAACAAGGTCTTTTACTGAAGTGACAACTCCCTAGTTAAATTGCTGGACAGACTGGGATTCTGATTCAGTAAGATGCAACTCTGGCTCAAAAGAGATGTAATACTCCTGAAAGACAGCAAATCAAAATCAAAGATCTTCACCACCCCACAGCCCACTTCAAAAATCTGTCCTTTACAATCTCATGCCCGAGGGAAAGTTACTGGGTCTGTCAAGAACTGCAAGTGCCTTGGCATCCTTCTTGATCACAGCCTCTCAGTGAGTGACCACACTGACCTGAAGGAGGACTCTGTAGTCTGAAAGCTTACGTTCTGAAAAATTCTTGTTGGTCCAATAAAAGGTATCATAATCACCTACTGTACTTTGTTCATCTGACCGTATTTACGAATTGATAACGTAAACCGGAAGTAAGCACAAAACAAGGCATATTATACAGAGAAAAAAAAAAGGTTGCTTACCACTTAACAGCACCACAATCCACATATCACTGCCCTCATATGTCATTCTTGTTATTATCTCTTTGAATTCCAAACTCACATAACAGGTCAGTTATAACCTGCAGTATAAATACTCTTAGCACTGGTTTACCCAACACTCTGTTTAACCTGCTACAACCATATGAAACATTTCATGATCAGTGATTTTTTTCAACGAACTCCTTCATGAGCTCCCCAAACCAAAATCAAAAGCAAGAGAAAGAGCGTTCAGCTTCCAAATGCACTTTATCTTGAACAGCCTCTTACTCAATGTCAGGTGATAAACATGCAAAGCATCCTTCAGGTGGGGGCTAAATACCTGTATTGCTTCCTTAGACATTTCCTTTTCTTTTATAGATGCATTGGCCTGTACTCAGTTCTCTGCAGCCCACCACATCTCCAGTCACACTGCCACTGCACTTGGCCCCCAAAGCGTAGACACTTCTGAACTATATTTCATGCCTGTAACACTCACCAAGGATCAGGCAATGCTGAACTGGTATTTGGTGAATGTACTGAAATTCAACACTTTTACCTTCGATTTGGCCCAATTGAACTGTTTGGCCACTTGAGATTTCCCGAATTATTTTAAGTGAGATTTGCACCACATATTGTGGTGCCTTACCTCTGCGACATGCCAATTGGATATATCTGATCAAAATTTGTTGTCATATTTACAAGAGGAAGGGATCATAAATATGTCCCCAGCTGATCCCTTCCACTTCCTGGTCTTGGGAGCTGCCTAAGATCTGCCCCTGCACTCAGGCACATAATGGCGTGTGCCCTGGGAGAGCGCAGGGACGCACACCATTAAAGTCTATGGGGAGCAACTCTTACAACGTTTTCTATATTGTAACCATCATTTTGTTGATTAACCAAGGGCACGGGGGGACTAACAAGGCCCTTGTTAGTCCCCGGTACTAATTAATCTAAAACACTATTCGAATATAAAATGTTGTAAAGTTGTCCCCATGGACTTAATGGCGCCTACATCCCATGCTCTTCCTGGGCACACTTCATTACGTGCCTGGGCGTGGGGGCGGATCTTGGACCGCTCCCAAGACCAGGAAGTGGAAGGGATCGGGTCTGGGCAAATATATGATTCCTTCCACTTGTAAATATGACAACAAATATTGATCAGATATATCCAGTTAACATGTCGCAGAGGTAAGGCACCACAATATGTGGTGCAGACGGTTAACTTAGTGAATCTCTTAAACATGGAAACATAGATGCTGTTGGCAGAAAAGGACCGCTTGGCCCACCTAGTCTGTCCTAAAATCCCTATCTACTGTGCTGCCGTAGACCCTAATGGATCTCCAGCCTTAACCACCCCCCAGCCCTGTTACTAAGTTCCCCGTGTGTCTATCACATGCATGTTTGAAACCTGTTAATGTTTCAGTACCCACCACCTCTGTTGGGAGGCTGTTCCAGGCATCTACCACTCTTTCCATGAAGAAATATTTTCTCACATCCCCTCTAAGCCTCCCCCTTCCAGCTTTATATCATGCCCCTTCGTCCTTGAGTATCTCTTTCTGTGCAGTATGCCACCCTCCTGTATCTTATTGCTACCCTTGAGGTACTTGAATGTTTCTCTCATGTCTTCCCTTTCTCTCCTTTCCTCCAGTTATTACATATTTAATTATCTGAGTCTTTCCTTGTAGGGCTTCTGATGCAGGCCATGCACTGTTTTGGTTGCCCTTCTCTATACAGCCTCCACCCTGTCTATGCCCTTCTTGAGATGGGACCTCCAGAACTGAACATAGTACTCCAGGTGTGGACTCACTACTGATCTATGTGGGTAACACTGCCTCCCTTTTTCTACTGGTGATACCCCTCCCTATGCATCCCAGCATCCTACTAGCCTTTACTGCTGCCTTATCACACTGCTTTGCTACCTTCAGGTCATCAGACATGATGACCCCCAGATCCCTTTCCTGTTTTGTTGTTGTTAACACCTCCCCCAAAATTATACATTGCCCTTGGGTTTTTGTGCCTCTTGTACATAATTTTATATTCTTTGGCACTGAAGCCCGCTTGTCAAAGCCTTGACCAGTAGTCTGTTCTTTTTGTAGGTCTTCCATCATTTTCTCTCACCCCCACCCCATTGTGTCCACTCTGTTGCAGATTTTTATGTCATCCGTAAACAGGCATACCTTTCCTTCCAGCCCCTCTGTGATGTTGCTAATAAATACATTGAAGAGGACTGGTCCCAGTACTGACCCCTGTGGCACACTGCTTGTTACCTTACCTTCCTCCAAGTGAACTCCATTTACCACCATCCTCTGAGTTCTGTTACTTAGCCAACTTTGTACCCATTCAACTATCCTTGGACCCACTCCCGTGCTGCCTAGCTTGTTTACCAGTCTTCTATGCGGAATGGTGTTGAAGGCCTTACTGAAATCCAGGTAGGCCACATCCACCACTCTTCCCTGATCCACCTCCCTGGTAACCCAGTCAGAAAACTTTCAGGTTTGTTTGGCAAGATCTACCCCTATGAACCCATGTTGCCTCAGATCCTGCAGTCCACAGGTGTAAAGGTACTCCCCAATCCTTTCTTTAAGTAGAGTTTCCATAACCTTGCCCACCACCAAAGTCAGGCTTACAGGTCAGTAGTTTCCTGCCTTCTCTCTATTCCCACTTTTGTGTAATGGGACCACATCTGCCTTCCTCCAGTTCCCTGGAATTTCTCCCATATCCAGTGATAGATTCAACAGGGCCGTCAGAGGTGCAGACAGTTCCTCCTTTAGTTCTTTCAATATCCTGGGGTGAACTCCATCTGGCCCCTTAGCCTTGTCTCTTTTAGTTTTGCTAGTTCTCATGAGGACTCTCTCCTCTGTAAAAGGGCTAGTGTCCACTTCCCTTTCCTTAATGCCCTTCTCCACTATCTGTGGCCTGTCACCTACCCCTTCCTTTGTGAATACTGAACAAAAGTACTTATTCAGTATGTCAGCTTTCTTCTGATCCTCTTCCCCACTCCTCCCTTTTAGTCTTATTATCCCTGCCTTGCTTTTCTTCTTTTTGCTTCTGTACCTGAAGAAAGTTTTATCCCCCTTTTTTTCTGATTGGCAGTGTTTTCCTCCATTTGTGTTCTAGCTCTCCAAACTGCCTTCCCTGCCTCCCTTTGTTTCTCTTGATAACTCTCCCTATCCTCTTCCTTCTGTGTCATCTTGTACCTTTTGAAAGCCTGATTCTTTTCCTTTACCTTCTCTGCTACTTTCTTGGAGAACCATTGTGGTCTCTTTCTTCTCTTGCTCTTAGTAACCTGCTTGATACAGAGGTTTGTTGCCTTCTCAATGGCCTGCTTTATTCTTACCCACTGTTCCTCTACCCCCACTCTTATTCCCTTTTCCTGCTAGGGCTTCCCTGAGACACTCTCTTATTTTCTTGAAATCGGCCCTCCTGAAGTCCAGGACCTTCGTTTTATTTTGGCTCAGTTCTGGCCCTGTCCTTGCGCTGAACCACACCGTACTATGATCACTGGTCCCCAGGTGACTTTCCACTGTGGCGTTAGTGACACTGTCTCCATTTGACAGTACCAGGTCCAATAACACCCTCTCACAAGTAGGTCCTTTAACTAGTTGCCTGAGGAACACCTCCTGCAGGAAGACTAGAATTTCCTTATTTCTAACTGATGCCACAGCAGGTTGGCTCCAGTCCACATTTGGTAGATTGTAGTCCCACACTAGTAGTACCTCACCCTTGTTAGCCATCCCTTGTATTTCATTTATCATATCCTTATCTCCTTCCTGTCCTTGTGCTGGAGGTCTGTAGATCACCCCAATCCTAATTGCACCCCCCTCCCTGTCTGCAGTGTGACCCACAGTACCTCCGCTTTACTCTGTTCCACTTGTATTTCTGTGGCCTTTATGTTCTCTCTTATGTAAAGAGCCATCCATCCTCCCTTTTTTCCTACCCTGTCCCTCCTGAATAGTGCATACCTTGGTATGGCTACCTCTCACTCCTGGTTTTCTTTGCAACAAGTCTCTGTAATTGCTACAGTGTCCAGATCTCTTGCTGCCAAGGTGGCCTTTAGTTTTGCCATCTTGTTGCCCAGACTTCGAGCATTTTCACACATGGCTCTCCATTTTATACTGCCATCTCCCCTATTCTTGCCTTTTTTCCCACCCCTATTTCTTCCACTATTATCTTTCATCTTTACCCTTCCCTTTTCCTCCTGGTTTCCTATTTGTGTTTGTTCCGTGTGGGACTTCCCACTCTTGGGATTTCCACTGCAGATCCTGTAAGCATGTTGGTGGGGGATAGATCATGTCTTTCTGCCTTATTCCACCTCCCCTCCCTTGGCTAGTTTAAATGCTTACTAATGTAGCATTTAAACTGTTCATTAAGGATCTCAGTTCCCCTCCTGGAGGGATATAGGCCGTCACCCCTGTATAGGCCTCTGTCCCTCCAGATGGAGCCCCAGTGCCCAAAGAATCTGAATCCCTCTTCTCTGCACCACTTCCTCAACCATAAGTTGAAGTTCCTGGTGCGGAGCCTCCTGCCATACCCTTGTTATGGACAGGTAGTACCTCCGAGAAAGTAACAGATTGTGCTACCTGCCTAAGACCCCTCTCCAGTTTTCTGAACTCTTCCTGAACTGCATCTAGTCCTTCCCAGCAAGGTAATTTATCCCCAAGTGGACAATGACATCTAGCTCTCCCTCATTCTCTGCCTCCCCAATTATCTTTAGGATCCTTCTTGCATCCCTATGAGCCATGTCACCGGGAAAACACCTTACCACCCTCTCCTCATCCTTACCCATCCTGAATTGTATCCCCCTAACTATCCAGTCCCTCACCAGGATTTGCTTCCTCCTCCCCTGGGGTCCCCTGTCACCCTCCCCCTTGGGGTCTCCACCATGGAGGACCTCCACATCCATCCTGGGGCAGTTCCACCCTGCCAGTACGGTGTGGGACTTCGTAGTGGTATGAGATTTGAGATGTGCCTACATTCCACCACCCTAATCATCCCCGAGCCCACCATTGTCCAACTGCTCCTCATACCCAGCACTCTTTGAGGAAACGAAGAAGGACTTGGTGGTCCCTGAGTGGGGGAGCAGGTCCTCCTAACCCAAGCCATCTTGGCCTTGAGTCTGGCAACGTCCTTTCTCAGCCCAGAGAGGTGCCTGCAGATGGGGCAGCACTACAGTCTCAGGAAAGTCTCCCTGAGAGTCAACCACCCTACAGCGCTGCACTGCCCACTCCCATCCCATAGTTGCTCCTATGTTACACCACTACTTCCTAACAATTTACCCAACCCAGTAGTTAACCTACCCCTAAAATTTACCCAATCCAGTTGTGAACCAACAGGCTAACAACTCCCAGAAGCAATGTTGCACAAACACCTTCTTCACTTCTGCCCTAAAAATCTGACCTGATCCATTAGTTAACCCTCATACACTCTCCCAGAAGCACTATTTGCACAAACTCCCTTTAGAGCTACCGTACCTACTATTTTTTTTTCTTCTTCTTCTTCTTCCCTCTCCCTTCTCTCTCCCCCTACCTCCCTTCCTCCAAGTCAAGTGTTTATGTTTCTTGGTAGTCTCCTTCTTCCTTGTTCAGAGCAGACCTCCAGCAGCTAGGGGAGAGGGAGAGCTGCTCTTTTCCTTCAAGAATGGTGAGTCTTATGTGTCTTAGTGATGCCGCCCTTCCTGCTGTCAAACAGGAGGTTCCTGTTGTCAATCAAATCCAGTGCCTATAAGAGTAGAGCTGGCTAAGCTCAGGAGGGCAGTAGATAACTACAGGCAAGTCTAAATGCAGACACCTGGTTTACTTCTGCCTCAGCCTCTAAATGCAGGCACCTATTTTACTTCTACTTAAGCCACACACTCCAATTTACAGCTCCCCCTCACCCAGCTAACTGCAAAGATATAAGTTCCCTTTCCCCAGCTCAGTCTAGCACACTAACTCTTGTGTATTTTTTTACCCTAATAGAAGGTCCCAATTTACCTTGCAGAGCATTTTACCAACATTAGCCCCGAGTGGTGCACCCACAACCACCTGCAGCTGTCCTGAGAATGACATAGCATGCAATGAGCAGCCGCGGGTCCTTCCATTATATTTATGTATATGTGTGGCTTCTAATAGCTCCAGTTTTGAACGTAGATGTCTCGGTACTATACCGAGACCAGGTATAGACTGGCAATGGGCAAATTATGTCTGCAGCCCTGTCTCTGTCCACCTCCTTGGTCACCCCCACAAAGAATGTGGTCAGGTTTGTTTGGCACAGTCTGCCCCATATGTCATGTAGAGAGGGAGTGAGAACCTTAGCCTCAGTCAAGTGAGCCATTATTCTGTCCTTGATCATGGTTTCCAGCACTGATTGACTGACCAGCCCATCGTTTCCCAGGTCCAACCTTACCCCTTCTTGAAGATGGGGACCGTACTGGCCATTATCCAGTTCTGAGGTACCCCACCTGTACAGGCAGGCTCATGAAGGATTACCGCAAGATGTCGTGCTGATTGTTTCTTCGGCTTTACTATTATTCTGGGGTGTATCCCATCCACCTTTTGTGATATACTTGGCTAGATCATTGCCAGATAGTTAGCTACCAGGACAGGAGTGATGTCCACAGGTTGCATGATAGTTAGTATTGATATCATGGGCCCTACTAATAAGCACCCTTCAAACCCGTGTGGCCCTTGAGTGAACACTGAAGCAAAGTATTCATTCAGTTTTTCAGCTATCACTCCCAACTCATGCACAGGATCCTCCACTCTTTCCTATGTTTTCCGGGACACAATACCCTCCCTCAGCTTCCTATTTCCTTTATGTCCTAGAAGAAGGCTTTGGTATTATCTGCAGTTCTTGCTGCTATCCTGATTTCTAGACACCTCTTTGGCTTCCATAATTCTAATGTTGCAGCCCATCATCTGCACTCCTCTTGGCTGTAGGCAACCTGTCTCCCTTTCCAGCAGTAATAGATCCCCTTTTTGTGCTGGATCAATTTCCTTAGGTCCTGTTGTATCAGTGGGGCAGCTTCTTGGCTCTTTTTCTCTTATTGCTTGCAGGGATGCAGATCTCTGAAGCTGCTTCAAGCACCTTCTTCAACAAACCTCATATGCGGGCCAAAGAGCATATTCAGCAACATGAGGAACATGCGCAGGATGCTCTTGGGTGTTGTAGCACAGCTGAAGGAACTGTCAGATTCATCTGAAGCTTCCATAGTTGAACTTTGCTATGAACTGTCCCAGACCATTGCATTGGGGTAGGTGTGGGGGAACCAGGGTTTTGGAGAGGGGATTGGTGTGTGACCATGTTACAGGGGTGTGGGGAATGTCTCCCTCCTGATCAGTGTATGCTGCACTTTTTTCCCCCCACTGTTTAACTAGGTGAGACACACTACTTTTTTTTTATTTATTTGAGATATTCAGAAAGACCTTTGAGTCAGAGACTCATTTACAAAGGTTCCACGTCATACATAGGACAGAGACAGGGACAATATTTTTGCAGGGTACTGTACATAACATTATATTACAATTTGCTAACATGGTTTACCCATTTGGTCAGTGGGTGCACTAATCGTCCAGGATACATGATTTACAAGAGATTGGCACAGCCAGAAGGTAGCAAAGAGGTATTGACGGGGCTGCTTGTCCAGAAAAAAAGGTTTGCTCGTAGATACCATTGGCATGGAGGACTCAGAGATGCTCTTGGTCAATTGCAGTCACAAAGGTTGGAGGCCAGTAGGTGATTTCTTAGCCTGGTTTTGAAAGGGTCCAGCCTAGCTTCATCAGTTATTTGGGAGGGGAGTGCGTTAGTCCAGAAAGGGGCTCTGTAGCTGAAAGTTCACTGGAATTAGGATGTCTGGCCACAGGGTACACATAGCAGCAGTTTGTTCGTGCTAAGGGTAGTTTTGCCAGGTGGTGTTTGGTGGATAATATGGTCCAGGGCAGGGGGAGTGAGGCCTAGGATTACCTTTTTGGACATTATGCAGGTGTGATACCTGATTCTGTTATCCAGGTTTAGCCAGTTTGTGGCGCTGTAGAGGGAGCAGGTGTGTGTGAAGCAGTCATATCCAAGGATGAGACGGCAGGCTTTGTTGAGCGCACAAGTCCACTAGGGCTGTGGAGAGTGCAGTACTGTAGACTAGAATGCCGTAGTCTAGCAGGGAGAGGATAGAGGAGTTTATGGTAAGTTGTAAAGCTTCAGGGGTGAGGCAGTGTTTGTACCAGTAGAGTACGCCTAGCCTGAAGCTAAGGGCTGTTGAAAGTTGCAAGATATGATGATTAAAGTTGAGGGCAGGGTCTAGTGTGACCCCTAGATATTTAAAATTGCTAACTTGTTTGAAGGGGGTATGATTAGCAGTGAGAAATTGGGGGTAGAGATTTTTGAGTGGGTTCTGGGGATGGGAGAAAATCATAACTTTAGTCTTATTGTAGTTAATTATAAGACGCTGGGTGGTGAGCCAGCGTTCGATTTCACGGAAAGAGTGTTGGAGAGTTTGGTGGAGTTTGAGGGGTGCAGGGTCAGAGGTGAACAGGACCGCAACATCTACGTACAGGAGCAGGTTCCCAGGGCAGGCCCGGCGGGGAGGGAGAGGTAAGTATAGGCTAGTAAGGGGCCAAGTAGCCAGGAGCCCTGGCAGAGACACCGGAGGCGGATAGGGGAGGCAGGGGCACAGGACAGGACCAACCTTGACAACCTGTGTTCTATCAGAGAGATAGCTGGTGAACCAGTTTATGGCATCATTGGAGAAGCCCGTGTAAGCCAGGGTGTTCACTAAGAGGGCACGGTTAACGGTATCAAATGCCTTAGATAAGTCCATGAAGATGGCGCCTGTGAGGTGGCCATGGTCCAAGGCTGAGTGGACATGGGAGGTAAATTCAAGGAGGGCGGTGGTGGTACTATGACCCTTACGGAAACCATGCTGCTGTCTGGATAGAAGATTGTATTTATTAAGGTGGTCAGTAAGTTGGTCTGCGACTATGCGTTCTAGAGCTTTAGAAAGGGGAGGTAGAATATAAAATAGGGTGGTAGTTGTTTGTGGATGTGAGGTCCCCACTTTTATGGATGGGTGTGATGTAGGCCGATTTCCAGCAGGTGGAGAATTTCCCTTGACAGAGGGAGCTGTTTAGAATGTGGGTGAGTGGAGCCAGGACTTCCAGGAGGGTGAGGCAAAGAAGTCTGAGGTCCAGGGTATCTTGACTATAGTGATAGTGGCTAATGGCTTTGGTTAGGTAAGGTTTATCTGCCTCCAGGGTCAGGTCTCGTAGGTAGAAAGGTGGAGCAAGGGAAGGATGGGGGGGGCGATATGGGCTGGAGGGGGATCGAAGACGTTTGGGAGGAGCACATGGGAGAGATCAATGAAAGCGTAGTTAAGGGTCGAGGCTATACTGAGGGGGTCAGTGGAGAGGCTTCCATCAACTTGCATTTGGTCAGGTGGCAGATTTGGGGCTTTGCCACAGAGCTCGTTAATGTTTTCCCAGAAACTTGCGTCCAGTGCCCCAGGTGGAGGTTAGGGTAGCTTTGTAATAGTTTGCTTTGGCGGTGCATATGGCCCAGGTGCACTTGTTTCTACAGGTGCAACCTGGGAGCACAGGGAAGTTAAGTGACTTGCTCAGGATCACACAGTATATGCAAGTGGGGGCTGTGGGATTCAAACCCAGGTCTCTAGATTTGCAGCTCAGAGTCTTAAACCACTGCGCTATACTGCCTCCCTACTTTAGTACACCTATTCTTAGCTTAACTAAGCACAGCACAGCCGTCATCTTCCATATATGGCCTGGGGCTGCTCTGGGTGGATGAGAAATATGTTTGTCTGGCTGCCTCTCTTGGGCAGGTTCCCTTAGCCAGGACCATCTACACTTCAAGAGGGGCTGAGATCGCACATCGCGAGGGTGAGGTATACACTCTGTTAATTACATTTGTGCATAAGGTGCAAAAGGGTGACTGACCCATAACTCTGCAGGATAGGCCTGAGTACAGCTGGCCACATTTGTTAAATGATTCAGAGGAATTTTCCTCCATTTTGGGGTGGATTACATGCTGGTTCCTCTTTGACCCTGATCCAGGACCTCCCACTGGGGACCCCTGCCTTACACACCACTGTTTTTAGTTTTAGGTTACAGGGGCCTGGGAACACCTTGACCAGTGGACTCTGCAGTTCCGTTTCTAGGTTAGAAGTCTGCCCCCCCCCCTCCCAAAATCTGTCCTTTTGGCTCAGGTCAGCATATTATCCCAGGGACATGGCTTTTAGGCCACACTGTTGAGATTCTAAGACACTGCCTCATTATGTATGTAAACCTTTTTCTTCTATGTGCAAGCCCTAGTGGCTAGCTTGAACTGTGTATGGCCTGAAGTGAGGCAGGGAAAGCCCACTTTTTGTATGTCTTGTTCTGTTCAACATATTGTTGTTAAACATACATTCATCAGGCTTAATTGTTATATGAGCATGAAGCTAGTTTTTACCACATTAGTGACTGTAGAGTTAGCGGTTTGGAATAATGGTACCCTGTGACTTCAAGCCATCTTTATTGACCCTGTCTCTGTTTTTTAGTTGCTTACTGTACTTTCTTTTTCCTCCATTTTATGGGACCAAACCGATTCCCAGGGAGCCCAAAGGAGTATTCTCCTCAATGTTTTTCCTGAGAGGTGAGAATTTGGTAGAGGAACAGGGAAAGCTACAGCTTTTCCTCCCCCAATCTGAGACAGCTAACTGGGAGGGGCCTGTGACCTGTAACAGCAAAATCGGCTGTGCCCCAGCTCCATTTTGAGCTTTTAGAAACAGCAGATTTGGGAGAGGAACAGGGAAAAGCGTCTACAGCTTCCCCTCCCCCCCAATCACTTAAAGGAGTAGTTCACCCAGAATGTGAAAAAACATATGTTATGTAGAGTGTTTTGATATGTATGTTAAATCCTAGTGTGTCCTTCCCTCTGTTATTTGGGGTTTTTCCTAAATTGCCTGCTAGCTGTATGGTGGTTTACGACCCTAGGGAACTCCATAACAGATAATTTATTGACTTTCTTTCTCCCAGGATGCCCCCATCTCATGTAACAATGATGTAGCCATGCCCTTAGATTTAGCATGTGTATTGCTTTAAAATTAGTTTAGCAACAGTAGAGAGCCTTGTAACTTCTTATCCAGGGAGCACGAATGGCAACAGTTAGTTTAGCAGATACCTGAGAGTAAGCTAACTGGAGTTTCTGTCAGACAACAGCTACTAAATAGCTCCGATTCACTATTTTTGTTTTCTCTGCGCATCAGGTCTAGCTAGCAGGAGTGTTTTAACATCAAAAACACAAATAATGAATTAGAGCTATTTAGTAGCTGTTGTCTTACAGAAACCCCAGTTAGCTTGCTCGCAGGTATCTGCTAAACTAGCTATTGCCATTTGTGCTCCCTGAATAAGAAGTTATAAGGCTCTGCTGTTGCTAAACTAATTTTAAAGCAATACACATGCTAAATCTAAGGGCATGGCTACATCACTGTTACATGAGACAGGGCGCATCCTGGGAGAAAGAAAGCCAATAAAACTATTTGTTATGGAGATCCCCAGGGGTCATAATACTACCATACAGCTAGCAGGCAATTTAGGAAAAACTCCAAATAACAGACAGAGGGAAGGACACACTAGGAGTTAACATACATATCAAAACACTCTACACAACATATGTTTTTTGCACATTCTGGGTGAACTACTCCTTTAATTAACTGCTAACTGAGACAGTTAACTGGGAGGGCCCTGTGACCCATAAAAGCAGAGTTAGTTGTACCCCAGCTCCATTCTGAGCGCTTAGAAACAGCAGATTTGGGAGAGGAACAGGGAAAGCAGCTACAGCGTCCCCTCCCCCAATCTCTTAACTGCTAACTGAGGTAGCACAGGGAAACCGTTTTTTCAGTTGCTCTTTTGTGTTGTTTGTTCTCTTCTAGGGACTGGTACTTCTTTCCCTCCCACCCCTCCACCCACGCTCTTGAGCCTAGTTGCAATTAATAGGCAGTTGGATTTGATTGACAAAGGAAGAATTTCCTCTCAAAGAGCAGGAAGGGCGGGACCACCAGGCCACATAAAGGGAAGATCTGACATACTGAGCTGATTGCCTCAAACCTTTATTAGGGAGGCAACAAAAAAAACCTTTTTTTTTTTTATGTAGGGATAGCGGGTAAGGTCTAGCAAAAAGGAGAAGACATAATGGAAGTGGTGCAGTGTAGTGGCTGTGAGGCAACAGTCTTCAGGGAGACCTTCTGGGTGGTCTGACCGTCTCACTGTAAGGTTCAGTTTTTGAGGCTCCCCTGAATAGACCTGCCCCTACAGAGATGGTCAGGTACCGCCCTTTAAGGGGTTTGACCCCTGATTGTCTTATGTGCTGGACCTATCAGGTAGACCGAGTGTAAGCTTGGACCCAGGAGATCTGCTTCTAGCCTATAATAAGGCAGTGATGGTGGGCCTGGATTCTTTAACTCCTGTCCGCGTTCGCCCCCTCACCCTTCGCCCTTGGTTTGATGGGACCTTGAGGAGGTTGAGACAAGTGGGGCGAAGGTTGGAGCGGCGCTGGTGGAAATCCGGCCTGGTTGATGACAGACTTAGATTGATGGCCCATTATAAAGACTATCAATCAGCCGTCTGCTGTAAGAAGGCAGAGTTCCTGTCCAGAGTGATTGCTGCTGTGCAAAATCGACCAGCTCAGCTCTTCTGTACTGTCAACAGGTTGTGCAGTCCAGCCTGTCTTCAGAATCTGGGCGCATTTGCACAGAATAAGTGTGATGAGTTCACTCAAATTTTCCCAGATAAGGCTGTCGCCATCAGGTCGGAGATCTGTGCAGCATGCTCTAATGGATGTTGTGGTGGTTGTTGGGAGATTGCAGGCACCCAGTTTGTCTGGTCTGACTTTGAACGGCTGGTGATCACTGACTTTGTGAAGATTATCCAGGGTGTGCCACCGACCTACTGTAGTTTGGACATGGTCCCAACATGTCTCCTTGTGGGGTGTGTGGAGGTAATCGGGTCGGTCCTAGCTGAGATAGTCTGGTGCTTGTTGGAGACAGGGGTGTTCATGGACACCGTGATGGAGGCAGTGGTCTCGCCTCTTTTGAAGAAATCTTCCTTTGACCCTGACTGTCTCGCTAACTACAGACCTGTCTCTAACCTTCCTTTTGTGGGCAAGGTTATTGAGAAGGTGGTTGCGTTGCAACTGGAGGATCATCTTACCATACACCATGTCTGTGATCCTCTCCTGTCACGTTTCAGGAAGAGGCATAGTACTGGGACAGCACTGGTTCGGGTGCTTAATGATCTCCTGATAGCAAGAGATCGGAAGAGCCATTCGATCTTAGTTCTCCTTGATCTCTCTGCAGCATTTGACACCGTGGACCATGGAGTGTTATTGGAGAGCCTGCGGTTAATCTGTGGTCTGTTGGGTATAGTCCTAGGTGGTTTCAATCTTTCCTCATGGGCAGGACTCAGAAAGTGGTGTTGGGGATCTTTTCCTCAGCCCCCTCCCCCTGTCCTGTGGGGTGCTGCAGGGCTCCATTTTGTCACGGCGTATATGTTGCCATTGGGGGACATTACAAGGCAGTATGGGCTGAGTTTTCACTGCTATGCAGATGCTACTCAGCTATATGTGTCCTTTGTACCCAAACAGGGTGATGCTGCCTCAGTCTTTAGTAACTGCCTCTCTGAGATCTAAGACTGGATGAGTGCCAAGTGGTTGAGATTGATCCGTGATAAGACTGAGGTGTTGGTTGTGGACCCAGGTCATCAGGTAGAGGGTTTGTTTGCTGGTCAGCCATCTGGGCTTTGGCTGGGAGGCAGCCAGCTGATGACCTCTGACTGGGTACAGATTCTGGGCGTTATGCTTGATGGTGGGCTGACGCTTAAATCTCAAGTGTTGGCCATCATCAAGACCTCATTTTATCATCTGAAGCATATCGCCCAGATAAAACACCTTGTCCCACCTGATGATCTTCCAATGATGGTCCACGCCTTTGTGACCTCCCACCTTGACTACTACAGTGCCTTGTACCTAGGGCTGCCAGGGGTGGACATCCGCTGCCTGAAGCTGGTGCAGAATGCGGCAGCCAGGTTGTTGACTGGTTTACCTAGATGTTGTCGCAGCCTGCACTGGCTGCCGGTTCAGTGGAGGATCACCTTCAAGGTCGGATTACTGACCTGTAAGGCTCTACACAGACAGGGACTGTGGTATATGCAAGATCTGCTCTACCCCTACTGCCTGCTGTGCTCCTCTGATGAGGGATTGCTAGAGATTCCCAGGATCTATTTGAAGACCTTGGGGCCAGATCATTTGCTTTTGTGGCCCCTGACCCTGTGGAACTCTCTACCTCGTCCGGTTAGAGAGTGCCTGACTGCTGAGGCGTTTAAATATTCGCGTAAGTTGCATTTGTTTAACTTGGCATTTCCATAAGTTTGAATGATTCTGATGCTCTTTTAATTATTTAATTTTATTCTGCTGCTAATTTTCATTCTTTTTACTATGATTGTACAAACGCTTTGATTTGAATTGCGCTTTTTAGAAATACATTTTTGATTGATTGATTGGTTCTGGAGAGTGCAATGCTGCTCCATCTGCAGGCACCTCTGTGGGCTGAAGGAGGAGGTTGCCAGACTTGGGGCCGAGGTGGCTTGGGTTAAGAGGACCTACTTCCCCACTCGGGGACCACAAAGTCCTCCTCTGCTTCCTCAGAGGATGCCAGGAAGGAGGAGCGGATGGACAACAGTGGGCTCTCGGAGGGTTAGGGTGGTGGAGCCAGGGCCGGCATTAGGTACCCTCCAACCCCGCGGCCGCGGGAGGCCCCCAAAATTTAGCGAGTCTAGTGGTGGGCCCCAGCACACAGCGTACCACCTTGCTTCAGTCTCACTCCACACCAGATGACCCCACCACAGTCAGCATTAGCAGCATAGTTAATTCATTTTTCTCTGCCCTGATCAACACAGCTGAGCAAGCAAGCAACATACCTTTGCTTTAATTAATCCTCCTTGTCCTCCCGGCTCCCCAAATATTCTGTCTCGCCACCGTGTAATGTCTGGGCCCACGCGAACTCTTTCTGTGGTTGTCCCCCTCCCGAAGTGGTTGGTTTGCAAAAAAACTGTTTCTTTGCTGTGTTGTTACAAAAAACGCGAACTTGCGACTGACTGCCCCATTTCCCCGAACGGTGAACACCGAACCACACGATCCAGGACCAGGGACCATGCCACCCCTACAACATGTTTCTTTGTTATCCCATTTCCCCAATTGTGGTGCACAGTAAAATATGTGAGCTGACGTTGGGAGGTGCTGTATTGGAGAACCAATCACAGGGCTCCACTTGGTCCGCTCCTGCTATCGCACCTCCTACAACACGGACCTGAACATTTCTGTCCCCTCAGGTCCACAAGCTCAGCTGCAGCATAAAATGTCCCCGGCACTCTTGGAACTATTCAGCGAGGACCAGTTCAGAGTGTCGGAAGAAATTTGCTATTGCAGCCGCTATCCAGCCAGCCAGTGTGAGGAGAGAGAACCACCACCCGCTGCAGCCAGCCAGACCTTCCCTACCGGCAAAATTTGACTTGTTCTTTATTTTGGCTGGCTGCTAATTTTGCAAGCGAACCACCATGGACTGAGCGTAGGACAGTTGTTTTTTTATTTTCATCTTCCTTACCTGCTGCTGATTCTGCTAGTGCAGCTTGCTGAGAACTGTAATTCATTTTATTAAAAAAGAGCTCAGCAGTCAGCAGCTGCAAATTCAGCAGTGCACAGAGTGGAGGAGAGAGCCAGAGAAGGAGGATTACATCCACTTAGAGACCAGTGCCTTGCCAGCCTTCACTTCTTTTAGGTAGGTAATGAATAACAAAGTCTGGAAGATGAGATCAGTAGATGGTCTGGACCATAATTTGGACTTAAATGTTCATTTAGAGTAGCCTGCCTCTGACAATATACCCATGATAACACAGTCAGTAACTGACTGTGTCATTATGTATATCTGTTGTCACTCAGAGGCTATTCTAAACAAACACTTATTTCAGTCCAAATTATGGTTGGTTACATATAGTACATATAGCATACTATTGGAAGTCAAGAGAAGATCAGACTGCATAGAGCAGCAGAGCTAGAAAATTAGTAACTGTTAGAGCTGGAGGATCATTTTTGCAGTTATATATTATTTATTATAAATGTATTTCTAGACTAGTAGTACATGTGAAGGGCTTGTTTCTAGGATTCCACATGCGATTAGCAACTAAGTACGCATTAGTATTTTAATGTCGTAAAATAGGGGCAATGTGTAAAGATAATCAGTTGGGGGGGCCCCAGTTTGTGGGGCCCCTATCATTAAGTTTGCTGGGGGCCCCCCAAATTCTAAAACCGGCCCTGGGTGGAGCAAAGGCACATCCCTACCTCCATACCACTACAGAACTCCTATTTTGCACTGACAGGGTGGGAAAGTTCCACAGAAACACCCGAAGTAGTGGCGGGGATGGATGTGGAGATCCTTCAGGGTGGAGATCTTAAGGGGGGTAGCAGGGGACCCCAGAGGAGGAGGAAGCAACTTCTGGTGGGGGACTCCATAGTCCGGGGAATGGAGTTGGGGACAGGTAGCAGGGTGGAGAGGGATGTAAAGTGCATGCTGGTAAGTGTGGCTTAGAGAGATGGAGAGCAGATCCAGAGGATTGCTAAGGCGCAGCAAGGAAGGGCGAGCTGGATGTCATTGTCCATCTTGGACAAATGACCTGGCTAGGGATGAAGCAGGAAGAGGGAGAGTGCAAAAGGAGTTCAGGGAGTTGGAGAGGGGCCTTGGGCAGGTAGCAAGCTCCATGACCTTCTCGTAGGTGCTACCTGTCCACAGCAAGGGAAGGTAAGGAATCTCCGCACCAGGGACTTCAACACATGGTTGAGAAACTGGTGCAGAGAGAAGGGTTTCGGCTTCATTGAGGACTGGGGACCCACCTGGAGGGATGTGGGCCTGTACAAAGGTGACAGCCTGCATCCGTCCAGGGAGGGAACCGATGTCCTTAGTGAGCATTTGAAATGGTTCATTGGCAAACATTTCAGCTAGCCAAGGGGAGTGGAGGAAGGAAGCAGGAAGAATCACACTGTCCATCCCCACAGGTTAACACAGTCAGCAGGGAGGACCCTAAAGCTGGGAAATCACCAATGGTAGATAAACTAGAAAAAAGAAAAAATGGTGGACAAAAGAAGAGGAGGGATTAAAGGTGGGGGAGGGTAATGAGGGTAGGCATAAGGATAATAGGGGGATGACAGAAGGGGAAGCAACAAAATATGGAAGGCCATGAGTGCGAATGCTCGCAGCCTGGGAAACAAAATCCCTGAACTGGTGGCTTTGATGGCAGATGCTGACCTGGATATTGTCGGTATTACTGAGGCATAGTATAATGGGAACCATGACTGGGATGTAGCTATACCGGGTTATACTCTAGTCAGGAAAGACAAGAAGGGTAAAAAGGGAGGAGGGGTAGCTGTTTACATCAGGGAGGGTATAAAAGCGACTGACGTACCGTGATTGCTGGGGGGGGATGAGGCCCTGTTGGTCACCCTAGAGACAGGCAATGACAATGCTGTTTGCATGGGTGTGACCTACAGATCTCTAGCACAAGGGGAAAAGATGCACAAGCTTCTGGTGAAAGTCATCCATATGATGGCAACTAAAGGGGAAGTGCTGCTAGTAGGTGACTTTAATCTGCCAGATGTTGATTGGAGCACTCCAGCCGCAGCCACAGCCTGGAGTAGGGACATGCTGGATGCCCTGCAAGGGGCTTGCCTCAGGCAGATAGTGCCCACCCATGAGGGTGCGATTTTGGACCTTGTACTAACCAACGGGGACAGAATTGCAGATGTCATAATGGGAGGGGCACCTAGGGTCCAGTGACCATCGCATGGTGTGGTTCAAAATAAGTGCAGTGGTGGAGTCAACCCACACAAGAGTGAGAGTCCTGGACTTTAGGAGGGCAGCTTTGTAAAGTTGGGGATATGTCTCGGATAGGCCCTGGAACAGTGGGACTGTCTGAAAGGAGCCATAGTGGAGGCAACAAACCTTTGCATTAGTCAAACAAATGAAGGTAAGAGAAAAAGAAAACCATGGTGATTCTCCAGGGAAGTGGCTGGGAAGGTAAGAGCAAAAAAGTTGGCTTTCAGGAGGTACATGGAAACACAGAAGGAGGAGAACAGGGTAGTGTATCTGGACAAGCAGTGGGAGGCAGGGAGGGTAGTCGGGGCGCAGAGATGAAAATGGAGTTAAAAATAGCCCAGACAGGCTGGCCCACTGGTGCAGCAGCAAGGTGTCTGCTTGCGGTGCTGACATCCAGGGTTCGGTGACAGACTTGGAAGGCGGAAGGCCTGCTGGGGGAAAGGATCAAGCATCCTGGGGACTGCACTTCTTCTCTTGGGGAAGGGGGAAGAGTGCCTGGCACTTTACGGACCCCTGGTGGAGGCTGGAGTACCGCTGCGGTTGGCATCGTTGCTTGGGCGGGTGGGACAGATGCTGGACGTCATTGCATGTCCCTGCCCTCAGGGATCCAGCATTCATGAAAAAGCTGCCCGCCCCCAGGGCATGATGTCCTGTTCTGCTGCCGTCTCCACTGCCACCAATGTCCACCGGGAGGGTAAGTCGGGGCTTGCCAACAGTGTCCTTTTGAGGGTAGCCCATCCAGAGGGGCAAGCCTGAGCATGGGGGGATGGCAGGTAGGGCAGCGCTGACCTCTGAATGGAGGATTTGGGGGTACCGGACCAAAAAATAAAATAGCACAGGCAGTAAAGAAAGGTGACAAGACATTTTACAGGTACGTTAGTGAAAGGAGGAAGACAAGGAGTGGGATCATAAGTCTTAAGGGGGAAGAAAGGGAGTGTGTAGAAGGGGCCTTGGAAAAAGCATCAATCCTGAACAAATATTTTTGTTCAGTGTTGACAGAAGAGGGGGAATGTGAGGGACCAAAATTAAGTGGCAGGAGCAATAAGGGCAGGTAGGTGGGCACTAGTACATTTATGAAGGAAAGAGTTCTAAAGGAACTTGCAAAACTGAAAGTGGACAAAGCAATGGAACCAGGCAGGATACATCCTAGAATATTAAAGGAGCTTAGGGAGGTGCTGGCACCACCAATGGCAGCCCTGTTTGATGAACCGCTGGAAACTGGTGGTTCTGGAGGACTGGAGAAGAGCTGTTGTAGCCCCTCTACACAAAAGTGGGAGCAGGGAGGAGTCTGGAAACTATAGATTAGTCAGCCTGACTTCGGTGGTGGGGAAAATAATGGAGTCACTGCTAAAAGAAAGGATTGTGGAACATCTTGAATCCAGCAGAGCACAGGATCTGATGCAGCATGGATTCACAGCGGGAAGGTCAAGTCAAACAAATCTGATAGATTTCACTGACTGGGTGACCAGAGAAGTGGAGCAGGGGAGAGCAGTAGATGTGGCCTACCAAGATTTCAGCAAGGCCTTTGACACTGTTCCACATAATAGGCTTGTAAGCAAGTTAGGCAGCCTGGGAATGGGCCCCACGGTGGTAAATTGCATTAGAAACTGTTTGAGGGATAGAACACAGAGGGTGGTGGTAAATGGCGCTGATTCCGAGGAGAGGAGGGTAACCAGTGGGGGTGCCACAGGGGTCAGGTCTGGGACCAGTCCTATTCAGTGTCTTCATAAGTGACATTGCAGAGGGTCTGGAAGGAAATGTATGCCTCTTTACAGATGATACTAAGATCTGCAATAGGGCAGACACTCTGGAAGGGGTGGAAAAAATGTGGAGGGACCTAGGTAAACTTGAAGAATGGTCAAGAGTGTGGCAGCTAAAAGTCAATGCAAAAAAGTGCAAAATCATGCACTTGGGGTACATAAACCCAGGGGAGGCTTACATGATGAGGGGAGAGACATTGCCGGCTACCAAACAGGAAAGGGATTGGGGAGAATCATAGCACATGATCTAAAGCTGGTCAAACAATGTGCCATGGCTGTGGGGAAAGCCAGTGGGGTACTGGGGTGCATAGGGAGAGGGGGTATCACCAGCAGAAGAAAGGAGGTGGTGATGCCTGTGTATAAATCATTAGTGAAACCTCATCTGGAGTATTGTGTCCAGTTCTGGAGGCCACATCTCTGTAAAGACACAAGACAGGGCAGAGACAGTTCAGAGAAGGGCAACAAAAATGGTGCAGGGCCTGCACCAAAAGTCATATGAGGAGAGATTGGAGGATCTCAATTTGTATACCCTGGAGGAGAGGAGAGGAGAGGAGAGAGAGAGGGGGGATATGACAGAGACCTTCAGATATCTCAAGGGCATGAATAAGGTACAGGAAGGTAGCATACTAAAGTTCATACTAAGGTGTAAAAGGAGCTAAAGAGCCAGAGGCCCATAAGTGCTCCCATGCTAATCAATGATCATATCTTGGGTGTATTCCCATTAATAAGTTGGCATCCAGACGGGCTTTAAATACTGTTTTGCTTTTACTAATAATAATATTGAGTGGTAGTTTATTCCATGGACTGATAACCCTCAATGTGAAGAAACATTTCCTTCTCAGATAATTAAAAGTTTTACCATTTTATTGAAGTGGATGACCTGCTGGTATGTTTGTTATTCTTAAATTGTAATTCTAAATCCATCATTAGAACAGAGTCCTGGATAATGTCATATAGAAATAGTAAATACCCGCGTATACGGCGTGTCTCTAGTGATAGAAGGGTGAGACTTTTTAGTCTATTTGTATACGACAAATTATACGTTCCTTTTATGCGTTTAGTATAATTCCGCTGAACTCTTTCTGATTTATGTAGGATTTCGTGTATGTGCACCAGAGCTGTGACACATACTCCAGATGTAGCCTGGCATAGGCCCTAAACAGGGGTATCATCACCCTAGAATCTCTAGTTATGCTACGTTTAATAGACCAGATAATTTTGTTTATTTTGTTAACTGCATCATTGATATGATGGGCATATTCCAGGTTGTTAGAAACCATCGCACCCAGATCCTTTTCATCAGTTGTAGTCAATAAAGTACAATTTCCCAAGACATATGATGTCATTGAATTCAGCAAACCCAAGTGCATAACCTTGCATTTGTTATTGTTTAGCTTCATGCCCCATTTTACAACACAGGCAGTGATTAAATCCAGATCACATTGAATAGTGCGAGTGTCATCACTGGCACTAGGACCTCCAATTTTGATATCGTCTGCATATTTAATAGACATAGAAAGGCAATTCATCGTAAGATCAGAGATGAAGGCCTAAAACGAACATAGGCCGAGCACTGAGCCCTGAGGTACCCCACTGGTAACATGGCCCACATCGGATAACTGTCCATTAATATTAACTCTCTGTACGATCAGCAAGCCAATTACTGATCCATGCAACTATAGATTTATTAATATGTAAGTTTAGTCCTTAGGGCCTGGTGAGGCATGACATCAAAGGCTTTGCTAAAGTCTATGAAAACAACATCACATGATATCCTACTATCCAGTAGCTGGCTGATATTTTCATAGAAGCACATTAGATTAGTCAAACAGCCTCTACCATTTGTGAAACCGTGTTGTTCAGTGTCTGATTTGTTTAGGATTGGTGATAAAATATCCTTAACCAAGCTTTCAAAAATTTTGCATAATGGTGAGTTGAGGTGAGGCTGATGGGTTGATAGTTTGACCAGTCCGATTTCACACCCTTTTAAATCATCTTGCAGAAAAAGAGATGTTCTAGAACAAGGGGTCATGACAGGAGGCTGGAAGGGGGTAGACTAAGGGGTAACATGAGGAAGTATTTCTTCACAGAAAGGGTGGTGGATGCATGGGACAGCCTCCCAGGGGAGGTGGTGGGTGTGAATTCGGTAGGGGAATTCAAAAATGTGTGGGATAAGCATAGGGGTACCCTAGCGATAGGTGGGAGAACAAAGCCAAAGATCATGTAGGGTCTTTGGTTCATGCAGCAGGTAGGGAAAATGGGCAGACTAAGTGGGCCTGACGGTCCTTATCTGCCATCAAATTTTGTGTATCTGTATCCTCCAGTGGGGTAGGAGTTGTTCCCCTCCCACCCCCACCCATAAAACCCACATTGCTGTTATTCAGCTTTCCCTGGAGATGGACCCAGTAGACTGCAGGGCAGCTCTCGGGACCCCTGTAGTCTGGCCATTGGCCTTTTTTTAAATATTATTAAAATTGTACATGGTTGTGCAGTCATAATGTCATACTATATGATTGTATGAACAAAGGTAGATACGTGGGGTATAATATATTGAAATACATTGAAAGCCGTCTTTGAGCAACCCCCATCTTCAGTACAGCTTTGGGTTTGGGGGCACCCTTAGTTGATTTCTAGTCCCCACTGGGGAAGGGGGCAGCAAGGGCTGCCCAATCATCTGTAACAACCGTCTCCCTTACTTTGACCTGTGCCTCCCAGGTGTCTATTCCTTCATTTCTACAACTCCGCTTTCCAGATATCCAGCCTGGTTATGGAACAAAGTTAGGGTTATGCTGCATGACGTACATTACCCAGGTATCCCCACTGAAATCTAAAAACCGTAGCCCTCTAATTAAGTCCATGTGTGATCCTCCCTATTTTGTATATACTGTAGTATTCACCATGTTCCTCCATTGGCCCATATCAGTCCTCTGGTCTGCTAGCCACTTTCATGTGATACTGTATGTATTTTGGCAGCTGGGAGCATAATACCAAGCATGTATTTTTTTCTTTCTGTCCTTTATAGCCCTGATGGTACTGGTAAAGGAGATACAGCTCAGGGGAGAGTGTGACCCTTGTATGGAGTATTTCAGCTATAGCCGATTCAAGCGTCCTCAAAAAATGTCCCAGTGTTGGGAGGACCACATAATACAGCACTTGAAATCCTGGGACAAATCTTCCTTGGACAGACATCGCTGGGAGAAAGACAAGTCCTCGTGTGAGCGATCCAGATCTCCATGTCCCCTGTAAACCACTTAAGTGACAGTGTTGACCATGGAGTATCCCTCTGTGCTGCAAGCTGTTCTGAACACACGTGCTGTCCTATCAGCACTCTCTGCTGGCCTCGCTCAGTTGGGCAGGGCCCCGCTGTTGATGCCGACTGGCTCCTCGGTTACATGTAGCCCATCGATGATTCAGACTCCTTCAAGCACCCTATCATAAAAGGGTGATATTCTAGCATCTTGGCTGGATACTTCTTCTATAGCAGCCGTCCCGTCAGCACTGGAGCTCCCACCGTTGCCTCCACTGACTCATTCAGCTCTGTTTAATGCCTCTTCACACATTTCAGGGGCAGCCCAGACCTGAACCAGAGGCCCTTTCTTTGCAGGGGATAATCACTTCCTCCTGGGAACTCACATGGTCTCATTTATGCCCTCGGTCCTACCATCATTGTTCCCTGCTAACCCGTTCCTGATGCCTGCAATCATCATCATCGCCGAGGTGGCATGACCCACAGTTGGTCCCTCAGCTGGGACCTATTCCTTCAGTGCTGCCACCAGGACACTCAACAAGCACAAACAAAGTAGCATCACAACCTCAAATGGTTATGGTGGATGTCCAGACTCTTGTGCATTCCATCTAGGATGTCACCCAAAAAGCTGTTGGCTTTACTAGCGAGCATACCTCGCCACAGCCACCATATGTGCTTCGGTCCTCTCGTGCCCAAGAGACATATGGTTCCTCAGTTTCTGCTGCTCACTCTTCAGACTTGGAGCTCAAGGAGGACTATGCGGCCAGACCTATACAAGGAGGATGAGGAAGAGGAACCTGGCATTACAACATCTTCCAGCTCCTCTACTGCATCCTCACCAGGGGACGATGCTGCTCACGATCTCCCCTGTTTACCACCGGATGACTCGTCCTTCACGGACATCATGCAACATTTACAGCAGGCCCTAGGGTTTGAGTCTACAGAACAGGATGCCTCCAGAAGAAAACTAGTGCATTACCTTGGACTTCCTAATACTCCCCCACTTGTCATTCCTCCACTCATAGACACATATGAGGATGCTATCCTTGCTGCCTGGCACCAGCCACAAATGGTTCCTTTGGTACCTAGGAAAGTCAACAGGATTTACCAGGCTTCTTCTGGGAAGCCTTTCTTCTCGGAGCCTGCTCAGGCTGGCGGTCATGATTAATGCTGCTCACGACCATTTTACGCATCCAAGACATCTTGATTCTTTGCCACCAGACAAAGAGTCAAGAAAATTAGATGGAATGGGCAAGAGAGTCTTTGCGTCCTCTAAACTGACTATCCCCATTTTGAATTATATAGGACACTTACTGAAATACCAAGCGGAACTTTGGCATGCAGCTCAGGCCACTGCTCAGTCGCTTCTAGACAACTCACAAGCACAGGACCTTCTAAAGACCCTTAAAACTGGGGCTGCAGTCAGTCGCCATTTACAGAGGGCAGCATACGATGCAGTTGATGCCACAGCAAGGGTCTCAGCTGCAGACATATGCCTTAGACGCCACTCTTGGTTATGGGTCTCAGGCTTTGCAGCAGATGTTCAGCAGTCTATCTTGAATGCACCATTTAAAGGACATAAATTATTTGGTGTGGCATTACAGGATATCCTTACAGACCTGCAGATGTCTGGGAGAACTTTATGTTCCATACATTCACTATATCACACACAGTCTAAACCCCCTTACCGGGTGCCCTTTCGTTAGGCGACCCATTGAGCAAGGTCCTCCTTCAAGCAACTAGTCAAGTGAAAAGCTTACACTTCCTTGCCTGGACCATCTTCCTCTTCTAAAGTGACCCGAGCTGCTCATACCAGTCCCCCACAAGGACTCGCAACAGCCTGACTCCTCTCTCGACCCTATACTTCTCAGGCCCCAGACTATAGAAGTAGGGGGCCATTTTTCCTTACATTTGCAAGGGTGGGAAACCATTACCACAGATGCCTGGGTTTTACAACTAATAGAATACAGACACACTCTAGAACTGATGGAGGTACCTCCAGATGTTTCTCCCAGACAGACCTCTTACCCTCCAGATTACGAGGCAGTCTTGCAAAGTGAGATAATGGCACTTCTGTAAAAGATTGAACCTGTTCCCACACATCAAAAGGAACAAGGGTTTTACTCCCATTTTTTTCCTCATCTCCAAAGTAAGAGGGACCTAAGACAACTCAGTTTGTACATTCAGTACAAGAAGTTCCACATGGTAACATTACCAACGCTTCTGCCTCTACTTCAAAAGGGAGACTGGCTCTGCTTCTTAGATATGAAGGGTGCATACCTTCATATTATGATTCATCCATCATACAGGAAATGCCTTTGGTTCAGGTTCAAAGACCAACATTTTCAGTTAAGAGCCTTGCCCTTTGGCCTGTTGTCAGCTCCCAGGGTATTCACAAAGTGCTTAGCAGTAGTGACTGCAACACTGAGGAGGGCAGGCTTCTACATCTTCCCTTATCTCGATGACTGGCCCCTGAAAGCTTCATCCACAGATCTAATAGCCACCACCTGTCACACACCCTGACCCTCTTCACATCCCTTGGGATTACTCTCAGTATTCCCAAATCCAAAATGACCCTCTGTCAACATATCCAGTATATTGAGGCCATACTGGATACAGCTCAGGGTGCCACTTTTCTACCCCTGAATCAGGTGGACAAACTTATGCGGCAAGCCAGAGAGATATACAACTGTTACATAACAGCTCATACATACCTATGCATGTTAGGCCTAATGGCAGCAGCCATACCCCCTCTACCCCTTGTCCACTGCCACATGAGAATTATTCAGTGCACATTATGAGTGCAATGGAACCAACGAACAGACGACATGGAGCAGGAAGTTTTGGTATCTTCCCCAGTCAAACGACTACTTCTCTGGTGGATGGAACCAACCCGTCTGCAAGTGGGTGTCCCCTTTCAGATTCTCCCACCCCATCAAATACTCATGACTGATGCTTCCTCCATTGGCTGGGGAGCACATCTCGATAATCACCAATCTCAGGGATCTTGGAATCCAGTGGAAGCCCACTTGCACGTCAACATATTGGAGATGGGAGCAGTCCTCTATGCCGTATGGGCATTTCAGGACCTCCTCAGTCCAGGGACACTTCTAGTGCAGACAGACAACAGTACAGTAGTGCATTACATCAACAAACAAGGGGTCACGCACTCGTATCCTCTATGCAGGGAGGCCATAAGTGTGGTACAGGGCAGCAGACCGAAGACTCCATCTACTGGATCTACAAGGACAAATAGGCTTCGAGGTCACATTATGGAGACTAACAAAGGGCAATATCCTGGAAAAAGGTGGATTTTCTGTCAAGGGAAATTGCTGTGGCAAGAAACAGACTGGCTTAGCTTTTCTGTACAGTAGACGGGCTGTTGCACTGACCTGTCTGCATACTGGGGGAGCCAGTTCAAGCAGGAGGTGTGATGAGTTTGCTCTGTTCTTTGCCGAGAGTGTCCTCTATCAGGACTGATATCTCCTCCAGTGCTTCTCAAAGAGCTTGCGGGATCGGACCAATGATGTGCCATGGCACTCTTCTTGTGTGGGGTGAGTTTGATCCAGTTGGAGTGGTTGAGGTAGTTGAGATAGTCTCGATACTGTGACCAACCTATTGTGAGCTAAACCCAGGTCCAACTCGACTTTTAGTTGGTTGTGTGGACCTGATTGGTCCTGTGGTTGCTGAGATCATCCACTGTTCCTAGGGGAGTGAGGTCTTTCTGGTGGCATTGAAAGAGGCCTTGGTGAGACCCCTTTTAAGGGAAGGGAACATTGTTTAACCAGGAGTAGCACACTAAGCTGAAGCTTGTTTCCAGATGCGACCTGGGAGCACAGGAAGGTTAAGTGACTTGCTCAAGATCACACAGTATGCACCTAGGCAGCTGCAGGATTCAAACTCAGGTCTCCAAATCTGCAGCTCAGAGCAGCCTTAACCTACTACACTATACTGTCTTTGGAAGAAACCCTCTTTAGACCCAGAGTGTCTCACCAACTACAGACCAGTTTCAAACCTCCCATTCTTGAGGAAGGTTTTAGAAAAAGTGGTGTCCGTTCAGCTTGAAGCCCATCTCGCTTCCTCTGCCACTTTTCAGTGCTTCCAGTCTGGGTTTAGACATGGGCATAGCACGGAGACTGCCCTGGTGAAGGCGCTGAATAATCTCCTAATAGCAAGAGATAGAGGAAATACCATTCTTGTTCTTCTGGATCTGTTGGAGGCATCTGACACCGTGGACCATGAGGTGTAACTGGATCGATTGCAGAACTGGTGTTGACTAACTGGCAATGTCATCAGCTGGTTTAGGTCCTTCCTCATGGGCAGAGTGCAGAGGGTGACAGTGGGGTTAGCCTCGTCTAGCTTGATGCCTCTGCACTGTGGAGTTCTGCAAGGTTCGGTCCTGTCGCCTTTGTTGTTCACAGTGTATGTGCTGCCTTTGGGAGACATTATCAGACGGTATGGATTGGGTTTTCATTGCTATGCTGATGATGCCCAGCTATACCTGTAGTTAGATATAACTTTCTGTCTTTCAGTTGAGACATTAAACTGAGGTCCTATCTACCTGTCCCATCTACCTGTTCTGATGGTAGTTCAGGTGGATATTCAAGATCTTATGGCACTTCTCGAAAAGTGTAGGGGAAGTTTTTATTTAAAACCAAAAACAGTCTTTACATTCCATCAACTTGTAAACAGTGTTCCATTTGTTCAGTAACATTTCATCAGGCCATAAAATGCAATATTACCCTATACAATCAACATTTTTCCACAGAAATTTAGCTTGTTCTTCCCCATGTACTTTACATTCATTTTGATACACTTCAGCTATCTCTGCTTGTATTTTGAATAGTAGGTCATGTACAGTGACATCTTTACTCTGGGTAAATCTCTGACATCTTACCTGCCAGAGTGCCCATTTCAGTACTGCAAAAATCACATAAATGGTGGTTATCCTATTTCATCCACTCTTTAGTTAATTGCCCATATATTTATTTATCTTTTTTTAACCAGGTATAGCACACTAAGCTGAAAGCTTTTTTACAGGAGCGACCTGGGAGCGCAAGGAGGTTAAGTGACTTGCTCAGGGTCACACAGTATGCAAGTGGAAGCTGTGGGATTCAAACCCAGATCTGGTCTGCTGGATGTCACCAGATTTGCAGCGCGGAGCCTTAGACCACTGCGCTATCCTGCCTCAAAAACCTCATATTAAAACCTCATATGTTATTTCCTTAAAGCACTTCATTCCCTAGAACTGGGCTAACAATTCCCAGAAAGTTTTTATAAAGTTATATTCAAAAAAACATATGAACCATTGTTTCCTTCTTGTTACTGCAGTTTTTATCTAAACAAATTCTCTCATCTATCTTCTTATGTTTGTGATTCCCACTAGTATTTCATTTTCCATGGCTACACATGCAAAATGTCTCCCTCATTTTTTTTTTGGTATTTGTTTCTCTAAGGTTGAGTCTAGAATTAAGGAGGTATCCACCATACATATGTTCATGTGAGAAAAATATTGTTGTTATGTCAGATTGACACGCCACACTTTGGAACATGTACTGTATGAACTCACAAAATTCATTTCTCTGAGGCATTGTGTGTGGAAATACATCATGTATGTGTATAACTGTACATACTATGTCATCCTGATGCCCCTGTCTCTTTCCCCTCAATTGAGGCTACTGCACCCTGCTTCCCTCTGCCCAACCCAGACAGGGCCAATGCCACCTGTTGCCCCTTGTTCCAGTCTCCACAGACAGAACTGCTGTGCTCTGCTAAGCCCTAGAGTCCCAGGGCCTCTGTCTCCACACTTGGGGCTGCTGTACCATGCTACCCTCTGTCCCCACCCTGTAACACAAGATGAAAGTGTTTGTTTTTTCTTTAGAGCAGCTTGGGTAGTGTGCCAAAGGATCTGGCTCTGGTGACAGGGAGCAGCATGGTGCAACAACCCTAACTGTGGAATCAAGATGCTCTATGATGCAGCATGGCACCAGCAGGGGGCAGGAAGAGGGCAGCTTGGTGCAGAAGTTTTGACTGTGGGGCGGGACACAATGGGGCATCAGGGTACAGCAGCCCTGACTGTGAGACAAGGTACACATGTTGCAGCTGCCCTGCCCATTTGGGGCAGTGCAGGGTGCAGCAAAATTCCCATCTTTTGTTGGTCTTGTGCAGCATGGTGCAGCAGCTCCAACTGTGGAAGCAGAGGTCCTGGGACTCCAGAGCTTAGCAGAGCACAGCAGTCCTGTCTGTGGAGACTGGCTCAAGGGGCAACAGGTGGCATTGGGCCTGCCTGAGGGGGCAGAGGGAAGTAGGGTGCATCAGCCTCAACTGAGGGGCAAGAGATAGGGGCTTCAGGATGACATATAGTATGCTTAGTTACACACATACATGATGTATTTCCACACAGGATCCCGCAGAGAAATTAATTTTGTGAGTTCATACAGTACATGTTCCTGAAATAGCAGTGTGGCAGACATCTGGTTGTCAATCTGACATAACAACAATATTGCTCTCACATGAATATATGTATGGAGGCTACTTCTATGACAACAAACTTCAGATTTATTTTATATCCATTAAACAACCCTGTGTTTATATAGCAGAAAAACAATACAGAGTTTTGATTTGAAAGAACTCAGCTGTGATACAGACAGGAGATTTCTCACAAACATTCATTTATACCACTTCAGTTACCTACTGAAACACAAATGACCAACTGTTTATGAGAACAGAATGATAGATTGTAAACTAATTTATCTAGACACAACCAGATGGGTTAGTAACACATTTGGAGTAAAGACAATTAGCTCTACAGATAGCTCTGAATGGGAAGTGCAACAACTACTACAGGTAATTAAGGACTTCATTGCTGCAGCAACAGGCTGGGCAGGAATGATGTCATTACTCACTGATAGGGACAGAAAAATCTTCACTGTTTCTTCACTGTTGCAGAGCACATTAACAGGTGCTTATTTAAAGAAAACCACAAAACCAAACAGTAAGATATTTTCAGGAAACACTAATCATGACACAGGGACTTGAATTCCTGTGTTTAGTGTAAATCTGTATAACATTGGCATTTGATCTTTAAGGAGTTTATTGCATCTTTAACCTCCATTTATTTTATTTGCTCTTTCAAAAATAAGGCTTCATGTGCCTCAATCTGTGGTAAGTCTATCTGCTCTAGTATTTTGCTTTCACTTACTTTGTTGTCTTTTTGGAACTTGCTTTTTAAATGCTCTTGCGCAATACATTTCATATTACCAATATCTGTGTATGCTACCCAATTTTTATTTATTAGTTCATACATGACCCTATTGTCCAGTCTGTCTTTATTGCTACCAAAGGGGTGTGTCTGGGATTTTGTCCCTTGCGTTCCTCTTCTTTGTTCCATCATTAAAGACCTTTCTCTATTATACTGATACTCTCACATTTGTGTTTTTATGTTGCCAATTATTTCTGAAAGGTCTCTTCCAGTTTTATTCTTTCGGATGAGACGTTAAACCGAGGTCCCATCTACCTGGATTGGTGGTAGTTCAGGTGGATGTTAAAGATCCCATGGCACTTATCCAAAAGAGTAGGGGAATGTCCCCGGTGTCCTGGCCAAATTTCCCTCATTCACTAAAGATACCACTAACAGCTTAATCTGGTTCAAGGTCAGTTGGCTTTCATCTGTATCCCCTCCCCGGGTCGTGCCTGAAAATAGGCAGGATTTGTCTAGTGCACTTACCAGGTCAACAAAAACTAAATAAATAAAATAAAAAAGTTGTCTTATTTCTTTATATAACCTAGTTCTAAGGTGAAGATATTTTTAATATTTTGTTCTTTTTTTTTTTTTTTTTTGTGATTCTAAAATTATGGTCTGTTTAATATCCCACTTTGTATCCTCCCACCAGCCTAATATACTATCATACAAGTCTAGTACTGTCCCTCTTGCGGGTAAAATGTCCTTTATTAAGTCAGTAGTCAACTCTTCTTGTAGGCCTTCTGTATTCATCCTCCAGTACCCTTTACCAAAAGATATATTTTCCCTTAAATCAATTTTTAAAAGAACCGCCATGTGATCTGATGTTTCCAAAAGAATCGTTTTAATATTTTTTACCTTTGTGCTTTTTGGGACAAACCAAAAGTCTATCCTAGTTGAGGTTTTGCCTTTAAAAAAAGTGTGCTCTGTTGGTTTCCCCATAATTCCATATGCATCTTCCATCTGTGAACGTGATAATATTTTTTTAATTGGTTTGAATGACAAAATATTTTATCTGATTTTCTTCCCTAATCCTTTTTGTTAATCCGCAGTTGAAGTCTCCTCCCCATAAAGTAAGCTTGGAAGTATGTAAAAAAGGCTATATTAAGTCCATTATCTTATTTCTGTCTGTTTTTACTTGTGCATTATATATTATTATCAACCTTACTACTGTTTTCGTATCTTCTGTATCCACCACCGTTGTCCTCCCTGGTTTTATGTCTATTATTTTAAGTATTTTAACTTTTGATGTTGAAAAAGCTATACCTATCCCTGAACACCTTTCTTCTCCAGTTGACCAAATCGACGGGCCCCATCTCCTGTCTTTCTGGGCTTGATTTATTTCTACAGCTGTGTGCAATCTTGTGTCCTGAAAAAAATTATGTTCTCTTTTAAATCTTTTATCACAGGAAAAAGTCACTAGCCTCTTTGCTCTGTTTTTAGTACTGTTCACATTGCATGTAATGCAGTTTAAGGAGGCCTTTCTGATTAAAAAGGAGTGTTTTCCTCTTTAAATATTCTTATTTTTTTTCCTTTTTTTGGAGGCTTGAGTGTCTGTTGCTTCATATTCAGATGAATCTTCATTTCCTGAAAAGTCAGAGTGTGTTGTGTCAGTGTCCTCATCCATTGTAGCCCATTCTTTGCCTTATAAAAGTGTACATTTATTTGTTAGTTGTATTGGTTCCTTTTCTTTTCTGGTCTGTTTCCACTTTGGAGGTTTAGTGCTTTTTTTCTTAGATCTAGTCACCATTGTAAACTTTCCTTCTTGGCTTTTTTTTAGTGATTTTCCTTTTCTCACTTTGACTATGTTCCCCACTTTCTTTTACTTGTCTCTCTGTTTCACTCTGATTGTTTTGCAACAAAATATTTTCGGGGGGGGGGTGGATCTTGATGTTGGTTTCACCGTCAGCTTTCTGATCCCCCTTTGCATCTCTTTTACTTCAGCAATTGTTTTTCCTTTTTTTTTTGCCTTTTCCTTCTGTGCCAGAGCTAAATAAACATCTTGTTCTGCTTTTTCAGCTGGGGCAGGACTGTTGTGGGTGGCCCAAGGACAGTTGCTGAAAAAGTGTCCAGTCTCGTCACACAAACTGCATTTTATAGGATTTTTACAAATAGCCCAATGATGATCAATTTGCCCACATAACCCACACTTTTATTTTTCACAGGCATTGCTTAAGTGACCTTTTTCCCCACACCTGTAAAATGCACAGGGCTGTCCAGCATAAAAGATAACCCCTCTGTCTTTTCCTAAAAAAGCAATTTGGCAAGTATTGTATCTCCCCAGTTTGTTGTTTTAATGTTATTTTAAATCTCCAACCACCTGTCCATAGGCTTTCTTCATCCAGTATTGGTTCTGGAGGTCCATTTAGTACGCATTTTTGCTTTAGCCAAAAAGAAATATCTACCTCATTTTTGAAAAGCACTGTGACCACTTTGTAGGCTGGTTTGGTTAGAGGTATTGCTATGAAATCTTTCCGTAATAGGGTATTTTTGATCTGATGATAAAGTTTACAAAATCTTTCTAGTCCTACAGGATGTTTAAAGCTCACATCATATGTTGTATCTCCTAGGGTGTGACTTAAGGCGTAGATTTCATAGGCATAGTACCTCATGCTGTTTTTCAGTGACTGACGTCCTACAAATAACCTGTCAGGGGCATCTGCAGCTGTACCCATAAATTTCAACCTAACTGCATTCCTTCTTTTAGCAGGCACAGCCAGTCTCTTTACCCCTTCTGGAAATAATTTTTCTCTGAAGTTGCCACCCCACACTTTTTCCTCCTTGCTTTGTTCATTATCACTCTGCTCCTTTTCTGTGTGTAAGATATTTTCTTTGATTTCCATTGAGGTATCTAAGTCCTAATCCCCTGTTAGACCTTCAGTTTCTTTTGTATCATTTTCCCTTTCCAATATTTTTTCCTCAGTCTCTATATCTTTATTCTCCTTTTTCTCCATTCTAGGACTTGAAACTTCTGTTTGCATTTTGGCGCCATTATTTTTTTCAAGCTTGGATTTTTCTTGAAGCCCCCTTCTGTAGATGTACTAGGCCTATTCAGGTCCCAGCCTTTCCCGTCAGCTGTTTTTTTCCACCCTGCTTTTAAAAGTGCTTCAGTTACCCGGTCTGGTGTGTCTCTAAATTCAATTGTTTCTGTATTATTTGAGTCATTGTTATCTTCTATTTCTTTATCACTTTGGGGGCCCCCTTTGTCGGTTTCTGGTATATTTTCTTTTTTTACATCTTATTTCTATGTTTTGCTCCCCCGGATGGCCCCCATCTAACTGACTCCCCCAGCTCCTGTCACCCAGAATTACCGGGGCTTACCTTACGCCCAGTCCGGGAGCAGTGCCTCCGAGGAGTCAGTCGTCATCCTGCTGTCGTTTTTCTCGTCCACCGTTTTTTCTCCCCGGGGGCCCCAAGAGAAGGATGCATGCTCGTGGAGGTGCACATGTGCCTTACAGCCCCAGTAATGACCCCTTTCCGCCCACCCCATTGGCCTAAAGCTGGCTCCCCCAGCATACGCAGCCTCTTGGCCTCCACCAGAGGGCAACCATTGAGCAAGGGATGCCATTCACCCTCCCCCAGAGAGGAAAGCTGCCTGCCGGCTACTCCATCCAGCTGTGCCCTCCCCCCCCCGTGCCGACCTCCGATGACCCAGGCTCGCTTCTGAACCTGGGTCGCCGGCGTGCCGCGAGGTGAGACGTCCAGCACCTCAGCCCTCTGCGCCACCGGGCCGGCCTATGGTATATTTTCTTGAGGTGTTTCTTTTTGTTTACGTTCACAATTTTCCTCCCTTTGATTAGTTTCTTCTTTTTTTATTCATAACATGCTGTGCCTGTCTTAGGCCAAGCCATTTCCAACTCTTTTTGGCCATTCCAATCGAGGCTTCACTTTCACTCTTTTTTTTTTTTTTTCTCTTACTCAGTTGTTTGTTGACTATAGGGTGTGGCTCCCTTTGATGAACCTACGTCAGCCTCTACCGACTGACTCTGACAGGCTTCCAGCCTGTCAGCGCTTTCTGATTTTTCCGCTTCCTTTTGAATCACCGAACTTTCTTTTTATTTTTCCCTTTACTTTTGCCACTTCTTTCTGCTGGTGCATAGACTGCTCATTATACATAGTTTGCTCACCTGCACTCTCCGTTGCCACAGAGTGCGCACTTTCTTCTTCTTCTGCACTTGCCACTGAAGCATCAAGCGAATCGTGCTCTTGACCACTTCCTGGTTCCTCACTGCTCTCATTCATTTCTGGCTCCAACATTATTTCGCCTTGCTTTGTGGTCTCTAGCAACTCAGAGGCAGGGGATGAGACCCGCTCCCCGGCCTCCCGCACGTCTTTCCTCTCACCACACCGAACTGAGTCTGACATCAGTCAGTACTCCAACAGGAATCTCCCTACTGGAAGAGTAGGGGAATTTCCCTGGTGTCCTGGCCCCACCACTGTCACCCTCATCAGCCTCGACAGCTATCCCACAGTCAATGGCCATGTTGTGCAGTATGCAGCAGGCCAGGAATAGGCCATGGGCTTTTGAGGGGCTGTACTGTAGGGCACCGCCAGACCTGTCTAGGCAATGGAACCGTGCCTTCAACATCCCAAATACACGCTCATTGATGTTCTGCGTGGTGGCGTGTGCCTCATTGTACCTTTCCTCTGCTGGAGATGATGGGCTCCGGTAGGGGGTGAGCAGCCAGGTCCTGAGTGGATAGCCACTGTCACCTGTGTGGATAATGACATGGTTAGCCCTGTGTCCTCTGTTACTGTGCCCCTTGCCTATCCCTGGTGCCCTCACCAGCACAACCACCCTGCCCTCCCCCATCCCATGCCCTGCCGGGCACCCTTTGCCCATCCCATACTCACTCACTAGGTGGCCCATGGGGATGTCCCCACGCTCGAACCTGTGGCACAGTACAGAGCTGTGCCAGATGAATGCATCATGTGCACTCCCAGGGTGTGTGGCACAGACATTTGTGATGCGCCCCTTGGCATCGCACACCACCTGGCAGTTCACACTGGGGAACCCCTTCCTGTTCATGTAGGCCACACCCTCAGGGCCAGGTGGCATGTGGATGCCCATGTGGGTGCAGTCAATGGCCCCAAGCATGCCAGGCATGAGTGCTACTCTGTGGAAGTCCTGCATGGTTGATGTACGCTTTGCCTGTGTGCTGGAGAACTGGATGCAGTCCGAAGCATGTGGCAGCAGGGCATTGAGGAACTGTGTGAGGAGGCAGGATGTGGCCGACTGGGTTATGCCTGTAGTGTCTCCTGTTGGTCTCTGGAAGGTGCCTGTGGCAAGCAGGCACATAACAGCTGTCACCTTTGTTTCCACAGACATTGCGTGGCTCTGTCTTGTGGGTGCCTACATATCCTCACTACACAGCTCACAGAGCTGCCTCAGAATGGCCCTGTTCAGGCGATACTGGCCCACAATCTCCGTATTGGTGTAATTCTTGAAGGTGGTGCAGGCACGGTACCACCTGTTGTGGGCGTACTGCCGACGGGCCCTTCTGCTGCCAAGTCACTGTTCCTCCTGCCTCCTCACACCCCTCATTACAGCCTCCATTAGGAAGGGTGCACTGGCCATGGTCCCTGATGTCCTGTCTCCCCCTGGGGAGTCAGCTGCTGTGGGCTGTATGCCACCCTGGTTCACTGCATGGCATTTTGCCTGCCTCTCCCTCTCACTCTTTCAGCCCCGGCTCACTCTCCACTGCCACCTCTGTCCCACGCCCCTGTGGCTGCCTGTGCCAGTCACTCTGTCCCTCACTGGCTCTGTCTCCCTTACTCTGTCTTTGTTTCTGTCCCTCCACCTTATCTTGGCACTCTCTCTCACTCCCTCTCCCCTAGTGCAAGGGCTGTCTGTGTGCTTGCGCCCTGTATTTATAGGCTCAAGTCTGCTCGGCACGTCCAGGATTTGCTTCGCACTTGCGCTATGGTTCCACGGTTGAATATTGCATTGTGCCGCATATTCATGGGCACGTCCCCTGCTCTTGCGCATGCATTCATTATAATTGTGCATTGGTGCAATGGGACTTGTGCCACGCAATGGCTCTTGCTGAATATAGCTCTTTGGCGCAAGTCCGCACTTGCGCCGGCACAACTCAGTTGCACCATGCGCAACTGCTTTGAATATCCCCGCCAACGTATCATTGTGTTGAATTCAGTTTATTAAAAACATACATTGCAATGCTCCTGATGAGTAACTGAAATAATGCAACTGATACACATGCAATACATTAAAAGGAAAAAAGTTTTGCTACGTCAGATGATAAAAAACAGTTAAAACATACATGAAACAAGACAACGACGGTGGCAGGTTGTGTAGCCTTAAAATATTCATTATCTTTTAGTAAAATGATTTATGTAAAAGTGAGTAAATGTTGATATGTATGTTTTTATATGACGCTTCAGAGAAAAAGAGGTCCTGGTCTGCCTAATATCATATTCCATTTCCCTTATAGGATGGACACCAGATATTGCTAGTTTGTTTAAAAAAGTACGGTGATCGATCAAATCAGAAGCTTTATCAAAATCAGTCAGCGCCACTCCCACATCAGTCACCCATCCCAGGCATTAGCCACTGCCTCAATAAATTAAAGGCTAGCACTGTAGAGGAACCATCAAAGGCCCTGAACTGATTCTGGTGCAAATGGGATTTAACTTGTTCCAATATCCAGTCAAAAATAAACCACTCTCACATTTTGCGTACAGCACATGTCAAGGAGATGGGTCTGAAATCATTATCAATATTTTGGGGATTCATAACCTTAGGGATTGGGGTCAAATTAGCAGTTCGGTTTTTATTGACACTAACATGTATAAAGAAAACATAGCTTATCACATGTATAAAATAGCTTTATTCTAGACATTAGTTACTATCTAATTTTAAAATAACTTCATATGCAGAAGAAACAGTTGCATGTAATGCAGCCTTATCCTCACAAAACAGAAGCTTTAGCACATTTCCATACATTGGGTACCACCATGGTTATTAAAGAACAGTTAAAAACACTACAGATAAATTCCACACCACCTCTTTAAAACCTAGATTGGCCTCTTGCCATATGTGGGAGGATAGTGGGTTTGCAAAAGGAAAACAGACGTTAGCTTTCGGGCTTAACACGTAACCAGCGTGGTTTTATTTGATAATGTCACTTTCTCATAAAAAGGCAAGTCTCTGAGACCACTTTACAGACTAGTCAGGCAGTTCTTTTTAAGAACAGATCAGGTTAACCAGACTAACCAGGTACATAAGCAGGAATCTTCCTCTCTGGCACTATCAACCAGGTCTCAGCTTGAAACCTGTCTCTCTTAAAGTTTCAGAGACCTCTTCAGCAGTGAAGTCTTTCCCTTACCCAGATAGCCTGGGGTGATGTCCAGGTAGGTGGCGTCACTACCTGCACATCCAGTTTTTATTGCAACAGACATGTATAAAAACCATAGCTTATCACATGTATAAAAATAGTTCTATTTTAGACATTAGTTACTATCTAATTTTAAAATAACTTTATGTGCAGAAGAAACATCTTTGTTGCCCCCCTTTGAACCTCCTCCATCCTACTTACGTAAGGACATAGACAGGGTGAAGAAGGTTCAGAGGAGGTCAGCAAAGATGGTACAGGGATTGCATCACAAGTCCTGTGAGGAAAGCTGAAGGACCTGAATATGTACTCCCTGGAGGAGAGAGGGGATATGACAGAGATGTACAAGTACCTTATGGGGAGGAGCAGGGTGCAGGAAAACACTATTTTCCAGCAAGAAATATGTTCCAGGGCTAGCGGGGATGGGATGAAGTTGGAGGGAGGGCGATTCAGAGGAAATGCGAGGAAGAATTTCTTCACAGAAAGAGTGGTGGACAAGTGAAACACCCTGCCTGAGGAAGTGGTGGGGGCTGAAACAATCAGGGATGTACGAGTGCATGGGATAGACATAAGGGAATCCTGGAGGTCGGGGTAAGGGGTCAACAGACTTCTAGGAGAACTTAAAGTGATCTTACAAGCTCAAATGGGCAGACTGGGTGGGCCACAGGCCCTTATATGCCGATAGTATCTATGTATCTAAACATTTGCATGTAGTGAGGCCGTATCCTCAAAAAACAGAAGCTTTAGCATGTTTCCTGGCATGTTGAGGCTTCTAGTGGTCTTTCTGTTCCAGTAGTAGCTTCGCTCAGCCCCTGTCCCTCGGAGAAGTCAGTTTTGTCTGTACAGTGGCTGCTCATCTGATGTTTCTAATAACTGGAATATATTAAGAGTCTACTTTAGATGGCCCGCCCGGTGGTGCTGAGGGCTAAGGCGTTGAATGCCTTACCTTGCGTGGTGCCGGAATCCCGCATTCAGAAATGAACACGGGTCATCAGGGGTCAGCAGGGAGGAGGAGGAGGACTGAGCATCCGACAGACTGCTCTCCTCCGGAGAGGGGGGGGTCCATGACAGTTGGCACCCATCCGCCCCCTGGCAGAGGTTGGGAGACAGGGTGCACCACTGTAGCAAGGGGAGGAGTTGAGGCCGATGCCTGGAGGGAGCGCATGCGGACGCGTGTGCACTCCCCTCCACCGGCGTCATTGCACACCCCTAACTCCAGGGAGAAACCTTGGAAAAATGGAAGAGTGGTTGCCTGATTGAGCAGCTTGATAGCCGTCCGATGAACATCTGCTCCGGGGCGCCTGATCTGGATCCGGACAGGTGGGAGAGTAAGGGGGCTCCCCATCACCCCACTGTGGGGGGGTAAACCACAGGGGACTAAGGTGACCCTGATTGGAGTGTGGATGGTGGACGGCAGCTGGAATCCCAAGGGGCTGCCAAGGGATCATGGGAGCAGATGCAGGTATGCCAGAGGAGGGAAAAAAGTAATAGCAAAAAAAAACAAGTCTGCTTTAGGATACATTTGTTTATCTACTGTAGATGTAGCCTTTGGGTGTGATTCTTTCTTGGTAGAAGATATTTTCACTTGTGCAACTCCAAACACAGTGGTACTCAGCAGGCTTTCATGAGGGTCCAAACTCCAGGGGTGGTAACTCCATGAAGGGACTAATCAGCAGTATGTATTGGAATGAGGAGAGGTCAGTTTCTGTCATCATGGTGCTGCACTCTTCCTGCTCAGTTCTGCCTCACTGCCTTTTTATGTTGGCTTGCACGGACGCACAAACAGCATATTGGGGTAGTAGCACTTTCAGAGGTGTGTCAGTATTGCGGTGAATGCAGGGCACATTTTAATAGGTGCGTCCCTCATTCCCCAATTAGCCAGCAAGCTAGTGCTGACACAAGAATTATATAAAGTACCACCAACTTAAAAGAAATGTGCCGCTGCAATTGGAGACAAGCTCGTCATGCAGCGGCACAGATGACATGCCTCCCGTATGTGCCTTTCCTGGTGAAACATTTTAATAAACATGGCGGGGAAAGAAGGCCGACATCGGGGTGCAGTCCCCTGTGTCGGCATGTCTGCCACCCCCAACTTAGTGTGGCACACTGGAAGCTCCATTCCCAGTGCGCTCTGTTTGACAGAAAGGACTGCCGGGCATGTGTTCCTCCCCACCCCACCCCCATTGTGTGGCATACACTGAGAGCCCACCCAGTGTGGCCAACATTACCCCCGAAAGTCATGGGGCACACTGGGAGCCCACCCCAATGTGCCCAACATTTGTTGTATTTTCACCTGTAAAGAAAGAAAAAGAAAACTGTCCCGCAATGCAGTCTTTTTTTTTCTACCTGAAAAAAGGAAACTTTCTGTTGTCCACGGCACCCCTCCTTCCCAAACGTGCACCCACCCTCTGCACACCCCACCTCCCCCCACACACACACCTCACCCCATACTTACCTCCAGAGGTCCGACGCTGCGATCTTCGGTGGAGCGGGAACACATTTGACCCTTCTGTGTCAACTGCAAATGAAGAAATGGCGGTAAGCTGTATAGTGCCATAAGAGGGGGTGGGGTTCAACTTAGGTGGGTATTTCAGCCATTTTGTCATATTTTGGCTCCAAATTTTCAGCATGGGGTTCTTGGGACCCCATCTCATGAACACATGCACTGCCATCTCATTATTCTGTCCCGAAGGTATTTCACGGTTACTGTGCGGAATCACCTTCCGGGACTGATTAACGAAACAACAGTGTCACTGTTCATGAGGTGGGGTCCCAAAAAGCCTATGTAACCCCTAGGTGGCGCTATCCCAAGGGCTACTACCCCTGCCTGTTTGACTACAGACAGGTTGAGGGGCCTAGGTCCTATGGCGAGTGCCTCCACCCAGAGGTCAGGGTTTGTAGTGGTTAGACTAGCTTGGTCACAGCCCTCTGGGACACTGAGACTCCCTTTTATTCCCTCTAGTGGCTCACACAGTACACCGGAGTTACAGCCCCAATACCCCATGCAGGGTTTTAAATAATTGATTAGCAGTTTTTTTCTTGGGACTATACTAACTGTACAGAAAGTATTTATATAGATTTTCTAGCAGTGCTGTGTTTGTTAAACACAGTGAGGCAAGAGCTATGCATTTTCACAAAGATTTAGCACTTTTATGAGCAAAACGCTAATCAATTTTTAGAGTTAAATAAATCCCTGCCATGTATACACACTGTTCACTCATATAGATGCCACTTACCCTCGAGACTGATTCTGCAGCACGTCTCTGAGGACCCCTTGTAAAATAAGGTTAAACAACATACACAGCAAAACACAATACTATTTTCATAAGTACCAACACCACAGACAGTATATAGTATAACAACAACAAATCTGATTTATTTAGGGGACAGTAACACGGGAGGAGGGGGAAATCAGGTTAATTGGTGGCATTAAATCACAGTACCATGCACACATACAGGGGCTGAAAAGTCACACTCTGGGTATCTAGGTTGGGGGGGAGGGGCTAGCCAGGACTGTGGCCTGGGGTTGGCCAGTAGGTGCAGATAGATAGGGCCCTGTAGAAGAAAATATATGCACAATACCCAATTGTAATCTAGAGCCGGATGGCTCAGTCCATGAAGCAGTGAAACAACAAGAATTAGATGACACACTTGTGATTGAAAACAGGCTGCAGGGAAATACCCTGATTTGTACTCACAATACCCAAGCTGAGGACCGGATGGTAGATGTAATTCTGGATTGCCAGAACAACAGGGCATGGAGACAATGTCCTTGTGACTGGACCCCACTGCAGTTGATAGCAACCGGATTTAGTCCGAGCCAAGCTGAGGTTTGCTTCCAGCTTCAACACACAGCACACAGCACTGGGGATTGGAAATAGCGATTCCCCACAAGCACTATGCACATTCATATGTAAAAGGAAAGTACTATACCAGGCAGGCTGCTCCTTGATCCTGATCGCATTTACTGCAAAATACCTGGGAGCACACACAGCAGCTTCAGTTTCTGACAGATCGAGCGCGATTCAGCAATTTCTCCAGTCTTCTACAGGGTGAGCCTGGTTTCCGCAATTCTAGTGCTTCTTTCTCCTCACAACTCGGATTCAGTCCAAACTGGCACTCACAAAGGCTGCAGACCAAAACCCAGGGCCTCACACGTGCTTCCCGCTCAAAACTATACACTGCAGAAGCACAGAGCTCCTTCTCTCTTCACAGTCACAACTGATCTACTCTTTCCAGATACAGAGCAGGGCATTTCCTTTAGCTCCACACCATTTTGTTGGCTGGTTCTGCTGTCACTCACAATAAGACTCCCTCTGTTGGTGGAAAAAGGCGCCAAGGTTAAAACTACATTTCTCAGAGTCACTACCCATACAATCCCCTTGTGGCTGGCTCAAAATTGAGAGTCCAAGTTCCGATTCGTCCACAGGCTCCATTTTAGGGTCTCCCTATCATCCTGATTGGTCCATGTCAGCTATTCAGGACCAAAATGAAAGAATTACACTGAAACAGTTCGTGCTGAAATGAAGACAGGTTAGACAAACTGCATTTTCTCAGTCACTCTAAATGATTTCTGGCAAACAGTTATATCTTTCAACAAGGCTCCCTCTGCACATGTAGCAACAGTAGAAACGGAGCGAATTGACAGCAGCCCGGGCAGGATTCGTGCATTAGAACATACAGTACCCCCATACAAACTAAGTCTGCAAGCAGACAGCTCTTAAAGAGACAGTACGTGGAGGCTCAAATAGCACTCACTTGGAACCACATTTAAACAGCTCAAACACCGAACACTGCCCAGACTTGGAGCATTCAGGCAAGCTCCTGGAAGACTTTTGAGAACCCCCGTTTGCAGGGGGGTTACACCTATGTTGCAAATTTGGTGAACAAATTCAAAAACATGACTGTGTTACGAGCGTGCGTTGCACAGTTTCCACGCACACTCATAACTTTGACAATTTTTTATATTTTCACTCCAGATTTTCAACATTGCCATTTTTATACACCTCCTTATGAAAAATATAGCTGTCATTTTTCACATCCTACCCGAAATGTGTTTTCGCACATGAGGTGCACAATGGCGTGGTTGCTGTGGGAAATCAATGTTCGGGACAGATTAACAAAACCCTAGTGATGCTGTTCATGAGCGGAGATCCCAAAATATCTATGTTTAAAATTTGGTTAAAAAATCCCAAAAATAATTGCTTTACTGGCATGCGTTGCGCAGTTTCAACTCATGCTTGTGATTTCACCAATTTTTAATATTTTCACTCCAGATTTTTAACATTTTCATTTTTTACACCTGCTTATGATCAGTACAGCTGTCATTTTTCACATCCTGCCCAAAATGTGTTTTCGCACATGTAGCATACACTTTATTTTATTTAGCTTTTGATGACTGGGTAAGTGCACTAGACAAATCATGCCTATTTTCAGGCACGACCCGGGGAGGGGGATACAGATGAATGCCAACTGACCTTGAACCAGATTAAGCTGTTGGTGGTATTTTTAGTGAATGAGGGAAATTTGGCAAGGACACCAGGGAAATTCCCCTACTCATTTCGATAAGTGCCATGGGATCTTTAACATCCACCTGAACTACCACCAATCCAGGCAGATGGAACCTCGGTTTAACGTCTCATCCAAAAGACGGCACCTCAGAAGTGCAGCACCCCTCTCATGCTGCACTACAGTATCAGTACTGGGATATTAACCCAAGTGCCAGATGTGGGAACTGAACCCACAGCTCTGCGATCTTGGCGCGGTCGCTGTGGGAAATCAATGTTTGGGATAGATTAACAAAATCACAGTGACACTGTTCATGAGAGGAGGTCCCAAAATGCCCATGTTGAAAATCTGGTTAAAAAAATCCCCAAAATAATTGCATTATGGGCGTGCGTTTAGCGGTTGCTCGACACTCCATCAGACTTCACCAATTTATCAGATTTTCGCTTCAGATTTTCAGCATTGCCATTTTTACCTCCTCATGAACAGTACAGCTGTCGATTCACATCCTGCCGAAATGTGTTTTCGCACCTGTGAGCCAAATGGTGCAGTCGTTGTGCAAAATCACCTTTCGGCTAACAAACTGATAGTGCCATTGTTCATGAGGTGGAGTCACAGAAAGCTCATGTTGAAAATTTGGAGTGAAAATACCAACAAACACCCGGGGCGTTGGAGTTTCCAACTGTAACGCCCCACACTGTAGAGACTGACAGGTGTAAGGGGTGTGACTTGATCGGCTGTAATGCTCATGCCATTCCACCCCCACTCCCACCCTGCAGCCAGTGAGAGGCATCGAGGTGTGCCTTGGACTCTTTGGCCCCAAAGTTCACCCCATTCTCCTATATTGCACCCATCTCGGCGTATTTCCTTATGGAATGGGTGAGCGTAAGGCCCGAAGACCCCAAGGCACGACGCGTCATTTGTTGGTGTCTGCAGGGTAGGGTGAGGTGAAATGGCATTGGCGTTATGGCCGATGACCCAAAGGCACACCCCAGTGCTTGTCAGTCTCTGCAGGATGGGGGTGGGGGGGTTTTCATCAGTTCAATACTTCACTGCCATTCCTGTTATGCATCTCTCTAACTCCTGTACTACAAATGCCAATGCCAGCAAGACAACATTCGGCATTGACAAATGCTTGTTCTGCTTCTCTCCGTACTCTTCAGTTTAATTTATCTGTAGTTGTCTTTTTCCTCCGTGTCCTTTGTCTCTCTTCTTTTCAAGACTTAACATTGTGCTTTTCCATTGATATTCTTTACTCACTCTTTGCCCTGTCCCCAAGCTGCTGGACATATATGAAATGGTACGAATGCAAACAAACAGAAAATAAATAAAGCGTACTTCCATGGGTGCCCGCAGTGCTCTGAAACTGATTTGCTTAGTCCGTGTTTAGGACAAGCAGCAACTGGCGGACAGTTAACCCCATTTAAAACCCTAAAGCATGAAAGCTTTGCCAGCTGTAAGTGGGTCCCAGGTCAGATTATGAGTACCACTGCCCTACCAGAAAGCTATTGGGAACATGCATGAGGCTACTGAAACTTGCATAAGCAGGCTGGACACTGCGGGGTTTAAAGGTCTTCACCGTTTTTATTTCATGTGAAAAATATGTTTTTCAAATATAAAATTAACATATTAAGCATCATAGTAAGGGTGATAAATAAAATAGTTCAGCAGGTGGCAACAGAGGGATTAGGCCCCAGTAGACCCAAATCTGGCCTGGGTTTTGTAGTATATGGTAACTTACCCTAGTAACATTGTAGAATGGTTTAGTCCACATCCCCCTGCAGTTTTGGGCCAATGGTATGTCTGGGGTGGAAACTGGGTTTTAGAAACTGCACGAGCAGATCCCAGTAGTAGTGGTTCTGGTGAGGCCTGCTGATCTATCTAATGTATGTTTGTTGAATAAACCTCAGAGCTGTTAGAAGTTACTTATGGTGTCCAGTCATTCCTAAAACCAGCAATCCTGTAAGAAGCAACTAAAGTGAAATATTATATGGTGTCAGAAGTGAACTTGCAGTGCTGCAGTTGCAAGAAAAGAAGAAAGTTTGTGCTGCCAAGAAAAGAAACAAAAGACAGTATTTGTGAGACCTAAAGCTTACTAAAGACTGTATAACAAAGTATTTTGGCAGTATGGAGCAATTTAAGCCCTCCACCACTATTGTTGACTGGAAACCTTGCAGAAAACTGGAGTAGGTGGGCACAGAGATTAAGTCTGTACTTCACAGCCATGGGATTAGATGATAAGTCAGAGGAAATGAAAATTGCAGTCCTGCTATACACGATCGGGGATGAGGCCCTCGAGGTGTACAATACCCTCAATATAATGTATGCTGACTCACAAGCTAAAAAAGCAGCTGAGGTTATGGAAGCATTTAAGAATTATTGTTCAAGGCAGGATGGTAGTACAGGCCGAAAACCAGACCGCCAGCTACCAACACGTGAGACATGTGTACAAAAATCAAACACGTGTGGAAGGTGTGGCAAGGGACATGTGCCAAAGGCTTGTCCAGCGTATGGACAAGAATGTCATAAATGTGGTGGCCTCAATCATTACGCAAAAATGTGCAGGTCCAAAAAGTCCAACAAACCTCATGAGAAAATGACCAAAGGGGTAGAAGCACTAGTTGTGGGTGCTGTAAAAAGAAAACAAGAAATGGTGCGGACGCAAATACCAGATGAAGGGTGGTACACTACCTTGAAGATAATGGGACAGCCAGTTAAGTTCAAGTTGGACACTGGGGCTGAAGCCAATATACTTACTAAAGAAGTGATTGCGCAGTTTCCATGCAAGGTACAAATCAAGCCGACCATTACTATCCTAATGGCATATGGAGGAGCACGAATTAATCCTGAAGGGGAAGTGACGCTAAAGTTTAAGATACAAGACAGAGAGGCCAATCTGCAGTTTTATGTCACTAATACATCGGGAGCTTCCCTACTGGGTCAACAGGCATGTGTCATCCTGGATCTGATTCTTAAAGTAAAGGTGCTTAAAACCAAGCCACCAAGCACAAAAGAGGAACTTTTGCACAATATAAAAACAGTGTTTGAAGGCCTAGAGAATTCCCTGGTGTTTACCATATATATACCGAATTCAATGTTACTCCTGTGATACATGGTAGCAGGAAAGTCCCATATGCAATCACGGACAGACTAAAACAGACACTGGAACAGCTGGAGCAAATTGGGGTGATTAGCAAGGTAAGAAAACCTACAACATGGGTAAATAGCCTTGTAATTACTGAAAAGAAAAATGGTGAGATCAGGTGTGTTTGGACCCTAGAGACTTAAATAAAGCTATCAGAAGATATATTTCTCCATCCCACATTGGAGGATATTCAGAGTAAGCTTGCAGGTAAAAGTTTTTACAATTCTAGATGAAAAGATGGGTACTGGCAGATCAAATTAGATGACTGAATCTGCAGACCTATGTACATTCAACAGTCCATGGGAAGGTACAAATTTCACAGACTTCCTTTTGGTATCACGGTCTGCAAGTGAAGTATTCCAGCAGAGAAATGCTGAACACTTGGGACATACCAGGTGTTTTGTAATAGCTGATGACATGCTATAGCCGCCTACCAAGGAAGAGCATGACAATACTTTGAGAAAAGTAATGGACAGAGCAGTGGAACTCAATGTAAAGTTCAATAGTGACAAAATACAGTATTTGGTGAGTGAGGTGAAATACATGGGGCACATCATAACCGAAAATGGACTATGGCCTGATGAAGCCAAAGTAGAAGCAATAGCTGAGATGCCCCCTCCCGAAGATAAAAAAGCACTACAGAGGCTGTTAGGAATGACTCGATACTTGGCGCAGTACATTCCGAATGAAGCAAACCTCACTGCACCACTAAGGCAGCTACTCAGAAAAGATGTCATGTGGCAGTGGCAGCCAGCACAGGAAGAAGCCTTACAAAAGCTGAAAGAGACTATTTCTTGTGCACCAGTATTAAAATTCTTTGATCCAAAAGAGGACATTGAAATCCAAGCAGATGCATCTAAGGACGGACTAGGTGCTTGTCTACTACAAAGAAACAGACCAATAGTATGCATCTAGGTCATTGTCCAGTGCTGAAAGAAACTATGCACAGATAGAAAAGAGTTGCTAGCAATTGTGTTCTCTCTACAGAAATTTCATCAGTATGTTTATGGAAGGTCAGTGAAAGTACAATCAGATCACAAGTCACTACAGTACATCCTGAACAAACTAATTGGAAAGGCTCCAGTAAGATTGCAGTGGATGCTGCTACTGATACAGAAATATGACACAGAGGTAACATATACTCCTGGAAGAGATATTCTGATTGCAGACACTTTATCCAGGGCAGTACCAAGAAAACCAGCAGAGGGAGACATTGATCTAAGTAGTGAAAAGGTCATATACTCAGTCCAAGCAACAGAAACACTGCCTGACAGCATGTTAGAGGGGCTAAAACAGGCCACACAGAAGGACAGTGATTTACAGTTGCTTAAAGAAATGCACCTCAAAGGATGGCCTAACAGGAAAAAACAAGTCAGCATCAAACTTCAGCACTATTGGCCCATGAGACACAATATATACATAGAAAATGATCTCATAATGGTGAGTAAAAGATCATCATACCGAAAGAGCTGAGAACAGATATGCTACAAAGACTTCACACAGCACATCAAGGAATACAAAGGTCGAAGGCACAAGCCAGAGCTGTGATGTATTGGCCAGGCATGAATCGAGAAGTAGAAATGATGGTTGAAGCATGTGGACCTTGTCAGAATTTACCCATAAACTATAAAGAGCCAATGTGTCCACATGAATACCTGACATGCCATGGTTAAAGCTTGGTGCAGACATTTTTGACTTTAGGGACACTCCTACTTAATAGTAGTGGACTATTTTTCAAAATACCCTGAGGTTCTCAGAATGCCTGACAAGACAGCAGCTACAGTTATTGCAAAATTGAAAGCTATATTTGCAAGACATGGAATTCCAAAAGAACTGATAGCAGATCATGTACCATTTGCAAGTCATGAAATGAAGCAGTTTGCAAAGTTGTGGGAGTTCAAAATAACGCATTCTAGCCCAGGATACCCACAATCTAATGGTTTAGCTGAAAGAATGATCCAGATAGTAAAAAGAATCTTTCAGAAGTCTATGCAAGGTCAGACTGATCCACATCTCGCATTGCTCAGTCTTAGAAATACACCAGTCACAGGACTGAACTGTACACCTTCTCAATTGTTAATGGGCAGAATGTTGAGGACAACATTACCAGCAAGTGAAGGCGCTGCAACCTGAAATACCAAAGGATGCACATAAATGTCTGAAAAGACTACAGAAAAGACAGAAACAGTATTACGACAGGAATGCAGCTCCACTTACTCCATTCAGAGAAGGGGAAAGGTATGCATAGAGACTTCTAGTGGGTGGCAACCTGCTACAGTGGAAAGAATCCGTGATGAGCCAAGATCCTATAGTGTGATTACACCTGCAGGACAGTGATACCGCAGGAACAGGAGACACCTTAGGAGAGACCCAACAGTTGCTTTGGAAGCTGAAGAGCAACAGGCAGATGAGTCAACTGAATCCGTATTGTCACAAACAGTGCAATCCAGGGACAACAGCCAGAAACAGGACACTTGTCAAGAGTATGAACAACCTGAGATGGAACCTGTTGTTTTCAATGACACTTTGCCAGAAAGTCCTGAGGCTGTACCCAGTGTGCAGTCTACTCGAATGACCAGAAGAGGGCGTTTGCTTAAAGTTCCTGAGAGGTTCAGAGATTTTGTTGTGACTTAAGTCAGTGGTAAAGACTTATTTCAACAGAGCTTAGTACCAGTGACTTTAGACCCTAACTCATCACAAAGTAAGACTCAACCATTATGTTAATATTGCTTGGTAATTATTTGTCATTGATATGCAAACCGAAATCAAGGTAATTGCTTTCTTTTACTAGAGGGGAGATGTAGTATATGGTAACTTACCCTAGTAACATTGTAGAATGGTTTAGTCCACATCCCACTGCAGTTTTGGGCCAATGGTTTGTCTGGGGTGGAAACTGGGTTTTAGAAACTGCACGAGCAGATCGCAGTAGTAGTGGTTCTGCTGAGGCCTGCTGGTCTATCTAATGTATGTTTGTTGAATAAACCTCAGAGCTGTTAGGTTACTTATGGTGTCCAGTCATTCCTAAAACCAGCAATCCTGTGAGAAGCAACTAAAGTGAAATATTATAGGTTTGTTGCATTACTGCTTCAAAGAGGACAGAAAATAATATTGAATTTGAAGCTGCTTGTAATGTGCCTATTTTCAGAAATACTAAGAAACCTCAGATGATTTATAGTATATGGTTGCCATTTGTTCTGTATAAAAAAATCAGCCTGCTCTAAAACCTTGTTGTGCGCATTCTCAGGTGCTGTTGTGCGCATTCCGAGCAGTTGTTCAGCACAGTTCAAAGGTCATAAAATGTTAAATTCCTCATTCACCTAGCACCTAGCTGATTACTCACCACCCAGTGCCCAAAATTGTACCTTTTATCTTGTAAAAGACTATAAATTTAATTTCAGTCATAAAACAGAACGAAGAGAAAGCAATCTTTTTAAAGTTTTCTTTTGTTTTTAATTAGGGAGGTAACACTTTTGTGATTTCTGTGTACAGAGCCATATACTATATAAAATAAAGCATGGGCAGTCACACACAACTTGGCATGTGTTTCCATCTCGTGGCTGAGATGACAGCATGGACCTCTCGAGCTTCGCGCTCCAGGTCCATATGCTGTCATCTCAGCCCCTTGATAGAAACACAGCCTCATTGTGTATGGTTGCCCATACATTATTCTCTATATATTGATCCATACCTGGGTAAAATTGAATATGAAAATTGTGTTTTGTATTATTGTCTTTTTATGGAAATATTTTGTACAGTTCTCTTCATGGAACCAGAAAATACAGTTTTAAACATTAGCGTTTATCCAGGTGCAGGTACATATGGAAGTATAAGTGTCATTCCTGTAACTAGGAGCAATGCAAATTAGCACAGCACAGCCTGGAGTAGCACTTAATTCTCTGTGGTAGACCGAAGCTGTATTGCTTCACAAAGCTGTAGTCTAATCTCTGGCAAGGTTCGCTGGCTAGTCCATAGAACCCGGAGATTATACATGTTTGGGCAGGTTATATTGGCAGTCTTCTGTTGTTATGACTTGCTTTCTGTTTTTATTCTGTCAGTTTTTCCCTGCATCTTAAAGGAGAACTGTGTCTAGCCTGCAAGTAGTCAGTTTTCCCAGTAGAAGCGTTTTTTTGTTTTTTTTTATTTTTAATATGGGTGTACATAATGTTATTGTTCTGTCTGTACAGGTGTTGTAGTTGTCCCAGTGGGTCTTTCTGATTTATGCACATGTGGCAAGGGCCATTTGAGAGCTCCCACAATGTAGCTATACCTTTGTCAAGCTCTTACATAGTTATCACAATACATCTGTGTTCTACTACAGAACACTGTGTCTGAGAGGGACATAAACTACACCATGCAGTTCTCAAATGGTACCACAAGTGTAGTAATCAGAAACACCTACTGAGGTTACCAAAAGACCTGTATTGATGGAACAGTAATGGTATTGGAGCCAGTAGATGAAACCAGCTTCTACTGGGAAAGATGAATTTCAGGTTGCTGTCCAATTCTGTTTCTATGTTCGGTTCAGCACAGTTCTCCATTAAAGTTCATTTAAGAAATAATCAACAAGAGGGTGTGGGTTATGCAGGGTTTTACCCATACCTGGTATGGTTTGGGCACGAGCTGCACGAAGCAGTAAAAACACAAAAGCAACTACTGTGGTGTGTGTTGTTTGAAGCCAATGTTCTGTTTAATGCACATGGTTTGTGAAAGGTAAAGGGGTCATTGATGCCTTCCCCAGCTTTTTCCTGTTCCCCACCCAGATGGGCAGTGTGCAGTGATGCGGGGTCATGTACAATATGCGTGTGGAGGCACACACGCTGTACAGCATCAGCCACTGGCTGTATCTGTACTGAGCCATCCCTGCTGCCATGTGGTGACAGTATAGGAGCTGTGCAGCTAGTTCCCCTTCCCCGGGAGAGGAGAGCAGTCAGATGGATGCTTGATCCTTTCCCTCCCTGCCAGTTTCACAAAAAAGAGTTTCCGGTCCTGAGAAAGCCATTCAGATGCCAAAAGCCATGTAGACGCCAAAACCATGCAACCCTCAGTGTCCCCTCTGCATCAGAAGATGTTGACCAAGCCCTCGACCTCTTCATTGCCGGGTAAAATAATGCCTGTGTTATATATGCTCTCCCCCTCAGAAAATGAAAAATCAAGGGTTTCACCCTCCCTAATCAACCTTATTAATGATAGAGACAATTTATGGCACCGGGCTCGAGCCACAGGTTAACAGTCAGATGTTCAGAACTACAAAAAGGCCAGGAACGACTGTACACGGGCAATTTGCACTGCCCAAAGCCGGGGTGATGGAAGGAAGGTTTGGGATAATATGAAGGTCCTAATGGGAAAAACTAACAAATCCACATCTTCCATGTTAAACGTAAATTGGGTTATCACCCTAGACACGAAACTCATTGTCGGTATCTTCAATACTGCATTTACAGATCTCAGCAGTGTACTCCCCGCCTGTTTGTTGGCAACAGACAGCAAAAATAATGTCACTACTGAAAGCCATCCACAAGACCCCCCCCCAACTTCAAAATCATTTCAAAACAGGAAGCAAAAAAGTACCTTAAATGTATCTTAGGAAATCTAGATTTAGCGGAGACTCTTTCGACCTTAAACTGGTTGCCCTCACCCTGGATGGATGGATGGATGGATGGATAGACAGACAGACAGACAGACAGATACTGTATTTCTATAGCACCCATCTCCATGGGCTCTGGGCGCTGCACAGTATAAAACATACATTTAAAACAAAAACATTAGAAAAATACAAAAATACAACTGGGAGCATACAATTATCTATCCATCCCATAAATCCAACTAAATTGAAACATCATCAATAAAAGGCTTGCTGGAACAAATATGTTTTAAGGCCCTTCTTAAAGGCTTCTACCGAGGGATGAGATACTATCACCCCTAACGAAAATTCTGAACTTATCTTTAAGATTTGCCAAATTCCCCAAGAAATAGAAAGATGCCATAGTTATGCCTATCCATAAAAGTGGTGACAGGGACTTACACACAAACTATTGACCCATTTACATACCCCCCCAAAGCACTAGAACGCATTGTCTGTGTTCAGCTTGTTGCATACAGTGCCTTGATAAATGCCATGTCCAATGCCCCCAGCAGCATGGCTGTAGAAAATTAAATGGTACTAGCACAACATTAATAGAACTCACCAGGTACATGCACAAGGCTCTAGACCGAGGGCAGTTGGTGGGGACGGCTTTCATCGACCTCACTAAAGTGTACAATAAGGTTAACCACACCTTACTGCTTGAACAACTATCCAGCTCTGGGCCCTCGGCAAACACCGTGGGCTGGTTTAGTAGCTACACAACTCATAAATTCATTTTAGCATTGGCTGCCCGATGCATTTTCAAAGCCCCAGTCCAGCCTCCACGCCCCCGCACTCAAGCATGTAATGACATGTGGCCAGGAAGAGCATGCCTCATTGAAATGAATGGGGCTAGAGTTTTCATTCATTTTTAACATCAAGAATGGCCAGTAACAGATTAATGAAAAGCACCACTTGACTAACATGATCCTTGTTGGTCAGCGGTGCTTTTAATAATCGTTATTAACCATTCTCGATGTTAAAAATGAATGAAACTCTAGCTCTATTCAGTTCAATGGGGCGCCCTGTGCCTCCCTGGCTACATGCTGATGCGGCGTTTGAGCACGTGGCGGCTGGAATGGGGTTTCTGAAATGCATCGGGCAGCCGATGCTAAAACAAATTTATGAGTAAAATATCTAAATTATTAGCTATAACCAGTATTTCTAACCTGGCTAGAATGACTGTCACGGAGGGCAGCTACCACACCATGCGAGTGGTAGCTGCCATAGGATAAGTCAGAAATCCACTTTAACTGGTAATCCACAACCATTGTATTCTCCTGAACCTGCAATGAATAGTCGTTCTACCAAATTGTTTTGTTTCCCCATTTAAACTGTACAATACCTGTGCTCATTCCTCAATCAATGTCAGTACGTTCGTTGTTACACTATGACGTGGAACCTTTGTAAAAGAGCTCCCAGCTCAAAGTTATTTGTAATCCAAGATCTTAATACATAAGTAAATAAAATGAATGTGTGATCCATCCTAATCACTCCTAACTGCTCAAAACAATGATGCAGCCACAATGGAGTATAAATATATAAAAAAAAGATAATTTCAGGCATACTGCTGAACCCTGTTAACCTGCTGATACCCATAGTAGCTGCATGCTGTACAGAACAATGCCATATCCACATGGTGCTGTTCCCAGTCCTGCTGGCTCATAGTTAAGTAGGCTGTGTTCAGCCACAGTCTCTGTGGATGGGGGGGGGGGTAGCCTGTGGACGATGGAAGAGTGGAAGAAGGATAGCCTGTCCTCAAGCTTCAGCTGCTGCTGTGGTCGGCATCAGGTCCGGAGTCTCAGCAAAAAAATAAAATTGCACTAAGATATGTTATGAACCCAACCGCAAAATATGTCACACGATAATTTCACGTTCTGCAGTATATTAGGCAACTATATAGGGCTTCAGCAGTACCAGGCATAGACAAGAAACCTGTGTTAGGCTACAGGATGAATACAAAAGTTTTTATTGATTACAGTGGCAGCAGCACAGCACTCCTACATGGGAGGGTATGTACAGGTGCTGCTGTGCTGTTATCCTGTAGGTACAGAAGGTCTAGTCATAGAAGGGTTTCCATACCAAGAAAAGACAAGTGAAATAATGTCTGTCCCAGCCCCCTCACCAAAACAGTTTACTGAAGTACAATCAGTTTGCAAAACTGGTGGAGAGTTGTGACCACAAGGCAGACAGCAGAAACAAAAGGAAGCGCATGGAAATCAAACTGCTTTTGGAAGGTGAGAACTGGTAACTACAATATGCACCTTGCTGACTACGCAAAGGTATGCACTTTTCTAGAATACTCCAGCTGACCGCTCTCCCCCTTCCTAAGTTGCTTGAGTTCAATGAACGTTTTATTTAAAAGAAGTTTCTGGCATAAGGTATTGGGCTTCATAGCCCAATACCTTATTCCAGTGTGAGCAGATTTGCCTGAAAATTATATTTTTTTACTCGCTGTGTGATTGCTGTGAAGGGATTAGGGTTTCCACCTTTGGATGAGGTAAAAACCGGATCCGAAACCACACCCCAAACCCCGCCTCTGGCTCCACCCCTTTTTTATGACTGGCAAGTATATCACTCTCCTCCTCCAAAGCCATTTGTAATGTTGGAATAGACATTACTAGCGATAAGAAATTATTTTTATACTGTTATTTATTTGATTTATTTATTCAGTTATTTATTTTTATTATTTGGCAACCAGGTTACCTCCCATAGGCCACATAGCCCATTTTACAGGAGTAACCCAGGAGCACAGGAAGGTTAAGTGACTTGCTCTGGGTCATACAGTATTTAAGTGGAGGTTGTGGGAATCAAACTCAGGTCTGCTGGATGTGCCAAGCTCAGCCACAGCTTATTGCTCAGCCCTCTGTTAAACACTCTCCCATTTTCCTTTCCATGTCAGCCATGTATTCTGATTCTTTGACCAATTTTTGATAACTTAATTATTGATGCTTGTGGCACCTTTAATACTGCACTGTGTTTCCCTTTACCTCAGCAGCTACTGCTGTTTCTTTTCATATTTCTAAGACATTCCACAATTTCAGATACACCATTCCATGCTGTGTATCTGAATGACCTGTCAAAGTGTAGCTAATATCATGGAATGTTCAGGTAATACAAAAAATTAGAGCAAATGTAGTGATAAAAGCAATAAAAGTTAAATTATTAATTTAACAAAAATGGGTTTAAAATTTACCATAATATAGAACAAACAAAAAGAAACACATGAGAGCACATAAAGGTGTAAAAACTGTTTCTTGTCATAGCAGTAAAAGACCATACTTAAAATTCAGAGTGGAAAAGAATAGGTTAATTTACTGCTAATGATCTTAATGGTCATACTTTACACCTCTCAGACAGTCTGGTTTTACAAACAAAGGCAAGTCTGAATGACTGTGACAGCAGAACTTCTTTGTAACCTGGACATGTAATGCAGCCAAAAGAGAGAATGGTTTGATACATCAGTATATGAGCACTCAAAATGGCCCAAAAACCGGACTGCATGTAACCAAAACCGGATGACCGGATAAGGACCCTAAAAACCGTATTATCCGGTCAAAAACCGGATAGGTGGCAACTCTAGAAGGGATCGTAGCGGGCTCCGTGGTCATTGCCAGCCAGTCCCTTCCAGCTTCCTACTGGCTCTGCCCTGTTCCGGACCCGCGCTCAGTGTTTTTTGTGATGTGTGAGCAGGGAGAGCGGGGGGTGAGCCCTATACAAGTCAACGGGGCATTTTTTAAAAGGCATTTTATGAAGCTGTAAGCAACCGGAGAAGGAAATGAAAGCCACTGGAACAGGGTGGAGCAGAGCAAGTAGGAAGCTGGAAGGGATCAGCTGGCGATGACCATGGAGCCAGCTACAATCCCATCACAGCAATCACACAGTGAGAAAAAAAATTAATTTTCAGGCAAATCAGCTCATGCTGGCATAAGGTATTGGGCTATGATGCCCAATACCTTATGCCATTTCATCAGAAATTCACTTTAACTTTTATTTAACTTCTGGGAAAGATACAATATGTACTTGTAGTTTTTTTTTCCTGTGCCATTTAACCCTTCTCTCATGAATTGTACTGAGAAGTCTACTGCCTTCAGTATTGTTTAAATACTGCAAAGTTGTGTACAGTGCTTTGAAAAAAGGAAACAACGCAATGTAACAGTTTAAGATACATATTTTCTCTGAACAGCCTATGAAAACATATCATTGGCCAACTATTTTTGAGGCAGCTCAAGCAAGAGGTCAAGAGGCGTGGAAGACACCTTTGCCTTCTTGCAATCCACTGAGCTATGCAGCCCTCTGGTAGTCATCAGGGAAGTAAAGAAAAGTTGTGAGCCTTTAGCATGAGACATGCAGTGCAGAGAAGTGCCCGAGAAGGCAGAATGCTTTGCATCACCACTGGGCAGCAAACGTTGTAGCTCAGCCCAGGCACAAACTCCTTTCCTCCATACTCATCAGTGGCAGCAAGATTGTGGAGGAGATAGTCCTCTTGTATGTTTAGGATGGACATATTTTCTAATAGAAGAAATATTGCCATTCTTTTTTTTTCCCTTGCAGCTATAACATAGGAAACAGCTGAATAGAGATCACCCTCGCTGATCCTTGTGATTATGGCGCTGAGCTTAAAAAACGCTTGTGTTCTGTACAACATAAATCAAGCATCCATTTCCCATGTCATATAAATAGAGTTGCCACCTGGTCGTTTTTCACCCAGCATGGCCGTTTGCCAGTAAAATAGTTTTATCTGCCTTTCTTTTTTTTTTTTTTACAGTGACATGCACTGTTCTAGGGACGTGGATATGATGTACAGTTCCACACTTCTGGCAGTGTTTCTTTCCCTTTAAATGCTGCCAGAACGTCTTCAAGCTGGCTTCTCCCACCCACCCTGGTGGTAACTCCCCAGTGACATCCCGTGACAGCAGATCTTCCTTTCCACTGAAAGAAGAAGGTTCCCTCCTTACTGCTCTCGCATTGAGTAGGCCCTTTGCTTTCTAAAACTTCAAATTGCAAATTATTCATCTTCAGACAATCTCCTTCACCTCTCCAGTGATGGACGATGCAAAGTCGACTTAAGTTTCGAGAAGTGAGCCTGTGGGCAGAAGATGTACAGGACGGACCCGTACACCATGTGCGTTTACTGCCTAGGCCACGAGCACAGTCCCCAGGCATGCAGCCTGTGTCCTACCTTGCATCCCTCTATGTTGGAGGAACAGCATGCTCAACTTCTTTTGAGGTGCTCAGACAAACAAGATCCTCCCGTTAACTCTAATGATGCTCATAGGGTGGTGTCTGCGGCTGCATGGTCCGTCGAACAGCTAGCAGTGTTCGAAGAAGCTGTAGCTCAGGCCATGGATCATACTTCTTTGGCTTTGGCCTTTTTACCACTCCTTTTAGGCACTTCCTTCTCAGGGCCATTTAGAGACTTGTGCCATGCCCTTCCCACTCTTGGGTAGGGTCCCTCTTCGGGCATGAAATCCAAATCGAAGAAAGAGGCTTAAAAGAAATCTCGCTGTCAGTTGTGGGATCACAAGCACTCTTGGGCCTCGGATTCCCATGCTTCCACACAGGTATTGATTACGGTTGATCCTTCGGCCCAGACTGCTGGCTCCACGGTCTCCCTTTTGGACCAGTTAGTTGAGATGCAGGCTGACCTTCCAGCCAAGATTCTTCTCGAACTGGTCGACCCGTTGGCGTAAGGTGAGGCTGATACCTCCTTGTCTAGGACTCTGGTCCTGTCTGTTACCTCCCAGGGAGGGTCAGACCAGCCTGCTGATCCGCCCCCTCTCCCTCAGGATCCAGTGGACCCAGAGGATCCTTGGCTTTCACTGGCTCCCTCAGAAACACACTGTCGGTGGCCCCGGTGGTTGAGGTCCTGATCCAGAAGTCCTGGGTCGAGCAGCCCATGTCAGTATTGACATTCCCACTCTCAGCACTCGGGCAAGCGGCACGGCCACTATTCCTCCTCAACTTCCTCCTTGGGTGAGGGGAGGCTCCAGCTCAAGATGTGTTGGTGCTATGAAGAGCTTGTGTGGCACCAGCTAATGTTCCCCGGGGTGAAGCTGATCCCGACCTCTAGCCCATTCATCACTTGGCTCTCGCCAGAGAGGCCAATATATCCCGGCTCAGCAGAAGCCAGCTCGGCCTCCTCCGGCATCTCCACCGATTGCAGTGGAGTCGCCACCAAAACAGCCAAAGTTAGGCCCTCCTCCTCCTCAGGATACCCAAACAGCATTGGGGCTTCCTCATTGGCTGTCAGTCAGTGTCAATCCCAACAGGCCCCTAGGGTCAGTGAGGACTCTAGCGATCAGCGTTTGTTTGATGAGTCCTCAGAGTCTGAGGGCTTCTCTCTGCACTCCCATCCAGTGGATGTGGAGTCGTCGGAGGATTTGTCTGAGGAACATGACTCCACCTCTTTCATGGGCCTTCTCCCCCTTATCTGGGAATACACCAGGTTGCTGATGGCACCCGTCCAAAAATGGGCTGTGTACCCACTCACCGAGATTCTTGACTGAGGGTGACTCCCATGGGGAAGCCTTCCCAGTTACAGAGGCCATTCTTGGCTCTGCTTTGGAGCTTTAGCAGCATCTGGCCTCTTGCCCTGTGCCATCAACCTGGACAGTGCGCAAGTACGTGGGCCACACCATTCCCTTTCGGGTTTCACAGAGCACACGTTGGCCAAAGGTCTGCTGGCTGACTCTGTATTCTGGTGCACTGAGAATGTAGGAGATGTTGATAAACCTCCTGACAAGAAATCCAAGCAGTTGGATCACATGGCTAAGAAGGTCTATTCTGCCTCCTCGCTCAGCCTTTGGCAGGTGAGTTCAGCCCTTTTAATGGTCCATTTCGCCCGTGCCCTTTTGGGCACACTTGATGATGTGCTTCCTCATCTTTCAGCCGACTTACAGACCACGGTGAAGCAGGTCCAGAACCAAGGCTAAGCTGTGGCTAAGCAGCAGCTCCAGACAGCCATGGATATCGGTGACTCTTGTGCTCATTCTGTGGTTGTCACAGTTGCCATGCACCACAGGGCGTGACTGAGGATCTCGACCTTCATGGCGGATACCCAGCACACGTCAGACGTCCCCTTCTTGGGCACTGACTTGTTCAGGCCAGGGGTTGAAGGGCACCTCACTCAGATAGAGACGTCCAGTACCACCCTGGACTCAGTGATCTCTGCTCAGGTGGATCCCAAGGGCTCTAAAGCTCAGAAGAAGAAGAAGCCATTTCGGCCTCTCTCTGCCCCTGCACCCAAACAACCCTAGCCTCCTACTGGGAAGCAGGAACAGTCTTGACCCCCCACAACTAAAGTACGTTGCATCAGTTGTCCGGAAGCTAGGAGATCGAGGCCCCAGCAGCCCCCTCAGCCAGTTCTTCCTCCACCTCCAAGTCTGCCTTGTGATGGGGTGGGGGGTACCTTCCCCATTCCTGTCCTGACTCCACTTGGTACTCCCATGGGGGGCTGGCTCTGCCACTTCCTTTCTGTCTGGTCTGCTGTCACACATGGACAGATGGGAATTCAAGACTTACCCACCTTGCTGAGCCCATGCCCCCCACAGGAGGACTTTGTGTCCTTCGACATTCTGAAGGGAGGTCATTGCTCCTGTCTCAGACCCTCCAGTACATTCAGGGTTTGTCTCCAGGTACCTCCTGGTGCCAAAACAGATGGGGGGCTGGTACCCCATCTTAGATCTGCACATCCTGAACAAGTTTCTTCAGCTGCGCACCTTCAAGATGGTCAGTGTGTCTCAGATCATACCATCTCTCGAGCAGAACATACGGGTCTGCTCTCTGGATCATCAGAATCCGTTCTTCCACATCCCAATCCATCCATGCCGCCACTGGTTCCTCCAGTTCCATGTGGAGGGGATCCTTTACAAGTTTCAGACCATGCCATTCAGCCTATCCTTGTCTCACAGGGTCTTTACCAAATGCATTGCAGTATTGGCAACCCACCTGAGGCACCAGGTGGTCCAGGTTTACCCCTACCTGGACAACTGGCTGATCGTAAATCCCCTCTAACGAGGAGGTGGAGCAGTCCAGGGTCCTGGCCCTCCATACCTGCATCTCCCTTGGCTTCTTGGTCAAGATGTTAAACATCTTAAGGGCATTAACAAGGTGAAAGAGTCTTACATGTTTCAATATAAGAAAAATAGCAGGACAGGAGGACACAGCATGAGATTAGAGGGAGGCCAATTAAGGGGTAATGTGAGGCAGTTCTTTTTCACAGAAAGGGTGGTGGATGCATGGAACGGGCCTACCTCAGGAAGTGGTGGATATGAATACAGTGCAGGGCTTCAGACAGGCATGGGATAGACATAAGGGAGCAATATAGCTGGGTATGAATAGACAGGCCATTGACAGAGTAAAGGCCTATGGCACACTCATAAGGTAGAAAAAAGGTAGAAAAAATGGGCAAACTGGATGGGTCTTGTGGTCTTTATCTGCCGTCAACTTCTATGTTTCTATGTAAGTCGCAAATCATGCCCTCGCAGGGGATTGATTTCATCGGGGCAGAGCTCGACTCTTGCAGAGCCAGGGCTCGGCTTCTGGCAGTCAAGACAGAGGCGCTCTCCTCCTTTGCCCGATCATTTCAGGTTTCAACTTAATCAGCTTAGGCACCAATCTCCAGGCCATCCATGTGGCCAGTGTCTCCAACCGGCTGCTGGACCCTCTCAGCTGGGTGGGCAAGGCATCTCACAAGTGGTCTCTCCAACCAAAGGTAGTACACAGTCTCTTCTCCCAGTGGGGCATGCCTCTGGTGGATCTGTTTGCCTCCAGGGAGAATGCAAAGCTGAGGCTGTACTGTGCCCGTCCTTTCCCCCCAATCAGGGAATGCTGCAGAGTGTGACGCCTTCTCCAGTCCCTGGACCCTGGGTCTTTTCTATGTCTTCCCTCCATGCCACTTGATCCACAAGGTGATGCTCAAGGCCAGGAGGGACAAGGCATGGATGATCCTGGTGGCTCTGGACTGACCCGGCTAGTTTTGGTACCCTGATCTACTCAGCTTCAGCAGCAGGCTCCTGAAGCATCTTCCTCTACACCCGAACCCACTTTCTTTCAATCAGGTAAAAAGTACTCCACCTGGACCTTAAGTCCCTTCACCTGACTGCCTCATTCCTGAACAGCTAGAGTTCCAGGCTTTGGGTCTCTCCAACGTTATCGCTGTAGTCAAGGCATCTCAGAAGGAGCCAACCTGGAAATGTTATGCCTTCAAGTGGAAGAGGTTCTCCATTTGGTGCCAGGGCAAGGTGTTGGACCCCTTATCTTGCCCTGTGGCTAACATTCTCGACTTCCTTTGGTAACTCTCTAAGTTGGGCCTTCAGTCAACAACCCTTAAGGTTCACCTGGCAGCCATCTCTGCTTACTGGATGTGGGCTGGTATGCAGTCAGTGGCACAGTAAAAGGTTGTCTGGCACTTTTTCAGAGGCCTTGACCACATTTCCCTGTGGGTGCGTAAACCACCACCACCTTAGGACTTGTTGCTGGTGTTGGCAAAGCTCATGGGCAAGCAATTTGAACCGAAGCACAGATGTGAAATGTCTCACCTGTCATGGGAGACTGCCTTCCTGGTGGCTATCACGTCAGCCAGAAGAATCAGTAAGCTCCAGGTGCTCTCAGTGAAGTCTCCTTACCAGGTTTTTCATAGGGACAAGGTTGCCCTTCGCCCCAACCCAAAGTTCCTCCCAAAGGTTGTGTTGGATTTCAGGGTTTAAATAATTGATTAGCAGTTTTTTTCTTGGGACAATGCTAACTGTACAGAAAATATTTATATAGGTTTTCTAGAAGTGCTATGTTTGTTGAACACAGTGAGGCAAGAACTATGCCTTTTCACAAAGATTTAGCACTTTTATGAGCAAAACGCTAATCAATTTTTAGAGTTAAATAAAACCCTGGATTTCCACCTTAACCAGGTGATAGGCTGGCCCGGTGGCGCTAAAGGATGAAGTGCTGGATGCCAAACCTCGCACCATGCCAGCAACCCATGTTCGGGAGGAAGCACGGGTTGCCGGGGTCGGTAGACATAAGGCAGTCCTAGTGGGGGGGTAGGAGGAAGTAAGCTGTTGGTTAATTAGGATCTGCAGCTTATATGTTAGGTAGGAAAATGGGCAGACTAGGTGGGCCAAGCGGTCCTTATCTGCTGTCAAATTCTATGTTTCGGCCGGAGAGGAGAAGATCGAGCATCCAGAGGATAGCTCTCCTCTCCTGGGGAGGGTGGGTTCATGATGCCCCAGCAGCAGTGACTCCCAGTGGAGACTGGGAGTGCATCAGCCAGGGGTTGGGCACATAAGGGGTGGAGGCGATGGTGGATGTCCGTGAATGGGGTGCGGGAGCGCACTCAGCTTGCACTGGACGTCATTGCACATCCGCGCCTCTGAGGGATGATCACATACAAAGGAAAAACCCTGGCACACCAGCCCGACCTCCACCATTAGATCCTGCCTCCTTCAGTCCAGATATCCCCCAGCCTGCACCTGAGACCACCAAGCTAGATGGATGGAGTGCCCAGGTAAGTGGAGGGTGGCCTTGCCTTGCAGGGCACAAGCCAGGGGGCACATGGTGAATAGGGTGCCAGGTCGGGGTACCAGGGGACCTGAAGCAGAGGGGGGTCTCAGGCCAGGCAAGACAAGCTGGGGATGCCTAAGGGATGCCTCAGGACCAGCGACCAGAGGGAAATAAAGTGGGGGGGACAACAGGTGATAAATCTCCAGGTGTACTTCACCAACTACACCTCGGAGGCTTAGCACAGATTCCACACTTTGGACCAGCAATGGGTACTTGCCTATTATGAGGAGTGCACGGCTGGTGTTCGGGGAGAGGTTCGCCAGCTATTTGTCACCTATACTGAAGCTGCACCTGGCAGACCAGCAGCTAGGCAGACGATTGGCAGGTGGATTGTATCTTGTTTCGACCTCTGCTATAGGTTGGTGGGTAGGGAGCTTCCCGTAGGGCTAAGGGCTCATTCCACCCAACATACCGCTGCTTCCAGGGATGCCCCTATCCAGGAAATCTGCAGGGCTGCCACCTGGAAATCAGTACACACCTTCATCTCCCATTACCACATTGACCTTGAGTCACGCTGGGATGTTGGTTGTGGGGCCTCAGTTCTCCAATCTGTTTCCTAAGTAGGGGGTGTGCACCTTGCCCCCTCATCCCAAGAGAACTGCTAGGAGTCTGCCAGAAGTGTGGAACTGTACTTCATATCCATGTCCCTAGAAAAACAGGTTACTCACCTGTAACAGTAGTTTTAGGAGTGGTATATGATGTACATCCACACTGCCCCACCCAACCTCCTCTGGCAAGTGGCACACCGAATTGCTTCCAGTGGGCAAGATCTGATGTCATGGGATGGTGCTAGGGGAGTTACCACCTGGGTGGATGGGAGGAGCCAGCTTGAAGATGTTCTGGCAGGATTGGAAGGGGAAAAGAACACTGCCAGAAGTGTGGACGTACATCAGGTAGCACTCCTAGAACTACTGTTACATGTGAGCAACCTGTTTTTTTCTGTGCATGCACTGTTTCTGCACCTGTGCGTGCACCACGTTGCCTGCCATAATAAGCAAGCACACTCAGTTGGCATCCATGTGATCACTGATGTGACAGTGTAGCCGCTACACTGTAGCGGGAGATGGAGCGAGGTGCGAGGAGATGCAAGGCTGTCGGTACAAGGAACAGCACTTAATATTTAAAACTATTAATTTGACTCTAGATTAGGTGTCTGCGTCTTGTATGAGTATAGCTAGTGACTGGGAGAGCAGAGTGGGAGACACAATGTGTTTAAACAAACAACTAATTCTTCAAGTTTCGAGCTTGTAACCCGTGTGAGACAGTTGGAAGGGGGGCAGGGAGGGAGGAATCCTATTGTGTATATATATAAAGGCATTTTGTTCACTCTCAGTAGTACAGTGCCTTTTTTGAAACGTGACCCACGTTGATCTGTGAATATGCAAATGGTATTCTAATGAAGTGCCCCTGATTTTATTTTTGCCAGTTGTCCCTGATTTTTAGGGGCTCTGAGCTCTGTCTCTGACTTGCTCATGCTGAAGTTAAGAGGTATGCAGTTGCTCAGTGCATGCTGCATATAGACAGATATAATAATTATCTGGTCACTATGGAAGCAGTAGTACTTGATAGGGTGGGCAGTATTGGTCAATACCGATTCACCTGGGGCATAATGAGGCCAGGGGCCACAGGCAGAGGTCCTTATAGCTCCTGGGAGGTCTGGTATTGCCCATACCGCCCACCCCAGAAGGTATTATTGCGCTTAACAAATGGGCTAAAATGAACGTGACAGCTGTCGTTTTTCAAATCCTGTCCGAAATGCTTTTTCGCAATTGTGGCACGAAATAACATTTCAGTCAGGATTTGAAAATTTTCAACTACCGGGTTCATGAGGTGGGGTCATAGGTAGGCTATATTGAGAATTTTGCGTCCGAATTTTAAAATACAACTAAGTTATGAGCATTACATTCAGAATTTTCTATGCTTGTTCATAACTTTGGTAATTTTCAATATTATGACTCGTTTTCAGCATAGCCATTTTTTCACACCGCCTCATGAATGTGACAGCTATCATTTTTCAAAGCCTGGCAGAAATGTGTTCTCACACTTGTGGTACGAAATGAGGTTTTGTTCGATATTTAAACATTTTCTTCTACTGGGTTCATGATGTGGGGTAATAAGAAGGCTATGTTGAACATTTGGTGTAAAAACATGGTAAAATGACCAAGTTATGCGTAAATATTGAAACATATCAGCGCTCACTTCTAACTTCACTAATTCTCAATATTTTGACTCCAAACTTTCAACATCGCCACTTTTCTGTACCACCTGATAAACATGACGGGTGTCATATTTTAAGTCCTGAACAAGATGTGCTTTTGCACTTGTGGTGTGAAATGATGCTTTGGCCAATATACTGTAAATGTTACGTGTCATGCTTATAAGGGAAGTCATAGAACAACTATCTTGAAAATGTGTGGCCAAAATTAAAAATGATAATTAAGAAATGTGTGTAGTGGCAGCCTTTACTCCAGCGGGTAGTGCTTTGTGGTCCTTTGTCAATGAGCTGAGTTCAGAGGCATGCTCAGTGAGCCAGCTTGATAGGACAAAACTGGGGGGATGGCACCATTATGTAACACCACCCACCAGCCAGGGACAGAAAAGTGCAGAGTTGCCTGCAAGAGCACAAGTACCATATAGTGAAGACATCTGTTCTCTTGGCATAGGGCCCTACGCCTCTGCACCTGTGGGTGACAGAGGGCCCTGTGCATTGACTGAGAGATGGACTCTTTGCCCTGTGCATCTTTATCTGCAGCCATGTGGAAGAGCAGGGCCCAGAGGGCTCTGCACTTTTGCAGCGCACCAGTCGCATTAGTTATTGACTTCTGTCACTAGAAGGAAGTGCAGGACCCACATAGATGGACAGAGTCTTATAAGAGGATACGATCCACTGTCTCAAAAAGAAAGGAAATAATTTGCAAAAAACTACATTAATGCACCAATTAGGGTTCAGCTTAATGCAACTAAGGTAAGGAAATGTGGCATTAGGGTTTCCAGCCCTAATTCCCCCCTCACCACCCCAAAGCAGCAAAAGGATAAAATATAAGGCTTTGGGACTCCGGAGTCTTGGCAAATGTGGTATTGTCTTCCTTGGGGTTGTCAACCGTAATGTTCACCACCCCCTCCCCTGAGCAAACAAGGTCAGATGCAATCTATTTTCTTCACGCAGGGTCCTGAAGAAAGCTGTAGCAGATTTTATTGGCAACATGCCTCGGGACATACTTCTCTACCTTTGAAGAGTGTGTCACCATGAGGCACTGGCTTGGAGCTACACCTTGTTTTCCAGACAGAAGGTTACAGGCTGTGAGGGAGAGGTGAGCATTAGGGTTGACAACCTCAAGGAAGACTCCACCACTGATTTGCCAAAGATTCCAGAGACCCAAAACCCTATTTTTTCCCTTTTGCTGTTGGGGAGGTGGGGATGGGGGTGGGGGATAGGGGGGTAGGGAGTCAGGGTTGGAAACCCTAATGCTGCAATTACCTACATTTTTTATTTTACTTTGAACCCTAACTGGTGCCTTAACACAGTTTTTTGCAAAGAAGATACAGTATATGTAGCTATTCTTTAAGTTGGGATTTAGCATAATGCAACAAAAGTAGGAAAATATGGTGTTAGAGTTTCCAGTCCTAACCCCCCCCCCCCAAGCAGCAAAAGGACAAGACCACAAAAGCAACCACAGGCAACCATCGTCAGGTAAAACAAGCAAAATATCACTGTTTGCAGATGACACAAATGCAGTAGCACTGATATGCTACATTCGTGGACATGTATCTGTGGTAGTACACAACAGTGCATACACGGTCACTTCTAGCTGCAGCTAGTAATCCCTGATACTATAATCACAATACTGTTTCTTTGTGAAGAAGCACAGGCTCCAGCAGTCCCAGATACATATCCACGATTCCCAAATTACTAGACTTCTTTTGTCGGCAGAAGCGCAGGTCACTATGGGGCCAGGAATTCTGTCTGCAGAAGTGCAGGCTCTGATGGGCCTGCGCTTCTGCAACCTCAGGTGCAAGACGTACACTTTGACCTCTGGCTGCAGAAGAACAGATGCCTCAAAATCCATAATACCAAAATTGCAAGAGTAGTGTCTGCAGAAGACCTGCACCTCTTCAGTCACAGGTGTAAGATGTACACACCAACTTCAGGATGCAGAGGGGTAGGCCCCTGTGGGCCTAGACTTATGCAGCTGCATATAGAAAACCATGCACTAGTGGATCCACCTATGTAGCTTAGGCCATCACAAAGCAGCTGTGGTAACCTAATCTGAGCTTTCAAAGATACCATTTTACTTTTTCAGGGAACGTGCTCTCCATAAAATAAATTGCTACCTCCTTGAAAAATTTCTGGATCTGCTGCTGAAACTATGCTACCCACATTGCAACAGTACTTCTGCCTGCAGAAGCACAGGCTCCAATGAGGCATGTGCTTCTGCAGCCACAGGTATTCATGCATTCTGTACAACATACAAACATGGGTGTGGCTGCATAAGCTTGTACCCTTGTGAGGCCTGTCCTTATGCAGCTGCAGATACATATCCATGAAAGTAGCACATTAGTGCTACTACATTTGTGTTGCTGATACAAATCCAAGAAAGTAGCACATCAGTGCTACTGCACTTGTGTCATCTTGAAACAGTTGTATGGTGTTTGTCTTACCTGATGATGGCTGTCTGGGGTTGCTTGTGTGGTCTTGTCCTCTTGCTGCTTTGTGGGGTGGGAAGTTAGGGTTATAACCCCTAATGCCACATATTCCTGCTTTTGTGGCATTAAGTTGAACTCTTAACTGGTGGCATGGGGGGTGGATAGGGAGCAGCCAGGGAACTATAGGCCTGTCAGTCTGACTTCCATCATGGGGAAGCTGATAGAAACACTAATCAAAGAGGACTTCGTGGACTATCTAGAGAGCAGTGGGCTCCAAGATAGTAAACAACATGGTTTTGTGGCAGGAAGGTCTTGTCAGACTAACCTGATTTTTTTTTCTTTGACTGGGAGACCAAGGAAGTAGACAAGGACCACACTGTGGATCTGCTGTACTTTGATTTCAGCTAGGCTTTTGATTCAGTACCACACAAAAGGTTGCTAAAAGTGATGACCTGGGTTTGGCTCAAACCATAGTGAACTGGGTGGATAGTTGGCTAGAAGGGAGGCAGCAGTGGGTGCTGTTGAGCCCTATCAAGATGGTGGCTTAGAGCTTGAGCTCCATAAAATTGATTGCAAACCAAGTTAAATAAACCTACTTTGGTGGAAGTTTTAGTGGTCAATAGTAGGAAAAACACGCATCAGAATATCTCCTTTTCGAAAATGGGCAACCCGAAGAAGGAAAAATCACATTTGGAAAGCGCCAAGAGCAGGAATGTTCCAGGACCGCCAGCCACGAGGTCCGTGCAGGGCCGTCTTGTTACCAAAGACACTGCAATGGGAGAAGAAACCTTGCAAACTATAGGCACTAAAAGCAACTACCTGATAACTACGGCTTCTGGTTTGGCGGACAAGTTTGACTCTCTCTCACCACTCGAGTCAACACTCTGGAAATGGAGGTCACTACATTGAAAATGGAGTCAACGGAAACTTGGAAGAGGTCTGAGGCGGCCTTAGGTGCAACAGCCACACTAGTTAAAGAGAATACGCATCTCCGTTCCTGGCTGGAGGTGTTGGAGAATCGAGCTCAAGCGGTGAACCACAGAATCATTAGCTTGCCTGAACGATGTGAGGGAGACCATCTGGGCCTTTTTATTCATGAGTGGCTTGAACATCAACTGGGACAGTCATTTACTGAGCACCAGATCTCTATACAGAAGGCTTACCGGGTGACTTCAAGGGGATGTCCTGAAAATCCGGAGGCTCCTAGGGCCGTGGTCACTGTTCTGGATGGTGTAGGGTTGAGAGACTTTGTCCTGGCACTGGCACACCAAAAGAAAGTTATGCTGCACGATGGCATGCAGGTCCGATTATATCTGGATCTCAACTATGCCACTAGACAAAAGAAAAAGGCTTTCGATGGGGTCCGCTCTAAGTATAACCCCTAGGTGGCACTATCCCAGGGGCTACTACCCCTGCCTGCTTGGCTAGTAGCAGGTTAAGGGGCCTGAGTTCTGAAATGGGTGCCTCCACCCGGAGGACAGGGTTGGTAGTGATCAAGCTAACCTGGGCACAGCCCTCCAGGACACTGTAACCCCTCTCTTTCCTTACTAGTGGCTGGAATAATACACAATAATCACTTTCACAATGCCATATACCACATAAGTACCCACACTGTTTGCACTTACCACCAGGGCTTTCCTCTGGCCCGCCCTGTGGGCCCCCTGTAAAACAAGATTATACACAGCAAATAACAGCAGTACAGTACTCTTGCACAAGCTGGAACCACAGTCAGGGTAAATGCAAAAAAGAGTTAGATCTGATTTATTTAAGGGACTTGAACAAGGGAGGGGCATAATCAGGTTAATTTGCTTAAAGGCTCTATCAATCAAACAGTTATGCATGCTCCATAAACAGTCACACACTCTGGGTACCCAAATGGAGAATGGTGGGCTAGCCAGGAATGTTGCAGTTGGTTGGCACTCTGTTGTGATGGAAGCAGAAAACATGCACAACACACACTATTTGTAATCCGGAGCTGGAGGGCTCAGTTCGTGAAAAGAAAACAAGACAATCAGATGACACACTTTTAGATTAGGCTGTTGTTGCAGGGAGTTACCCTGATGATTACTCACGATACCCAAGACTGGACACAGGCTGGACGAAAATCGAGACAGCAGGTGGTTAATCTGGAGTGCCAGGAGAAGTAGGGCCCACTCGATTCGCCGAGGTGTCGTTCCTGTTCAAGCATGGAGCAGGGAGCTGATACCCAGGCAGGTCCCTCGTCGGTGGCTTTCTCTGGGCGGTGGGGTAGTCTGGCAGGGCCAGTGTGGCGTGGCCCAGGCTGAAAGGAGATGAACGCGGTTTCAGTCCGATTAGGCTGACTAAAGCTTCCAGCAAGCAGAATACAGTTCACACAGCGGGGAACCAAATCACAACCCACTTTCAATACACAGCACATTTACATGTAAGGAAATTTTACTATACCAGGCAAGCCGCTCTCCGGTCACGATCGCAAAGTCTCTGCACAAACCGGGGATTCAAAAGCAGCTGGAAATCCTGACAGGCCGATTGCATTTAGCAAATCTTCGGTCTTCTTCAGGTTAAAGCCTGGTCACAGTCCAGTGGCTTAAATAGTCTTCACAACTCGGATTCAGTCCGAATAAACTCTAGTTTCTCTCTCAGGGACAGCAGACAGGCAGGCCAAAACTCAGCCCTTTCACAGTTCTCCCATGCTAAACTACACAGAACTGCTGCTCAAAATCACTTGAGCTGTTACTTCTTCACTTCTCAGCTCAAAACTGAAACTAGCTGCAGCAGCCTGGGAAATTCCCCAATATCCAAAAAGTTATGTTGGCTGATCCTCCTGTCAGTCACAACAGAGGCTCCCCCTTCAGATGCAAAAAGGCACAAAAAGCCCAAAACTACAGTTCCTACAAATTTTGACTCCAGACAGCTCCTGTAGTCTGGCTCCATTTTAAGTCCCACCAGTACTGATTGGTCCAATTCAAAGTCCAGGATCAAGACAGTGGAAATAAACAAAACAGTCCTTGCTGCAAAGAAGGCAGGTTAGACAAATTGCATTATCGTTATCACTCTAAATGATTTTCAGCAAATAGCTACATCTTTCAAGAGAGCTCCCTCTCAGATTACTTACAACTGCAATCCAGGCAGCTCTTAAAGAGACAGTACACAGAGGTTATACAGACACTCTCTGGTAATCACATTTAAACTGCTAAAACGCAGGACACCAGCCTGGCAGTGAGCATTTAGGCAAGCTCGAGGAAGACTTTTTGGGAACCTCCATTTGTAGGGGGGGGTTACAGATATATAATTAGATAATTCTAATTAGAGGGATTCAGGATGGTTTGGTCCGGATGAATGGAGACAATTACATTTGATACACTCTATACTTAATTGTTTTCCACAAAGAGTACCAATTTATATTTCTGAAACTTTGAACCCTAAAATGGGCTAAAGTCTTCAGGTAGCATTGATTTTTGTGTTTTAGTTTGCAGAAAGGTTAAGGGACACATGGCTTTTTAATCTGCCAACCTTAGAGTTTGGAATAGTTTACCTTATAACTTAACAACTCCAGCTCAATCCTTGTTACACTAGGAGCCCATAAAATCTTGTTTCTTCTTGCATCAATTTAGAAAATGGTTAGTGTTTTAGCAGGCTAATTACTCTTTCTCAATAACACCAGTAACAGTAATGGATAAAATTAAACTGCTCCGTGAAATATGAACTAATTGTATATTAATCCTACTGTTCCAGTTGTATATTATTTTCTCCTTTCCAGTTCCTGAAGTTATTTTATTACCAACTAATTTTCTGGGGTTTTTTATGTCTATATTCTATATTGCAATACTTGTATATTTCATGATTAAGTGGAATGTCTTATTTATTGTAGGTGTGTCATGTGTGTACGTGTGTGTAATGTTGGGACCCCACTGAAAATAAGCTTTGACTCAGTGTTTACAGAATTCATAAATACAATTTAAAAATATACAAAATAACCAATATTGAATAATAATACATGACTGACTAATCAAAGCCAAAAAAAAGAAGCCTGCTTCTAATAACGCTGGCACACGTCAGCTAAGACATAAGTTAGCATATCAGAAAACAAAAGAGTCCCCACCAGGAATCAGGTGCTCAGTGATGACATAATCAAACTGCAAAAGATTTGTGCGATATATTAACCTATAAAACAGCCTCAAGGAGGAAAAGCCTGTCTGAACAACCAAGTTTTGCAGTGGGTAGGAAAAATGGGCAGACTAGATGGGCCAAGCGGTCATATCTGCCGTCAAATACTGTGTTTCTATGTCTTGATCAGTGATTTGACGAGACTATAATATGCAGGGCTATTCCTGGATTATCGCTCCATAATCTAGGAACAGCAATATGAATGCGCAGTTACCAGGTGAATTTATACCACCTAACTACTTACCATAGGTTGGGAAATTGCCGTGTTCTGTGACCGTGAGAAGCAGCAGCTTTAGCCCTGTCCCAGTGTCTTCTGTTAACAGGAAGGCATTCAGGGACACTGAGTAAGGAAGTTCATAAGTGTCACTCTGGATAAGAGCTATCCTGGTGGTTTCAGAAAGATAACGTAGTTCAGGTGCCCTACTGTCAGGTGGAATTAAGTCGGAATTTAAGAATTTAGTTCAAAGGAAGTTTCTGGCATAAGGTATCGGGCTTCGTAGACCAATACATTATGCCAGCCTGAGCTGATATTTCCTAAAATTATATTTTGTTACTCACTATGTGGACTTAGTGAAGGGATTGTAGCTGGCTCCGTAGCCACTGCCAGCCAATCCCTTCCAGCTTCCTACTGGCTCTGCTCCACCCCCGCGCTCAGTGTTTTTGTGATGTTAGCAGGGAGAGCGCAGGGGTTAGCCCTGTACAAGTCTACGGGACATTTTTTTAAAATACATTTTACGAAGCTGCATGCAATCTGAGAGGGAAATGAAAGTAGCCAAGTTGATTCAGGCCAAACAGGGCTGATTCTTCAAGGACTGGCTTAAGGCTCTAAATATGCACTTCCCAGAGACCAGAAGGGAGAGGGATGATGTGATAGAGACCTTCAACTTGCTGAAAGGAACAAACAAGGTAGATTGTAAGGAAATATTCAGCAGCACTGGTGAATCAAGAACACAAGGACATGAGTGGAAGCTGGCAAGGGGGAACTCAGGAGGGATATGAGAAAGCTTGTTTTAAGGAGGGTGGTTAAGCCATGGAACCAGCAGAGATGGTGGGTGCAAGAACCATTAAAGAGCACCTTTCATGCATTTTTTTCTGTACCATCAAAATGGTCAGGAGGCTCCCTTACCTGAATGGGAGTTCCTCCGTAGTGGTTGTAAAGTTTTCTTGTTAGCCCCATAAGGAAGGGAAGGGGTCATATTTTCCCCCTGAGGGAGCTAGCCACTCAATCCCTTCCACTTCCTGATCTCCAATGCCATCCCCGTGCTTCCATGTTTTATGATGTCACTATATGGCTAGCATGGGTACATGCTCCATGTAACCCATGGAGCGTGGTTTTAAGTTATTTTTACGTTGTTAACCTGACTTTTGGTACAAATCGGAGCCAGTATTCAAGTAACAAGGCTACTGGCTCCAAGTTGTACTAAAAGTCGAGTTAACATAATAAAAGTAACTTTTAAAACCACGCTCTCAGTCCAAACACCGCACCAGGCCTCGTCAAAAGGATTTAGTTTGACCTACAGTTACTCTTGGCTCACAATGGGAATGAAGACAGAAACATAGAATCTGTTGCCAGAAAAGGGTCACTAGGCCCACCCAGTCTACCCATGGGTTCCCTGCCTATTGTACCTCTGCAGACCCTAACTGGTCTCTGGGGACCCTCCCTGTTTCTATACTAATATGACCCTGTGTTTATCACATACATGCTTAAAGCCTTCCACCATTCTACCCTCCACAACTTTGATTGGCAGTCTGTTCCATGCTTCTACTACCCTGTGGTTCCTTATATCCTACCTTAAATTCCCACCCCCCCCAATTTCATTGCATGTCCCTCAGTCCTGGAGCTCATTCTCTTTTGGAAGAGGCTCCCTTCCTGCACTCTGTTCACTCTTGTGAGGTACTTGAAGGTCTCAGCCATGTCACTCCTTGCTCTCCTCTCCTCAAGAGTGTACATATTAAGATCCCTCAGTCTCTCCTCATAAGGCTACTCCTGTCACACCTGCACTGTTTTGGTTGCCCTTCTCTGGATCTCCATAACCACTAAATACTTCAAAACGTGACCTGCAGAAAACTTTCTCTGCTGTATCAGTAAAAGCTTTAATGAGCACACCAAAGATCATACGAGTATACATGATACACAAAAAGATTTCAGAAGATGGCTTTTTGAACTGCCAGCAAATCCTCTGTACTCAGTCACCAGTTCTATAAAATACCTGTAAAGACATCCTCCTGATTCAAAACCACTCTTTTGCCACCCCACGGAACAGTCACAACAACTGCTGAACTAAGAACAAACCTGGTACAGTTGGGTGTCAGTGGGAGTGAATTACTTGACCAGCACGCTCCCACACATATGGAAAGTTAACTGACCCATAAAAATTTGCTCAAAACACAGTTTTAGGGCAACTGCAGTCATGCTCCCTGCCAAAGCAGGCTGAAACTCAAAGGAGATTATGGCAGTGGCAGGCCACAAGAACATGTCTTCCTTGCAAAGCTACTGGAAGCCTGACATCAATGAGAAACAAAAGTGGAGAAGACTGATTTCAGGAACTGCACCTCCCAAGACAGAAACGCCACACTCAAGCAAGCACGAGTCAACAGTCACTTGTCAGCCGATTTCAGACAAACCCAAACAAGAGAAACAAAACGTAAGCCAGCAGATATCCATTCCATATCTGAGTAATTTAAACATCCACGGAAAGATTTAACATTCAGGTCATTAACAACTAAAACTTACAGACAGGATGGAACCCAAAAAATGAAACTGAAAACCAGGAGTTTAAGGAACCGTTAATACTCTCATGTTCATTGGTTGACTTCTCTTCCCTGCTTATAGCACTTAAGATCTGAACTTATGAAACACTTATGACTTTTAATTTCTTCCCTGTTTATTTTATTTCCAGACTACATTAATTGGCACTGTTTTATTTTGTGACAGCTGAATTTCTTTCTAACCTATTCATTTACATTTAACAACTACATTAATTGGGACTATTTTATAATTCTGACGAAGAATAAAATCTACAATTTCTTGAAATCAATAAAAAAAATTAACTTATTTGCATCTAACCTCTTTTTTGTATTTTCTCATAGGAGTAGATTTTATAATTGCAATAATGTACCTCAGAGCATGTGCTGTTGTGGGATTTACCTACTTCATATTTGGTTTTCAGCACGGGGCCACAGACCACACAATGTTTGGGAAAATACCACAACAACACAGTTGTGCATTACTGCTTTATATACAGTGCCTTCAGAAAGTATTCATCCCCCTTGGATTTTGTCACATTTTGTGATGTTGCAAACTCAAATTAAAATACATTTATATGGGATTTTTTTGTCACATATCTACACAAATTACTCTATAATGTCAAAGTGGAATGAAACTTATGGAATTTTTTGTACATGTAATTTAAAATAAAAACCTGAAATGTCTTGATTTGATAAGTATTCACCCCCTTTGCTGTGACACTCCAAATTGAGCTCAGGTGCATCCGATTTCCTTGTGAGATCACTCTAAAACTTCAATGGAGTCCACTTGTGGTCAGTTCAAATGGTTGACATGATTTCAGAGAAAATACACCTGTCTATATAAGGTCCCACTGTTGACAGTGCATGTCAGAGCAGAAACTCTACCATGAAGACCAAGGAGCTGTCCGTAGAACTCCATGATAAAATTGTGAGAAGGCATAGATCTGGGGAGGGGTATAAAAACATTTCCAGGGTGTTGAAAGTTCCCAGGAGCACAGTCAAGTCCATCATTAGGAAATGGAAAGATTACGGAACCACCCAGACTCTTCCTAGAGCAGGCCATCCTCCCAAACTTAGCAACCAGGCAAGAAGGACCTTGGTCAGGGAAGTGACCAAGAACCCAATGACCACCCTGACAGAACTACAGAGTTCCATGGCTGAGATGGGAGAACCTGTCCAGAGGACAACAATCTCTGCAGCACTTCACAGATGTAGCCTCTATGGGAGAGTGGCTAGACGGAAGCCACTGAAAAGGCCACATAATAGCATACCTGGAGTTTGCAAGAAGGCACGTGGCAGACTCTGAGACCATGTGGCAAAAGATTCTCTGGTCTGATGAAACAAAAATTGAACTCTTTGGCCTGAATGCAAAGCGTTATGCCTGGCGCAAACCAAACACAGCTCATCACCCATGTAACACCATCCCTACCATGAAGCATGGTGGTGGCAGCATCACGTTATGGGGATGCTTTTCAGTGGCAGGGTCTGGGGCACTTGTCAGGATAGAGGGAACAATGAATGGAGCCAAATATAGGCACATCCTTGAAGAGAACCTGCATCAGTCTGCAATAGACCTTGGACAGGAGCGAAGATTTACGTTCCAACAGGACAACGACCCCAGGCATACAGCCAAAGCAACACTGGAGTGGCTTCAGAACAAGAAGGTGAATGTCCTTGAGTGGCCCAGCCAAAGCCCAGACTTGAATCCCATTGAGAATCTGTGAAAAGCCTTAAAGATTGCGGTTCACCGACGCTTCCCATCCAACTTGACAGAGCTTGAGCAAATCTGCAAGAAAGAATGGGTGAAAATCCCCAAATCCAGATGTGCAAACCTGATACAGACATACCCAAGAAGACTCAAAGCTGTAATTGCTGCCAAAGGCGCTTCTACAAAGTATTGACTCGGGGGGGGGGGGTGAATACTTAAGAAAACAAGATATTTCAGTTTTTAATGTTTCATAAATCTTTGTTACACAATAAAAATATTTTTGCCCCTTTAAATTGTTGAGTATGCTGTGTGAATCAAGGGGGGGAAATCATTTCAATGCATTAAAAATTCTGGTAGTAACACAACAAAATGTGACAAAATCCAAGGCGGGTGAATACTTTCTGAAGGCACTGTAACTCTACTACTACCTGTCAGTCAATATGCTATCTACCTCCTGTACACTTTGCGGACTCCATATTACGCTTTCTTCTTGAGTTTCTCTGTGATAGTGTTGAAGGGTTTGGTGAATTCCAGATAGACTCCACTGCCCAGCTTCGAATCTATCCGACTAGTTTCCTGCGTGAAAAGGCAATCAGGTTGGTCTGGCAAGATCTGCCTTTTGTAAAAACCATGTTGTATGCGAGAGAGCAACCCATGCTCTTCCATGCGCTGAACCACCACATTTATGATAATTGACCCAAACACTTTCCCAAGCACTGAGGAAAGTCTCATAGGTCTGTAGTTATCTGTGTTTGACCTTTGCTGCTTCTTTAATAGGGAATGACACTGACTGTTTTCCAGTCTTCTGGCACTACCCCGACCTTAAGTTGTTCTAAAAGATGTGAACAAGCAATCTATCCAGAACCCTTTTTTACGTCACCATTTCCCTTGGGAGGACACCATCTGGAAAGTACAGTTACGCAAGAACTTACCGTAATAGCAGATCTTCAAGAGGATCTCTTGCAGCAGGCCACACCTGAAGAACTATAGCCACCAATCACTAGGACCACACAGAAATCTTTTCTAGCTAGCAGTCTACCAGGGGGCTGCCCACTCCGACATCACATGCTGATGTTGTCCGTACCTTATAAGAGTGGGTGGCTCAATGCCCTACTCAGTTCTCCCACCAAAAACTATAAGCAACCAATCTCCTGCTGGGGAACCGAGGAAGAGCCAAAGCTTCCCGCCAATGTAGTAATAGCAGAAAGCTCTCCACACAGGAGAGGGAGAGACAGACATGAAGAGACCCACAGGCCATGGGGAATGGAGGGTGGGATGGCATGGCCTGCTGCAAGAGATCCTCTCGAAGATTTAATGTTACAGTAAGTTCTTACATAAATGTACTGTCTTCATCGAGGGTATCTCTTACAGCAGGCCACACCTGCAGAACGAGTCCCACGCAGTACTGAGAACAGGAGAATCAGTCTGGGTCTGGATATCCTGAGGCTAAGAGAGAAAGCCCTGAAGTACCCCTAGGCCGAAACTGGCCTTATGCCTAGAGGTAATGTACAGACTGTAATGCTTGGTGAAGGGGTGGACAGTACCCCAAGTGGCAACACAGATGATTGCAGCTGAAACATTCATGAAACAAGCAACTGAAGTGGCCATACCTCTGGTGGAATGGCCACGAACAACTCCAGGAAGTCCTTATCATACTTCCTGTAACAAAAGGTAGTACAGTTGGCCAACCATTTGGACAGGCACTGTTTAGATACTGGAACACCCTCATTCCTAGGGGCAAAAGAAATAAACAGCTGAGAGGACTTCTTGCAGTCCTTCATACGGTGAGTATAGTAATGCAAAATTTTATGAACATCTAAAGTATGGAACAATGCTTCCCCTGGATTGGCATTCTCTGGATAATAAACAGGCAGGTGGATGGTTTGATTTAGACTAAACTCAGACACCACCTTAGAAAGAAACTTAGGATTCATCTGCAAAGACACCCTTGCCTTTGTGGAAAACCAAATAAGGAGGCTCATACATATGAGCCTGAAGCTCAGAAATCCTTTGAGCAGAAGTAATGGCAACTAAAAATAACACTTTCCATGACAGAAAGCATAGCTCGCATGTCACAGCTGGCTGAAAAGGAGCCAAGGTAAGTTTCTTTAGCACAATATTTAAGTTCCAAGGTGGTACTGGATTGCGAATGGGAGACTTGAAGTGAAGAATACCCTTCAGGAGTGTATGGGACACTTCCAGCTGTGCCACTGTACGACCATCAATGAGCACACGGAAAGCCGAAATGGCAGACAGATGCACCTTAATGGAGGAGTACTTCAGATCAGAGTCTGAGAGGGACAGCAAGTACTCCGGAATCTGATTCTTTGGACAAGTGAAAGGATCAAGTTAGTGGGAAGCAGCCCATAGAGTAAAGCACTTCCACTTCATAGAATAAGCGGCCCTGGTGGTGGGATTCCTAGCGGCCACCAGGACATCAGCCACATTGGGGGACACCCCAAATCTGGCCATGGCTATGCCTTCAGGAGCCAGGCATGAAGATGTAGCGATTGGAGGTAGGAATGGACCAGGGTGCCCTGCTCCTGGGAAAGCAAGCCTGTGCACAGAGGTAGATGCATTCTAGTTCAACTGGAACAGCTCTGCATGGTGCTCCTTGTTATACCCCTGCTGGTGTTTGTATGTCTCAGTCATGTCCCCTCTTTTTCTTCTGTCCTCAAGGGAGTACATATTGAGGCTCTCCAACCAGTACTTGTAAGTCTTACCCTGCTCTTCAGTATCTTCTTGGCTCTGCTGCATTGTCTCCAGTCTGTCCTTGTCCTTTTTCAGGTGTGGATGCCAGAACTGCACACAGTACTTGTGGTTTCACCTTACCAATGACCTGTACAGTGGCATAATATCCTTGTTTCTGTGACTGAAGACATGGTATAGTACCACAAACCGTGCATTTAGGAACAAGGAGTGCTTTATTTCACTTAGAGGGGAATAGTCAGCACTTAGAACCCCACACCCAACTATGGAGCTGGTCCGAATTTTCACTTTTTTTAACTTGCTGTTTACTGCAGTTTATAACATGGGGTCTGTAGATTAAAAAGGTGATTGAAGGAAGAAGAGCAGCTGACCGTTCGTTAATACATGTTAATGCACAGTTGCTGTGAAAAATCTTGACTGCAGGATTTCTCATTAGAAGCCGTACTTGTTTCCCGTGCAGGCAAAGCAAAAGTATATGGCAGCCATTACAATTCCCTGTTATCCCCGAGTAGAGGTGGTTAGTGGCATAGCATGTTAGCACCCACACCCAGCCATGCAGCTGTGGCTTCCCACCCACCTGCCCCACAGACTCAGTCCACAGTGAAGCCCGACTGTTTTCGTGCATGTCTCTATAATTGCGCTGCTGTCCTCCATCAGTCCCCCCTCGCCACAGTATACCACCATTAATACACTGTCACTGCAGAAGTGCTTGACTTGACCCATGTGCAGAGTTGATAAATGCACCTGTGTGTATTGCTGAAATGTTTCACTGCTGTCTATTGTATACATTAGCATACAGTGCATACGGTGCAGTTCCGTTTGGGAATCAAGTAAGTTTCCAACAATAAGCAACAGCTACATCCCCTGACCACCCGTACATCATGTGTCAGACAGACAGGGACAGCCACTTAAAGCCCCAGTGTCTTCGTTCGGTTTTCTCTTCTGTACCACTTCTGTGAGCGGCTGCATTGGGCCCTCCTATCACGTCCGTTGAGAGAGCGAGAGTGACGCACAGCCCTGCAGCAGCCTGCATGTTGCAGTACTCGGAAGAGACAGACCGCACTGTTTTATCCTGCACTTTTCGACTGGGAGAAAGAAAGAGACAGTGGGGCAGCAACACATTATCCTTGGTGTGTTATGTCTGTGGTCTGCCACCCATTTTTGCATAGCGTGGTTTCTGTTGTGCCAGGGACAGAAAGACAGAATGCCAGCAATATCCTCCATTGCATCTGTCTCCTGCGCCCCCCAGCCCCGGGTCAGTGAGGAGTGGCACCGAAGCCTGTCATCTGTACAGGGATCAGGGCATAGTGTATGATGGCAGATGAGAAACAGACATAGTTGCAGCAACATGGGGATCATGAGAGCTCCTCAGTGTCCATGGTATGGAACTGCAGAGAGAGCAACAGTGGTTGCAGAACTATCAGTGCTCCTCAGTCATCCGGCAAGTGAGAGAGAGAGTGACAGTGGCACATTTAATTCAGCAGTGCTGCACTGTACTATCTCGTTTCATCACAGATTGCTCCTGTGTCTTCTTTGTGCTGTGTACTAGGTACCCAATGACAGTTTAACCTCCGTGACAGTGTGGTAAGTCACAGAGCGAGATAGTGACCCCGCGAGAGAGCCACCTACATGTAATTCTGACTTGCTGCACTGTTGTCTCTGTCTCTCCCTCTGTCTTCAGAGTCTCTGCAGTCAGTGAAACAGAGTGCTTCTCTGTGCTGTGTGGCAGGGCAATGAGTAAATTCACTGGCCATGGTCCCAGTCGCAAAACAGTCATCCCCCCAACCCCCATACACACACACCAAAATGTCTGACATCGCGGGAGAGAAAGAGAGAGAGAAACAGAATCAGTGAGCAAAAGTGGAACTACTTTTTCTGGTTGAGGGACACATAATAAATGTCTATTTATCCTTAAAAACACATTTGTCTTAATTATATCATAATCCTTGTCATATCCCATGTTATAAGCACAGTAACCCACTCCAGGGTATGCTGTTATTGGGGATTAACGCACACCCGTATGCTGTGAGGACACTCGGCCTGTGGTCTCGTGCCTCACAATGCACCTGTTTGTGTGTTAATCCCCAATAACAGCATACCCTGTCATGGGTTATTGCATACATAGAAGATTGCATCAGACTGATTCTGCTGATTTGCAAGTTGACATTTTCTGTAACTACAAATCCCAGAATCTCCTGCAGCTGACATCAGAGGAGGGTTGTGTCGTTGGGAAAGTCACTAGCCTGCAGTGCATCTTAGAGCTTTATAAGCCACAGTCAGATGTTTGCCCATCCTGCTGTTCTCCTAGGTCTAAGTACAGTCCTCTGTCACTCGTCAGTTATGGTCCTGCCCCCTCACATCGGAAGATAACTTGCATATTTTGAGTCAGCCCATTGCGTATCCCCCCTATTTATTCTATAGTCCATACACTACCATCGATAAGAGTACCAAAGTTGCTAAGAAATGCCATAGCAATCTTACTTTTGCCTTTTCATTCCATTCCCTGAATTGTAGAACCATACTGAGTGTCACTTTGTTTGATCAGCAGCAGGGAACAGCAGTAACCACTGCTTACTACAGAGAACAATGACGGAAAAGTTACTCACCATAGTAACATTTTTCTTGTAATGGATTAGAACAGTCAGTCAGGCATTCTCTCTGCTAGGTGCATGGTACCACAGAACATAGAATGTTTTTTTTTTTTCTTTCTCAAAGATACTTTCCCACTGTGCTGGCTTTGAGCCTCTGAGCTTTTAAATAGCAGATTTTTGAGCCAAAGAGGTCAAGAGACTCGAGGTCTAATTCAGAAAAAAATTTCAATTTCCAAACCTTTATTTTTTTAAAATTGCTGAATCTGCCTGTTTTTCTTACTGGGGAAGCAGATGAAAAACAGGTGAAATTCTTGGTGCCAGCAGTATCATTTTCCTTTTTTTTTTTTTCTGTATTTTCTATTTTGCACCTCCCCTGTGCATCTCAGCCGGCCTCTCCTTTGGGCCTCCTAGGACCTCGTCCCAGGCAACCCCCGCTGCCAGTTGCTGCCCCATACTGCAGCCCCCCAGGGTAACCTGACATAACCCTTCATCAGGCGGGTCTTCTCCTTCCGAGGAGAATGAGCCCCTCAGCCGTACCTGCTTGGCCCTGGGTGCTGCTGGGGTCGGTCCCAGCTGTCTGGAGACTCCGTAGTGGCGAGGGTCCGGCAGCTATCATCTGGTTGGCACAGGTGCCATTTTCCTTGTTTTCTCTGCCCCGACCTTCAAGTTCTCAGCCTTGCATGGATGGCATCCTTGGGCGGCGGCATGCAGGGGCCGTGTTGAGGTGTCACATCCCCCAGGCACGTACCCAATCCACCCAGAGGTGCCCAGGCAGTACCAACACCCCACCCCACCCCAGGAGGGAAGCATCCAGTGGACACGTATGCATCCCCTCCCTGCTTCACTCTGCTTCTGGTATCGGGCCGTGAACCCGGGTCACCAGCGTACCGAGCGAACCCCTTTGCTCTGCGCCACGGAGCCGGCAGTATCATTTTTCTAATTTAAGTAGTCTCCCTCAAATGCTTAAAAGCAGGGTATTCAAATTTAAAAGGCATTTGTTTGCCTTAACTCTCGAACTGTTGACTGCCAGCTTTGTTTTTCAGCGTGTCTCTCACCTCTTAGTTTGGCACCAGGGAGAGTCTGCAGTGCGATGGGAAAATATGTGCTTGAAACTGCTGATTTCTGCATTTTTTTCTCTCTCAGAGCCTATGTGTGTGTTTTTAACTGACCTCTAAGCAAGGTCTGCTGTTGGCAGACGTGTCCCTAGGAGCCTCAGCGTGACTGGTGGAGCAGGCGAGAGGAACACAGAAAGGACATTTGCAGAGGTTCATAGGAGGTAGCAGTTACACATGGTCTCTAGGGGCTAATGAAGCTAAGTGCTCTAGGGAGTATATCTAGAGCCGCTAGCCCAGCTGAAAAGATGATGCTTTTATAATGCTGTATCATGAATGATCGTTATCAATTGTGTTGAAAGATCATGTTCAAGCTTCAACAACCATAATTAACAGTAATTAAACATGAATGTTAAATGGCTGTCAGTCAAAAACTATGATGTTATGGAAATGGTGATTGTGAGTAATGATGATCTCACATCATCATAATTTTTCATGATTGCCTATAGTCAAGATTACTGTAATAAATAAAAATAAAAATTTTTCTATACTTTTGAAATTTATCTTATCTTCTATTTAGATATCTTTATTGGAATTATCTGTTATGATACATCTATACAAACACACTATTTTCAATTATACTTACTCTGACACTTCACTTCTTACTAGTGCTATAAAGGCTTATACTGGTTGGTTTATATAGCTCCATTCAGTGGTTCCTGTTATGGTTGTGGTGAGTTCCTACAAGTACCTGGTTTGCTCTCAAAACCTTTCCTAACAGTCTGCAATCTAATACTGTCAAGCAAAATTATAAACTGTTCTTTTGAAATGTGTAAGTTAGTTACACAAATGTGTATACTATGCCTAACATTGCATGTATTCCTCCTAAATGGATTAACACTTGACTTCACATGATTTATATTTTTAGTTATTCATAAGCTTTTGTTTACCGGGTAAGCACACTAGACAAGGAATGCCTATTTTCAGGTACGACCCGGGAGATTACAAGAGCATGGTTTACAAAACAGTGCAAGGGAGTTACAACAATGTGAAATACAAGCAATGAGCAGGGTGATACAAATAAGCATGTACAGGATGAACAGATAAGTATATACATCAAGGGCAAGAACTAGCAAACAATAGTTACATTTGATGGAAATAATACAAGAGCAATTTGTCCCATTTTGAGGATGGTAAGTGCTGAGGTGAAGGGCATGCAGGGTACATAACCCCCATACTAGAGCTCTGCGAGGGGAGTAGGGGACCAGGGAGAGCTAAGGGACCAGGGAAGTGGAGGATGCACACCAGGGTCCAAGCAGGGGTAAGGGATATCAAGCAGCCTTGGAACAGTTACAGGCTGAGGCCGGCTTCAGGTGCAACCAGAGGGAGCTCTTAAAGATGGGATGGGTGCAGGTAGGGTATTCCAGAATCTAGGGGAACAAACAGCAACGGCACGATTACCTGACAGTGTACGAGTTTTTGGGACAAGAAGGGGATGAAAGTCAGCTGACCTTGGCCTGTATGCTGGTAGAGCAGGCCGAAGGAGTTTGCACAGGACGGGTGGGGTGGCATTGCAGACGATTTTGTCTGTGAAACAGCCCAAGACAAATGAGCGATAATTACCCGGGGACAACCAGTGTAGTTGATTGTATAAATCACAGTGATATGTAAGTCCAGGGACAGCAAGGGCAAAGCGGCAGATATTAATTATAGGCCACATCCCATTTAGCAAGGCTAGTTTTTGTGCTGAGTGTAAAGGTTGTCAGCCCATAGCGGAGAGAGGGAAGGAATAAACCTTTAGCAAGGGCAAGCTATGCAGCAGCAGTAAGGGACACACAAGCCTGGTATGCATGTCCAAGCTTGATATTTGTTGCCCTGCAGACATTTTGAATGTATAGAGACAGGTCTAACTGAGGGTCAAGAGTAACTCCCAGGTGTCTAAAGGAGCATGTAGTGCCAACTAGGACACCATCAAGACTTAAGACATTGAGTAGGACAGGACACTGAGTTTGGCAGAGGAGCCGATGAGCATGAGTTGAGTTTTCTTTAAGTTCAGCACGAGCTTATATATCAGGAGCCCATGTTGCAGTTTATTGAAGTCAGCTTGTAGGTTGTGATTTATGGTACGGACATCACCTGAGCTAGCTAGGAGGACCAGGTCATCGGCATATAGAGTTGTGGTGCTATGGGTAGGGACCGTTGAGAAATCATTGTGTAACCCCCCTGCAAATGGGGGTTCCCAAAAGACTTCCAGGAGCTTGCTTGAATGCTCCAAGCCTGAATGTTGTTTGGCGTTTAAGCCACTTATCAGTGAGTGTTTTTAGAGCCTCTGGTACTGTCTCTTTAAGAGCTGTCTGCTTGCAGACATAATTAGTTTATATGGGGGGACTGTGTGTTTCTCTGTTTGAGTACCACTCGAACTGCTGCCAATTCACTTCATTTTTGCAGTCACTAGGAGTGCAAAGGGAACCTATCTGAAAGATGTAACTGTTTGCCAGAAATTATTTAGGGTAATAATGAAATTACAGTTTGTCTAACCTGCTTTCTTTGCAGTCAGAACTGTGTCTGCTAGTTCCCCATTCTAGTTTTGAACTGCTGAACTGGACCAATCAGTGTGGGGTAAGCTAGCTCTAAAATGGTGCCTTGGATGAATCAGAACTTGGACTCATAATCTGAGCCAGCCACAAGAGGATTGTATGGGCAGTGACTCTGGGAGATGTAGTTTAGACTTCAGTGCCTTTTGGACCCAACAGCAGTCTATTGTGAGTGACAGCCAATCCAGTCAAGAACTGGGAGGAACTCAAAGGAAGTGCCCGGTTTTGTCGGTTGGAATTTCAGTTGAGCTTTGGCAGAAGAAGGAAGGAGCCCTGTGCTTTTCAGTGTGCAGTTTTAGTCAAAAACGTGTGTAAGGCCCAGAGTTCCGGTCTGCAGCTTGTGTAACAGCTTGTTAGGACTGAATCCGGCCTGTGAAAAGAATCAAAGGATCTCTGAAGAGTAGAAACCAGGCTCACCCTGTAGAAGACTGGAGGAATTGCTGAAAATTGTATTCGGTCTGTCAGGAACTGAATCTGCTGTGTGTTCTCCCGGTATTGTGCAGTAATTATCATCGATACAGATGCAGCCTGCCTGGTATAGTGCTTCTTTTATATGGATGTGTGAAGAGGTTTGTGTACCTCAAGCGAGCCCTACTGACATTGAAGGACCCTATCTTATTTGGAGGTCATGAGTACTAATTCAGGGTCGCTCCCTGTTGAATTGCCACATTAAATCCAAATGGAATTACTGTACTGCTGACTGTTTAATTCTCCTTTTCTCTGTGTGAGGGCCCTACCAGCTGCCACGGTTTGGACTAGCCACTAGGGCTTGGGTACCCAGGGACAGTAACTGATAGGGATAGGCCTGCACAGAGCCATAGGTAGATTATTAGAGTGATAAGCTAATTAACCTGATTTCCCTGTCCTTGTTATATCCCCTAAATAAATCAGAGCTGCTTGTTTCAGCAAAGTTATACTGCCTGGAGGTATTTGTCTATGTTAAAAGTACTGTACTGTGATTGTTGCACTGTATCTTATTTCTCACAGGAGGTCCCAGTGCCGGAACCAGACCTGGGGGTAAGTGTATACTGTGAAGGTAATTCTGATATATTGTGTGGGCCACTAGTGGGAAGAAAGGGGGTTGCAGTGTCCCAGAGGGCTGGCACCGAGTTAGTTTAACTATTGCAAACCCTGACCTCTGGGTGGAGGCACCCGCCATTGGATCCAGGCCCTCAACCTGTTAGTGGCAAATCAGGCAGGGGTAGTAGCCCTGGGATAGCGCCATCTAGGGGTTACATCTTGGAGGCTCACCGCTGGGATTGTGTGTCCTCTAGTGGCCATATTTACTGAACCACTGTTACGAAAAAATGGGTACCCGACAGAAGTGGCTGTGCACCGGCTGGTGGAGTGGTGTACTGGGGAGGAGATCGACCTCAAATGCTATGCTTATCCTGGACATCCCCTGGGTATCAATACGGACACTGTGCAGGGAGTACTTTCCAAGGTGGAAGGTTTACAAACCCTGTGGTGGTGGGTCGGCATGCTAATCTGCTCACCCACACTTTCCTGGCCCTAGTAGAGTTTAAGGATCCCATAGATAGCTCCAAAGTGCCACAGACCATTACCCCAGAGGGAGCCTCACTGCTTGGAGAGTGATAACTAAGGACAGTAAAGACCGGGGAATCAGCCCCACCACTATCTGAAACTTTTGAGGAGAAATTTGCTGAATGGTTGCTGGGAGAGGAAAACTGTGGAGGACTTGAAGAAACTATTCTTGCCACCTGGGGTGTTCCTCCCCAACACCCTCTCCTGCTCCAGTGCCCGTAATGGTGGCTGAACCAATGCAGACTCTATTTCTGCACCTGCCATTAGTCACGACTCTTACCAAGGTTGAGGATCTTCTGGCACCCTCCCACCCCCAAGGGGAGGATGACTGGGAGACCTGGATAGACTATGTTGCCCCAAGTGCTAGAATGGCAATGCTCGGAAGGCGAAAAGCGAAAGAGGGTTAGTGAGAGCTCCGAGGTCCTGCCCTGGCTACCATCCGTAAGCAAACGGGCCAGTAACCCTGAAGCGACTGCACAGGCCTATCTTGAGGCCTTGGAGAATGTGTATGGGAGCCCAGATTCTGATGAGGACCTATGGTGGAGAGTAAGAGATGCACAACAGTACCAAGGGAGTTGTTGTCTGTGTATGTATCTCGGCTGGAAAATTGTTGCAAGAATGCCTCAGAAAAGGTAGTTTGCCAGCGATTGAACTGGACCAACCAGGCTGGACAGGATCCTTAAGTCTGCCCCTTCTCAGAACTGCTGTTGCTTCAGTTACGCCTGGCAGATCGACTGGAATCCCCACCCTCCTATGATGAGTTAATGAGAGAAATTCGAGGAGTTGAGAAAAGACTTGACCTCGGGAGGACCTGCACCAATAGCTGCGAAGCTACGCACGAAAGTGACTGAGGGTGACCCATCAAGTGAAGTTCAGGGGCAGAGGTTGGCAGTCAATGAGTGCTCTGACAAGGAAAAGATATGCCACAATGGGGCTAACTGTTGAGAGAGATCTGGAATTCAAAACAGTCCTTTATGAAGGCCACGCCTGCAAGTACGGGCCCTGACCTATATCCGACTGTATCTCGCTATGGGGGGTGGGGGACCACCCATGTATCTCCTGCTGATAACAGCTCCGAACTCGATTCCTTGACCATGGAAGTGGAGAAACTGACAGAGATGTCTCCAAATGCTTATCACGCCCGCAGACAGAGATGGCACCAAAGGTTTCCAGTTAGTAATACCCCGCCCTGGCTCCCAGTGTGGCGCCTCGGCCAGCTCAAACTCCAGAAAGTATGTTTTGCTATAATTGTGGGAAAGATGGCACATGAAAAGGGAAATGCCAGTCCCCAAAAGACACTGACAAAGTTGCATATAGGCTACAAGGAGAGCTCGGAGAAGAAATCAGTGGTTAAGAGGTGCACGACATGATCCCAGTGAGGGCACCAAAATGCTAATTCACGTCCTTTGTGGCAAGGTCAGTTGCCCAGGCCCCACTACCGCCTCCAGACTGGTCCAGAATAGTGGGTCCCTCCATGGAGACCACTGTAAAGGTGAATGGAGTGTCTACAAGAGCTGTATTAGACAGTGGCTCCCAAGTGACAATTATGTTCCAGGATTGGTATCAGAAGCATTTGTCAGACGCACTTACAACCATTAGAAGGACTGCATGTATGGGGGTTAAGTGAGAAGGCCTCACCCTATTCCGGTATATCCGAATTTGGTTGTCTTTCCCCACCTCCGTGGCTGGAGTGGCGAACAAGTAGAGACCCTAGCCTTAGTGTGTCCCCCACTGGACTGTATGATGGTGTCCCTTTGTTGATTGGAACAAATGCTCATATGTTCGAAAGGCTGGCACAGTTGTGTTATGAAAACAGGGTCAAAGACTAGTAGAGCTTAAGAGTTCGCTTTAATTAAGAAGGCCTATGAGGCACAGAGAGATGCTGAAAAACAGAACCAGAGGAACCGGTCGGAATTGTATGGAAGAAGGATCCTGAGTCTCTGATCCTGGCGCCAAATGCCCAGTGTACCTTACAGGGAGAGGTCCGTATCAGAAAGGATGTTAAGAATAAAATATTAATGTTGGATGCACCAGGCGATGGAAAATTGCCAGAGGGACTGCTGGTCAAGCCTAGTATTTTGCCCGCTAGAGCCCATGCTTATGCCAGTAATGGTCCAAGTTCATAATGTGTCTGAAAGAGACATTCGAGTAAACAGAGGTTGCATCCTGGCTAATGTGCATTGTGCAGACACTGCAGTGCTACCCAGCAGCAAGAGTTCAAGGAAGAATGACAGAGTAACGCCTGACTTGTTTGATTTCGGCGACTCCCCACTGCCAGCTGAATGGAAAGTGAGGATCAGTGAGAAGCTTGCCCAGAGAGACCAGGTGTTTTCTTTAAAGGAATGGGATGTAGGATGCGTGCAAGGAGCTGAGCACAATATCCGCTGCATGACGAAAGACCATTTCGTGAGAGGTCTCGACGCCTGGCACCTGCTGACATAGATGATGTGAGACGGCATCTGCAAGAGATGTTAGCTGCTGGTGTAATACAAGAATCCAGAAGCCCTTATGCTTCCCATTGTGGTAGTGAGGAAAAGAATGGAACAGTAAGGATGTGTGTGGATTATCGCACCTTAAACCGGCGGACTATCCCTGATCAGTACACAATGCCCCGCATTCAGGATGCTTTGGACTGCCTAAACGGGAGCAAGTGGTTCTCTGTGCTGGATCTCCGCAGTGGGTACTACCAGATCCCGATGGCCCCAGAGGACCGTGAGAAGACGGCCTTTATCTGTCCGCTTGGCTTCTATGAATTCATGAGGATGCCTCAAGGTATTTCAGGTGCCCCAGCCACTTTTCAACGATTGATGGAGCGTGCAGTGGGGGACATGAACTTACTAGAGTGCCTGGTATACCTAGATGATGTTATTATTGTATTTGGCAGCTCACTGGAGGAACATGAGAGCAGATCATTTAAGGTATTGGACCGACTGGAGGACTTTGGCCTTAAACTGTCCATTGATAAGTGTCAATTCTTTCAAACATCAGTAAAGTATGTGGGACACATAGTATCCACCGAGGGAATAGAGACCGACCCAAGTAAAGTTGAGGCCTTGACCACCTGGCCACAGCCCAAAAATCTAAAAGAACTGCAAAGATTCCTGGGATTCTGTGGTTATTATCGGCGCTTCATCAAGGACTATTCAAGAGTGATCCGCCTTTACTTAACCTTACTCAAGGGTATCCCCAACCCACAAAAATACCAAAAGTCAGCGTCCCTCAAGACTGAAAGAGTGTATTTTCATCCGAGTGAAGTATTTGGGGCCCGCTGGACTCTGATTGTGAGACTGCTTTTCATGAGATCATATATCAACTTACCATGCTCCAGTGCTGGCCTATGCCGATCCAAGAAAACCTTACGTCCTGCACACTGATGCTAGCTTGCAAGGGTTGGGGGCTGTGTTGTACCAAGAGCACGAGAATGGCCTGAGACCAGTGGCCTTTGCCAGTAGAAGCCTGACCCCATCCGAAAAGAACTATCCTGTACATAAGTTAGAGTTCCTAGCTTTGAAGTGGGCTATTGTTGACCAATTCCATGAGTACTTGTATGGGGCTAAAATACTAGTAAAACTGACAATAATCCTTGACCTATGTGCAGACCTCAGCTAAGTTGGATGCCACTGGCCATAGGTGGCTTTCTGCATTATCTACATATGACTATGCTCTACATCAAGAGCAGGTCTGAACACATAGATGCTGATGCTCTCTCCCGAGGCCTGTTCCCCAGAATGATTGGGTCCGATTGGCAGAACCTGACATTCGGCACTCTGCCGGAAGTTTGACAGGGAGGAACAAATGTCCACGGACGCAGTGGACTGCATGGTGGATTGCTTGGGAGCCTCTGAGAATTGCATACCTGCTGCTTATTGCCACTTTTCTGCAATAGACATTGGTGCACTGCCTCAGCTGGACAATGACAGTATTCAGGCGGCTCAATCCCGCGATCCCATGATCAAAGCAGCTTTAGAAGCCCTCTATGCAGGAAAAGATGTGTCCAAATTACGCTCCACTGATTTGAGAACTGCACTGTTATACAAAGAAGGTCCTAAGTTGAAACTGATCAATAAACTGTTATACAGAGAAACAGTAGACAGAGGGGGACAAGTAGACAAACAACAACTAGTGCTGCCCACTGCCTTTCGAGACTCAGTACTGAGGTCCTTGCACAACCACATGGGGCACCTTGGTATAGACAGAACACTTGACTTGGTGAGATCCAGATTCTATTGGCCTAAGATGGGGGCTGATGGGAGCAACACATTCGAACTTGTAGTCGCTGCTTACAGAGGAAAGCTTTGCCCCAGAGGGCTGCCCCCTTGTTAACATAACCACCAGTGCACCCATGGAGCTGGTCTGTATTGATTTTCTAAGTTTGGAGTCAGATCAAAGAAATATCAGTAATGTGCTGGTGGTCACTGACCATTTCACGAGATATGCCCAAGCTTTCCCACCAAAGACCAGAAAGCATCCACTGTAGCCAAAGTACTTGTAGAAAACTTTTTGTTCACTATGGGGCTCCACAAAGAATCCATTCTGATCAAGGAGAGACTTTGAGAGTCGCCTTATCAAAGAGATGCTTTCTCTGTGGGGAGTGCGAAAGTCCAGAACCACTCCTTACCACCCCCAGGGGGACCCACAGCCTGAACGTTTCAACCGGACTTTGCTAGATATGCTAGGCACTCTGCACCCAAAGGACAAGCCTAGATGGAGCCAACAAATTAGCACCCTGGTACATGCTTATAACTGCACCAAAGTGATGGCACTGGATTCTCCCCCTACCGCCTGATGTTTGGAAGAGAAGCTCGACTACCAGTAGATGTGTGTTTTGGGGTCTCTCCTGATGGGGTTCAAGCTGACAACTATTTACAGTATGTGCAAAAGTTAAAGGCCCAGCTAACTCATGCGTACCAACTGGCTCAAACCATGGCTGCCAAAAGAAATCTGGCCAACAAAGAAAGGTATGATAAAAAGGTGAAAGCACAGGAACTCCAGGAGGGAGATCGGGTATTGCTAAGAAATCTGAGACTGCATGGCAAGCACAAGATTGCTGACAGATGGCACCATCTCCCTCACATTGTAGTGGGCAAACTAGATGATCTGCCAGTGTACAAAGTAAGGCCTGAGAATAATTCAAAAGATGTAAAAACAATGCATAGAAATCATTTACTGCCCATTGGACAAATCTTAATTGAGTCTGAGCCCCTAGAAGATGCCCCTCTGACCAGTGACTAGAGCTGCTGCTAAGAAAAGATCAAGAAAGCCTGCACCTACAGAAGCAAAGTTAAAGTGTTCCCTCCACAAGTCCCAGTTGAGCATGACTGTCAGTCCATATCGAAGAAAGTGAGAGTGACTTTGAATACTATCCTTCTTACGGACTGAGTCAATTGTTTCGGGGCAATCTCTAGTCAATACTGGAGACAAAGCTGGGCCTTCTGGACTGTCTAAGCCCCCAGCTTCATCCCTGGAGCCAATGCTCCCAGAAAGTGAAGTGCAAAGCATCAGATCAGATGAAATGGAATCATTGTGCATGATTGAACTGTTTGAGCTTTCAGGGGAGGAAAATGATAGATTGGGGCAGACTGGTGATACACCCGAACAAGAAGAGTATTTTGAGTGCCCTGACAGTCCACTGCCAGTGTCCGAAAGCTCTCCATGCGAGCCAAATGTTGTGGACTCAGAAACTGCAACTCCTGGAGCTGAAAGTGCCCCAAGTTCTATCCTCTCTACCCCATGGAGACTCCTGACAAGTGAGGACAATGCTGAAAATGAGGCTCAGAGTGCAGAGACTATAACAGTTCCCCCTAGAAAGACTGGTCGAGCTGTAAAGCCTGTGGTGCACCTCAGTTATGATTCACTTGGGAGGCCTGTGGACTTGCCTCTCAATGTTGTCCATAAAGGAGTGTATGTGTCCCCGAGCTCATTGCCCAAACTGAGCATCAGTGCTAACTCCAAGTTACTTGTGTTGCCCTCTAAGTATGGTGCCCTTGCCCCATCCAGCCCCAAGGTAACTGATAGGAAGGGCCCCTCTCTTCAGGTTTCATGTACAAGAGGTAATAACTTGAGTTATGGTACAATGTATGTAATACTGTGTAAAGAGGACGACTGCAATGTTTCAGAAATGTGTTCTTGGTAAAATGATATATTGACTGATGATTACATGTGCGAGCCTAATGCAAATGTATATGGTTGCAGTTGAAACTTATGTGGGTACTTGCTTGACGCGACGTCAAGCTTTCTCCCAGGCTAGGAAGGTGTAACCCCCTGCAAATGGGGGTTCCCAAAAGACTTCCAGGAGCTTGCTTGAATGCTCCAAGCCTGAATGTTGTTTGAGCTTAAGCCACTTATCAGTGAGTGTTTTTAGAGCTCTGGTACTGTCTCTTTAAGAGCTGTCTGCTTGCAGACATAATTAGTTTATATGGGGGACTGTGTGTTTCTCTGTTTGAGTACCACTCAACTGCTGCCAATTCACTTCATTTTGCAGTCACTAGGAGTGCAAAGGGAACCTATCTGAAAGATGTAACTGTTTGCCAGAAATTATTTAGAGTAATAATGAAATTACAGTTTGTCTAACCTGCTTTTTTGCAGTCAGAACTGTGTCTGCTAGTTCCCATTCTAGTTTTGAACTGCTGAACTGGACCAATCAGTGTGGGTAAGCTAGCTCTAAAATGGTGCCTTGGACGAATCAGAACTTGACTCATAATCTGAGCCAGCCACAAGAGGATTGTATGGGCAGTGACTCTGGGAGATGTAGTTTAGACTTCAGTGCCTTTTGGACCAACAGCAGCAGTCTATTGTGAGTGACAGCCAATCCAGTCAAGAACTGGGAGGAACTCAAAGGAAGTGCCCGTTTTGTCGGGTTATCCAGTTGAGCTTTGGCAGTGAAGAAGGAAGGAGCTCTGTGCTTTTCAGTGTGCAGTTTTAGTCAAAAACGTGTGTAAGGCCCAGAGTTCGGTCTGCAGCTTGTGTAACAGCTTGTTAGGACTGAATCGTCCTGTGAAAAGAATCAAAGGATCTCTGAAGAGTAGAAACCAGGCTCACCCTGTAGAAGACTGGAGGAATTGCTGAAAATTGCATTCGGTCTGTCAGGAACTGAATCTGCTGTGTGTTCTCCCAGGTATTGTGCAGTAATTGCTATCGGGATACAGATGCAGCCTGCCTGGTATAGTGCTTTTTATATGGATGTGTAAGAGGTTTATGCATTCTCAAGTGAGCCCTGCTGACATTGAAGGACCCTTATCTTATTTGGAGGTCGTGAGTACTAATTCAGGTCGCTCCCTGTTGAATTGCCACATTAAATCCAAATGGAATTACTGTACTGCTGACTGTTTAATTCTCCTTTTCTCTGTGTGAAAGGGCCCCTACCAGCTGCCACGGTTGGACTAGCCACTAGGGCTTGGGTACCCAGGGACAGTAACTGATAGGGATAGGCTGTGCACAGAGCCATAGGTAGATTATTAGAGTGATAAGCTAATTAACCTGATTTCCCTGTCCTTGTTATATCCCCTAAATAAATCAGAGCTGCTTGTTTCAGCAAAGTTATACTGCCTGAGGTATTTGTCTATGTTAAAGTACTGTACTGTGATTGTTGCACTGTATCTCATTTCACAGGAGGTCCCAGTGCCGGAACCAGACCTGGGGGTAAGTGTATACTGTGAAGGTAATTCTGATATATTGTGTGGGCCACTAGTGGGAAGAAAGGGGGGGTTGCAGTGTCCCAGAGGGCTGTGACCAAGTTAGTTTAACTATTTCAAACCCTGACCTCTGAGTGGAGGCACCCGCCATTGGATCCAGGCCCCTCAACCTGTTAGTGGCAAATCAGGCAGGGGTAGTAGCCCCTGGGATAGCGCCATCTAGGGGTTACATCTGAAAGGAGAAAATAGGATAGGGCCCAGAATAGATCCCTGAGAGACAACGATAGTGATAGGAACAGGTTTGTACTTAACAAGCTGTGGCCTGCCAGTGAGATAGTTGGGCAACCAGTTTAGGGCTGGATCAGCAACACCGAGGGAGTGAAGCTTGGTACAGAGTAGGGAGTGATTCACTAGATCGAAGTCCTTTGAGAGGTCCACGAAGATAGCCCCAGTCAGCATACCCTGGTCCATGGCAATCCTTATATCAGATGTAACTTTAGCAAGGGCTGTACCAGTGCTATGTCCTTTAAAAAATCCATGCTGTTCAGGTGACAGTAAGGTATGTTTAGACAGGTAGTCCATCAGCTGCACTTCCACCACATTTTCCAGTATCTTGCTAACAGCAGACAGGGTGACTATAGGACGGTAGTTTTCTATGCATTTCCAGTCACCCTGCTTGAAAACAGGAACAACCTTTGCTACTTTCCAGATTGCATGAACATTTCTGGTGGTGAGGGAGAGTTTAAGAATATGGGATATTGGGAGCGCAAGCAAAGGGTTCCCAATCTTTAGGAGTTTTAGTTCAAAGTCATCATGACCAGCACTCATATGAGGAGAAAAGCCAGTGAGATGCTTGTAGGTTTCCCTCACTGAGATTGTCTTAAGACAGAAAGGTGGGCGAGACCGAGATTCTGGAGGGGTGGATTGGTTAGAGGTAGATGACTCGCCATTGTCAGTAGTAAACAGGGAGGTGTATGCCGAAAGATCGGAGACTTGCTTGTTAAAGGCACTAGCAATGTTAGTAGAATTATTGCAATTTGTACCATCGACAATCATATCCATAGTATCACACTGGCTATAACCTCCAACTACAGTTTTTTTTTTTTTTTTTAATTTCTCTTTATTCTCCCCCACATGCCGGAACCCTGCTCCATCAGGAGACGCACGTGCACCTGCCCCACTTCACTACCTTACTTGGATTCCCCGGTGGACCCCCATGGAGCCGTGGCTGTACCCCCCCAGGCGGGTACAAGGTGGGGTCCGTACACCCCGAGACAATTCAAGTTTCGTCTGATCCCTCCAGTGGTCAGACAGGCAGGAGTCATTGGGGTCTGTGCTTGGCACTCTGGCATCATTTTTGCCCCTGACGTCAAGGTGTATCCACCGATGTCCACCACTCCCCAACCCTCTCTGTATGCTCCGTACTTGCTGCGCCAGAGGCCAGTCAAGTGCCATGCCTGTACCCCCCTCCCTCCCTCCTGGGAAGGCGACCTGTCCTATGGATACCAGGCTCCCCTCCCGCCCAGCCCTCCACCTCCCTGAGCTCATTCCTGAACCCGGTTGACGGCGCCGCAAGTGGAAGTGCTACCGCTGCACTGGCGGGCCCGCCCCCCCAACTACAATTTTAATAGTGCACCAGCAGTATCACGGGTCCCTAGCAGAGGATAAGAGGGCAGCCTTGAAGTATTCACTTTTGGTGTTATGTATGGCTTTTTTGTAGATGTTGCGAAGTCGCCAGACAATTCCTTAGAGGCTTTAAATTTACCCCAATGCTTATCGCAGGCTTTCATAAGGGAGAGCAAGTCCCCGTGTAACCATCTAGTAATTGTGCCTCTAACTCTCTTTCTGACACAAGAGGCATGCTTATCCTGCAGAGAGGAAAGGATGTTTAGAAGGTTGTCAAGAGCACCTGTGACGTCTGTGGCAGAGAGTACTGTGGCCCAATCTGTGGTTGCAAGATCTTGAAGAAAGAGAGCAGAGTTAAAGTGGGAGAAGTGTTGCACTTTAGGTGAGAAGACTCTACAAATGTAGTAGATGGGGGAATGGTCAGATATGGAGTCAGGAAGGACTCCAGATGTTGAGATCCTATCAGGCCTGTTTGTCAGAAACCAATCGAGGAGTGTTCCTCGACGCCCATTGGGCTGGTTTCGTGTGGGCTCACTGATGAACTGAGTAAGGCTGAGGGCCACCAGCAGTGGTTAATACTGCTTGACATTGTCACCAGACCAATTTAGATTGAAGTCACCATATACAAGTACCTAATTTTAGGTGATTTTAGGACTAATGCTATCACATGGATAGGAGAGCCCCTTGATACCCTGCTTTGGAGGAATGTGAGCACAGATTATGTGAATTTCTTTGGCATTCCCTAGTAGGAGGAGCCCATGAAGGAATTCATAGGTGGCAGAGGGGGGAGCTAAGTTGTACTGGATTACACATATGTTAAGGTGACTTTTGTAGTATATCAAAAGACCACCCCCATGTTTTTTACCCAAGCGATCGCAGCGCAGGAGGCTAAAGTTGGGGAGCGCAAGGGCTGAGTTGGGGTGATAGGTATTAACCACGTTTCCGTGAGACACAGAATATCAAGGTTATAGTGAGCCGGCCTGGTGGCGCTGAGGGGCTGGACACCACACCTCACGCCATGCCAGCGACCCAGGTTCGGAAATGGACTTGGGAAGCCGGGAGGTCAGCAGGGGAGGTAGAGGATGGAGCATCCGGAGGACTGCTCTCCTCTCCCTGGGGTGGGATCCAGGGATGCCCTGTGTCCTGGTGGCCCCCCATGGAGATCGGGGATACTGCAGGTTCACCAATTGACGAAAGGGGCGGAGTGCGGCAGATGCCAGCAGGGTATTTGTGCACAGGCATCATTGCATGCTGCTCTCCTTGGGAGGAAACAAGTGGAAAATCCCCTCCCTCAGGGATAGGCAAATGCACCTCTGCCCCGGACCACACTCCCAACACTGGGCGCTCTCCTCTCCATGCCCCTGCTTGCTCGGCCTGGCACTCTACACTATAGATAGAGTACCCTGGGTGAATAGGGCAGCCCCTCCCCGGGGGTTCAGATCTGGAGGATTTGTCGGGAAGGAACGAGGTAGAGGGAGAAGTGTCTCAAGTGGGAGGTAGAGCCCGGAGGTCAGAGGATGCCGGAGAGAGTTCCCTGAAGGGGGCAAAGAAACGGAGTTAAAAAAAAATAAATCAGGGTTATAGTGGTCAACCCAAGCAGGCAGTCAGTTCAGCATGACTGTGGATGAGACTGCAAACACTGAGATCTGCAACTTTAAGCACCTTAACAGAGGACCAGGAGGGGGTGTTAAAGGTCTGTTGTGAGGTAGGTCACATCTCATCTATTCAGTTCAACATCTCCAGCAAGGAGGATAAGGAGAGCAGAGAACAAGAGGAGGTGGCGCAGCCAGGTCCTCCTTTAAGGTATTTTATGAGGATGGTATCCACAAGCATTTGAGCAGTCTAAACTGTCATAGAATTTGGTGGGAAACACCAGAGGGGATGCACGTTTGCTTGCAAGGAGGCTATAAGATTGGAGTAAGAATACTCATCAGTGTGGTGCATCTCCAGAGGGCCTACGTATGGTGGGAGACAGACAGTAGTGAAGTGCAGGGACCACAGGGAACAGAATAGGCAGGCTAGGAAGAACATTGTGGCTTTTTTAATAGCAGACACCTCAGGAAGGAAGTATTTGGTAATGCCTAGTTGAGTGACAGGTCTAGATAAGGTAGAGTAGAAGTCATAAGTAGAACCTAGTTAGAGTGGAGCTGAGGCAGTAAAACTGAGGCAGACAAGGGCAGGGCAATTTCTTATTGATAGCCTATAATATTTAAAGTCAGGTGATGTGTCAGAAAGATAGAAAGATTCTTGCCCTTTGAGTAGTGCTGGCTTAGAAACAGCACCCTCAAGTGGTAGAGATGTATAACTTGCAAATGGTAAAGTGGGGAGACAAAAGAAAAATAAGAAAGGCATAAAAAGTTTTAAAGTTTCAAAACATATTCAGTTAAGGAATTCTAAGCAGTAAAATTCATTAAACAGCTATGCACTAGCTAACTAACTGAGCAGAACAGTCACTGTATGCAAGTTAAGAAATTCTTGTCCCTGGGCAGAAAAGGCACCAAGTTTAACAGGCAGGCAGAGCTTTTCTAGCTGGAGGATCTCGGCGGGATCTGTGCTCTGTGTCTCAGCAGTAACTGCAGTTTCGGTCCAGGGGCGTAGCTACAATGGTGCAGGGGGTGCAGTGGCACCCGGGCCCATGAGGTTTAAGGGGCCCACATCATAATTTTGATGTTTATTCAAAGCTGGGAAGGGGTCTTGTAATATTGCCTTGCACCCAGGCCCTCTGGGAATTTGCTGCACTACTGTTTCGGTCAGAAGGGGAGAGTGCCCGACTCTGGCACAGTGGGTGGTCTCTGCAGCCAATTTAACTTGAAGCTGCAGTTTCGGTCAGAGGGGAGAGTATCCAACTCTAATTTGCTTGTCCTGATATTTGATATCCATATTTTAATAGCAGTAACACATAAAACTCTAAGTATTACTCATGTGACTTGCGGTCTTAAAGTGCAGAACTAATATAATCATCACTGAGCATTACTTGAGCATCCATAGGTCATCAAAAACCATCATGATGATTTAAGCTTGCAAAAATAATCAGTAATCATCAGTTGGTGGTTTGAAAGTTCATGTTTGATGATTAAATCGTGATCTAGATGATGATCTTAGACCATGATCTCCCACTCCCTTGCTGAACATATGGTAACATTTAATGATTAACGATGATCAGTCATAACTAACCTTCAAAGTCATAGTGTGTGGAAGGTCCAGTATTGCTCATACCGCCCACCCTGGAGGGTATTATTGCACTTAGAAAATGGGCTACTTGTGTCATTTTTATATGATTATAAAAAGCTAAAGTAATGCTATAAAAATTTACTACAATTGAATTTTTTTTTAGCCCTTTTTGGTAAAGTAGTCTCTCTACTGCTGTCATTGGTAGTAGAGGGTGCTGTTGGTATGATTACCAGTAGAGGGCACTGATTGTTTTGAGATGCTGCTTGTTTCTCATCATCCCCTAGGAAGACCCTGATTGTTCTTCCCCCACTCTCAGCAGTGCTTATGGCCTCAGCAGTACTTGGTGGCATATTGGTTTGCATTGTGGAAAATTTTATTTTTCATTTTTTATTCTTTTTATGAGTGCGAACATGATAAAAAACAGCTGAGCAGAGAGCACTGTAAGGAATGCAGCGCGAGCAGTGCTGGTGCCATCAACGGAAGGTAAGCACGGTACCTGGGTACAGTAGCACTGGCTGTAGCTTTGCCTTTGTTTTGTAAAAGTGTCATAAAAGTTTCTTTTATTTGTTTATATTTATAAGGGAACCATCTCTGCCAATCATAGAAAAGAGCTGGGGTGAACAGGGGAACTGCGCGAGAGAATATCGCTGAAAGGAGCTGCTGCATGTATGCTGGCATGGCGGCTCTGTTTAAAATAAAAAATATTTCATGTGGATTGTTTATTATATAATAGGAACTTTAACTCATGGTTGAAGAACTGGTGCTGTGAGGAAGGATTTGGATTCATTGGTGACTGGGGACCCACCTGGAAGGATGGAGGTTTGTTCAAGCCTGACGGCCTGCATCCATCCTGGAGGGGAATCCAAGCACTCAATGATAAGTTTAAATGCTACATTGACAAGCATTTAAACTAGCAAAAGGGGGTGGCAGGCCAGCAAGGAGGGTACCTACTTGCTCACCCCCCACAGCTAGCAGTGGAACCAGTGAACCAGAGGAGTGGCTATCTCTGCAAAGCAGTGTGCAAAAGATGGAGATTAGTGCCCAAAAGGTGGATAAGCAGAAAAGGGGCAAAATTCAGCAGACAGGCAGAGAGCAAGGAGAACCAGGGATAAATGACAACCAAGGAAGGGGCTGGAGTAGAACAGTGAGACAGTCCAGGGAGGTCAAATCATGGAAAGCCATGTGTGCAAATGCCAGGAGCCTTAGCAACAAGATGGAAGATCTGAGGCTGTCATGGTGCAGTCAGACTTGACATTGTGGCCATCACTGAAACCTGGTGTAATGATAACCACGACTGGGAGATGGCCATACCTGGCTACAACATATTCAGAAGAGACAGAGCAGGCAGGAAGGGAGGAGGAGTGGCACTGTATGTGAAAAATGACATAAGGGCCACAGAGATCCAGGAGGAACAAAATGGGGGAGAGATACTGTGGGTTAAGCTGGAAAGGAAAATGGGGACAGCCATTCGCACAGGTGTGGTCTATAGACCACCAGCCCAGGAGGAAGAAACAGATAGGGAGCTGATGCTAGCCATCCAAAGGATGGCAGACAAGGGTGAGGTAGTACTGGTTGGAGACTTCAATATTCCAGACGTGGACTGGAGCATCCCAGCAGCAGCATCAACTAGAGCAGATTTATCCTGGACTCCTTCAGGGTGCCTTCCTCAAGCAACTGGTCATGGAACCAACTCGGCAGAAGGCAATACTGACCTTGTGCTCACAAACAGGGACAGTGTGATGGGGTAACAGTGGGGAGCACCTGGGAAACAGTGACCACCAGTCATTGTGGTTTGAAATCACAGAAAGAGCAGAACCAAACCACACAAAACACATATCCTGGATTTTAGGGGTAGACTTTGGGAAAATGGGGAGATACTTGAAAGAGGCATTAAGGAATGGGACAGGAATTAGGGTTGAGGAACAGTGGGCAGTATTTAAATGGGGATTACAAGAACAACAGAATTATGTATTAAGCAGGTTAGCAAGAGGAAAAGGAAGAGGAGGAGACCATTATGGTTTTCCAAAGGGTAGCAAAGAAAGTGAAAGCCAAAAAGATTGCATTCAGGCAATACAAAAAGACACAGGCAGAAGGGGATAGGCAGACGTACCAGGAGAAGCAAAGGGAGGCAGGAGGTCAGTAAGGGAAGCCAAAGCTCAGACAGAAGAACACATTGCAAAATCAGTGGGTAGAGGGGACAAAACCTTTACAGGTACATAAGGAAAAAAAGAAAGACAAAGGAGGAGGGATAGTGAGATTGAAGGGGAGGATGGGGGCCGCGTGGAGGATGACAACAGTAAAGCTGACATATTGAACAGGTATTTCTGCTCAGTCTTTACTGAGGAAGAGGAGGGTAATGGGTCTGAAGGGAGTACAAGGGATGAGAATGGTGCAGAAATGGACACAAGTCCCTTTACACGAGAAAGGGTCCTGAAGGAACTGGAAGTAATAAGAGTTGATAAAGCAATGGGGCCAGATGGGGTGCACCCCAGGGTCCTTAAAGAACTAAGAGAGGTGGTGGCTGAACCTCTGGCTATCCTGTTTAGCCGATCACTGGAAACAGGGGAGGTACCCAAAGACTGGAGGACAGCAGATGTAGTCCCCTTATACAAAAGTGGGAACAAAGAGGAAGCAAGGAACTACAGACCAGTCATCCTCACCTTGGTAGTGGGAAGATCATGGAAGCACTATTGAAGGAGAGATTGGTGGAACATCTGGTTGTCAATGGACTACAGGACCCAAGGCAGCATGGTTTCACCAGGGGAGGTCATGTCAGACCAACCTCATTGAATTTTTGACTGGGTGACTAGGAGGTGGATCAGGGAGGGCAGTGGACATGGCCCATCTGGACTCTCAGCAAGGCCTTTGACACTGTGCCACATAGAAGGCTATTACACAAACTGGGGAATATGGGTGTGGGCAGGACAGTAGTGTGGTGGGTAGGTAACTGGCTGGGTGGCAGGACACAGAGGGTGGTGGTAAATGGCTGTCACTCCACAGAGGGAAGAGTGACCAGTGGGGTACCACAGGGATCAGTGCTGGGACCGGTCCTATTCAACCTCTTCATCAGTGACATGGCGCAGGACCTAGAAGGCAGAATTTCACTGTTCGCTGATGACACAAAACTCTGTAACAGAGTAGACACACCAGAGGGTGTAGACAGAATGAGAAGGGACCTGCAGAAACTTGAAGAATGGTCAGGGGTTTGGCAGTTGAAATTCAATGCAAAGAAGTGCAAGATAATGCATATGGGGCACAAAAGCCCTGGCACAATATATCAGTTGGGGGTGAGGATATAGCATGCACCAAGCAGGAAAGGGATCTTGGGGTTATCATCTCTGATGACCTCAAGGTAGGGGAAACAGTGTGACGAGGCAGCAGGTAAAGCAAATAGGATGCTGGGATGTATAGGCAGGGGCATTACCAGCAGGAAAAGGGAGGTCATAATTCCGCTATACAAGACACTAGTGAGGCCCCACCTGGAGTACAGTGTACAGTTCTGGAGACCATACCTACGTAAGGACATAGACAGGGTAGAGAAGGTTCAGAGGAGGGCAACAAAGATGGTGCATGGATTGCATCACAAGTCCTATGAAGACAGGTTGAAGGAACTGAACATGTACTCCCTGGAGGAGAGGAGGGAGAGAGGGGGGATATGATAGAGACATACAAGTATCTTACAGGGAGGAATAGGGTGCAGGAAAACACTATTTGTAAGTGAAAAAGATGTTCCAGGACTAGAGGGCATGGGATGAAGTTGGAGGGAGAATAATTCAGAGGAAACATGAGAAAGAATTTCTTCACAGAACGGGTGGTGGACAAGTGGAACACCCTGCCAGAGGAAGTGGTGGGGGGGCTGAAACAATCACAGCATTTAAGAATGCATGGGATAGACATAAAGGAATTCTGGAGGTCAGGGGTAAGGTGCAACAGACTTCTAGGAAAACAAACTGAACTTACAAGCTCAAATGGGCAGACTGGGTGGGCCATAGGCCCTTATCTGCCAACACTGTCTATGTATCTATGTATTCTAGACTGTATCTGCTATGCAGATAATACCCTACTCTATCTATCTTTGTACTCGGGTTGCTGTCGATGTGTTTAATAAGTGCCTGGCAGAGATCTAGAACCAGATGGCTTCTAGCTGGCTGAGATTGAACCTCAGGAAGACTGAGGTATTAGTGGTTAAGCTGGGCCATGGGGGGGATTGGTGGCTAGCGGGGGAGTTACTGGACTTCAGCTTGGCGACTTGGACCTACTGGCTTGCCCCAGGGTGAAGAATCTGGGAGTGATCCAGGATGATGGCCTGATAATGGAGGCTCAGTGTCGGCTGGAGTGGGTTTTTTTCATCTTCAGAACTTCTGCCACATCAGATCCCTGATCCCACCCCAAGACCTGGCCACACTGATCCATGTATTTGTGGGATCCATTTAAAATCTAGAAACTCTGTTGCCCATCACTGACAAACCTGACACCAGCTGGCCAAAACACGATTGCTTGACGTCAGGATTTTCCACGGCTGAGTTTGTTCTATGGGGGAATAAAAAATGTTTGCCACGGGCAAACACCTGATGTCGGTCACCCGTGTTTCAGTCAGCTGGTGTCAGGATTGTGAAACACGGGAAAGCAAGTTTCCGTATCTCATAATATATCTGCGTTTGTGACCTTGAGACTAGACTGTTGTAATGCTCTATACTTCAGGGTTAATGGAGGTAAGCTGCAATGCCTACAGTTGCTGCAGATCGCCGCTGTCCAGTTACTCATGGGCTTGGCAAGATCCAGACATATTTCTCCGGTGCTGCGTGACCTGCATTGGTTTTCAGTGAAGTGGCGTATCTCATTTAAAATAGATCTGTTAACCTACAAAGTCCTACATGGACTGGTCCCAGCCTACCTGAGTGAGCTCCTGCATCCGTACACACTAGTTCGGTCACTCCGCTCCTACTTCAAGGACATCCTGATGTACCGAGTGCAAGTCTAAAGACTTCAGGCAACTGGGCCTTTGAAGTAGTGGGCTCGGTGCTTTGGAATTCCTTGCCCAGGTCACTGAGGGAGGCCTCCTAGGTGGTGGCTTTCAAGAAGGGGCTGAAAACATACCTCTTTCAGCAGGCTTTTGGACAAACTGTATAACTTCTGCAGCACATCTTCCCATAGCCTTTTAACTGAGTTTTATTATTGCTGTTATTTTATGGGTATGTTTTAGTGGCAATTTTATAATATGTCTATTTTATACTGCAGTGGTTTATTCTTGTATGACATTCTCCACTCTATTGCTTTTTTGTTTTATGTTCTGAGTTGTATCTTATTGTAATGTAATGGCGCCCTGGGCCTTAGTGGAAGGACGCCATATAGAAATAAAATCTACTACGACTACTATCTGTGTGGGTACCAGGGCAGTTTACAGCCTGATGACTGTGCGTGCGTGTTTGTGTGTATGTGGTGGGGATGACTTGCTCTTTCCTCTTGCTAAGCAAATGAGGAAAAAAATGACAGCTGCTGTGTTTTAAAATCTGAATTAGCACAAGGATACCAGTTTGGCTTTGGGGCACAGCAGGCTGGTACTTTTTATTTCCTGGACGTCTGTTGACAGTTAATGTACTCCCCTGGCATAGGTACCAGCCAATCAGAGCCCAGGAAATAAAAAGCCCATTTTCTTTTTCTATCCCCCATTTTTTCCCCCCGTGTGTTTTTCTCCCAGCCCTTGTCTCAACCGTGCGTGCGCGTGTGGAGGCATGCACACGCCGTGGGACTGAGTCACCCTCCTACTACTTGCCACCTGCCTGCCTACACTACCCTCGGACCTCCATCCAGGGGCAGTGGAACTACGGTGGGAGACAGAGTACCTTTCCGGGAGAGGAGAGCTGCCTTTTGGCTGCTCAGTCCTGCGCTCTCCTTCCCCGCATGCAAGCTCTCCAATGACCCAAGCTTGTTCCCGAACCTGAGTCAACATTGTGACGCGAGTTAGGGCGTCCAGACGCGAGTTAGGGCGTCCAGTACCACAGCCCTCTGCGCCACTGGGCCAGCTCAAAAGCTCATTTTCTAATACACACTGTAGTAACATAATATCTAGAATAATGCATGGGGTTGTGTGTTTAACATGTTTTTACACACACACCCCGAGGTGTTGGATGCTACATAAACCCCAAGAGTGAAGCTCAAGGTGTTTATTTAAGCATCCAATACTGAGGGCTGTGTGTAAAAACTCAAGCTAAACACACAACCCCATGTTTTATTTTATATAATTGCTGGAGAGCGTTTTCTCACCACGGCAATTTTATAAAATAAAACAGCCAGCAGTTCCGGTTGGGATGAAGCCTGTCTGTGATTTGCAACAAAGCAGCTGCAGAAAGCTTTTCTTTTTTGATGTTTCTCCTTTGCCCCACCCAGCCATGTAAACATAGGATTACCTGCTGAGGAAAAGGAAACTGATGTGAGGCAAGGTTTTAATTTTTTTTTTATTTACCGCTGAACACCGTTGCCAATTGATGGTGGCATTGCCACGCTAGGTGAGGGGAGAGCAGAGGGAGGTGCATGCGTAGAGCAAGGAACCCCAGCGCATGTTCACCATTATAACTCGCGGGATATAACGGCAAATTATAACCGGGGTTCCCTATGGGAGAAAACGCCTCCCAGTTATTGTGTGTGTGTATATATTTATATATATATATATATTTTTTTTTTATATATATATAATGTAATAGTAGGGCAAAGGCTTCTTTGGAAATGAAATGGCATGATATGAATTCCCTGGTTTCTTTCTTACAAAAACCGAGCTGTCAAACAATGGAATAACAGAACATTTTCAGTGTTACACAACTTGTTTATGGAATATCTTTTACAATAGAACATACTTGAAAAGTTGCTTTAAAATCCAAGCCACTCTATTTTCCCTTTTTTCTTCTAAATATAATTATATGTAATACACTATAACACAACTTTATTTTGTATGGTCTATGTTATACATACAGCATCATGAAATGCTTTACAAGATTATTTAAAAAAAATATGAATACCATAATAACATAGTAGTACACACATAATATAGAAACGTGGTTAAAATGCTGTACAGTACTGTATTTGTGCTGGCTCTCATCTAGTCAGTAGAAAGTGGAACAGTGGGAGGAAACTGGCAAAAAAGCTCCATTGCCACGACCATGATGGCCAGTGGTATCCTGGGGCCCTGCATCATGGATCCTCAGTGGTGTGGGCAGTGGGGGCTACTGGAGGATAGGGTTGAGGGTGCTGCCATGGGATGTCCCCAGGCCTGAGCACTGGGGGATGGCAATGGCAGAAAATAAATTAAAAATCAAAACATGAAATACTGGCACAGCGGTGACCAGGATTTACATCCCATGCCCAGGATATTAGGAGTAGAGGCCAACAGGGCGAGTTGTATGGCCTCCTCGGGAGTGAGGGACTTTGTGTGCCACTGCAGTTGTGAATCCTTGTGGAGGCCTGGTGGTAGGGCCCTATGTGGAATGGGGGACAGTGTGCCCCCCCCCACGGGACAACAAAAGGTGCTTGCACGGGAGGTGGGTGAGACTACTGAAAGGGGGGGGGAGTCCCAGCACATCAGATGACTTCCCTGTAGAGCACCTCCCATGCAGTGTGACCCTCAAGCAGGCTAGATCCACCCCATCTGGCCATTGGTTCTGTGACCAGAAGCTAGTGACAGCAGGAAGGACCCTCAATGCTAGAACTTGAGGTTTGACAGAGAAACCCGGGGAGCAGCAGGTGAAGTCCAGCAGTGCAGGATAAGTCCAGCTACAGAAAGAGATCACTTTGGGGAAGCTTAAGTGGGGTTCTGTGGGCCTGAGTGGAGCATATAAGAAGATAATGCAAAATAAAATGATAAAAATAAGAGTACGTGTTCTAGACAGTAGGTGCGGCAAAAGATACGTCTTTCTCCATCAACAGTAGAGAGGTTACTTGATGTGGCAGAAGGAAGACAGGCAGTGAATTAACCAATGGAATGGGGCGATAACAGTAAGAGAAGACAAGGTTGGAAACATAGTAGGAGCGAGACCAGGGAGAGCTGTGAATACTAGGAGGGTGTTTATGAATGTATTCTTGAAGGTGGAAGTGGAACTGCCAGAGGATGTGAGTGATATCATCTCATTTTATAGTGCTTGTAGGGAGGCAGGTAGTTGAAAATTGGAAATGCAGGAGCCTGGAGACTTGAGATTTGAGGTGGCTATATGGAAAACAGAGTTATAATAGTGTGCAAGAGGAGAAGAAGGCATGGATGGAGATTCAGAAGAGGTAGGATCAAAAAAATATCAGACATGAAGTATTTTACAGAAGCGATGATAACCAAAGTTGCAGAGAGAGGAGACGTGGGAGGAGAAAGTGAGTTCATGGCCCAGAAGGACACCAAGGTTGCAGCCATCAGCAATTAAAAGGTCTGCATTGAGGGTGAAGATAGAGTAGACAAGGCTACATTTGTAAAAATACTACCCTCACTCAAGATATATGTGGATGTAAGCAATAACACTTTTGACAAGGTGGATGGTATTGGGCTATACTGGACCACGCAGGGGGTATAGTGAGGCCGAACGCCACAGGCAGAGGGCCTTATAGCCCCTGGAAAGTCCAGTATAGCCCAATAACATTGATTGCTAAGTGAAGGTTACTTCAATGTGCCTTAAAGCCAGTAACTGTTGCTAGGTAACTTCCTCTTTGGGGGGAGAGTGGGGAAGTCGCACACCCTCTCACTCGCTCGGTAAAGGAGTGGCAAATAAATGCATTTAAAAATGTGCTTTTTGTGTTTTACATTCTTTTACATGTGAGACACTTAACAATTGAGAAAATCGAGCAGGGGCCTTGACTGACTCACTAACTGAGCAACAAAAAATGGCTGCCAACTGACTTTGAAAATTAGAGGTGCACATGGATATGTTTGGGTTATGTGGTACTGCCAACTGGCACTTTTTATTTCCTGGTTGTCTGTTGAAAGTTAATATACCCCCCTGGCATGGGTACCAGCCAGTCACAGACCAGGAAATAAAAAGCCCATTTTCTAAATGTTTATATTTTACTTGCAATTGTCCTTCGTGCTGTTTTTGATTGAATTTAACTTAGTTTGCTGAATCCTTGTGTATTGTTCTATCATTTTAACTGTATGCTGTAATTTCTTATGTATCTTTCACTTTGTGCTATATGTTTTGTTTTTTTTTTGTTGTTTTTTCAATTGTTTAACCAGGAGTGGCACACTGAGCTAAAAGCTTGTTTACAGGTGCGACCTGGGAGCACAGGGAAGTTAAGTGACTTGCACAGGGTCATACAGTATGCAAGTGGGGGCTGTGGGATTCAAACCCAGGTCTCCAGATTTGCAACTCGGAGCCTTAAACCACTGTGCTATACTGCCTCTCTAAATGTCTAATCTATATGTGCCATCTACGTGGCCTGGGTTCATGCCTGAAAATGGTTACTGGGACCAGTGTACCTTCCCAGTTACCAAATAAATAATAAATAGTTAGCATTTGTTTGCAATATCTGCTGCTGTGACTGCCCCCCCCCGAACACTAGTTATGTAGCCTAAATATGGATATCCATGTGTAGAAATTCTACACGTCAGTCTTTAAAGAGCTACTGACACTTCAAAGAAAACGTTCACAAACATAATAACTCAGCCCAGCAGCAGAGACTGAAATCGGGGATTGCCAGAGCCTGTAAGAGGTAAAGTGTCCTGCACTACAGCCTGACTGTTGTAAGGCACTTCCCACCCAGGGTCGGCGCTCCATATATTGCTGCTGGCAGGTCACGTGATGTGACACGTGACCTACCCTCCTTTTTACGAAAGTGTCCACTTTCCCATTTGCAGGTTATAGACACCAACCACTAGGGGTCACTGCACTTTCCACTCTAGCTCCTCTCTCCATCCCTCCTAGCTACTGCTTCACAGCTGTCCCACTAGAGGTCACTGCAGTTCCCTTGGATTCCTTCTACTACCTACTTTATGCACTCATCCTTCAGCCTATCTCTAAGCAACTGCTAGTATCAAACCTGGTATCCTTCTCTCTATATTCTACTGACTATCCTCTGAGCCAATGAACCAGGCCAACAACTTCCTCTATTTTTATGCTCTTAACCATACCTCACTCCCTCCTGCCCAGATTTAAAAAATTGGCCCTGTCTACACTCTGTCCCTGAGCTGTGTTCAAACCCAGTACCCTTGCAGTCAGAGTCAGCTGCTCTAGCTCTGCACCACAGTGCCTACCTACTTTATTACTACTTTCTAAGCCTCTTAATCACTTACCTACCCAATCTGCCAAAATATAAGTTTACCTCTTCTTCCTGCTGCTTTGCAGGCTTTGAACCCTGCACTCTTGTTTCCAAAGTCCACAGTTCCACCACTCACCTAGAACACCTGCATACTTTTACTGCAGGATTTCATAACTATAAAGAACGCACTAACCCTGTGACACAACTAAAGTGTTATCTAAGTGCTTCTACAAACCTGAACCCAACTCCCTGCTGCTACAGCCACTAGTCTAGCTTCTCTATTACCTGATCAAGACTTGAACCTGGTACTCTATGCACTTCAGGCACATACACTACCACCACACCATAGCAGCAACTAGACTCTGAGGTGATCTCTCACTACTATCTCCCCTCTTTCATCCTAGTCCCCCCATTCTTTCCTCACTTCAGCTCCACCAGCCTTCCCAACTATGCACATGCATCCCCTGCTCACCGGCCTCTCTCTTCTCCTCCTCCTCCCTTTGCCTTCCACATACCCTGCTGTCCCTATGAACCCTCAGCCTCACTACTCCAGTGTTCCTACCTACCCTCCTGTCCTCCCCTCCTCCTTTACCACTGCTCCTCCCCCTCCCTCCTCCTCCACACATCCCATATGCTCCTCTCCACCTCACCCCCCTTCCAGACATCACCTGTCCTCCCCCCACAGCCCCCTTGCACTTCTGATCACTCAGGCCTCTCTGCCTGTGCTACCTACCCACCCCTTGTGCAACCAAACCCCATTCCTTATTCTATCGCCCTCACGAACTCTCCATCTGCCTCCTCTGAACAGAGCACTTCTCCTCCTTCTACTCCTAACAGGAACATACACCCCAACCCAGGCCCTGCCCTCCCATCCACCCACTCAGCCCACTGGTCTTGAGTAGCCTCCATGAACATATGCAGCCTGTTGAAGAAATTTGACGCCCACAGTGCTGGGCCTTGGCTCACCAACCAGACATCATAGCCCTGGTTGAAACCTGGCTGTCCAAATCAACTCGGACTCATTTGTCTCCCTCCCAGGCTATACCTTATACCGGGAGGACCGAGTAGGCAAACGAGGGGAGGCTGTGCAATCTACACCAGGGACACAATACCTGGACGCACTCCCACCCCTGCCTCATAAATGGGGCCCAGGCCCTTACCCTCAGACTCACCCCAGACCCTCTAGGAGCCCTCTCTATCTCACCACAGCCTATGTTCCCCAAAGAACCAGCACCCAGCCCTGATATCTTTAACGGACTACCTGGCCACCTCCACCATAAGGCAGAACAAATCCTAGTGGGGACCTTAATGTAAATTGGCTCAGCACCTCCTCATCCACCACCAGAGACTCATTTTGCCGCCCAAGATCTGACACAACTCGTCACCCAGCCCACCTAGACTTAACCCAAGAGTGGTACCAGCACCTGCTGGATGTTATTATAACTAACCGACCCTCTAAAATCCAAAACATCCAGGTCCTCCCAGACCCCTGAGTGACCACTCCCTATCCTGTTCCACTGGTAGCCCCCAATCCCAAACCCAAAGCCCAGACCACCCTCCGAGCGCCTCCGCCCTGGTGGGCTGAAGAAACTTAAGGCACCTCACCCAGATAGACTGGTCCCCATTCAGCAGGCAACCAACATTGATACTGCCCTCACCTTTTCACTCATACCTTCAACATGGCCTGTGATCTCTTTGCACCCTTAACCAAAACCCGGTCCAAAAAACAGAACGCACCCTGGATTAGCCCGGCCCTCCTACAATTACTTAGAAACCGGGATAACCTCTGGCACCATGCCACTGAAACAGGTCGTCTGTCTGATAGGCAAGCATACAATGCAGCCCGAAATAAATGCTCATGGGCCATCAGGAAAGCCAAGGCAGACCATTACCAGGCCTTCCTTACCTCCTCCTGGGGCTCAGCCCAGACCTTCTGGGATAATATTAAGCAACTCAATGGTAAAGCTTGCTCCCCTGCCCCATCCCAGCTCACTAGAAATGGCACAACCTCCACCGAGCCTGCCACCATAGCTAACTGGTTCAACACCACTTTCACTGACCTTAGCTCAGTCCTCCCTAGTAATTTCTTTGAGCCTCCCCCCAGCCAAACTCCCCCTGTCCTCCAGCACCCCAGCTTCCTCCTGCAAAGATTTCCACCCAGGAAGCCAGACCCATCCTAATCAAAGCTCTCAATGGCAACAATCCCGGCAGTGACTCACTGACCCCAGCATCCTCAGGCTGGTGCTAGATGAAGTCCTTGCACCTCTCACAAGCCTAATTAACCAGTCACTCTGCCTGGGACAATTCCCCACAGCTTGAAAACAGCCATTATCACACCTATTCATAAAGGAGGCAACAGGTCATCGGCCAACAACTACCGCCAATCTCCATCCTCCTCCCTCTCTAAAGCCCTGAGAAAGTGGTGGCCATTCAAATCACTGATTATCTGGCTAAGCATAACATCTTATGCCCAGAGCAACATGGCTTCCGTCTGGTCACAGTACCAGCACTGCCCTTATTGAATTCTCCAACTTCCTACACTCCTCCTGGATACCAGCTCCTAGCTGGTGCAGTGTTCATTGACCTCTCAAAGGCTTTCGACACTGTCTCCCATCCACTGCTGCTGAATGCACTCTGCCTCACTGGTCTCTCGGCTGGCCCCTGGCATGTGTGTTAGCTATCTTGACACTCGATCCCAGTGTGTCAAGATTAATAGCAACTCTCCGACTACACTGCCCATTCTCTCTGGGGTCCCCCAAGGCTCCATCCTGGGCCCCCTTCTCTTCTCGCTGTATCTGAACACCCTGCCCAGTGCATGCTCTGGCAAAATTCTGCTGTATGCAGATGACGCTGTCCTTTTTGCCACCCACCGTAATCCCATCTCCCTACAGGACTCCCTACAGCAGTCTTTCAACAGTGCCGAGGCTTGTTTAAGGAGCGCAGACTTGTCATCAATCTTAAGAAAACCAAAACTATGCTCTTTTCACACCCCCAAAACAAAGCTAGCAACCACCCACTCTATATCCTTCCAGCACCAACCAACCACTGGAACAAGTCTGTCCTACAAATACCTTGGGGTTACCTTCATTCAGCCCTCACATTTCACAACCACATCGACGCCTAACATCCGCCACCAACACATGGCTTGGCATCCTATTCCGCCATAAAATCTGCCTTCCCCAAATGCTCTCCGCTAGCTGTTACATCGTCTGTTCTGTCCTTGTAGACTATGGTCCACCAGTATACGGTGCTGCCGACACCACTGCACTCAACAAAATTCACCTAACCCTGAATAAAGGTCAGATTGATTACTGGTGCCCCCAGGCTCACACACACCTGTCAGCTATATGTCGATGCTAACCTGCTTACCCTGGATGAACGGCTCCGATACCAGACCTGTCTCTCACCAAAAAACCTCACGGGCTCTCCCCCTGGGGTAACGGCATCCATCCACCAGAGCCTCCCACCATTGCAACACGGTCTTCCTCACAAGACCACTCTAAAGGTCCCCAGAACGAGAACCAGCCGTGGCCAGAGGTCCTTCAGCTATAGAGCCCCAACCTGGTTTAACTCTCTCCCTGCCACCATCACCAATGCCATCACCATCTCCACATTCAAACCGCACTCGAACCACATCTTCAGCACTGTAACTGCTCCTGTCTCTGAACATAGCCTCCACCTCTTTTTTCTCTTGACAATGCCCCCCGGGCAGCTCTCCACCCAACCATCCCCTCCACCACTTCCCTGTACACCATGCCTAGGTTTAACCTGGCCAGTGCCAGCTGTTTCAATGTTTATCTACCAGAATGCTCACTTGATACCGACTTGTGTAATACCTGTTATCAATTACATGTACCCTGTACCCAATTGTATTTGTCTGACCACAATGTGACGTGGCACCTCTGGTGAATGCCTATTGATTTTTTGCAAATCTTTGCTATGTAACCGAAACGCAATGTATGTCTTTATGTGACGAAGTACCTTTGGAAACGAGCCTCTGGCTCAAAGGTTGTAAACTGATTCTTAAATAAATAAATAAATAAATAATAATTAGGTACAATTCTGCTTGCATTCCATTTATATTTTATAGATTTCTCCTCCCCATAATTTATTATTGAAGAAATGAGTATGACTGTATGATCATTGTCCCTTAGAATTCATTTAGAGTCCATCTGCCTCTGTAGCTTATTCCCTACTTCGTCATAATCCTCTGTTGTGACCTCACAATCTGTTGCCATGGGAGTAACTGTGAGGTTACAAGCAGTGCATTATGACTTCAGGTAGTGAGAAAGCAGCAGGAATAGATGAACTCTTCAGGAGAAAAGATCCTGTTTTCATGCAGATCACCTCACTACTAAATAATGGGGAGGAGGAATAGAGAACTAATGGGAAATACAAGCTGGATGGTGCCTAAATATTATGTTTTGTTAAAGTTGTCCTTAACTTGTCACCAGCTCTTTAAGCCATTAAACTGGAGAAAGGTTTGACAAGGCAGGAAACAACTTGATCATGACACAGAGAAAGGACGTTATGGGAGAGCTATTAACAGACATGTCCAGTAAGTGCATTGCAATTGCAAAGCAGTTACATAACAACAAATATGTATCTACAATGTAATTACCGTGTTGCATGTAATTAATGATTACCTGCCCTGCAGTTACATTGAAACTGACACTTAAAGTGTGACCAAGCATAGAGATAGAAAAGTGTAGAGAGTCTGACAGCCCTGAGGAATTTCATAGAGAAAGAGTCTTTGTGTAGAAGAGGCACCATGACTGCAGACATGGAAAGAGAAATTATATAGGTAAGAGGAGAACCAGGAAAGAAAAGTGTAATTTACAACAATACAGCTTTTGTTGTGTAACCCCCCCTGCAAATGGGGGTTCCCAAAAGACTTCCAGGAGCTTGCTTGAATGCTCCAAGCCTGAATGGTGTTTGGCATTTAAGCCATTTATCAGTGAGTGTTTTTAGAGCCTCTGGTACTGTCTCTTTAAGAGCTGTCTGCTTGCAGACATAATTAGTTTGTATGGGGGGACTGTGTGCTTCTCTGAGTACCACTCGAGCTGCTGCAATTCACTTCATTTTTGCAGTCACTAGGGTGCAAAGGAACCTATCTGAAAGATGTAACTGTTTGCCAGAAATTATTTAGAGTAATAATGAAATTACAGTTTGTCTAACCTGCTTTCTTTGCAGTCAGAACTGTGTCTGCTAGTTCCCCATTCTAGTTTTGAACTGCTGAACTGGACCAATCAGTGTGGGGTAAGCTAGCTCTAAAATGGTGCCTTGGACGAGTCAGAACTTGGACTCATAATCTGAGCCAGCCACAAGAGGATTGTATGGGCAGTGACTCTGGGAGATGTAGTTTAGACTTCAGTGCCTTTTTGGACCAACAGCAGCAGTCTATTGTGAGTGACAGCCAATCCAGTCAAGAACTGGGAGGAACTCAAAGGAAGTGCCGGTTTTGTCGGGTTGGAGTTTCAGTTGAGCTTTGGCAGTGAAGAAGGAAGGAGCCCTGTGCTTTTTCAGTGTGCAGTTTTAGTCAAAAAACGTGTGTAAGGCCCAGAGTTCCGGTCTGCAGCTTGTGTAACAGCTTGTTAGGACTGAATCCGTCCTGTGAAAAGAATCAAAGGATCTCTGAAGAGTAGAAACCAGGCTCACCCTGTAGAAGACTGGAGGAATTGCTGAAAATTGCACTTGGTCTGTCAGGAACTGAATCTGCTGTGTGTTCTCCGGGTATTGTGCAGTAATTGATCGGGATACAGATGCAGCCTGCCTGGTATAGTGCTTTCTTTTATATGGATGTGTGAAGAGGTTTGTGTACCTCAAGTGAGCCCTGCTGACATTGAAGGACCCTATCTTATTTGGAGGTCGTGAGTACTAATTCAGGGTCGCTCCTGTTGAATTGCCACATTAAATCCAAATGGAATTACTGTACTGCTGACTGTTTAATTCTCCTTTCTCTGTGTGAAAGGGCCCTACCAGCTGCCACGGTTTGGACTAGCCACTAGGGCTTGGGTACCCAGGGACAGTAACTGATAGGGATAGGCCTGTGCACAGAGCCATAGGTAGATTATTAGAGTGATAAGCTAATTAACCTGATTTCCCCTGTCCTTGTTATATCCCCTAAATAAATCAGAGCTGCTTGTTTCAGCAAAGTTATACTGCCTGAGGTATTTGTCTATGTTAAAGTACTGTACTGTGATTGTTGTACTGTATCTCATTTTACAGGAGGTCCCAGTGCCGGAACCAGACCTGGGGGTAAGTGTATACTGTGAAGGTAATTCTGATATATTGTGTGGGCCACTAGTGGGAAGAAAGGGGGTTGCAGTGTCCCAGAGGGCTGTGACCAGTTAGTTTAACTATTGCAAACCCTGACCTCTGGGTGGAGGCACCCGCCATTGGATCCAGGCCCTCAACCTGTTAGTGGCAAATCAGGCAGGGTAGTAGCCCTGGATAGCGCCATCTAGGGGTTACATCTTGGAGGCTCACCGCTGGGATTGTGTGTCCTCTAGTGGCCATATTTACGTAACCACTGTTACGAAAAAATGGGTACCCGACAGAAGTGGCTGTGCACCGGCTGGTGGAGTGGTGTACTGGGGAGGAGATCGACCCCAAAATGCTATGCTTATCCTGGACATCCCCTGGGTATCAATACGGACACTGTGCAGGGAGTACTTTCCAAGGTGGAAGGTTTACAAAACCCTGTGGTGGTGGTCGGCATGCTAATCTGCTACCCACACTTTCCTGGCCCTAGTAGAGTTTAAGGATCCCATAGATAGCTCCAAAGTGCCACAGACCATTACCCCAGAGGGAGGCCTCACTGCTTGGAGAGTGATAACTAAGGACAGTAAAGACCGGGGAATCAGCCCCACCACTATCTGAAACTTTTGAGGAGAAATTTGCTGAATTGTTGCTGGGAGAGGGAAACTGTGGAGGACTTGAAGAAACTATTCTTGCCACCTGGGGTGTTCCTCCCCAACACCTCTCCTGCTCCAGTGCCGCACGTGGTGGCTGAACCAATGCAGACTCCTGTTTCTGCACCTGCCATTAGTCACGACTCTTCCACGAAGGTTGAGGATCTCTCTGGCACCCTCCCACCCCAAGGGGAGGATGACTGGGAGACCTGGATAGACTATGTTGCCCCAAGTGCTAGAATGGCAATGCTCGGAGGCTAAAAGCGAAGAGGGTTAGTGAGAGCTCCGAGGTCCTGCCCTGGCTACCATCCGCAAGCAAACGGGCCAGTAACCCTGAAGCGACTGCACAGGCCTATCTTGAGGCCTTGGAGAATGTGTATGGGAGCCCAGATTCTGATGAGGACCTATGGTGGAGAGTAAGAAATGCACAACAGTACCAAGGGAGTTGTTGTCTGTGTATGTCTCGGCTGGAAAAATTGTTGCAAGAATGCCTCAGAAAGGGTAGTTTGCAACGATTGAACTGGACCGAACCAGACTGGACAGAATCCTTAAGTCTGCCCCTTCTCAGAACTGCTGTTGCTTCAGTTACGCCTGGCAAATCGACTGGAATCCCCACCCTCCTATGATGAGTTAATGAGAGAAATTCGAGGAGTTGAGAAAAGGCGACCTCGGAGGTACCTGCACCAACAGCTGTGGCTACGACCCGAGTGACTGACGGTGACCCATCAAGTGAAGTTCAGGGCAGAGGTTGACAGTCAATGAGTGCTCTGACAAGGAAAAAGATATGCCACAATGGGGTGAACTGTTGAGAGAGATCCGGGAATTCAAAACAGTCCCTTTATGAAGGCCACGCCTGCAAGTACGGGCCCTGACCTATATCCGACTGCATCTGCTATGGGGTGGGGTACCCCACCATGTATCTCCTGCTTGATAACAGCTCCAAACTCAATTCCTTGACCATGGAAGTGGAGAAACTGACGAGATGTCTCCAAATGCTTATCACGCCAAGAGACAGAGATGGCACCCAGGTTTCCAGTTAGTAATACCCCACCCTGGCTCCCAGTGTGGCGCCGCCAGCTCAAACTCCAGAAAGTATGTTTTGCTATAATTGTGGGAAAGATGGGCACATGAAAGGGAATGCCAGTCCCCAAAGACACTGACAAAGTTGCATATAGGCTACAAGGGAGCTCGGAGAAGAAATCAGTGGTTAAGAGGTGCACGACATGATCCCAGTGAGGGCACCAAAATGCTAATTCACGCCCTTTTGTGGCAAGGTCAGTTGCCCAGGCCCCCACTACCGCCTCTCCAGACTGGTCCAGAATAGTGGGTCCCTCCATGGAGACCACTGTAAAGGTGAATGGAGTGTCTCAAAGAGCTGTATTAGACAGTGGCTCCCAAGTGACAATTATGTTCCAGGATTGGTATCAGAAGCATTTGTCAGACGTACCCTTACAACCATTAGAAGGACTGCATGTATGGGGTTAAGTGAGAAGGCCTACCCTATTCCGGGTATATCCGAATTTGGCTGTCTTTCCCCACCTCCGTGGCTGGAGTGGCGAACAAGTAGAGACCCTAGCCTTGTGTGTCCCCCACTGGACTGTATGATGGTGTCCCTTTGTTGATTGGAACAAATGCTCATATGTTCGGAAGGCTGGCACAGTTGTGTTATGAAAAACAGGGTCAAAGACTAGTAGAGCTTTAAGAGTTCCGGCTTTAATTAAGAAGGCCTATGAGGCACAGAGAGATGCTGAAAAACAGAACCAGAGGAACCGGTGGAATTGTATGGAAGAAGGATCCTGAGTCTCTGATCCTGGCGCAAATGCCCAGTGTACCTTAGGGAGAGGTCCGTATCAGAAAGGATGTTAAGAATAAAATATTAATGTTGGATGCACCAGGCGACGGAAAATTGCCAGAGGGACTGCTGGTCAAGCCTAGTATTTTGCCCGCTAGAGCCCATGCTTATGCCAGAAGGGTAATGGTCCAAGTTCATAATGTGTCTGAAAGAGACATTCGAGTAAACAGAGGTTGCATCCTGGCTAATGTGCATTGTGCAGACACTGCAGTGCTACCCAGCAGCAAGAGTTCAAGGAAGAATGACAGAGTAACGCCTGACTTGTTTGATTTCGGCGACTCCCCGCTGCCAGCTGAATGGAAAGTGAGGATCAGTGAGAAGCTTGCCCAGAGAGACCAGGTGTTTTCTTTAAAGGAATGGGATGTAGGATGCGTGCAAGGAGCTGAGCACAATATCCGGCTGCATGACGAAAGACCATTTCGTGAGAGGTCTCGACGCCTGGCACCTGCTGACATAGATGATGTGAGGCGGCATCTGCAAGAGATGTTAGCTGCTGGTGTAATACAAGAATCCAGAAGCCCTTATGCTTCCCCCATTGTGGTAGTGAGGAAAAAGAATGGAACAGTAAGGATGTGTGTGGATTATCGCACCTTAAACCGCGGACTATCCCTGATCAGTACACAATGCCCCGCATTCAGGATGCTTTGGACTGCCTAAACGGGAGCAAGTGGTTCTCTGTGCTGGATCTCCGCAGTGGGTACTACCAGATCCCGATGGCCCCATAGGACCGTGAGAAGACGGCTTTTATCTGTCCGCTTGGCTTCTATGAATTCATGAGGATGCCTCAAGGATTTCAGGTGCCCCAGCCACTTTTCAACAATTGATGGAGCGTGCAGTGGGGACATGAACTTACTAGAGTGCCTGGTATACCTAGATGATGTTATTGTGTTTGGCAGCTCACTGGAGGAACATGAGAGCAGATTATTTAAGGTATTGGACCGACTGGAGGACTTTGGCCTTAAACTGTCCATTGATAAGTGTCAATTCTTTCAAACATCAGTAAAGTATGTGGGACACATAGTATCCACCGAGGGAATAGAGACCGACCAAGTAAAGTTGAGGCCTTGACCACCTGGCCACAGCCCAAAATCTAAAAAGAACTGCAAAGATTCCTGGGATTCTGTGGTTATTATCGGCGCTTCATCAAGGACTATTCAAGAGTGATCCGCCTTTACTTAACCTTACTCAAGGGTATCCCCAACCCACAAAAATACCAAAAGTCAGCGCCCTCAAGACTGAAAGAGTGTATTTTCATCCGAGTGAAGTATTTGGGCCCGCTGGACTCCTGATTGTGAGACTGCTTTTCATGAGATCATATATCAACTTACCCATGCTCCAGTGCTGGCCTATGCCGATCCAAGAAAACCTTACGTCCTGCACACTGATGCTAGCTTGCAAGGGTTGGGGGCTGTGTTGTACCAAGAGCACGAGAATGGCCTGAGACCAGTGGCCTTTGCCAGTAGAAGCCTGACCCCATCCGAAAAGAACTATCCTGTACATAAGTTAGAGTTCCTAGCTTTGAAGTGGGCTATTGTTGACCAATTCCATGAGTACTTGTATGGGGCTAAAATACTAGTAAAAACTGACAATAATCCTTTGACCTATGTGCAGACCTCAGCTAAGTTGGATGCCACTGGCCATAGGTGGCTTTCTGCATTATCTACATATGACTATGCTCTCGAATACCGAGCAGGTCTGAACCACATAGATGCTGATGCTCTCCCCGGAGGCCTGTTCCCAGAATGATTGGGTCCGATTGGCAGAACCTGACATTCGGGCACTCTGCCGAAGTTTGACAGGAGGAACAAATGTCCACGGACGCAGTGGACTGCATGGTGGATTGCTTGGGAGCCTCTGAGAATTGCATACCTGCTGCTTATTGCCACTTTTCTGCAATAGACATTGGTGCACTGCCTCAGCTGGACAATGACAGTATTCGGCGGCTCAATCCCGCATCCCATGATCAAAGCAGCTTTAGAAGCCCTCTATGCAGGAAAAGATGTGTCCAAATTACTCCCACTGATTTGAGAACTGCACTGTTATACAAAGAAGGTCCTAAGTTGAAACTGATCAATAAACTGTTATACAGAGAAACAGTAGACAGAGGGGACAAGTAGACAAACAACAACTAGTGCTGCCCACTGCCTTTCGAGACTCAGTACTGAGGTCCTTGCACAACCACATGGGGCACCTTGGTATAGACAGAACACTTGACTTGGTGAGATCCAGATTCTATTGGCCTAAGATGGGGCTGATGTGGAGCAACACATTCGAACTTGTAGTCGTGCTTACAGAGGAAAGCTATCCCCAGAGGGCTGCCCCCTTGTTAACATCACCACCAGTGCACCCATGGAGCTGGTCTGTATTGATTTTCTGAGTTTGGAGTCAGATCAAAGAAATATCAGTAATGTGCTGGTGGTCACTGACCATTTCACGAGATATGCCCAAGCTTTCCCCACCAAAGACCAGAAAGCATCCACTGTGGCCAAAGTACTTGTAGAAACTTTTGTTCACTATGGGCTCCACAAAGAATCCATTCTGATCAAGGGAGAGACTTTGAGAGTCGTCTGATCAAAGAGATGCTTTTTGTGGGGAGTGCGAAGTCCAGAACCACTCCTTACCACCCCAGGGGACCCACAGCCTGAACGTTCAACCGCACTTTGCTAGATATGCAGGCACCCTGCACCCAAAGGACAAGCCTAGATGGAGCCAACAAATTAGCACCCTGGTACATGCTTATAACTGCACCAAAGTGATGGCACTGGATTCTCCCCTACTGCCTGATGTTTGGAAGAGAAGCTCGACTACCAGTAGATGTGTGTTTTGGGGTCTCTCCTGATGGGGTTCAAGCTGACAACTATTTACAGTATGTGCAAAGTTAAAGGCCAGCTAACTCATGCGTACCAACTGGCTCAAACCATGGCTGCCAAAAGAAATCTGGCCAACAAAGAAAGGTATGATAAAAGGTGAAAGCACAGGAACTCCAGGAGGAGATCGGGTATTGCTAAGAAATCTGGGACTGCATGGCAAGCACAAGATTGCTGACAGATGGCACCATCTCCTCACATTGTAGTGGGCAAACTAGATGATCTGCCAGTGTACAAAGTAAGGCCTGAGAATAATTCAAAGATGTAAAAACAATGCATAGAAATCATTTACTGCCCATTGGACAAATCTTAATTGAGTCTGAGCCCTAGAAGATGCCCCTCTGGACCAGTGACTACAGCTGCTGCTAAGAAAAGATCAAGAAAGTCTGCACCTACAGAAGCAAAGTTAAAGTGTTCCCCTCCACAAGTCCCAGTTGAGCATGACTGTCAGTCCATATCGGGAAGAAAGTGAGAGTGACTTTGAATACTATCCTTCTTACGAACTGAGTCAATTGTTTCAGGGCAATCCCTAGTCAATACTGGAGGCAAGCTGGGCCTTCTGGACTGTCTAAGCCCCAGCTTCATCCCTGGAGCCAATGCTCCCAGAAAGTGAAGTGCAAAGCATCAGATCAGATGAAATGGAATCATTGTGCGTGTTTGAACTGTTTGAGCTTTCAGGGGAGGAAAATGATGGATTGGGGCAGACTGGTGATACACCAGAACAAGAAGAGTATTTTGAGTGCCCTGACAGTCCACTGCCAGTGTCCGAAAGCTCTCCATGCGAGCCAAATGTTGTGGACTCAGAAACTGCAACTCCTGGAGCTGAAAGTGCCCCAAGTTCTAGCCTCTCTACCCCCATGGAGACTCCCCTGACAAGTGAGGACAATGCTGAAAATGAGGCTCAGAGTGCAGAGACTGTAACAGTTCCCCTAGAAAGACTGGTCGAGCTGTAAAGCCTGTGGTGCACCTCAGTTATGATTCCTTGGGAGGCCTGTGGATTTGCCTCTCAATGTTGTCCGTAAAGGGTGTATGTGTCCCAGGCTCATTGCCCAAACTGCGTCAGTGCTAACTCAAGTTACTTGTGTTGCCCTCTAAGTATGGTGCCCTTACCCCGTCCAGCCCATGGTAACTGATAGGAAGGCCCCTCTTCAGGTTTCATGTACAAGAGGTAATAACTTGAGTTATGGTACAATGTGTGTGTAATACTGTGTAAAGAGTCACGTACTGCAATGTTTAGAAATGTATTCTTGGTAAAATGATATATTGACTGATGATTACATGTGTGAGCCTAATGCAAATGTATATGGTTGCAGTTAAAACTTGTAGGAATTACTTGCTTGTCGCGACGTCAAGCTTTCCTAAAACCAGGAAGGGTGTAACCTCTGCAAATGGGGGTTCAAAAGACTTCCAGGAGCTTGCTTGAATGCTCCAAGCCTGAATGGTGTTTGGCATTTAAGCCATTTATCAGTGAGTGTTTTAGAGCCTCTGGTACTGTCTCTTTAAGAGCTGTCTGCTTGCAGACATAATTAGTTGTATGGGGGACTGTGTGCTTCTCTGAGTACCACTCGAGCTGCTGCCAATTCACTTCATTTTTGCAGTCACTAGGAGTGCAAAGGAACCTATCTGAAAGATGTAACTGTTTGCCAGAAATTATTTAGAGTAATAATGAAATTACAGTTTGTCTAACCTGCTTTCTTTGCAGTCAGAACTGTGTCTGCTAGTTCCCCATTCTAGTTTTGAACTGCTGAACTGGACCAATCAGTGTGGGGTAAGCTAGCTCTAAAATGGTGCCTTGGACGAATCAGAACTTGGACTCATAATCTGAGCCAGCCACAAGAGGATTGTATGGGCAGTGACTCTGGGAGATGTAGTTTAGACTTCAGTGCCTTTTGGACCAACAGCAGCAGTCTATTGTGAGTGACAGCCAATCCAGTCAAGAACTGGGAGGAACTCAAAGGAAGTGCCGGTTTTGTCGGTTGGAGTTTCAGTTGAGCTTTGGCAGTGAAGAAGGAAGGAGCCCTGTGCTTTCAGTGTGCAGTTTAGTCAAAAAACGTGTGTAAGGCCCAGAGTTCCGGTCTGCAGCTTGTGTAACAGCTTGTTAGGACTGAATCCTTCCTGTGAAAAGAATCAAAGGATCTCTGAAGAGTAGAAACCAGGCTCACCCTGTAGAAGACTGGAGGAATTGCTGAAATTGCACTTGGTCTGTCAGGAACTGAATCTGCTGTGTGTTCTCCGGGTATTGTGCAGTAATTGCGATCGGGATACAGATGCAGCCTGCCTGGTATAGTGCTTTCTTTTATGTGGATGTGTGAAGAGGTTTGTGTACCTCAAGTGAGCCCTGCTGACATTGAAGGACACTATCTTATTTGGAGGTCGTGAGCTAATTCAGGTCGCTCCTGTTGAATTGCCACATTAAATCCAAATGGAATTACTGTACTGCTGACTGTTTAATTCTCCTTTTCTCTGTGTGAAAGGGCCTACCAGCTGCCCGGTTTGGACTAGCCACTAGGGCTTGGGTACTTGGGACAGTAACTGATAGGGATAGGCCTGTGCACAGAGCCATAGATGGATATTAGAGTGATAAGCTAATTAACCTGATTTCCCCTGTCCTTGTTATATCCCCTAAATAAATCAGAGCTGCTTGTTTCAGCAAAGTTATACTGCCTGAGGTATTTTCTATGTTAAAGTACTGTACTGTGATTGTTGCACTGTATCTCATTTCACAGGAGGTCCCAGTGCCGAACCAGACCTGGGGTAAGTGTATACTGTGAAGGTAATTCTGATATATTGTGTGGGCCACTAGTGGGAAAGAAAGGGGTTGCAGTGTCCCAGAGGGCTGTGACCAAGTTAGTTTAACTATTGCAAACCCTGACCTCTGGGTGGAGGCACCCGCCATTGGATCCAGGCCCCTCAACCTGTTAGTGGCAAATCAGGCAGGGGTAGTAGCCCCTGGGATAGCGCCATCTAGGGGTTACAGTTGTTTTGCCTTAATCTGTTACCCTGTACCCACCACTGCTTGCTCTACTCCACCGTTCTACCTCCCCTCCCTTGATGCCAAGTGCCTTTCCCCCTGCGCCTCCTTTATATCCAAATTCTGGTTTGGTTCCCTTCCTTTCTACCTTACCTCCCTCGTGTCTTTTCCCCCCACAGACCTCCTGCCCTCTTGGCAGCAATATTTTCCATTCCCTTTCTATTCCATCCAGGAAATCTACTGCTGGTCTACCTGCCATCTCTTGTAATTTTCCTAAACCCTGGTCCTCTCTTGCCCGGTCTCTCCGCGTCCTCTTCTCCCTTCATTCTCTTCTTTGTGACTTTTCTACTCTTGCCTGAAACTGTCCCTGACCCCCTCACCTTAATTAATTCCTTCCCCCCTACATATATTGGCCTTGACTTATTTGCTCCCCCTCATTAAGTGGTAATTTCCCCTTGCCTATCCATGCTCAGTTTTTACCTACTGTATACACCTTGTTGTACTGTTTTGCCTTGCAGTGTTTAAGATTATGCCCCTTTTGATGTACTGTATTGCTTGTAAAGACTATTATGTTGTGTAAATCTGTTAATTACTGTTCATTTCTTTCTCCTTTGGTACTATCTTCTATACCCCTTCCTCCAGGAAGCATCTGGAAACGAGCTGTTGTCAGCTCAGCATGTCTTTCTTGGTAAAACATTTTAAATTAATAAATACACACTGTACACACATACATAAATAAATAAAGCTTGCAGGTGGCCAAAGAGGGTAAAGTAATACAGTGCCAAAAGCTGCACTGAGGGTGAGGAGAATGAGAAGGAAGACGGACTTCTGGTTCTGATATGGTCGCGTGAACTGCTTGGGTGAGGAGTCCTCCCATGCTTACCAAATAAAATTATCCTCCAGACACCTTTCGCAATTCCAAACGACTAACTATAAACAAAACTAAAACTCCTGGAGACTAAAAGGTACAGATCATCCATTTTTGATGTCCCGGAGCCACAGAAATCGATTCTCCCTGCTATCAGACGCAGATGATATGGAGGACCGGGCCTGCTCTGATTCGGAACCCACGCAAAGACTCGCGGTTTCATTAGAAACAAAAAAGAACGAATATTTCTGCTCAGTATTCACAAAGGAAGAGGAGGGGGAGGTACCTAAACCAAACAAGAGAAACACTCTGAAGACGAGGGTTGATACCAGTCCATTTACAGAAGAAAGGGTTCTGAAAGAACTAATAAAATTGAAGGTGGACAAAGCAATGGAGCCTGATGGGATTCACCCAAGAATTCTAAAAGAACTAAGGGTAGAACTAATGACACCACTGACTACTCTGTTTAACAAATCATGGGAGGATGGGGTGGTACCTGAGGACTGGAGGAGGGCGGATGTGATTCCTCTTCCCAAAAGTGGGAGCAGGACAGAGGCAGGAAACTACAGACCAGTTAGTTTGACATCAGTGGTAGGGAAAATGATGGAATGACTTCTGAAGGAAAGAATTGTTGAGTACCTAGAGGCCAGTGGAGCACAGGACCCAAGGCAGCATGGATTCACAATGGGAAGGTCGTGTCCGACAAATCTAATAGATTTCTTTGACTGGTTGACCAAAGTAGTAGACCAGGGAGGGTCTGTGGACATGGCTTACCTAGATTTTAGCAAGGCATTTGATACAGTCCCACACAAAAGATTAATACACAAGTTAGCCAGCCTTGGAGTGGGTCCCAGGGTGGTAGCCTGGATAAAAAAATTGGCTAGACAACAGGATGCAAAGGGTAGTAGTAAATGGAGTCCACAGTGAAGAAAGGAGGGGTACCGCAGGGTTCAGTACTTTTTAATGTCTTTATAAGTGACATTGCAGAGGAACTGGAAGGAAAAGTATGTTTCTTTGCAGATGACACAAAGATCTGCAACAGGGTTGATACACCAGATGGAGTGGAAAGGATGAGAAGGGACTTGGCAAGGTTGGAGGAATGGTCAAATGTATGGCAGCTCAGATTCAATGCAAAGAAGTGCAAGGTAATGCACCTGGGAAACAAAAACCCAGGGCAAGAGTACACAATGGGGTTGAGATACTGACAACAGTAAAAATGGAAAGGGACCTGGGGTTAATTATATCAGATGACCTAAAGGTGGGCAAGCAATGTGAGAAGGCAGTAAGGAAGGCTGGGGGGATACTGGGATGCACAGGGAGAGGCATCAATAGTAGAAAACAGGAAGTTGTTATCCCTCTGTACAGACAGTTGGTGAGACCCCATCTGGAGTACTGTGTGCAGTTCTGGAGACCCCATCTCCACAAAGACATAGACAGAGTGGAGGCTGTCCAGAGGAGGGCAACCAAAATGGTGCAGGGTCTGCACCAGAAGACATACGAAGAAAGACTAAAGGAGCTTAATATGTATACCCTTGAGGAAAGGAGGGAGAGAGGGGACATGATAGAAACTTTCAAGTACCTCAAGGGAATCAACAAAATCCAAGAGGGTGGCATCTTTCAGAAAAAGAGATGTGCAAGAACAAGGGGGCACAATTTGAAGATAGAGGGGGGACGGCTCAGAGGTAATGTGAGGAAGTATTTTTTCACAGAGAGGGTTGTGGATGCATGGAACAGCCTCCCTGAGGAGGTTGTGGAGTCAAGAACAGTGGGGGAATTCAAGAATGCATGGGACAGACATAAGGTAGTCCTAGTGGGGGGTAGGAGGAAGTAAGCTGTTGGTTAATTAGGATTTGCAGCTTATCTGTTAGGTAGGAAAATGGGCAGACTAGGTGGGCCAAGCGGTCCTTATCTGCCGTCAAATTCTATTTTTCTATGTAATGCAACACTATCACAAGAGGGCAAGAAAAATACCGACTCCCACCAGAAAGACATAACTTTACAAGTCATTACCGATTTCCGTGTGGAGATGCGTGAAGCCATCCGCGATCTCCGTTCTGACCTGGGGGCCTTACAAACCAGGATGGATGAAGCAGACCAACAAATTTCCATTAATTCCTCCCACTTAGACTCTGTGGAGGAAACCTTGAAATCCCTGGCTATGGAACAACTGTTGATGTTTCTGCACCAAGAAGACGCAGAGAACAGAGGCTGAAGAGAGAACATCCGGATATACAGCCTGCCGGAGGACGAGAAGGGCCATGATCCCATAGCCTGTACAGATTACTTACTCCGCTTGGTACTGGATCTCGATCCTGACATCCAGCTTGATGTTGAGAGAGCACATAGGGCCTTGGGGCCCAAACCCACATGCCCCAGCGCCCGCCCTTGCTCCTTTGTGATCAGATTTCAGAACATTCATGTTAAGGACCAACTGCTCAGTAAAGCCTAGCAAAAGCAAAAAGTAATGCTGAGCCCTCATCGTCTTATCTTTGACAATGACTACACCCCATGCACGCAGCGCTTAATGAGAGAGTATGCTCCATTGTTTCCTCTCTTAAGGGCACATAAACTGAGATTTAGAACCCCCTATCCGGGTAAACTCATGGTTCTATTTTCAGATGGCCCAAAGACCTACACAACTGCAACAGAAGCAGCGGAGGACCTGAAAACCAGGGGGATTTACAGGGATTGAGGGCCAGGCCCAGAGAAACAGAAACCACGAAATTACCAGCCCACAGACCTGGAGAGACATAATTTGAACTTTTCCTCACCCAAAATCATGCACAAACTGCGCCAATTCCGAAACCCAACTCTGCAAACCTGAAAGGTACCACTTGCTTCCTTTTTTCTCCACCGATGGTAGGGGCGGGGGGGTGGACCTGGCTGGAGGGGGGATTGAGTTGCAGGGGGTGCTGGGTGAGAGAGTCCCTCATCCCCCTGACATTCCCACAAACATCAAAGTGGGAACAAGCAATACATACATATAAAATAATCTAAGAATTTTTTTGTCAGGGCCCTCTGCTCCCCGATGGCGGGAATCTGTTCCAGGCTGGGGTGCGGGTTGAGGGGGGTTCTCTTTTGCCTATGCTGCCTTCTCGGCTCTCCCCTTTCTGGGGTCCCCTTATTGTCCCGTCTGCAATTACCTACCCCGGGAGTAATGGGCCACAGTGACCAGAAATCTTCTCAACACTGGCATGGCCATGGTCTATCCCGAAGTGGCAGAACAATACATAAAATAAACATGAAAAGCCACAAAAATAACTGAACTAGATAGACTTTCCCCTTGGAGGAGGAAACCCAGGAAATCAGAACCTCCAGAGCTTCTGACTTTGCTTCAGCTACCACCTTGCCCAATCATGACTGAGGACATTTACTAGGCTTGGAACTGTGTTTTGAAAGAGGATAGTTAGAAAAGATACCGTATAAGAAAGCACCTGGATCCCAATCAGGGGGATGAAATGCCCACAACTGAAACTCTTGACTATGAGTATTGGGATACAGGTGGCCTTGTCTGTTTTTCTGAATGGTGGATGATATAAGCGGAATATACAGTCTGCCTATTCATGGAAACTTCAGAATCTGGCACTCCTTAAAATACTTCAGGCATGGTGTCCAGCCGTACCAGAATAAGGGAGGCCGTCTCCTTCTTCTCAACCCCTCCATGGGACATCAAGCCCAGTAAACATGTTTCCACAGACACACTCTCGAGCCATCCCTGCCCAGGGGGGCTCAGGAGCTCCATGACCAAGTAACGAATGAGGATCCAACTCAGTATTCCTGAGTGAGCAGGGGGCTCCCCCCAATGGAATTTCCCTTTGACCATGCAGAGGCCAATTGTGGGTTACTGCAGCGTATCAGCAGTCTCCCCAGGATGGGGTTCATCAACCCTTCCATGGGCCTCAGGCCCCCTCTCAGGGGCCTGAGCCCCACTGCACTGGCCACGAGCCCCATTTGAGGGTTCCCGATTGGTGCCCCAGGAGGTGTAAAGCTGTTCGCACCTCCATATTGGAGGTCCTACTATACATAGTTTTTTTATTTTTTCTTGGGTTCTGTTTGGTTCTTTGTTTTGAACCCAAACAAAAAAGAGGGATCTAAAATAAGGTCCCAACAGTTATGTTACTGCACTGTTGATATTAAGGGGGGATAAAGTAATCATGTACATAATTCACATTTGTGCCTTGGGCAGTTCAAGCCCAAATGTTTACAAGTGGAAATGGGATTGAGGGTTAGATCCCAAGTGTTTCCCCATAATTCAGGAGAGAAAGAGAGGGGAAGGGGACAGTTCTAAGTTTAAAATATTATTGTACTGGGAAAAATGAAACACACAGGTTTGATTTAAATAATAAGATAAACTTTATTTGTTCTGGAACAGCAGTAGCTAGAAAGTACGGGTTGGAGGCCCTCTGCCTGTGGACCCTGTCTTCTGAACCCGATCTACTGCCTCGGATCGTCAGGGACGACTGGGTTGGGATAGGTCCCTTGTGACAGCGCTCCATTCCTTCTCAAGATCATGGGGGTAGTGGTCCGGATAGACTCAGGAGAGACCCCCTTAATAAAACAAAATGTTAACACAACCAGTACAGATTTTTTCACAAAACATCAATGGGTTACACAATCCAATAAAGCGCTTCCAATTCGTGCAGTACCTCAAAAACAAAAGGCAGACATGTACTTGGTCCAGGAAATGCGCCTTCTGAGGCCAAGTATGTTTAAAACTAAGATGGGGCAGAGGCATAACTTTTCATACTACGCCCTCATCTTACTCTAGTGGGTGCAGAAGAGGCTGCTAGATATTAATCCCACGACCACTCCCATGGAGGTGCACAAAACTTACATAGATGGACAGGGTCATTTTGTGATAATACAAGGTAAACTTTATGCGCAAGAGGTTACCCTGGCCAGTGTATATCTCCCCCCAGTCCAAAACCCCAGTGATCAGATCCTTTATATCCAAGGTGATGGACCTACTCCAAGGACACCTAATATTAGGGGGAGACCTAACTATAACAATGTCCATGGGCCTGGACTGCTCTAACCCATGGATTTACCGCCAATCAGGTGCAGCCAGATACCTCAAAGGGGTGCTTGACCACCTTGGCATTGTTGACGTGTGGCGAAGGGTGTTCCCATCGAGTCCAGGATACACCTTTTACTCAAACACATACCACTCATATTCTAGACTAGATTACTTCCTGATGACATACGAACATCTATCCCTTGTACAAGATATCACAATAGGCCCCAAGGTGTTATCGGACCACTATCCTATTATATTAAAACTAGACCTAGGAAAAGTCAAAAAACAAACCATGTGGTGACTTAACCCTGTGCTTTTGAAGGATCACGAATACCTAGACCATATTAAACACAGGATCCCACAGTTTCTAATGGAGAACTCCTCCCCAGCTCTTTCTGACGCAATAATCTGGGATTCCCTAAAAGCAATGCTTTGGGGAGAAACAATAGCATATGTGGCTAAAACAAAAAAAAAAGGAAATTGAATTCAAATATACAGAACTCATGGACCATCTTCAAAGCTATCGGTTACTGTATAGGGAAGGGGATAGGGAGCTTCAACAAAAAATCAGGGAAACCAAAGCAGAGATACAAAAAATAATGGATAGAAGAGTCCAACAAACGTTACTTTACTTAAAACAAACTAATTATGAAGGGGGAGCCAGAGGCACTCGCCAGCTGGCCCAACATCTGAGAGCTCGTAGGCATTCAGCTACTATACTCAAAGTCAAAACTTTTACCACTGGGCGAATAACACATAAAGATTTAGAAATCAGACACATTTTTGCAGACTTTTATAAAAGACTATACCAACGGGAGGGACCAGCCAACCCTGAAGCCGGCACAGGTTTTTTTAAAGTCCTACACCTCCCTCAATTGACAGAAAACCAAATATGATAATTGGAAACCCTATTAACGCCTGAGGAAGTCCAAAACTGTATACAGTCATTAGCCACCCACTGCTGCCCTGGGCTGGATGGCTTTCCGGCAGAGTGGTACAAAACATTCATGGCAGAATTAACTCCTAAGCTTGTAACAGTGTTCAAAGAGGTGGCAGGTGGTGACCCCCCCCCCTTCCTGGGACTATGCAACCCTAGCAGCCCTTCCTAAACTGAACAAAGATACTACTGACCCATTTGCCTATCGCCCAATATCTGTTTTAAACATGGACTATAACATTTTTACAACTATCTGGGCCTCAAGATTGGAAAATATTCTACCTCACATTATACACCAAGATCAGGCGGGATTTATTAAACGTAGGAACACAATGGATAATATCTGCAGAACCCTTATCTTGGTAGAATATATCCAAACCAGGAAAATTCTGGCTGCCTTTGTAAGCCTAGACGTGGAGAAGGCTTTCAACAGGGTGTCCTGGCCTTTTTTTATGGGACACCCTGTCAAAATTACTGTACACTTCCCAGATTCCTTTATGACATGGCTTTGAAACATCTATGCAAACCCATGGGTAGGGTGTCACGGTATGAAATTTTGACGGTATGATAACCGCGGTGTGCGATACCGCGGTATAATGCATTCCAATGGGAAAACCTACAATATTCAAAAATCATGCAATTTTAACCAAATTTTATAAGTAGAAGCAGTTAAAATACTAGTAAATGACACATTATGAATTTAATGAGAGAAAATAAAGATAATGAGTCAAGTATGTGCAAGAGAAATATATTTTTTAATGACTAAGTCAGATTCCTCCTGACCTGATGATGAGCATGGAGCTTCGAGCACTACAAGTAGATTTATATAAAAAAAAATTCATTTCATTGCAGTCTGAAATGTGAGTGACATACTGTTATAAGTAAAGTGTTTTCTTGTACTCTTAGCTTACAGCACAACATGCTACCAATACCAGAAGTAGTATACAAAACTAGCACAGTGAGTACGAGTAGTAAGTTGTTTGATTTACATTTTTGTTATGTTAAATTATCAGTAACTTACAGATGATAGTTGAGGAATGTGAAAGGAATGTCCACTCACTCCACTCCTGGTAGTGGTGCAGACTAGAGTTGCAGATGCAGAGTTGCACTTCACTGAAGAAGTGTGCTACTAGCTTTAGAAGCAGGCACAGCAAGAGCACTACTTAGAATCAGAACAGTTCTGACTGGAAAATCAAGGCTCACTGTTTGGCTATGACTAGACTGAGTGTACCTCCTCCATCCTCACCTCACAGCCTGGGGCTCCCTCCAAGACCCAGTCCCCTCAAATTAAGTTAGTAAAAGTAATAGTAAGTAGTGCAGATACATTTGGAGAGATTTGTGTTCTTCATATTTACTTTCTCAATGCCGTACCCCAACACCATAACCACAACACAACTCCTGCCTGCACTCACTACTCACTGTGTCCGAGACTCCAAGTCTAAGCCAACAGCCAGAGCTGAGCTAAGCCAACTGTGAGAGATGGTGGCATTTAAAGGAATTTGCCTATATATCCTAAATGCCATGGTGGCTGCCTGGCTGCTTTTTTCCTTTTTTAATATAATAGGTATTTAGCTACAGTAGCCTCCCGCTGAGGCAGTGAGCCGATGTGAGTTGCTTGCTTGACTTTCATAGGTTGAGTCAGTCATGCTATACTGTGACTCAAGTCCAGTCGTGCGACTGTGACATGAGTCAAGTCTGACAGTAAAGGAATCAGCTTATATATCCTCAGTGGCAGGCACTCACTGGCTGCTTTTTTCCTTTTTTTAAGGTAGGTAATACTTATTTAACTACAGTAGCCTTCAGCTGAGGCAGTGAGCCAATGTGAGTTGCTTGCTTGACTTTCTTTGGTTGAGTGAGTCCTGCTATTGTGAGTGGAGTCGTGTGACTGTGACATGAGTGCAGTCTGGCATGAAAGGAATCTGCTTATATATCCTCAATGCCGTGGCAGTGGCAGGCACTCATTTGTCTGTTTATTTTTTTGTTGTTAATTTTTAAACTACTAGCTATTTAAGTAATTAAGAAATGTATGAATTTCAATTACTTTTTCCATTGGGTTTTGTTTTATGTAGCCCCCCCACCACCCCCACCAAGTGACTCAAGTCATCTTGTCGCCACCTCGGACTCGTGAGTCAAGTCTCGTGATATAATAAGTGACTCAAGAGGACTGGAGTCCTGCATAGCATTAAAGGAATTAGCTTATATATCCTCAACGCCATGGTTGATGACTGCTGATTCAAGTGACTATAATTGTTAAGTTAGCAGCTAGGCTAAGGGTAATTACACAATTAAAGTAATTTCTCTTATTGGTTTTGTGTTAGGTAACCCCCAGCCACAGTCAACCAAGAGCTCAGCTGAGCTAGCAAACTAAAGTTTTGTGACACAGATGACATGAGTCAGTCACAGAGGACTCGCCAGGAGTAGGATTCACTGTGTCCTAGGGACCACTCTAGTGGGGGGCATCAGGTGAACAGACAGAGGGAGAGACATGAAGTGGTCCACAGTGGAACTGGACTGGAGGGACTTGGGGTGCATCAAGCAGACAGATGAGACAAGACAGCAACTTCACTAAATGTGCTAGCTCAGCTGAATAGCCAATGCCAAGTATGAAATATCACAAATCGCATTAGGAGGACAGGGAGGGAGGACTCAGACTCAAAGTCAGGAAGCAATAACAGCAGCAGATGTTAGAGAGAATTTGGATTAGCGAGCAGAGTGCACTCCGGATATGGCATGTGTTGGGCGTCAAATTCGTTATCCACACTGCAGGTGTGCTGGGCAGCAATGACTTTGTGCTGCAGAATCAGATAGAGAGAGGGGTGGGGAACAACTGGGAATGAAAACTGAAGGAACACACAGACTACTAGTGCCAATTCTTATCACTGAAACTGAAAAACATGGAGTGTAAGTGTAATGCAAAACTGCAAGTTGCAAATGCAAATGGCACTGGCATCATGGCAATTTTTGTATTATTTAACAGTAAAATATGAACCTGAAAAAGTTCTCGGTGTGTATCTCATTCTATGTCTTACTAACTTTGACAGTTTTGTGCCTCTGACAGACTGACAGGACTGTCTACTCTCTATAGTTTAGACTTACAATGAATGAACACGCATGACCACTCAAGACAGTGCACCAGCAGCACAACAGGTAACAGTCACGTGAATGAATGATCACTGCGGCCTCATCTGTCATTCACTAGCCCCGCTGATGAGGTGGATGACCAGTCTGAGTCTGTACACACAGTGACAACCAACCACAGACAGTTTGTTCTGTTACCCATAAAGATAAGAAAACTTAACATGATGATCATTACATGACATGACAGACGACATGTTACAGTGTTACTGTTAACAAAATAACATAACAGATTTTGATGGTGAGCCTGGTTACTGCTGCTGATCCTTCCCTCACCCCCATTCCATGCCCATTGCTCAAGCCCAATCAACAAATGGATTTAGGACGGCTGGTCGACACCCGTATATCCCCCTCACCCGCTGCTACTTAAATAACCAACCCAAGTCTGAGTGGTTTTGGGAAGGGGGTGCAGTACCCCCGAATGCAGTGGTGGGGTCCCACGCTGACACTACAGCAACCTGGTGCTGTTGTCGCTGTCGTGTCAGGTGCTGTGGAATTGTCCCTAGGGGGATGTAACCCTCAACAAACATGTTTTGTTGTTCAACTTTTTTGGAGGGATGTCACTCATTTTGAAACCAGTACATCATTTTCTGCATCTGTTCCAAAAGAACAGCAGAGTAAGGACAATAATGATGCACACTGTGCATTTACAGTGTGGCTCTTTGTGCAAGCAGTGTGCTGCTCTTCGTGTGTACTGCGCAGTTAGTGTGCATTCTGTGATTGATACAGTCCACTCACACAACACACTGACTTTTGTGTGCTGTTGCGCACAGTCTGTTCTCACCATTTATCATTAAGGAAGCAGTTATTGCCAGCCCAGTGGCACTGAGTGTTGAGGCGCTAGATGCCACACCTCGTGCTATGCCAGGCGACCTGGGTTCGGGAACGGACTCGGGTCAGTGGGGGGTTGGTCAGAGGAGGGAGGCTGGAGTGTCCCAACGGATGCTGTCCCCTCTCGGTGGGATACCAGGGGTGCTATATAGCAACTGACGCCCTGATAAAGCTGGTGGATGCACCAGCTTTCGAGGGGCATGGTGGCTTTGCTTACCGGAGCGGAGGAGGGGGGACGCTGTTAGGCGCTTGAGATGAGCATGTGTCTGCATGTTGACTCTGCACCAGCGTCTCAGGGGATTGGGTAATACAAGGGATCAGAGGAAAAATCCTTCACCTCTCCTAGGTGACAATCTCTCCAGCAGCAAGTGTGCCACCACCGAGAACATCAGGGCAGACTCCGTTGTACAAAGCCCTCTCCTGAGAACACTTGGGGGGAGGAGGTGGGAACCTTTCCTCACCCACCTGGGGTAATCTGGGTCACCACGGGCATAAGGGGAGTCGAGCTGAGGTACTCTAGGGGCAGACCTTGAAGTCGGGTAGGTTGCAACGCTTGGAGCATTGAGAGCTCTGATTGAGTGGAGAGAGCTGAGGGTAGAAAGAGGCAGTGGGATAAAAAGAGAGTAAAAAAAGGAAGCAGTTATTACTTGTATATCACTGGTGGCTTAATACTCAGTTGGCCTCTGTGTGCCTTGTGTGGCACGCTATGTGACACACACAAATTAAATGACTAAAAAAAAAAACTGTGTCCTGAAACTGAACATTGAAAATAAAAAACAATGGAAGGAAGAAATGAAAAGACTGACTTAAATTTTATTGAAGGTCTCTTAACTGACATCATCAGTCCACTTATGGACTGGACACATGAGGACACCTAAACCTAACCTTACTAATCTGTACAGCACTGCAGCAGACAGTGGACGTCGCATCCACAAAACAATTTTTGCACGAAAAAGAAGCCTCCTCAAACTCTTGCATCAGGGAGAATTGGCATGTAAGGGACAGTTGTCCCTGAAAAATGCAAAAAAACTAGTTGAAAGATCTCAATACCGCAGTATACCGTGAATCACGGTTACCGCGGTATCAATACCGTGACTTCTGACACCGCGGCATACCATGACACTGTCATACCGTGACAACCCTACCCACGGGCCTACGTAAGAATCAATGGAGGCATTTCTGCCCCTATCTCTTTGCAGTGAGGCACCCAACAGAGATGTCCATTATCTCCCTTTCTGTTCGCACTTTATATGGAGCCCTTGGCAGTGGCCTTTTGGGAAGCAACCGGTATAGAGGGAGTCCCCATGGGTCAGCAGGAGTACCAGGTCAGTCTGTTTGCAGATGGTGTTCTCTTGACTCTACTCCCCCCGGATAGTCCAATCCCAGCAGTGTGGCAACTCCTAAAAAAAAAAATCTGAAGATGCAGCTGGCTTCAAACTAAATGTCACAAAGACAGAGGTTCTCCAGTTTCATTATACCCCATCCAATTCCTTACGTCAACTCTGCCCATTACGCTAGAGAACCACAAAATTAAAATACCTAGGGATCCATATTCCCCTAGATTTGAGGGTGTTGGAGGTAATTAACTCTGAACCCCTGACACAAACAATACAAACAGATTTAAATAGATGGTCAACCCTTTCTTTAACTTTCTTCCAATGTATTGAAACAGTTCGTATGAACATTTTGCCCCGTCTCTTATATTTATTCCAGAATGTCCCATTTTTCCCCTCCCCTTACTTATTTAAATCCTGGGACAAAATGATTTAGAACTTTGTGTGGGGAGGCCAACGTCCTAGAATACGTCTGGCCATATTAAAACTTTCCCTAGCTCAAGGTGGAACAAACTTACCCAATCTAATACAATACGCTAGGGCGGCTTTCCTAGGTTTTTTTTTGTTTTTTTTTATGGATGGCGAATAAATATACAGCCCTGTGGAAGACATTAGAATTCCATATAACTGATATGCACAATATAGGTAAATTCCTTTTTTCCTTGGAAACTAAAACCCCCAGCGTTAAAAGATTTTACACCAATAACGTCCAACGTGCTTAGACTATGGTATAAAATGAGAAAAAGACCTGAATTCACATTAATATATGCCTATTATAAAGTATTCTCCGAAGACAATCTCTTCTGCCTATCCCAGTCAGACCTGGCCTTTTCCAAATGGAGACACCAGGGTCTAACATATGTATTTCAATTTTTAGGAAGTGACAGGATCCTCCCCTTTGAGGACCTGAGGAAGGACTTCGGCCTCCGGAGGGGGGACTTCTTCAAGTATTTACAAGTTCGGAATGATATCTTAAGGCAACATACTATAGATGCCAAACTACCCTCCCCAATGACACCCATACTTAAACTATTTATAGATTCTCTACAAGGAAATACTTGGGATAATTTAATCGGGATATTGTATGGGATCCTGAGAGATACAGAAGGGGACTCTACAGTATCTATCCTTGAGAGATGGAACAGAGACCTAGAATTAGAAATACCAATGATCTCATGGTTCAAAATAAGGGTGCCATGATAATGAAATTGCGATGATAATGAAATTGCGATGATACAATAACCTTGAATAAATTATTGCGATAACCTTGTTATCACGATAATTTCCCAACTTTTGCAACAAAGTTAGAAAAATTATTTAAATTCACTTTTGTGCACATGATTTACCTAGTTTGCTTATTCCATTCCATGTTATGTATTTATCTGCATTATACAGAAGCCTGCGAGGTGAAATAATACAAAGAGAGTGTAACTTTTATAGTTAAATATTTTGTTTATTTAGTTAAAATTCTACTATTTATAAAATTGCTTTTGCCTTTATGTAAAAACGTTCCAGTGCTGTGCACAGTCACATTACAAACACATACATGTGTTATACACTTTTACAAACTAAAAATTCATTGTAACATTTATTTTAAAATGTGAAAGATCACATTATAATTAGTGGTGACCCTATTTATCAACCTGAGTAGGAGTGTCTTCAAACACCATAATGACCCAAAATCTGGCTATTACAGCATTCCAAACTACTTTCACTTTCCTGCACTTTTCCTGTTGACTGTAGCGTGAGGTGACCAAGTGGTGTCTGGTTTTTTAAACGATATCATACAAATTGTAGAGAAAGAGCACAGTTCAGTATAAAAAACATGTCAGCCTTTTCTTTCAGCTTGCTTTTTCAGTTTCCTGGTAAAGAAGCCATGAAGTGTAACGTAGCATGATTAGGAGAGAGAGTGGCTCAGGGGCTTCTGAACACTCGATGCAAGCGTTAGCGAGTGTTGCTATAGCTCTCCTCACTCTGCACTGTGCAGCTTCTTTCCCAGGAAGCTAAAAAATGTAAGCTGAAAGAACAAAGCTGACATTTTTTATACTGAACTGTGCTCTTTTTCTACAACTTGTACAATATTGTTTAGAAGACTGAACACTGCTCAGTCACATTACTCAGCAGGGAAACTGCAGAAAACTGACACTTAAGTAAAGCTACGCACTAGCAATTATAAAAGATAAAGAATAGGCAAGCGTATATCGATGGATTTTTTTTTCCCCACACACCTTTGGCATGTGATGACCACATAAATCTCTCGAGCTTCACTCTCGAGGTTTATGGGTCATCATCATTACACCCACCCGGGCCCACACACCTCCACACCACTCTCAGCTTTACTGGTTCTCCACGGACTATGGTCTGGTCCCCCAGGCTAATGTGGCATTTCATGATGGCCACCTGTATTAAGTTTATGGCTGGCCTTCATCATTACACACACCTCAGGTGTGCAAAAAAAACATAATTCACACTTGCCTATCCATTATTCTCTATTTAATGGCTTGTTTACAACAAGTTCACAGTAATCTCAGATACTGCTTGATTGTCCTGTCCTCCTACAGTAAGTCTTAATACAGGCACAGGCCTAGAATGTAACTGTTCAGTGATAACATCATTTAAGAAGGAAATGGATTGCAATGTACCATTTAGGCACTAACTGGCTGTGTATGATCCCTTTCAACTTCATGAAAGGCTGTTCTGTTACCACCACACTGAGGCATTCTGTGACATCTGTACTGTTGTATTAGGGAAAGTGCAGTGCGGGGCCGGGGCCACCATGTATTCTGTTGCACAGGAGAGCATCATCTGAAAATGTATTTTCCCAGTATCAAACTGTGTATTGTATTTTGAACAGACAGACCACATGGAGGCAAGAACAGTGGGGGAATTCAAGAATGCATGGGTCAGACATAAGGCAGTCCTAGTGGGGGGTAAGAGGAAGTAAGCTGTTGGTTAATTAGGATCTGCAGCTTATCTGTTAGGTAGGAAAAAGGGCAGACTAGGTGGGCCAAGCGGTCCTTATCTGCCATCAAATTCTATGTTTCTATGCCGTGCTGTGACTAATTTATGATGGGCTGTTGACTGTGGAGGGAGGTAAGGGTGGACAGTGGACTTGGACAGTGCATTTGAGAGGCAGAAAAACAAATATTGGATGAAGGACGACTGTAAACATAAGACAGGTGGCCATCATAAAAAGCAAAATTCACTAAGCAGACTGTTGTCTGAGGAGAGAGAACCATGACATATCATATGATGTGTCATTGGCATGGTCAGGGTCAGGGAGGGTGGACAATGGACACGACTCGAGTGCATTTTGGAGGTGAAAAACAGTACAGGATGAAGGGAAGCCAGTCATAAGCTTAAGACAGGTGGCAATCATAAAAAGCCAAATAAGCCTTGTAGAATGTTTTCTGTGGAGAACCATGGCAACTATATGATGGGGTGTGTGTGGGCAGAGAGGACATGTGACTTGACAGTGGAATTGAGAGAGCTGAAAAACACAATATTAGAGACAGGTGGCCAATGGCCATCATGAAATGCTAAATCACGGTGTAGACTTGTCTGTGGAGTGAATCATGACAGATCAAATGATAGGACGTTGGTGGTCAGGGCGGAGAGACAGTGAATTTTGTAGGTGAAAATCACACCATACAGGATGGCCAGTCTGGGAGTGGGAGATTAGTGGGCTATGATGACTAAGTAAGTGAAATAGTAAGTTATGGCTAGGGCATCAGTGGCTAATTATAATCTGTTCCCTTCTAAAAGCTGCAAAGGTTGAATACATATGACTACAGATAAACTCACATTTATGTCATCTTACGTTGTACCATTTTTTTACGGAACTGGTAATGGTATCATTAAAGTGAAACTGGCTACTAAGTAGCTAACTAGTCTGTGTACCTTTGTTGCTGATAGCCCTCCTGATGCCCCCTACTACTGGAATCTTTAGCTGATAGTAAGTTTTAAACAGTAAAGTCACAGACTCACAGTAAGCTGGAGGTTTACACAGAATTTGTATGCTAGTAGCCATGGCACACATGACTTGAAGCAAGGTGTTTAACTCGAATGCAATATGTACAAACTCTTAAGAACTGAATGGCAAAATCAATGTCCACTCCAAAAGGAAGGACAATTAAGAATTGAAACATTGAACAGTAAGAGTAAGAGTTATTACATTACATCATGTAAACATTGCAAGGCTGAACTGACTTGAGCTGACTACATTAATTTACAAATACAGGCATTTTACAGAAGTTGCACAACACAACCTAAAGTTACTCAACTCAACATAAATAAACAGCCTCTGAACTGTATGTTAAAGGGACACATTCATGTGGCACTGGCAGACACAGTTAGAAAGCCCATGGAAAACTTATTTAATTGAGGTATTGTGTGTATACTCAACCTGTGCTGGATGAAGTTCAGAGATATAGATGACGGAGTCTGTGCAATATAAATACTACATTGGAGCCATTCTTAGAACCTTGTGATGTCAGTGACAATCAAGTAGTGCCTAAGTAAGTTGAGTTAAGCACTACTTGATCGTCACTGACATCACAGGTTCTAAGAATGGCTCCCAATGTAGTATTTATGTTGCACAGATTCCGTCATCTATATCTCTGAACTTCATGCAGCACAGGTTGAGTATACACACAATACCTCAATTAAATAAGCTTTTCATGGTCTTTCTAACGGTATCTGCCAGTGCCACTGTACATTAATGTGTCCCTTTAAACTGGATCTGGGATAGTGACACAGGTGTAACAACAGCATATAATGAAAGACAGTGTTTCTTCCCTAGTTTCCTTACAGCAGCACACATTTACTTTGGAGCCTAATATCAATTGAATTTATTGTGTATTCCTTCCAGAATTAACACTGATATGGTGCCACTTACTGAAGGGACTTGAATTAAGCTTATCAGATGAGTTTTGAATAGATTCAAGACAACAGGAAGAATAAAGAGTTAAATAAAGAGTGCAAAGAAGTCATGGCTGGGGTAGAGAGGACCACATACACAAAACACGAATGAAAGGAATAATCAGTGTCAGACTATCTTGGAGCCACATCTACTCATCTGATCTGAGTGGCTGACACTCTATAATCAGGTCAAAACAGAGACATTAAGAAATAGTTTCATGTTCCTTCCAGCAGAGAGATGGATGTACCAGCTCGCTGTGAACAAATAGTCTTCTTTGTGTTTGTGACTGAGTTATGACGTAATACTGCTGCTAGCATCTCAATAGTAAAAATAATGAGAAGACTCTAGCATCAGTACCACCAGTCATGTTGAATGTGAAATGGATTTTAGTGTTACAACTTGCAGTCAATGCAGAAGTATTTCAAAATGCAATAAAGGTGTTATTTCTCTCAAGTGTTGTATGATGTGTTTGTTATTAACTTAAGACTGCTATGATCTGTGTGCAGTTAATATAAGTATGAGTGAAGCCCTCCTTCTCCTCCTCAAGTTATTCTTCTTGATAATGTATCATGTAATCTGAAAGTGAGTGAAGATGACTCCATCCATACCCTTTGTCCCCCCCAATGGTGGTATTCTCTTTGAAGGTGGTGCATGAAGTGCCTTGGCATCTGAAAAAAAATCACTGTAATTTTTTTTTTAGAAACACAAGCATGTTTACATGCTCTGATGTTAGTCTAGACCTCATTGGCGTTAGGACCAGACCACTAGCACTAAATACTCTTTCTGATGGCACACTAGTTGCTGGAATGCATAACATTTTGCGAGCAACGTTTGCTAAAAATGGTAGTTCTGCTTCATGGCCTTTCCACCACAGAAGAGGATCCAATTCTGTATTCAGATATAGTAGGGCCATGTAATGAGTTATCTCATTTCTCACTTTGCTCTCTAGTGGAATTTCTTCTTCTCTTGGTCCTTCAACCTGAATTCTTCGTATTTTAGTGATGCGTTTTAATAACCCAGAAATCCCAGGGCATGAAGAACTTTCTGACAATCTGTGCTGTGCTGATGAATGATACATATTGTTTGTGATACCACCAGAGAAGGGGGACAAAGAGTCTTCAGTCACACATTCATTGTCATTTAACATATGGTCATCGTCATCATACATGGAACCAGACGTTGCAGGCAATGTAGCAGCAGCAGCAGCAGCAGTAGTATTTGGTAGTGTTGTACCTCTACACTCATGCAGCAGCAGACTGTGTGTTTGTGTTGGTTCTGGCGCAATACTAAGGCTGATGGCTTCTTGTACTACCATGGATATAACCGAATTGGCATCCTCTGTAAAATTAGCTTTGAATTGTGGAACAGTAAAACATGCATTTTTCGAGTGTGCATTCAATTTGATCAAATTCCTCATACCTTGTGAATAGGTCATCATATATAGCTTCTCTCATTTGCTTTCCCAGTGGTCCATATGTTGCCTTTGGGCTTAGGACTTCTGATTTTAGGTAATGCAGAAACTGTTTCAGTGCTGACATTGTTACATTTTGCTCTGCTGCTAAAGAGTCAGTGAACGTATTCAAAGGGCCCAATATTTGATTGATGTGTTCAAGCACACTTACATCTGAGTCCTTTGACATCAAATGCCATGTATTTCGGTCTGAAACCAACACTGCACACATAGCCTGCTGCTGCAGCTCTATAAACCTGGCCACCATGGCATATGTGGAACCCCATCTTGTAACTACATCATGAACAAGAGAATGTTGTGGCACATTTAGTTCTGCTTGTTTTTTCTTTAACTCTCTCTTTTTCTTCCAGCTGCGAGTGAACCCTTGCACCAGATGCCGACATACTCTAAGTGCACTCTCAACTTTATTAATCTTTTTTTTTTTTTTAATACTTTCTTTTTCTCCCTCCTGGTTTTTCCTGCCCTCTTGGTCCTACTCCTTCAGGGCTCTCAATGCTCTAAGCTGTCCCTGGATCTGCCCCTAGAGTGCCTCCTCTCCTTCCCTGCACAGTGAGGTCTTGCCAGGTGTGGCGGTCTGAGTGGAGAGGCCGTCATCCAGGACCACAAGGGTGATTCTCCCCTTGTCTGTTGGTCCCATCCCCTGGGGATGCCGGCGCTTGGGACTAGGTCCCGAGCAGTAGCGTGCTGGCCGTTACTCAGCCTCTCATGCACCGTCAGCGTCCCCTCCCGACCCCTAAGTTGGGTCGCCCGTCCCTTTCAGGAATCTGTGCTTTCACCGAATCCTTTATGGGAATGATGGACGCCTTCGCGTCCTGGGTATCCCACCCTGAGGGAGGAGAGCATCCATAGGGACGCTCGATCCTCCTCCCGCCCTGCCAGCCCCGGCTCCCCAGGTACGTTACCGAACCCGGGTCGCCGGCATAGCGCAAGGTGTGGCATCCAGCACCTCAACCCTCAGCGCCACCGGGATGGCCAACTTTATTAATCTTTAATGCTTTTCCAGTTACCAAATTGAGATTGTGGCCAAAGCAATGCAACCAGTTGACTTTCATCACATCTCTGAATGCCTTTTTAACATTACTTCCGTTGTCCGTAGTAATTGCAAACATATTTTCAATCTTTAATGCCCATTCCTCAAGGAGCTTCTGAAAGGATTCCACAATATTCTCTGCTGTATGGTCATCTGGAAGAAATAGAGTCTCTAGGCAGTTTGTCTCTAGCGCCCATTCGTTTGTTACATAATGTACTGTTAGACTCATGTAAGGCTCACCACTTCCTCCACTGCTTGTCCACAAATCAGTTGTAGCAGCAAACCACCGTGCACCAGCCAATGAAGCCACCACCTGTTTTCTCACCAAATTGTACATTCTTGGGATTTCTTTAGCGGAGAAATATGACCTACCAGGCACTGAATATCTGGGATTTAGTTTCTCTACTAGATTATGGAAGCCAGGCCTATCTAGTATTTGGAATGGTTGCATGTCCTTTGCAATAAAAGATGCTACAGCTGAGTTTGAGTCCTGTGCCTGCTGTGAAGCTGGTTCAAATTTCCTTCCCCTTTCTAATGCCATCAAAATTTTTGATGGCTGCACACTTATTTTTTTTTTTCTTGATCTGATGAGCGCAGTAGCAATAAGGATGATGCCTTGCCTTTACTTCCTTTCTGAGACTGACTCTGAGTCTGATTTTGAAATGAAGTAATTACCATTAAATTTCACATTTGCCTATAACAACATGAATCTAAATTAATAAATTACAATACCTACATTGCAAAAAACGAACACACGTCCATTTTATTCTTCATAATTTTTCCTTTTTAATTAAGGAATCATTCTTGTATACTTTCATGTTTCATCATGTGCTTTTTTGTGCTCCATTCCTTACGTGGTGAGTGAGTGACTTATGTTGAGTCAGATACCACACCACATACTTGTACTGTTTGACTTAAAGAGCAGATGTTTAGTTATTTAATCTCTCTCCCTGTTAACAGGCTGGATAGCTTACCCCTCAGTTTAAAGGTCCTTCAGGGAGCCATCATTTTTACAAGAGTAGATTTTCCAACAAAACGCTTGCAAGATCCAAAATCTGGACCTGCAGCCAAAGTGTTGATACTTCCTAAGTTGGAAGCATGCCCCCATGCTGGCACGTTTTATGATGTCAGTCCTAGAATAGCGCAGGGGCGCGTTCCATAGGCTCTAATGGGGCCAGTATTTGCATGTTGTTTTTAACTACTTTTAAATGCCGGGTTTGAGAAAAGGAGACCACTGCTCAACTAAGAAGCCCCTTCTTAGTTAAGCGGTGGCCTTCTTTTCTCAAACCCAGCATTTAAAAGTCATTAAAAAAAACACATAAATACTGGCCCCATTAGAGCCTATGGAGTGCCCCCCTCCGTGCTATTCTAGGACTGACATCATAAAATGTGCCAGCGTGGGGGCGGGCCTCCAACTTAGGAAGTATCAGCGTTCAGGCTGCAGGTCCAGATTTTGGATGTTGAGTGTTTTGTTGGAAAATTTACTGATGTAAAAATCATGGCTCTCTGAAGGACCTTTAAACCGAGGGGTAAGCTATCCAGCCTGTTAACAGGGAAAGAGATTAAATAGCTAAACACCTGCTCTTTAACATGCGGGAGGGTCTAGTGAGCAAATGCAAACCAAGTAGCACTGCCCACCCAGTCATTTTTACTTGTTTCCAGGCCAGGAGGAGTAATACCCTAAAGGCTGCCATTTGTGGACTCACGCACTATTAGAAATATGACACAGTGGCATGGGAATGATTGGCCTGCCCGTGCAGTAAGAATACCATTAGGAGCTGAAAGTTAAATGCGGTATTGGATGAAGGCCAGCCATAAACTTAAGACAGGTGGCCATCATGAAATGGCAGATTAGCCTGGGGGATCGAATTATTGTCCGTGGAGAACCAGTACAAGTTGAGGCTGGTGTGGGCCCGGGTTGGTGGGTCAGGCAGAGACCATGTTGGGACTTGGGAGTGGGACTGGAGCTGAAACACAGTATTGGATGAAGGCCAGCCATAAATTTAAGACAGGTGGCCATCATGAAATGGCAGCTTAGCCTGGGGGATTGAACCATAGTCCATGGAGAACCAGTACAAGTTGAGGCTGGTGTGGGTGTGGGCCCAGGTTGGCGGGTCAGGCAGAGACCATGCTGGGACTTGGGAGTGGGACTGGAGCTGAAACGCAGTATTGTATGAAGGCCAGCCATAAATTTAAGACAGGTGGCCATCATAAATGCCAGATTAGCCTGGGGGACCGAACCGTAGTCCATGGAGAACCAGTACAAGTTGAAGGTGGTGTGGAGGTATGTGGGTGTGGGCCCAGGTGGCCGGGTCAGGCAGAGAGCCAGAGACCATGTTGGGACTGGAGCTGAAACACAGTATTGGATGAAGGCCAGCCATATATTTAAGACAGGTAGCCATCATGAAATGCCAGATTAGCATGGGGGACCGAACTGTAATCCGTGGAGAACCAGTACAAGTTGAGGTTGGTGTGGAGGTGTGTGGTTGTGGGCCTGGGTGTGCGGGTCAGGCAGACAGCCGCAGACCATGTTGGGATTGGAGATGAAACACAGTATTGGATGAAGGCCAGCTGTAAACTGAAGACAGGTGGCTATGGCCAGTGGTCATCATGAAATCCCTTGCCAAATTAGACTGGGTACACCATAGTCCATGTAGAACCAAGACATATAGAAGGTGTCATGGGCATGCAGGACAGCCACAGTGCCACTGGGAGAAAAAACATCAATTTGGATAAAGGCCAGCCGTGGCCTGACTCACATGGCATCCATCCAATTTGAAAGTAACACCTGAACAGAGAGTAGCACTGCAGTCCAGAAGTGTGGAGCACAGAAGGTGAAAGGATTTTTCCAGTAACAGTTTGTATAATTCTGGAAATGGCTAGCAGCACCAAAATGGATATGACCCCGACTAACACAGATCCACATAGGCTTCCAACAACTAGGTATGACCATTTCCTGGCACCAGCAGCATCTGCACTTAGCTCGTAAAAGGTTCGTCAGAGCCTCCTCCTGACTAACCTCGTACAAGCTAGTACAAATGCTGCTGGCAGTGCTTGTGGTGGGTAACAGTCATACCTAGCTGTTGGAAGCCTTGAAATGTGGATCTGTGTTGGTCCGGGTCATATCCATTTTGGTGCTGCGTGCTAGCCAGTTCCAGAATTCTACAAACTGTGTTACTGGAAAAAATCCTTTCACCTTCTGTGCTCCACACTTCTGTACTGGAGGAGTGCTACTCCATTCATGTGTTTTGGACATTTTAAGCCGAGCGTTGTGTGCCAATGCTCAGCTTATTCACATTATGCCTGGTCCGGGGAGTGCTGACTGAGCCTAATGAGATGTTTCTGTTTGTTTGAGTGACATTATACTAGTTACTTTCTTCACTGATATAATAGTTTTTCAGTTAATGATGCTAACATGGTGGTTTGCTGCTACAACAGAATTGTTGACTGTATGTTTGAGGGAGTATATTTGTAAATTGTTTGCCACTAAGTAGTGAACAGAACATACCAAAAAAAGGTCCCACAAGTACACAGTGAAACTGGACCATGGAGGAGAGGCAGGCTGAGGCAGGCTACCCAATTACACAGGAGAGCTTCCTGAAGATTGCAAACTAGACTGAAAAGATGTATGCACTGTAGTGGTGCCAGCCAAGTCTTGTATGGACTTGGGTGCCATGTCCACCGCTACTACTGCTGCTGAGCCTGTAAAGTCATATGAGGGTGGGCATCATCTAGCTTACTGCATCCAGTCCCTCCATCGTGACCTCCACAGTCAACCTCTAGTGTGCAATGTGTCATCATGCCATACGTCCTATTTTTCTTTTTCTCTATACAAAAACCAGCATTAAATGCCCTAAGAACACCAGCCAGCAGAGCGTGCAGCTGTGCACATTCTTTAAATTACTCATCATGCATGATTAATCCCCCACACTATGACGTCCTGCAAGGGAGAGCATGGGGGCTATTCCCATTGAAGTGAATGTGGCTGGATTTTGCATGGTATGCTAGGTACATAAAATGGCCAGCCTACAATTTTTGAAGGGGATCACTTGAATAACAAGGGCCTACTTAGTCAAGTGGTGCCCTTCATGAATCTTAGTTTCAGACTATCCATTACATGTTGTTCCAAGGATCATTGAGCAAGCCACATTCACTTCAATGAGAATATGCCCCCGCGCTCTCCCTTGCATGATGTCATAGCACGGGGTCGTATTCAATACTTGCATGACAAAGTAAATGAATGTACTGGGCTGGTGTTTTGGGGTAGAAAATATACCATATCCGATATTCCAATGGCTAATTATTCAGGGACTGCAATATTGACCATTAGAAACACAGTGTCCCACTCTGAGATCGACCCCCCCCCCCAAAAAAAAAACACACAGTGACACACACTGCATATTAGACATTGTGTGATACCATACCAGGACATTTTATTTATTGATTTTGTCACATTATTTCTGTAGGAATCAACTTAACAGACTGATACACAAAGGTTGCATTCTTGTGGAAGGCATCCCGAGTCCAACCCATTTGTAATGTGTAATGCAATAACTGTATGTAGAAATTTCAGATTGCATATTTGATAAAAAAGAAACACCATTCAGCATCAGCAGTGAGTACATTTATTTACTTTGTCATGCAATTTAATATGTCCCCACGCTATGAGATCCTGCAACAAGAGAGAACACAGGGGCTATTCCAATTGAAGTGAATGTGGTTCCAGTTTGACATAAATTTAGTGGGCCGCACTTCACTCCACTAAAAAGGGCCTAGTTAGTAGAGCCATGCAGTGTCCTTCGTGAATATCAGACTGACTGTCCATATGGTGGTGTAATTGTAAAAGAAAACATCACCGATCGACCCACCTTCACCTCAATGAGAATACGCCCCCGCACTCTCACTTGCAGGATGTCGTAGCACGGGGCGTACTCAATTGCATGAGAAAGTAAATGAATGTGCTCACTGCTGGCTGTTGCTTTCATGGTGCAAAATGAAATCGGTTCTAAAATGAATAAATACAGGCACTGCAATTACAGTTACAGTACAAATGTTATGGATAGGATGAGTTTAGCAACATTGTTTGGTGATCAACGGAGTAGTTAAGAAGTTGATTCTTAATAGAAAAAAATGTGATCATGTGACAAAAGCACTTTAAAGAAAACCTTAGAATGATTGTAAGGTAAATAATAGAGCATTACATATATATATATATATATATATATATATATATATATATATATATCTCGATTGATCACACTACACTATTGTATCTTTACTTACCATCCTATTTTTCAAACTGGCCTCAGAATGTAAAGCAGGGTGATGACCCTGAGGTGAGTAAACATATTGGATGTATTACCACCCTTTGCAGAAATGTAGACTCGGCAAGTTCTACAAATTGGTCTCCCATCTTCCTGGACTATTCTGTCTTTTTTGGCATACCCAGAATACACCCGCACAGATGATTTTACCTTCTTTGTTGGTGGGTATATTAAAGTGGTCATGTCACTCTGGCTATCATTTTGATAATGTGATGTGCCACTGCTTACAGCAACTGAACCCTCTTTAGAAATTGCGCACGGCAGTGTATCTTTAGCTAGTTGTTGTTGGCTGTGATGTTTTCTTTTTAAATTTGGAGGAGTACTACACACGGTATCTGAATGGGGAAGAGGTTGACTGTGGAGGCACTCATCAGGAGGTGTTATTTCTGTTGATTTGTCTGCTTCCATCACTTCTTCCAAATACAATACTACTTCATTATCTTTTCCTTGTAATGTATCTTTTTTCTTCAACACCGGATGCTGCCATTTTTTGTACCTTATTCAAAGAGACTGGCAGACAAGATCAATGAGGATCAGTATGGAGTACTGTAAGACTGCTACCAATTAGACTGGTCTATCTCGAGATACAACTATGAAACAGACTTCAATCGCACTGTGATTAAGATGTCACACAGTGCATGGATCAGGAGGACCGAGTTGAAATTTTAGAATGGAGGAGGAGGAGAGGAGGGCTAACTCTCAACACGTGTGTGTTATGTTTAAGATGAAGCACATCAGTTGTGCACTACTGTGAAGAAGAGATGCATATAACATTAAAGTGTGATTAGTAGTTTCCTTGAATTAATTCTGCAACTACATCAGTCGTCACCTAGCCTATCAAAGTAAGACGAGTAATAAGAGAAGAACTGAGAAAGCAACAGAAAAGAGACAGATTGCAATGCAAATCTGATGCTACAACTATGAGTTGTGTTGTGTATAACAAGAATAGTTTTGGTAAATGTAGATTAAGAAAGTTTAAACCTGCAGAAACTGCAGTTCTACTTATACTTTACACAGGGTGACTTGCCTTCAGCTTCAATTATACAGACTAGTATTATCAAGCTGCAGTACACCATTCAGTCAGTGTGCTGTGCTGCGCCTGCTGCTATAAGCTTGAGAAATTTAAAACAAACTCACTTGCTATTACTAAATGAAAAACATCCGCTTCAAATGCAAGTATTATCCTGTCCTAATCCTAATTAAAACGTGTCATAAAACCTCAAAAGCGTTCACATTCACAAACAATACCGTCAGTACAGGAATGTTATGCTGGGATGTCAATGTGTCACTGAAGTCTCAGGCAGTCACTGTATTTCAGTTTTTCGAACAAGTATATCAGTAAACAAACATTATCCATCACCCTGCAACAATTAACATGTGAAGAAAAATGCCTGAATATAGATTGTTTTATTCTTTAATTAGTCACTTAGCTGAAGGCTGCATCAAGTTTTTCAGAACGGCATCTGCCAGGGTAACATTTCTGGATCTTCAGTCACTGGTTGATTCTGTTGAGACTGTGGAAGGAAGAGGCCCTTTTCACAGTGTCTCTCTCCCCTGGTTAAAAAAAAAACAAAAAATGCAGCAGACTTTTTGGAGCCCTGGTCCCTTATTAATATATTAGTAAATAAAATCAAGCACATTACACCACTGTTATGCCATAGATATGACATCACCCTGTTATTAACTAGTATGTGCTTTGCAGATGCTGCAGACACTGTACCACTCATGATGATCTAGCCATGTGCCTCTGTGGGAGCCTGTTTGCGGATGATGTAAAAATCTGCAATAAAGTGGACATACAGGATGGAGCTGGGAGGATGCAGAGGGACCTAGGGAAAGTAGAGGAGTGGGCTAGGAAGTGAAAATTATCTCTCAACATGGAAAAATGCAAAGTTATGCACCTGGGCAGAAAAAATTGGAGAACGGACTACAGACTGGGGCAAGCCGCTAGCGGTTACCATGGAGGAGAGGGACCTGGGCATCATCATCTCTCAGGACTTGAAGGTAGCTGGGCAGTGCAGCAGGGCAGTGGCAAAAGCCAGCAGAGTGTTGGATTGTACTGGGGGGGGGAATCACCCACAGGAAGAAAGAGGTCCTGATTTCCCTGCACACCCAGCTGGTCAGGCCTCATCTGGAATATGGGGTCCAGTTCTGGAGGCCTTACCCAAAAAAAAGGATGTGGAGAGGGTGGAGCGGGTACAAAGGAGGGCAATCAAGATGGTGAAGTGGATCAGTCACCCGCCTTATGAGGAGAGGCTGGGAGCCCTCGACATATACCCTCTGGAACTGAGGAGGGAGAGAAAGGGGACATGATAGAGACCTTCAGGTACCTAAAAGGGATCAACAGAGTGCCTACTGAGAACCCATTCCTATCGAAGGGGTGTCCCAGAAAAAGGGGCCATAATCTCCAACTCGAGGGAGACAGGTTTAAAGGCAACATCAGGAAGAACCAGGGGTTCAGTTAATTTATTTTCAGTGGAAGTCTAAACCTTCCAGGAGTCAAAATCTGGAAGTCATTCCAATTTATTGGAAGTCAAAATACTTTCAGGATCCCACTTTCTTTTGGACGTCAATATTCTAGGAAGGACAGATTTATGGATGTTAATTTAATACATTAGTGGTAATATACAATTTCTTTCGGAACAATCCATCATTTCTGACTTCCATGCCTGCAGTTTTGGAAGTCATCTGATTTTTGGTTTTACATCTGGAAGTCAATGACTTACTCCCTCTTGATTTTGGAAGTTTTCGCCTTATTTTTGGAAGTCAAATACTCCTAAAATAGAGTTAACCAATGCCCTGAAAAGAACTTCTTTACCGAGAGAGTGGTGGACACTGGGAATGGGCTGCCTAGGGAAGTGGTGGGCGAGAATTCAGTGGGGGGGGTTCAACAAGAGGGTTTGGAACAGACATAGAGGGCTGTTGAAAGGAGGGGAGGAATCTGGGGCAGGCCTAGGGGATGCTAGGCAAATGGGCAGACTAGGTGGGCCTGGAGGTCCTTTTCTGCTGTCACTTTCCTTTGTTCCCAAGTTTCTGAATGCTGCAACTTAAGCCTCATAATCAGAAAATGCATGTGCTAAAGTATTGAAAATGCTGACAGGAAGAATTAATATGCCCCCCCTGATGCCAATACCATTGTGATCAGGCAGGCCATACAAACATCATAGTGTAAAAGGGAGTATGACTATAGAACAACAATAACTAACATAGTGGTACTGGTATGGTGGTTCAGTCACTGTTCACTCACTACCACAAGAAGCAAGATTAACTCTTTCATGTGCAAAAGTCACAGTAATCCAGTTCTGTGCCCCTTGACTGTGTGTCGGTGCTTCGGGCGATGTGCCTAGCTTCTGCTAGGCGCCACTCTCGCACCGACCGCAGGAACCCTCCTCCCACCAGAGAAGGAGAGCAGTCCTTAGAATGCTCAATCCTTCTCCTCCCAGCCGGCCCTCTGATGACCCAGGCTTGTTCCCGAACCCGATTCCCCGGCGTCGCAAACGGAGTTACAACCACTGCGCCAGCGGGCTGGCTCGGAGCTGGTTAGTTATGCTGCCATGGCCAATGGCCATGATGATTTGTTCCAGTTCCAAACAGTCTAGTAAAATCTTTGAAGAACAGCCCTGACAGTGACCGACACATTCACATCTATGGAGTAGTGCGCACCCCCCCCCCCATACTATCCATAACATGCAGGTACAGTCAGGGCGGATGGATTGGATGATGATCAGGCAGACGGGAGCACACACAGGAATGAAGTGATAGCTCGAGCATCCAACCATTACCCAACCACTCCACTTCTGCTGTGAGGAAGGAGGAGTTGCTGACCCGTGGTATGGCAGAGGCCGAGAGCATGGCAACACTGCACATCATGCCACACATACTGTGGTCCAGGGTGGAAGGCCGAGCGTGACAGACTTAGGTGGCTTAAGTGAAGCCTGCCCTTGACATCAAGTGGCACATCACGCACACTCTCACCAGAAAAATTACCCTGCTCCAACAGGATGACCATCACTACTCACTGTCCTGTACACAGAGGAGATGAGGGACCCATCTGGTGAAGGGTTACACCGGCTTACCCTGGGGTTGGCTATGTGAGGTGTGAGGCTCAGGACAGGGGGCGTTGGAGGGAGGGAGCCTTGGCAGTATGAAGGAGTGGCAGGATGTGGTAGCATGTAGGAGGGTTAAAAAAAAAAATTAAAAAAAAGCTCAAAGACATAACATTTACCAATAAGGTTGACTCAGAGGGCAGGACAGGAGGAACCTTGTCTCACATATACGGACTCATGGCCTTACACCTGAAAAGAAACAGTTTACCGTATAGTAAACATTTAACAAGTTAAACACACAGCAACAACTGTGCATCCAGTGACCCCCACCAGCAGCAGCACAAGCAATGCGTTAACAAATTTACCCTCTGTCTAACAAGTCTTGGTTACAATTACAATTACAAATGGCATGGCTAGCTTACCTGACTTGATAACCACAGGCTGCCACATGCATCCATCCACCTTAGGTTTACAGAGTTTTACAAGCCCTTACCATTACCTGGTGAGTCGAGCAGTGACTTGACTTGAGCACTAATAATATGCTCACACAGACACCACACTTACCATTACCAACAGGGTCAAGGTCAGGAATTTCTCACACTCGCATATACAGCTCACGGCCTGTAGAGAAACAATTTATACCATATATTAACATTTAACAAGTTAATAGGAACACATAATTATGCAAATATAAAATAAACAATGCCACACCAGTGCAGTGACCAGCAGCAGCAGAAGCACTTTATCCCTACCGCCCCCCTCCGTCCACCTCCATTGACCCAAATCCCATCACCCAGTGGCTGACCACCATAATAGCTATTTGTAGGTAAGCATTTTGCAAACAGTAACGTAAATGAATAATAATGAGATAACCAGCAGCTGTGCAGTACACCAGAATCCTCTCCTTGGCCGTGGCATGCTTTACACTTGTTCCTTACCTTTTGCTTCCACGGGGGTCTTGTGGCTTAAAACAATACTGACAGCAAAATACAACCTGGACAGGCCATTACTGTCACTGTCACTATTATTTTAAGCAATAAAATAAGAATAGTAATCAGCAGCTACTGTTACTGCATTAATACCAGTGGTGTTTGCAGCGACATTAAATGGGTAGAATACCCATGAAAACTCGATCGGGATGAGTGCTGCACTTCCATGGCAGTGATTTAAAATATGGACTTTATTCAAAACATGATCCTCCTTTCCTTGCAGCTACGGACTCCCGCCACAACATAGAACTGACCATTGAGCAACAGCTTACTCTGGTATTCATTTGTATCCCCCTCCCCCGGGTCGTGCCTGAAAATAGGCAGGATTTGTCCACTGCACTTACCCGGTCAACAAAAACTAAATAAATAAATAAGGTATGTGGGATGGGAGCGGGTTGCAGCATTTAATTTACAGGTCACCTTTAATTAATATTTGGGCTGCCACACCATGACCTGGAGGACTACCTTCTCTCAGCTTTTTAAGCATCAGTCCAGTGTATGACTTCAAGTTAACAACGCCAGTAGTCAACTAAGTCAGTGGAAGACCTCACCCTCTCCAAGTCTTAATTGTATCAAGCTGCTCACTCATGCTCAGGCAGCATCTCTAATGGGGGACTCCGTTCCTCACCTTCCCTAGTCTGACCCCCACCCTTTAAAACATCACTCATGGCTGAGACATGTTTCGCTGTGATTTTGTGAATGACCCTCATCTCCACCTCCACCACCCTTTCCGTCATTCAGACACTGAGTGTCAGCACAGCAATAGCAATTACTTGAGCAGGAACTTGTGAGGGATCATCAGGCTAGCAGAAATATCAGTTCTGTGACTGTTGCTTAGCCTTGCCCACCCCCACACATGCTGCAGAATCAAGGTTAGCCCGCCCACATCGGTAACTTTACTGTGCTTCCGGGTCGCTGTAGAAAACTATCCCCCCCAAGGCCAGAAGTCAGGAGGAGGGTCGTCACATTTACCTTGGGTGCATAATAAAGTCACATTTACTTTGGGCCACTGCCAGTGGTCAGAGACTTGTGGAAGTCAAAAAGGCAGGTACTGCTAACTGGTCCTCCCACTCCTCCCAATCTAACTACTCTCACTGCTCACACAGGAGGACCCACCTGGCCCAACCACCAGACATTTACACAGGCGTGCTGCTGTACGGTGTAGTGAATTTAAAAAAAAAAAAAGAAAAACATTTCAGTCACACACACACATCTTTTCTTGTGGCTAGAAGGCACCAGGCAGAAGGTCATCACTCATCACATCGGTTCCCTCTGTCTTCTTGACTAGAACCCGATTCTCGATGTGGAAGGACGTGGGACTGGTGGGAGTCAGGACACTGTGGGAGTCGGGACCCGAGGTTGGACTAACCAGTGGCAGACGAGTCGGACTGGAGGAGACAGAGACACTGACTCAGTGGTAGTGGCTGCTGGCTGGCGGTAACCTGCTTGGTGTGGTAGTCGGGTGACTCGGATCGGTGGGCCAGTTAGTTGTGCTGAGCTTCACAGGAGACTCTGACTGGTGGTGGGTGGCAGGGTCGCCTACTGGTCTTCCATTTCAATTCGCACTCCAAAGTGCTATATAAGCACTGAAATGCTCCACCTCTGCTCATGCAGTGTTAGGGGGCATACCAGGGTGATCTGGTATTGGGGTTCCCCTTGCCTCATGATCTTACTGTGGGACGGATAGAGTCGGACTCGTCATCTCGGAGAATGGAGCACGGGCCTTCGATTTCTGGCTGCCGAAACTGCTGCTCATGCACGCTGTCAGGCTGCAGAAGAAAGAGGGTGTTTCTTAGATGCCTCTCACTATTTAACTGCATGCCAGCGTAGAGGCATCTAAGAAGGGGATTGGGCACAGTGGTGGACTGGTGGCAGGTAGGAGGGATTGGACACAGTGTTTCTGACAGTCAGGGCTATCCCACCCCCCCAATCATTGGAAACAGTGGGAAAAAATATGTCCAGAACATAGGGGACAGAATGGAATCCATCAGAACATACACGGCAAGCAGCCAGCTATAAGGCAAGTGGAATTATCACGGTTTACCGGCTGAAACTGTTGTCGCGGTTAAGATAAAAAGTCATGATACTCATATCGCAAGCTGCTGATACCACGATAATGTTTCAAACCGGTAAACCACGGCACCCCAGTCCAAAATGGCCCTATCGGCTGTGAAGGTGACCTCCTCCCCTCTGTGGAGAGAGTTCTCATGGAAATGCAGGAGCCGATACTTTCATTCCCTTGCAGTCCTAACAAATTATCTTCCAGCCCAATATGGTCATTGTTGGAGGGAATGTGGCTGTAGACTGGCCGGCCTTGGTCATCTGCTGTGGCACTGCCCACTCCTGATGCTCTTTTGGTGCGCCCTTCAAATTGAACTAACTGGCTGTCTGGAGGAACCAATAGAGTTGACAGCTGAAATGGTCTTGCTATCAATCTACTGGACCACTCCCCCTCCTGGGTCAAAACTCTGGTACCAATATGCCTAATAGCAGCTAAGAAAGCACTAACTAGAAAATGGATGACAAAGGTAGTACCATCTATACAAGATTGGAGAGACATAATGAAACAAATTTACCAAACGGAGAGCTTTACAGCGGCTCTGCAGGACCATCTTCTGGCCCTTCAGGCCAAATGGAGGAAATGGATCCTTCATCATTCAGGAGTAGATCCAGAGTTTGTACCTTGAAGGGATTGGGGAAGGTAAGGGATGAGATGCTGTAATACTCAAAAGACATAAAATGCATTTTAAAGGTACCCATGATGTTTTTGACAGAAAAAAACAGTTTAATAATAATTACATAGAATCTGCTATTGCAATAAGAAAAAGGGAAAACTCTGTACTCCACTGAAATAAATGGCCTCTATCCTTCTATTAACAACAAACCATATTTATATGAACTGCTGTAACATATGTCAATAACTGTGTTATCCTGTGTGTTGTTAAACCATTTAATAAAAACAAAATTAAAAAAAAAGAAGGAAGAAGGAACCATCATTCACATAAAGGTAATTTGTCAGAGAACGGTCTCTATAGTATGACTAGATTCAAGCCAGATGCCTCAGTTGGAGGCCTCAGTGAGGCCTTAGATGGTGTACTGTTGTCAGGTCTGGGTACCTTACTGTAGAAAGGACATTGTTAGAGTTAAAGGATCCAGCAGATGGTGACCAGGATGTTAACAGGTCTGGAAAACAAAACATATGTGGATAGGCTGGAAAGCCTAGATATGTTCAATTCAGAGAAAAAGAAGATGAGACGTGACCAGATAGCACTGCATAAATTATCCAACAAAACTGAAGTGAGATTAAATTCAGGCTTAGACATAAAAGGAAGGGGCATTTTGACCAGATGACACAGACTGAAAATCTAGGGAGTACGGCTCTGGGGAGATCATAGAAAATACATTTTCCAGCAGAAGGTTGTAGAGTGTGGAATAGTCGATTATCAGAATCAGTGGTATGTGTAACAAGCTTACAGAAGTTCAAGGCAGGTTTTGACAGGCACATAAATCTAAATACTGCAAGTATTAGTGCTGAAAAGTAGGAGATGGTCTCAGTAGGCATTAAGTGGCAACTTCCATTTTGTATTCTTATGACCTTAAATCAGCTGAATTTCATCATGCCTTTGGCCTGAGGATGTATCTCTAACTACTACCTGAGCATGTAACAACATCATAATCCTGTATTTTGACATCACAAACCATTACATCAAAATGATTAATTCCTCATTCACAGGATTGTGACTTCCCTGCATACCCAGTCAATAGGAGTGGGAGGGATGTGGGAGGAATTAAGCTTTTGTTTATAGCACCAGTTGATTATAACAAGCATAATGGAAATAAAAGATCCAAAATCAAATTAAAGACAACTGAGTTTTGTTTGACTTTGTGTGGGGTTTTTGTACACAGTTTAAAGAAAAGCAATGTACTTCTGCTCCCATGATTGGTTCTTTGACTTTGGACTATCAGTATTTTCTTTTTATATATACATTTTATCCTACAATCTCCCCAAGCTGCCCTCTTCAGATCGACCCCCCCCCCAGCCCCATCACCCCAGCATCCCTGGGACTCACCTTGGCCTGCACCCTCTGCCACAGGGCTGCGGCAGTGCCTGGTCACCAGGTGTGGAACCTACAGAGGGTCGATCATCACCCACAGCCCAGGGTGTTTTTCCTGCATTTTTCTACCATCCCATCCCCGTCGCTGGGGTGCACACGCCAGACGTGCATGCGTGGAGGCACGCACATGCCTGCAGAAGTCCTGCAGCACCCTCACTTTCCTTGTGCCCGTCAGACCTGCACTGCTCTTGGGCATCCACCCAGGGGCAGTCATTTCATAGAGCTCAAATATATACTAGAGGGGGCTAGAGGGTAGACTCCAGTAGCTCAGTTGAAGCCACGTGTCTGCCACATTAGAGGAGGGTTGAGGAGCTGGCAGATAACAGGACCCCTTCTGGAAACTTACGATAGTGGCACTGGCACACTGTTTTGACAAAACTTGAGTAACGCATTACATATACAAGCAAAGGACAAATGAGCATACCTTGTTTTTGTCACCACAATGTGCGCCTGCTTCTTCACTTCCTTGCTGTCAATGGTGCTTGTTACCCAACCGGATCAGCAGATGTCAGTCAAAACAGTGTGCCAGTGCCACTATCTTAAGTTTCCAGAAGAGTTCCTGTTATTTGTCAGCACCTCAACCCTCCTGTAATATAGTGGATGCGCAGCTTCGGCTGAGCCATTGGAGTTCACCCTCTAGCCTTCTCTAATATATATTTAAACTCTATGAGTTGTTCGACGGGAGCGCCAGCGCCAGCCGTCCCTCCCCTGGAGAAGAGAGTAGTCCGCCGGACACTCGATCCTCTCCCTCCCCAGCCAACCCCTGGCAGCCCGCTCGCACCGCAAACATGGGTTGCCAGCATGGCAGGAGGTAAAGCACGGATGCCTCAGCCCTCCACGCCACTGGGCCAGCCTTGGACTATCAGTATTGGCAACTTTTTTTGCTTGTGTTAACAAGACTCAGCTTTTGTGGTTTGCTTATTTTAATTCATACAAACAAAACTTTGGTCTTGATGGAATGAGTCTGAATAAATACTAACAAACTTTTCAAAGGAAGTTGAGTCATATGAGGAGGGCAATGTTAAGTACTCACTTGCCCATCTCTCCCCAGGAAGTAGTACTCCGCTGTCTCAGGGTATTACCAGGAAATGTGACTAAAAGGCTTTCCTACTTTCCTATTTCTCACAGGCGTGTTCCCTAGATCAGCAGAAAATGTGCACCGCACTTCCTTTTCCCTGGAGCATTACATCAACATTACTTTTCCCTGATCTTTGTTCAAGTCATTATGAACTTCGTCAAAAAAGTGAATTCAGCTATGATATTCCTTGAGCGGAAATATAACAGTCTACAGAAAAATAGACCAGTGTTACTAATTAGCTCCACCCAAAGTCTCAGAACTGCTGCATCAATATGTTTGCCTGTTCTCTTAGACTACAGTGTGGCTAACACAGTGAAGCTACTAATTTTGGGATGTGTGTGTGCGTGTGCGTGTGCGTGCCTGTGTCCGTGTATAACATTTAACGTTTGGAAAAACATTCCTCTTTCTAGATCCAAGTAAAATTCAAAATAACAGAGCACATAGTTCACTTTATCAAATCAGAGATCATGGGGAGTTACATGAATTATAGTACAAACCACGTTCCTCTTTTTATGAAAGGTAATTATGTTGCTTTTTTTTTTTTTTGTAATCCCATTACCGGTGTAGCCCTTCCTCCATCTGGTCACCTTCCAGCCCTGTCTTAACCTTCTTCGTCACTTACTCTGCCATCCAGGGAGATCACAGACCACTCTCCATTCCCTTGGGGTGGAGGATTCAGAAAGGGTACCCCTGCAGATTCATCATATGCAGAAAGGTGGTGGGTACTCAGCTAAGGGGAGCCAGAACATGCTGTTTCCATTCTGTGCCTTCACCTACCCTTCAAGACATCACCAGGAAGGGCTCGAACGTGTGCACATGGACACTGTTCAGGTCGAGTCTCCCCTTCCTAAGCAGCTCCAGCTGCACTGCCTCTTGTGGTCACCCAGGTAATGGTAGAACCCGCTGTCCTTCACACTGGAGGAGGAGAGTATCTGGGACACTCTGTCCACTGTCCACAGCCATCCCCCAGCTTCCCAGGCTTGTTCATAAACCTGAGGCACCAGTGTCATGAGTGGGAAGCAAGCAATAACACACAACGAGGTGTGGTTTATCACCTGATAAGAGCACGCTCAGGGGTGTACTGGGCGTGCTCTTATCAGGTGATAAACCATACCTCAGAGTGTGTTATTGCACTTATAAAATGGGCCCCCTTACGCAGAAATTTAAAATACAAAAAAGAAAAAGTTGTGAAAGTGAAAAGATGAGGGAAAGAGAGTTGTTTTTGGTTACAAAGATAAAGTAGTCCCTTTTTGTAGTATTACCTTGTTCAGTAGTAGAGGTGGTTGTCTTCCTCCAGTGGAGATTGTGGTCAGGTTAGGTTCCTATCTCAATTAACCCCTCCCCATTTAAAAAAAAAAAAAGAGGCACACATAAGTTGTATGTTTGTTTCTATAGCTGTCTGCAATGAAGCGAGTGAAGAGAGTCCCAGAATTCAAATCTCTGTATATACAGAGTCAGGAACAGTGAGCGTTGCAGCAACATAAAATAATAAAAAAAAATAATGGATCTGCTGCTCTACTGTCACACTGCTATCAAACTTGCAAGAACTGCAGAACAGTTTTTAGTGAATGGCTGGCTGTAATGGGAGCGAGTGTGTCCCTCACAGGCTGCCATAGACAGACGCTGCTTGCTTTCTGTGTCTGAACAGTGATGAAGGAGAAATTATTTTAAAACTGATAGAGGTTTCTTGGAAGTTTGGTATAAGTACGAGCATAGGACAGCGTTTTTTTTCTTGATCCTCCGTAGCTCTCCCGCTACTTTCTGTCAACTTCCAGCAGCTTCTCTTAAATCCCCCCAAGAAATGTTTTCCTTTAATTTCACATATAAAGTCTAATCTGTCTTCATGTCTCCTCCTTAGCATAACCGACCATGTTGTCTTCTTGTCTCTTAGTAGTCAATGTACCGACCACAGTCAAACAACCGGCAACATTCCCGTGACATTCAAATCTCGCTAGATACCCATTCTTGGAGTACCATCCTTAGAAATTGTATTACAATACAACTTAGTAATTTTGTTAAAAACTGATTATGCTATATGCTAGAATTTCATGGGTGAGCTACCTGGACTGTCCTACAACATGCAAACACCGTCATCCACCTTAGGATCAGAAAGGATGTTGGGGAGTGGCCAGTTACTGGAATGTAGCTGCCACTCCCCAAGTGATCAAGATAATATTGAATACAGCAGAGAGGGCCCACATCGTTTTTATACTAGTTGGATCCCTTGTCTTTCTAATAACATATTGCACTATTTCTGGTGCTGTCAGGCAGCTCTAAGTATTTTAAAACATGAAACACTGATACTGTTTTCTTTCCAGTGAAATGCAATAGGCCGGGTTAACAAACACTGATTGCCTCTGCTGCCCTATACCCAGCAATGTCCGTTGCCTCTTGTACTCTTCTGCTTTACAAACTGTACCATTGTACACTATATATAGTACACTTATTCAGAGCCGTGCCTCAGCTACCAACTTTCTGAAGCCTAAAACTGGGACGGTCCATCCTGACCATGACACCACTCCCACGGTGTCACTCCCATGGGCACCACCGCAGACAACGCTGCACACAGTCAATTACATTTTGCTGCTTGCTCTGGCCATGCCACCCCACAGTAACATCAGTAGCAAACATCCAGATTAAAACAATACATCATTCTGACCTTGCAGAGACAGTATCTACTGAAGTAAGCTCAGGAGACCGATGAAGTGAGACCGACGCAGAATCACACTCTCTTACTTTGTGGAGTAAAGGGGAGAAGCAGGGAGACATCGCTAATTAAAACTTTACAACAGGTATGCCACTGTTGCCTGACCATGTTTGTCTCCTTACCAGAAAATCTTAAATCCTGCCTTGTGTCGGATTGGAGTTCTCCTCGTTTTTTTTGTCTTCCCCAGGAAAAGAAAGGAGAAAAGAGGCTTGTTAGCTTGTGTCCACGGGGGGTTCCTTGAGACAGCCCCTGGTGGGGGTTGGACAAACAGCCAGTTGGAATGGCTTTGCCAGAGGAAAAGAAGTCCGATCCTAGTTTCCAAACTGTAATCATCAGTCACCTTATATCGTATTTGATCTTCTTCTACATCAGCCTTCACAAGATATTTGAAGGGGTGTAATTTTGGATTTATTTGTTATTTCATGTTATTTATGTTTTTTTATGTGTAGTTTTTAAGAATGATTGATTGATCAATTAAAAGTGGGATCTTTTTCCTGAATTTTATAGTTTTATGGTTAGAACTTTCAGTTAATTTTTCCATTTTAAAGTGTTTTTAAAAAGTTTTTTTTTTTCGTGCCAAAGAGTCTTACCCACCATGGATTTGTGTATTTATACACATGCGTGGCGTCCTGTCTCCAGGTCTTCTCTGGTGTGCGGAACTTTCCTACAGATTATTTTCAAGCGCTGTTTAATCTAATCTAAGATTTATTTATTGATATTTTGAGCTTTTAGACTTTAGCTTCTTGGTTCCTAGCATGAGCATGTTTATTGTGACTGGGCTTTGAATAAAAAGTTTGTTCGCTTGCTTGCTAGTATATATTGCCCGACTTTTTGTTGGTTTTTGGTACCTAAAAATTCGGGTGCGAATGCGAACGTCAGGGTCTCTTGTGGATCTCAGCATATTTGATATAATGAACTACAATCTTGCATTTCAAAAAGTAAGTTAAATTAAATCATAAAAAATGAGTTACTAAAGGTGTTTTCCTAAAATAAGAAGCCTACACTTCTATATTTTTATTTTTTTGCACTAGGTTTTGGGGTGTTAATATATTTGTATAGGTTGTGAGTTTTCTTTTACCTAGGGGGATAATTGTATGGCAGTTTACCAGTTTAGCTGCTTATCTGATTTGTATGTCTGTATACTCTGCCTTCGCTTGGATCTCTATTTATTTTGCATTTTGTGTATTTTAATGTATTGCTCAGCAAAAACAAACCTTGAGGATTCCACCATACTGCATTGTCAAAGAACTTGTTCAAGAATCTTTTTTGAGATCCGGAAATGGAATCCTAAACCTATAGGGGGGCCTGATAAATACTGTTTACTAGGCCAATGATTCTGTATTTTATATGGACTGTTGGGTCGGGAAACCTCTGTTCTTCATACTCATACTTCTGTGTGGGACCTGTATATGATTTGACAATGCGGGACTGAAAAGATTGAGCACTTGTGTCCTGAGAAGGAAATAGAAGGAAATTGATATTTGTTCATTCAAGGACCCTTATAAACTAAGGATTTGTTTTATTTTATTTCGTCTTCTCCTTCTGATATGCCACCTATTACAAGAAGTAAGATGTCTCTCAGTGATTAATTAATTCTGACTGAGTATGTACATAAAAAAGCCAAACAAGGTTTAAAAACTAAACAAGGAGGGCCTTTCAAGGGCATCCCAAAAATTCCCTTCTCTTTAAAAAAATTAGCTACAAAGTCACTCGGTAAGAAACAAAATTGTCTTATTGATAACAGACCTATATTATAAGAAAATAGCAGGAAAATTAAGGCTATGGCTAAAAAAGGGCATGCTACTCAATTAGCATCAACTCCAAATGGGGGGATTTTGAAATTTATTGATATTGTAACACCACAGGCTAATAGTGATAATTCTAAGATTATCACAACGGCAGAGATTACACCATTTATAAGTAGAGAGGGGGGCATGGGCCATCATTTAAGTAGTAATAAGTTAGAAAGGGTTAGCCCAATTAAACCAGGAATCACAGAGGAGTCTGAACAGAACTTAGCTACCAAAATCGATTTTTCTGATATTTTTCGTAACTTGACTACATTAGATACAGAGTTGAGAAGCATGAGAGAAACATTGAGGTTCTAGGGACATGGATATGTTGTTCATCCACACTGTCTGGCAGGTTTCTTGCCGCTTTAAATCTTGCCGGAAGGTCTTCAAGCTGGCTCCTCCCACCCACCCGGGTGGTAAAACTCTCGGCTCCGCCCCATGACGTCAGATCTTCCTTACCGCTTGGAAGCTCAGGTTCCCTCCTTAACGCTCTGCGTATAAGACTGGTTCCTAATTCTTCGAATTTTCGAAATTAAAAGTTTTGCTAAAAGACTTGGTCTTCTCTCCCTCGCTTGATTGCGATGGACAAATCGACTCGGTTTCCAGAGATGCCCTTGCGGGCAGAAGATGTCGCAGACGGATCCGCACTCACGTGCATCTGCTGCTTGGGCCTTGAGCGACCGCGGGCCCTGCGACCTGTGCTCTTTTCGCCTACGCCTCGGAGACCGTGCTGCCCGCTTACAACTGGGGCGTCCCGAGAGAGATTTCCTCCGGTAAAGTCAAAAGAGGCCCGGTCGGCGGTGTCTGTGGCGGCGGGCTCGGCGGATCAGCTCGAGCAGATGATCGCCCTCGAAGAGGAGGTGGCACGGGCCGCTTCTCCCTCGGCTGCGGCATTTGTCCCCTCTCTCTCGGTGCCTCTTATTCGGCTTCTTTTAAGGAGCTTTGTCTGACCCTCTCAACTAAAGGTGAGGGTCCAACTTCTTCTGGACCGTTTTCTCGGTCCAAAAAGAGAGACAAGGGTAAGTCTCACCGTCGACGCTTTTGGGAGCGGGAAAGATCCCTCTCCTCGAGTTGTCGGCCGTCGACTTTGGTCGACTTCGCCAAGCCGCCACTGGTCTCATGGTGTCCCCGTCGAGGCCAGTTGAGCTGGTCGTGACGCGGTCGAGATGTTTCACCCATTGGATGGGTTGTTGGCTGAGAGCCAGAATCCCTCTCCCGGTTCCCTCGGTGGGAGTTGTGGATCCCGTCGGTTGTCTATGCCTCCGTTCCGGAGCCTTCGTTGAATCGTCCAAACCAAGAGTGCTGATTCTCGCGACACCTCCCCGCACCGCCCTCGGCATAGCTGAGGTTCTCGGTCTCGTCTCGACATCTTAGCGGTCCAGCCGATCCCGCCCGTCATAGGTAGTCTCGGTCTCGCACCGCAGCAATGCGCCGCGCTCTCCTCTTCCTCCTCCTCGGACGAGGGAGGCTTGGCGCAAGTTGCGCTGCGGAGGTATGAGGAACTCATGTGGCAACAGTTCTTCTGACTGGGAATAAGCCGACGCCGCCGCCTTCCCCGCCATTAAGTGGTTGTCACCGAGCGGCCAAAACAACCCCTCGCTTTAGCCGAGGAGCCTGTTCCCAGGCTGGTTGTTCGGCCAAATCCAGCTGCCCCACCGATTCCGGTGGAACCTCTGCCTCCACAGCCGTTAGTTGGGGCTCCGACCAAAAATTCTTGGTCGGCTCAGGGTCTGCCCCATAGGCTGTCTGTCACCCTCACTCCCGACCGGCCTCGGCAGGTGGAGGGTGGCTCAGGCCCGAGGCAGCTCTTTGAGGACTCTTCCAAGTCCGAGGACGATTCTTCCCTTTTTCTCCAAGCGAATGGACTTGGAGTCCTCAGTAGGACAGTCGGCGGACGATAGCCCTTCGTCCTTCCTAGGATTCCTTCAGCTCATCTCGGAGTCCACCGGGATGAAGCTCAAACCCGTTTCTAAACGTTCCAGGTATCCCCTCACGGAGATTCTGGACCGAGGGGATTCCCCTACGGAGGTCTTTCCGGTGGCCGAGGCCATAGTGGGTCCGGCCTTGGAGCTCTGGCAGCGCCCTGCTTCCTGTCCTGTGCCTTCGGCCAGGTTGGCCAGGAAGTATGCGGTCCCTACTGGTTCCCTGTCCGGTTTTTCAGAACACCCCTCGGCTGAGGGGTTGGTTACCGACAGCGTTTTCCGGCATGCCAGGAACGCTAGGGATGTGGACAAACCTCCCGACAAGGAGTCCAAGAAATTGGACTATGCCGGGCGAAAAGTCTATGCTACGCCCTCCCTCGGCCTTCGCCAGGCCAGTTCGGCCGTCCTCAAGGCACATTTTTCTCATGCCCTGTTGGGCTCCCTGGATGAGGTCGTCCCTCATCTTCCCGCGGATCTGCAGACCACGGTCAGGCAAGTGCGGGACCAGGGCAGGGCAGTGGCCAAACAGCAGCTCCAGACTGCTTTAGACATTGGGGACTCATGTGCCAGGTCTGTGGCGGCCGCAGTGGCTATGCGTCGTCGGGCTTGGTTGAGGATATCCACCTTTACCTCAGATACCCAGCACAAGTTGGCGGATGTTCCCTTTTTGGGGACTGACCTCTTCAGCCCTGGGGTGGATGGTCACCTGCAGAGGATCGAGAAGTCCAATGCTACCTTGGACTCGGTCTCTTCCGCTCAGAAGGACAAAGGCCGCAAACCACAGCCTAAACCCTTTTGTCCTTCTGCGCCTGCGGCGCGTCCGGCCCAGCAACGTCAGAGCCAGCAGGCTCGGGCTTGGCATCCCAAACCCAAGCCCGGGGCTTCCTCCAACAGGAAGCAGGGAGGTAAAGGCCCAGGAGGTCCCTCGGCCAGTTCCTCCTCTAAGCCTGCCCAGTGACGGGCTGAGGGTGTCGCCCCAACCCTGTCACCTCACTCCAGGTTCCCCCCGTGGGGGGACGGCTCCGGCACTTCTTTTCCACCTGGTCCGTTATTGCCACGGACAGGTGGGTACTGAGGTGGTGGGAAAGGCCTGCCTCTAGAATTGGAGCAGGCCCCGCCCTTCAGAGCTGCCGCACCTTGGGGCCTCGTCTCCAGAGCCCTCACTGTCGGCTTGTCGGGCCGACGCCGCCTCCTCCTCCAAAAGGAGGTGATCAGGGAGGTGGCGGACCCTCCCTCAGACCTGGGGTTTGTGTCCAGGTACTTCCTGGTTCCGAAACGGACAGGGGGCTGGCGCCCCATTCTCGACCTACACGACCTGAACAAGTTCCTAAGGTCTCAAACCTTCAGGATGGTCACTCTGGCTCAGATAATACCATCCCTGGAACACGGCGTGTGGTTCTGCTCTCTGGACCTGCAGGATGCATTCTTTCGCGTCCCTATCCGTCCATCACATCGGAGATTCCTTCGCTTTAGAGCGGAGGGATCCCTCTTCAAGTTCCAAGCCATGCCCTTCGGCCTGTCTCCAGCTCCCAGGGTCTTCACCAAATGCATTGCAGTGGTGACAGCTTTCCTGCGGCGCCGAAGGGTCTGGGTGTACCCTTACCTGGATGATTGGCTGATAACAGCCCCCTCCAGACAGGAGGTGGAGCGGTCCAGAGATCTGGCCCTCCAGGTTTGCTCTCAAATCGGCCTTCTCATCAACGAGGCCAAGTCGGAACTCGAGCCAAAGCAGGTGATTCTGTTTATCGGGGCAGAGCTCGACTCTCTTCGAGCCAGAGCATGGCTCCCGGCGGACAGGGCCGAGGTTCTTACCTCCTTTGCCCAATCATTTCTGGTTGGGCAATCGCACCCTGCCCGGGACTTCCTGCACCTCCTGGGTCTCATGGAGGCCTGTGCCAGCGTGGTCCGTTGGGCATGCTGGCACATGCGCCCCCTTCAGTGGGGACTGGCCAGCCAGTGGTCACAACGCTGCAATCCTTTGGACCAGCTAGTGATGGTGACCCAGGAGATGTGGAATTTTCTCTGGTGGTGGACCGTTCCATCTCATCTGCAGGAGGGCATCCCGTTTGTCCGCCCCGAGCCGACGGTCTCTCTATCGACCGATGCCTCTTTGATGGGTTGGGGTGCCCATCTGGGGGAACACCGGGAGCATGGCCTCTGGTCCCCGCGGGAGTCCCGATGCCACATCAACCTGCTGGAGCTCCGAGCGGTCCACCTAGCTCTCACCGCCTTTGCTCCGTTTCTCCGGGGTCAAGTGATCCGAGTCCAGACGAACAATACCACGACCATGTACTACCTAAACTGCCAGGGCGGGACGCTGCCCATGCTTCTATGCAAGGAAGCTCTCCAAGATTTGGTCACTGTATGCAGCCTGGAGGCGGATCTCCTAGCCATTCATGTGGCAGGAGCCTCCAACACCCTGGCCGATGCCCTGAGCCGGATAGGGGCAGCATCTCAGAAGTGGTCTCTCCTGCCGGAGGTAGTACAAGATCTGTTCTCCCACTGGGGCACACCTCAGGTGGACCTGTTTGCCTCCAGGAGAACGCCAAGCTGAGGTTGTTTGCCCGCCTCAGCAGGGCTCGCTGCAGGGGGATGCCTCTCAGGCTGTGGACCCTCGGTTTTCTACGCCTTTCCCCATTTCCCTTGATTCACAAGAGTTTCAAAGCAAGGAGGGACAAGGCGCAGGTGATTCTGATAGCCCCAGACTGGCCCTGCCAGTTCTGGTACACAGATCTCATCAGCCTCAGCTCCAGGCTGCCGAGGCAGCTTCCAGCTCGCCCGGACCTGCTCTCAGTCAATCAGGGGAAGGTGTTCCATCCGGACCTTCATTCCCTGCACCTGACGGCCTGGTTCCTGAGCAGGTAGAGTTCCAGTCCTTGAGTCTTTCCGATGAGGTCCTCTATGTTGTTGAGGTGTCCCGTAAGGAGTCGACCAGGAAATGCTATGCCTTCAAATGGAAGAGATTTTCCATTTGGTGTCAGGGCAAGGGCTTGGACCCTTCCTCCTGTCCTTTGGCAAGCATCTTGGACTATTTATGGTCCTTCTAGTCAAGGGCTTAGGTCGGCGACCCTAAGGAGTGCACCTGGCAGCCATCTCTGCCTTACTGGGCAGCGGGCGGGGGGCAGTCGGTGGCGCAGGAGAAGGTGGTCTGGCGCTTTTCAAAGGCCCTTGATCACATTTCCCCTCCGGTGCAGAACCTCCACCCTCCATGGGATTTACTGCTGGTATTGGCAAAGCTCATCGGGCAAGCTTCATTCGAACCAATGCACAGGTGTGAACTCTCTCACCTGTCGTGGAAGACCGACTTCTTGGTGGCTATCACGTCAGCCAGAAGGATGGGAGAACTCAGGCGCTTGCATCCAGTCTCCTTACCTGGTCTTCCACAGGGACAAGGTTGTCCTCTGCTCCCCCACCGAAATTCCTTCTGAAGGTGGTGTCGGAGTTTCACCTTAACCAGGTGTTGACTCTGCGGTGTGTTTACCCCAATCACACCGGAGGCGAATACAGGCTCCATACTTTTGATCCTAGAAGGCGCTTATTATAAGGAGCGCACGGGTTGAAATTGGGCAGAGGTTCGCTAGCTGTTTGTCACCTACGCTGAAGCTGCACCTGGCAGACCTGCAGCCAAGCGGACGATAAGCAGGTGGGTCACCTCTGTGAGATCTCCTACAGGTTGGCGGGCATGGAGCCTCCCAGAGGGTTAAGAGCTCATTCTACCCGTCATACTGCTGCATCAGTGGCTGCTTCCAGGGACGCCCCTATCCAGGAAATCTGCAGGGCTGCTACCTGGAAGTCAGACACACCTTCATTACCATTACCACATCGACCTTGAGTCATGCCGGATGCTGGTTTGGGGCCCAGTTCTCCAGTCTTTATTCCCTAAGTAGGGGTGCGCTTTGCCTCCCTCCTCCCGGAGAACTGCTAGAGTCTGTCAGACAGTGTGGATGAACAACATATCCATGTCCCTAGAAATACAGGTTACTCACCTGTAACAGAAGTTCTAGGAAAGGTATGTTGTTCATCCACATTACGCCACCCGACTCTCCTGGCTTCGACGACAAACCTGAGCTTCCAGCGGGCCAGATCTGGCGTCATGGGGCGGAGTCGAGAGTTTTACCACCCGGGTGGGTGGGAGGAGCCAGCTTGAAGACCTTCCGGCAAGATTTAAAGCAGCAAGGAACCTGCCAGACAGTGTGGATGAACAACATATACCATTCCTAGAACTCCTGTTACAGGTGAGTAACCTGTATTTATGTCATAGTGACGATGAACAAAGGGAAGCTGCTCAGACCCAAATAGAAATCTCTGCAAATAAAATTAACATTAAGAAACAAATAAAAACAAAGCATGATGAAGGGATAGAATCTGTGAAGTATATAGAGGGAGTAAATCAGGTGATGGAGGTTCTGGATCAACTAACTAGGGAATTAACCAGGGAAGAGTATAGTTGCACTTCCTGGACAATGAGCCCTGAGAATAGAAGTATTCCAGACTTGGAGGGTATAACAAAGGATATTATTAATGTACTAAGAGAGCCACTCAACTCTAGTATTTTTTTTGTTTAAACAATTGCTGGATATTAAACAGGACCTTTCCTTTATTAAAGGGAGATATCTAGAAAATAAAAATAAATTGGAATTGATGGAACAAGGATATAAGGAAGGACACAAGGAAGTAGATTTTTTGTTGAAAGTGTTAGAAATAATTCAATCCCTGATCAGAGTATTATTGATCTACCCCTGGACCATGGTTTGGACCAGAGTGGACAGCCTGAACGGGATGTATTTAGCCCTGAGTCTAATGATATTTTTGTAGATAGTTTCTGAGAACAGTCAATTATAAACTATGGCTCTGAGTGTATAATGTTGCCTAATAAAAACTTGAGAGATACTAGCATCTGCAAAGAGATGGCTGAAAAATGTTCCATTTTATGGAAAAAGGGAGAGGAGCAGGAGGCTGCCCGAGGGATTTTAAAGGTTAGAAGAGGTGAGTGCAAGTGTAAAAGTAAGTGCAAGTATGTTGAGGGGAATAGGTTAAAAACTGATAGGTTTTGTAAGGGAAAGGAAATAATGGAGTCTAAGGTACAACTGAAAATAGCTGTAAATCAAAAAAAATGGATTCAGATTCAATAAATGATTCAGATGTTAATTCAGATATACACGAATATCAGGGAGTGGAAATAACAAGTGAGAGTTGCCCCAAGAAGGGAATTAGAATAGAGAAGTTAAAGAAATCAAAGACAAGTAAGAAAGAGAAAAATAAAAAACAAAAACAATGTAAAGGAGAAGTGGGAAGGGGAAAATGAGAGAAATTGAGAAGGAAATCACAAAGAATATCTTACCAGCAGGTGAAAATAAGGAGAAGGCTATTAAAATATTGAACACTCAAGAACAATGTCCATTAAGTACTCAAGACAGAGTGAGCCAAGAGGGAGATGAATATTTTAGAAGTTTTTTGTTAAAGACTTTTGGTACAGATTGTATTCTCCCATTATTCAATGTGTCCTGTATTCCACAGGAAACACAGGGCAAATTATCTGGTTTAATAGTGGATTTGTTAATAAATGTATTGGATGGTTCTAATGTAGTCAAACATTATATTAGTGTAATAAGACCAATTTCCACTTCTGAACTAGTTTTGCTGGTTACTAACCAGTTTTATCTTTTGAAAGCTGTTGTACAGAAAAACAAGGAATTTGAGAGAATGGGAATCCAAGTTGGAGACTTGACCTTGAATGAACTCTTTCCAGAATTTTATAATAATAAGGGATATGCAATAAATCAACAAGAAACTTTAGTTTCTATTTTTGGTCTAAAGCAATTGCATAATGAGAACAAATTTAATTTAAAAAATAAATTGAGTGATTTTTTGGGAGTTTGCTTGGGAACTTCGGTCAGCAGCTCGGTAATCGATAGTGTTAGGAGACCAGAATTCAATGGATGGGTTATATTCAAGGTCAAACAAGAAAGCATGGTTAAGGAATTACATAATAAACTGCCTGCTCTGGATCAATTAGGCATTTATATCTGCATTGATGACTATAATGGCAGATTTGATGATTCACTTATAAATACACATCAGAAGGGGCAACAGTGGGAGATTCTAGTTGAAACAGCAAATAGATATGAAATGCTTTCATTAGAAAATCAATGACAAATGGACTCTGTGAGAGGGAGGCCGTAGGGACAAGTGGACTCACCCAGAGAGAGGCAACAGGGATCAGAAATTGACTCTTTGTACATAATTGAGACCCATAGTCAAGATAAGTTACAAAATAAAGAAGATACATTTAATATTTTGTCCTGGAACCCATCAGTACTTGGGAAAAAATTAGGAGATCCTGAAACAACTGATTATTTTAATTTATTTGATTTGGTTTGTATTCAAGAAACGTGGTCACTTAATAATCTTTTTCTAGATGGTTATAAGTCTTATAATAAATTAGCTAGGAAAATAAAGAAATTTGGGGGAGGGTTGGTGGGCTTTCAATTTTCATTAAACTGGATATCAATATAACCACTGAAGAAATAAGTATTAATAGTAGTGGTCTACAAATGGTTAAAATAACAGTCAAAGATAAGGATTCCTGGTTTCTAATTAATGGTTATTGTAACCCTGTAGGAAGTAAATATGCAGATTTGGACTTCTTTAAGACACTTGATGTAATAATCAGTATCCAAAGTGATTACCCTGAATGTAGATTGTTGATTGTGGGGGATTTCAACACCAGATTAGGTAATTTACAGGCTTGTACTAATGATATTGAGGAAGTTTTGTCTTTAATTGAGGAAGCAAGAGTACAAATTACAAGGAAAGCAAAATATGTGGTAATAAATAAGCGTGGAGTAGATTTGCATAGATTGATGATTGACAGGAATCTATGTTTTTTAAATGGTATTACCTTTTTGGACCTAGAGGGAGATTATTCATTTAGGGGAGGGAACGGTTCCTCAACTATTGATTTTGTCTGGGCAGATATACACATGATTAATCGATGTTATTCTTTATCTTTAAAAATAAGGCCAGAGAGTCAGCACTTAGGTGTTGAACTTAGGTTAAACCTAAAAGAATGCACTAACAAAATAATTAGACATGAACCTTTATTGATCCAGTTGAAAAGGAAAAGAATAGAATGGGAAATGATTGAAGCACAAAATATTGAAGGTATCTTACAAAATGTAGGAATGTTAACAAGATTATTGGAAGCAGCGGATAATGTCCCTAATAATCAAATAATATCTGAATACAATTCTGTTATAAATGTAGTAGCCTGTATAATAACAAAAGAGGTTAAGATTAGAGGTAACAAAAAAGGCCAACCCTGGTATAATATTGAGTGTAAACATGCTAGGAAATATCTCAATAAACAATTTAGAATATTAAAAATGGGTCTGATTAAGGAAAATAATAAGAAAATGAATCAAATAATGAAAATGTATAAGTCAGTCCTAGTAAATAGTAAAAGAAAACATGCTAAACATTTATGGTTGGAATTAAAGAGGGCAGTTCAATCTAATGATAACAAATTGTTTTGGCATATTGTTAGATATGGTACTAAAATCAATGATAAAATAGAGACATATATTGAACCTAATATCTGGGAAACTTATTAAAAAAAATGTTTAGCAGGGAAGAACCTGATTATCTCTACAAATTAATACAGGTGGGGACAAGGGAATGAAAATATAGACCTAATGATGAGATAACAGTAAAAGAGATAGAGACTGCAATGGATTCATTTAAAAGAAGAAAGGCTCCCAGTCCGGATGGGGTTCCTCTGGGTGTTATAATCAGGACCAAGCATTATTGTATTCCCTTCTTATATAAATTGTTTAATCATGTTTGGGTAACAGGGACAATCCCAATAAGTTGGAACTTAAGTATCATAGTACTAATACTTAAAAAAGGTGATAGAAGGGATCTGGGTTGCTATAGGCCAATTAGTTTACTTGATAACTTGGGGAAATTATGTACAAAAATTATTAATAAAAGATTGTATTGTTGGGCGGAGGTCAATAATGTAATTGATGAATCACAGGCTGGATTTAGAAAAGGTTATTCAACAATGGATCAAGCTTTTGTTTTGGCTAACCTTATATATAAATATGTGGTGGCTACAAAACAAGTACTGTACTGTACATTTATAGATCTTATGTCAGCTTTTGATAAAGTCAATAGATTTCTTCTTTGGGAAAGACTCCTCTCAACTTGAAGTAGATCCTTCACTACTGGAAATGATAAGGCTGATGCATCAGGACAATTATGTCAGCATCAGGTATAACACTGAAGGTGAACTAAGTAACTGGTTTGACTCCAACATAGGGGTTAAACAGGGTTGCTCTTTGGTACCTCTGTTATTTAATTTGTATTTCTGCACTGTACTTAATAAGATGTACGATGAAGAATTTCGTATGTCAAAGATTGGAGTAAGAGCACTTCCTTATTTGGCTTATGCTGACGATGTGGCTTTACTTTTAACAAGCCATTTAGGCATGACAAGAAGTTTGGATACAGTTTATGTAGAAAGTTCCAGTGCAGATCTTCAAATTAACTATAGTAAAACCAAGGTATTGATTTTTGGGGAAAATAGGGCAATTATAAATATTATATGAATCATAACAAATTAAAAGTAGTAAAACATTTTTGTTATCTGGGAATAACTTTTAGCCAAAAAGGAATTTGGTGCGAACATCTGAAGGAAACCAAGTTAAAGGCAGAGAAGTTTTTCCCTGCTCTTCTATCTTTTTTCTCCAGGTTTGGAGAGAACTCCATTAAAGGTAATCTAATGGTTATTGATGCCAAGATCAAATCCCAGCTCCTTTATGGAGCTGAAATTTGGAGCATTTATTACAACAGTAAAATAGGACTTGACCCCTGTTTGAACAAACTCTATAAGAGGATGTTAGGGTTACGAATTACTTCCCCATCTTTGTTAGTGAGGATTGAGATTGGTAAGGTTTCAGTTGAATGTCAAATACAGCAAAGACTAGTAAATTATTGGTTAAGGGTCTTTAGAATGAAACAGGAATGGCTCCCTCGGATCTGTTTGGAGGAAGGTATAACATATTTTCACTCATGAATAATTTTTCCCTGTATGAAAGTAGTAGAATAAATAAACCACTTGGCTTGTTGTCAATAATTACAGATTGTTTAAGATCACCTTTAGCACAAATAAGAGAACAAGTTAATTCTAGGATAAAAAATGTATTTGTGCAAAAAGACTTGGAGATTAGTAGATTGTCTAAAGCCTACCAATGGATGGCTAAAAATAAAAGATCCCACAAATTAGAATTATGCTTAGATATTCTACAAAACCCAAAACATAGGAAAGCAGTTACTAGATTTAGCTTTGAATGCTTCTCGAGCAATATTAGAAAGGGGAGATTTGAGAAAAGAAAAAATGCAGATCTTTTTTGTAAATGTGGGTTAAGTCAGGACAATTTATTACATGTAGTTATGATTTGTCCTCTGTATGAAAAAATGAGGTCTTCCCTTTTGGGTAATTTAATTCAGTGACTTAATTATCAACCAGATTCCATACTGACATAACTGTTGAAAACACAGGAAGAAGGGTACTTGTCACTGTGGCCTCCTTCTTAAGATATATAGAACTTAAAATTTCCATTTGAAACCTTGATTTAGATAATAGTATGTTGGATTGTTTACTCATAAATAAACCATGTTGAAACATGGAGTATACTAATGTATTATCTCATGGAAATATGGCCAAAACATGAATGATTGATATAGTAAAGGACAGTATTTGTTTGGTTAAGAGGAAATTAATATTTGATGATCTGATGTTATAAGAAATGTAGGTGCTGTGAAAGTGATTATTTATTGACCTATAGTATTTTTAACTGAATGTCTGTTATGTATACATTATTATGTGTTTTTATATTGTTATCTATGTCTGAAATTGTAATGGCATAATATGCTGAACAATAAAAATTTTGAACATCATTCTGCTGCAGCAAGTTCAAAATCATGATGTACAGAAAGTTCATTAGAAGCAAATCTGCATTAAATTGTGATCAGACATTCGCACTGCATGTATTGCTCCTCCTGACAGTCCCATCCAACCTGTTTACACTCACCTCATTTGCTGAGCAAACTTCACTTCAGTGACTCATACCACCACACCAGATTGTTTTCACACACTTCTCCACAGCTGATCAGGTCCGGGTACCTTAGTTCACTGCTGCCGGTCTCTTTTCTGTCTGGAGTCCCATTCAGCTGCTGGCAGCTAGACGCTCACATGTGCTTGTTTGCACTACTACCCAGTCTAATCTAACAGGAAGGAACATGCCTTACTGTGCTCCTACTGACATGCTTGTGGTGCAACATAGGCACTGGGGTTGAAGTTGCAAACTGCTGTCCAGCCTGAGCAGCGCAGCAGTGGTGCTGAAATAACTGTCACTCGTGGATTAGCAGTCAGCGAAAAAAAAAGAGGGATAACATTGGGACAAGTAAGCAAAAACCAGGACAAAAGTGACGTTTTGCAAAACTTGTGAGGACACTGGGATATGCTGCCTAAAATAGGGACTGTCCTAGGAAAATAGGGACTGTTGGTAGCTTTAAGCTGTGCTCAAATGAGTGTCTTCAGTATGTTCCATTCACTTAATTTTTATGATAAATTATTGAAAATGGTCCTGTTTAAAAGAGATGAAAAGTGAATGCTTTTTCATTGGAAGTAATGAGCCTTTTATTTTTTAACCACAGTATCTCAGAACATACCAGGCATGTCATTGTACTTCACCATTTGTTGTCATTTAAACAATTAGAGCATTGGGATCTCTCTTATTCCTTAATAAGACCCTGGAACTCACATGCACATTATGGTGCACCTGTAGTTGAGTTTTTTTCGTTTCAAACTTCATGCTCTTTAGCAGTGTGTTCAGTCAGTTGTATTAAAAGTAGAGCTACTGCTTTGGATTGTAGTTATTTTTTTAACTCATAATGAAATTATTTCAGCATGTGGACTGGTGGCTCATAAAACATGCAATAACATGATGCAAGTATGTTTTAATGTTAAACACATATGCACGTACACACATTTAAAAGCCAGCTGAGTATAGGTTTTATGCAAGTTTCCAAATGACTGTTGTTTTTCTGATGGGAACCTATAATAAAGTCCTTCGGGAGGGATCACTTAGCGTTCCTGTGACATTTTACTCAGGTTTACAGTAATTTAAAGCAATAGTTCACTAAACATACAGGGCCTCATGGGGTCAGAAAGGAGATTAGTACCCTTCATTACCTGCTCATCGCTAATGCTGTTTCCACCATGACTTGAGGTACATACCAGTTTTAAATACAGGGGTTTCACACACAGTCACAAGGGGTTACCAGAGAGTGGTCATAATGACAACTTAGCATCAGTCCCTTGTTTTGCACCTGGGTTGCAAGCTTCTCCCTGTGCTGTCATTATTGACATATTGATTATGGGGGGAAGGGACTGCGGTCACCATGGAAATGGCTGCAGGGCCAGGCACCAAGCCTGGCAACCCTGGCGGACTTTGTTGTGTAGTTTTGTAACACTCCTTGCCTGTAAAAGCACAACAGGCAGGCAGTAGGAGTGTTGCAAAATAGTGACTACCTCCAGAGGAGCTGGGGAGGGACCAAGATCGTTAGAGGTCTGTTTCAAGAAGAGCCAGCAGAAGGAATTGGACTAGGAAACAGGGTTCCATTGCGAGCCAGGGCAACAGAAGGCTTGTGGACCAGGTGAGGAGGCACTAGACCACCAGGGAAGTCCAGAGAAAATGAAGAAAACTCAGCATATCTCCTGCTTAGAAGCGGGCCTAAAGATGAGGGTCAGGCGGGTGGTGAGATGACTACAGCTGTAGTACTACTTACAACAAATCCAGCCCATGGCATAGAAATGTCAGAGTGGCACTGTGTCCCACTCAGTGGCTCTCCCATGCCATTCCATTAGCAGGTGCAAAACATGTTTGCACCCACTGACATCTGGCAGAGTGATTTGCACTGCGATGTGGTTGTCAGAGAGACTCCTCCACTACAGCTAAGTCTATCCTTTCCGCATGGCAGTTTTTGGTGGTGGTACACCCCTTATTTTCACTAACTGTGACTGTGTATTGGGCCATAAATATCTGCCATCAGCACTACAACTTTGGCCTCTGTCATGCTTATGCAGACTCCCACAGCTTCCAATGGAAGTGCACACAAGCAAGGCTAAGCTTTATGTGGTCAAAGTTCAGTGGACTTCATTTTTTGTGTTAAAAAAAAAAACAAATTCTGGTCAGATCCACCACGGCTGCATAATGAAGTTAGTGAAGTTGTGTTGAATTGTTAAGGAGGTATGGAGAAACAACACAATGATTTGTAAGTAGTAAGATTTGTTTTAGTTTCTGTTCTAAGGAAGGCTTACACGTTATTAGGAAAATACATGGAGGTGTACATTTTAATGGAAGGAATAGGAAGCACTGTAGGTGTACAAAAAAACCCAGAGCAAATGCCACTGATGTATGTGTTATCCCGGATGATATTACTGCTACCACTAGGTGGCCGGCTACCGAGCGGACATGACAGACCATTAGGCCTATTCTGCTGACTTTTAGTATGTTTGTATATTGGCCGGACAGCCAAATTTCAAAGAAAACACAGTTGCACATACCCCAATAATGCAAAGCATTATGGGAAACGTGCAATTCCCCATGATGGTATAGAAGGTGGCAGTACATGAAAAAGTAATGGCTGGCATATGTTCAGCCTTGGGATTATTTACAGTTTTTTTTTTTTTTTTTTTAAGAGAAACAGGGTTTTTGTCCATGAGGTGATGCAAATTATATTTAAGCAATGTGTTGATGTCAGGAAGTCAGGTGTAATGATGATGGACTGTTAGCGGAGAAAATGTGATAGTAACTTTCAGAGGGGGTTGCTTTTGATAAGGGCAAGGTAGTTATGCTTGTGATAATGGGAATATTAGGAAAGTATGAGGTCTATGCAGAAGTGGAGTACAAATATGCACAGTTTCATGATTATGTGCTCAGAGTGCAGACAAATGTGATATGCAGGTTTGTTTTAGAAATAGGTAAAAATAGCGATACATGCAATTGATAGAAAGATAATTACATAGACATGCAGGCCCTGTCCACACTACACTCAAAAAAGCTGTAATGGATTCAAACCGTTACAGTCTGTAAATGTTACAGTGTGTCCACACTGTCAGTGAACAGTGTGGCTAATGGTTTGAAAACATTACAGCCTGTCCATACTGAGTGCGATAGTGTGTGTGGTCTCAACTCTGTAGTAGCAGTGCACATCCCATGGTGCACTCGGTGATGACAGCTGCATTTTGAGATGCCCTCCTACATATCCTATGGAGTACTGTGTATATGGCACAGTCATATTATGTAAATAACCATATTTCACTGTAATGAGACACACTTATGTTGTGGAGGTGAAGAGAGAGGTTCAAGGGAGGAGATCTGTATGTTGGAATCGGGGCTACATCAGTGAGAGGGAGGAGGAGGGAGAGAGAGAGAGAGAGGGGGAGACATGGCATCAGTTCTGCTTGTATTAGGGCACCTGGGCACAACAGACGTTCACGTACTGCTGCTCTGTGGCTGAAGGCAGACCCTCTACTACTGCCTTCAGTATTCCCCACTGCTCCACTGTACACAGTGCCACACGTCTTTTGTCCACTGTAGCAGTGCTCCATGATGCACTCAGGAGCTCCACTAATGTATGTGTTCACTACTGGCACTGCTCTGCAGGTAGCATTGCTGCCACATCACACATGGGCAGGCAGGGTACTCCCAACAATCGACACAGTGAGAAGAATAATCAAGGACAGTACACGGATACCATAAGGAGGTGGCCCTCGGGGAGGCAAGTGCAGACCGAGAGGTAGGTTAGGTGGGGACATGGGGGTACACCCGGGGGTATGGACACAGCTGTCAGGTTACTTGGGTATGGAGGCATCCCAGTATTGCAGCCTACACCCATGCTCCACACTGCCGTCTGCATATGTCCTGGTAGCCTCCGATCTCCCTGCATGCAGTGAAACAGTGCTGTAATGCATGCAGGTATAGTGGGAGACTGGAGGCTACATGGTGGAGCATTTAGACACAATTGCAATTAAAAACTGATAAAGGTGTAAAGCTGTAAATAAGAGTGAAATGATCACCCTGGTATGCACACCACAAAGTGGTTCTTGGAAGGATACAGATTGGGAATGGCTAAATTAAAGGAGTAGTCCACCCAGAATTTGCAAAAACATATGTTATGCAGAGTGTTTTGATTTGTATGTAAAGTCCTAGTATGTCCTTCCCTCTGTCTGCTATTAGGAGTTTTTCCTAAATTAGGCTGCTAGCTTTAGGATAGTTTTATGACCCCTGGGGATCTCCATCACAAATAGGTTTATTGACTTCTGCCTCTTACAATGCACCCTGTCTCATGTGACAGTGACATTGCCAGGCCCATAGATTTAGCATATGCAGTGCTTTTTTTTTTAAATCAGTTCACAACAGCAGAGCTTTGTAACTGTTCTTATCCAGTGAGCACAAATGGCAACAGTTACAATTTAGCAGATGCCTGACAGCTACCTAACTGGGTTTTCTGTAAGAAAACAGCTACTAAATAGCTCTAATTCACTATTTGTGTTTTTTGGGTGTATCATGTCTAGCTAGCAGTAATATGTGTTTTCATTTTAAAATTTAATTTCATCAAACTACGCACAACAATAAAAAGCACAGAAATTGCCCCAGATCATCACTGCTATAACCAGTAAAGACTATAACAATTTTCTTACAGAAAACCCACTCAGTTAGCTCTGAATTATTTGCTAAACTTTAAATGTAGGTACCAGCATTCTTTTTATTTATTTATTTATTTATTTATTTTTTTAGCAGGAGGGACACACTAAAGCTTGTTTACAGGTGTGACCTGGGAGCACAAGGAAGTTAAGTGATTTGCTGAGGGACACACAGTATGCATGTGGAAGCTGTGGGATTCAAACCCAGGACACCAGGTTTGCAGCTCAGAGCCTTAGACCTCTGCACTTTACTGCCTCCTCTCTTCTAATAGGTAGAACTGTCAGTGCTGATTTTGCTCTGTGACATGATTTTCAATTTTCTTTTGGTTACAAATGTAAAGTATCTGTTTAATAAAGTATAAAAATATGTATGTGCAAGTTATTTAGGTTGGCGACTATTTTATTTTTTGAAAAAGTGGGATACACTAAATGTGTAGTGCAATGAACCATTGTAAAATGGGATCAAATGTGTACATGAAATAGTCACTGTCATCCTGTTGTGTTCATGCTATACCACACACAGGAGAACAAGTGACTAAAGTATTTTGCAGTGTCTAGGCTGCAGCTTCAAACCATACACTTCATTAAAAAAAAATGAAAATCATGTCACAGACCAAAATCCATACTAAATGCTAGTTCTACCTAATAGAAAGCTGGCACCTACATTTATAGTTTAGCAAATACTTGAAATCTAACATAGTGGGTTTTCTGTAAGAAAACAGCTAGAGTCTTAACTAATTATAGCACTAATGATCTGGGCAATTTCTGTGCTTTTCTGGTTGTGTATTGTTTGATGAAATTAAAAGTGCTAAAATTAAAACACTCCTGCAAGCTAGACCTGACACACACAGAAAACAACAATAATGAATTAGAGCTTAATTTAGTAGGGGTTTTCTTACAGAAAGCCCAGTTAGCTAGTTCTCAGGTATCTGCTAATAGGCTAATTTAGAAAAAACACCTAATAGCAGACAGAAGGAGGGACACACTAGGACTTAACATACAAATCAAAACACTCTGCATAACACATGTTTTTGCAAATTCTGAGTGGACTGTGGACTACTTTAAAACTGCAAGCTCAGTAAAAAAATATACACTGCAGCCTCTTGCTGTACTGCCATGCTTCAGCTGATGCAAAATACAGAGTAAGGTGGCGGGGGCAGGGTTGGAGGACAGGTCTGAATAACACCATATACCCACCAGGAGGCACTTTCCATCTCTTGGAATGTATTTGTGAAAATGTGTGACCAGGAGAGGAATGTAAGCTGAGCCAATGCTGTTTAAACAAGTGCTGTATAGGGATGCAGTTTCAGGCTTTTACTTCTGAAGCTTAAGCTCTGATGCCCCAGGCAGCTCTGATAGTCAGTTGTTCCAGCATGATAGATCCACCTCATGTCCCTCCCACATGAACCAAAAAAAAGTGGGGTGGATCTCTAGGAGCTTCTTGGCTGGAGATGGGGGTGGATCTTACTCCCCCCCCTCAAAAAAATACTTCTGCCTCCCACTTTTCAGGTTCCAGTTCTTGTACCTCCCACTTAAGAAAGAAAATAGTGCACTGTAACCATTGACTAACATGAAAGTGTATTTATTTGAGGGCAGAAAACATTTTTTGGAGGAGGGTAAGGCGGAGGAGACTATTTACACCTTCAGTCAGTTCCACGGACTGAAAACATGACATCACTCCTTTTGTACATGCAAAACGTCTGCAGGCTCCGTCTAGTGCAGCCGTAAAAAAGCAAGCAGCGTGAAAAGGCTAGTGAAAGTCTGACTCATCCTAATCCTGCCCTCAGATATGTAGCCAGTCACTGGGGGTGTAGTGGAAGAAAGTTTATTCTGGATATCTCATCCAGAATGAATGAATTATGAGACAGCCACGGCATAATACAGCTCAGGACTGAAACACTTTTTTTTTTTGCTAGACATTTCACTGTTTAGATAGTACCACATATTATTTTTTAATCTTATAAACCTTTGCATTGCTGATTTTATAGGCTTCTCTGATGGTGATGTTGCCAAAGTGTCCTCTGTAAATTAATTTGACAGTAAAAACTTTTCACATCCAAAAACTGTTACGAGCTCCTTTTCAGTCTGGATATTCAGATACTTTTCCTTGGGAGTGATATCCTTGTAGAGCGGGTTCATAGATGTCGAACTTCAGGGTGCATTAGTATTTTGTTTTATAAACAGTACTATTCTTTCTCGCTCTACATTTACAAATGCAGTTAACATTTTGGGTATCTGGCAGGACACCTTCCATGTCCATGAATTATAATAAAGAAACAATTATGAGTACCATACAAATATATCAGAGTATGTCCTAGACAGCAGTCTAAACTGGGAAGAAGACTATTCTCAGTCTGAGTATAACCTGGTAACAAAAAAAAACTGCATTTTTATGCAGAGGAAACGCCACATGGTAAAACCATCTTAATGTAAGGGAAATTATATTGGTACAGAACAAGTAAACGTCAGACCTACTACTGAAGAAACAGGAACATCATTTGTCAGTTTTATACCCAGGCACCCACTGTTATGATATTAACACAGGGGAAAGAGAAAGAAAAATGCACAGATAAGGTTCTTAAATTACCACATTGTCAACTGTGACACAGTTATCTGCCCTTGTGCCAGATTTTACCTTGACTTTCTCTAGTAATTTGCTGGCTTCCACTGGATCTCAAAAAATAGTTAGGTTTCTCAGGTGTGCGTGATCTGGAGTTTGGCCAATAATTGCAAGGGGCTGACGGCCCCGAATTCCTGAAGATCTGGTCTCTTAGTATCAAAAGAGTTCCTCCTTTCCCAGGTTGTGAAACTCAAGTCTAGGATATAGGAGCCATCCCTGTGGTGTTGTTCGCCACACTGGTGACCTGGGTTCGGGAATGGACCTGGGTGGCCAGGGGCGGCGGGGGTGGGAGAGAGATTGAGCATCCAGAAGACTGCTCTCTCTTCTCGGGGAGGGTTAGGGAGACGACTGCTCAAGGAGCGACCTCTGGCGGAGGCTGGAGATGGCCGAAGGTACCATTGTGGCATATGCCAGGGGTGGAGCCACAGCAGTGCATTGCATTGGCAGCCGGGCTCCACAGGGGCGTAAATTACATAAACCCCCCACCTTCGCTGATAGGCGAAGGTGCCTCCCTCTGCAGTCCACACTCCCAGAAACGGACTCAACTCCCTGTGCTGTGCCCCCCCTCTCTGGCCCGGTGTCTCAGTACTAATAGAAAGAGTGCCCTGGTCGGGGGCAGCCCTTCCCCAGAGGGTAGACCTGGGGGATGCCCCACACCGGAGAGGAGATAATGGGTCAGCCGAGTCTCATAGGGAGGTAGACACTGCGGATCAGGAGGTCGCTGGAGAGAGTTCGGTGGTAAGGGGTGAAAAAATAGAGTTTGAAAAATTAAAAAAAAGAAGAGATGTAGGTGTTCTCGCACTTTTGTCTGTGGTTTCCCAATCCGCCACACTGCAGACAAAAGCTAAACTTGCTCTACTGAGTTGGATATCATTGTTAACTGCTGATTTCCAAGTCTGCTTCCGTCGTCTTTGAGGAGCAATTTAGTAAGCCTGAACAATCCAAGCCAATTCTGTTGACTATAGAATGCGGGTCAGGAAAGAGGGGATGTTAACCCTCAACATCCTCTGGGAGTCCTGATAATCTAATGTTTCTTTCTCAGGATGTGTTTTACAGGTATTGAAGCCGAGGCCTAAGCAATTGTTTTCATGTACCATTCCCACTGAGGCAGTCAGAGCTTTTCCTGCCTTGACCTAGGTCTTTAAGGTCATTTGTGTTTATATGGGCTTCCAGGGTCATAACTCTCAAATTAAAAGGGTACATTTTGTGTTTGTCAGATAGTTTCCTTGTATCTAGTGTATTCACTGCATTCAATACTATTTGTAGAGTTGGTTTCCCAACCCTAGTGTAGCTAAGGATATCTGTTGGTTGGCACCATCACCCAAGGCAGAGCTTCACATGCCCTTCTTCTCCTACATCTCTGGAGCTGGTAACTTTTGGTCAGCTCATACCACAGAAATACTTGGCCCACAATATCCCAATTATTGTCCCAACACCTAAAGTGGTCAACTAAAGTTCTATGCGACTTGGTAGGGAAAGATCTGTATTGTACATCCGCATAAAATAGAATGACAGTGGAACAGGAGCTTCCATGAAACATGGCTGGTCTCGGTGGCTACAGGCTCCACCCCTCTTGTGACCCTTGCAGTGTGATATTTTGTGTCAGAACAGAGGTCCGAGTTGAGCTCACCCACAGCCGGTGCAGATGTGTATAGTGCAACCAGTCCACCTTACCCCTAGACACAGAAGGCCTCCCCAGGCCACGGCCATCCTTGCTGTCACCAAGAGAGGGTTATCATAGGGTGCCAGCCTCAGCTGAGGCAGAGCAGCAACAGCTGAGTGGATTGTAAGGACAGTAAGCCAAGAAAGGGTTGCATACAGGGGGAAATTTTTCCTCTGCACGTGTTCAAATATACCACACTGAGCACACTGGTTTACTTTGCACACAGGTAAGGGACTTTGCCTGGAGCTTTACTCAAGATTCAGATATGCTGCCCATTATCGAACCAAAAGCAAGAAAACCCAGCACTCACCCCCTTATGAAGAAAAATGCAGCTCTCAGTATTGTATGCTGTGCCAGTTTTATTGAGCTGCCAAATAAGCAACACACCTTGATGAGTTTTGGGTGGTGCTCCTTTCTGAAAAAGCATGTCACCTGTAAAATCAAGTCGCTTTATATACATGTATTGGTGCGACGTCATAAACTCACATCACTTAAAAAGGCGACGACATATAAATATACAAATCTATAAAATGTAAAAATAGTGCAGTGAACATTCATAATTATACAACATGAAACTATTTAAAATCTGTGACGTATATTATAAGAGCAGACAGAAGATTGTTTCTTCTGCAGTAGACCATGTAAAAGGCTCGCAACTTCAGGAGAGAGAGACAGTCAGTTGTCTGGGTGCATTCCTGAAGGGAAAATCAAAAAAACAAGTATTAAGTACAGGTTGCATATATCAATATTCATTATTTGAAAGTTATATCTTTAAGCTTTCTATACTGAATATAAATCAATATATTGTACCGAATAAGCCAGATATCCCAAAAACCCTTGTCTATGCATCTAGTTTCCTATTCTCTCTGCTCCGGCTCGCTACTGCAGGAACCAAAGTAATCCTGGTGCTGATCAACCCAAAAATAAAAATGGGAAACGTGAGACATTTACATTATATTTTTGATGTGCTTAGAAAATTCACATTCTTTACAGAGGCAAATAGCTATTATCCAGAAATGTTTATTTGATGTAAGGCATTATATTGAAACTTCCATTCAGCCCTGGAAATTTACAGGCTCCCAGGGTGTATATCCAGAAACCTCCTTTTTTTCTAAGTAACTTGTCAAAATCCTCCCCCTGGGCTTCATGCAAAGTTTATCAATGGCTCTGTAAGTGAAGCCATGTTCTTGTGGGTTGTTTGAGGGGCTAACATGCAGCGCAGTTGCGTATTTAATGTCACAGTTTATAATAGCTCTACAGTGCTCATTTATCATGTTTTTAAACTGCTGTTTTGTTTTCCCTGCAGAGAATGCTCCGCACTTGCATTTAGCCACATAAATGACCCGAAAACTTTCACACGTTATATATTGTCTAAATATGTATTCCCTGTTATTGTAGGGGTTAGTGAATGTTTTCCCGGATGAAATTGTCTTGCAATATATGTATTTTTTTACTGCTAAAACATCTGAACACCATATTGGTTAACCAAGTTGATATTGTTGGTTTGTTTTGCCTGGTTTGTACCAAAACATCTCTTAAAGTCCCTGCCCTCCTATAGGCCAAATGTGGAAATTCATTCAACATTTTTTTTTACCCAGGATCTCCTTTTAGGACATGCCAGTTTTGATTTATTATCTGCTTGACCCGTGAAGCATGGGCCAAGTAGGTGGTCACAAATTGAACGTTTTGTCCTGAGCAGTGTTTTCTTTCCTACTTGTAGCCAATAAATCACCACTGTCTCTGGTGCTGACATCATCGTATGCATTATGCAAATCATGTCTACTGTAACCCCTCTCCAGAAATCTCCCTGTTAAATCCACAGCTGCCTGCTCATAGTTTGCATCCGTACTGCAATTACGTCTGTCTCAGATATTGTCCTTTCGGGATGTTCTTCACTGTATGCCTCGGATGGCAACTCCAGGCTAGCAATAAAGTATTCCTGACATTTTATTTCCTAAAGATGTCAGTAGTAATGTTGCCTTCACTATGTTTTCTGATACATAGATTTAAAAAATGCTCTTCATTTTTACTGCCTGTATATATATGAACCTGATTTTAGTATCTGTGCTATGCAGATAATCAACGAATGCATCTAATTCTTGTAAGCTGCCTTTCCAAATCAAAAGGACGTTGTTAATTGTTAGTTGAGTGGTGGCCTTCATTAATTTCCAACTCAATTATAAGGTGGTAAATTGGATGCATGATTAAGCCCCATTCATTTCAATGGGGCGTGCCCCGCGCTGTCCATTGCTGGACGTCATAGCGCGGGGGCGTGTTCATCAATGAGAAAGTAAAGGAATCGGCTACCCCATGTTCTTGGGGCCAAAGCACGATCATTTTTATCTAAATACAGACAGTAAATACACTAGTGAAAATGCTGCGAATTGAATGTTGCTGACATAACCAATAAAGTAAGGTATGTCAGTTTGTAATTACATAAATTGACTAAATCACTTTAATATGGAATATGGTCTCAGTGTCCTTGGTGATGTTCACTCCCAGATACCTAAAATGTTTAGACCCATTTGAAGGGGTAGAGTCTGGAGGTCAAGGGTGTCAGAGTCCCACTTAGAAGCATGCACTCTGTTTTTTCTATATTGCTTTATAGCTGAGGCCTTACTATATTCATCTATCAAGTCTATCAGCTTTGGTAGGGTCATCTGTGGGTCTTTCATAAAAAGGAGGGTATCATCTGCATAAAGTGAAATGTTTACTTCCTTTCCTTGTACTCTAATACAAGGATGTCCTGTCTTGTCCTAAGTGCCATCGCTAGGGGTGCTATACTTAGTGCAAATAATATTGGGGGCAGCGGGAACCCCTGCCTTGTCCCCCTGCAGATATTAAATGTTGAGGATCTTACTGCATTAATTCTCACACTTGCTTTTGGGCTGCTGTGCAGGAATAGGGCACATTTGGAGAAATTACCACCGAGGACCATATATTCTAAGACTGCCAGTATAAAGCCCCATTCGAGGCAGTCAAAACACACACACCTGTTGTTATCACCGTGGTAGTTTATTTACTCCCTGCTACCCCTGAGATCACATTTAAGAGTTTGTGTACATTATCCTGTATGGCAGTTCGGGATGAACCCAGTTTGGTCCTCATGAACTAGATTCCTGACTATTGTTTGGATACTATTAGCCAAGGCCTTAGCAAAAATCTTTACATCTTGATGGAGTAAAGAAATTGGCTAAAAAGCATACATTGCGAACCATCCTTCCCAGGCTTGGGCAAAACTGTTATTAGGGCCTCTGACCATGAAGGGGGGCATCTCTTTCCCTGTCTGTATTTAATTCATAATTTTTGTGAGGGTGGAGGCCAGAGTCTCAACAAACGTTTTATCAAATTCAGCAATGAAGCCGTCTGGGCCTGGGGATTTATTGTTAGGCAGTGAGTTAGTCACCTCAGTGACCTCATCTGTCGAGAAGGGAGCTTCCGGTTCCTGAAACTGTTCAGGAGTGATAGCAGCCCCTCCAGAAGGTCAGAACTTGTTCCCTCTTCTCCAGTATATAGGCTTCCCTGCCATACAACTCTGTATAGAAGCTCCCAAATTCAGCTGAAACCTCCTCAGGAGACACTGTCCACTGTGCTGTGTCTGAGATCTGCTTTATTTTTATAATTTATCTTTCAGCAGTTTGTTTCCCAAGTCTGTAGGCTAGGAAATGGCCTGCTTTGCTACTCTTTCATAATACCATCGGTTTATGAACCGTAATTGGCTGGTGATTTTGGCAGTCATCAGAGAATCTAGTTCTTCCTTAACTTTCTGTGTCTGCCCCATAGTTTTCTTGGATCTGTTGGCTTTGTGTTCTGTTTCTGAGGCTGCTAATTTTTTTCCTGCTTCTGTGTGATATTAGCAGGTCTGCCATCAAAGGTCCCTTCAGCTGCCAGAGACGCTTTCTCGGTAAGCCAGCAAAACCCCTCTCCCTGGAGTTTAAACATGTTTCCTCCATAGCAAATGTGGAGCTGCACCATCCGTAGATCACAGTCTGCCACATGGCAACAGATGCACCACCTGACCAGCCATGCAGGTGTAAATTACACCTGTAACTTTCTTTTTAATAGAAATTGGTAACAGTGAATGCAAGTTCAGCGGGTGTTGTCCCAAAAGTGTCTGCCTGGACAGTGACCAACAGATGAGAGCTAGCCACAAAATGAGAATCTTCCTAGGAGTGGATTTACTGGTGCTTTCTGTTTTGTTTTTTTTTCTTTGAAAATAGAATACTTTTTTCTAGGGAATAAACTTCACTAACATGCAACTACAAATTGTTACCATTAGAACTAAGAGGTCTTAAGGTTCTAATTTAAAGAGTCAACGGTGGTGCATCTAGTAGCAGTTGTGCAAGACTTCCAGCTGTTGTGGCTGTACCTGGAACTCCAGAAGGATATCCTCTGAGTTCGGCAGATGCCACTCTTTTGAGATTACATGCAAAAATACTGCTGATAACCCACAGCGCAGAGAGGATTGTAATAGTTCGGATGTGAGCAAAATACACTGAGAACACTGAGCTGCTCCTGGCAAACCACACAGAAAAGATCTTGGTTTTAATGGTGCATTGCAAAGCTACGGACACTGCAGCAAGTATCTGTCACTTCCTGTTGCTCATCATGGCTGCGTGGGTTAGCGTTAACTAGATCAACCCAGTTGACAGTGGACTGGTGTGGTGATTGTAAACCTGAAGTTCTGCCTTTAGGCTTGGGGAGCCTTGTAAGCCTCACTTGCTACCTTTAGGCTTGGGGAGTCTTATGTGTTGGAGTGTCACTGGAAGAAGAACTGAAATTGCTCCATGGTGTGGTGCTGTTTTTTTGTACATCAGCAGGTAAGTACTGGGGAGGTTTTAGTGTTACTACTGAGTAGCTACAAACCCATCACCCAAAGCCTTTATTCATTCTGTAAGAATCATTGCGGGGGTGTTCAAATCCTGTTTTCTTACCTGTCATTTAAGCGATAAACACATTCTAGATCATAGTTTAAAAATAAATCCCTTTAATTTCCATTTGTTTGTCTTAAACCAAGGTAGTAATCATGGAAACTGTGTTGCCTCACCAAAAGTGAGGACATAAAAGTAGTTTGTGTGCATCTGAACATTGTGACCATTGTAAACTGAAGGTACATTGTGTTTGAAAGACTAGTACAACCATTACTAGACTAATGAATTTGGATTAAATCCTGCCTTAGTTAATGAAACCATTATAAAGATTTGCTGACATCATGTACAGATTTTACATCACAGATGTACCTGTATTGTAGTACTGTATTCTGTATCTTTAATTGGACAGTGGCAGTGCCAGTGTCTCTTTGTTTAAAGTCTTACTAGTAGCATGTCAAGTTCTTCCATTTCTATTAACTTTGTAGTGCTGAAGATACTGTTTCTAAAGTCAGTTCCTACTTTGGCGTGAAGATCATGTGAAGAAAAAGAATGTTTCCCCAGCTTTTTGCAAACTGCTATATGAAGAATTCTCACAGCGTGAGTGTGCTTGGGTGTATGGGGTGGGAGAAATGAGGTTACTTCTCTCCAAACATGAGAGGCAGGGATTCTGCAGTGTCAGATTATAAACAACCTGTCACATTTGCATGTGACTACTTGTGTAGAGCAGCAGATCAACAGAATGTGTAGAGAGCAACTTTTGAGAATAGCAGTGTTATCCCAAATTAGAAGCTTCTGCAGAAAAACAGAAACCCTGGATTTTGGAGGATCACAAACCTTTACAAGCAGGGCTTGTATACTTATAGGGTAAACAGTTACTTCAAAGAATGCAGTCAGCTACCTATAACAATTTAACACCATAGGAACTTGTTTTCTGTTACTTTAATTGCGATTGTGTTTAACAGTATAATTCATAAAACATTTAACAAAAAACTTGTTACCTATATATTTAAACATAATGTACCAGGTTAGCAAGCAGAGGCTGTGAAGGCTCAATTCCAGTTGGGGGATACATAGGAATGTACTTACTGTTATTAGAAGGACACTGTCAACCCTTGTATTATTTCTAGTTAAAACCCTACATTTTATGATTGCTTACCTTCTCTAAAATTCATGGATGTTCCTGTTTTTTTTTTATCTGTGCTTTCTTAGTAGAACTGCAATATATGCTAATGATGTAGTTATACCCAACCTTGTTTAATTTCAGATCCCTAGTGTTCTCTTGTTGCACACTTCCTGAACATTAGAAACACCTCAAACAGTGCAGTCACTCAAGACAAAATAGTCTCCTCTCCTCCCACTGCATAATGGGGTACTGGCACCCATTCCTAAAGAAAGACATCAAATTAGTAGAAGGGTTACAGTGCAGGGTGACAACGATGATCCGGGGTCTAGAGGGTATGCCCTACTAGGATAGGCTGGGCGAGCTGAACATGTCTTCACTGGAGGAGAGGAGGGATAGGGTGATGTGATTGAAACTTTTAAATACTTAAAGGGGATTAACAAAACAGACACAGAGAGGATCTTCCAGATTAGAAGTGGGAGGGACACGAGAGGGCATAAATTGAGATTGGTGGGGGGAAGATTCAGGAGGGAAATCAGGAGATACTTTTTCACTGAACGGATGGTGGATAAGTGGAATGCCCTGCCTGAGGAGGTGGTAGCCTGTAGTAGGTAGGGAAGGGGGTTTTAAGAGGAGGTAGGACAGAGCAAGGGGAGGAGTAATTAAGAGGAGTGGAGGGAGGGTGGGGCAGCTGCAAGTTGGGGTCTAGCTGCACAATCGAGCAGACTTGATAGACTGTTAGGCCTATTTCTGCTGGTGTTTTCGTATGTTCGTGTAATGAGTGGCTACACTACGATGGGGGCGTTCACATGTCCAGGAACGATGTAGTGGGAGTTGATCCAGGACTGTAAACAAACACGTTTTTGTGTAGGGTATACTGTTAGAATGGTGACTTCATTATGTTGCCATAGTGTAGGTGCTGCAACAAGGGTGTTAGTGACAGGGGTGATCTTGATTTTAGGTCACCACGCACTCGCACCGTGTTGGGTGCCTACATAATTTCAGGGCCCCTTACGGCATGCCCGCCCCAGAGAAGGTTATATTTAGTTTTGGGGGTGTGGGGGTGAAACTGGCTGTCTCCTGGGATGGTGCTTTGGCCCTGTAACTCCCGAGAGGCCTAATGCTTGCTGCTGTAATGACAGGCAGCTTGGTGCCCTCACCGTAATCGGCTTCAGCAATGTGCCTGTCACACCAACATGGGTGAACCTTTGTGTGCTAACTCTAGTATCGTGGGCAGCCTGTTTTTCACTTTTAAAAGGAAAAAAAGGAATCTGAATCAAACAATCTGCAAATGGGCATACTGGATGGGCCTTGCGGTCCTTATCTGCCGTCAACTTCTATGTTTCTATCACCATATTATACAAAATGTGAGCAAGCATGTGTTTTTTTTTAAACTAGGAACAATTTGAGGTTGAATGGGGTTGACAGTGTCCCTTTACTAACTTAATTTTTCTGACTGTTGGTGTTCATAGAAAGAACAAAACAGAGCTGTCTTCATTTCTACATAAATTGGAGGCCTGCTTTAGTTACATCATGTGATACTATATTTTTTCAGAATGGTTTCAGGCTCAGTAAAACAATACCCATGCACCCAGAGCACCTTGTTCCTCAAGCAAATCATGTGACCAGTTTTTGTATTAGTAAAGAGGGGCTTTGATTCTCCAGCAAAAATAGTAGAGCTGGCATTAGTAAGACACAATACCAAAACAGTTAAACTTTTGTTGGGTGCCAGCAAGTGTAACTTGTAGCACCTGTTGTAGTCATGTGTACTGTTTTCTGTATTTACTAAAAATTAGTGTTACATTCACTCTGAGTGATTTGGTTTTGATGATATCAGTGATAGGATAGGATAGGCATGTGGGGTTGTAGGCAGTCAGTCCAAATTAGTTCTGGTTGGGGTTTGTATATGGGTAGCCAGACAGGAAACCCTCAGACTGCAGATTGGTAATTACAGAGCTCCATACCATCTGTGTAGATATACTTTGTGTCCTACTTTTACCTATTTTTGCAATAAATTTACCCAGGATAGTTCAGCTGAGATGCAGTATTGCATTTCCAGTAGGGCCTATTTGTACCCATATATGTAGCTGGTTGGAAAGGAGCACTGGGAGGTTAAATTACTTACACATGGTTACACAGTGAGTATTTGGCAAGGTGTGAGTCTGCACTCTCTGGTTCTCAGCAGTGCCTTTATGACTAAAAGACACTGTCTCCACTGCCTGTGGGGTGGCCTAAAAGGCCAGTGACTGCCAGCAGTTTTTTCTTTTACAGTCTGTTTGTCCAGGATAGCCCAGCTGAGATGCAGCATCTTATTTTCCCATTGGATCCTGCCTCTTCAAATTTCCCCAGGGTGAGAGGCATAATTCTAAAATGGGGATTGGATGGGTGGGGGTGGGAGACACCACGGGATGGCCAAGATAGTTTTATTTTATAACAGTGATCGGAGGGGGGGGATTACCACCAGACTATTAGGGTCATTTCATTTCACAACAGGAATCAGAGTGGATGGGGTGCACAATAGACTGTTGGAGATTTATACGGGGTGCACACTAGACTGTTGGAGATTTATACATATGTATGGGGATTGGGTGGGGGGGAGCAATGGATGAAGCTTTGCACAATGTCACCTCATGCATATGCATGAAGGCATTGCACAGAGCTGCTAATTGCCACATAATGGCATGCAAATGGCTCCTTAGTGCCTTACATGCCATACGTGGTCATTAGCATGCAGGCCTCGGACTATGGCCAAACAGAAGACTCAGTGCAGACCCTTCTCATGGCAGATCTTTAAAATCTCATAATTTTCTTTCTGACTGAATTGGCTACTTATTTTATCTTTAATGGGAAGGGGGGGGGGTCTTTTGGTATTCCTCTCAGAGCTGTGATGTGAAGTAAGCCCAGCTACCAAACATCATGATGGACAACCCAATAGCTGCACCCCTATTCTACAGTGTAACTGCCTGAACTGGATCTTGCACTTTGGCACTCAGGAACAAAGGCACTAATCTATTTGGGATGCGCTGCCCCCTTTGCCCCTGAGTGTCCGTTGCCAGCAGGGGCTAAGGCTGCACCACGCATATGCATATTACATGGTGCTATCAAAGCTGATACTCACACAGGCAGCACATGCTGGACACTTTCTTATAAAAGAACACTGCATGAGTGCTATTTCATGCATGGCACTATGATTTTCACAAGGCAGATTTTCATGTCTGCTTATAGGGGCCTCAGCCTATAGTGTCTCTCTAGTGCGAGGTCCAGTTGTTCAGCTTGTGTGACTGGAAACTAAAAGTGCTGTGAGTGTATTTCAAAACCAAAAGATAGTATACTTAATAAAAATGTATAAACCACTGACACAAAATGAAACCCAGGCACTGAGATAGGGGACATTAGTTGTCGCTTAAAGCAGAAAAACAACACCACTGACCATGCTAGCTTGGTGGCACACTGCACTGGCATTCTAGTTGGTTTTCCGGGAACAGCACCAGCTGGGGATTTGATTCCCAGTACCACACTCAAGTATTTTGCAAATATAGCCCACCTGGTATCACACAATCTGTCATGGTGACTCAGAGCAGTGCAGTGTTGAAATAGTAAATAATAGTGAAAAACAAGCACCAGCACAAACAGTGTGCTGGCATAGTTGTGACGCAGTTCGTTGGAGGAACCAGCCACAAGCTAGCAGCTCGGAGTCACAGTTCTAAGTCCATGCAGTGACATAGTCAAAACTCCATATTCTTAGTTCCATAAAGAGAACTGTATAGAATGTTACCCTTGTAAAGCATTTATTTTCTTTTTCTTTTTACCATAGGATGCTATGTAAGTGGCTGCATCACATGAAGACCTCTTATACAGTTAAGAGGTCTTCACGCACTGCCATCTTGGAACACAGCTGCGTTCCAAGATGGAACAGTTTTTTTTAAATCAGACCCAAAAACGTAAGTGACTGAAACTCTTTTGTGTCTCCAGTGTGAGCAGAGCAATATTTCCTAAAAGAAGTAAAAAGTATAATTATTAAACTAAAAATCACTATCACACCTTACCTTTCTTGTTTGTGTATTCAGCATAATCATGGTACTGTTTTTTCCCCACCAGCCATTCATGGCTAAATGAACATGTTTAACACGGAAACGTAACTACCGCTTGTGCTGACCAGAAAAGTTGGAATATTTTATTACTGCAGTTTTTTTATTGTTTCCGATTAAAAGTCATATGCCTGCTAACCCAAGTTTCCATTTCAGTGCACCCGCTGGCAATGACGAAATGGTAACTAATGAGGTGTGAGTTTTAAATGACTGACATCTGTGTCAGCCAGTAAGATGTGAGACCTGGTCATGTCTGGGTTCAGGGATTACTTGTATTCCTCATTTCAATTCTTCACTTCTTATTGTTTCACAATCAGTTAGGCTTTTTTTAATCAGTCTTAACCCTGCCACAATGCTACCCCATTAATCTTGTTCAACACTCCTCTATGAAGCATGACTGATCGTGTCGATCTCGGTTTCCACTCTGAACCTCAACTGAAAAAGGTAGGCTGACACTACTGACCCAGTTCTATGCTGCGCTCTGCCAGCACTACCAGTCTCGCTGATTTCTGTCTCTGCTCTGCTCTGCACTGAAGCTCGTTTGTAAGGCGAAATCATGTGAGAGCAGTTTAGACTGTAGAAAAAAAGAAATGCTTGATGAAGCTCAAATGGTGTCTTCGAGATGTCTCTTGGCTAATCAAGTTTGTCATCTCGAAGACATCTTTGCATTCCAGAAATGCTTCGCATCGCTGTTCTCAAATGTAAAGATGTCTCAAGATATCAGGAAGACACCATACACCTATAATATAAGTAAAATAGTGAAAATACAGTTTACAGTTTTTAGTTTCATTCAAGTACAGTTAGATTGTTATCACGTTACAGGAATGGCCATCTGGAAGTGCAGAGCTCTGCGGTACATACTTACCTGCCAAAGGTGCGTATCCAGGCTATCTTTGGGGACCAAGCCCTAAGTTAGTGGCAGTAGTGGGTATAAACCCTGTGTGTCAAGATTGAGCACTCTGCACTCTAACCACTAGGCTACAGTGCTTTCAGGGTACTTCATTAATTTTACTTTGAAGATGCAGATGTGTAGAGCACTGTGCACTCGGCAGAATTCATCTCTTAGTACAGATTAATACTTCATCAGTGTGGAAGTTTGGCCTGCTGGTTAGAAGGCTAAGCTATGAACCTTAAGACCCAAGTTTGACTCCCACAACCAGTGGTGCACTTAGGAAAATAAAATTTATAAGCCAGAATCTTTTGGTACCTTTTTGCTTCCCCCTCCCCATTGTATGCACGGCTGTATTTCTTGCACAGACCTCTTGTGCATGCCACAATGTTCAGGAACTGCATAGTAAGTGCAAAAAAATCCAGCAGTATTTGTTTTATGCATTCAGCATTATCATTAGGGAGGCAGTATAGCGTAGTGGTTTAAAGCTCTGAGCTGCAAATCTGGAGATCTGGGTTTGAATCCCACAGCCCCCACTTGCATACTGTGTGACTCTGAACAAGTCTCTTAACTTCCCTGTGCTTCCAGATTGTACCTGTAAACAAGCTTTTTCAGCTTAGTGTGCCACTCCTGGTTAAACAATTGCAAAAAAAAATAAAAAATAAAACATTTTAATGCAAATGGAGCACAACACATATTGTAACACAGGTAGGGATGGATATCAATCAGAAGGAGTACCCAAAAATCAATTGTCCAGGACCTCCACCTCATACTCCCTTTGTTCCAGGGATCCCCCTCCCTTTTCCTTCCCTCACCCCCTCTGCCAGACAGTCTGCCTTCTGCTATTGCCTTCTCTCACTCTGGAACCTTCCCCACTCTTCCATCTGTCTCTCACCTTCCCCAGCTTCCTTTCAGCATCAGCTTAAACTCATGTCCTCCCCTTTCTGTATCTGTCAACTCTCCACCAGACCTCATTTTTACTCTTCCCACCATCACCCCTAGCTCATGCCCCCTCCCTGGGGTTGATCTCACTTCTCATAATGTTCTTACTGTTTCAGTCTTTTGTTGATTGCATCTGTTAATGTTTAGCTAATATTCTTCAGGTGGAAGCTACCTCTAACTGAAAGCTGGAAAGGTGAAATACTGAACTTAGAATCAGCAGAAAAGACAGTCTTGCTCACATCAGAGGAAGGTGTACCTTACTTTACATTTTACACACGTTATTGTTCTTTTCAGTGAAGGGGCTTGCAATACTGCTTTGGAGATAAGGAGTTTAAACACAGAGGGATTGAAATACTGGTTACTCTTTCTTTCCTTGTGCACAGCTGACTTGTTTTGGAGTTGAATGCTTTCAGAGCGCAAATCACCAAGCTGTATTGGGGCTGGGGAGGTTTACCTGTATTTGACTCAGCTGCTTGATTTTTCTCTGTTTGTTTAGCAGGGAATTTTCTCTGTTAAAGTGTTGTGTAGGTTGCCTTGCTGACAGGAAGGTCAACACTCATCGTAGTGGTGGGTCAGAGCTTTTAGTGGATTGTTTCGAGAGGGCACTGTTTGGGCCCAAATCCCCCCCCCTTCCCCTCACCCCACCCACCCTGGTACCATTTCCTTTATACCAGGGGTTCTGACATCATTTCCTCAAGAGGGTAAGGTGCATACCACTGTCATATCCTTACCAGCACACTGCACTGACAATATAAGCGTACACATTATATATATATATATATTTATTTATAACAAAACAATAACAGAAGAAAAAAAAACTTACACAAGATAAACAGGAAGGTAGACAGACATGTAGGGAGTAGTGCAATGCACTGGCTGTGGGGCAGCAGTCTTTCAGGAGGCTGAGATGCTATCCTATTTGCAGCCAACTCTTTGCTCTGAGGGAGGAGGTTGCCCGTCTTCAAGCCACACTGGACAGTAGTAGGGGAACCTCCCCCAATGAGGGAGCACCAGGGCCACCACCATTGCCTCAGGGATTGCCAAGAAAGTGCAGCAGTTGGACCACAGTGGGCTTGGGGAGGGTGAGGGTGGTGTAACAGAGGCACACCCAGTCAGTTGTACCATTCCACAATCCATACACCATTCTGGTGGAGTATAAGTTCCCCTATGGATGCACCCGCAAAAGAGACTAAGGAGGTTGCAGATAACTGTAGCAAGGGAGGCCCACAAGAAGGAGGCAGAGGACACCACAGGGAAAGGAAGCAGCTCCTGGTGGGGGACTCAGTTATTAGGGGGATAGAACTGGGGGGAGCAGGGAAAAGTGAAGTAAGGTGCCTGACTGGTGCCTTGGCTTGGAGGGACAGGAAGTGCATCCTCAGGATCATGAGAATAGCTGCGCGGGAGACGGAGATGGATGTCATTGTCCACCTAGGGACGAATGACTTGGCTCAACATGAGATTAGATCAATGCAGGAGGAGTTTGTGGAGTTGGGGAGGGGCCTAAGGCAAGTAGCACACACAGTATCCTTCTCAGAGGTGCTGTCTGTCTACGGCATGGGCAAGGCAAGGGTGCTCCGCTCCATGCGATTCAATAAATGGTTGGAAAAAATGGTGCGGAACACAGGGGTTTGGCTTCATTGGGGAATGGGGTTCCACCTGGAGAGATACCAGCCTATACTGGCAGGATGGTCTGCGTCTGTCCAGAAAGGGAACACATCTTCTGGGCAGTCGGTTTAAATGCTTCAGTGGCAAGCTTTTAAACTAGTCATGGGGGAGGCACTGATAAGCAGCATGGAATTACCAGCCTCCCCTTACAAAACAGGGTACTAAATGAGGTAAAGACCAAGGCAGAAAGGTCAGTAGGGAGCAGGACAGGGGTAAATGGAGAAAGCAAAGTCAATGAGGACAGGGATGGTGCTACAAGAGGTAAAGCTATCAAAAAATGGAGAGTAATGAGTACCAGTGCCCGTAGTCTGGGTAATGGGCTTCCTGAACTAGAGGCCTTGATGGAGGAGGAACATCTGGATAGCGTGGCAGTCACAGAAACATGGTACACACAGAACCATGACTGGGATGTAAACATACCAGGATACACTATCTACAGGAGGGACAGGGAGGGTAAAAGAGGAGGAGGAGTATCTCTCTACATAAGGGAAGGAATCAAAGCAACAGAACAAAAGGGTAAACAGGGAAGGGAGGAAGCACTGTGGGTCAGTTTGGAGACAGGCAATGGCACCACAGTCCGCACAGGGGTTGTATACAGACCCCCATCTCTGGGAGGAAATGGACACGAGAATGATAGAAGGTATCCTTAGAATGGCAGAAAAAGGAGAGATACTGTAGATTCTTAGAATGGGAGTGGTGTACAGGCCACCATCTCAGACGGAGGAGTTAGACAGGGAACTAGCGGGACAGATCAGGAGGACCTGTGAGAAGGGTAGTGTGGTGATTGTGGGGGACTTCAGCATGCCAGGAGTGGACTGGAGCACCCCAACAACCAGGAACAGAAGGGAGCAGGTACTGCTGGATGCCTTCCAGGACAGCTTCCTGCTGCAAATGGTCAGTGAACCAACCAGGTTAGGGAATACCCTTGACCTTGTGCTGGCAAACGGGACTTTGTGAGAGAACTTACAGTGGAGGAACCGCTGTCAGGAGTGACCACCACTCAGTATGGCTCACATTGGATATGGGCAAGGAAGGAGTGGAATCTGGCCCAATAGTGCTGGACTCAGGGAAGGCCAGACTTTGGGAGGATGGGGAAGTGGTAAAAGGGTACCTGGCCAGAATTCAGTCTAGTATGGACACTCAACCAGAGGTGGAGCTCATAAAGCTGGGGATAGTGGAGGCAACCAAAACCTGCTGCAAAGCCCAGAGCAAGAAGGCTAGGCTAAGAAACCGATCTGGTTGAGCAAGGAGGTCATGGAAAAGGTAAGGAGGAAAAGAGCTGCCTTTAGGAAGCAAGAAAACAGGGAGGGGGAGGACAGGAGGAGTACTTGACAGAATCAAGGAGGTGACAAGGCATAAGGGAGCCAAAGCATCTACGGAACTCAGGCTGGCAAAAGGCATTAAGAAGGGGAGAAGGACTTCTTTAAGTACATCAGGGAGAAAAGGAGTGTAAGGATTAGGAAGGAGGGGGGTTGGGTGGAAGCAGGGTGCGATAAGGCGGAAGCACTAAATGAGTACTTCTGTTCAATATTTACTAAAGAGAAGAGGGGGGTGACACCCAAGGTGGGAGAAATGGCAGAAGCAGGGTTGGAAGTGGTGACAGATGGGGAAGTCATGGAAAGCAGAATTCGAGAGGGTTTGAAGGCACTGAGGGTGGACAAGGCGCTAGGTCTCAGATGGCATCCACCCAGGGTACTGAAGGAGCTGGCAGAGGTCCTTGCAGGACCTTTGGCAGACCTATTTAATGCCTCACTACACTGGGTGTGTACCCCAGGACTGGAGGATGGCTCTCGTGGTGCCCTCCACAAGAGTGGCCCCAAGGATGAACCGAAACTACAGACCAGTGAGCCTCACATCCATCGTGGGTAAGCTAATTGAGACTATCCTGAAGGAGAGGCTGGTGGCCCTCCTAGAGGCCAAAGGATACAGGACAGCAGACAGCATGGCTTCATACATGGCAGATCCTGCCAAACCAACCTGGTCGAGTTCTATGACTGGTAGTAACAGGCAACTGGACAGGGGCCATGCAGTGGATGTCCTGTATCTGGACTTCAGATTCGACTCAGTGCCACATGGAAGGCTGGGAAGGAAGTTAGTAGGCACAGGGGCGGGTGCAAAACTGATGAGATGGGTAGGAAACTGGCTGCAGGGAAGGCAACAGAGGGTGGTGGTGGGTGGGGAGCTCTCACACCCAAGGGCAGTGACGAGCGGTGTCCCACAGGGCTCAGTGTTGGGACCAGTGTTGTTTGGGATATTCATTGCAGACATATGGGACATCAAGAACAAGATCAGTCTGTTTGCTGATGATACCAAGGTAGGCGCAGTGGTGGATGACCTAGGGGAATGGCAGGGGTTGCAGGATGATCTGGCAAAGCTTGAAACCTGGTCAGACACCTGGCAACTGGGCTTTAATGCCAAAAGTGCAAGGTGCTGCATTTTGGGATGAAGAACCCAGGAGGAGTTACCAGCTAGGGGGAGTGCAGCTAGCCCAGACAGAGGAGGAGAAGGATCTGGGTGTGCTCATTACAGGTCAATGAACAACTCGGCACAATGTAGGGAAGGAGCTGCAAAGGCCAACAAAATGCTGGGTTGTATTGCTAGGGGTATATCCTCGAGGAGGGAGGAGGTGATTCTGCCACTGTATAGGTCATTAGTTAGACACACCTGAGTACTGCGGCAGTACTGGCATCCATATCTGAAGAGGGACATTAAGTTACTGGAGGGGGTGCAGCGCAGAGCGACAAAGATGATCAAGGGTCTGGGGGACTTATCATACGAGAGGAGGTTGAAGGAGTTGAACATGTACTCACTGGAGGAGAGGAGAGACAGGGGTGACATGATTGAAACCTTTAAATACACAAAAGGAATAAACAAGACAGGTACAGAGGGGCTGTTTAAAGTAAGGGAGGGGAGGGACACCAGGGGCCACGATATGAGACTGGAGCGAGGAAGATTCAGGAGGGAGATGAGGAGACACTTTTTACAGAGAGGGTGGTGGCTGGGTGGAATCGGTACCTGCTGAAGTGGTATGCAGTAGAACAGTGGACTGCTTCAAACGAGGATGGGACAGGACAAGGAGGGTTAATGAAGGGGAAGGGTGAAGGAGGCAGCTGCAGAATAAGGTGCTAGCTGCACATTTGAGCAGACTTGATAGACCTCTAGGCCTTTATCTGCTGGCAATTTCAGATGTTGATGAGGGATCTGAATATGCCAGATGTTAATTGGAGTGCATTTGCAGCAGCCACTTCCAAGAACAGGGTCATTCTAGATGCCCTACAGGGAGCATGCCTTAGACAGCTAGTATTGGGACCCACTCGAGAGGGAGCAATCTTAGACCCCGATACTCTCAAATGGAGCTGGAGAGAGGATCACAGATTTAGAAGTGGGTAGCCATCTGGGAACTAGCGACCATCGAACAGTATGGTTCATGATAAACACAGCAGTAGAGTCAATCCATACAAAGGCAAAGGTACTGGACTTTAGGAGGGCTAACTTTGCCAAAATGAGTGTGTGCCTAAGGAATGCACTAGCAAATGGGCAGGAAGGAGGGGTGGAAGAATAATGGGGAATAATCAAAACTGCCATCACAGAGGCAACAAGCCTTTGTGTGAAGTAAATAAATAAAACAAAACAATGTGAGAAACCACTATGGTTCTCAAAAGAGGTGGCAGGGAAGGTTAGGGAGAAAAGAAAACATTCAGGAAGTACAAGGAATCACAGAAGGAGCAGGACAGAGAACGGTATCAGTTAAAGCAAAAGGAAGCTGGGAAGGCAGTCAGAACAGCAAAGGCCAAAACCAAGGAAAAGATAACCAACTCAGTTAAGAAGGGGGATAAAACCTTTTATAGGTACATTAGGAAGGGGAGCGAAGGAAGACCAAGGGAGGGATAGTGAGGCTTAATAAACAGGAGGGGGGTGGTCAGAGGGTGACTGTGAAAAGGCAGAGATACTAAACAAATATTTTCGCTAAGTATTCATAAATGAAGAGGGGGAGGTACCTAAACCAAACAATAGAAACACTCTGGATATGGGGGTTGATACCAGCCCATTCACAGAAGAAAGAATTCTGAAAGAAGTCTTAAAACTGAAAGTGGACAAAGCAGTGGGGCCTGATGGGATTCATCCCAGAATTCTAAAAGAATTAAGGGTAGAACTAGTGACACCACTGACTACCCTCTTTAACAAATCAAGGGAGGATGGGGTGGTACCTGAGGACTGGAGTAGGGCAGATGTTATTTCACTTCACAAAAGTGGGAGCAGGGCAGAAGCAGGAAACTCTAGACCTGTTAGTTTAACCTCAATGATAGGGAAAATGATGAAATCACTTCTGTAGGAAAGCATTGTTGAGTACCTAGAGGCCAGAGGGGCACAGGACCCAAGGCAGCATGGATTCACAGTGGGAAGGTCATGTCAGATGAATCTAATAGATTCCTTTGACTGGGTGACCAAAGTAGTAGATCAGGGAGGGTCTGTGGACATGGCCTACGTAGACTTTAGCAAAGCATTTGACACAGTGCCACACAAAAGATTAATATACAAGTTAGCCAGCCTTGGAGTGGGCCCCAAGATGGTAGCCTGGGTAAAGAATTGGCTGGAGAACAGGACACAGAGGGTAATAGTAAATGGAGTCCACTCTGAAGAAAGGGGGGTTACAAGTGGGATACTGCAGGGTTCAGTACTAGGACCGGTCCTCTTCATTGTCTTTATAAGTGACATTGCAGAGGGACTGGAAGGAAAAGTATGTCTCTTTGCAGATGACACAAAGATCTGCAACAGGGTTGATACACAAGATGGAGTGGAAAGGATGGGAAGGGACTTTGCAAGGTTGGAGGAATGGTCAAATATATGACAGCTTAGACTCAATGCTAAGAAGTGCAAAGTAATGCACTTGGGAAACAAAAACCCAGGGGAAGAGTACACAATGGGGGGTGAAATACTGACAACAAAAATGGAAAGGGATCTGGGGTTGTCATATCAGATGACCTAAAGGTGGGCAAGCAATGTGAGAAGGCAGTAAGGAGGGCTGGGGGGATACTGGGATGTATAGGGAGAGGCATCACCAGTAGAAAACAGGAAGTTGTTATCCCTCTGTACGGACAGCTGGTGAGACCCCATCTGGAGTACTGCGTGCAGTTCTGGAGACCCAATCTCTGCAAAGACATAGACAGGATGGAGGCAGTCCAGAGAAGGGCAACTAAAATGGTACAGGTTCTGCACCAGAAGACATATGAAGAGAGACTTAAGGAGCTTAATATGTATAGCCTTGAGGAAAGGAGGGAGAGGGGGGACATGATAGAAACTTTCAAGTACTTCAAGGGAATCAGCAAAGTCCAAGAGGGTAGTATCTTTCAGAAAGAGAGGTGTGCAAGAACAAGGGGACACAATTTGAAGATGGGGGGGGACGGCTCAGAGGAAATGTGAGGAAGTATTTTTTCACGGAGAGTGTTGTGGATGCATGGAATGGCCTTCCTGCGGAGGTTGTGGAGTCAAAAACAGTGGTGTAGTTCAAGAATGTATGGGATAGTCATAAGGCAGTTCTAGGGGGTGGGTGTAGGAGGAAGTAGCCTGTTGGTTAACTAGGATCTGCAGCTTATCCATTAGGTAGGGAAATAGGCAGACTGGGTGGGCCAAGCAGTCCTTCTCTGCCGTTAGATTCTATGTTTCTGTGTTTAGCGTATCATGCTCCAGTCAGCTGCTGCATATGACATACCTTCTTACCATGTTTGCACTACTTTTGTTTGCACTTTACTTGTATTGCTCAATGCCAGTTGTTGTTTTACTGTATCCTTACTCTCACCCCAAGGTTGCACTTGGAAATGAGCCTTTGCTCAGTGTGCCTTTCCTGGTTACCAAATCTTTAAATAAAATAAAATAAAGAATGCCACTCCCTCTCCACTCAGCTTGTAAGCTATGGTTTATGTGTTCCTACACCCATGCTCACAACTGCCACTTAGTCAGTTTGTGCGGCCCTAAGCATGTCACTTAATCTCCTTGTGCTTAAACTCTCTTCTCTCTCTCTCCATCTGTATCTGTACTGTTTGAATTTCCCTGAGTGAGCACTTACTGGCAGCAACCTTCTCCCCTCCCTGTCCAAGACTGTAAAGGGCTTTGGGGTACAGTTTGTATGACATGTGCAATATAAACCCAATTTCTTCCTTGCATTCAGGGGCCTTGATTTTTGCAGCACAGAGTATTGCCTTCTGTGTGATTTATGTAGACGAGCAATTAGTAGCAGGAACTGCAGTAGTACTGGAACTCAGTTATCAGTAACAGTGCATGATCTGATGATATGTCACCATGTTAAAGTGCAAACTCTGATGCAGTAATTACAATACCCCTTTATAACTTGTAGAATGCGGTGGCATGTACAGTCTCACTCCTGTCAACTGAAAGGTGCGATAAATATGGGAAAAATGAGAGTCACTCTGCACCTAAGATCTTTATCAGTTATATTTTAGAACAACTAGGACTTTCCAGGTACTCTTACAATTTTTTTGTAAGTAGGGTGCAAAGAGAAAACTAGAAATTAAATCTTTCAAAGACTTCCGTACTCTCAAATGGGGACAGTGAGAGGATCTCAGATCTAGAAGTGGGTTGCCACCTGGGAACAAGTGACCATCAAACAGTGTGGTTCATGTTAAACTCAGCTACAGAGTCAAGCCATACAAAAGTGAGGGTACTGGATTTCCGGAGGGCTGACTTTGGCAAGATGAGAGAGTGCCTCAGAAAAGCACTAGCAAACAGGCTAGAAGGAGGGTGGAGCAACAATGGAGAATCATCAAAATTGCCATCACAAAGGCAACAAGCCTGTGTGTGAAGCAAATAAACAAATCAAAATGAAAGAAAAAGCCACTGTGGTTCTCAAAAGAGGAGGCGGGGAAAGTCAGGGAGAAAAAGATAGCATTCAGGAAGTATAAAGAAACACAGAATGAGCAGGACAGAGAGCTGTACCAGTTAAGGCAGAAGAAAGCAGGGAGGGAAGTCAGAATAGCAAAGGCCCAAACTGAGGAAAGGATAGCCAACTCGATTAAAAAGCGGGATAAAACCTTTTGTAGGTACATCAGTGAGCGTAGAAAGACAAAGGGAGGGATAGTGAGGCTGAGTAGAATGAACAGTGGGTGGGCAGAGGGGGACAGTGAAAAAGCAGGGATACTGAACGAATATTTCTGCTCAGTATTCACAAAAGAGGAGGGGAAGGTGCCTAATCCAATTAACAGAAGCATTCTGGATAAGTGGGTCGATCCCAGTCCTTTCACAGAAGAAAGGGTTCTGAAAGAATTTCTAAAACTGAAGGGTGACAAAGCAATGGGGCCTGATGGAATTCACCCCAGAATTCTATTCTAAAAATATTAAGGGGAGAACTAGTGAAACCACTGACTACCCTTTTTAACACATCATGGGAGGATGGGGTGGTACCCAAGGACTGGAGGAAGGCAGATGTGATTTCCCCTTCACAAAAGTGGGACCAAGACAGAGGCAGGAAACTACAGAACTGTCAGTTTGACCTCTGTGGTAGGTAAACTGATGGAATCACTTCTGAAGGAAAGAATTGTTGAGTACCTAGAAGCCAGTGAGGCACAGGATCCAAGGCAGCATAGGTTCACAGCGGGAAGGTAATGTCAGACGAATCTAATTGATTTCTTTGACTGGGTGACCAAAGTCGTAGACCAGGGAGGGGCTGTGGACATGGCCTACCTAGACTTTAGCAAGGCATTTGACACAGTCCCACACTAAAGATTAATAGTCAAATTAACCAGCCTGGGAGTGGGTCCCAGTGTGGTAGCCTGGGTAAAACATTGGCTGGACAACAGGACACAGAAGGTAATTATAAATGAAGTCCACTCTGAAGAAAGAAGGGTTACTAGTGGGGTACCGCAGGGTTCAGTACTGGGTCCAGTCCTTTTTAATGTCTTTGTAAGTGATATTGCAGAGGGACTGGAAGGAAAAGTATGCCTCTTTGCAGATGACACAAAGATCTGCAACAGGGTTGATACACAAGGAGGCGTGGAAAGGATGAGAAGGGACTTGACAAGGTTGGAGGAATGGTTGGAAGTATGGCAGCTAGGATTCAATGCAAAGAAGTGCAAAATAATGCACCTGGGAAACAAAAACCCAGGGGAAGATTACACAATGTGAGGAGGTAGTAACAAAAACAAAAAAGGAAAGGGACCTGGGGGTAATCATATCAGATGACCTTAAGGTTAGCAAGCAATGTGAGAAGGCAGTAGGGAGAGCTGGGGGTATACTGGGATGCATAGGGAGAGGCATCACCAGCAGAAAACAGGAAGTTGTTATCCCTCTGTACAGACAGTTGGTGAGACCCCATCTGGAGTACTGCATCCAGTTCTGGAGACCCCATCTCCGCAAAGACATAGACAGGATAGATGCAGTCCAGAGGAGGGCAACTAGAATGGTGCAGGGTCTGAAAGAGAAGCCATATGAGGAGAGATTAAAAGAGCTTAATATGTATACCCTTGAGGAAAGGAGGGAGAGTGGGGATATGAAAAAAACATTTATGTATCTCAGTGGAATCAACAAAGTCCAAGAGGGTAGCATCTTTCAGAAAAAGAGACATGCAAGAACAAGGGGACACAAGTTAAAGATGGGGGGGCGGTTCCGGGGCAATGTGAGGAAGTATTTTTTCACAGGGTAGTGGATGCATGGAACAGCCGTCCTGAGGAGGTTGTGGGGTCTAAAACTGTGAGAGAATTCAAGAATACATGGGACAGACATAAGGCAATTCTTGTGGGGGGTAGGAAGAAATAGGTTGTTGGTTAACTAGGATCTGCGGCTTATCCTGTAGCTAGGGAAATGAGCAGACTAGGTGAGCCAAGCGGTCCTTATCTGCCATCAAAGTCTATGTTTCTATGATCTAGACAGCTTAAAAGAGTGGGCAAACGTGCAGAATAAAAACAGGAACTCGGATGTGGTTTGCAGCAGTTGCACCTGGTGTGGTTTAACCCTGTTAGTTGTGAAATGTCTCAAGGTACTAGAGCTCATACATATCACTGCACAAGCCATATCAAATAGTTTCAGTTGAAAATGACTTCAGTTATACACAGGTCCTATACCTGCAGATCAATACATAAACCTGTCTATAGCACATTTTACAAAATACAGGCTTAACTCTATTCCAAAGTGCTTCACATGCCAACAGTACAACACTATTGCTTTGAGGGTGAAAAGAGGACCCAGCAGTTGGTTATGGGCTTTGCAGTACGTATCCCAATGGGCATCACTTGTTATACCAGAGGCAATAGTTTTATAATATAAGCCAAAAACTTTTGTTTATAGTTGTTTCATTAAACCATTTTTCTTTAAAATTGTCCATCAATAAGCCCTGGATTCTTCATGTTGTGTATATTAATCATTTCAACATTTACCAGAAGACGCTTAGCTGGGGTGCTATTGATGGGATTTTTCTAGCTTGGTCCCTGCTTAGAGACAGCAGCTCGGCTCAGCAGCATTTTGGCCCCCATTGTTTGTCTGGTTCCTTACTAAAATATTAGGAATTGCCTGCCTCAAAATGCAGCAGCTGGGGCACCACATGTTGTGTGAATTACTTGGGTTTGCATACCAACCCTAGAACATTGCAGCAGGCCAACAGAAATAACACTCAGTATCTCTGCAGGTGCTTACAGCCTCTGGGATGGGGTGGGTAAGATTTCCTCAGTTCTTGGATGCCCGAGCAGCCCAGACAGAGTGATGGCAGTATCAGAATATGTGCATTCTGGAAATGGGTTGGGTAGAGTCAACTGTATAGCATAGCCATGCCCTTTCCATTGATTTATTTTTATTCTTTTTACAATGTAGTTACCCAAGACAGCCCAGGCGAGCTCTAAAATCTTATTTTCAGTGGCGCCGTGCTTTTACCCATTCCCGCAGCTAGAGGAACTGGACCACAGAGGTTAAGAGACTTGCTAAAGGTCGCACAGTAAGTGGGGTTTGAACCTTTGAGCTTCCAGTTCCTACACCGGTGCTCTAACCACTAGACAACACTGCCTCTGACATCTCCTTCCTCTGGAGTGGGATGGGATGGATTGGAACAACAAAAAAATGTGCATTGGGGGTTGAATTAGTGATGCTCCTGCTCTAAACTTCTCCCAGTTAAATGGTTCAAAGTCCTGCACCTCTGTATCTCCTCATGCTGGCCCTATTAATTAGAGAGCGAGAGATAACTTCCCATATTTATTAATTACTTTCTTTATTGAAAATGTCTCGCCAGGATGGAACGCTGAGCTGCAGTATAAATAGCTTGTTTCTTGAGGGAACGGGAGATGGGTGTGTGGAGTGCGGGGGACCCACACTGAAGAATACACTTTGGTGGATTGGGAGGATGGGAGTCAAGCACTGTAGGGAGTGTCTGACTTCGAATCTGGCCACCCACTGGGAGAAGCTTTCACGGACTACTGACAGTCAATGGAATCCTGTGTTCTCCTAAGGTGAAAGCATACAGTAAATAGAGAATAGAGTTGCTTCAGATTAGTTTAGTGCCTTCATACAAACAGTATCCCAAATTTGCAAAGCAGTGAGTGAGATACAGTGTAAGCAGCAGCCACAAAGCATGTGATTACCACACACTTAGCCTTAATACAGTAGAACCTGTGTTACTGAGAGATGGAATGTTGACAAGACACTGAGGATAACTCCCCATTCCATTTGAAAAGTGCCACAGGGTGTTTGTCTGGCACCTAGATGGGCAGAATTGACCTTGACTTTCTGTCTCTTCCAAAGTTCAGCACCACCAAAAGTGCAGTCCTGCCACTTCATTGCAACACTATAGTGTAAGTGTTGGTTACTAGCCCAGCTGCAAAGTGTGGGTCTTGAACCTACAGTCATTATCAGATAGACATAGGTTTAAGTCCTCCCTCTGGTCCAGAGGCAGGCGTGCTGCCAGTTGATTCCAATATATACACCTTGGATCATAAATGTGTCCTCTAATTGTGTAAACTAAATCATGCGGTTACATGGTATAATTCTGGTTAAGCTATAGCCTCAAGAATTCTAACAGGCAACAGTCCCTAAAAACAAGCAGTAGTTTAAAAACGATTGCCTGTCACACACACACACACTAGTGTACTTTCTCTGTAGCCAGAATGTTATGACAGGGCTCTCAGATCTACGGGATTGCTGTATTCAGGGGCGGATTACAAGCTATGATGTTGACAGTATTCCTAAAAACCAACAAGGGGGGGATGTGCCCCCCCAAGATGGGAGCCCTGAACAGAAATTTGTTTCCATTAGTATTCTCAAGAGTACCTGAGATCATCATTCTGAGAACCAGAAAGCACATATATTCTGATGTGCTCAGCTAAGTAAAGCACCCTGTTTAAAATAAAATAGATGGGATTCACTTGATGTATCAAGAAAAAATTAAAGAGACACACAAGAAACCATCAGAAATCTATTTTTGTTGTGTAAACCTTTTTAAAACAGTCATTGGTAAATGAATAACTTAATAAATAAACTAAAATACACATAGGTGGAATGTATATAATATTCAGTGGTGCCAGACAGGATGAAATGCAGTACTTCGCAGAATGCTGCAGGGAACTGCGTAGTTCAGTGACAGGTAAGGCCTTCTGTCATGCAGCATTTTGTGACATGTCAGTTATTACAATGTAATGCAATATCCTGACTGACTCCACTGTATATATTTTGAGTTGTTTTTCCCACTACACAATGAAAATGTTAATGCACACTTGAACTAAATGCATAGCTCATACTAGAAAACATAAATTAATGAGATTTAAGTAAAACTAAGAACATAGATATTATTGAGTTTTTAAAGTTGTTAAAACAGTGTTAATATTGAAAACACTGTTCTAGTACAGTTATTATAGATCAAGGGAGCACTCTTGATCTATAATATATTAATACATTCCCCATCTCCACTCATTCCTGTATTAGTGTGGTTTTACTTGCCTTCGGCTTGAACCAGAATAGCTCAGCTTAGCTTCGATGTTCTTGCTGCAGCCACAGGTGTGTGAAACCACTTTTTTTTTTTTAATTAAGCTTTTTGGTCCCAGTCGCTTCCTCCCGCCAACTGGCTATGGGGACACATCTGTAATTTTTTTTTTTTTTGTGTAATCTTTTTTCCCCTTCGCGCACTGGGACCTGCTCCTCCTTCAAGCCAACAAGTAGCACCAGCGACCTCTTTCTGAAATTCCCCCAGAGCTGCCTACCTCATATTTGCAGCTGTCCTTCAGGTTAGCCTGGCATATCCCTTTGCTGGGAGGGTCCCCCTCCTTCAAGAGAGAAGGCACCGGCTGGAGGACTCCAGCACACTGTTTTCTTTCTTGCCCTGGCACTGCTGAGGCGGACGTTACTCTGCCAGGATTGCTCGAGAGCATCGTCGGGGATAGCTGCTGTCATCCAGCCGATCCCAGTGCAGTTTCCGCTTTTCTGTGGTGTTCCCTTAGTGCGATCCCTCTGCTGTGCTCCCGGTCTCCACCGGGGGCCACTGCAGAATGACCATGCATCCCCAACCCACCCCAGGGGAGGAGAGCAGTCCCAAGGACGCTCAATCTTACCCCTTCCCCTACCGACCCCCGGCGCCCAAGTCCATTCCCAAACACAGGTCGCCAGCATGGTTCGAGGTGTGGCATCCAGCACCTCAGCCCTCTGCACCACTGGGCCGGCCACATCTGTATTTTTATGGTTTTCTCCCCTGACCCCCCGAGGACCTGGCACATGGGGCACCAGCTGAGCCTCTTCCACATCCCAATACTTTGCTCCCCTCTCTGCCTGCGCTACCAACCGGATCTCCACCCGGTGGGAGTGGAACTACCGGGGAGGTACCAACCCACCCACCGGCATGCTCAATCCTGCTCCACCACCACCCCCGCTGACACCCTGAACTCAGGTTGCTGGCATAGGCGTCCAGTGCCTTAACACTCTGCGCCACCGGGCCAGCTGTGAAGCCACTTTTATACTACAACGAATGACTCTGGGAGACGTATTAACATATAAAAACATACTTTTAGGATTAAATCTTATTTGTTAAAAGCACTCAGAAACAACACCATATTATCTTTTAAGCTAGCAATACTTAGTGCTAACTTCTATACTAACTACAGGCAGCCTTTGTCCCAACCACGATCTGTAAACTAAGTTTCAAACCCACTGGGCATATGCAGCGACTGCCTTACTTGTCATTACTTACATGGAGTGTGATATAATGTTACCTCTGAAGACTACTGTGACATTAGTTAACAACCTGCAAGTTATAATAATCTCTCTGGAAGCCAGAGGACATCTCCATACACTCTTTTGGACTGAACAAAAGTGATACGTTTCCAGTTGCAGATATCACTGCCATGATTATAACTGCAGTTATTATGTGTGGAAACATTACAATGTCAAGCACGGTTAGCAGCTGTGATATATTTTCCATTATGGTGCCATACTTTGTTTGTTGTTTTTGTCAGTATGTTTCCCACGTTTCCATCTCTGATGGAACATTCATTGGACTGGGTAGATCACACTCATATTGAATGCAGAATTCTTGAAATGACTTTATCCAAATATCAAGTGTCTTCAGTATCACAGATGGAACAACAGAGAAACCATAAACCATCTTCTCCTGACCAACAAAAAATCTGTTGCCTGTCTCCTGCAACAGATGATCAATGAAGGGTATTGACAGTACAACACGATAGTAGTCCTCAACACTATCAGTAGCAGTGTTGTTCCTGTTCTGTTGTCTACCACATATTTTAGGTCTTGCAGCTGCCACTCCAATTTTTTCTGCCATGGAGATTGCTTCCTGATACCAATCATTATACCTTTCATCTATGTTGAGTCGTGCTTGCTCCAGAGTTTCTTTGACGGTTGAAATGTCCTGATATGCCCTCTGAGCATCTTGTGATATGGCTGTAACTTTACTATTAGTCCCCTAGTGAAGGCCATGCATTGCTTTGCAATAATGAATGACACAATGAACTGAAATTTAGAAACTACATGAAGTAGTCCACTGGCTTTGTTTGAAAATTCAGTGTTCCATGCACCATCTTTATTGTATTTTATAACAGATAGTGTTTCAAAAACTGACATGTTTATTTCACTAAATACTTCCATCTCATCCAACCATTGAACCCAACAGGTCTTGCACACATCTAGCAACTTTAAGTCTTCCCTTCCCCCCTTCTCGTAATGCCCAAACTGCAGTTAGCTGTGGCCTGTAAATCATTCACCTACGCAGCTGTGTCTGACTAGAACTCCCTTTCTCCCTCCATTCTGTCATGCTTCAACCTCCCTGAGTTACAATACAACTGGATTTCTTTTCTCTCTCCCTCTACACCTTGCTTCTGCTACTGGTGATATTAAACCTCAACCCAAATAGCTCTCTCTAGTTCTCGTCCTTGCCGTTCCCTTAACCCTGGCTTCTTACCTTGCCCTGTGTGCCTTACCTTTACACATAACTGCTATTGGTTAACCCTCTTGTATCTGATATCATTAGCTAACAATTATATATTGTAGTGCACTCTCTTGAATGTGTCATGTATTTGTCGCACTACTGTGTATCCTACCTGCTTGTTATTTCACAAACCTGTGGCTGTATCTGTCTGTATCATAATCCTGTGGATCACTGAACGCTGTATATCAATTTTTCCATTATAACTGTCATTGCTATGTTAAAGCACTGTACTGTATACATACTGTACTTCCGGGTCGCCCCTGAAAAAGGAATTGCAGTTGTCTCAGTGGAGTTACCCGGTTACCAAAACTCGAATAAATAAATAATAGATAAAATAAAGTGCTTTCACTGAGGACACAGTTCCTTTATTTTTTCTGTTAGTAAGGCTTGCCTTTTCGGAGACCAGTTGAAAAATAAGGAAAGTTCTTCAAGGGTTCCCATCATATTCTTTATGGGCTGAATTGTGCTTGATTTTGCAACACACCGGTTTAGCCAGTGGGATGCACAATGTATGTACATTGCCTGTGGGTAAAGTGCCTTTATAACCGATGACGCACCTCTGTGTTTGCCAGACATATTTCCAGCACTATCATAGCACTGGCCTCTGCACTCTTGCATAGCTAAACCCAATCCTTGAACATTTTCAATAATCAGCCTTGCAATTTCTGCACCTGATGTTCCATGATCACAGTGAATAAAACCTAGGAAATCTTCTCGGATTTGGTCTTTGCCATCTACAGATCTTATTATAAGTGGCATCTGCTCTAGGTTACTGCAGTCTTTTGCCTCATCAGCAAGTACAGAAAAAAAGCAAGAACATTCAACTTCACCGATTATCTGTTTCGGAATCCACCAGCCTGCACAATTAATCAGCTCATTCTGTGTTGTTTTTGATTTGTAAGTTGCATTTCATGGGCAAAGCTGAAAGTGCTTCTTTCAGAACTTCATTACCAGCAGCACAACGAAACTCATGCAACTTTATGAAGTTCCCAGGGTTTGCCTGCTGATCATCTGCTGATATGCCTGTCGAGTCATCACGGTGGCCACGGAGTGCAATATTCTGTTTTCCACAGAATATCACAGTTTTTAGGATTGGTTTAAATTTTTCGCGGTTTGTTGCAATACACTTTTTATATGCAGTATTCAGCTGAACATTGACGGGGCAGCTTTGTTCTCCATCAGTTGAATGAAGAGCTTCATTTCAACTTCTGAATTTTTATGCATCTGTGAACTTAAGTTGACTGATGATCTTGCAGCTTCTTCAGAGCAACATTCCAGTTATTCAAATGATAGTCACACAACAGCACATTCTCCAGAAAAGTTACAGTGTCGTAATTCCGTATCCCAACTACAATAATAGTGATGTCAGCCATGGTTTTGTTCAATATGGTTTCCATTAGTGAAAATTTCATGCTAGATCAAGAGACTCAAAAAACTTATAAAAAGAACGCGAGTCACGAAGGACTAATCCACAGCTTCATGAGAGGCAATGATGAACACAGAGCCTGCAAGATGTCCTTCCCGATCACCTTGACCCACTGCTTGCCAAATTTATTTTCAAAATCAGAAGGCTTCATGGATCAGACTGCAAGCTGTCAACAGTGAGAATTATGCTGAGCAGTGTGGCTAGGGATCTAGAGCTATAAGATCACAAATATTTCATATACAAATCTATAAACTATGGCTTCCCTGAGATATTTAAAACCATGACAGAGAAACAGAAATTTTTTTTTTCATTGGGGGCATGAGCAACAAGCCCAATAGAGCAGATGCTCTGATTGAAGCAGACATATACAAGTTATATAGCACGGGTACACTCGGCTGTCATAATCCAGTTGCCTTGCTTAACATGATGTTTTTTTGTTGTGGGCCTGTACTTTGCACTGCATACCTTGGAACAGTACAATCTGAACAGGGGTAACATGAAATTATGTGAGGATACAGAGGGTGCCATGTTCGTTTTGTATAACAGGATGCAAATGAATATGAGGACTGGGGAACATGCCAGGGATGTGAGATCTGTCAAAACACAAATGTACCACAGTTCAAACCCACTGCGAGACCCCAAAGCTGCATATTTGAAGTTCAGGTCAGAAAGACCATCCAAAATGCTAGAACCCGATGCCCCATTTTAACTAGGCCCAAAGATAAGGTATAAACCTGGCATGTTCCGCTGGTGCAGTGCGATGACGGTGGGAGAGAATAAAATAGGCTAGATGACGAAATGTACAAAACCAGGTGCTGGTCTCCCTTACTCAAAGAAAATAACAAATTGCTGTTTGAGGAAGACATCGATCCAGCGACTAGTGGGCCACAATGTACCCCCAGCTGAGGTGGCACAGGTGTCTGGCCACACGAATGTCCAGTCAATAAACAATTACTTATTTCTGTCTGATGAAAAACAAAAGTATTCTTTAATGTTCTCAAGTGACTCAAAACAAATAGTGTCTGACTTACATTCTGTTATGCGGCATCAAGTCACCACCAACAATCAGCATCGCAGAACCAAGTCACCATGCACTCAGCAATGTGTTAAACATCCAGATGTTTGGTAGTGGGTGTGTATTTCAAAAGGGTGTAACTGTGAAGATCGTAAACTCCTCTGGCAAGATGAAAAGAAAATGTTTTGAAGTGATCCATGACTCAGCATCAGACAAGGTCTAGGTGAGTGTACCTTGTGCATGTTAACTTCACTGTTTTAGTTTCTCGATTTTGTTTTCTGACTCCATTCAATCGGTTCAGAAATAGGGCAAGTCTAAGGCTGTGGTGGGTGTTGACATTGCTTTTTGAGGGCCGTTTGAAATAAGGAAGGTCCAGCAATCATAGTACATAAAAAATGAGGAAGTTCCGAGGTCATCCAGTTGTCTGGCAATAATGAATGAGTCTGGTGAGGTGGCTGGAGGTAACAACATACAACTTAGTTGTCAAGTGGTCACAGACAGCATAAATCACATTGGAGGAATGAAGGCAGATAAAGTGTTTCGCTAAGTGACAGTTTGGTTCTCTTTAACAGTGTGCTGAGAGTACACCCATCTACAGATGAAAGCTGCTGCTGAAAGCCACAGATGTTAGCGACTGACTTGAGATGCTGTTTTACATAATGTTCCCAATGATAGCAAGTAGTGAAATAATCACAGTTCTTTTAAATGAATGAAATTGTGTAATGAGTTATTTTTATGTCCTGTTGGTTCCTAACCATGATTGATTCCCATACGCAATACAGAACAGTGTATGAGAAACCATGCAGAGCAAGGCTAATCTTCCTCCTTGTGGATAGCTTTGCTCTTGAGGTAATTGGTTATCATGGTACGCACCTGGGGGGGGGGGATACATAGGTTTGTTCTAAATGGGTTTTTATACACTATCCTATACTCTGAACTTTATCAATGAAATTAGTTGCAATGAATATGGACAGCATGGATGTGCAAAATGGAAATTTAAGAGTCATCACCGAATGCTGGTAGGCAATGCTTATTAAAACATGTTACTTACATTGTTGCACAACATCCTCAATGGTTTCTGCATGAACAGGTGGAATCTGACTATGACGAACGATGGTGTTAGGATTCCTCTCAGAGTTATGATCAACAGTACACCAAAGGAAATAGTGGCAAGAAAACTAAAATTATTTATGACAGCCCATTAGAATTTCCACACTGAATAAAGCATGTTACAAGAAACAGAAATGTCACCTGGTTCAGTTGGTGAATCATCAACTAAAGTCCCATGGAAAAAACTTGGCAATGTGAGCACACATCATGAGAAAAGATGGCAATTCAACTTCTGGGCTTTCACCACCAGTCATTCACCCTTTTGTGAATCACTACCACATGTCAACATGTATAGAAACCAAAATGGAGGTGTCAAAAGACATTGGGCCCGATTCTAGAAGAGCCCTTAGATCACCGCAAAATTCCAGCAATCTAAGGCTGTGGCACACTCCTGGTACATCAGGGACCATGCGCCTGATTCGGGAACATCGGGGTCCCTGCACCACAACACCTGGGACATTCCACAACAGCAGGCTAGCGCTGAATGCATGGCACACCTGCAGGACCCGACAGATGGATCCGCCCACCCTATCCCCCTAGGCGCATGCCATACCGCAATGCCTGTAGCACCCTTGCGGCAGAAGGGGCACAGGGTACCATAGGGGTGTTGAGGGGCATGTGTGTGTGTGTGTCGGGGGGGGTGTTCAGGCACCCGGCAGGGGTGCCCGAGCCAGCTCTAGCCACACTCCAGTGTACGCAGTGCCATCAGACTGGCATCCCCGTCAGGTGGCCAATTATGCTGCCATAGCATACACATGCTCCCCAACAACTCTGCTGTACACTCCTGTCTCTTCTGGCCCCAGACCTCACAAACGGAGCACCCCACCAGCTCCCCACCTTGAGGGGCATTGTTGCAAGGGGTGTACACTACCTCCCAGCTGGTCTAATGGGACCTACCTTCCTCCTTCCTACCACTACGGTGGGGCTTCTGGAATACAAAATCAGTGGATGTTGCAGCCCCATCATGTCGCAAGCCCCCTTGCGACCTGGCATACCTAGACGCAGGTCAAAAGTGGTGCAGTGCCCCTTGGTACAGTGGCTTCCCTCACCGGCACAGACCATACGGAATCAGGAATCGCCAAACACCAATGAAAGTTGTGACTTACGACATTGCTGTTTATGCATGAAGTACCTTTAGTAGGCGTAATAATGAACAATCTGCCAGGTTCAGGAATGGACCAGGGTTGCTCGGGGGTGGCCAGTGGAAAGAGAAGTGAATGTGCAGTGATAGTTCTCCTCCTTTAGGGAGGGGGGACAGCACGTACTGCTGCTTGACTGCCACCCAGTGAGCTGGATGTATAGAACCAGTCTGTTTTGATGCAGAGCACATTGTATCATTAGCATACCAGATCCCACCACTTTCCATATTTTGTTATTATACGATATGTAGCCCCGGCGCCGTATGACAGTGGGCTGCCCTTCCCCCTCTTGCCAGCTGTCTCTGATACCAGGCAAGGTGCCTGGGTCCTGCTACGATGATAATTGGGAGTTCATTCCCAGAAATATTGATAATATTTGGGTGCCTTCACCTAAAGTAAAGTATTAGTGGGACAGGTATCTGCTTGGTACAGCCCCCTGGGATACTGTATCTCCTCACTTCCCCAACTACCCACTCTGCACACTGAGTCCCCAAATACTGCGTTCCACCGTAAACCATAAAGCTCTGCAGTAAGTGCATGCAATGAATTTCACAGTAACAGCAGCTTCAACAAACAAGTTCACAGCTTTATTAAAGGGGGTGGGTAAGGACTAGGAGAAGGGATACCAAGATATAGGGTGCCTGTGAAAAAAGAAGGAAGTTAGTGAGATATGCAACAACAAAACATTTGGGCCCACAGGCCAAGCCCTCCCCCACTGGTACCAGTGTCCCTGAACTGTCCTTAGGGGTACCCACTAGGTACAGGCCTGATAAGTGCTGTGGGTTGGCCAGCTGTTGGGCCCCTGAAATTGCAGAAAATTTTAGATTTTTAAAAACACATAAATTCCCCTTTCCTCTCCCAGGAACCAGGTCCTGGGTACTCGTGGTTTGCTCTCAGCACTGGGGAAAATGGAGCTCCTTGTGTTAGTGCAGCAAACTCGGAACAGGCCAGCCAGGATCCCTCTGACTGGATGGAACTTGCTCGAGGATCTCGCAGCTGGTCACCTGGATTGTAGTTCTAGCTGGCTGTCACCTTCAGCCACTTCTGGCCCGTTGCAGAGCACTGTGGCAGGACAAAAACACCAGCCCCAGAAGGCCCAGACCCAGGAGTGGCTCCACAGTCTGGCTCCCCCGATGGGTCGAAGGTGCCCTAGCACCCCAGCAAGTGCCGGTGACCTCCTGAGACAGTGAGTCTCACATGGGAGACGTTAGCAAGTTCCCTCCCTCGCTCTAGGTGAGCACTCCCAAATGGTGGGAGCCCTCCTGCAATTCGTACACCACGTTCTTAGAATGCAAGTTTTTCAGGCAGTCGCCCCAGCAAAGTCCAGTGCCAATCTGAGTGGGTGCTAGCATCTATTTTGATAAGTGCAAGTGCAGTTCAGCAGAGGGGGGACTCAGCAACAGCAACCCCCTACACACCAGTCCCCACTTTAGCAGTGTCCACACCCTTATCTTCGGCTGCAGCTAGGCCTCAGCTGTCAGCCACTTTAACCAGTTCACACAGGACACACACAGCTCTCAGCTAGCACCCTGATGACCAGAGCTGCTCTGCCTCGTCAGAATTTCTGTTACAGTCCTGCACAAGCAAACGACTTCTCAGCCCTGACTGTAGCAATCTGATATCCATACAGTCTTTTCAGCTAGTCCAGCTCCCCAGTGCAGGGTTTCTGCAGCATTTCATTTTTTCTATCAACAACAAGCAACTTCTCCATACCTGGGTAATCACAGTCCAGTATCTTTCTCTCCTTCCCCTTCTCAGTCAGTCCAGCAGCAAGTACCTCGGGAATTAGAATCTCAGCTCAGTCTTTCTTCCTTCTTTCCCCTTTTCAGTCCGTTTCTGCTAACAGGCAAATCTCCAAATGGGGCCTGAGGGAAACCCCTGAAGCTCAAGGTCCACTCTTACAAAACAGTCTTGAGTCGTACAGAGCCTGGGAACAGACTGATGAAATCCCCCCATCAAATGAGCACACTCTTATTATGTTGCTCCCAGCTGATTAGCTGTCGCTGCTGCCGAAACTCTGTCCTCTAAGATGGGAGGCAGCATTCATCACTATTCATGGGGCCGCTCATTAATATTTATAAGCCCCGGAGCGGCCCCGCTATCTGTGCTCCAGATTTGGCCAGCTACTGGCTTATGCCCGATCCCCTTCTGGTCTCTGGTCCCCGAAAAGCATAGGAGGGGCACTGGGACCACAGACAGACTCCCCACTTTTGGATCGCAACTGCAGTTGGCAACATCAAAGCGCTTCAGACGCATATGCAAGTGCCAGCCGAAACAACATGCTGGCAGCTCGCAACCATGGACTTACACCCGAGAGGGCAGAAGACAGCATGCTGGCAGGGGAAAGAACATGGGGAAACCCAGGGGGCACCAGTAAAACAGGGAGAAATGGGACAACCACAGGTAAGCCCCCAGAGGGAGGTTACAGATGCAAGGGACATCCCTTATCTCCAATGCTGTTTGTACTGTCATTGGAACCACTTGCCAATTATGATTACTGTGCACTATTGTTGGTCGGGTATATGCAGCTCCAAATACCTGGAACAGGACTGGATTGCAGCAGCTGGCATTCATTTCCACTATCTGGCATTTGTCTGTGGCCCCACAAAGGGCTTTTGCACACTGCCAGAACAAGAGTGTTGTGCTATTTATTGTGGTGCAAGGCTCGGCGCAAGCCCTGCTCCACACCTTGAAAATCCAGCCTGAGTTAATAAGGGAGCAGGAAAATCGGTTCACTATTTTAGAACTCATTCTACCATTTTTATCAACCTTAGAAATAATTTGGCGACCCTGCAGCTATGATTCAGATTTCTGCTTGCAGCGTCAGTGACCGGGTTCGGAGCGAGCCCAGGTGGCTGGAGGGCCAACCGGGGGAGAAGGATTGAGCATCCATGGACAGCTCTCCTTCTCCAGGGAGGGTAGGGACTGGTCCAGCACCTGCTGGCTCCTAGTGGGCTGGGAGTATCTGGGATGCCTGACCCCAGAGAAATACTAACGGGGAGGAGGCGGGCGTGGCATATGCCGTGATGTCACTACGCTGCCCCAACAGAAAAAGGGAAAAATTGCTCGCTGGCCGCCGGATGACGGCTTTCTGTTCCCTGAGTGCCTCCAGAGCATCCCTGGGCCCTAGTAGTGTGTGCTGGGAGTATCCCCTCTCCCCTGGTGCCTTCCCCCTCGGAGGAGGGGGACCTGCCCGCCAAAGGGATACACCGGGATATCCTGGGGATCGGCTGCGATCTGAGGACCAGTGGAGGGCTGGGTAAGGACAGTGGGGCTGGGGGGAGCCTGTGGAGCCCGAAGGAGTGGGGAACAGTGAGCATGGGAGGCGGAAAAAAAAAAGAGAAAAGAAAGAATTTAACCTGGAAATGTCTCAAATATTTCAATATTTTCAAATAATATCTGTAATAAAACTTACAGGTTGTTATTTTACACTGGGAAAAGAATATAATCAACTCTGGACAATGTACCATGAAGAAGCATGTTAATTTCAAAGAATTGCAGATTTTCTCTAAGTACCTATCCATTCCATAGCTGGGATGTAGCCAGGAATTTTAAACTTGTACTCAACAAGTGATGGCGAGAGGAGGGAGAGAGGTGATATGATCGAAACATTCAAACATATTAAGGGCATTAACAAGGTGAAAGAGTCTAACGTGTCAATATAAGAAAAATAGCAGGACAAGAGGACACAGCATGAGATTAGAGGGAGGCCGATTAAGCGGTAATGTGAGGAAGTCCTTTTTCACAGAAAGGGTGGTGGATGCATGGAACAGCTTACCTCAGGAAGTGGTTGATATGAATACAGTGCAGGGCTTCGAACAGCTGTGGGATAGGCATAAGGGAGCAATATAGATGAGTATGAATAAATAGGCCATTGACAGAGTAAAGGCCTGTGGCACATTCAGAAGGTAGAAAAAATGGGCAGACTGGATGGGCCTTGCGGTCCTTATCTGCCATCATCTTCTATGTTTCTGTGACACTGTTTCCCCCCACCCATTATGTAAACACAAACCAAAATACACAATGCATGCCACACAAATAATAGCCCCTCCCCATTTCAGTCAAATGTGCATTAAGCATATGCTCACAATAGCATTATGTAAGCATTAATGCACGATAGAGGATGGCTCTGCTAGGGAAGTAATGCCCGGTTGGGGAAGTTTGGCCGAGTGCCTCCAACCACCAACTGGGCATTAATTCCCTAGTAGAGCCTGACTCTGAGTGCATTAATGCACTTGAAACATGGCATGCGCTGCAACAATGAACTGTTATGCCTATAATTAGCCCCCAAAAAATGATGCCAATGCTAGTTTCACTTACTTGTTTTTACTGTCACAAATGTGTTGTGCAGCGTCTCACATCTTTCAATATTGTGGCTGCTAGAAATTCACTATTAAGATTCCTGCTCTGTACGGTGGTCTTAAAAAGCTGTATAACAAACATTTGTAATTATAAGCAGTAGTTATTTAGTAAACATGCTCACAACTTCTTGTTAATTCACTGCGTTGCATTGAAAAGGATTGTGGGTTTTTAAACCATTTTCAGTTTCTGCGTTAAGGGCAACACAACTATGTTGGAGTATGCTCAATTGTTTCGGGCTGTTATGCGCTACAGAAGTTTCACCTTTTCCACATCCAGCTATATGGTAGGAGAGCATAGCTGTTTTTAGATACCTGTGTCTTTCGTCGAATGTTGTTGTATACTGTGCGATACTGATTTCAGTGTGCATTTAAAAGGTACTGCAACAACAGGGACTGTACCAAGAGCAACATTTGTGCAGCAAAGTGCTAGAGCGTCACTGCACACTTTTCCAAAACAGCAGCTACATTTCCGAACCTTGTAGTGAGCCTAACATTTGTGGTGTACTACACTAAGGGACAAAAGACACGATTTGACTGAAACACAATCAGGACACAGTCTGTGTGAGACACAGTTTCCTGGGGTAGGTGGAGTTTTTTGCCTTTCTGTACTGTGCGATGCCAGTTTTATTGTGGTTTATCTCGGTACTGCAGTAGTGGGTATTATTTCCTTAACATATTGTCTCGTGGCGATTTGATTGTGGTTTCCCTGGGTACTGCAGTAGCGGGCATTACTAGTGGATTAATTCCCGCTGCATTTCTGTCGCGTGCTGCATTTGGACAAATCGTCATGTTGTATTTGACTGTTCAAGTTTACCACATTTTATTGTATGCTAACACACACAGAAGTTGGCTGGCTTTTAGTTAGTGTTTAAGAAACATTGTGATAAACCTTTGTACCATATCAAGGTAGCCAGCCTGACAGATCCATTCACACCAGCAATCCTGCATGCATACTAATCGGGTAAACTAACTTAATAGAAGCATCCCTTAGTACTAAAGGTACTGTATAGCAGTTTGATTTCGCACCCGATATATTTTGCGGATTCTCTATTACCACACTTATTCGTGCCCGATAGTATTCACACTGCACTTACTGGAAATTACTGTTCAGAATGCAAAAGCGAGTTTCAAGTGCCTGTATAGAGTGGGTAATCAAGCAGGTGCTCTTGCTCTGGTTCTCCTTAATTACTAACTGATAATAGTTCTCTCAGCAAAGTTAAAAAAGCACAGAAACACCTCGCAGCTGTCCACACGAGTCTCATCATGTCACTCCTTAAATGGATCAACTCACCGCAGAATGCAAAGCGCAAATATCCGATTGATTCAAGCACCGTGTGTGGAGCTGATCTCGCTGAGAGCTCTGGGGTTGAAAAACTGGTTGCTACATCAGTAGCCAGAGAGCTCGCAGCTGCTTCCCCGCCTCCATCAAAACACAGCAGACCCTCTTCTTGTACGAACTATACCCCAGACACTTGTTTTTTTATTGGGAAGTATGCGGCAGAGCAGGGGGTGATGTCTGCAGTTCGCCACTACACGCATAGCACCGGTAACAAGATTATTGAGAGTACGGTCCACAGATTTAAATGTCAGTACATGGCAGAGCTAAAGAAGACCCCAGACCCCACAGCTATGTCTCCTCTCGTCCCTCGTAAACCATGAGGGTGACCCACCCACCTGGAGGAGCATCTGGAGAGCAGCTCAAAAGAATCATTAAATCCCTCTGTGCTGAGGGGGCAATAGTAAATGCGGGCGTCATACAAGCAGTTGCAGTTAGCAATCCTGAAGGACTACCTAAAAAAGCAATTTACCACCTGGCATGCGGGGATAGTGTCCGAGCATCCAGTGGCTGGTGGAGGCGATGTTACGGCAGCAGACCTACGGCTCCCAAACCTTAAAGAACACCACGCTTGCTGGCTGCAGAACAGCTATGATCAACTGTCTGCCAGACAAGAGGACGTCATCCGTGACTTGCGGCAGTCCGGGATTCAGGAAGCACACGCAAACTGCCTTCTGGAGGTAAGCTTTCAGTTTAGTAACACAGTGAAAAAAGGCTATGTACTAATATGCACATTGTAAACAAATTCCCTTTCCTTGCAAGCAGTTCAGAATGAATGAAGCACCAAATGAAGAATCGAAGAAACAGCCATTCTTTTCGTAATATTATTTTTTTTGTTTGTTTGCTTGATTGCTTGCTGAAATGTATTAAAGCACTTCCTTATCAATGTGCATTTGTTTTTGCTGATTGTTTGTGGTAATAAATTGTTGGTGCCATGACATCGAGATATCGGATGATATTAGCGTTCAGAATATTTTCGCTATAAAACTCTGAGTGCTAATATAGCGAAAATATTCAGGACACGAATATTATCTGCTATACAGTATCATGTCCAAAATTACAATACTAAACTCTCCTGCTGGAGGCATTGTGGATATGAGGTTTCTACACAGACACATGTCTTCTGGTTCTGCCCTATTCTCACTAGCTTCTGGGAAGAGGTGGGGAGGACTCTAAGGGAAAGTTTTCCTGCCCTGGGTCGCCTCACGCTAGAAATAACTATATTGTTACATTTACCTTAACAGATCAAACAAAGACACCAGATATCTTTGATTAGTAGTCTCCTTGCGGCATCAAAAGAAGAGCCAGGAGCTATTCCAGAAAGCATTCTATGCCAAACGCAGGCTGCATGTGCCAAAGGGGGCTTGCACCAGCCTTGCATACAAAAAGGGGCTCCAACACTGTTCTTCATAGAATTTGATGGCAGATAAGGACCGCTTGGCCCACCCAGTCTGCCCATTTCCCTACCTAATGGATAAGCTGCAGATCCTAGTTAACCAGTAGCCTACTTCTTTCTACCCCCACCCCTTAGAATTGCCTTATGACTGTCCCATGCATGCTTGAATTCCACCACTGTTTTTGACTCCACAACCTCCTCCGGAAGGCCGTTCCATGCATCCACAACCCTCTCTGTGAAAAAATACTTCCTTACATTACCACTGAGCCGCCCCCTTCTATCTTCAAATTGTGCCCCCTTGTTCTTGCACACCTCTTTTTTTGAAAGATGCTACCCTCTTGGACTTTGTTGATTTCCTTGAGGTACTTGAAAGTTTCTGTCATGTCCCCCCTCTCCCCCTTTTCCTCGAGGCTATACATATTAAGCTCCTTTAGTCTCTCTTCATATGTCTTCTGGTGCAGACCCTGCACCATTTCAGTTGCCCTCCTCTGGACAGCTTCCATCTTGTCTATGTCCTTGCGGAGATTGGGTCTCCAGAACTGCACACAGTACTCCAGATGGGGTCTCACCATCTGTCCGTACAGAGGGATAACAACTTCCTGTTTTCTACTGGTGATGCCTCTCCCTATGTATCCCAGTATCCCCCCAGCCCTCCTTACTGCCCTCTCACATTGCTTGCCCACCTTTAGGTCATCTGATATGACTACCCCCAGGTCCCTTTCCATTTTTGTTGTTGTTACTATCTCACCCACCATTGTGTACTCTTCCCCTGGGTTTTTGTTTCCCAGGTGCATTACCTTGCGCTTCTTAGCACTGAATCTAAGCTGCCATACATTTGACCATTCCTCTAACCTTGCAAAGTCCCTTCTCATCCTTTCCACCCACCTTGCGCATCAACTCTGTTGCAGATCTTTATGTCATCTACAAAGAGACATACTTTTCCTTCCAGTCCCTCTGAAATGTCGCTTATAAAGACATTGAAGAGACCGGTCCTAATACTGAACCCTGCGGGACCCCACTAGTAACCTCCCTTTCTTCAGAGTGGACTCCATTTACTATTACTCTCTGTGTCCTATTCTCCAGCCAGTTCTTTACCCAGGCTATCATCTTTGGACCCACTCACAGGCTGGCTAGCTTGTATATTAATCTTTTGTGTGGGACTGTGTCAAATGCCTTGCTAAACTCTAGGTAGGCCATGTCCACTGCACCTCCCTGATCTACTACTTTGGTCACCCAGTCAAAGAAATCTATTAGATTCGTCTGGCATGACCTTCCCGCTGTGAATCCATGCTGCCTTGGGTCCTGTGCCCCTCTGGCCTCTAGGTACTCGACAATTCTTTCTTTCAGATGTGATTCCATCATTTTCCCTATCACTGAGGTCAAACTAACAGGTCTGTAGTTTCCTGCTTCTGCCCTGCTCCCACTTTTGTGAAGGGGAATCACATCTGCCCTCTCCAGTCCTCAGATACCACCCCATCCTCCCATGATTTGTTAAGGGGGTAGTCAGTGGTGTCACTAGTTCTACCCTTAGTTCTTTTAGAATTCTGGGATAAATCCCATCAGGCCCCATTGCTTGTCCACCTTCAGTTTTAAGAGTTCTTTCAGAACCCTTTCTTCTGTAAATGGGCTGGTATCAACTTCTGTATCCAGAGTGTTTCTATTGTTTGTTTTAGGTACCTCCCCTCTTCATTTGTAATTACTGAGCAAAATATTTATTTAGTATCTCTGCCTTTTCACAATCACCCTCTGCCCACCTCCCTTCCCCCTTATTAAGCCTCACTATCCCTCCCTTGGTCTTCCTTCGCTCACCGATGTACCTATAAAATGTTTTATCCCCCTTCTTAACTGAGTTGGCTATCTTTTCCTCGGTTCGGGCCTTTGCTGTTCTGACTGCCTTCCCAGCTTCTTTTTGCTTTAACTGATACAATTCTCTGTCCTGATCCTTCTGTGATTCCTTGTACTTCCTGAATGCTTTCTTTTTCTCTTGAACCTTCACTGCCACCTCCTTTGAGAACCATAGTGGTTTCTTACATTGTTTTGTTTTATTTGCTTCATACAAAGGCTTGTTACCTCTGTGATGGCAGTTTTTATTATTCCCCATTGTTCTTCAACCCCTCCTTCCTGTCCATTTGCTAGTGCATTCCTTAGGCACTCACCCATTTTGGCAAAGTCAGCCCACCTGAAGTCCAGCACTTTTACCTTTGTATGGCTTGACTCTATTGCTGTGTTTATTGTGAACCATACTGTTCGATGGTCACTAGTTCACAGATGGCTACCCACTTCTACATCTGTGATCCTCTCTCCATCTCCATTTGAGAGAACAGGTCTAAGATTGCTCCCTCTCGAGTGGGTTCCAATACTAGTTGTCTAAGGCATGCCCCTGTAGGGCATCTTGAATAACCCACTCTTAGAAGTGACTGCTGCAACTGCACTCCAGTTAACATCTGGCATATTCAGATCACCCATCAGCAATATCTCCCCTTTTTCTGCCATTCTAAGTGTACTTTCTATCATTTCCTTGTCCATTTCCTCCCCCTGAGAGGGGGGTCTGTATACAACCCCTGTGCGGATTGTGGTGCCATTGCCTGTCTCCAAATTGACCCACAGTGCTTCTTCTCCTTCCTGTTTACCCTTTTGTGCTGTTGCTTTGATTCCTTCCCTTATGTACAGAGCTACTCCTCCTCCTCTTTTACCCTCCCTGTCCCTCCTGTAGATAGTGTATCCTGGTATGTTTACGTCCCAATCATGGCTCTGTGTGTACCATGTTTCTGTGACTGCCACGATATCCAGATGTTCCTCCTCCATCAAGGCTACTAATTTAGGAAGCTTGTTACCCAGACTACGGGCATTGGTACTCATTGCTCTCCATTTTTTGATGGCTTTACCTTCTGTAGCAGCATCCCCCACTGACCTTTCTACCTTGGTCTTTTTCTCATTTAGTACCCTGTTTTGTAGGGGGGGGAGGCTGGGATTTTCCTGCTGCTTATCAGTGCCTCCCCCCTTGACTAGTTTAAAAGCTTGCCAATGAAGCATTTAAACTGATTGCCCAAAAGACTTGTTCCCTTCCTGGACAGATGCAAACCATCCTGCCAGTATAGGCTGGTGTCCTTCCAGGTGGAACCCCAGTCCCCAATGAAGCCAGACCCCGGTGCTGCACACCATTTTTTCAACCATTCATTAAACTGCATGGTGCAAAGTACCCTCGCCTCACCCATGCCATTGACAGGCAGCACCTCTGAGAAGGATACTGTGTGTGCTACTTGTCTTAGGCCCCTCCTCAACTCTACAAAGTCCTCCTGCACTGCTCTAACCTCATGATGAGCCAAGTCATTTGTCCCTAGGTGAACAATGACGTCCAGCTCAGACTCCCGTGCAGCTGTTCTCGTGATCCTAAGGATGTGCTTCCTGTCCCTCCAAGCCATGGCACCAGGCAGGCACCTTACTTCAGTTTTCCCTGCTCCCCCAGTTCTCTCCCCCTAATAATTGAGTCCCCCACCAGGAGCTGCTTCCTTTCCCTATGGTGTCCTCTGCCTCCTTCCTGTGGGCCTCCCTTGTGACAGTTATCTGCAACCTCCTTAGTCTCCTCTGTGGGTGCATCCATAGGGGAACTGTGCTCCCCCAGAATGGTGTATGGATTGTGGAGTGGAACAGCTGACTGGGTGTGCCTCTATTCCACCACCCTCACCCTCTCTGAGCCCACTGTGGTCCAACTGCTGTGCTTTCTTCGCAACCTCTGAGGTAGTGGTGGTGGCTCCGGTGCTCCCTGGATGGATATCCCTAACTATAGTTCTGGGGGACTTATGGCAGACGCTAGCTGCAACATCCCCTAAATCAATATTCTGTGTGGCATGCACAGCTTACACCATTCTGCTTGAAAACTTAATTGAGGTTAAAATAAACAGGGAAAAAGGAAAGCTGTTATTGTGATTAGACTTATAATTGAAGTAACAACCTTGAAGCCAGGCATTTCCTTGTATTAATGACTGGCTGAAGGGAGGTGGACCTTGGCTGCGCCTCGGGCCACCCATCCCCCAGCCAGTCATTAATTCATTTGAAATGACCAGCATCTCTGTCGTTATTGCTTTAGTAGAAAACCCTGTTAGTCACCTGATCATCCCTCATAATTAAGAAACATACTCTGGTAATTGGCGGTTGGCCACGATGGCGAGCGGTGGGCTATGCCAGTTGCGGGCTCCGTTACAGGTTGAGGGAGCGGGGTGGTAGGGTACTGTGGGGTGGGAAGTCCGCTAGACCACCAGTGGTATGACAAATTTATATAACAGGGATAGGGGCTCCGGCAGTCCACTAGACCACCAGGGTTACTCTATTTATTATTATGGGAGATTGGGGCTTGTTGGGAGGTGGCACTAGAATACCAGGGCATGTTTACTAATTATGAGGTATGATCAAGTGACTACCATGGTGTTTTACTGTACCTCATATTACCAGAGATTAGGGCTGGGGGGGGGGCGCTAGGGTTTGATATTGCATACTATCGCAGGCTTGCAGTAACTTGCCCAGATACACCATCTGTTTGGCACACTGCTGGGGTTGCCGCAAGACTTTACAATGGGTGCCTTGAGTCGGCCTGGTGGTGTAGAGGGCTGAGACACTGGCACCTTACCTCTTACCATGGCGACGACCTGGGGTCAGGAGCGACTTCGGGTGTCAGAGGATCAGCTGTGGGGAGGAGGATTGAGCATCCCATGGACTACTGTCCTCCTCTGGGAAGGGTGAGAAGGGTCAACCGCTAAGGTATTGACTCCTGACGGTGGTCGGGGACTGGTGCATGCTCAGGGTCTTAGTGTGGGTCGGCACGGGCCGACGTCAGATGTGCAGTGCACGGAAGTGTGCATCCCTGATGTTATTACACGCCCATGCTGTAGGGGTGGGGGGGCAATCACAGGAAGAAAAAAAATCCTCCGGCGTGCTTACGAAGGCTGGCGCCGTGGCGGATGCACTCAAGTCGGCTCCCTCCCAAAGCCTGGCCTCCAGGTCTTCCACAGCATGTGGGGTAAGTACCTGCTGTGAAGTGACCTGGGTAGGGTGAGGGGGTTCAAGCTCTAACTGTGGCCATGGTGGGGGCCGAGGAGTCTGCGCTAGATAGGGGGAACTATAGGTACATCCCCCAGCCAAGGCAGTACAGTAAATGAAATAAAGCAAAAAAAAGGGGTGCCCTAAGTGATAGATAATTGGGCACAGGGTCCATGGTGCACAATCTGTGCAAGTCGCCTTTGGTGCTCCAACATATTCCTTGACAGGGGGCTGGATGGATTACAGTGGGCTGAGGGAGACTGAGCGAGGGGGGAGTCCAAGAAACATCCCCAATCCAGTCCAACTCAGGAACTCAATTGATGTCCTAGAAGAGAAGGAGACTCCCAAAAGGGAACCCAGAGTTGAGACCAAGGACGATGTGCAGATCACCCAGAAGGGTGACCAGTGGACAAGTAAAACAGAATCCAAGAGCAGTAAGAAGCTACTCCAGGTGGGGGACTCAACTGTCTGGGGCACTGAGCTGGGTATGGGACCAGGGGAAGAAAGGGCGATCAAATGCCTTCCAGGAGGCACTGCTAGGTGGGAAGAGGAGTGGATCCTGGGAATCACAAAAGCAGTAGCGGGGGGGGGAGGGACTTGAGGTTGTTGTCCACCTGGGGACAAATGACCTATCCAGTGACAGGGTAAACACTGATGAGGTACAGGAGAACTTCAGGCAGTTGGAGGTGCGCCTTGGAAAGGTAGCAAACTCCAAGATTATTTCGGAGATGCTCCCAGTCCACGGCAGTGGGGAGGCAAGGAATCTGTATATCAGAAGCTTCAACAAGTGGTTGGAGGTCTGATGCACAGAGAAGGGACATAGCTTCACTGAGGACTGGGGACCCACCTGGAGCAATGTAGCTTTGTACTCTGGTGACGAGTTACATCTGTCCAGTAAGGGGAAAACAGTCCTAAATGAACAGTTGAATGGCTTCCTTATGGAGCATTTAAACTAGCTAGGGTGGGGGTCCAATGGGAGAAGAGAGGATCTAGCAGCTCACCCCTAATAGGTAGAGAAGCTACAACTGAGTAACAGGAAGGCAAGATGCAGACAGCAACACCTGGAACAGGCATAAGGGGGAGGAAGGCAGGGTAAAAGGAAGGCCGGGGTAGAGGAGATGAAGCAGGGGAGCAGAGGGACAAATAGGAGGAAGATAGGCAGCAATACATGGAAGGGCATGGTTACAAATGCATGCAGCCTGGGAGATAAAATCCCAGACCAGGAGGTGTTACTAGTAGTAGCAGAGCTGAACATAGTAGCAATAATAGAGACTTGGTACACTGCTAATCATGACTGGGATGTAATTGTACCAGGGTATGCTCTATTCTGGAGGGATAGAGGTAGTAAGAAGGGGGGGTGGTGGTTATATATGTCAGGGAGGGTATAAAGGCAACAGAGGTACAAGGCAGACAGGGGGAGGCCGAGGCACTGTGGGTCACACTTGAGTCTGGCAAGGGCACAGCAATCCGCACAGGGTTGGTCTACAGGCCTCCAGAGCAGGGAGAGGATGTGGACAGAGAGCAAGTGGAAGAAATGCACAAGATGGCTGCAAACGGGAAAGTACTGCTGCTGGGTGATTTTCAATTTACCAGACGTGGATTGGACTATCCCAGCTGCTGCCTCAACCAGGAGCAGAGACATCTTGGATTCTCTATAGGAGGCAGGACTCAGGCAGCTAGTGCTTGATCCCACCTGGAATAGGGCAATTCTGGACCTACTACTGACAAACAGTGACAAACTCACAGAAGTCAGGGTAGAAAGTCAACTGGGGTCCAGCAACCACCACATAGTGTGGTTTAGTGTCCAGGAAAGGTGCGCACAGGACTCGTCGGTGTTGGAGAAAAGCAGCAAGCTTGTAATTCAAATGGAATAAAATAAGACTCCGCACTTGTGGTAGTTACAGTTTAAAGCAAATGTTCATATATTGGCAAGCGTGCCTGGAAGGAAACCAAGAGCCCCCTGGTTTCATTCCAGGCACTCTTACCAATAAATTAGCATTTGCTTTAAATTGTAACTACCACGAGTGCGGAGTCTTACTTTATTCATAGTGTGATTTAGCTTGGGGACGGGGCACCGTCCAGGCACACAAAGGCAAGGGTCTTAGATTTCAGGAGAGCAGACTTTGAGAAGGTGAAGAAGTGCATCAGTGACGCACTGGCAAGGAGGGGGAAGTGGGGGGGGTTGAGGCCCAGGGGGAACACGTAAAAGGAACCATAGGGGAGGTAACAAACCAATGCACAAGGGCGATAACTAAAGGCACGAGTGACGAAGAAAACCAATATGGTTCTCTAAAATGGTTGCAGAGAGGGTAAGGGTCAAAAGGGTGATTTTCAGGAAATATAAGGAGACTCAGAAGGAAGAAGACAGGGAGGTGTACCTAAAGTGTCTAAAGGAGGCAGGGAAGGCTGTTGGGAGCAGTGGAGCACGAAGGCGAGGACAGAGGAAAAATTAGCACAGACGGTAAAAAAAGGGGACAGAAAGACATTCTTTAGGTACATCCGGAAAGAAGGTAATTATAGAAGGATTATAAGGCTCAAAGGGGGGAGAGGGAACTGTAAGGAGGAGACCTGTAAAAGGTGGAAATAATGAACAAATACTTTTGCTCTGTATACACTGAAGAAGGGAAAGGACAGGGACAACAGCTGGGCAACAGATATGAAGTTGGGGGGGGGGTCAACACCAGTCCATTTAAAGTGGAGAGAGTCCTGGAAGAACTCGTGAAACTAATAGTGGACAAAGCAATGGGGCCAAATGTCATACATCTGAGAATATTAAAGAAGCTAGGAAGGGAGCTAGTGGCACCACTGACTACCCTGTTTGCAGAGTCACTCAACAGAGGGGTGGTTCCTGAAGACTGGAGGAGGGCACATGTAGTCCCTGTTCACAAAAAACGGTAGCAGGGAGGAGGTGGGGAACTATAGGCCAGTCAGCTTCACATCAGTAGTGGATAAAATCATGGAGGTACTGCTTAAAGAAAGAATAGTGGGGCACTTGAATCCAGTGGTGCCCAAGACCCAATACAGCATGGATTCACAGTAGGGAGGTCATGTCAAACGAATCTGATAAATTTCTTTGACTGGGTTACAAAGGAGGTGAATCGGGGGGAGTGGTGGATGTGGCCTATCTCTGTTTCAGCAAGGCCTTTGACACCGTCCTACATAAAAGGCTGGTAAACAAGATGGGTAGTCTGGGCATGAGTCACAAAGTAGTAAACTGGGTTAAAAACTGGCTAACAGACAGGAGGCAGGGGGTGGTGGTAAATGGGAGAGGGGGAGGTAACAAGTGGGGTACCTCAGGGGTCAGTCTTAGGGCCAGTACTGTTTAATTCCTACATCAGTGGCATAGCAGAAGGGCTGGAGGGAAAAGTCTGCCTGTTTGCAGATGACACCAAGATCAGCAACAGGGTAGATACTCTGGAAGGGGTGGAGAAAATGAGGTAGGACCTCAGAAAACTGGAAAACTGGTCTGAATTGTGGTAACTGTGGTTCAGTTCCAAAACATGCAGAATAATGCACCTGGGATGCAGGAACTCAAGAGGAGAGCTACAGGATTGAGGCGGGGGAGTTGCCGACAGTCACTAAGGAAGAAAGGGATCTGTGGATTATCATTTCTGACAATCTAAATGTATCTAATCAGTGTACAAAGGCTGCAGCAAGGCAATTAGCATGCTTGGGTGCATAGGCAAAGGTATTTATTCATTTATTTATTTATTTGCAAAACGTTTCAGCAGGAAAGACAACATGAGCTGTGAAACAGCTCATTTCCTCAAGCGTCCTGGGTATCACTAGCAGAAGGAGGGAGGTGGTGATGCCGCTGTATGAAACACTGGTTAGGCCTCAACTGGAATACTGTGTACAATTCTGGAGGATGCATCTTCAAAAGGACATATACAGGGTGTAGGCAATACACAGAAGGGCAACAAAGATGGTACATGGCTTGCACCAGAAATCATACGAGGAGAGATTGAGGGACCTGAGTATGTATTCACTGGTGGAGAGGAGGGAAAAGAGGGACATGATAGAGATCTTCAAGTACCTTAAGAGCATAAATAAGGTGCAGAGGGGGTGACATTTTTCAGTATGGGGATGTACAAGAACAAGGGGCCATGATATGAAATTAGAAGGGAGTAGGGTACGGGGGAATGTGAGGAAGTTCTTCTTCATGGAAAGGGTGGTGGACACATGGAACAGTCTGCCACAGGAGGTGGTGGGAGCAAACACAGTGGGAGGGTTCAAACATGCATGAGACAGGCACAAAGGAACTCTGGGGAGGGACGGAGGAAGGAAGAGAAACATAGAAGTCGACAGAAAAGGACTGCCAGGCCCATCCCGTCTGCCCTAGCTGTACTAGCAGCCTGTGATCCTAGTTTGGCCATTGGCTTAGTTATTCCTTCTCTTAGCTATTCCTTCCCATAGAAACATGCTTAGAGAGCCATTGACCAAGTAGGGTCAAAGGCCACAAATAAGGATAGGCTTAAGGGTAGACTGGATGGGCCAAGCGGTTCTTATCTGCCAACAATTTCAGTGCTACAGTAGGGTGTGTCTCTGAGAATGATAGTGGTAGGCTACCAAAGCTGTAGATGTTTGGGGTAAACCAACATTTCAGCTCTTTCTCTGTCTGTTTTTATGTGCTGTGATGCATTAGTCAGTATTATGCAGACTGATGTATCCGGGCACATAAACGCATGTATCTTGGCACACAAAAACAGACTGAGAATGCTATGACTGGTATGTCTCTGAGAGTGATAGGAAGCTGCTGAATCTCTAGAGGTGTGGGGTAAAGTTAAACAAACAGTTCATCTCTTTCCGAGGACAGGAGTGTCTGAATGTGTGCTATTCATCAAAAAAGGAGTGACTAGAGAACTTTGTGATCCTGCTACAGATACATGAAGCAACAGGGTCTCCTAAAGTTTTCAGAATTGTACTGTCTGCACTTTGAAAGGCTGTCTTCTAAAAGGTGAGCCCCCACAACTCTTATAAATTTTCTTCCGATTCTTAGTTGGTTCATTCTGTTCTAGCAGTATTGAGTGTCACCCACTGAGAGGAAGTTGTTCTGTTCCAGGAAGTTTTATGTCAGGGAGTGTGGTGGTGTGTAGCAAGTAAATCTTCTATTATCCAAATTGTAGATTAAACTGTTGAATGGTGATGGACTCTAAAGTTGTGGTTGCTGAAGCCCACTGCTGTCTAAATGTTATGTAAAGTACACTGCAGGCTTCCCCAAATTGTGTAGCATTTATTGCTGTTGAGAGGTGAGGGTCTTATGAAAATGGAGAATAGAGTACAATTTATTCTTAGTGCCAGGGAAAGATTGGACTTTACCGCACTGTGATGTAATTTTTTTTTTTAAACAAAGTTTTTTATTAAAATGTTCAACTTTTATACAATTTCCACCATGTATTTAGTATTTGGTTAGAAGCAAAGGACTGACCACCTTGGAGACTGAAGCCTGCATTAATATCATGGCCAAGTACACCACTGCAGGCAGGTACAGTGCAGGTTTTGTTTTTAGCAATGGTGAAAGATGAAGGGTTGACAGCACTGGAGACTGGAAACCTCCATTTACCCACAGGGCCAGATACAGTCAAGAATAAAACACCAGCAGCAGCAATAACTCTTAATGAGTGAGTGAGCAGTGATTCAGAATACAAGAAAACAGTTTATTTTATTTTAACAATTCTTTTATTAGTAGTGTGTATGTATGTATATATATGTGTGTGTGACAGAAAGGCACACACACACACAGAGCTTTACATTGTTAAACAGTCTGTTCGTTCACCCCCACGCCCACCCCAGTTCTCCATCAGGTTGAAAGACATAGGGCAGGCATACATTTTTTTGTATGTTTCTTCTGTGATGGCTGGGGGGGGGGTCACCATTTTGGTTTTATGGTTTAACCATAAAACCAAAATTACGCCTCTATAAACTGCTGTCTTGGCGGATGGAATGGTAAGCTTGGTTACCTGTCAGGCTCCTACTGTGTGAGAAACCACCTCCTCCTCAAAACCACTCCGTTTTAATTTATTTCAATTGTGTTTTATGTTCTTTTTTTAGTAATAAAATTCATGGCTGAAAGGCAAAACAAAGCGCACTGTAATTAAGAAATATTTGTATACATTTGAGGGCTACTTAACTAGGGAGGATGTTATTCAGCAGCGCAATTGTCCTTGTACACAAGGCAGCTTGTTGTCGAGAGTTTTAACATTTGTAAGGTGTGCCTGTTAAAATAGGAATACAGCTAGTGTTTTTCCTTTTTGTGGGCAATTTTTTGTTTTCCCCTTTTGGATGGAGCGATGGTGACTACGGAATATATAATTCATCTGCACGATCATCGTAGAGTAAACCAAGTGGCTGGTTTAACAGAAGGCTTTGTACAGTTGTAATTTGTTTAATGTTGAAAGTTTTTTACAGTTGTAAGTTGTGAGTATTAAATGACAGGAAAAACGGCTTGATTTATGTGAATTATTTACTCTCACTCTTTGATGTGGTGAGTGCGGGGGGTGCTGGTTTCTGAGAGAGCAACGGTGTGATACTTGCCTTTTTTAACTTACTACTCACCTAAGACTATCTAAAAGGATATGAGGCAACAGAGACCTGGACTAGTTATTTCCCGGTCTCTGATATCTCTTACGGGACGGCAGATTGGTAGTTGCAGCCAATCAGAACAAAGACTAGCCTTTGCGCATTTTCTTTTTTTTTGTATTGGATTTGTGATCAAGAGTTACTTTTTTGTAATAGTTAGATAGTGAATGATCATAGTTTCAGAGGCTGTGTTGAAATCCGTCCTATTCTGGAGGTAAATGTAATTTATTGTGGCGATATCTTTGATGGTACTTGCAGTAAAATTGTGTTGTCATGTATATCTCAAGAAAAGACCACGGCAGTTCTTTCATTAGCTTATCTAATGAAAGAACTGCCGACTTTTCTTGAGGATTACTAATATATTCTTTTTTTTTTGCAACATATGTTTATTCAGATTTTCAGATACATAAACATGCCAGACTGACCTGTTAGGACAACAACAATTCGGACAAACAAATACATCCAATGCTTAACTTGTGTACAAAGAGATCCAATTTCATGATGGTAAAAGGCATCTTATTAACATAATATAACACAATATAATGCACTTAGATAAGAAAGAAAATTAATAAAGGTAGATTTCCTTTATGAGAGTTATTAGGGTGAATTGGTCAAAAGGGTTCTCACACACTTCCACATAGGATTAGCACCATTCGCTACCCCCCCAACTATGCCCATCCCTCTCCCAGAGTCAGGCACTCAGCCGGTGTTAGAGCACTCAAATATGGTTGCCATGTGTTGTAAAACTGTTCTCCCCTGTCTTGTAATACATAAGTGAGTCTTTCTAGGGTAAGAGCTTGTAATATCAGTGCTTTCCACTGTTGTGTGGTAGGCGTGATTGCCGACACCCGTGTATTCAGGATGCAGTGTCTGGCCATCACCAGTGTGACCCTGAGCCACCTGGGCAGTGGAGCCCATTCCTCCCCATCCACATTCTCCACACCAAACCACATCACCAAAAGTGACTGTGGGAGACCCCTGCCTGAACCTCCCCCAGCACTTCCCTCCAGAATTCCTGCAAGATGGAGCAGGACCAAAAGTAATGGTTATAGGAGGCCAGCCCTACATTACAACGGGGGCATATTGGAGAGACTGCGGGATTATATTTACTGACATTTAGGGGTGGGCAATATAGTCTGTGGCAAAACTTGTAAAAAGATTCTTTGTATTTATTACAGACCAATATCCCCTGGTGCAGCTGGGTCATCACCCTCCATGTATCCTCCATAATGCAAACCTCCCTATCCCTTTCCCAAAGTTGTCTGGTTTTCTATGACATATCCGGGAACAGTTGCCTGCCCGCTCTAGTCACTCTGCGTATGGTGCCCTTTAGGTTGCACCTTCCTTCTTGTATCAGATGTTCAAGTGGCTCCCACTCAGTGTCCATACCCTCCTTCCTCCCCCGACAGTGTACAGGAATTTACAGTATGCTTGTAGCTGAAGGCATCAGAAGAAGTGGTTTTGTCCCAGCCCTGTCTTTTCCCATATATGGTCAAATGTATCTAATCCTTCTCTTACATACAAATCCCTTATGCACATTATCCCTTTTTTCTCCCATTCTCTAAAGCCTGGGTCTGCCAGCCCTGGGACAAAGAACAGATTCCCAACAAGTGGAAGAAGAAGAGTCTCCCCCTGGTCTATCCCCCCCATGTCTGATCAAATACCCCCAGAAGTCTAACACTGCTCTAGCCAGGGGATTTGGTTTAGAGAGGCTCAGGTACGCCTTATGACCTTTCCCTGATAAATAAGCAGTTACCCGACCTGGGCATCCCCTCTCCTCCAGGTCTAACCAACCTGCTTCCCGTGGTCAACCTACCCAATCCTGCAAATATCGGCACTGAATGGTGAGTTGATAATTTTTGAGGTCCGGGAACTGTAAACCTCCCTTATAAAGTGGTGACGTTAGGCGTGCGAGGCTTGTACATGGTCGCTTGCCTTGCCACAAAAAGTCCGAGAATGCTCTCTCCAGGTGCTTCACGTCTGCTCAAGTGAGCCCCACATGGAGCATCTGCATATTATACAACAATCGTGGCAAAATATTCATCTTGAGTAGATTTATTCTACCTAGCCATGTTAAGGGTAGCTTAGCCCATCTTTCCAGGTCAGCCACGATTGTGTGCAGTAGGGGGTATAATTTAATTCATACAGCCCTTTTATATTTTTCCCAATTTTAATACCTAAATATACAAATGAATTGTGGACCTTCTGGAAACCCCAGTCCCCAGTCCCCACTCCTGCTTCAATCCCTTTCTCACCTAGTCTGAGTTCCTCTGACATACTTAGATTTAATTTATATCCTGAGAATTTAGAGAATTGGTCTATTAGGCGAATAAGCGGCAGCATAGATTGATCTGGTTTGGTAATGTACAGGAGCATGTCATCAGCATACAAAGAAAGTTTGCATGCTCTTCAAGATTGTCCCAGTACGCCGGAAATCTCAGGATGTTCTCTTATTGCAGTGGCCAGGGGTTCTAGGGCCAAGGCAAAGAGAAGGGGCGACAAAGGGCACCCCTGCCTAGTTCCTCTGTGCAATGCAAACCTGTCCATGAGGGCACCATTAACCAATACCCTTGCTGTGGGTGCACTATATATCAGACGAATCAGTCCTACAAACACACCACCCAGACCAAACCAGGTAAGAACCTCCATTAAGTATTGCCATTCAACCCGGTCAAATGCTTTTTCAGCATCCATAGATAATATGCGGACTGGTCCATACCCATTCGAGGCTCCCCAAATTACATTCAGCAGGGTTCTCATATTGTGATACGTGTACCTGTCCCGTATAAACCCGGTTTGGTCTGGGTGAATCAGTCCCGGCATTAATTTATCCAGGCGATTAGCCAGCACCTTAGCGAAAATCTTAGAGTCGCAGCTCAGCAAGGATATTGGTCTAAAGGATGCACAATCAAGCAAGTCTTTGCCTTCCTTTGGAATCAAGCAAATGACCACCTCGTAAGGATTACTAATATTTTAAATGATAAAGTAGTTTGCTGGCCTTTGTAAACTGCACACAACAATAAAATAGATAATCTCCTGTTACATAGTGAAGTTGTAGCAACATTTGGGTGGGAAAGCTGCTAACATCAGTTTTAATCAAAATCATCATTAATTTTCCCGTTTCAATACAAAAAAAAAAGAAAATACACTCACATGTTTATAAAGTCACTGAGGCATATTAACCAGTACTCCTTGCCATAGATATTTAAAAGATATATTTATCTCGCTGGCTCGCAAGCCGCAGTGTGGTAAAATTCAGCTCTGAGCTGTCAAGTCACAGAGGTAGTTACCTCATCAAAGCCCCATGCTGAATACCACTGGGCAGTTAAACATTTGAAGGAGATGCTCTGTGACAGAAATACGGTACTTACATAAAACGGCCCATTAAAATTGTTAACATAACTAATAATAATACAGTAGGGAAGCTTCCTAATTACACATCAGTAAAAAAAAAACTGTATAAACAGATGTCTAAATGAATTATATAATTCTTTTCGCCGTTTTATTTCTTTCTTTCCTGTGGGTGTTTTGAGTTGGACATCTAATCATCGGAAAACCAGTGATCGTAGCAGCTCCTGAAATAATCTTGTAAAATGTAGTTTTCATTCTTGAGTTCATGGGAATGAACACTACATTTTATAACATTTATCATGTGAAAGGACGTGAAAACAAACTTGGGGTGCGGGCCGCCCTGACAATCAAAGTTCACAGAGACCAGCACTGGTTATGCTCGGCTGTACATCCACTGCCTGAGTGAGCAGCTACTGGTCCATTGCTGTGGTAGCACTGACTGCCCAATTTTAAATTAATTGTACAGAAAAACAAACAATCATTTGAGCAGACTGCTCAAAAAATTTACTGATTTTTCTCTGCTTCATATGTGGTGCTTCACCAGATGTACCTGCTCTCCCGGTAGCCATTGTCTGATAGTTCTGACTAGAATTTGAAATGTCAGATTCGAAAATGGCTACCTGGGGAGTCACGTGATGACGCTGTAGTGGAAGCAGCTAGGCCGATCGCCTCCCCTCCAAAGGGCCGTTTTATTTTAAGAATTATTAAGCTTCCTATCTTCATGATTGCTGCTAGGTGGTATACAACAGTCTGACTCACCATCTTACTGTTACTAGTGAAGAAGTTGGATTCATAGTGAAAGTTTTGGGGTATATCAGCACAGAGGTGCTCCAGCCTAGGCTGCAATGGAAGCCGAAATGAGACAGGCGCCTCCATCTCATATGCCTCTGTCTACGTCGGAGAAGGGAACGAAGAGATCGAAATCTCAGCCAGGGGTTTCGCAGAAATCTGTTGGAGGCTCTCCTAACGTGCAGCCTAATGCCCCGTTAACGGAGAAACGGTTTATAGAAGAACTGCAACCCTTAAAGTCCGCTATGCAAGAGCTTACTACAGAGTTAAAATCACATAGAAGCGACTTGGCAGAAACGAAAAGGGCTACATCGGATAACCTGACTCGCATAATATCGATGGAGAAACGGGTGGAAGTTACTGAGAGTGATATAGTGAATATTAGAGCTAAGCAACAGAAAATGGACGCTAAGCTGGAAGATTTAGAGGGCAGAAACAGACGAAACAATATCATCATAATGGGCTTGCCAGAAGATGCAGAGGGTGCTATGCCCATTACTTTCATCCAGAAACTACTTGTCAAAATCGCTGGTCCATCTCCAAATAACTCCACATATGTTATTGAGCGAGCGCATCGCTCCCTACGTCCTAAACCTGATGTAGGGAAACCGCCCCGGCCACTTATAATAAAATTCTTGAACTACCAGGATAAATGGCATGTGCTGAAGCAGACCAGGGAGTCACATCAAGTGTTGTGGGAAGGTCGACAACTCCGTTTCACGCAGGATCTACCGATCACTGTTAGACAGAGACGTGCTGAGTATCACCCAATTGTAACGAAATTGATCGCTGCAGGGATCCAATATAGAGTTACATACCCATCCCATCTCTCAGTAAAGATATCTGGCTCCTGGCATAACTTCGAAGGTGCCCAGTATGCACTTCCAGCACTGCAATCTCTCTTGTCCGATCTCTTTGCAACTCGCTGACTTTAAGCAGCTGTCAACCGGCTAGTGTCTCAAACTAATAATGGATCAAGAGGGTTGACGGTGGAACATGTCTATGAATAATAATGTAATGGCAGCGGGAGAAGATACGTTGTTGTTATTAATCTCCTCAGATTGTGATGTAGTTCACTGTACAGGTGGTCTGATATTTCTCTCCTAAATATAATTTTTAAGTAGGGAAGTACGTTCATGGATCTCTGCGATACTATGTGAGTCAAAGATCAAGCTGTGAGTAAAGGCCCTTCGGCAAGCACGTCGGGTTCTCAGCCTACTTTCCTTTTGGACATGGCCCTTAATTGGCTGAAGGAGCCCCTATAGAGAAAACGGTAATCAGTAGGGTAGCGAGGAGACTGGAGCAAGCACTGTACAGGAAGACTGCCAGCGGCTCTCTATTTCTTAAGTCACACTGAGTTTTGGAGTTTGTGACGTTCCACAGTTATAACAGGAAATCTATAACCTGTCAGATACCTCAGACTACCCGTTGATAACTCCAGCAGAAGCGGGAGCCAATTGCATTACACAGGGGAGCGCAGTGGGACCTGCACATTTGGCCTTGTCTTTGTGTTGAACTCTCCTTAAGACACTGCGCCCTGAATGGTTGCTCAATCTGCTGATACCGTCTTCAGCCTTCCCTTCCTCCCCTTTTTTTTTCTCTCTCTCTCTCTTTTAGCGATTGTTGGTACTCCATGCAGTCTGCTCGGAGCATAAGATGGACTTTGGCCCTCCCTAGGAATGAATACTACTGCAACTTCTCTCTTGGGACATTTTTCTCCTATCTTGTTGGTACTGTCAGATTCTGGGGTGCTCACTTGTCCATGGTTTCCTTTGATAAATAATAAAATAGGTTGTGTGGGAAGTACCCCAGAGTCTTAGGGAATGGGGGAGGGGCTGGGGGGTCTGGAGAAGTGTTTCTTTCATTTTCTCTCTTATTTGGGATCTACGCTACACAATGGATCTCACATTTTTATTATCGGTGCCAATATACTACTAGCCGATAGTGGCATATAAAATTGGTTTACCTTGCTATGCTGGGTCAGAAATTTAATGCCTAACTAACACATAGGCTTCAGTCTAGTATACTACGCTCTTGGCATCTCATACCCCAAACCTCAGTATTGCTTGGACTATTAATAAGCCTCTATGAGGGATCAGAGTGTTGGGGGAGGGGAGATCGTCAGCAAAATGGCACGCTGACAGTGCATTATGTGCTATAGTCGTATGGGGAAGGGCATCACAGTCAAATCTGACCCATGGCTTGAGTATTCACTATACTTATGTTTGCTTAAGGTCTTGGGATATTCAATAATTAGTATAGATAATTATTTCTGTCTCTTTGGGAGATATGACTAGTGATTTCGATCTAAGTTACTGAAATGTATACATTGTTATGACTTGGAAGGGATGATGCTTTCACACTATCAAGGTCTAGGGTTAGTTCTCAACAATGTAAGGGGGGTGGAGTGGGGGGAGGTGGGTAGGGTAGTATAGGGGTGGGGTGGTCTGCCACCAGGATCGATGTTATGTTATGTTACATTATTATTATGCTAGTAGAACTACCTGGCTACTTATAATCTATGTTAGCTGGGATCTATAATGGGATTGAGATATGGATCGTGGAATATTAAGGAGCACAATTCCGCTAACGCTCTAAAATTCTAGTTCATCTTAAAATCTACAGATTGACATGGCCTTCTCCAAGAGACACATCTTAAATTAACAAGTCAAACTACTTTAGAGAAACTGGTAGGGTACGTGGTTTGCTGTGGTAAAGAAACTAAGAGAGGTGGGGTAGCTATTCTCATTGCTCGTAGGATTCCCTTCCAATTATTACAATCTATTGTGGATCCTGAGGGTAGATATGTAATTGTAAGGGGTCTGTTGATTCACACAGAAGTGATACTGGGCTCGATTTACGGTCCAAATTTGGACGATCCACAATTTTTTACTTCTATAACGACCATACTGGCGTCTTGGACCAAACTACCAACCTTACTGGGGGGTGATTGGAATACTGTGTTCTCAAATGTTCTAGACAGATCAGGGACTTCTAGGCCACGCTTATCTCCTAGTCAGAGAGCACTACATGAATTAAGCTCTACCTTGGGACTGGTAAACCCCTGGAGGATCGCGAACCCAGATGAGAGGGAATATTCATTCCACTCTACTCCTCACAATACTTACTCCCGTATAGATTACTTTCTTCTATCAATAGACTGCAACCCGGGGGTTATCGAAGTCCAATATTCATCTCAGGCCTTGTCTGATCATCGTTTAGTTTATCTCCAAGTTGATCTATTCCAAAATAATCGTGGAAATCGAATTTGGAGATTTAATAACCGGATTCTAAACTCGGATAAGCTTGTAGAAATGTTACAATCTTTTATTAAAATGTATATGAAGGAAAATGCCCTATCAGTGTCTAAGAAAGACATTTTATAGGGCTCTTTAAAATGTGCTCTGAGAGGCGAAATAATTAGCTTATCAACTCTTCGTAATAAGCAACGTAGAGCGGAGGTAGCCCTCAAAATACATCAGATTACCGAATTAGAAAGGTCCCTCTCTCCAACCTCCCCAGATGATGACTGGTTAAATTGGAATCTCTTGAACCCAATATAATAAGTTACTTACTGAGAAAGCAGAATTTATGATTACACGCTCAAGATTAGGTATTTCACCAAGGGAAAAGGCGGTAAGCTATTAGCTTTACGTTTACGCACCCAATTGGCTGAGAGAATAATCCCATCTGTTTACTCCCTCTCGGGCACTCTCCTTAATTCACCTTCAAGTATTGCAGAAGCCTTTCAAGAATACTACCAGGAGCTTTATACAGCTCCTTCTAATCAATTTCCGTTAAGTCAGATGGACTCCTTTTTCAAGACATTACACTCCTGTCCTAACCGACTCACAGACAGATCTATTAAAAACCCCATTACGATATCTAAAGTCTGTCAGGCCATAGATGATCTAGCAAGTGACAAATCTCCTGGGCCAGATGGCTTCACTACCAATTTTTACAAGTCTTTAAAGGGCACCATAGCTACCCATATTACTTGGACACATTTAACTATTTATTTCAGAATGGTTTATCGGATTCTTCATTAGCGTGCCACCATAATTCTCATTCCAAAACCCAATAGAGACCCTCTCAGAATGTCCAGTTACAGACCAATCTCCCTTACCAATGTAGACTTCAAGATCCTAGGTAAAATTCTCTCGACAAGACTTGCCCAGGTGTGGGAACATCTTATTAGTCCTGAGCAAGTGGGTTTTGTTAAAAACAGACACTCTTTAGATCACCTCAGGAAGTTGGCATATCTCCTTTCCGCATCCAGGGACCTGGACACCTCTGCGGTTTTGGCATCCCTGGATGCGGAAAAGGCTTTTGACAGAGTTTCATGGGAATATCTTTTTCTTTTACTTCCTAAATACCGAATACCAGTGGAATTTATAAATTGGATTAAAATACTATATACCGTTCCATCCGCCAGAATACAATGCAATGGTGTTATGTCCCGCCCATTCACCTTGACACAGGGCACACGGCAAGGCTGTCCCCTGTCACCTTATTTATTTAACTTATACTTAGAGCCACTCATCAGAAAAATCAATTTTTCTGCAATGGTTAGGGGTATACGAATAGGCCAAGAAGAGTACAAGGTCTCAGCGTATGCAGATAATCTGCTATTACATGTTATCGACCCTGGGCATTCTTTGTCCAAGATATTCCAAATAATAACGCAATTTGAAGTTTTTTCAAATTATAAGTTAAACCGGGAAAAAACTGAGATTCTACCATTAAATAAATATACTGTGAAAGCTGAGGTGATGCACCTGGGCGTACAATGGAATCAGAGTAAACTGAAATATCTCGGTATTTATATCCATCCTTCTCCTAAGGTTATGAAGCAGCTCAACTTAGATAATCTGGTTCAGATCCTGATAGAGGACTTTAAACGGTGGTCTAAGTTACCTTTGACTCCTTGGGGTCGAGCGAATGTTATTAAAATGAATGTATTACCACGGCTGTTATATCCACTTCAAATGTTGAATCTAACACTATCACATTCCTGGTTTAACTGGTTGCATGGTATTCTGAATAAATTTATGTGGCAAAACAAGAAAGCTAGGAAGAGTTACCTGAAACTCACAATGAGGAAATTAGAGGGTGGCTTACAGGTACCCAACTTTTATATTTATTACTTAGCAATACACTTGGCTCAACTGGCCATTGGCTTCGCCTAGTCAAAATAATTGTCAGCCTCCTTCTTGGCTTAAGATAGAGTGAGATCTTTGTCAGAACATGGGGTGGGAGCCAGAGGCCTTACCATTTATCCCACAAAGGAAATTCCCAAGAACTTACGTAGATACCCCCTTATTTCCCTTGGTTCAGACTCAGCAGCAACTTAGTGCTTTTCTTAAAGTGGACAGAGTGAAAGATATAGCACAGCCCATATTCGGTAATCCTAATTTTCAAATTGCTGGTAAACCAATAAAAGCTCGGATATTCTGGCCTCAGATAGGTCTGGAGGGTGGACCAGCTGTTGTCTGATTATAAAATTATCTCTTTCCAGGAAGGCTGTACGCGATTCCGCTTGGGATAAAACCACCATTTTCAAATACTTGCAATTAGTGCATTCGTTATGCAACATTTTGGTGCAACGGGATGGCAGGACTCTTTATCTAAGAAACTAACTCCATATTTAGATACTACTCCTCCTCACATGTAATATCTTTTTCGTATAATTTTCTTAGATCATCTATGGAGTCTATGGACAATAGCTGTTATGCCCATTGGGATAAGATTCCTCGGTTAATACTAGTCCTATTGATTGGTCTCATGTTTGGATACATCTATATAAATATCTTAAATGGGATAAATATAGATATATGCAATTTCGTATAATCCATAACTTAGTATTATTCCCCACTTAAATTACACGATTTGGCCTTCAGGGTAACAGCTGTTGTCCTAGATGTCAACAGGAATGTGCAGACATGATTCATATGTTATGGTCATGTGAGAAAATAATTGTTTTTTGGAGAAGTATAGAGAGCAGGCTAAATCCCTTTGGCCTTGTCAGGGGCTTTTGAATTGAAACGTGTATAATGGGGATTATACACTAATACCGGAGATAATCAGAAAGCACATATGGCCCTGATATCGGCTTGCGCGAAAAATGTGATATTAAGTAAATGGAAAGACCCTGCTGTTCCTACTTATCTAGAATGGTTTCATGATATATTGTTTGCCTTGCAAGCAGAGTACACTATTGCCAGTCTGGCTAAAAATGTCAAGAAATATACAAAGAGATGGGAGCCTCTCTATACTTTGCTAACAAGTAACTAACGATTGGGGGAGCTTGAACTCTCAATTTAGTAGTGTCTTAATAACATAGATAATCTAGTTCAAATAAGGTTTTAACTATCTGGCTGGTGGCAGACCGGGGAATTGGGGTGGGGTAAGGGTGATTGGGGGAATCAGTAAGTTGTAGACTTTATATTGTGAAGTTGACCTATCAATGGTTTGTACTTTTTGTCTCGGATGATGGATAGTACATATGTTATCTGTTATCTGTTCACACTTACTGGAAATCGTAATAAAAACGTATTAAACAAAAAAGAAAATGGCTACCTGGAACATGCCTGCATTCTGACTGTATTCTGGAATATGTCAGAATACTGTGTAAATCTGCCCCTGCTATATTTTACAGGGATTTGCAGCCATCTACAGGGAAATTCTTCCCGTAGACTTGCATTGGTTATACAGGAAAATGGAGCAATTCCAGCTTCCATGGGAAATAATGTAATCTACAGGAAAACACAGGAAAATCACCCTCAGTTACAGGAAGAATACCAAACCAATCTGGGAGCACTGTTATGATGCACCTTAGAACCAATTCAACATATTGCCCATTCTGTTCCATGTAACCATCCAAACTTAAACCAATGCTGTACGTTCCACAAGGAATTCCTAACCCACCCACTGCCTCTCAGCTGCACAGCTTTCCCCCTTTCTCCCCTACTTTATTTCCAGAAAAAAAGGTGAATTTAGTGAGAATATGGGAGAAAGAAAGGGGTAGCTGGAATGGGAATGTTTCTGGGGTGCCTCTGTCACTATGAAAGATGGCTGGCAGTGTAGCCTAGAGGTTAGAGGAATGAGGTGTGAAGGAGCTTGGTACATCCAGCAGACCAGACCTGAGTTTGATTCTCACAACCTCCACTTGCATACTGTGTAACTCTTGAGCAAGTCACTTAACCGCCCAGTGCTTTCAGGTCGTCCCTGAAAATAGGTATTTGTGCCTAGTGGGCCTTACCCAGTTACCAAAGACTAAAATAAAAAAAAATTGTTCTTCTCTTTCAGAACCTTTTAATTCCTCAGTTTCTTTTTGTAGCCCCTTAGCCCTTACAATTATTGCACCTTACTCCTCGGTTTGTAGTTTTTAATGTTTAGACTGTGGGCTTTGCCAGTTATCCGTACTGTATGTAACCCCTCACCCCTGCCGGCCACTTGACTGACGGTCCATTTAAAGGATGGACCCAATTTACTTGTTGTGGCTCCCATCAAACAAGGAGAATGATTTCAAATCAGTGGTTCTCATTATCACTTAGAGTCTGGGCGATTTAGAGAGATTTGCTTACTTCCTTCGGACTCATCAAACAAGGAGTATATTTTCCCAAGCTGTGGCTCCCCACACCACTTAGAGTCTGTGACTCCCAGAGAGATTTTCCAATTTGCGACCCACGTCTGGGTACCTACCTCATCACTGGCCAGGCGCATGAGGCAAGTAGCAATCACAGTAGAAATCCGTAGAGGTGGACCTGGTCACTAAAGATGGGGGGTGTTCCCACCTCCAGCTCCCACAGCCCATACCCAGCCATTTCTCTGGACAAACAGAAACTTAAATTTTGAAATGTAGATTAAATGGTGGATGACCTGTAGCACCCCCTCTACAACATTACTTGAAATCCATTCAGACTTTAAATTTTAAACTACTCCATTTGTTTGTCCTAGTACAATAGGCCTCCCAAATAGTAGTTCACATCCCAGCTTTTCTTCATATTTTCTAAACTGAAGAAACATATTGTTTGCCCTCTCAAATAGAGCACAACACTCACCCTTTCGTTGCAGGTGCCCCACAGGCGAAGTACCACTTCTTTCACTGTTATCAAACCAGAACAGAAACTGTAAAAAGGCAGCTTTCTTATGTAATGGAAATTAGGGGATTGCCCTTGGAATCCACAGAGGGACTTTGCTTCCACACACCCCCGGAGGGAGGGGGCACTGAGACCTGAACAGCGGTCTCCACCACTTAAAACTGGACACTGATTTTCTCCCAAGGAGGTAAACAGAAAACACTTCCTTCCTGCTTTAAGACAAACAGGAGACTTCCTTCTCACTAGGAAGTAAACAGCAAACTGATTTTGAAAACTCCCAAAGTTCTAACTCACTCCCTGTGCTGCAGATTCCAATGTGGCTTATGCAGCTGCGGCAGTTCTATGGTGATGTCATCTCTCAGTCTCAGCTGTGACTGAGACAGAGTGAGACAGTGTGAAACCCATTTAACTGGAGTTTCACAAGCTGCCTTCCCTGCCTACCACTAGGTCTTACTGGGATTCTAGTAACCCCGGGTAACAAGGGGTTACCTGTGCATCTGTAAAACATTCCTAAATTGGGGCATGTATAGAAGAGAGACTAGATGTTGTGATCAGCTCTTTAAAAAGAGGCCAACTTATGTGAAATCATGTTCTGTTTCCTCAGTTAATATTTTCTAGTGTAGTGTTAACAGTTTGCTGGTGTGGGTCTGACATTATTTATTGTAAGGAGTTCGCCTGGAGGGCACACTGAGCTGCAAGCAACGCCTTTCTAGATGAGCCCTGGGGAGGAGAGGGGTACGCACGGGAGGAGGAATGTTTTTCTCATTTATTCTGTTTTACTTATCATGGAGACAAATTTGAGTTCTCACGTATGTTTCCCAAGCATCTCCCTTATGTCTCATTTAATACTCCTAAAGTGGACATTGAAGCAACAAGACCAAGAAACAATAGAGTCACAGGAGATATGTATGGGAAATGTTTGAGAAACAGTTTGGCAGATTCAGTGCACAGTATTGTGAGAATTAGATGAGTAATACAGGATACCAGATTGAGAAATCAATCCAATCAATCAATCAAAATCTTAATTTATCCAGGTGAACACCATTGAGCAAGGCTCATTTGCAAGATGGACCTGGGTAGGAAAAGGTCAGAGTACACACAGAGGAACCATATTTATGTACATATACAATAAGACAAGGTAATACAAACAGCGTCACTGTTCAAGGCATTAGACCATAACACATATGAACATATAGCATAATTCACATACAAGTTGCAATATATATGCACAACAATATTCTGGAGGTAAGTAGAGAGCACGGTTAAAGTGAGAAGAAATTTTAATTTTATTAAATGTTAGTTGAGTGAACTAGGATATACATCGGGTTAGGATATGGGGGGTGCCATAATGATAACGGTAGTGAAGGAAAGAAATAAAGGCTCTCCCTCTGTTGGTCTGTTGGGGTGTCTTTAGGATCCCAGGCCTCTGCAGCTTAGCTGCTGCGATGCTTAGAAGAAGAAGAATGAGCGTTTATATAGCGCTTTTTATGCATGTAGTATCCCAAAACGCTTTACAAGCAATGTTAGATCGGTAGTGAGGTGACTGAATGTGTAGTGGCAGCCGTTTCGCATATCAGCACCCACATACAGCCATGGACATTTGCGTGAACCAGTTTTATCAGAAGGGGAATGTTGGCCAGGATACCAGGGAAAATCCCCTGCTTTTGCGAAAAGTGCGTTGGGTTCTTTTACTTCCACCTAGACACCCACCAGGACAGCATCAGAGATGGATGGATGGGACTTCGGTTTAGGTCTCCTCCAAAGGACAGCATACCGTGACAGTATAGCACCCTCCTATTACTACACTCAGCTGCTAGCAGTTTTTTTCATGTAGATTTTTATCAGCATTTTTCCCCGTTTTATCTCCATGCCCCAGGTATGTGCACGTGTGTGGAGGCACGCACTTGTCATGCCATGTGACGCTTTCCTGCTACACATGCTGCCCCCTCCCGCCCACGCTAACCACTGGACCTCCACCCGGTGAGAGCGGAACTACGGGAGGGGGCCACGACCACCCCGAGAGAGAAGAGCTGCCTCTTGGCTGCTCAGTCCTGCTCCCTCCCTCCACCATGCTGGCTCTCTGACAACCCAAGGTCATTCTAACCTGGGTCACCAGCATGGCATGAGGTAAGGTATCCAGTGCCTCAGCCCTCAGTGCCACCAGACTGGAAGGTGCCAGCATTTAAAGGTATGATCCCAGTCCCGGTGTGAGACAGCATGGTGGCCTTAGGCCCTGTTGGTTCCATCTCCATCCGGATTTCTCCAGTGCATCTCTGGACAGAAGCTGCTCTAGGTGCATGCTAAGGCTCTGCTGTAGGGTGGCTTACCCTTACAGGCAGCTACCTTCAGTTGCAGTCTTATGTGGCTCTTTTCTTCAGTTTTGAGAGCTGCAGTCTCCTCCTTGGTGGCTGCATAAGCATACTTCATCTTCCAAATTCTCTTTGCAGCTCTTTCCCACTCTGGCAGATGAATGGACTGCTTGTCTGTTTTGATACCAAAGCAGACTCCAGCAGACTGAGGATGTGCTGGACAGTTCCTCAGTCTTACCACAAATGGCCAGCCTCCTGACTGGTGAAATCTCTCTGTCAATCTCCTGGAAAGGTCTGCCTGCCTGTCACTCAATGGCAGATTGACTTCCTTAAGTCTGGGAGAAAAATGGATTCTTTATATGTCCCAGAAGTTCTCTGTGGCTCCTTCTATGGTCTCTGGAGCCTGATTCATTGTACTTAAGTCCTCTGACCATGGCCATGGTGAGAGGAGTGAGAGGATGAACAGTTTGACTGCCAGATTTGTAGTCGTTGGGGCACTGGCCCCAAAAGTTTCTTTCCAAAGGGCTTCTGCCCTAAAACATTATTTTATGCTCCCACTGCGTTTTGTGCAGGTGCGCTATAGAATCCTTTCAGTTTGGGGTGACGATTGGGGAAGTCCTGGCTCCGCTGGGAGTGCCGATTGTACTCATTCATCAATGGTAGTTGAGCCATGCCACTGCTGATGTAGGAGGGTCCAGAGAAATCCTGGGGCTCCTTTTCATTGCCCTCCACTTCTCTAACCCAATCCAGGTCCTGAGGGCTGGAGGGAGCAGAACCAACGGCAGTAGGGTGGCTGTGGCTCCAAGTAACCAGGATGTAAGCCCCCATACCATACAGTGAGGGAGGTACACTCTCCACCAGCTAAACACTTGACATATGCGTCATAGCTAAGCGCAGAGCCCAGACAAGATTTTATATATACACATATATATATGTATGTGTGTGTGTGTGTGTATATATATATATATATATATATATATATATATATGTATATATATAGGCGTGGTCGCACCCCTATAGTTAGGGTTATGAAGGCACTTTAATGTTAAACTTGCAATTTTGGGTGTTAACTTTGGACCCGTTCAATGTATTTGCATGAAATTTGGTATGCGCAGTGGGGCATGGTAGATCTTTTGATTTGCTAAATTGCGTTTTGGTCAGACTTCTGTTTTTTGCGCAGTGAATCACTGATGTAACCCCTCACCCCTGCCTTTTTGCCAAAATGACAGGTGGCATGCTGTTGAAGCTGACAGCAGTACCTGGTGGGGACCTGGGTTCGGGGTGGATGAGGTTACTCGGCACAAGGGGACCTAGGTTTGGCTACTCTGGACAGGGGCACCCAAGTAAATCCAAACACAGGAAGCAATAACTGTAATGTCCAGAACCAGGAATGGGATTCGACGTGTGGCTTTTATTCACAAACTAGCTGAACACAACAAAGCATAGACGGACCCCCATGGGGCTACATTTACTGGTAATGCAGATTAGAAGCTACAACGCAGTCCACTGGAAGAATGAACCAATTATACAGTTTTCAGGCTCTGGACCCACCAGGCACACAGCCCGGACTTGCGCTTTGGGTACACAGCCCGAGTGGCCCGGCTCCCCCACCGGCCACTTGATCCACAGTCCATTTGAAGAATGAACCAATTATCTTGTCATGGCTCCCCACACCACTTAGAGTCTGCGACTCCTAGAGAGATTTCCTCCTTACGTCTTATGACTCCCATCTCACAAAGAGAATTTGTCTTTACACTTGTTGTGGCTCCCCACACCACTTAGAGTCTGCGACTCCTAGAGAGATTTTCCCCATTGCAACCCACGTCTGGGTACTTCCCTCATCACTGGCTAAGTGCATGAGGCAAAGTAGCAACCACAGCAGAAATCCGTAGAGGTGGACCTGGTTACTAAAGATGGGGGGTGTTCCCACCTCCAGCTCCCACAGCCCATACCCGGCCATTTCTCTGGAAAACTGAAACTTCTGAATGTAGCTTAAATAGTAGATGAACTGTCGCATCCCTTCTACAATTTACTTGAAATCACACAGCACTCTAGCATTTGACACTACTCCATTTCTTTGACCTAGTCCTATAGGCTTCCCAAATTGTAGCTCAATTCCTAGATTTCCTCACATGTCCCAGGCTGAAGAAACACATTTTTTGCCCTCTCATGTTAGAGCAAACACTCACCCTTTAGTTGTAGGTGCCTCACAGGCGAATCACAAATCTTCCAACTTTTCAAAACAAAGACTGAACTGAAATGGCAGCTTTTCTTCCTCTTGGCAGAATTAAGGGGATTGGCCCAGGAATCTGCATGGGGATCTTTACATCCCCCCCCCCGGAGGGAGGGGCACTGAGACCCGAACAGCGGTCTCCACCACTTGACACTGACTCCTTCACTTGAAGGCAAAACTGGAACTGCTCCTTCGTACTTGAAGGCAAACTGGAGACTGACTCTTCTCTTTGAAAACTCCCAACGTTCTATCTAACTCCCTCTGCTGCAGATTCCAATGTGGCTTATGCAGCTGCAAAAGTTCTGTTGGTGATGTCATCCCTCAGTCTCAGCCGAGACTGAGAACAGAGTGAGACAGTGTGAAACCCATTTAACTGGAGTTTCACAAGCTGCCTTCCCTGCCTACCACTAGGTTTTACTGGGATTCTACTAACCTCGGGTAACAAGGGGTTACACTCACCTTTGATCAGGAAAATGACTGTCCACAGTCATTATTTACCCGGCCTTAGGCCATCCCACCCTATGTGCTACCTTCGGAGGGGGGTGATCAGGCCCCCCTTCTACCATGTGCAAGCACAGGCAGGCAACACTAAGGGCCTAGAGGCCTGTAGCTGACATGTCAGCCTCTACACTATCCACTTACTATGGACACCTAGTGGCTCTGGTAGAACCATCCAGAGCATAGCCCTGATAGATCAGCACTGTAGTCCCTACGGCCATTCAGGACCACAGCCTGTCTATCCCCCCTAAACCTCTAGGGAAAACCTATCTGCCTCTAACATAATATTCCAAAAACAAAAACAACCTGGGGACCTCCCCGACCTTGGGCAACCTGCAACCACACACCATTAAAATACCAATTATTGCCTCCTCCCTACCCCCACAACCACACCTGTGGAAGGAAAGGGTTAATACAGCAATAACCATAACAATAACACCACAGTACTGTAAATTTCTACACAATAAAGCACTGATGAGGAACTCCAATGAGCCCCTCCTCCTCTTCTTGTCTTCTGTTCTGTCTTCCCAGGAACACCTGTAAGAAAAATAAAGATAAAACACACGCTCCTAATCTGCATACACAGTCTACCTAAATCCCTACCATCAAAACACTGCAAAATCCCAAAAAGATTTTTTAGAAAAAGGTAGAAAAACAGTATTTACATTAGAATACAACAATGACATTATTTACAATACACATTTGGGGGGATGGAGTGCCCTAAAAGTCCTAACTAGTGACCACAAGGCCCGAAGGCTGGTCCAATGAAGAGTCTCTCCTGGGCTGGAGCCCGGTGAAGCACAGTTCTAAACAGGCTAAAGTCCCGAAGGGGAGAGTCTTTGCAGACAGTTCACACATTTTTGAAGTCTGTAGTGTAGGGTATGTACTGCAGTGTCATAAAGGTAGAAAAGTTCGGACTTACCAGCCACTTATAGTACAATACTAGACACCGACCTGCACCTCTGCCGAAGACTCTCCCTGGCAGCATTTCATTGATACAGCTGGGCAGACATCTTCCGGGAACCACAGGAGGGCACATCTGGGAACAGCTGGGTTGATGTCATCTCTGGAGACGGAACCTTAGAACAGGAACAAAAAGAAAACAGCTGGTCCGACGTCATCCGATTACAAGGCGATGAACAGGAAACAGCTGGGCTGGTGTCCTCTCTGGATCTGAAGTCATCTGGTGGGCCAGTGGATGGTTGCAAGACAGACAGTACACTGTAGACTGATGAATGTGGGCACCTGAGTCCTGGATATTCATATTGGTGGATCAATAGGGCACTTCACAGTCTGGTGTGGCAGTATTGACTACCACTCACGGCTCTCCATTTTGTAGGCACGGCACATTTGCTGAGAGGTCCTGCACTGAGGCCAATGATACCGGGGTCAGGGGCTTGAATTATTACCCCGTCTGGGCGCACATAATTCACACAGTGGGAGATTTCACGTCCCTCTCCGTCCACCACTCTCACTCTGTCCATAAACAGTGTCCTGCCTCTCTTCCACTGGGTATACTTTTCGTGGAACAGTCTATTCTTTACATGCTGGTTGGCCCCAGGATGCACACTTTTCATTGCTTCATCCCAGATCCAGGATTTCCTGCAGTTCCCAATCTCCTCCCAGACTTTCTGAGGAAAGGTCATACCATAGATCTCATTTGCCTTTCTACGAACCGGTCTCTCCTCTTTACTTGCTTTGGTCAATCTGAGACCGCTGACCTGGCTTGGGGGTGGCCAGTCCTGGTTCTGCCAGCTTCGCATCCTTATGGAAATTAGAAACGGATCCCTGACTTCTTCCTCCTGTAAAGCCAGGCAGTGGCATCACCACCTTCTTCAATACATTCCTCCCGAGGCAAGATCTTGAGGCTGTGTACCCGTTCCTTCTCACAAGGCCACATAGGTTCCCCTCATCTTCCTCTTCACTGAGGATCTGAGCCCAGGAGTGAGCAGTCGTTCTCACCCCGAGACTATCCATTCATCACTAGCGCGGAGTCCACACCTCCCATTCAAAGGCCTCTCGATCTCATCTTCTCCTAAGAGACTTGGGCTAGACCCCCCCACCCACCCAGGGGTCTATTGATGCCTTATCCAAACTTTCTTTCTGGGATCCAGCATCCAAAACTTCAACTTCTGGTTCTGTCTCTAACTCTGCACCCTCTAGCTTTGTGCCACACTCCCCGAGGGACCTTCCTCCACAGGCTCCACCTGGTGCGTGTGCTACCAACTGCAGATTCCTGAATTTTTGTCCATGTGGGGCCAAACGAATTGGATGCGCTTTATACAAGCCATATTTTTGTAGGCATTCAGGACAGTGAGGAATCATGAAGACGTCCCTTCCAGGTCCCAAGCATATTTGGCATACTCGCACTGGATAATTAGGAATCGCCACATCAGGAGGCAGCTGCCCTCCATAGCACCACTTTTCAATTCTCTCAGTCTATTTACTGCTGCTGTTACTGCAACCCAGGCATGATCCGGGTAACGAGCTGGTCCTGAGGCCATAACTGCAGGAAAAATAAACAAAAGTTCACTGTAACTGAAAGTCCCACTTTATTGAACACACTCTGTAGTTTTAAAATGGCTCCTCTGCTGTTGTATTTACTTTACTGCACCACCCTGTAATGTAGTGGCAGCACTCCTGTGCATCAACATTTAGAATCTGGGTCAAGCCACTCGCACCCGATTTACACAAGCTACTGATAACTTTTACTCAAACTGCACAACTTGCTCTGATCTGGCTTTACACACATTTACAGGATTTTCCTTGGACTTTTCACAAGCTGGTAACATTTATTTTATTCACAGTCCCTTAAAGCTTCAGGTTTTTAGCACAGGATTGCCTGCTTTTACTAGTTCTGCATTTTGCTACAACCCACAGTCTCTCTGGCTGCAAACTTTAAACTGAGGCTAAATTTTATGGCTGTGCACGCATTCAATGGCTTAACAGACTTGCACTTGCTGGGTGGACTTCACACAGTCGTTACTTGCAAAGCGACTACACTGCTGCACACACATTTTATATGGCATAGGCTGAAAATCACTGTTTGAGCAGTTTCTTGAATGTTTACTTACTGTCATCAGTAGCAATTTGCTGTGATGGGGAAAAATGGCCTGCAGCCAGTTCTTGCAGGCCTCAGTATACAAACGGGCGGGCAGTCCTAGCGATTGTCCTTTTAACCACCAAACTCGCTATTTTAACGATCGATTTGCGGGTTGAGCCCGATTTTAAGCAAGAAAATCTATTTTTAAACTGTTTACAATGCTTTGAACTCTCCGCGATGCTCCTCCACTGCCAGTACACGCACTGCACTCCCACTCCCTCTCGAATGCTGGGGCAGTCTCTGTAGAGCTGGCTGAGGGGCGGGACTGATTGCAGCCTGACCAACCACACGACGCCATGCAAACGAGCCTCTTCTTCCTCACGAGGGCTCTTCTCCTCACGGCGATCGTCGAGCAGGCAAATTTAAACTGCAAAGTGCAACTTTTTTTTTTTCTCTCAACTGACTCCACGGCGGGAGCCCATTTCAGCCATATAACATAGCCATTTACTCTGCGGTCTCTCAATTCACTCAGAAAGCATTTCCAACGTCCAGGGCATAATTTTCCTTTTTGCTACCCCTAGTATTCCACACTTTCCTTCGCAACAATTCATTTTAAAAGCATTTCAAACGTCCAGGGCACAATTTTCCTGTTGATACCCCTAGTCTTCCACACTTTTCTTCACAACAATTCATTTTAAAGCAGGCAAAACGCTGTAAACTATTTTGATGCAGGGACAAGGGCACACTCTTTGGCTTTAATGCTCCTTGGTAAACAGTTGGCATTTTTTAAACAGCAGCACAAGATTCACAGCACACAGCAGCACACTATAAGGAAATTGCTTCAGCTTTTTGGGTTACCCACTGCCAGATAGCCAAAATGCTAGCCCCCTTGCCCGAGCACCTTCCTTCCCAAACAAATCCAAAGCGGTGCCTCCATGTTTGTAACCCCTCACCCCTGCCTTTTTGCCAAAACGACAGGTGGCATGCTGTTGAAGCTAACAGCAGTACCTGGTGGGGACCTGGGTTCAGGGAGGATGAGATTACTCGGCACAAGGGGGCCTAGGTTTGGCTACTCTGGACAGGAGCACCCAAGTAAATCCGAACACAGGAAGCAGTAACTGTAATGTCCAGAACCAGGAATGGGATTCTACAGTGTGGCTTTTATTCACAAACTAGTTGAACATAGCAAAGCATAGACGGACCCCCATGGGGCTACATTTACTGGTAATGCAGATTAGAGACTACAACGCGGTCCACTGGAAGAATGAACCAGTTATACTGTTTTCAGGCTCTGGACCCACCAGGCGCACAGCCCGGACTTGCATGCTCTTTGGGTACACAGCCCGAGTGGCCCGGCTTCCCCGCCGGCCACTTGATCCACAGTCTATTTGAAGAATGATCCAATTATCTTGTTGTGGCTCCCCACACCACTTAGAGTCTGCGACTCCTAGAGAGATTTTCCCTTTTGCAACCCACGTCTGGGTACTTCCCTCATCACTGGCCAAGTGCATGAGGCAAAGTAGCAACCACAGCAGAAATCCGTAGAGGTGGACCTGGTTACTAAAGATGGGGGGTGTTCCCATCTCCAGCTCCCATAGCCCATACCCGGCCATTTCTCTGGAAAACTGAAACTTCTGAATGTAGATTAAATAGTAGATGAACTGTCGCATCCCCTCTCTACAATTTACTTGAAATCACACAGCTCTCTAGCATTTGACACTACTCCATGTCTTTGACCTAGTCCTATAGGCTTCCCAAATTGTAGCTCAATTCCTAGATTTCCTGACATGTCCCAGGCTGAAGAAATACATTTTTGGCCCCCTCATGTTAGAGCAAACACTCACCATTTAGTTGTAGGTGCCCGACAGGTGAATCACAAATCTTCCAACTTTTCAAAACAAAGACTGAACTGAAATGGCAGCTTTTCTTCCTTTTGGCAGAATTAAGGGGGTTGCCCCAGGAATCTGTATGGGGATCTTTACATCCCCCCCCCCCGGAGGGTGGGGCACTGAGACCCGAACAGCGGTCTCCACCACTTGACACTGACTCCTTCACTTGAAGGCAAAACTGGAACTGTTACTTCTTACTTGAAGGCAAACTGGAGACTGACTCTTCTCTTTGAAAACTCCCAACGTTCTATCTAACTCCCTCTGCTGCAGATTCCAATGTGGCTTATGCAGCTGTGAAAGTTCTATTGGTGATGTCATCCCTCAGTCTCAGCTGAGACTGAGAACAGAGTGAGACAGTGTGAAACCCATTTAACTGGAGTTTCACAAGCTGCCTTCCCTGCCTACCACTAGGTCTTACTGGGATTCTAGTAACCCCGGGTAACAAGGGGTTACACTGAAAAATGCACTTTCCGCCAGTTTTGAGGGCAGTTTTTCGGATTGTGTCCTTGGTGCTGCATGGCCACCATGTGGCGTGCCAGTCTGAAACTTGGCACATAGAAAGAGCTTGGGTCAAGGAACATGCTACTTTTTGTTTGGTGAAAAATTATTAATCCATTCAAAAGTTATTAAACTCTTTAGCTCCCATTATAAGTCTATGGAAAAATGTATTTGGTTGTTTTGCGAAAGAAGAACGGGGTTTTGGCCATCTGGTCACTCCTCACGATCAAAGAATTTGCAGGCTCGCGATCAAAGAATCTTTGATCGTGAGAAATTTATCTCTCGTGATGGCCGCCATCTTGTTTTCAGTTTGGGGTTGGAAAAAACAAATGTCTCAGCCCAGGGGTGACTTCTGAAGTAAAACTTGTGTGAGTTTTACTCAGGGGGCTTCCCTCTATTGAGCCATGCCTGTGGTTTAATGTAGTCGTGTCAAAAAATGGAGTTTTAAACTTTTAAATGCTTTGATCGTGGCTCGCTAATGATCTTTGATCACGAGCCTGCAAATTCTTTGATCACGAGATTCTTTGATGGCGATCTTCATTCGCGAGGGAGGGATGAGATGGCCAGATTTTTGGATTGGGAAAAAACAAATATCTCAGCCAGGGGTGACTTGTGAAGTCAAACTAGGATGGGTTTTGCTCGGGGCTTCCCTCTGTCGAGCCGTGCCTCTGGTTTATTGTAGTTGTGTCAAAAAATGGAGTTTTAACTTTTTTAAATTCTTTGATCGCGAACCTGCAAATTCTTTGGGCGCAAGATTTCATTGAACGCAAGCTTCGTTCGTGAGGGCGGGACGAGATGGCCAGATTTTTTCTGGACCAGATGTCTCGGGGAGGGACCAGATATCCCAAATCTCATGACCAGATGTCCCCTCATGATCAAAGATGATCTTTGATCGCGAGGTTGTGGCCAATTCTCACAATCAAAGAATTTTTAAAAGTGCAAAAACTTTAAAATTAAATGTCTCTGAAACGGTTTGGTCTTTTAACTAGAAATTTGGAGGGTGTTGAGAGGATGTCCTGTAGATGTGAATTATGGTGCTTAGGTGTTAGAAAATCGATTTGCTTTGGAGCTATTGCATGACACAGTTTACATTTTACGGTTAGCGTTCTGCATTGTGGTAGTTGCTTGAAATTTATAGGGTAGCTAGCCTTACTGCCATGGAGGTACATTTCAATGGTTAGGTGTGGAATTATGCCATTCTGACGAATGAAAATCTAAAACTTTAAAATTAAATATCTCATAAACGGTTTGGTCTTTTAACTTGAAATTTGGAGGGTATTGAAGTGATGTCCTGTAGATGTGAATTATGGTGTTTAGGTGTCGGAAAATGAATTAACTGTGGAGATATTGCATGATGCAGTTTACATTTTGCAGATAGCGTGCTGCATCGTGGAAGTGGCTTAACATTTATAGGATGGCTAGCCTTACTGCCACGGAGGTAATTTTCAGTGGCTAGGTGTGTAACATGTAAACAGATGTGGAATTATACCACTCTGACAAATGAAAATTTGGTTTGTTTCAAGTTGGTGGGAGCGCGGGGCCCAAAGGGCCCCACACTCCCACCAATACATACGATATTCAGTACTTGTACTGTTATGTTAGGCAACAATTTGCAAGTTGGTGGGCCCTGCACTTCCACCAACTTGCGCGATGTTGTACTTTACCATGCTTTCTCAAAATGTAAGGAAATTCTTTGCAAAAAACTATGTTAATTCAACAGTTAGGGTTTTTTACAGTGACAAAAGTGAGGAAATTCGCAGTTAGGGTTACCACCACTTGCACCCCATGACTACCCCACCCCCACCAATAGGCAGTGGGGGTGTGCGTTGGAGTCGTTGGTCCTAACTCTCACTCCATCCTCATATACCGCACCACCTCAGCTTAATTACACATGGAATGGGGTGAGAGCGCTGACGACCCCAACGCACACCCCGATGCCTATTGGTGGGGGTGGGGTGGTCGTGGGGTGCAAGGGGTGGTAACCCTAACAGCGAATTTCCTCGCTTTTGTCTCTGTAAAAACCCTAACTGTTGCATTAACGCAGTTTTTTGCAAAGAATACACATATATATATATATATATACACACACACACATACATATACAATACAGTCCAACTTTTACTGGATGTAGACAGTTGTTTCCTAGCTGGCATAGGCAAACAATGACAAACAACATCCTGATCCAGGCAAATTCACAGTGATCTAAACAGTCAGTGACAGGCAGCCCCCAATACCCTTTCACCCAAGGGCACTAACAAAGGTGACACTTCATGAAGTACTTGTAGGTGCAGGTCAGTGGAGCAGTTAGAGTCCTAATTTAGTTTCAGGACAGGCTTATACTTTCTCATGGAGAGAAGTGGAATTGCCACTTCCTTGAAATCCAGAAGATCCTTCCCAAGTCCTTGACCAATGAAAAAAAAACATCCTTAGTTAAAATGGTCTTCACCCCATCCTCTGTATCCAAGGTGTCTCCATCTTTTTCGTCATTGGCAGTTTCTCCAGGTACCAGCCACGTATCTGGAGGCAGAAATGGCATTGCATTGGAGTCCAACAGATGGGCTGTTGGATTTGACTCCTCTGGAGGCATCCCTTCTGTGTGCATTTAGATTAGCCAGAAGACTGGGGAGATCCACATAGAATAGTAGCTCACCATCTCTGGTTCTTGGTCTGAACTGTCCTGCTGTCCTATGCAAGCATCAGGTGAATGCTGAATCGTAACTTGCTTTGCTTTCTGTGCTTTTTGTCTGCAAGCCTCATTAGCTCAGCACCACTTGTGTCTGATTTCGGAATCAGCTGTCCTTCAGGCAATAGATGATTCTTGTGGATTGCCTTGCCACACTCTGGGCATCCCTCCAACTGTACGTTTTACAAGGCAAGTTCTCAAGTTGCTCCAGTACCACATAGGAAGTGACACCTCATAGGCTGGCAAATTTATGCTTACTGGGGAAGCTGAAGTTTCTTAAGAGGACTCAATCACCGGGCATCAGTTCTTGAGCTTGGTGCTCCATGTTAGCCTGGTTCCTGTTAGTTAACAGTGTCTGATGCAAACTTGTAGGCAACAGTTAACTGATCCCTCAACCTCCGAATGTACTGCTGGTTGGTATCTGGCCTGGCTTCATCAGCGAAGAAACAGAGAGCCACAGGCAGTCTGGCTTCATGGCTAGACATCAGATAGTCATGATAAAATCCCATTGCATCATTCTTGTTAAAATGATAGAAACATAAAAATGACAGCAGAAAAAGATCATTGGTCTATCCAGTCTGCCCGTATTGTCCTATACTACCCGTAGACCTAGTGTCTAAGTGGGGGATTGCTCACTGTACCACTCCCCTATGCTACCTGCCTTACTGCTACCCCTTTGGGTCACTGTTAAGCCCTTAACTATGTCCCAACTGTGCTTACGCTGTTCCACAATTTGGCCACTCTCTATGTAAAACAGAGTTTCCTCATGTCTGTCTGTTTCCGCCCCCCACGCTAGCTTCCATTCATATCCCCATGTTCTTGATTCACTACACCCTGTGAATAGCTCCTCGCAGTGTACCTAGTTCATTCCTTTCAGGAACTTGAAGGTCCCTGTATGTCGCCCCCTCTCTTCTGGTCTTCAGCGAGTAAATGTTTTGTGCCCTGAGCTGATCTAGGTAGGATTTTAAGAAATCAAAGTGACCGCTCAACTAATAGGGACCAATAGTCGAGCAGCTGCTTTGAATTCTTAAAATTGCAACTCTAGTTGTAAAATCTATGGAAAAATCACCCCCATTCAGGTCAATGGGGTACACACACACAGCCTTCATTTTATGACATCACAACACGGCCTGTGTGTGATAGGTTCAGAGTAACTCCACGTTCTATGCAGTGGGTAAAATTATGAGGAACATAACTTTTTACAAGATGACATTAATGGAAACATTTATACCCCTTGACTCTGCGGCGGGTGAGGTATCGGGGCCTGGAAACTCTGAAGTGTGCACTTGCTCTTTAAGTAAAAAAACAGTCCAAGAAACAAGTTTAATTGGCTAAATGCTTTATAGTGTGGAGCTGTGGTTTTCAGAATTAGCCTTTTGTGCACTTTTTGGTGCACAGTTTCAATTTCTGTCGTAATACAGCAGAAAAACAGTAAAGGATAGGGAAGAATCCAGTGTGGAAAAGCTAACAATTTTGATGTAAGTGAAAAACTCAGCTGTTGGAAACAGCTGCTGCACAGCAGGAATTTAACAGTGTGGCAACAGCATTTATTAACTTACCGATCAAAAGCAGCTTTTTTTGGTGTGCAATAGGCAATAGTATACCAGTGATAATGTATCTTTGTGAAGTCAAGATGGTGTATTATGGAGTTTTGCCTGTTGTGATATCAGTATGTGGCCCACCCCCTCCCCAATGTCTAGGGGCAACTCCAGTCTTCCACGTGAAGGGGGCGAAACCACAGCACAGAAATTTCACCAGAAGCATACCACAGGTTCAAAGCTTGGAAAACATTAGGGCCTACCTGAAGACGTCTTCATTTTGGCTGGGAAACTTCAGGGATCGTGGCCACGAACACTCTGGCACTCCAAACTCCACATGGGATCCTCGGCTTCTGATCATCTTCTCTCTCTTTCACTGCAGGACCCCCCCCCCACGATCCTGGGACACAGAGGTGCAGGATTCAGCATTAAGAAACACTGGAAAGAAAACTCATTTGGAGATTAAAAAACTTTGAGTATTTACAATTCATCTGCTCTCTAGTTACAAATTGAAATGACTCCAATTAATCCTTTTAAAACTCGCTTTATTTCTCCTGTGCCCAAACGATTTAACAGGCTACAGGGGTCCATCTTTGATTTAAATTCAAACCTCAGCTCCATGGGGCTAAACTTTATACAAGCCAGAAAATATGGCAGTTGTTAAGGCAGAGCAAGGGTTTTATACATCTCTTAAAACAGCAAACTTAGTATTTTTCAAGGACACAACAACCTCTTCCTGGACCGTGAAGCTCCAACAGATCACCGGCACTGCTAAGTACCTAACAGAGCTTCCTACTTGGTTTCCATGGGGGTTCTACATTATTCTCTAACCGTGAAAGCTTATAGCTTCTCCCACACCATTCCCTGACTCTATTCTGGCCTTCCAGAGACACGAATAGCGCAGTAGCAGCCAAACCCACTGCACCATACCCATATTCTCTCCTGCCCAGTTGCTGTCCTGGTCTGCCCAGTCTCCCCTGACCACCTCCAGCTCCCTTGAAGTCCTGGATCAAGGCGTAGTAACAGGGTGTGTGGTCTAACCCCTGCTCGGCCATCACTCCTCTTCCTCTTCCATCCCGCTGACCGATAAGTGCAACTAGCACCAGGGAAAAAATATACCTCCATGGCACTCTGCGTCCCACTAGGCTAAAGACTGGCAGCCCCCAGGCCTGTCCCTCCAAACAGGCCTTATACAGGGTAGAGGCTTCTCCCAGGCCCCCTCACCAGTGAACCCTGAGCTGCCTTGCCACACCGGGATACAGAGGCCCTGCCACAGCCTGCTGCAACCCCGATGATCCAGGCCCACTACCAGCCTACCGTTACCTAACTGGACCCATGGGGCCTACCTATCCTGCACCTCTGTTTCTCTCCCCTCCACCTCCCAGAGTCCCACAATAATGGCCGCAGATGCCTGTCTAAACACCCTTCCACGGACCACTCAGGGGACCTGACACATCGCCGCTGAGGGGGGGACGCCACCCTGCAGTGCTCATCGGTATTCTCCTCTCTCCTAACCCAGCACTCACTCTAAACTTCCTGTTCTGCATATTTATAGGCTGGCATCTGCTTGTCTTTTTATCCTTTACCCTAAAGGCTGTACCTATTATATGCTTCTTGGCCGTCATAAGTGGTGCAGAAGGTGTGATCAGATCGAAGTCTTCTTCCAGGAAAGGTCCTGCCTCATAGCACTATTATTAATCCTCCTAGCAGGAGACATTGAGGTGAATCCTAGCCCTCTCTCTCACCCCACTGCTCATACCTCAACTGACCTTCCAAGAAAAGGACTCCTTATTGCCCACATGAACATCAGGAGTCTAACATGCCATAAGGATGAACTGGAGGCGTGGATAAAAGGATACAACCCTGACATTCTCTGCCTCTCTGAAACCTGGATAAAACCTAGCATACCTGACACCCTATGCAAGATTGCCAACTACTCCCTGATACGAAGTAATAGATTAAAAACTACGCGCGGGTGTGGTGTAGCTATCTATTACAGATCTCACCTCAACCTAAATACTGTCCTTAACCCGACCTCTGCTGAGGTATGTGAACATCTACACGTCACAGTTACATTAGGGGCAAAAAAGCTCCATGTCATATGTGCCTATAATCCTCCCTCTGGTGGCCTCACAGGATTACAAGACCTACTCGAAAAGACTTTTCCAAACATAAACCAAAATGAGGCAATAATTCTTGGTGATCTTAACCTAAACTGGCTGGGTCCTGCTCATAGTTCCCTGTTATCAGTCACCAGCACCTTTAACCTACATCAGATGATTACAGAACCAACGAGGTCCCCAAATCCTACCAAAACTGGCACCCTCATTGAATGGTTACTCACAACACGACCTGAACATTTAATCTCCACAGGGATCCTTGCGGATGCAATCACAGACCATTCCCCGATTTTCTGCATGTGGGCCTATGCTGCCCCTCCACCTCCCCCACCGCGTTATGTCACCTTTTCAAACTTTGCACAGCTTGATGAAAAGGCGTTCCTCCAGGACATTTCTTGTGTAGATTGGTCTGACATCTGCCGCACAAACAGTGTTGATGAGGCCCTGCACATCTTTCTCAATAAGTTCACTGCTATCCAATCAAGGCATGTCCCCAAGATCACCAGGAGAGTTACAGGCAAACAAACCTAGTGGCTACACAAGGATCTCCTTTCTGATCTATGCTGCAGAGATAAACTATGGAAGTGTTTCAAACAAACCAGGCGTATGGATGATTTTAACTCCTATAGGGCTAGTAGAAATCTATGCAAAAAGAAAATAAGATTAGCAAAAAGTAAATACTGCCAGGACCTGCTTGTGAGCGCAGCATCTGACTCAAGGACATTTTGGGCCCATATCAAAACCTTTCTGGGATCCCCACGGGCCTATACCCCCAAGGATATGATATTAAATGGGGTGCACTGCAATGAACCTAAGACCATTGCAGATGCTCTTAACCAGAAATTCTCAGACCTGTCTTTGTATACCTCAGACTTCACTCCGCAGACCTCTCCCCTCCGGGGTAGTGAACCTCAAAGACTACCTGGCTCCTCTACTACTCTCCAAATATCTCAGCACACACCTCCTTTTTACTTTAAAGAAATTACCACATTAGAGGTCTTTAAACTTCTCTTATCCATTTCTGCAAATACCAGCATGGGGTCGGACCTCCTTGAACCACGTCTACTAAGACTTGCTGCTGCCCACATAGCCTCACCACTGGCTAAAATATTTTCACTATCCCTGATCACTAGCACTGTCCCTGTCCTGTGGAAGTTTGCTCGAATAACTCCTGTATTTAAAAAAGATGATAAAAAGGACATTAACAACTACAGACCTATTGCTATTCTCTCCGTTTTGTCAAAACTACTAGAAAAGGCGGTTGCTACCCAAACACGTGACTTTCTAAACAAGTGGGATATCCTATCTGACGCCCAACATGGTTTCCGTAAAAACCATAGTACATCCACTGCGCTATCGAAACTCACCTCTGACATAATCTCTAACATGGACGGAGATAGACTCACAGGTGCTGTATTCATAGACCTTACAAAGGCTTTCGACCTTGTGGACCACCCCTACTCCTATCCTGTTTGCACAGCCTAGGTTTCTCCTCTCCAGTTGTACGTTGGTTTAGTAGCTATCTATCCGATAGGTCTCAAGCAGTTAAATTTAACTCAGCCATTTCTGACTCAGCCTCAGTAAATGTGGGGGTTCCTCAAGGCTCCATCCTGGTCCTCTCCTTTTCCACTCTTTATAAATAATGTCCCCTGTGCCCTTCAAAATTGCTCATCTCTCTTGTATGCTGATGATCTTGTCATTTATGCCAGTGATAAAAATGTGGAGAATCTGAACTCAGCACTTCAATCTGATTTCACAAATATACAAAACTGGCTGTATGAGCACAAGCTGGTCCTAAACATAAAGAAAACCAAGGCCATGCTCTTTGGCTCTACCCCTAACTCCGTAGGAGCCCTGTCTCCCTTACAGTCTATGACTTGGAGGATACAACACTAGAAACTGTCTCATCTTTTAACTATCTTGGTGTCATGCTTGACAAATCCCTCGATCTGAGCCTGCACATTCAATCCATCTGCAAGGCTGTAAACTGCAAACTCAGTGCTGCCTACAAATCTGGATACTTGCTTATGCCATCTGCTAAAAAAGCCATTGCCAGGGGTGTACTCCTACCTTCCCTAACCTACAGCGTCCCCATCCTCTTTAGTGCGCACAAAACTACCCTCCAGAAATGGGATGTCACCTACAATAACATATGTCGATATGCATCCTCATCCTCAAGACAAAAGCACCGCTGTCAGCTTTATGTTGACTTAGGATGGCTCTCCCCTATGGCCACAAGAAAATATTATCTTGGCTCCCTTACTGACTCTGTTGTAAGGCTCAAATCCCCCAAATCTCTGGCAGAACTTTTAATTCCACACTCCATCCCTCACGGTCTGAGGTCTGCGGAAAACTCTCTACTCCAAGTTCCTAGATGCTCTACCACAAAAGGTACTGGGGCTTTCAAATGTGCGGCTCCCATGTTCTGGAATAATCTTCCCCCTCAGCTCAAATCGGCTGAAACTCATCAGAAATTTAAAACAGAACTTCACTGCTATCTATTGGGCACTGGCCCCTGCACTTGCTTCGATCCTACCTGATGACCTTGTCAAGGTGAGGTGCCCCTGATTTCTCTCTCTTTCCTTCCCTTTCCTCTCAGATTAAGTCTGGTTCCCCATACTTTGTTCCTTAGCCCTAAAGACTTGCCCTCCCTTGCCGTTTTCCAATCTCTCAATCCTCTATACCTTTTAGTTTGACCTTTAACATTGAAATCTCTGCTGAACTGTAATTTGCTTGACCTATCCTTGTTTGCCCCAACAATTGCTACTTATCTTGCCCACCGTGGCCTACGGGTGTTTTGTTTACCTCCTATTTAAGCCCTGGTATCTGTTTACCCACCTCGTGTGAACCTGAAATGCTTTTTATTAACTCTGTTATGTTAAGATGTTTTTACATTATGTACCGTTGCCTAAAACTTCTGTTTGCTTTCTCCCCATGTTAAAAAATGGAAATGTTTTGTACCTGTCTTATTTTATGTTGTACTCTCCCGGGTCATACCTGAAAATAGTCATTGTGTTGGCTAGTGTACTTACCCGGTAAACAAAAACTAAATAAAAAAAATATACCCCCAAAAACCTGCTTTCTGCTTCCACCAAGTGGCGGCAAACAGAAATTGCACCCCAGAGCACTAACAAATCCCTAAGCTCTGGGTGTAGTAAGATAGGAGGGGTCCCTAAAGGGAGTATAAGCCTCTCTCAAATGAGAGGGGCTTACAAGTATATTAACACGCAACCAGTAATTATACCAGAATTATTTATGCCATGGTTAAGTTTATTATGTACTATAGTGTTATGCTTGAAATGTGTACTTAGTAAGCAATAAGGCATGACAAGGAGGTGGTTATTATGGGATAAACACCCCACCAGGTGTGTACCGAGGCTCAAGGCGCTTGTGCTGAGGGCTTTCAGCACCTAGAAGGGTGTTTACCTTGGCAACCACCAACCTGGAACGTCTTTATTTTTATGCTTGTGTTTTTGCCTGTTGACAGCTGGAGGAACCCCCCATATCAGCTTTGTCCAGCGACTTGCTGGGATCTGGCATTATAGGGCTTGAGCTGAGGTGTTTTTTTCCATTCATGCGTCCCCCCGTGACATGCCGGAATGGAGGCAGTCATGCAATGACCGCGGTGCACAACCAGGCACCTTCCCAACCCTGATGTGCAGAGGTCCATCTGACAAGGCCATGCAGTGTGGTCCTGGACTACCGTAACCCCCCAGCCAGTGCTAGGGGTCAGTAGGTGCCTGGTACCAAGTCCCCTCCCTCCCCAGAGAAGGTGAGCAATCCCTTGAATGCTGCACCCCCCCCTCGCCGACCCTCAGACGCCCAAGGTCTGCTCTCAAACCCCAGATGTCAGCACCGCAAGTACTAGTACAACCACTGTGCTGGCAGGCCAACTAGAATGTCTTATTGCACTTGTAAAATGGGTCCCATGTTTGAAAATATTGCAAAATAAATTTAAAAAAAATTGAAAATTTAAAGTGCTGTGCAATTGAGAAATAGTCACTTTTTTGTGAAGATTGTCACTAGGTGGTATTATATATGGCTGTCTCAATTCCCACTCAAGCTAAAAAATAAAAAAATCTGGCCTTTTGTCTCCCATTAAAGGGCCCACCACAAATATGTGCGTTGTTTTTCTACAGTGCCATACCCAAAAGCTGTTTAATTTTCTCCCGCTGAGAGAGAACCCTCCCACATTTTCAGGTGTGTGTACGAGGACGCAGGAGATTGAAAACTGCAAAACATTTCTGGCCATCAAAATTTCTGGCTATTTCTCCATGTTTCCAGTGTTTAGCTTGCTTTGGATAATGTAGCGTTGCTGCATGATTTTAAGAAGTCTAATCAGGAGAGTAGGACAGTAATGTGCTGTTGGAATGGGGGGGGGGTTGTTCTGAGTGAGCAGCAGGAGTTAAAAACTAAACAGGAGATGCGGAAATGAATGTACTATAAGGAAGGGAAGAATTGGCATGAGCGAGCACCGAGAGCTGTCCACCAGATACAGACAGAAATCAGGGACAGGGATTCAGAAGCCTAAATTAAAGAAGACAGAGGAGAAAAAGGAGGAGTTCTGTGGAGAAGAGTTACCCAAATATGTTAACAGTTTTTTAAAGTTATACCAAGTGGCAGTTTGCTATCTTTCACTTTATTAATATGGCTACCAGAAAGTTTTTTTCCAAAATTTTCTGGGAGACATTGATACCTAGACGTGCTTCGTCTTACTTGCTGAAAGGGTTACAGAAACATAGAATTTGGCGGCAGATGAGGACTGCTCGGCCCACCCACTCTGCTTATTTTTCCCCACCTACTTTGTCACCGCAGACCCTACCTGATCTCTGGCTAACCCCTCCTCCCTGCTTTCCTAACAAGATTCCTTGCTGCCTGTTCCATGCGTGCTTGAAGGCCGCCATTGTTTTTGCCCCCACCCCCTCTGCTGGAAGACTATTCCAGGCATCCCCCACTCTTTCAGTGAAGTACCTCTTCACATCCCTCCTAAATTTGCCCCCTTCCAGTTTCATTGCAAGCCCCCTTGTTCTCATGGACCCTCTCCTCTGAAAAATACTCCCCACCTGTACCTTATTCTCCCCTGTGAGGTATTTATAGCTCTCAACCATCTCTACCATGTCCCCCCACTCCCTCCTCTTTTCTGTGATGTACATATTGAGATCCCACAGTTTCTCCTCAAATGGCTTTTGATCTTGCCTTCCACTGCACAGCCTCCAACCTATGTTCTTCTTGAGATGTGGTCTCCAGAACTGGACACAGTATTCCTAGTGGGGTCTCACCAACACGCCATACAGTGGTAACACCACCTCTCTCCCTCTGCTGGTGATACCCCTCCCTGTGCACCCCAGCATTCCACTGGCCCTGCCTACTGCCTTGTTGCACTGCCTTGCCACCTTGATGTCATCCAATATGATTACCTCAAGGTCCCTTTCCTGTTTACTGACTGTTATTATTCCCCCCCTGATTTTATACTCTACCTCTAGGTTTCTGTGCCCTAGGTGCATGATTTTTCATTTTTTTGCATTGAAAAACAGCTGCCATACCCTTGACCATTGCTAGAACTTTCTCAGGTCTACATATTATCTCCACCCCCCTCTGGAGTGTCTACCCTATTGCAGATTTTGGTATCATCTGCTAAGAGGCATAACTTCTCTTTCAGCACCACTGCAGTATCTCTTATAAAGACATTGAAAAGGACTGGTCCCATTATGAGCTCTACAGTACCCTGCTGGTTACTCTCCCCTCCCCAGTGTGAGTGCCATTTATCACCAACCTCTGTCACCTGTCCATCAACTAATTTCGTACCCAGTTTACCACCTTGGGTCCCACCCCCAAACTGCCCAGTTTCCTTATGAGCCTCCTGTGTGGTACGGTGTCAGAGGCCTTACTGAAGTCCAACTAGGTTATGTCCACCGCCCCACCCTGATGTGTTTCTCTAGTCACCCAGTTGAAGAAGTTGATCAGATTCATCTGACATGACCTCCCTTTTGTGAATCTGTGCTGCCTTGGGTCTTGCAACCCACTGGATTCAAGATACTCCACCAGCCTTTCCTTTAAAATCATTTCTATTAACTTCCTGACCACTGACGTCAGACAAACTGACCTATAGTTGCCAGCCTCCTCCCTGCTGATGTTTTTATTAAGCGGGGCTTCATCTACACTCTTCCAGTCTTCTGGAACCATTTCTGTTTCCAGTAAATTGTTGACTAGGGCTGCCAGAGGTGCAGCTAGTACCTCCCTGTGCTCCCTCCCCTATGCCTTCAGGAAAGGGAGCTTTACAAATAAAGCTTGTCTTGCCTTTGTACTCTTGGGTGTACCCCATCCGGTCCCATAGCTTTATCCACTTTCAGATTTGCAAGTCTTTTCAGGCCTCTTTCCTCTATGAATTGACTTGTGTCTGCCCCCCCCCTCCCGCCGTGTTCCTGTTGCATTTATGAAGGAACTAGAAGGGGGACAGGATCAGATCTACAGTACAGTAGCTTCTTGTTGTTTTACATTGTTTCTTGTGGATTCTACTTGGTAGAAGGTTATTTATTTTCTTTCTTACTACTAAGGGGCTAGCAGGGTATTGTTTGGGGTTGTTGGAATTTTGAAACCTGTTTTGGTAGTTATAAGTGGGCTCATTTGTTTGATTCACTGTGTGGCAGGCTGCATTTATAGAGGCCTATTTCTTCTGTTTTAAAACATAATTGGTGTGATTTAACTGGGTCTGTTTCTTTGAATTGGAGACCTATATCTTCTAATTCCAAGCCTATTTTGATGTGTTGCTGGTGAAGCTGTTTGAATTGGAGTCCTGTTTCTTTGGGTAGCAAACCTATTTTGGGGGCTTTGAGTAGAATTGTGATTCATTGTTGCTGGCTTCACTAGCTGCAAAGTTTGAGTGCAGAGTGGGGGAAGGGTGCTAAAGGTCTGACCAGAGGTCTCAGCTACCTGATTGTTTCTGGAAGACTTGGGCTGGTCCCACCCTTGGTCCATTATTTCCTTTATACCAGGGTTCTGACATCACTTCCTCAAACAGGCAAAGGATATGCACCTGTCATAGCAGAAGCAGACATCCAGGAAAGGAACAGCAGCAAGTGAAGAGGTGACTGCTCTCTCAGTGGAAGGAAATAAATGCAAATCTAGGGCTTTCATTATTACTTCTTCATTGATATTGCATTAGGAAGGAGGAGTTTGAAGAAGGTTGTGCAATGGCTACTTAAAGATCTCTTTTGAGTGTGGATAGAAGGATAGAATATAAAAAGCAGTTGCTCAATATATCTAAATGTGTGCAACAAAGGGTAAGGGAAATAAAGAAAATGTTTTGCACTGATAGAGGGGAGAGGGAGACTTGGGAGTGTTTGGTATCCTGCATCTGGAAGGGTGGGGGTAAACAATTGTGCTGACAGCAGCAGGTAGGAGTGTTAGGCTGCAGCAACTCACGATTGCACCAATCTTTCTAAAATTGCCTGGAGTGTGGGAGGATGTTTAGTGTACAACCACACAGACAAACTTAGAAAGGAGATTGAGGGTCTGCAGGAGGAACTAAGACAGGCAAGGCAGATTGGGGTGGGTTTAGCCCAATACTGGAGGGAGGAAGAAGGGGAGATGAGGGAGGGCGATTTAAGCCAACAGAGGTGAGGAGAGGGTCAGAAGAAGGGAAGCAGAGACAAACGGGCTCAGGCCAGGAAGAACAATTGCCGGGGAAACCAGGTCAGGAGACAAAAGACAAATGGAAGGAGGAGATAGAGACTTGTGAGGGGAGGTGAAGAAGTGGCAAAAGTCATGGAGTGGAAAGGAGAGAACAGGTTATCATGAAGAGAGAGGGAGCGGGCATTTGTGAAGGGCCTTCAGAAAATAGTTGTGCACTGCTAGAGAGGAAGAAGGTGGAGGAGGGAAATGATGAAATTAGATGAGTAATTGATAAATGCCTGGACCAAACTGGAGCAGGGGGAAGTTCTGCTGGGAGAATTGCAACAGGGGTAAAAGGGGGAAATAATGTGCAGGAGGAAGAAGAGGAGCTGGAAATGAGAGAGGGAGATGAATGGAAGCAAGTAGGGAGTAAGAGGGGTGGAATCTTAGTGCTGGGGGACTCAATACTAAGAGGAGTTAGGTGGGGTAGCAAGGGGGAGAGGCATAGTCGCATTTGGGTGGAGGCCATGCCAGGAATGACAGCAGAAAGGGTGGGACAGTCTGTTCTGAAATATGCTAGAAGGGGTAGGGACAAGCCTCATTTAATTATACATCTTGGGACAAACGACCTGGCTGACAAGACAGTAAATATAGTCCAGAGGAGGTTTGAGGAACTAGCACAATTATGTGAGGGGGCAGGAAGATCAGTAACTTTTTCAGAGATACTTCCGGTGCCAAAGGTAAGCACAACAAGAAAGCTGAGAATAGAGGAATTTAACGGATGGCTAAGAACCTGGTGTTGTGCTAAAGGGTATGGGCTGTTGGAGGGTTGGGGAGGGACCTGGGATGACAGTAGTCTCTATGCCAAGGACAGACTACACTTGAGTGAGGAGGGAAAGAAAGTGTTGAAACAGAGGATGGAGGAGTACATAGAGGAAGTTTGGAATTTAAACTCGGAGTGGGGGGTGGCAGTTGGGGAAGAGATATGCAGAGACCACAGGTTGGGAAACCATATGAGCTTACCCCCCCCATAACAGTGACAAAGGACAAATGGCAAGTACTTTTGGTGATGCTAGGAAAGGAGGGCAGGATGGGAGGGGGGAGAAAAGGGTGGAAGGTGGTTACCCTTAATGCTAGGAGCCTTGGGAGGAAAACTGCAGAGTTACAGGTTCTCATGGCAGAGGGAGAGGTGGACATTGCAGCCATCATGGAAACATGGGCCACCCAATACAATGACTGGGACCTGTCTGTACCAGGTACAGGTGTTTTAGTGCAGGACAGGGTGATTGAAAAGGGGTGGCATTATATGTGAAGGAAGGACTGAAGTGTGTATGGAGGAAGGGAGGAGGGTAGTACGGAGTCACTTTGGATGCAATCCAGGATTCCAAGAATAGAATTTTAGAATGGGAGTGGTGTGCAGGTGCAACCATCCTGACACAGAGGAGTTAGACAGGAACTAGCGGGACAGATGGGAAGGACCTCGCGAGAAGGGTAATGTGGTGATTGTGGGGACTCTCAACATGCAGGAGTGGACTGGAGCACACCAACAACCAGGAACAGAAGGGAGCAGGTACTGCTGGATGCCTTCCAGGACAGCTTCCTGCTGCAAATGGTCAGTGAACCAACCAGGTTAGGGAATACCCTTGACCTTGTGCTGGCAAATGGGGACTTTGTGAGAGAACTTACAGTGGAGGAACCGCTGTCAGGGGTGACCACTACTCAGTATGGCTCACATTGATATGGGCAAGGAAGGAGGGAATCTGGCACAAGAGTGCTGGACTCAGGAGGGCTGACTTTGGGAGGATGGGGGAAGTGTAAAAGGGTACCTCGACAGAATTCAATCTAGCATGGACACTAACCAGAGGTGGGAGTTAATAAAGCTGGGGATAGTGGAGGCAACCAAAACTGCTGCAAAGCCCAGAGCAAGAAGACTAGGGCTAGAAACCGATCTGGTTGAGCAAGGAGGTCATGGAAAAGGTAAGGAGGAAAGAGCTGCCTTTAGAGTACAAGAAAACAGGGAGGGGGGACAGGAGGAGTACTTGACAGAATCGAAGGAGGTAACAAGGCAGTAAGGGGAGCCAAAGCATCTACGGAACTCAGGCTGGCACAGGGCATTAAGAAGGGGGGAGAAGGACATTTTAGGTACATCAGGGAGAAAAAGGAGCTGTAAGGATCACATAGTAAAGGATTAGGAAGGAGGGGGGTGGGTGGAACAGGGTGGCGATAAGTATGAAGCACTAAATGAGTACTCTGCCTCAGTATTTACAAAGAGAAGGGGGGTGACAATTCCAAGGTGGGAGAAATGGTAAAAGTAGCGGGGGAAGTGGTGACAGATGGGGAAATCATGGAGAGCAGAGTTCGAGAGGGTTTGAAGGCACTGAGGGTGGACAAGGCGCCAGGCCCAGATGGCATCTACCCCAGGGTACTGAAGGAGCTGGAAGAGGTCCTTGCAGGACCTTTGGCAGACCTATTTAATGCCTCACTACATTAGGGGTGTGTACCTCAGGACTGGAGGATGGCTCCTGTGGTGCCCCTCCACAAGAGTGGCCCCAAGGATGAACCAGGAAACTACAGACCAGTGAGCCTCACATCCATCGTGGGTAAGCTAATGGAGACTATCCTGAAGGAGAGGCTGGTGGCCCTCCTAGAGGCCAAAGGACTACAGGACAGCAGACAGCATGGTTTCACGTGGCAGATCCTGCCAAACCAACCTGGTGAGAGTTCCATGACTGGGTAACTAGGCAACTGGACAGGGCCATGCAGTGGATGTCCTATATCTGGACTTCAGTAAGGCATTCGACTCAGTGCCACATGGAAGGCTGGGAAGGAAGTTAGTAGGCACAGGGGTGGGTGCAAAGCTGGTGAGATGGGTAGGAAACTGGCTGCAGGGAAGGCAACAGAGGGTGATGGTGGGTGAGGAGCTCTCACACCCAAGGGCAGTGACAAGCGGTGTTCCACAGGGCTCGGTGTTGGGACCAGTGTTGTTTGGCACATTCATTGCAGACATATCATGGGACATCAAGAGCAAGATCAGTCTGTTTGCTGATGATACCAAGGTAGGCACGGTGGTGGATGACCTGGGGGGGGTGGCAGGGGTTGCAGGATGATCTGGTAAAGCTTGAAACCTGGCCAGACACCTGGCAACTGGGGTTTAATGCCAAAAAGTGCAAGGTGCTGCATTTTGGGATGAAGAACCCAAGGAGGAGTTACCAGCTAGGGGGAGTGCAGCTAGCCCAGACAGAGGAGGAGGAGAAGGATCCGGGTGTGCTCATTACAGGGTCAATGAACAACTCGGCACAATGTAGGAAGGCAGCTGCAAAGGCCAATAAAATGCTGAGCTGTATTGCAAGGGGTATATCCTCGAGGAGGGAGGAGGTGATTCTGCCACTGTATAGGTCATTAGTTAGACCACACCTGGAGTACTGCGTGCAGTACTGGCATCTGTATCTGAAGAGGTACATTAAGTTACTGGAGGGGGTGCAGCGCAGGGCGACAAAGATGATCAAGGGGCTGGGGGACTTATCATATGATAGGAGGTTGAAGGAGTTGAACATGTACTCACTGGAGGAGAGGAGAGACAGGGTGACATGATTGAAACCTTTAAATACATGAAAGGAATAAACAAGGCAGGTACAGAGGGGCTGTTCAAAGTAAGGGGAGGGAGGGGCCTGAGAAGCCATGATATATGAGACTGGAGAGCGAGGAAGGTTCAGAGAGAGATGAGGAGACACTTTTTACAGAGGGTGGTGGCTGGGTGGAATCGTTACCTGCAGAAGTGGTATGCAGTAGAACAGTGGACTGCTTCAAACGAGAGATGGGACAGGACAAGGGGAAGGGTTAATGAAGGGGAAGGGTGGAAGGGAGGGGCAGCTGCAGAATAAGGGGTGCTAGCTGCACATTCGAGCAGACTTGATAGACCTCTAGGCCTTTATCTGCTGGCAAATTTCGTATTTTCGTATGTAGGTCCATCCTCCTCCCCTTCCACTGTGAAGACTCTTCCAGTCAGAAAGTTGTCACCCTGTAAGGATATGGATTTTACGAGCCTCTTGGCCAATCAGGATACAGGAAATTTCCTGCCTATTTTGTAATGTGGGTTAGGCTAGAACATGCATCTTATGTTTTCCCCATCTGATTTTCTCGATGCTTTACACTGAGCCCGTTAGAGACAAAAACAAGAAAAGAAATAATCAACATTTAAATTTCTAACAACAGTGTGAATGTAATGGGAAATAAAGTCATGGCACAGACATATGAGATTAAAGGAGAAGGAACATGTTGAATTTGATTTAAAATGTTAATTGCATGGCTGACCTGCCAGCGCAGCGGTAGCGCTACCACTTCCGATGCTGACAACTGGGGTTTGGGAGCAGACCTTGGGCATCCAAAGGTTGGCTGGGGGAAGGGAGAGGCTAAGCATCCAGGGGATTGCTCACCTTCTCTGGGGAGGGAGGGGATCTGGTGTCCAGCGCTTTCCGACCCCTAGTGGTGGCTGGGGGGGATTGGCAGTCAAGACCAGTCGGTGGGGCCTGTCAAGCGGCAGCTGGCAGACATCTGCATGTCAGGGTGGGGACGTGCCCAAATGTGCTGTGAGGTCATTGCACAACCATCTCCGTCCTGGTGGCCACTGGGATTACACACAAGGGGAAGAAAACACCTTGGTGCAAGCCCTGCGATGCCTGGGATCCCGACACCAGCTGGGACCCAAGCTGAAATGAGGGCCCCCCCGGCCGTCTACCAAGGGATAAACAGACTTGTTAAAAAAAAATGTTAATTGCATTACGTTCTAAGAAATCTAGACCCTTTTCAGTTCTTTAATACTTACAAATTGGTTCTGCACTCTCATTCTTTTGTGTGACGTGGTGTTATTAGCTGGTTATGATTCTAGTCAGGAAACAGTTCATCCGTCTTTAACCAACCATATTTATTTCCAGCTCAGAGTAATGTTTCATCATTTTGGCATGTCTGTTCCTCTGGGGCCATTATGACAAACCGTTATTCTTCCTATGTGCATGAGTCAGTGAGACGGTGAGTTAGTGAGCACCATGGCAACCAGGACCAATCCCCCTGCTTAGCTGACTGACAGGGGTTGCTTGCATGTCACATGTTCTTTGTGCTCCCTTCCAGGAGCCAAGCTCTTCAGTCTCTAATGCACTAGACCATTGCTGCTCAAGGATTAGTAAACCTAAGTCTGGATTTTATTCCAGGTTTCTCATTCCTCTGGGTCAGCTCTCATTTTCTGTCTTTCTTTGAATATTTATATACCTGATGCCTTTCAGATTTTGTCATATTGTTTAATTATTAATCAAGGAGAAAAGGTGGGAAAACAAACTGTTACCTTTACAGTCTAAAGTAAATACTTCTGTATGTTCTATGTTCTGTGTTTTCTTTACCACACTTTAACCAATATACTCGAAACTTGGTACATACCAGCTTTTAATTATAAACAGTATTAATGAAACAAGGTGATTGTGATCTTTACTTTCAACAAAGAGCAAAGATTATATGTGTAGTTTATCTTCACTTTTTTTTATGAATTATTTTCAAACATGATGCACATAAATCTTATCTAAGTCACTACCATATGAAACCATATATTTGCGATCATAGACCTTTTCATTAGAAATAGCTCCCTCTTGTTTCAGTGCTGCTTTGCTACTAGTTTTTTTTTCTAAAATGAAATACAGGGCCAACACAGTAGTACTACAGCTCTCTACCCTTGTGACCTGGATTCGGGAACAGACTTAGGGGGGCCAACTGGGGAAGTTAGAATTAAGCATCTCCTGGACACCTCTCATCCCTCGGAGATGGATGACACTACATTCCACTGTTTGCCTACTAGGGCATGCAGTAGGGGGAGGGGAGGCCGCAGAATGTGGCTAGTGTGCCTATGTAGTAGCAAATGTGTACTTGCACACCAGCCCCCCTCAGGGGAGAAAATAGGTGGTAAACAACCCTGGCCAGCAGGAAGAACTGGTATCTTGGCAAGGCCGGTACCACTAACCATGACTCCCAACCGTCAGATACTAGTCCAGGGCAAGTAGTGGAAGTAAGTCCCAGGGCACATGGGTGACGAGGCTGGGGGTGCTGGAAGATGGGGCAGGCTGGAGATAAATGCAAAAAAGGAAATACAATACATGGTTTACTGATATCAATGTAAAACTATAAAATCACATAGTTGCAACCTTCTAGCATTGCTTTACAGGGCACCATTTCCATTTCTTATTTTACTATTTTTCTCAACCACGTTTCTCTGGAACTTGATACTGCATGCCTAAGCTGACCTCACCATCTGTATACTGTAGTGTACACTGAATCAATAACCAGACAATGCAAAGTGGCCTCTGGCAGTGAAAGTTGGGACTACAACATGCAGAGGGCAAGATCTCAGTCCAACAGCAGGAAATTTCCCTTGAGTTGAGTGGTTAGAGCTGCACTCTCTGAGACCAAGAGTGCAAGGACCAATCCCAGGCAGAGTCTTGCACTTAACACTTGCAATTCAGCTTACAACAGACAATGTATCCCCATGAGCAGGTGAGGGGACATTCCATACACGTGTACAACAGCAGCTGGAATTAAAGTGGCACTTTATTTTGGCTACAGATGTTAGGTTTTTTTTTCTTTGCTTTTTTACACACTGTGCATGCTTTTCTATACCCCATATGGGTAGCATTCAGTATATTCTAAAAACTAATCTCCTTCGCTTATGGGTTTTATCAAAACTGCACTTAGAGTAGAAGCATAAGTTGGCATTTACTGTTTTTATAGTACAGTAGCAGACTGTCATGTTAGCAAGGGAAATTTTTTTCCATAGCACTTTTAGCAGTTCTGTATTTCTGACATCCATAGATTGTCTACTGCAATATTTTTAGTCCATGTAACTATTTAAGGCAGCAGTGCAACGAAAACAGTTATTCCAAAAAGCTAATTTTCTGCTGTGGTTATGAAAAATATTAAAATTGTTGATTTGGGTTTTCTCGATGCTTCCTGTGCTGTGTACTGTACATCTGGATTTTTGTCTGTACTCTTACCCTCCTCGGGTCCTCAGTATTATTTCTATGCAAAAATGAGGCGGCCGCCTTTTTTTCTTGAGAAATAATTATTTTTAGAACTTTCATAAAATTCTTAAATGATGAAAACTGAAAATTTTACCACCAAAATTAACTGGAAGACCTCTGGCATCAATTAAGAAGAAAAAAAGATGGGGTAAAATTATTATTATTTTAATTATTTATTTATTGATTTTGCAAGTAAAACTTACAAAACAAAATTGTACATAGGAGGATAGCATAAGAGTTTACAGTACAGACAATATATTCTTATAAAGATCTTGTGTACGACACCCCTTTTTGCGGTACAGCATGGGGGGATTCCAACATGAAAACAAATACTGAATAATTTCACCCATCGCATGCAGCTAGGAAGACCAACAGGGAATCTTAACAGATTGAGCAAATAGGTTTTCCCTGTTGCCAAAGCGACTATAAAGTCTTACTGATTCCCCCAATTCAGTCTACTTATATATGCTGTATATTCCAATCTTATACCCAAAACTTCCAGAGAAATTAAATGTTCATTTCCCCTTTACCAGACAGATCCTGAGTCATTATAAAGCACCAGCATCCTAGAACAGGAGTTAAGTAGAACATTTGTTTTAACCATCAGGTGGACCCTTTTACTCACAACATGAAAAAAGCAGCAATAGAAGAACTAGATTTATAAAATGGGCATGTAAAAAGAAGCATCATGATTGGCTAGAAAGGAAGTGTCAAATATGTATTACACATAGGGAAAAAAAAGAGCAGGCAAATAAATCAATGCACCCAAATGGAATGTTCAGATGTGTCAGTGGAACGTTAATTTTTTTAAAGGCCACCATTGTTTTTAGTCTCGGTAAGCAAGGGAGTGAATGTCATGCTGACAGTCCCGCTCCAAACCTCGTCTCTGCTAGAAGTAAAGATCGGAAAGCAGCAGCGTGCCAGCGTTTTATCCTGCATAAAGCATTCTTCTAGTTCGGCAAGACTGAAACTTGCTGCCGCACGAAACTGGTAATAGACCAGAACGGGGCGCTGTCTCATAGTAAACTGTGCTTCTCTCCCAGTACATTTAACTAAAACAACAAAAACAAATCTGCATCCCTTATTCCTTTTTTTTTTTCTTTTTTTTTAAATTGCGAAAGTGGCGCAACCTGTTGGGGAGAACCTGTTACTTCCTCTCCTAACCACACTTGTTGTCTCGATCGGGACGTGAGGTTTGGGGTGTGGGCAACAACAGTACAAATGTCAATGTGTCAGAAGACAATGATGTCATCACCTAGTAGGTGGAATGACTATTTTATCTCAAATTAACACAATGATTTCAGTTTTTTTTCAGTTCAGTAATATTTTTTAAGGTTACAAATATTAAAAACAAAAAAAAGAGAGAACCATTTTATAAGCGCAATAAAACACTCCAAGGTATGTGTGTTGAACAGATATTACCGCACTTCCAGGGTCTGAAGGCACTCGGCCCCTTACTATGCCCCTGGACATGCAGTAATATCTGTTCAACACACACCCTGTCGTGTCTTATTGCTTACATAACAACTCCCTCATTTTCTTATGACGCATTACAAATGCAAGTGCAACTGAACTTAACCCACAGTAATGATGGCCCCACATATATTTTCCCCAGAGGAGTGAAGACCAGTGGCATCATGTTAAATAGTAAAACATATAAAAATTAGCTTAACAGTTGCAGTTATCACAAAGCGGGATCCAGATTACAGTCCAAAATAAACAGTCTATGCACGATGCTCTCAGTTCCAAAAATGGGCCATTAACTACCACAGGCCCAGTCCCCACAGCATGAGTCTACTTTACCCGGATACTACAGATGATCAGTCGCCGTCAGACGAGGTTCCTTCTTCGTCTACCCCCTCCAGCTCCAATTCAGTTTTCCGGGCCATCTTGCCAGCGTCCTGCGGTTCATTGAATAAAATACTGTTGCCCATTCCACATTAACCGGAGTTTAGCACGGGAGAAGTAGCTGGTGCTGCACTTTAAGTTGACGCAGCCGGCTCCTCAGCCCATCGAAAGCCTTGCGACGTTGGCGGGTGCTGAACGAGAGGTCCATAAACAGCATGACTTCATCTTTCCCATATTTCAGGACCCTATGGCGCCGGGCAATTGCAAGAGCCCAATCTCTGTCCCCAATTCCTGTGCACACTATTAGGAAGGTTCTTGGAATCAATGAATCCGCTGCAGCTCTTCTAGGGGTAATTCTGTAAGCCTTTTCCAGGGATAGAGTAAGTTCAGCTTTGTCAAGCCCCAGTATTGCTGGCAAAAGCATTCTGGCAAAGATCAGGCTGTCCTCCCCTTCAGCATTCTCTGACAGTCCGATGACTCGTAAATTACGCTCTCTTGCCTGGTTCTCTACTGTCTCCAGCCTTTGACGAATGTGTGAGTTCTCTTTTATTAATTTAGTAGTGGCATTTGTCGATTTGAGGATTGAAGAGTCAGAGCGTTGAACAATAGCTTCACATTGCTTCATTTTGGTTTCCAGAGTAGAGACTCTCAGAGTGAGAGTATCAAACTTTTTATCTATGTCCTGCACTGTTTTTACGAGCTGATGGAGCATGGAAAGTATGGAAGCTAGTGAGGTCTCCTCCAGTATCTTATCAGTCGAGTCCCCTGCTTCTCCACGCTGATCAGGCCTCTCCTCCTTATTCTGCTTTTTAGCAGCAAAAAAGTTGCCAGCTGGAGCCCTAGCCCCTTTAGTTTTACCCATCTTGTCAATTACAGGTAATCCAAGCACTCTAGAGCAGTTTCTGGTATTTTAGAAAAGAATAGGTTTGAATTTTAATAGTTTTTTTAAATTCTTCTCTGGGAGCTTCAGGAGTTTGCTGCTTCCTCTCAGCTGCTCGGCAGCGCCCCCAGATGGGGTCAAATGTTAACCCATTTTCATTGCACTGCTGCTTTAAAGGGACACTGTCAGCCTTTCTCCTTCATCGTATGAGTAAAGTAAGCAGTGTGCCTCTTGGCACCCATCTATCCTAAATGCACCCCACAATGCTGTTTGTACATTTATAGCCTTTTGGCTGGTTTTAAGATTTGTGCAAAAATATGTGGACACTCGGGTCGACTAAAATTCACCCGCGTCCCAGAAGCACAATGTGGTCGAGAATGCGCCTGTGCCATGAGCACTGTCCCAAACAGTAATTTTTTCAGAAGGAACCCGAAATAGAATAATAAGCCTGCTCCTCATGTAGAAATAAAACGTTGCTAGTATCTCCATTGAAAAAACGAGCGCTGTACAGTGTGCAATTTTGAATTTCTAGTAGTTGCCAAAATCTCGCACCTGCGCTTCAGAAGTGCGTTCTTGCACATGCACGGGATCTCTGTTCCTGCCTCTAAAGTGCATGCGTGTGATTTCGGCATCTATGAGAAATTAAAAATTGTGCACTGTAGAGCGCTCGGTTTTTCAATGGAGATACCAGCAACGTTTTATTTCTACACGAGGAGCAGGCTTAATATTCTATCTCGGGTTTGTTCTAAAAAAAATCACTGTTTTGGACAGTGCTCGTTCCAGAGCCACGTTCCTGACCTCATTGTGCTTCCGGGACGTGTGAGTTTTCCTCCGACCAAGTGTGCGAATATTTTTGCACATATTTCAAAAACCAGCCAAAAGGCTGTAAGTTTGTACATGTAGGGACATTCTGGGGTGCATCTAGGATAGATGGGTGCCAAGAGGCACACTGCTCGTTTTACTCATAAAACGAAGGGGCAGAGCTGACAGTGCACCTTTAAAATGATTTTATTCATAAGATTTGTAATAAGCATGGACCCACAACAAAAGTACTTTTTTTTAATATAAAGTTTTTGGCTAGGAAAAGCACACTGAGCTACAGATGTCTCATTTCTAGGTGCATCCGGTGAGGGGGGGTGCAAGGGGAGAAATAATAGTGACTAAAGGCAAATAATCAGCAGTAAAACAGTGGCTGATAGGCAGCATTTCCCAACAGATGTGTAAAACAGCAGTATGTAATAAGAGTGACAGAACAAACCAGAGCTGTCCCAGCAGTGTGGAGGGTTAAGGGACTGGGCTCCACACCTCCCACCATGTCGGTGACCAGAGTTTGGAAACAGACTCAGGTCATTTGGGGCCAGCTGGGGAAAGGAGAATTGAGTGTCCGGAGACTGCTCTCCTCCTCCTTTGGGAAGGGGGACTAGTGTGTACCCCTGGGTGGCACAGCAAGCAGTTGTCCAAGCTCGATGGCTAGATGCAGACATTGAGGTGTACAGTATCTTAACCCTGTGCATACTTGTCATTGCATGTTGACTGGCCCCGATCAGGAAGGAGAAAAGGCAGAAAAACACCCTCTGATGGCAGTATGAACCCAGTGACCCCACACTGCTCACTGGGATCGATTCACCCATAGAGGTAAGAAGCAGTGAGGAATCCGGGGGATGGGCAATGGAGCTGGGGTTCAGTGGCTGAAGGGGGCTGCTGGGGACAGAACAAAGAGCATAAACTGTAACAAAAACAAATCTTAGAAGGAATAATAGAGTATGAATGAGGTAATGGGAGGGGGACATAGGAGGGGAGGAGGAAAAGAGAGGTTAGATGCAGTTTCAAAGCACTCAGGAAGAGGGAGTCCTCACTTCTGAGGGGTGAGGTTATAACAGGCATGTAGGAAAATGAGGACCTACGGAAGGGAACCAAACCAGAACTTGACTATGAGGGACACACAGTGAGAGAGGTGGAAAAAGGTAGCTTGCCCCAGTCTGTGTCTAATTAGGGCTCTAAACAGACTTCCAATGGCCCGGCTCCTCTTCCGCAGGTAGGGGAATATGGACCAGGGATGGATTTGGAGTGGCAGAGGAGCGGAGCATACACAGGACTGAAAAGGTGAGTGGCATCCATGCGTGGAAGTGGCTTGTGAGGGATGGCATGAGCTACAAACCTGCGTCCAGAGAAGGAAAACAAGCAAAGCGAAGCATTGAAAAAAATGGCAGCTGTCAGCAATTTAAAAAAATTCCCTTGAAGGCTGTTGTCAGCTGTGAAAGCTGTATTTGCTATGTGATGTATCAGTTTCAATTTATTGATTCACCAGGAAGGCACCATTGAGCAAGCTCGTTTACGAGGAGCCTCCAGAAAGACAGGGGAGATCAACATACAGGGCAATTCTTATTTTCTTTATTTCCTGCCTTCCTCCACGGCCCCCTTCGGACTGACTCTCGTCACCCAGCTCCCTTGGGACTTACCTTCACCGCGGTCCTCTGCCACCAGACCCCGCAGTTGTGCCCAGCCACCGGTGTGGTGCCTGCAAGGGGTTGATCTTTCATTCTGCTGCACAGAGAGTTTTTTCCTCCATTTTTCTCCCCATGCCCACAGACGTGCAATGGGCGAAGCGTCCGAGCTCCACCTCTGCAGAGACAGACAGCTCCAGCGCCCCTGTACGTGTGGTCCCTCCCCATGTTTGCGGCGTGCTAGTGCTACCACCCAGCCACTGCGTCCCATAGAAATGTGCATCTGCACATTGTTAGTCTTAACTTATCTTTCTTTCTTTGTGACCTTGTCCAGTGAGAGTCCTGGTCTCCCACATAACTGTAGGTACAAATGATACTGAACTCAGCATAAAAAAGTGTGATGTACACTTAGAACTCAGAAACACATCACCAAGTTTCATCTAACCTTGATGTGAGTGTGTATAGATACCAATGTTATTACAAAAACACCAGGTCTTGTAATACAAACCCTGGCATAATACAGGATAGTTTAAAAGCAGCGAATAGCTAATTAGTCACTACTTAAAACTGAGTTAAATATTATCTGTGTAAAACATATGGTAAGGACTTGACCAGATACTGCTACGCTGCATGGTCCACGCATTCATCAAATACACTGAGTCAGCCATGGGGCTTAAAGCACCCGCTGAACCTTTGAGTTTGGTGAGGTGTGTACTGTTGCCTAGCAGCGGTACTCTGACCAGGTGAGTGCTGAATTCCCACAGTACTTCCTGGTCTGAGCAACTCCGCCCCTTGGCACCTCCTGATACAAAAATTATGCAAGACCCACACGCAGTGCAGTCCTTGCTCTCTGAAGCACATGCAGGCAGAAGTCCCTGGAGGTAGGCCACACTGTCAGCTATGTGTTACTTGTTTATGATGAAACACTGTAACCAGCAATTTTAAAACTTAGCACTGTCTTCCATACAGCTTTCCAGACTTGGGGCTTAACACTGACCACTGCAACACAGATGTGATGCAGTTAGTGAAAAATATGTAAGCGTCAGTTCTTTTCACAGTCAGTATGGCATTTCTAACTGTTTAAACTGTGTCTACACATTGTAATGTAACAAACTTTACTAAACAGTCTGAAAACAACACTCTTCTCATGAGAAAGCACTGAAATCACAAGTTGCTTAAACTATGTGCTAAGTGAGTAAGCACCAGCCACCATTGTATGATAGCATAACATAGCATGTAACACAAGAAGAAACGAATGCTTGGTTATATCCACTTGTTTCAGCTCTTTAGTAGAAAAAATTAGACCTGCTTTAAAAGAAGAAAATAAGACTTAACTTGGCGGTAAGCCCTTTAAGCAAAGTGTGAAGTGAGTAAACTCCAGCCAGCATTATCTGATATTAAAGTGTATGAAACATGAGGAAACTAACATGGTGTTATAGCCACTTGTTACAGCACTAAAGTAGGAGAGGCTGTACGTATTTAAAGAGGAGAAAATAAAATTGACTAATTCTCAAACAGGTCAGAATTCCTTTTTTTTTTACTTTGTTTTATGCTCCTGCTGCTCACTTGGGCATCCTTCTGGGGTATGCACTCGACACCAGCCTCTACTCCTTTGCCTGAACCCTAGTTAGTGGAGGAACTCCCCCGACCAACCCGGTAGACCTAACCCCCCCGGATCACCCGGGGGTGGGCCCATCCTCTCAAGACGGCCTGTCTGAAATTAGGGAGGTTCTATCCGGGTGGCGGGTGGGCTGTAGAGTCCTCCAGAGACAGGGCCGGCAATCGGGATGTGGGCTGTGTCCCTGGCATCTTCTTTATCTCCACAAGCGAGACAGGAGTGTTTTCTGCTTGTTGTGGTTCTGTCCCCTACGGAGCATGGCTAGCAAGGCAATGTAGTGCCGTGACTCTGCACCCAAGGCATACGCCACGTCACTGCGTTTGCAGCCCCCAGCTACTGCCAGAGGTTGCTAGTGAGTGGACGCTTCCCTGAAACCCTCCCTGGGACGTGAGAGTAGTCCATCGGACGCTCACTCTTGTCCCTCCCGTGCCAACCCTCAATGGCCTGAGCTCGCTCCCGAACCTGGGTCGCCGACTTGGCACGAGGTGTGGCGTCCAGCACCTCAACCATCAGTGCCACCGGGCTGGTCAGGTCAGAATTCCTTACTACCTAATTAAGCATACTGGGCTATCTAAGAACTAGCTAACTGACAGAAAGGTCACACCAATAATCTCTCTTTGACTACATAGATGGTAATCCAGCATTGCAAAGCAGCTAGAATTATTAGAAGAGTATCACAGTATTGCAGCCTTAGATAGAGGTATGTAAAACAACTTTGTGTATGAAGTAAGCAATAATACCCAACAGGGTGGGTGGAATTGGGATGCCCAGAGGCATAATGAGGCCCGACGCCACAGGCGAAGGACCTTATATTTTTATTTTATTTTATTTTTATTTAGTTTTTGTTGACCGGGTAAGTGCACTAGACAAATCTTGCCTATTTTCTGGCACGACCTAGGGGAGGAGGATACAGATGAATGCCAACTGACCTTGAACCAGATTAAGCAGTTGGTGGTATTTATAGCCCCTGGAAGATGCGGTATAGCTCAGTACTGCCCACCCTGGAGGGTATTATTGCGCTTAGAAAATGGGCATTGTAAAAAAAAAATGTATTTAATTCAAAAAATAATAAATACTTAGTTTACAGCAAGTTTTATAATAAAATAGTTTCTCCACCTGTATTAGTGTTCTTCCTTGAAGCTGGTTGTCATGGTTACACACACACACCAAGCTATGATCTGTTTGTATGCTGCCATCTGTCTGTCTCTCCCCCCAATGTTCAATCGCCATCAAGTGCGCACCCTGTCTGTATTTCCAGCTTGTTGTCAGCTGAGTGTACCCAGAACGAAACAGCAGGAAAGAGCAAGCTGGTAGCGGTGACACATTTGACAGAAATGGATGGCAGGCATTGGAAGGCATCAAGAGGGCAGCCGCTACGGAACTGTACTTGGCGGCATTTAAATCATTGACTTTAAATCATTAAAATCAAATTATTTAAATCAGTAACACAAGCAAACATACCTCTGAAGGAAAATATGACACTTCTTTTCACTGCTCTGACTTTAAACTGGTTCAGTGAACGTAAACGAGCAGGTGATAAAGATATCATTTTTTGTGTTTAGAAATACACTTATCTGCCCTTCCAGAAGATGCTGTTAGGCAGCCTTGTGTGACATGGCACGTAAAGTCAGGATGTGTAAATGAAGAATTCTGAGGTGAAACATGAGCGCTCTAAATTATTTAGTTTTTTTATGTTTAACTCAGCAGCTGTTTGCTGGCATCGGGAGCCAGCATATCTGTGTGTGAGTCGGGGAGTCCTATCATGTGAAAATGCAGGCAGAAAGGCAGTGATCTTGTTTTAAAAGAAAACAAAAGGCACGGTTTAAGTTAGCAACTGTTGTGCCTCTTGTTTTTTTTTTAAATAGCTTTTTGGAGGAGAGAGCAATTGGGCATAGTGAGCCCGCTAGGATTTGTTGTGCTGTTTGGGTAGCTAATGTGGTTGTAATTGAAGAGAGAGAAAGGAAGTGGAAATGTGATAGGTAAAGGGAGCACAACTGTGGGATCGTGGAGCGCAGTCAGAAAGAGGAGCTGGTGAAACTGGAACAGTTGTGGCACTAGGGACGGAGGCTTAAAAAAAAAATGTTTCAACACTTCAGCTTGCTGGTACTGTAGGGAGGGGAGGAGGTTGCTGAAACCAAGCAGAGGAATTTACAGTTACGGTCCAACTGAGTCAACAGACAGAGAGAGCAAGGGGAAGAAAAAACGTCTGTTTCTGTTAGAAGCTGCTCTTCCTTTTGTATTTATTGAAACAAGCAACTACTGCCACTCGCTAAGTGAGAGTAAACATGAGCATCGGGTGCTGTAGCTCTCACTAAGCGAGAGAAGAACATGGTGACAGTTTCAAACTGAAAATTCAATTGGTACAAGGATTTGGAAGGTAATCAGGCAGCAGAGGCAGGGACTTAATATTTCCTGGTCTCTGTTGCCTGATACCGGACCGGCTGATTGGTTGCCTTAACCAGTCAGCTTCTAGGATTTACCCAGCCCATTTTCTAAGAAAGAATGTAGATATATGCATGAACTAGAATGACAAAACCTGAATTATGAACTGAGGACCATAAATAGAGGAATCTGATTGGCTGAGAGCTCTTTGAAGCCGTGATGATATCGGGCTACATCATCATGGCTTAAAAAAAGTTCCGGCACCACCAGCCTCCTTGATGTCTACTGTCTGAGAACTATTTTTTTTCAAAATGTACTTCTACACCACCCAAAAACTCATTCATAAAACGTTTTAAAACCTGTTTGTTTTGGTTTTATTTTTTTATAAAACTTCAAACTCTGTTCATAATAGCAATAAGTTACTCCAGGGTATGGTATATCATGGGATATCGTCACTTCTCAGGTCATTGGAAACACTCGGCCTGCGGCCTCATGCCCAACCACCCGAGGCGTGATGATATCCCATGATATACCACACCCTGTCGTGCCTTATTGCTTAATTATATAATGGCAAGAAAGAATCCTGGACTCTGATTGGTCAGTGTATACCTAAGACAGTGATGTTATTCCACAATAACATCACCGTACTGATGAGCCACAGGATGAACCACAGCATTTGCTGTCTTTTAAGAAACAAGGATATACTGCCTCACTAAAAATCTATGAGAAAATGTTAATTTTTTTTTATTTTGTGTAACATTGAGACATTTTTTAATTGCAATAAGGCACTCCAGTGTGTGTGTTATTGTGTAATAACGTCACTCCTGAGGTGGAGGTAGCACTCGGCCTCGTCTTGTGCTTCAGCCCACCCCAGAAGTGATGTTATTACACGATAACACACACCTTGTCATGCCTTACTGCTTAATTGTCCCACAGAGTGGAATGATGTAATTAGACTGTACCATGTTTAGCTTAACAAACATCTTATACAGAGCTTTATTTGATTAACATGATATCATTTTAACACTGCCTAGAAGTATATAAGAAGGAAGTAATAGAAAGTAAATAAACTGAAACTAAAAAGTGTCAGGAATAAGATACACAGATGTGTATGAACTAAATACATAGCTGAATGTCAGGTGTATCTCAGGATGTTATTAAGCAATGTGTATCGGTCAAGGCATCATGTTGTCCGTGAACAATATCGCATAAAGTCAGAAGAGAATCACTGTATTAAGAATATGAAATAGTATTTACAATGTGATAGATGATACCCACCACTTAGTGGTATGAATAAAAAAATACACAATGTTTAAAATAAAGTTAAAAATATGAATTTAACATGGAAAATTATTATAAAAATACTTTATAATTATGTTCAATATTAGATACCCACCCTGAAGAAGCCATATCTGGTGAAACGTTGGTGTATGAGGATCTATTTATAATAAAGAAAAAAGAAAACTAAACCTAAGAAAATTCAAAACTTTCATGGAGTGGCTGGCTCCAAACTTTATATATTGTTGCATCAAGGACGGGAACCCATACACTCTGGACTTCTTGAGCATGGAAAGGCAACAGGAGCTTTTGGAAATTTTATTTGGGAATTAAATCAAATCGGGGCAAAACTTGAATCCTTAAGTTTTTGTTGTAATTGCTGAGTAGGTTAGTTCCTTTTATAGGATCATGAATTGCTGCTTTAAACCAAGTGGCACTACATGGCATCTTAGTTTTATACCGCAGATACTGACAACTGGTATGATCTAATGGTTATCTGTGGCATTATATTGGGAGCCCACATGTGCCATTTCCTATAGGGATAGATTATTGGATATTATGAACTGGATAAAAAAAATCTGAGGAAGCTGATTGGCTCAGAGGTATTTGAAGCCGTGATTATATCCCACTACATACTCATGGCTTCAGAAAGCCTCCAGCTACCAGCCCCCTCACACACACCAAATATTTTTTCAACAACAGAACCCAACACCGCGCTCAACTTGAAGTACTCCTTGCTGACACTGCGATCAGCTTGACAACACCACTCTCAACTCAGCGGCTGGCACAGAATTAGCACCCTGCTTACACAAGCTGCACTGCCACTGAACACGGCATCTACAAAACAAAAAATGTCATCTGTCAGTCAGCCGCGCCAACTGCCACTAGAATAACACAGTCTTGCATGTTTTACCTGTTGTCAACCATCTGCATGTTGACTTTGGCAGCCAGTCAGAGGCACTGAAATCAAGCTTTTGCCAGCATCACTCCATGGCAGCAGAGGGCGAGTCAGTAGCGGGAAGCCTAATAAAGTGCCCTTTTTTCCCCAAATCAGTCCATGACACTGAACATCACAGAACTGAAGTTCTGTGCCTCACAGAGTCAGGGGAAAAAAAATGATGGGCTGGCTGCATGGTGTGAATGGTGACTGGAGCAGTGGTTTCTACTTCATCACGCAAGACTCAGGAGGGAGCGACTAGGGGTTCCAATTGCCACTGTTGATTACTCTGGCCATTTTCTTATCTCTGCTAAGCAGGGACTGCTTTTTTAAAACCAGATACTGTACCTCAGTCAACACAGGTGCCACCAACGATGTACTGTTATTGTCTTTCCTCTTAAAGAGAACAAATTCAGGTAGCGCACAGAAGTACTATAAACTCCTAGTGCAACCCAAGAGCGTCACCTCCTGTTCACAGTCAAAAGAACTATTTTTTTTTAAATGTATTACTACACATTACAAATCTAATAGTAAAACATTTTCAAAAACATTTTTTTTTTTTAATGAATAAATGTGGATCCAGTTCATAATAGCAATAATGCACTCCAGGGTGTGGTATATCATGGGATATTGTCACTTCGCGGGTGTTGCGGCCTTGTCCTCAACCAGCTGAGGTGTGATGATATGCCATGATATACCACACTCTGTCGTGCATTATTGCTTAATTATAACATGGTGAGAAAAATGTAAGCTATCTGATTGGCTGAAAGAGAACAGGAATGTAATACTGAGACCATACAGTCCTGTACTTCTTTCAGACCCATAGCCTGTGCACAAGTTTGATATCAGTGCACTCTACAGTGCTACTCAAACTGCCAGTCACTCTGCCATCTGAAGGGAAAACTGTGTGAAAGATTTGCCAGAGGGAGTTTCTGTAGAAAAATGGCTGGAAAATAATCTTGAGATCTGGAGCAACATACTTGATGGGTACAATGCAGAGGACAAACCAGAGCCACATTCTTGAAATGATGTTGCTAATTCTGACACTTCCACTCTGCATCTCAGTGAACTTGTTTTTTTTGAGTACATATAAATCTTTCGCCTTTTACTAAAGATTTCCATAGAGAGGATCTCAGCCAATAAAATTACATCATCAGAATGTTTCACGACCGGACCAACAAATGGATTTACAACACTGCCACAAAGACTGCTACCACAAAAACCGACGTCACATAGATGGCAAGTGAATCTACAAGCCCGTCTATGAGACTGCCACCGAATCTGTTACTGGTGAAACTGCTACAGGTGATACCGCTGATATCGCCGCTGCCAACAATGTCAAAATGAAATGGGTCACAAAAACAGAAGAAAACCTGGAGGAAAAAGAAGTATAAAATGGGCAGAAAGAAACAATGTCATGGTCAGATGCCAAAAAACATGATCCTACAGAACTGCAACTTTTTTTTTGGTAAACGTTATTTAAAAGCCAGCATTACATAGAAAACAAATTAGACCAGCAATTCCATTGCAGCTCAGTATATGGCAGCAAATACATTGTGTACAGAAAATATTAAGAGTAAAAACTTTCATATAACTTTCCTTCCATCTGGAGCTTCCCCATCCTGGACCGTCTATGGCACCTGGGACTTATTTGGTGTCCTGCTTGAACAAATAACTAGGCGTACTTCAGGGGCCTTGCTATAACTGACATGGGACATCAATACAGGCCTTTGTACAACTTTTATGGGTTAGATCACGAGATTGCTCAAAATAATGGAAATCAATGCTGACTGAGTGCCTCCTCCAATGGTGTCCAGCTTTCTTGGTATTTTGAAATTTGGTTCTTGGCCAAGTATTGAGTGTGTTCTAATTTCATGTTTTGCATCAGGGAATGTACCCAATGCGATATTGGGGGTCTCGGAAAACCATTATTGTGTCAGGACATGCTTCCCCACTGCAATACCTAGACATCTGGGCGAACGATTCAGTGCCCTTTCTCCAGCTCCCAACCCCCCCACGGTAACCTCAAAAGCACATCTATGGTGTTAATTTGGCATGTACCTTTTAGTACCTTATATAGCAGACCAAATATCACAGACTTTGGGGCATGCCCATATCATATGAAAAAGGTGCCTAGTGCCACTTTGCACTTTGGACATACATTTGAGATTGTGAGATCTAGTTTGTGTGCCAGAGCTGGGGTAAAGTATGTTCTATGTAGAATATTATAGTGAATAGCTCTCAGACTGTTACTAACTGAAGAGGACATACCCTTCTTAAATATCTCACACCAGTTCCCTTCAGTCAACTCCTCCGCGAGGTCCCTTGCCCACCTCCCTCTCATCTGTGCGAAGGGATCCGGGAGAGCCCCTACCAGTAACCTGTCACATTTGCTCAGTGGTTTCAACATAGTGTGGCTAGTTGGATGTTTAAAGATTTCTTCAAGTGGGGATCTTCAGAGTTGCAGAGGATCATGTGGGCTTTCCAACAGCATCCGGATTCTAGTACTGATCCTCAAGTACATAAAATAGTGCAAGGTGCTAAGGCCAAATTCCTTCTTGAGCTCTGGGAAGGCTACTATACCCCCCCATCTCTATAGACCTGGGAAAGCTAGGTAAAATCCCTCCGGTGCCAGTGATGTAATATTTTATTAGACTGTAATAAAGTTTTGCTATGGGGTTTCAGTACTGACACCAGGGAGGCGTCCGGGGATAGAGTAGGATGGTGGTTTATAATTTTGTGATTCTATGAACCCAAGCCATTAAGTGGAGCAGGTGAAGGGATTTTTAGTCTTGCCCAACCTTTTATTAAGGATTGCTGATGTAAATAACTGATTGTATAGAGGAATCCCTCCTTCTGGGGTTTCCAAATCCACCCAGGCTCTATGGGTGGGCTCTTGTGGTACCAGGTTGTGCACACCTGCCAGCTGTACGGCCAAATAATATAGCTTGATATTTGGGAGGCCCAAGCCTCCCCAGTTCACCGGATGCCACAAAATTAGTTTTTGTATACGTGGTCAGCACCCCTGCCAAATCAGTGAAGTTATAGCCACCTCAATGGCTTTAATATATTTAGTTGGAAGGTATATAGGCAATGTTTGAAACAGGTATAGGCATTGGGGAAGTATGCTCATTTTGACCGAATTAACTCGGCTTCGAAGAGTTAGAGGCAGTGTCTGCCATCTTCTGCAATCCTCCTTTATTTTATTTTATTTTATTTATATGGGGCCTGTACTACAACTCTTGTAACTTTGCTAAAGCTCGGGCTAGTCTGATCCCTAAATACTTAATCTCTGTGGAGGGGGCAGTGTTCATCCCCACTACAGTAATGTGGGATTTGTTATCACCTAAGGGCAGCCACTCACACTTTTCCCAGTTTATCTTGTGCCCTGAGAGTGGTCCTTAGTGCTCAAAGAGGGTAGTCAATGCCTTAAGAGATGTATCTGGTTACACCAGAAATAGTAAAACATCATCCTCGAAAAGGGAGATGACATGTTTCGTGTCCCCTTTCTGGAATCCCTGAGTATTTGGGTGGGTTCTAACAGTGGCAGCTAGGGCCTCTATGGTCAGGACATATAATGGGGGGAAAAGGGGCAACCTTGCCTCGTTCCCCTTGTGAGGCTGAAGGTGGAGAGATGATATCATTTGACAGGATCTGGGCTTTAGGGGAGCGGCATAGACTATTTCTCCAGGAATGTATACAAGGTCCAAATTTATATTTAACCAGCACCGCAAACATGAAAGGTGATTCTACAGAGTCGAAGGCTTTTTCTGCATAGAATGCAAGGAGACCCTGACTGCCACCCCCGAGTCCAGAGATGCATAATGTTTAGAACTGCAACATTACTAGTAATGTTCTTCACTTTAACTGAAAGTGCAGTAGCAACTTCGGTTGGCAAATGCAAGTTAATGTCGATGTTAACCTTATCAGTGAATTCATGAAGGTTTATACATTTAGACTGAAGAGAAAAAAAAGTTCAGCAGTTCTCTTACTGTTTAAAGGGACCATTTTTTCTCTGTTTTAATGAAGTTCAACATTTTAAAGATTTTTAAACAGTCTATTGTGATTTTTTTATGTGGTCCAGAAAAACATTTTTCTCTCACTGTTCTAAGTGTGATAAGACACTTCAGGGACGTGTCATTATGGAGGAATAACTGCACTTTGCTGTTGTGTGTTTAAAAGCACTCAGCACAAGTGCCTTGAACCTAACAACACACTCAAGCTGTACAGTTATTCCCCTGTAATTACACACCCTGTATAATGAGCAGGGTCTAGGATGAGAAGCACTTCGGTAGGATTTACTAATAGCTTTTGACTCTGATTAACAGTCTGCGGTTTACCACATCATTGTGAAGCTATAGAGAGGATGAAACAGATATTGCTAGCATGAGTTCTACATATTGGTGTCATTTATGTGACATTATGTGAGTGATACAAATATCTAGACTGAGGACAGATGGGAAGTCTCTTAAAAATTTCACACGGGTGTGGGATATATTGGTCATATAAGTTGGCCTCAACACTTAGATTTAAAAACTCGGTGTTCAGTGTGGTAGGCTTGACAAGACTAGATCTTAATGCACCTGACTATGCTACAGTAATAGATGGTGAAATATTTCTAGTCATCCCAAAAACATTAACCTTGGTGTTTCTATGGCTAGTTGTACGCCCAGTTGAAGCCTGAAACATTCTGATCTTTGACCCTAAATAAGGAAGTGGAAGAAACTAAGGTATGTTTTGAAGGACTGAATTCATTTTATAAGTAAAAACCAAGTACAAAGTAAGTGTTGCGTTGCAGTGTGGAAGCAATCAAACAATTTTGCTTCCCTGTCGTTATTAGCCCAGTCATTTTGGTACAAATAATTTGTATCACTTGTTGGTAGTTTAGCTTCTTTCACAAGCTACATGGAGATGCTGCACATCATCTTTTACTGTTTTTAATTATTTCTGAAGCCCATCAGGGAGGGATGTTCAAGGAATTAGCTCAGAAAATAGAATTCCATCTGTGGTGAGTTTTGTGTCTGTTCGGTCAGATCAGCTCTTTAGCCTTTGTATCTGGAGGAAATTTCATAGTCACGCAATAATTTCCTTGATGTTTGATGAACGGTATTATCAAAGGACTCTGTGGCACATGTGCAGTGTAGTCTAGAAAAAGCCTTTCAGTAATCAGGCTGAAGTGGCCATTTTTCCCCACAACTTCACACACCAGCCAACCCTACTTCAGCCGTTCTGGCACCACTGTCCCCTCCACCGAGGCTTCCTTACCTGGGGTTCCTGGAGCTCTGGTTCACCCATGACACACCGCTGCATTGACAGCTCCCCCCCCGGCTTTCCCTCCAGGGCAGGGTTGCCTTTTGCTCCATGGCTTTGTACCATGCAGTCCAGTCTGCCTACAGTGGAGGTGAAGTCTGGACCTGTCCCAGAATCCAGGTGGCAGAGGCCCAATAATGGATGTGGGTAGGGGCAGAGTGAGCGTCATTTGCCTAGTTGCATGACATTTTCCCCACCTATCTCCCCCTAGTGCTGCAGCTAAAATGACACCCAGAGGGCCGGCCCGTTGGCGCAGCGGTTGGATTTCCATCTGCGATGCCGGCGACCCGGGTTCGGGAACGGACTCAGGTCGCCGGAGAGCCGGCCGGGGGGGGGAGAAGGATAGAGTGTCCGGGGACAGCTCTCCTTCTCCAGGGGGAGGGTGGGGATGCGCACCAGCGCATGCTGACTCCTGGCGGAGGCTTGGAGCACAGCAGTGATGGCCGGGCTCGGGGTTCAAGGGGAGTGACAAGACGTCGGCATATGCCTTGACATCAGGACATCACTCCCCCACAGAAAAACCAGGAAAAACGCTTCCTGGCCGGCCAGATGACGGTCTCTCTGTCCTCCGCTGCCACAGATCCCATGACCAACACACCTCAGCGGTACCCTGGGCCAATAAAGTAGCACACTGGCCACCCCCACTGGTGCCTTCCCCCTCGGAGGAGGGGGGACCCATCTGGCGAAGGGATACGCTGGGTTATCCGGAGGGACCGCCATATGAGGTTGGTAGCCAGTGTGGGAGTCGAGGCAGGCAGTCAGGAGGGGCAATGGAGACCCGAAGGAGTGAGCAGCTAGAAAGAAGGGGAGGTGCAAAAATAAATAAATAAATAAAATGACACCCAGGCACATCTGCATGTGCTTCTACATGCAGCATGCAACTGTCTACAGTACTACCCCCGTAAGTGAGGCTAAGATGTGCTGCCATCCAACCTCCGCATTCATGCACCAACTGCCTGAACCCCAACCCCCCCAAAGGAGGCTAACTCAGTTGTCTCCCCCACCACCCACCCACCCGGCTGTGCACATGCTCCCTTTCTCTAATGCAGTCATCTGACTGTACAAACTGGGTATACAGTCGTGAATGGGAGGCACAGTGGTCTGCATTATTGATGACTCTTGGAACACTGATACTTCTGCCTAGCATCATTAGTGAAGCAGGCTGCTGTACCCCTCTCTCCTGGTTGTGTGCCCCACTTGTATTGTCAAATGACTGCATTAGGGAAAGGAAGTGGTCAGGTTGGAGGAGGGTGACAAAGTTGGCCTAGATTTTGCAGACTGTTGTTCCCCCTACCTCCAATCATAGATCTGGGAGTCAGGAGGGGGACCCACCATCAAATATATGTAGTCTTGATACGGGGTGGGGGGGGGGTATCATCTAAAAGATGTCATTGGCTCCTGGCACAGTACCATGTGCCAGCATTTTTTTTTCTTTTAAAGATTTTGGGAGCACATTGAAGGGGCTGGAGGGTGGAGAATGACTGGTTTGGGACCAAGGGATATCATGCACCCCTTTTTTCTTTTCCGCAGTGCCAATAATTACATTGTCAACCAAAGTATGATATCAAGTTGCAGAAGCTGAACCCAAGAAACTAATCTGCCGCTGCCCACATTCGCTTTTCCCTCCCACTGCATGAAATTAGAATTTTGGAACACATTGATAGTAACCTGCACTGGGGAGAAACTTTTGTTGGGTTGTAGTCTTCAGATCCTTTGGAGAACGTAGTAGTAGTGGTACCGTAGTAGTAGTAGCTTTATTTTTGTGGTGCACTGCCCCGAGACACAGGGTGTCTTATAGATCAAATAAATATAACCTAAAGGCAAAAACGTGAATAAAATGCAGATATAACATACATAAGAACAGTATAAAGCATAAAATACAAAATCACACATGCCCCCACACTGCAAAGCATCATGGGCTGCATATGCAACTCACCACAGAATATCATGCTGGTTCAACTTTAAGCAGAAATGCGTGGTCTGAAAGGCCTCTCACACAGTGTGCAAAGGGTGCCAACAGAAGACATAGACACGTGTTTCGTCCTACTAGGACTCATCAGTATGCCTCACCTGTTTGACACCCCAGTGGAATGAACCAGCTATCCTAAAATGGTCTATCTGGGTAATGTTGTAGTGAACCCAATTAAAACAAAAAACAGTTTAAAAGACAAAGAACCTCTGTGTGCAAGCACTGAGGCAATGGTTACCCCAAAGGGCATTTGGCCGGGAAACAAAGTTTCAAAGAAATACAAAATCACACATGCCCCCACAATGCAAAGCATCATGGGCTGCATATGCAAATCACTACATAATATTATGCTGGTTCAACTTTAAGCAGAAATGCATGGTGCCAAAAGGCCTTTCACACAGTTTGCAAAGGGTGCCAACAGAAGACATAGACACGTGTTTCGTCCTACCAGGACTCATCAGTATGCCTCGTCTGTTTGACACCCCAGTGGAATGAACCAGCTACCCTAAGATGGTCTATGTGGGTAAAATGGCATCTGTAACCATGTCAGTCAAACTTAAGAAGAGACCTCAGGTGTTATCAAAAGCCTCTTTAAAGAGGAAAGTTTTGAGACCTCTTTTATAGGCCTCCATTGAGGAAGCCTCCTTCAGGGCTTTAGGGAATGAGTTCCATAACAGCGGACCAGCCACTTCAAAGGCTTAGTCACCTGAAGATTTTAATCTGGCCCCGGGTACTACCAAGAGGCCCACCTCAGTGGAGCAGAGAGGGTGACGTGGCTGGTAAGGAGACAGGAGTTCAGTCAGATAGCCTGAGCCCAACCATGTAGAGCCATGTAGGTTAGCAGTCTAACCTTAATAGTGATATGTCACTTCACCAGTAGCCAGTGCGCCTTGTACAAGCCCTGAGTCACATGACGTGACCTTGGGAGGACTGTAAGTATCCTGGCTGCTGCATTCTGCGCTGACTGCAGACACCTTAAGGTACCATAGTTGGCCTTGAGGTAAAATGTGTTAAAGCAGTCCAGCCTGGACATCACAAATGCATTTACTTATGTCACCAGCTCCTCAGGAGGTTAAGGGATTAAATCTGCCTAATGTTCCTCAGATGGTAAAAGCCAATCCGGACTGCAGCCAAGATCTGAGCCTCAAGCAACGGTCCCTCATCCTGAATGACCCCAGACATTTTACCTTAATGGCAGCCTTCAGTCTAGAGAGAGAGACTAACTCGAAGCCCATCATCACTTCAGCCACCCCCCCCCCCATAGCCTGGGTGGATCACTGATACCTCAACCGTGTTTGGATTGAGTCTCAACCAGCTAGATACCTGAAGCAGGTAGCTCGCACAGTGACCTTCACAGAGTTGCTACCTGTATACGGCAGAGGGGAGGCTAGGGAACACTGCAGTAGGGCCTTCAGTGACTGGTTGAAGGCATGGTGCAGGGATGAGGGTTTGATTACACCAGGGACTGGGGTTCTACCTGGGAGAATAGAGGCATGTACAGAGGAGATGGCCTCCATCCATCTGTGAGGGGAACAGCAGTCCTGGGTGAAAGGTTGAAATGTGATTTTGACAGGCATGTAAACTAAGCAGGGGTAGAGAAACAAAGCAGGAGGCAGTGAATGCCCCAATGGAACAGCAGAGAAGCCAGGAGAAATAAATACTCCAGGGGTAGAGTGGTGTAGGGGCAAGGGTGAGGAAAAGACGGGAGGGTGAGGAGGTGGATCTATGGCTGAGAGGAGAGCTTAGGAGAGTGGGCAGAAGGAGGTTGAAAAAGAGTGGGACAGTACCAGGGACAAGGGAAGGGTGAAGAAAAGCCATGTATGACAACACAAGGAGCCAGTTTCTGACCTTGAGGCAACCATTGTGGAGGTTTGTTGTTGTTGTTTATTTCAGGAATAACCATTGAGCGAGATGCTCACTTACAATGGTAACCTAGTATGTACATAAGAAAACATTTAACAAATACAACATACATTTAACTAATGATACCTAACATATACATAACAAACACATGTATTCTACAGTACAGCAGCCAGTCATACAAAATACAGAAATTCATATTGAATTGTTATATTTCAATAAATTATTTACTTGTTTAGCTAAAACCAGGTTGACCTGAATCTGGTGGCCATAACAGAACTATGGTGCACCAACAACCACAGCTGGGAGGTGGCCATTCCAGGTTACACCATGTTCCAAAAGGACAGAACAGGGTGGAGGGGGGCGGTTTATATGTGAGGAAAGGTAATAAGGCCACAGATACAGGGACACCAGGGGGAGAAAGAAGGGCTGGAGGTTCTTTGGGTTGGCTTAGAGATAGAGTCTGTGGCCTTTATCCACTTGGGGGTAGTGTACAGACCACCAGCATGGGGAGGGGGAGTTAGACAGTGTTTTGGGGGAGACTGCTGGCAGAATGGCAGACAAAGGGGAGGTATTGATTATGGGAGACTTTAATCTGCTGGATGTAGACTGGAGTATTCCGGCCACAGCTGCATCAAGACGCAGGGCCATCCTTGACTCCCTTCAAGGGGCATGTCTCAGGCAGCTGGTTATGGAGCCCACTAGAGATGGAGCAGTGCTGGACATGGTACAAACAGGGACAGCCTTGCAGACGTCACAGTGGTAGCCCCCTGGGAATAAGCGTTCACCATACGGTGTGGTTTGGCATATGGATTGCGCGAGAGAGAAACCACGCTAGGACAAGTGTCCTGGATTACAGGAGGGCAGGTCTTACAGAAATGGGTGACTACCTCAGTAAATACCTTGAAGAGGGGCATGGCCAGGGGGATGGAGTCCCAATGGAAAAGGATCAAGAAGGGAATAACTAAGGCAACAGCAAGCTGTTTGAAAGAAGGTAAAGCAAGGGTAGGAGGAGGAAAAGGCCACTGTTTCTCAAAGGAGGTAGCTAAGGTGGTAAGGGAGAAAAAAAAAAACATGCTTTTAGGAAGTACAAGAAGATCCAGATGGAGGGGGACAGGGAGGTATATCTAGATAAACAAAAGGAGGCAGGAAGGAGGGTGAGGGAAGCTAAGGCACAAACAGACAAGAGAATTGCCAATGAGTTAAAAAATGGGGACAAGACTTTCTTCAAGTACATTAGTGAAAACAGGAAAGCAGGGGTGGGATAGTGAGGATCAGGAGATCAAGGAAGACTGTGCAAAGGAAGGTCAAGAAAAAGCTAAAATCTTAAATAAGCACTTCTGCTCGGTGTTCGCGGTGGAGGGGGGAAGGGACAGACCAACATGCATCAGCAGGCACCCGGGGGAGGGGGTTGGACACAAGTCCACTCCCGGAGGATAGAGTCTGCTAGGGATTGGAAGCCCTAAAAGAAAACAAGACGATGGGGCCAGATTGGATTCACCGAGGGGTACTAAAAGAACTGAGTAAGGTGCTACCCACCCCTCTGGCAACACTATTCAGCAACTCTTTGGAAACCAGGGTAGTTCCTGAGTACTGAAGGAGGGCCGATGAGGTCCCTCTGCACAAAAGCGACGGTAGGGAGGAGACTAGCAATTACAGGTCAATTAGTCTCACATCAGTGGTGGTGAAATTAATTGAGACTCTGCTGAAGGAGAGGCTGATGGAGTACCTGGAGGCAGATGGTCTACAGAACCACCAGCAACAAGGTTCATGGGGGGAGGTAATGTCAAACAAATCTCATAGATTTCTTTGACCGGGTGACTAGACAGGTGGATCAGGGGAAGGCAGTGGATATGGTCTATCTGGACTCCGGCAAGGTCTTTGACACTGTGCCACACAGGAGACTAATTAAGAAACTTGGCAACCTGGGGGTTGGGGACAGGGTGGTAAGATGGTTGTCAAACTGACTGAAGGATAGGAAACAGAGGGTGGTGGTAAGTGACAGTCACTTCGGGGATAGGAGAGTGAACATTGGGGTACCACAAGGATCAGTACTGGGTCTTGTCCTTGTCACTGTCTTTATAAGTGACATTGCTGAGGAAGTGTAGTGGGCGGTGTCTCTTTGCAGATGATACAAAAATCTGCAACAGGGTGGACACCCAGGAAGGAGTGGAGCAAATGCAAAGGGATCTAGGGAAACCAGAGGAGTGGTCTAGAGTGTGGCTGCTCGGTTTCAATGTCAAAGAGTGCAAAGTCATGCACCTGGGGCTGTATATAAGATGTGGGGGAGGTACTTACAGTCACCAAGCAAGAGAGGGACCTTGGGGTAGTCATGTCTGATGATCTCAAGGTGGTAGGGTAGTGCGACAAGGCAGCAGACTAGGCTAGCTAGATGCTGGGGTACATAGGGAAGGGGATTTGTAGCAAGAGGAAAGGTGGTGTTGCCACTTTAAAAATCACCAGTGCAACTTCACCTGGAGTACTGTGTCCAGTTCTGGAGGCCACACCTCTTGAAAGACATTGACAGGGTGGAAGCAGTCAGAAGAGAACTACCAAAATGGTGCAGGGATTGCACAGGAAACCATATGAGGAGAGACAATGGGAGCTTAGTATTTACTTCCTGGAGGAGAGGAGAGCACAAGGGGACTTGATTAAGACCTGAAGTACCTCACGGGGGTGAACAGGGTGCAGTAGTGGAGTCTCTTTAAGAGAAGGAAGAACACCAGAATGTGAGGGCATGCAATGAAGCTTGCGGGGGTAAATTTTAAGAGGGTCATGAGGAAATTCTTCACAGAAAAGGTGGTGGATGCCTGGAACAACCTGCTAGAAGAGGTTGTGGGGATGAAGACAGCAGAGTGCTTCAAGTATGCATGGGATAGACACGTAAGCATAATAAGTAGAGGAAAGCGAGGAGGAAGGGCCACCTGAGACCAAACAGGGTGCAGCATGCAGCAGCAGGCAGGAAATAGGGTAGGTGAGATGACCCTACTGGTCCTTTTCTGCCAGCAAAGTCTATGTTTCTATGCCAGCCCATCCTGGATCTCAACTAGATACAAAAGTTAACACCTGCACTGCATCTGGAGTCCCAGGAGCAAAAGACAGACACAGCTAGGTATCCTCTGCATAGCAGTGGTAACCCACACTGTATAGTCTAATGATCCTACTGAGGGACAGCATATACATTGCAAACAATGTAGGTGATAGGGCTGACACTGGGACACGCCATAGGGCTAGAGGAGAAATTTCTCATCACAGCCCTCTGCGTTCTATCCCTGCGGTAGGACTCAAACCAGCAGATGACCTTGCCAGTGAGTCCAACATGCTCCTTCAGCTGATCCAAAAGCAGTGCATGGTCTACAGTGTCAAAAGCCAAGGAGAACAAGAACTGACCATTCAAATCCTGGGAATCCCCTCATTATGCTTGCACTTATGCAGCCAGCATGATGGCTTAAGCTGCCCTGTAGCACATGGAAGCCTAATTTAAATATTAAAACTAGCCACATGGAGGCTTGAGGCTCGTGGAGGTGCTGTGCTTCACCGCTTGAAGGCAGATCTGTTTCTCCACCCTAGCAAGCAGCATCATCCCAAGAGCTCTCTTTAGTTGTTCCCTTGTCGGGAAGTTCATGGTCATTTTCCTTTATTTTCTTTTTGCAATTTCCTCCTCTTTTCAGTATCTCAGGTACTTTTTTGGGATTTTTGGGATCCAGAAATGGCAATCTCTCATTTTTTCTTCATTGGTCTGAGAGACCGTGACCCTGTCGTTTCGGTGGGCTTTCCTGGGAGAGACAGTAAAGTAAAACAGGTAAGTACCAAAAAAAAAAGGGACAACACCTTTTCTTTTTGTTTTCTTGCTGTTCCTGCGCTCCTCCTCCTGGGGACGATCTGTAGTCCCTTTTTTTCCGGGGTCTGTCTGTGTTTTTTGACAGATAGACCAATTTGCTTTTGACAGAAAAAAAAAAAACAAAGAAAGGAATACTTGTTTTCATAGTAATACAGTTGTTGCCTTTTACAAGTTTTGCCCAGGCATCTTTTTGGGCAAAGCTGTTATACCTCAGTACATTATCTGCCCCTTTCCACCTATATTTGGTGAGGAGGGTCTTTTTCCTCACATCACAAACCTTTGGAAAGACTCTTAAAAGATTTTAAGGAAAATAAAATCTGTGACAGAAATTCAGATGGAAAAAAATAGAGAAGCGTGTTGCAGCCCCTCCTGCTGAAGAAGCAAAGGAGTCTGCTGTGGAAAGTATGAACATGCCCTCTGCAGAGGACAGATCTGAAACAAAAACAAAAAAAAGGGAGAGAAAAGAAATAGAAAGAGAAGCATGTTGCTGCCCCTTCTGCTGAAGAAGCAAAGGCGCCTGCAGTGGGCGATATGGACATGTTCTCTGTGGAGGGCATATCTAATTTATGGCAGATGTTTAAAAATCATGAAGGTACCCCATCTAGCTCCAGGACAGTGGGGCTCCACCAAACCCCAAGGGCGCCTTGGAGCATGAATTAGATTCCTCTTCTAATGAGAACGAGGATTTTCCACTATACTTTCGTGAGGCAAATGGTTAATATCCTCAACCTCTCCATCCAAGAAGATGCAGAGAAGGAAGAGGAGCCTGCCTATTTGGATATGATGGGGTTACCTTCCTCTAAGAAATTGGTCTTCTCTGTGCATAAATCTTTAAAAAAAAAAAAAAAAAAAAGAAGCTACCTGCAGGGTCTTGCAGAGTCCTACTTTGACTCTAGGGAAAAAAAAAGTTGAGAAGTACCACCAGCTGGTTAGTTATCATGCTGAGTACCTCTACGTTCACCCAGATCATGAAGTGCCGCCTGTAGCAAGGCCAAGGTAGCCCTCAATGCCCAACCTCTGGAGAATGACTCCAAAAAGTTGGTTAGTATGGGTAAGAAAGTCTTTACATCTGCATCTAACTCTTCAGTGATAAGATGTCTGGGAATGTAGCACAGGACCTGATGGAGTTGGCCAAAACTGTCATTGAGGCCGCTAAATATATTTTCCTCTTGGCGATATATGTGAATGACACCACCTCTAAGGTTATGGCACCTGTTATTTCCTTACGTAGATTTGCCTGGCTATGAACCACAAACCTGTTACAGGATGTCCCAGTGTAACCCCTAGATGGCGCTATCCCAGGGGCTACTACCCCTGCCTGATTTGCCACTAACAGGTTGAGGGGCCTGGATCCAATGGCGGATGCCTCCACCCAGAGGTCAGGGTTTGCAATAGTTAAACTAACTTGGTCACAGCCCTCTGGGACACTGCAACCCCCCTTTCTTCCCACTAGTGGCCCACACAATATATCAGAATTACCTTCACAGTATACACTTACCCCCAGGTCTGGTTCCGCACTGGGACCTCCTGTGAAATGAGATACAGTGCAACAATCACAGTACAGTACTTTAACATAGACAAATACCTCAGGCAGTATAACTTTGCTGAAACAAGCAGCTCTGATTTATTTAGGGGATATAACAAGGACAGGGAAATCAGGTTAATTAGCTTATCACTCTAATAATCTATTTATGGCTCTGTGCACAGGCCTATCCCTATCAGTTACTGTCCCTGGGTACCCAAGCCCTAGTGGCTAGTCCAAACCGTGGCAGCTGGTAGGGCCCTTTCACACAGAGAAAGGAGAATTAAACAGTCAGCAGTACAGTAATTCCATTTGGATTTAATGTGGCAATTCAACAGGAGCGACCCTGAATTAGTACTCACGACCTCCAAATAAGATAGGGTCCTTCAATGTCAGCAGGGCTCACTTGAGGTACACAAACCTCTTCACACATCCATATAAAAGAAAGCACTATACCAGGCAGGCTGCATCTGTATCCCGATCGCAATTACTGCACAATACCCGGAGAACACACAGCAGATTCAGTTCCTGACAGACCGAATGCAATTTTCAGCAATTCCTCCAGTCTTCTACAGGGTGAGCCTGGTTTCTACTCTTCAGAGATCCTTTGATTCTTTTCACAGGACGGATTCAGTCCTAACAAGCTGTTACACAAGCTGCAGACCGAACTCTGGGCTCATACACGTTTTTGACTAAACTGCACACTGAAAAGCACAGGGCTCCTTCCTTCTTCACTGCCAAAGCTCAACTCAAACTCCAACCGACAAAACCGGCACTTCCTTTGAGTTCCTCCCAGTTCTTGACTGGATTGGCTGTCACTCACTAGACTGCTGCTGTTGGTCCAAAAAGGCACTGAAGTCAAACTACATCTCCCAGAGTCACTGCCCATACAATCCTCTTGTGGCTGGCTCAGATTATGAGTCCAAGTTCTGATTCGGTCCAAGGCACCATTTTAGAGCTAGCTTACCCCACACTGATTGGTCCAGTTCAGCAGTTCAAACTAGAATGGGGAACTAGCAGACACAGTTCTGACTGCAAAGAAAGCAGGTTAGACAAACTGTAATTTCTATTACTCTAAATAATTTCTGGCAAACAGTTACATCTTTCAGATAGGTTCCTTTGCACTCCTAGTGACTGCAAAATGAAGTGAATTGGCAGCAGCTTGAGTGGTACTCAATCAAAGAAACACACAGTCCCCCATACAAACTAATTATGTCTGCAAGCAGACAGCTCTTAAGAGACAGTACCAGAGGTTCTAAAACACTCACTGATAAATGGCTTAAATGCCAAACACCATTCAGGCTTGGAGCATTCAAGCAAGCTCCTGAAGTCTTTGGGAACCCCATTTTCAGGGGTTACACCCTTCCTGGTTTGGGAAAAGCTTGACGTCCGCACAAGCAAGTACCCCATAAGTTTCAACTGCAACCATATACATTTGCATTAGGCTCGCATACATGTAATCATCAGTCAATATATCATTTTACCAAGAACACATTTCTGAAACATTGCAGTACGTCACTCTTTACACAGTATTACATACACATTGTACCACAACTCAAGTTACTTCTTGTACATGAAACCTGAAGAGAGGGGCCCTTCCCTATCAGTTACCTTAGGGCTGGATGGGGCAAGGGCACCATACTTAGAGGGCAACACAAGTAACTTGGAGTTAGCACTGATGCTCAGTTTGGGCAATGAGCTCGGGACACATACACTCCTTTATGGACAACATTGAGAGGCAAGTCCACAGGCCTCCAAGTGAATCATAACTGAGGTGCACCACAGGCTTTACAGCTCGACCAGTCTTTCTAGGGGAACTGTTATAGTCTCTGCACTCTGAGCCTCATTTTCAGCATTGTCCTCACTTGTCAGGGAGTCTCCATGGGGTAGAGAGGCTGAACTTGGGGACACTTTCAGCTCCAGGAGTTACAGTTTCTGAGTCCACAACATTTGGCTCGCATGGAGAGCTTTGGACACTGGCAGTGGACTGTCAGGGCACTCAAAATACTCTTCTTGTTCGCTGTATCACCAGTCTGCCCCAATCTATTTTCCTCCCCTGAAAGCTCAAACAGTTCAACCATGCACAATGATTCCATTTCATCTGATCTGATGCTTTGCACTTCACTTTCTGGGAGCATTGGCTCCAGGGATGAAGCTGGGGGCTTAGACAGTCCAGAAGGCCCAGCTTCATCTCCAGTATTGACTAGGGGATTGCCCCGAAACAATTGACTCAGTTCGTAAGAAGGATAGTATTCAAAGTCACCTCACTTTCTTCCGATATGGACTGACAGTCATGCTCAACTGGGACTTGTGGAGGGAACACTTTAACTTTGCTTCTGTAGGTGCAGACTTTCTTGATCTTTTCTTAGCAGCAGCTCTAGTCACTGGTCCAGAGGGGGCATCTTCTAGGGGCTCAGACTCAATTAAGATTTGTCCAATGGGCAGTAAATGATTTCTATGCATTGTTTTTACATCTTTTGAATTATTCTCAGGCCTTACTTTGTACACTGGCAGATCATCTAGTTTGCCCACTACAATGTGAGGGAGATGGTGCCATCTGTCAGCAATCTTGTGCTTGCCATGCAGTCCCAGATTTCTTAGCAATACCCGATCTCCTCCTGGAGTTCCTGTAATTCACCTTTTATCATACCTTTCTTTGTTGGCCAGATTTCTTTGGCAGCCATGGTTTGAGCCAGTTGGTACGCATGAGTTAGCTGGGCCTTTAACTTTGCACATACTGTAAATAGTTGTCAGCTTGAACCCCATCAGGAGAGACCCCAAAACACACATCTACTGGTAGTCTAGCTTCTCTTCCAAACATCAGGCGTAGGGGGAGAATCCAGTGGCATCACTTTTGGTGCAGTTATAAGCATGTACCAGGGTGCTAATTTGTTGGCTCCATCTAGGCTTGTCCTTTGGGTGCAGGGTGCCTAGCATATCTAGCAAAGTGCGGTTGAAACGTTCAGGCTGTGGGTCCCCTGGGGGTGGTAAGGAGTGGTTCTGGACTTTGCACTCTCACAGAGAAAGCATCTCTTTGATAAGACGATTTCAAAGTCTCTCCTTGATCAGAATGGATTCTTTGTGAGCCCCATAGTGAACAAAAGTTTTTACAAGTACTTTGGCTACAGTGGATGCTTTCTGGTCTTTGGTGGGGAAAGCTTGGGCATATCTCGTGAAATGGTCAGTGACCACCAGCACATTACTGATATTTCTTTGATCTGACTCCAAACTTAGAAAATCAATACAGACCAGCTCCATGGGTGCACTGGTGGTTATGTTAACAAGGGGGCAGCCTCTGGGGCAAAGCTTTCCTCTGTAAGCAGCGACTACAAGTTCGAATGTGTTGCTCCACATCAGCCCCCATCTTAGGCCAATAGAATCTGGATCTCACCAAGTCAAGTGTTCTGTCTATACCAAGGTGCCCCATGTGGTTGTGCAAGGACCTCAGTACTGAGTCTCGAAAGGCAGTGGGCAGCACTAGTTGTTGTTTGTCTACTTGTCCCCTCTGTCTACTGTTTCTCTGTATAACAGTTTATTGATCAGTTTCAACTTAGGACCTTCTTGTATAACAGTGCAGTTCTCAAATCAGTGGAGCGTAATTTGGACACATCTTTTCCTGCATAGAGGGCTTCTAAAGCTGCTTTGATCATGGGATCGCGGGATTGAGCCCGCCCGAATACTGTCATTGTCCAGCTGAGGCAGTGCACCAATGTCTATTGCAGAAAAGTGGCACAAGCAGCAGGTATGCAATTCTCAGAGGCTCCAAGCAATCCACCATGCAGTCCATCGATACTGCGGACATTTGTTCCTCCCTGTCAAATCTTCGGCAGAGTGCCCGAATGTCAGGTTCTGCCAATCGGACCCAATCATTCTGGGGAACAGGCCTCCGGAGAGAGCATCAGCATCTATGTGGTTCAGACCTGCTCGGTATTCGAGAGCATAGTCATATGTAGATAATGCAGAAAGCCACCTATGGCCAGTGGCATCCAACTTAGCTGAGGTCTGCACATAGGTCAAAGGATTATTGTCAGCTTTTACTAGTATTTTAGCCCCATACAAGTACTCATGGAATTGGTCAACAATAGCCCACTTCAAAGCTAGGAACTCTAACTTATGTACAGGATAGTTCTTTTCGGATGGGGTCAGGCTTACTGGCAAAGGGCACTGGTCTCAGGCCATTCTCGTGCTCTTGGTACAACACAGCCCCCAACCCTTGCAAGCTAGCATCAGTGTGCAGGACGTAAGGTTTTCTTGGATCGGCATAGGCCAGCACTGGAGCATGGGTAAGTTGATATATGATCTCATGAAAAGCAGTCTCACAATCAGGAGTCCAGCGGCCCCAAATACTTCACTCGGATGAAAATACACTCTTTCAGTCTTGAGGGACGCTGACTTTTGGTATTTTTTGTGGGTTGGGGGATACCCTTGAGTAAGGTTAAGTAAAGGGCGGATCACTCTTGAATAGTCCTTGATGAAGCGCCGATAATAACCACAGAATCCCAGGAATCTTTGCAGTTCTTACCTTAAATACCTTAAATAATCTGCTCTCATGTTCCTCCAGTGAGCTGCCAAATACAATAACATCATCTAGGTATACCAGGCACTCTAGTAAGTTCATGTCCCCCACTGCACGCTCCATCAATCGTTGAAAAGTGGCTGGGGCACCTGAAATCCCTTGAGGCATCCTCATGAATTCATAGAAGCCAAGCGGACAGATAAAGGCGCCTTTCACGGTCCTCTGGGGCCATCGGATCTGGTAGTACCCACTGCGGAGATCCAGCACAGAGAACCACTTGCTCCCCGCTTAGGCAGTCCAAAGCATCCTGAATGCGGGCATTGTGTACTGACTGGGATAGTCCGACCGGTTTATGTGCGATAATCCACACACATCCTTACTGTTCCATTCTTTTTCCTCTACCACAATGGGGGAGCATAAGGCTTCTGGATTCTTGTATTACACCAGCAGCTAACATCTCTTGCAGATGCCGTCTCACATCATCTATGTCAGCAGGTGCCAGGCGCGAGACCTCTCACGAAATGGTCTTCGTCATGCAGCCTGGATATTGTGCTCAGCTCCTTGCACGCATCCTACATCCCATTCCTTTAAAGAAAACACCTGGTCTCTCTGGCAAGCTTCTCACTGATCCTCACTTTCCATTCAGCTGGCAGCGGGAGTCGCCAAATCAAACAAGTCAGGCGTTACTCTGTCATTCTTCCTTGAACTCTTGCTGCTGGGTAGCACTGCAGTGTCTGCACAATGCACATTAGCCAGGATGCAACCTCTGTTTACTCGAATGTTCTTTCAGACACATTATGAACTTGGACCATTACCCTTCTGGCATAAGCATGGGCTCTAGCGGCAAAATACTAGGCTTGACCAGCAGTCCTCTGGCAATTTTCCATCGCCTGGTGCATCCAACATTATATTTTATTCTTAACATCCTTTCTGATACGGACCTCTCCTGTAAGGTACACTGGGCATTTGGCGCCAGGATCAGAGACCTGGATCCTTCTTCCATACAATTCCGACCGTTCCTCTGGTTCTGTTTTTTCAGCATTTCTCTGTGCCTCATAGGCCTTCTTAATTAAAGCCGAACTCTTAAAGCTCTACTAGTCTTTGACCCTGTTTTCATAACAACTGTGCCAGCCTTCCGAACATATGAGCATTTGTTCCAATCAACAAAGGGACACCATCATACAGTCCAGTGGGGGACACACTAAGGCTAGGGTCTCTATTTGTTCGGCCACCCAGCCACGGAGGTGGGGAAAGACAGCCAAATTGGATATACCGAATAGGGGTAGGCTTTCTCACTTAACCCCATACATGCAGTCCTTCTAATGGTTGTAAGGGCACGCCTGACAAATGCTTCTGATACCAATCCTGGAACATAATTGTCACTTGGGAGCCACTGTCTAATACAGCTCTTGTAGACACTCCATTCACCTTTACAGTGGTCTCCATGGAGGGACCCACTATTCTGGACCAGTCTGGAGAGGCGGTAGTGGGGCCTGGGCAACTGACCTTGCCACAAAGGGCGTGAATTAGCATTTTGGTGCCCTCACTGGGATCATGTCACCCTCTTAACCACTGATTTCTTCTCCGAGCTCTCCTTGTAGCCTATATGCAACTTTGTCAGTGTCTTTTGGGACTGGCATTCCTTTCATGTGCCCATCTTTCCACAATTATAGCAAAACATACTTCTGGAGTTTGAGCTGGCCGAGGCGCCACACTGGGAGCCAGGGCGGGGTATTACTAACTGGAAACCTTGGTGCCATCTCTGTCTGCGGCGTGATAAGCATTTGGAGACATCTCGCCAGTTTCTCCACTTCCATGGTCAAGGAATCGAGTTCGAGCTGTTATCAGCAGGAGATACATGGGTGGGTACCCCTCACCCCATAGCAGATGCAGTCGGATATAGGTCAGGGCCTGCACTTGCAGGCGTGGCCTTCATAAAGGGACTGTTTTTGAATTCCCGGATCTCTCTCAACAGTTCAGCCCATTGTGGCATATCTTTTCCTTGTCAGAGCACTCATTGACTGCCAACCTCTGCCCCTGAACTTCACTTGATGGGTCACCTCAGTCACTCGGTCGTAGCCACAGCTATTGGTGCACGCCCTCCCGAGGTTGTCTTTTCTCAACCCTCGAATTTCTCTCATTAACTCATCATAGGAGGGTGGGGATTCCAGTCGATCTGCCAGGCGAATTGAAGCAACAGCAGTTCTGAGAAGGGGCAGACTTAAGGATCCTGTCCAGCCTGGTTCGGTCCAGTTCAATAGCTGGCAAACTACCTTTCTGAGGCATTCTTGCAACAATTTTTCCAGCCGAGATACATACACAGACAACAACTCCCTTGGTACTGTTGTGCATCTCTTACTCTCACCATAGGTCCTCATCAGAATCTGGGCTCCCATACATTCTCCAAGGCCTCAAGATAGGCCTGTGCAGTCGCTTCAGGGTTACTGGGCCTGCTTAGCACGGATGGTAGCCAGGGCAGGACCTCGGAGGCTCTCACTAACCCTCTTTCGCTCCGAGCATTGCCATTCTAGCACTTGGGGGCAACATAGTCTATCCAGGTCTCCCAGTCATCCTCCCTTGGGGTGTGGGAGGTGCCAGAGAAGATCCTCAACCTTCGGTAAGAGTCGTGACTAATGGCAGGTGCAGAAATAGGAGTCTGCATTGGTTCAGCCACCATTACGGGCACTGGAGCTGGAGAGGTGTTGGGGAGGAACACCCCAGGTGGCAAGAATAGTTTCTTCAAGTCCTCCACAGTTTTCCCTCACCCAGCAAACCATTCAGCAAATTTCTCCTCAAAAGTTTCAGATAGTGGTGGGGCTGATTCTCTCGGTCTTTACTGTCCTTAGTTATCACTCCAAGCAGTGAGGGCTCCTCTGGGGTAATGGTCTGTGGCACTTTGAGCTATCTATGGATCCTTAAACTCTACTAGGGCCAGGAAAGGTGGGTGAGCAGATTAGCATGCCGACCACCACCACAGGGTTTTGTAAACCTTCCACCTGGAAAGTACTCCTGCACAGTGTCCGTATTGATACCCAGGGGATGTCCAGGATAAGCATAGCATTTGGGGTCGATCTCCTCCCAGTACACCACTCCACCAGCTGGTGCACAGCCACTTCTGTCGGGTACCCATTTTTTTAACAGTGGTTCAGAATATGGCCACTAGAGGACACACAATCCCAGCGGTGAGCCTCAAGATGTAACCCCTAGATGGCGCTATCCCAGGGCTACTACCCCTGCCTGATTTGCCACTAACAGGTTGAGGGCCTGGATCAATGGCGGATGCCTCCACCCAGAGGTCAGGGTTTGCAATAGTTAAACTAACTTGGTCACAGCCCTCTGGGACACTGCAACCCTCTTCTTCCCACTAGTGGCCCACACAATATATCAGAATTACCTTCACAGTATACACTTACCCCAGGTCTGGTTCCGCACTGGGACCTCCTGTGAAATGAGATAGTGCAACAATCACAGTACAGTACTTAACATAGACAAACACCTCAGGTAGTATAACTTTTGCTGAAACAAGCAGCTTGATTTATTTAGGGGGATATAACAAGGACAGGGGAAATCAGGTTAATTAGCTTATCACTCTAATAATCTATTTATGGCTCTGTGCACAGGCCTATCCTTATCAGTTACTGTCCCTGGGTACCCAAGCCCTAGTGGCTAGTCCAAACCGTGGCAGCTGGTAGGGCCCTTTCACACAGAGAAAAGGAGAATTAAACAGTCAGCAGTACAGTGATTCCATTTGGATTTAATGTGGCAATTCAACAGGGAGCACCTGAATTAGTACTCACGACCTCCAAATAAGATAGGGTCCTTCAATGTCAGCAGGGCTCACTTGAGGTACACAAACCTCTTCACACATCCATATAAAAGAAAGCCTATTATACCAGGCAGGCTGCATCTGTATCCCGATCGCAATTACTGCACAATACCCGGAGAACACACAGGTGATCAGTTCCTGACAGACCGAATGCAATTTTCAGCAATTCCTCCAGTCTTCTAAGGTGAGCCTGGTTTCTACTCTTCAGAGATCCTTTGATTCTTTTCACAGGACGGATCAGTCCTAACAAGCTGTTACACAAGCTGCAGACCGAACTCTGGGCCTATACACGCTTTTTTGACTAAAACTGCACACTGAAAAGCACAGGGCTCCTTCCTTCTTCACTGCCAAAGCTCAACTCAAACTCCAACCGACAAAACTGGGCACTTCCTTTGAGTTCCTCCCAGTTCTTGACTGGATTGGCTGTCACCACAATAGACTGCTGCTGTTGGTCCAAAAGGCACTGAAGTCTCAAACTACATCTCCCAGAGTCACTGCCCATACAATCCTCTTGTGGCTGGCTCAGATTATGAGTCCAAGTTCTGATTCGTCCAAGGCACCATTTTAGAGCTAGCTTACCCCACACTGATTGGTCCAGTTCAGCAGTTCAAAACTAGAATGGGAACTAGCAGACACAGTTCTGACTGCAAAGAAAGCAGGTTAGACAAACTGTAATTTCATTACTACTCTAAATAATTTCTGGCAAACAGTTACATCTGTCAGATAGGTTCCTTTGCACTCCTAGTGACTGCAAAATGAAGTGAATTGGCAGCAGCTTGAGTGGTACTCAATCAAAGAAACACACAGTCCCCCATACAAACTAATTATGTCTGCAAGCAGACAGCTCTTAAAGAGACAGTACCAGAGGTTCTAAAAACACTCTCTGATAAATGGCTTAAATGCCAAACACCATTCAGGCTTGGAGCATTCAAGCAAGCTCCTGGAAGTCTTTTGGGAACCCCCATTTTCAGGGGGGTTACACCCGCAAAAGCCATTAACTTCCATGTGAGAACAGCTCCCTCTTTGGCTAATAGACAGAGGGCTTACATGAAGAAGGCAGGCAAGTACAAGACCACCTGTGAAAATAATGCCCGGGAAGAGACGGCCTCTAATTCCTGCAGACCTCAGGGAAGGGAAGGGAAGATAGAGGTAGAGGGTACTTCTCCATCTTTTCTATCCCATGCCATGCTCTATGACTACTCTCATATAAGAGGTTTCTTTAGGGGCAGGGGCAGAAGGTCTTTCCAAATGATCTGTTCCATCCCCAGTCCCCAAGGCCCAGCCAAAGCAGAACCTCTGTTGGTCCTGCCTGGGTCACCCCTCCATCGCCTAGGAGTAAGATCGACACACTTCTTTCAGCAGTGGAAAAACATCACCACACAAAGCTGGGTACTGGAAGTGGTGAGTCAAGGCCTCTCTTTGCAGTTCTTCCAATTTTCCAATCTACACAGCCACAGAATCTTCAAGCCTCACACTCCAATGGAAAGGATACTGTTGGAGATCAGAATGTTGCTGCAGACAAATGCATTGGAAAGGTTTTCCCCGAGCAATGGGGAAAGGCCTCCACTCCAGATACTTCCTCACTCGGAAGAAAAATGGGGAGTGGCGACCCATTTTGGATCTCAGGTTTCTGAAATAGCATTTAAGGAAACCCAAGTTCAGGATGATCACCCTAGCTGTATTGATCCCCTCCTTACAGAAAGGGGACTACATGGCTTCTCTGTACTTGAAGGGTGCTTGTCTTCACTTCCCAATCAGGCCAAATCTTCACAAAGTGCCTGGCGGTGTGATGGCGCATCTTCATAGACAGGGTGTGATGGTCTTTGCCCTGCCTGGATGTTTGGCTAGTTGTTGAGAGGTCACACCAGCAGGTCAAGGACTCCCTGTGGTTAACCTGAAGCACCCTACAGTTACTGGGATGTCTCATAAAGGTACAAAAATCCCAAACAGAGCCGGTACAGCTGTTGGAGTTCATAGGAGCAGAGTTGGATGCCCTTTAAAGCATGGCATTCCTTTCACAACAGAGGGTGGAAAATCTCCTAAGCTTGGCAAATTCCTTTGTCTTGGGTCAGCAAGAGTATTTCTATGTTTTTTTGTTTCACATGGCTTCCACTACAAGTGTGGTTCCAGGTGCCAGATTCCAAATGGGAGTGGGGGAGCATTCTGTACCGTCTGAGAGTGCACTGGTCTCAGAGAAGGCACCCTTTTGCAAAGCGGGTCTCGGTCACAAAGGCACTATTACAAGCTCCCAATTGGTGGAAAAACAGGGACAACCTCAGGAAGGTAGTTCCATTTCAATAACAACCCCCTACAGTGGTCCTCACAACAGATGCCTCTTTACTGGTCTAGGGAACACACTTAGGGGACCAGGCAGTAACCGTAATCTGGTTTCCTCACCAGTCCAGGCAATATATCTATCTACTGATGCTAAGAGCAGTCTGTCTCGCCCTGCACTCCTTGCCCCTCAGGTGAAATACATGCACCATGTTTACATCAACGAACAAAGAAGCACCAGTTCTTCAAGGCTGTGCTCATACATCCACGTTTACATTAATGAACAAGGGAGCACCAATTCTTCAAGGAGGTGCTCATACATCCACCATGTTTACATCAGTGAACAAGGGAGCACCAATTCTTCAAGGCTGTGCTCAGAGACCATAACAATTTGGAGTCTGGTTTACTCCATGGATATGCAATTGTCAGCAGTCCATCTCCCTAGGGAGGACAACATCCTAGCAGACTCCCTCAGCAGACCTAGGTTTGAATCCCACAGCCCCCACTTGCATACTGTATGACCCTGAGCAAGTCACTTAACTTCCTTGTGCTCCCAGGTTGCAACTGTAAACAAGCTTCAGCTTAGTGCATCTCTCCTGGTTAAAGAAAAAAAAAGATTTAGCACTGCTGCCCTGCAGAACCTTTTCCCTAAATAGAATCTGTACCCAGGCTCCCAAGGTACTGCTTTGTAGACTGCATAAGTGTAAGCATAATGAGGGATTCCCAGGGCTTGAAGAAAAATTACTTACCGTAGTAATATTGTTTCTTCCAGGGGATCCCTCATTATGCTTACACCTCCCGCACTACCTCCGCTTCCAGAACCTGGAAAAGGTTCTTCAAGAATGAGCATTTCCTTTATTGTTAAAGTTTCTGCTTGAGCATTCATTATTGTTCTTCTACAGTTAGTTGCCTATAATGTTTTTGTCTAATCTGCCATAGACTGGTCGAGGAGGCCAGTCTATTTTATTTCACGTGTTTTTCTTTTTTGGCTCCTCTCTCTTAGGCTCCCCGACCCACTTCTCTTCCGGCCAGCCATGGACCCTGCCAACGCCCTCGCCCCATCTCCCACCACCTACTTCATATTGCAGCCACCCCAGGGGTAGCCCGGTGTATTCCTTCACTGGATGGACCCCTCTCCTCCGAGGGGGAAGGCACCAGGGGGGGACAACCAGCGCACTAACTGTTCGGTCTCTGAGTGCTGCTGAGGTAGTTCTGGGGGACTAAGGGCACTCATGGCAGTGGGAGCCGGCAGCCATCATCCGGATGGCCGAGAAGCTGTTTTTCCATTTGCTCCCCAGGGGCGTCATGTGCCACAGATGTCAAGGCAGACGCCAACGTCCACCACGCCCCTTACATTCAGCAGGGCTTACCAAAGTGCTGCACTCCTGGCCTCTACCAGGAGGCAGCACCCAGTGAGCCGCATCCCCACCTCCACTGGGAGAAGTGAGCAGTCATCGGACCTCAAGCCTGCTCCCCCCGGCCGTCCCTTCATCGACCTAGGTCCGTTCCCAAACCTGGGTCGCCGGCATTGCAAGCAGAAATCCAACCGCTGCGCCGACAGACCGGTGCTTTTGACATGTTTAATGTGATTATTTTTCTGGTATAGGTTAGGTCATTAGGTTTGTATTTTGTTCTTTCTGTATCTCCAAAATAGATCTGCCTTTGAGTGGTGCAACACAGCACCTCCACAAGCCTCAAGCCTCCACATGGCTAATTTGAATATTTAAATTAGTCTTCCAAATGCTCAAGGGGGCAGCTCAAGCTCTCGGCTAGCTGCATAAGTGTAAGCATAATGAGGGATCCCCTGGAAGAAACAATATTACTATGGTAAGTATATTTTCTTATCTTCTATCCCTCACCCTAAGAAGGTAATTTTGCACCCAAAAGACATACTATTTTCACTAACCTGCAGCACAGTACTTTAAATCAGTCAGTAAGCCTAGATATATATATATATATATATGTTACAACATTTGAGATTGCCTAGGTTTGAATTAAATAGAACTTTTAATATTATGTCTTAAATTTGTGTCAAAGATATAGATAGCTAGTGAACACTTTTTCAGGTTAAAAATAAACTGTGCTTTCACTTTTAGTTTGTGTCTAAAATTATAGGTTTTTCAATACTCAACCAACCAGGCTAGCACAAAACAGCATTTTATTATGTTTTTTTATTTTTTTTTATTATTTTACAGTTTATTTACCCAGGATAGCTCATCTGAGATGCAGCACCTTGTTCCGTCTGGGGTTCTGCTTCTGTCCATTTTACAACTGGGTGTTTAAACACACCCCAGGTTAATGGACTGACTTGCTCATGTTCACACAGTGAGTTGGTGGCCATAATGGGCTGGAACCAATAATCTACTATCTCACAGTATAGTGCTCTCTAACCACTAGACATCACTGCTTTCCCAATGTCCTTGGCTTGTACTGATACAGCTTATTTTGCCTCTGTCTTCCTAGACATACCATTTTTTTGTATCATTCTATTTTTCTGGGTATAGTATTTCCATGTTCTTCCTTCAACCCACCCTTCCCTGCCAATCCTACCTTCCATAGTTAAGATCCCACCAAGACTGTAAGGCCCTCTGTCCTAATCATGGTTTGTGCGCTGCTGAGACGTACCGTGGATGGCTCTCTGGCCAGTGACTCCTCTGCTGTGTTAAATGGGCCAGTCCCTCCTCTGGGTCATTTCCATCATCTGCATTATATGGTGCTGGACGTGGATGGAGGGGATGCTACTATCCATGAATTTGCAGGTGAAAGGCGGTTCCATTGCCACTTCGCTGCATGCCCTTAGAGTGCAGCGAATGCGCCTGACATAGAGTGTGGGTCCTGGTGTCAGTGCCCACGTGCCTTCCCACTAGTGGACTCATATGTTAGTCCCAGCACTGAGGATGGGGGTGGGACTAGGATAGGTTCTCTACAGAATGTCTACCCATCCCTCTGGACTGCCTGGGTACAGCTGTTACGCAAGGAGTGTAGGAAACCCTCCTATAGGTGAACGAGTGTCTGTAGGGCAACTCCTCAACCAGTGTCACTGCCAGTTGTGATTGTGGATCCAGGATGTGAACCTGCAGTCCAGCAAGCAAAATGCACAGAGGCCTTAATCAAGAAGTTATCCCTCAGCACCTTGTTTGTTATTACGTAGGTATCAAAATGCAAAAAGAATTACAGCTGTAATGAACATGTAACTGGATTTCAAATTCTAGATGAACAGAGAACATCTTGAACTTATTTTATCTTTTAACGATGTGGTGTAAAATTTCTTTTAGCAGGAGAAAAAACACAGAATCAAAACATTGCCATTCTTGAAAACAGTACTTTATGTTCAAGATTAGATGTAAGAACTGATATACGTAGCTTGCATAAAAACTTCTGAGAGATGCTAATGAATCACTAATAGCCTAGTTCTCTAAAAAGTTGAACATTTCTTATCTCTTTTACTTTTGTAATATCTCTAACAGCGCATAGATAATTTTATTGAGTTAACTTTTTTGTGTTATGAACAGTAGAATCATAGAAGGTGATGGCAGAAAAGTACCTCATGGCCCATCTAGTCTGCCCCTTTCCCCACTAGCCCAACCTACCGCAACTTAAGGCACCCTTCCCATTCCCCATAGCCCCATGTGTCTGTCCCAAGCGGTCTTGAATCCCTCTGCGGTCTCTGAGTTCACTACCTCCTCCGGAAACCCATTCCAGTTCTCCACCACCCTCTCTGTGAAAAACTGACCTCTCGCATTGCTCCTGAAGTACCCCTCATGGAGTCTCAGTCCGTGCCCCCTTGTTATGTTTCCTTCCTTCCTGTGGAATAACTTCCTCATGCCTCCCTTATTCATCCCTTTGATGTATTTAAAGGTCTCGATCATGTCACCCCTCTCCCTCCTGGTCTCCAGTATATACAGCCCCAACTCCTCACATCTCTGTTCGTACGGTTTGCTCTTCATCCCCTGCAGCATTTTGGTCACCCATCGCTGAACTCTTTCTATTGAGTCTATATCCTTGCACAGGTGAGGTCTCCAAAACTGAACCCCGTACTCGAGGTGTGGCCTCAGCAGGGCCTGATACAGGGGCACCAGGACCTCCCTACACCTGCTGGTGATCCCTCTGCCAGTGCTTGCCAGCATTCCATACACCCTCCCCACCACCCTTGAGCATTCCTGCCCTACCTTGAGGTTGCTGGAGACTGTTACCCCCAATCCCGCTCATCCTCAGTCACCCTGACTCTCTCCCCTCCCAGCATGTATTCGCCCCTTTGATTCCTGTGTCCCAGGTGCATAACAGCCAATTTCTTGATGTTGAATTTTAGCTGCTTTAGCAATACTTTGGTTATACAGAATCTTTAAGCAGAAACATAAAATAAAAGATAATTTGTAAGATACTGCTTTAACGTTAGATCAGTTAAAAATAACTGACCACTGGCTTAGTGATAGTTGGATTTTCTAGCTATGTTGTAGGTCGCAGTTCATGTCTCGACAACTGGACTCTTGCTTTGAACCATCAGACACAGGTATGTGGTGTCAGTAGGATGTTACTTGTCTCCAGGAGGGGAGGTAGTTTTCTGGTGGCCCAAGCTGAGGGAATTATGTAAAAAGGGATAAATGGTTCGGTAACCACTCCTGCCATCTGTCCAGAGTTGGGTGTTGGTGTGCAGGGTGGAGGTCTCCCCCCACCTCCTCCAGTACAAAGTTAGCTTCCAAATCCAGAAAGGTACATGAGAACAGGTCTCTAGGTTGAGGGTTCAGGGGATGGTGTAAACAAATAGTATATTACAGTAGATGATGCCACCATGCACTCCGTCAGCCAGCTGCAACAGGTCAGAACCCCCCCCCCCCCAACACCACCACCACCACCACTAAACCAGAATGTTCTGGATTGGCTACATCCCTGTTAGTTTGTCAAACCTGAAAGGGTAAATGGCACTGGTGGAGGACTAAAGACCAGCATTGACGGCACAGTGTAGCACAGTGGCACACTACACTACTCTGTTTTCACTAGTGCCAGATTAAGGTAATAGATTTACCTTTTAATAAGTTGCTAAACGTGGGGGTTTCTTCCCCCAAACCCCCCATTCAAAATAAAAAAAAAACACGGATGTTGGAGTGGCAGACCCCCCCCCCCAAACTAAAATTAAAAAAGAAACATTGCAACTGTACTAATAAACCTACTTATACAAATAAGATAGGGTGCTGCACTATTCTATCAACACTGGCCATCAGTCTTTCACCAACGCCAGGTAAATCGGGAAGGTGCAAGGGGGAGGTTGGACTAGGGATATCTGGGGGCGTGTTACAAACTCTAGCAGTGTTGGGAATCTGAAATTTTGGTAAGTCAAAGTACTGCCTGAAATGTGGCTACTACTGCATTAGTAACTAACTACCATCTCAGTTACTTTTATATTAAACCGTATAATGCAGTAAACATAATGTGTAGTATAGTTATTAGTGAGACTTATTACACGTATAGCATAACATAAAGCATTAGCATACATAGTACATGTTTAAACTTTATAAACCGTTTCACCTTTGTAAGCTAAATGTGTCCATTTTCAACAAATGTGGATGGACAACAGAGTGTTAAATACAGGATTTAAATTCTTTGCTCATGATCGCTCAGTGAAGTACTATTTAAAAATGATTAAATCACAGGGTGCCCCACGGATGTGCAAAGAGGTAACACAAAATAAATGGGGCCCAGATCAGTTGTATGGAATGTGCTCCTGGCATGTAAATAGTAATGCCCTGCAACACCGTCAAGCTAAATCAATTAACAAAAAAAGAAATAAACCTCACTCAGACAATTTATTTATTTATTCCAATTTATTTATTTCAAAAGTTGTACCAAGAAAGACACACTGAGCTGGTAACAGCTTTTTTTCCAGATGTGTCCTGGGGGGTAGGGAGGAATAGAAGTGCCCCTGTTACCCTTCCTCCTGACACTACCCCGGCCTGAGCCTCAACAATCCTTGGTAGGGCATTTGGCTAGGGCTCCACTACCTGCCTTCTGACTGTGCTTCCTCACAACCTCTGCTCCCACCACCACCACGAGGCTAGGCATAAGCTCATCCTGTATGCCTCTCGCCTGTTGCTAGTATAGTATTTGCATGCTGTGTATTGCTGCTGTTTTTCTTTGTACTTGAACAAGCATTATATATTGAGCTGTGATCACACCCTATTTCTGTACCAGCCTTTTCTGTATCTATATATTTTTGTGTAACCCCTCTACAAATGGGGGTTCCCAAAAAGTCTTCCTTGGGTGTGCTTAAATGCCCACTGCCAGACAGGCGTTCTGTGTCTTTGCTGGTGTAAAAGTGCTTGTATCCGAGTGCCCTGTTAGCCTCCGTGCCTGTCTCTTTAAGAGACATTATTTTTGTAGTGTATAATTAATCTGGGTAGAGGACGAGTGTTTCCAGGCTCGAATCCCGCCCAAGCTGCAGAATTATTGCTCTGTTCTGCCATCGCTAATGGTGCAGAGGGAGCTCTGTTAGAACTGGTAATTGTTTGCTGATTAGCTGCTCTAATAACAATGGTATTGTAGTTTGTCTTACCTGCCTTTTTCTTTGCAGCATGGACATTTCTGTATTGCACCAATCCATACCTTTTGGGGACCTTAAAATGGAGTCTGTCCCCAGGGGTCTTGTGGGAGTGAATTTCTGTAGGAATTGTAGTTTTTCCACTTTGGTGCCTAAATGGACCTGGAGGGGGAGCTCTAGCTGTGACAGACAGATGGATCAACCAACCGAACCTTTTGAATCTCAGAGGAAGTCCTGATGCTGGCTGCAGTAGAGTGTCAGTCTGAGTTTGGAGTTGAGAGAGTGAACAGCTCGAGGGATTCGAGCAGCTGCTCCTGCGTAGCCATGCAGGAAACTGGTGGAAAGGCTGAGTTTGGCCTGTCTGCCTGCTGTCCCTCGAAAGCGATCCTTAAAGAGTGCTTAAATAACTGGACTGTATCCGAACCAATTGTGACAAAAGCTGATGACTGGTGACTGTACCTTTGCCTGAAGAAGACCAAAGATTTGTTGCATGCGATCGGCCTGTCAGGATATCTGAATCACCACAGAGATCACGGTTTTGCTCAGGAAAGCTGAAATTGCAACAGGACTGTCATCCAAACTGTGGTATTGCTTTTCTTTTACTATAAGTGTGCTGAATGCTGTTAGCGGGTCACAATTTGGTTCCCCACTGCCTAATTGTGTCATGCTTGCTGGAAGCTGCATCCAGCATTTACTGGACTGAATTCAGACTGTTCACCCGGCTTGGGCCCTGCCAACTTGGCCCAGCCAGCTACTCACGATGCAGAGAAAACCATCGACGAGAGACCTGCCCGGGGATCAGCCCCCTGCTTAACACTGTGAACAGGAATGACACCTCGGTGATTCGTATGGGCTCTGCTTCTCCTGGCAAACCAGCAAGTCATCCTAAAGTCTCCATTTTGTCCATCTTGTGTCCTGTACTGGTTAGCGTGGGTAAACACCAGGGTAGCTCCCTGCAACAGCTCAATCAAAGTGTGCCATCTGATTTAGTTGTTTTGTCTAATTATCATGAACTGAGCCTCCTGGCTCCGGATTGCAAATTGTGTGTGGTTGTGCATGCTTCTTCTTTCCATCACAGGGCCCCGACCAGCTGCAACACCAGCCTACCCCAGGCAATGAATTAGGCTGGCTCTCCTTTGTTCCAACTGGGTACCCAGAGCGTGTGACTGTGAAGGAACTCTAAAGTGCATGCATGATTGCCTGATTGAATCAGTTACAGAACGTATCAGCCAAATTATGCCCCTTCCTTGTTCATTGCCCCTGAATAAATCAGATCTAATTCTTTTTGCATTTAACCTGACTGTGGTTCCATTTTGTATCAGAAGCACTGTACTGTTACCTGCTGTGTCTAACCTTATTTTACAGGGGGTCTCCAGGGTCGGACTGGTGGAACCAGCCCTGGTGGTAAGTGCAAACAGAGTGGGGATTTGTATGCTGATTGGGGCTATTGTACCTGTTTATGCTGTTCATTGTTTAGGCCACTAGAAGGGAAAGAGGGGAGTCACAGTGTCCTGGAGGGCTGTACCCAGGTCAGCTACGCTACCACTAACCCTGTCCTCCGGGTGGAGGCAGGCACCCGTTTTCAGTACCCAGGCCTCTTAACCTGCAACTAGTCACACAGGCAGGGCCCTTAGGATAGCACCACCTAGGGGTTGCATGTGTGCTAACTTATTTACCAAATGTTGCTCTATTGACTTATCATGTATTGTACTGTTGTTTTCTCCTGTCCCCCTCTCCCTGGTCACACCTGGAAACAAGTGTAGCTCTCCCGGTTACCAATTTTCAAATCAGTAAATAAATAGGTATACTAAGAACGATAAATACAAATATAATTAATGCAACTATTAAATACAGTTAATACAAACAGGTAAGTAAGCATTACAAATAACAACTATGTCAAGGACACAGATTCTGTGCTTAGGTCACTTCTGCAGCAACTTAAAGCTACGGGAGCTCAGGAGAAAAACAACATGCAGAATCCTATGCCATCTACCATGCCTCAAAATCACAATGCAACAAGTCATTTAGGAACAAGACTCCTACCATCTCCAAACATCTACACCAGACTGGACCATCGAGGAACAGAATGACAGCAAGCATCACTCCCTTCCCCCATGGAGCAGGAAAACCAAATGTTCATAAAAGGCTGAACTCTTGGCAAACAAAACTCCCTAATGAACGTCTCATCTTTGGCAAAAAAACTAAAGGGCCGGGAGTGAGATGTTACCCAGATGGGTGGGGTGGGGACTGCAGGTCACAGAGTGGCTAGTGAGTGCATGTTTTGCTAAGAACCATATGAACTGTCATCATCTATCCAGGTTACATGTCAAGCTGAAATCTGGACTGTTGTGCTGAGGGTATCAGCTAAAAAAGAACTGTTCAAAGAACATACCCCCCCCATCCAGGAGGAAGCCAAAGACTGTCAGCAGTGTTATGATCTTCTAACAAGAGTGCACTAGTACAAATGTATCTGACAGAGACTGCTGCTTAATTACCTGCTAATTGGTTATATGTCATTCTCTTTCTTTTCAAGTCTTCGTTGCTTAAAAATAAAACCTATTGAATGGTATACTACCAGTTTCTTGTTATCTGCTTGTCCTTTAAAACTCCTGACACTGTGGGATTTATGTGAGATTCACTACACAGAGATTAAGATTTGCTTTTGACCTAGTACTAAGTAAATCGGGTTTCCTCCCACACATTTGGCTTCCAAGTTCGGGTGTGGGTAACTAAAACTGGGTCATGCCACTCAACCCCCCCAAAGAGAGGTTACGAGAGGAACATAATTTACTTGTTTGAAAGAGAAGGGAAGAATAGATCATAATCAAACTGGATGACAACTATCTGATCCATTTTGTCTGAACCGTACAGCTAAGGTGCTATTAGAAAAATATGTGCAAATTATCACTTCAGATAGTTCTAACTATTGAACTATATAAATCAACAATTGAAATTATTTTTTGCAGGGTATATTTTCTGCTAAATTGTTACAGGGTGTGCTTACAGGTTGATACTGTTTTGTGCTTACAGATTACTGCTTTATTTTTCTCTGGTTCAAAGTGTTTTTTGTAAGGTATTTTTTCTGTTAAATTGTTGTGCAGGTTGTCTTGCCGAAAGAAAGGAAACACTCACCAGGGTGGTGGGTCAGAGCTGCAGCTGATTGTTTCTGGAGGGCACGGGCTTGGTCCCACCCACCCTGCACCTCACCACACCCACCCCAAGTGCATCATTTCCTTTATACCAGGGGTTCTGACATCACTTCCCCAAAAGGGCAAAGGACATACTGTACACCTGTTATAACCTTAATAGCCCAGCATGCTGTGTAGGAGGTAAATGCATGCACACACTCTCACACACTAACAAAAATAAATAAACAGGAAGGGAGAGACATGTGGAAAGTGGTGCAATGCACTGGCTGTGGGGTGGTAGTCTTCCAGGAGATGTTCTGGAGGCTGTGATGCTGCCCTATTTGCAGGTACCTCTGTGGTCTGAGAGAGGAGGTTGCACATCTCCAGGCCAACCTGGCAAGGATTCAGGAAACCTCCTCCCCCAGCCAAGGACCACCAGAGCCACTGCCACTGCCTCAGAGGGTGTCAAGACAGAGGAGCGGTTGGACCTCGGTGGGCTCCGGGAGGGTGAAGCTGGTGGATCAGAGGTGCATCCCTCCAGTTGTACCTCTCCACAATTCATACACCATTCTGGCAGAGCGTGGTTCCTCTGTGGAGACACCCGCAGTGGAGAATAAGGAGGATGCTGGGAACCTCCACAAAGGAGACCAAGAGGAGGGTGGCATGACACCCCACAGGGGAAGGAAACTACTCCTGGTGGTGGACTCAGTCATTAGGAGGGTAGAACTGGGGAAGGGAGGGGAGAGGGAGGTAAGGTACCTGCCTGGTGCCATGGCTGGGAGGGACAGGAAGCGAATCCTCAGGATCGTGGGAGCAGCTGCATGGAAGAGGGAGCTGGACGTCATTGTCCACCTCATGACAAATGACCTGACTGAGAATGGGATCAGAGCAGTGCAGGAGAGGTTTGTAGAGTTCAGGAGGGGCCTTAGACAAATAGGACGCATGGTAACCATTTCAGAGGTGCTGCCTGTCTATGTAATGGGTGAGGCTAGGGTACACTGCACCATGGAATTCGTTGAATGTTTGAAAAACTGGTATGAAGCTCAGGGTTTTGGCTCATTGCGGACCGGGGATCCACCTGGAGGGATGCAGGCCTATACTGGTGCGATGGTCTGCACCTGTACGGGCGGGGAACCAGGATTTGGCGCTAGGTTTAAATGTTTCGTTGTCAGGCATTTAAATTAGCCAAGGGGGAGGCACTGAAAAGGAACCGGGAAATCCCCCCAAAAAACAGTGTAGTTAGAGAGGTGTAGACACCAAGGTAGAGAAGTAGATAGGGAGCAGGACAGGGGTAAATGGAGAAAGAGGTAGTAAGGACAGGAAGCGAGCTAAAAGGGGTAAGACCATCAAAAAATGGAGGGCGATGAGTATCAGTGCCCATAGTCTGGGTAACAAGCTCCCTGAACTAGTGTCCTTGATGGAAGAAGAACACCTGGAAATTGTGGCAGTCAGAGAAACATAATACATAGAGAACCATGACTAGGATGTTAACATACCAGAGAATACAGTCTACAGGAGGGGCAGGGAGAGTAAAAGAGGAGGAGGAGGAGTAGCTCTCTACTTAAGGGAAGGGATCAAACCAACGGAACTAAAGGGTAAACAGGGAGGAGAGGAGGCACTGTGGGTCACCCTGGAGACAGGAAATGGCACCACAATCCACACAGGGGTTGTATACAGACCCCTGTCTTGGGGAGGAAATGGACAAGGAAATGATAGAAGGCATCATTAGAATGGCAGAAAAGGGAGATATTGTTGATGGGGATCTGAATATGCCAGATGTTAACTGGAGCACCTTTGCTGCAGCCACGTCAAACAGAGTCACTTTGATGCTACAGGGGGCATGCCTCAGGTAGCTAGTGTTAGAACCCACTCGGGAGTGAGCAGTCTTAGACCTGGTACTCTCAAATGGGGACGGAGAGAGGATCTCAGATTTAGATGTGGGTAGCCGTCTGAGAACAAGCAACCACCAAACAATATGGTTCATGATAATCACAGCCATAGAGTCAAGCCATACAAAATCAAAGATACTGGACTTTAGGAGGGTTGACTTTGGCAAAATGGGAGAGTGCCTCAGGAAAGCACTAACAAATGAGCAAGAAGGAGGGGTGGAGGAACAAGGGGGAAAAATCAAACTGCCACCACAGAGGCAAACACGCTTTTGTGTGAAGCAAACAAATCAAAATAAAGGAAAAAAACACTATGGTTCTCAAAAGAGGCGGTGGGGAAGGTTGGGGAGAAAAAGATAGCATTCAGGAAGTATAAGGAAACACAGAAGGAGCAGGACAGAGAACTGTATCAGTTAAAGCAGAAGTAAGGAGGGAATGTAGTCAGAATAGCAAAGGCCCAAACTGAGGAAAAGATAGCCAACTCAATTAGGAAGGGAGGTAAAACCTTTTATAGGTACATTAGGTAGTGAAGAAAGACCAAGGGAGGGATAGAGAGGCTTAATAAAGGGGAGGGGGTAGGCAGAGTGTGACAGTGAAAAAGCAGGGATACTGAATGAATACTTCTGCTCAATATTCATAAAAGAAGAGGAGGGGGCGGTACCTAAACCAATCAATAGAAGCACTCTGGATAGGGGGGTCGATACGAGCCCATTCACAGAAGAAAGGGTCCTGAAAGGACTCCTAAAACTGAAAGTGGACAAGGTAATGGGGCCTGACAGGATTCACCCCAGATTTTTAAAAGAACTAAGGGGAGAACTAGTGACACCGCTGACTACCCTTTTTAACAAATCATGAGAGGATGGTGTGGTACCTGAGGACTGGAGGAGGGTGGATGTGATTCCCTTTCAGAAAAGTGGGAGCAAGGCGGAGGCAGGAAACTACAGACCTGTTAGTTTGACCTCAGTAGTAGGGAAAATGATGGAATCACTTCTGAAAGAAAGAATTGTTGAGTACCTAGAGGCCAGCAGTGCACAGGACCCAAGGCAGCATGGATTCACAGTGGGAAGGTCATGTCAGACAAATCTCAAAGATTTCTTTGACTGGGTAACCAAAGTAGTAGACCAGGGAGGGGCGGTGGACATGGCCTACCTAGACCTCAGCAAGGCATTTGACATAGTCCCACACAAAAGATTAATAAACAAGTTAGCCAGCCAGGGAGTGGGTCCCAGGGTGGTAGCCTGGGTAAAAAATTGGCTGGACAACAGTACACAGAGGGTAATAGTAAACTGAGTCCACTCTGAAGAAAAGGGGTTCTAGTGGGGTACCGCAGGGTTCAGTACTGGGACCAGCCCTCTTTAATGTCTTTATAAGTGACATTGCAGAGGGACTGGAAGAAAAAGTATGCCTCTTACACAAGGTGGGGTGGAAAGGATGAGAAGGGACTTGGCAAGGTTGGAGAAATGGTCAAAAGTGTGGCAGCTTAGATTCAGTGCAAAGAAGTGAGAAACAAAAACCCAGGGGAAAAGTACACAATGGGGGGAGGTATCAGCGACAACAAAATGGAAAGGGACCTGGGGATAGTCATATCAGATGACCTAAAGGTAAGCAAGCAATGTGAGAAGGCAGTAAGGTGGGCTGGGGGATACTGGGATGCATAGGGAGAGGCATCACCAGTAGAAAACAGGAGGTTGTTATCCCTCTGTACAGACAGTTGGTGAGACCCCATCTGGAGTACTGCGTGCAGTTCTGGAGACCCCATCTCCGCATGGACATAGATAGGATGAAGGCAGTGCAGAGGAGGGCAACTAAAATGGAGCAGAGTCTGCACCAGAAGCCATATGAAGAGACTAAAGGAGCTTAATATGTATACCCTCAAGGAAAGGAGGGGCCGGGGGGACATGATATGGACACTTTCAAGTACCTTAAGGAATCATCAGAGTCCAAGAGGGTAGCATATCTCAGAAAAGAGATGTGCAAGAACAAGGGAGCACAATTTGAAGATGGAGGGGGGACGGCTCAGGTGCAACCTGGGAAGTATTTTTTCACAGAGAGGGTGGTGGACGCATGGAACAGCCTTCCTGAGGAGGTTGTGGGGTCAAAAACAGTGGGAGAATTCAAGAATGCATGGGACAGACATAAGGCAATTCTGGTGGGGGGGGTAGGAGGAAGTAGGCTGTTGGTTAATTAGGATCTGCAGCTTATCCAGTAGGTAGGGAAATGGGCAGACTGGGTGGGCAAATTGGTCCTTATCTGCCGTCAAAGTCTGTGTTTCTAACTCTAATAGTCACAGTTGGAAACATATTTCTGTATGACAGTTATTACAGATACAGCAAACCGTGAACATCTCAAATTACCTTGCAAAACATTTTTGCCCCATAGGTCTTATAGTTTCTAGACCAAGTTCTGTTTTTGATAATGACAGGCAGACAAGACACTTAATTGGTGGCTTCCACAGGCTTATCTTGGCTGGAATTTGTCCAAATCTTCATGACAAGAGAAAACTGAAGAATTCATTTAGCATAGCGCTGACTTCTTCTGGCCAGTCACTTTAAATCTGGAAACCAGAGAAAGTTGCTAATCTGACCTTTATTTATCCAGCTGCTATATATTATGCTTATAGCAAACTAAAAATGAGCGTTGGCAAATAGTGGCTTGATTTTCAGTTTCCGCCCTTTGGATTTTCACATGCTGTAATACAAGCCAAGGGATTGTGTGGACAGTTTTCTTGCGTGCGTGTGTGTATGTGTGTGCAGGTGTTGTCTGAGAATACCTTTCCCAAGTAATTGTTGCCAGCCCAGTGGCACAGAGTCAGCATTTTACTCTGGCTTGCAGGAGAGGCAATAGTGTGAGCTCAGGAGGTACTCTAACTGCAGTTGTCTACTTTCCTAACCTGGGCCAAGTGACTTGCTTCTAAATCTGTTATTCAGTTGAAAGTGCCCAAAGCACAGAATCTGTGTCCTTGCACAGTTATTTGTAAACGTCTTTCGGAGGAGACGTTAAACCGAGGTCCCATCTGCCTGGATTGGTGGTAGTTCAGGTGGATGTTAAAGATCCCATGGCACTTATCGAAAAGAGCAGGGGAATTTCCCCGGTGTCCTGGCCAAATTTCCCTCATTCACTAAAAATACCACCAACAGCTTAATCTGGTTCAAGGTCAGTTGGCATTCATCTGTATCCCCTGCCCCCGGGTCGTGCCTGAAAATAGGCAGGCTTTGTCTAGTGCACTTACCCGGTCAACAAAAACTAAATAAATAAATAAATAATGCTTCAGTGGTGGAGCCAGGTTTGGGGGTGTTTGGACGCTGGGGCATTCAGTCAATCACAGGTTCCACAGTGGGCAATAAACAGTGAATAAAGATGGTTGTGGGGCGCCACTACTCACATTGGGGCAGCCAGGAGGGGCGACCACCCCCCAGCTTTGCCACTGTAATGCTTACATACCTGTTTGTATTAACAGTATTTAATTGTATTTGCATTAATTATATTTGTATTTATTTTTGCTGTAACCGACGTGATGATGATGGTATCAGATGTTGAAAATACCATCTTGATGGCGTTGGAAGTTCAAAACAACATAATTGATGACATTAGATGTTAAGAAATACTGCAGTTCTTGATGGCAGTAGTTGTTCGGCAATACCATCTTGATGGTATTATTGTTCAGACATTCCGTAATCTCTCTCATGAAATGGTCATATTTTTATACAGTACATTATTCATAGCAAACATTTTTTGTCTCACGTCATCAGTCATTAAGACACCTAACCTGAAATTTGCTTACATTTCAGCTAGGAACATTGATAAGCATGTTTTTACCCAAGTCAATAAAACTGTTTGAACCTGGGGGCAGAGCCAGCAATCCAGCCAGCAACAGCTGTCTTTTTGTGCTCCTGCATAGTAGCTCCTATTTTGCAACAAAACTCAAGCTAAGTTAATGAAAAGATGTTCTGACCGGATAGTATGATGGGGTTAATGCTGGAGATCATTTTAATACTAAGTAGTGAAAGATGGTGTGTCCAAAAAACAGTCCTCAACAGAATTTCTTTCTGCCTTATGACAAAGGCGCCAAACAAACTTATCCTCCAGACTCCAGTGTGGTGCCTGCTGGGCCATCAAGTGCATCTCTGAAAACCCTACAGATAGTGGTAAACACACTGACCAAAACAGTGCCAAAGATAGATAAAAAAATTAAACAAGTTTACACAACATATGACCGCTGCTGAAATGAAGACTGAAGCACTGGGGGAGCCGTCAAAGAATCTGAATCGATGGCTGGGAAAGCCTTGGCTGCTGTTGCTACAATGGTAAAAGAGCTGTCAGCCCATAAAAGTAAAATTGAGTAGCTGAAAAACATGGTTTGCTCAGTGAAAGTTAGACATTTAAGTCTCCCCAATGGCTCTGAGGGAGATGAGACTCCAAACTTTCTGAGAGAATGGATTCCCGGGGCAGCAGAATGCTCCATATTGAACATGGCCAGGGCATATTGGATTACTCCTAGGAGAGGAAGAACAGTGCAAGACAATCCCTGTAACTTTCTGTTGGTGTTTTCCACATTAGCTGAAGGAGATTTCTTTCTGGGAGTGGTGAATAACCATAGACTGTTCATGTACAAAGACTGCAAAGTCCTGTTTTTTTCTGTACCTGTCCTATGCAACCCAAACCTGCTGCAAGGCTTCAATGGCGTGAAGAGAAAACTTTGAGAGTTAGATATCCCCTACTCCCTTCCTTCCCAGTCCATCTGCACTTCACTGTGGGGCAGTGACATTACCAGTTTACTGCCACTAAGGAAGCGGACACCTTACATGGAAAAGCTGATGACCCAGAAGAGAGTAGAGGAGGAAGAGGGACATCCAGTGGACCAGGAAACAGACGAGTGGATTTCTCAATCAGGTACTTTCTGCATTCAGCTCAGTTGTGCTCCCGAGCTAAAATGGCTAAATGCTAATAAAAAACATGTATGGTAAGTGCTACCCCTAGACTAATTCTACAAGAGACTGGAGACTAGACTATGTACTTTTCCTGGGGTCTACACATTGGGAGACACATGCACTGGAAATACCCACCAAAGACAAGAATTATCCAGAACTGAAGGTTTAGAAGCTGTATGTTAGAAACTGAAGAACTTACTTTTGATTAACTAGTTTAGAGTTTATGCTTACCAGTTATGCTAAGTTCAGTTTCAAACATGATTACTAATAGTAGTTAGGGTGCTTGTTTAAAAATATTGAATTAGTGTATATTTTTTGTGCACTGTGTTATATATAGTTTTTAAAATGGTGGAGTCTCTCCCTTCTTCACCAGTCGTTTTGCACCTTAGGCCAAGGAAAGCATGGAAGGGGGAACAGAACCATGTGCAGTTGGCACTTTGATTTCACAGTTGCCTGACTGTGACAGCGAGGTCCACCTAAAGGTCACATTTTGATGGACTTGTACCTCCAGTCACTGCTGGTATAGCCAGCCATGATGCCTTTGGCCTCTAGCAGCTAGGGGAGTCTTAGGGTAAACCATGGTTGTTCTGTGGCTACAGTCATGTGACTGCTGAGGCAGGTTAAGCAGTTAAGTAAGCATATAGGGACGGCTAAGGGACACAGCTCAGCCACAGATATAAAAGGGACAACCACAACAAATCCTAAATTATTCCAGATGTTTTATTATAGTCTAAATTGGAGTCACAGGAGCTGTGAAAGGTTGAACAATACAGAGAAAATGTAGAGTTTTCACATAAGGCCCTGTAGTTTGTAAAGTCAGTTATACCACTTCCTTATAATTAAAATATGGAGGATAATGATGGACACCAGTTAATAACAGCACTGTGTTCCCACTGAGAGTTTGTCATGACAACCTAGTAAACCTTGAGAGTGAAGCCCATCCATTGTCTTTTATAGTGTATGGGCACCAGTTAAATGAAATTAGTTCCAGAGATCTGCATGCACAAAGCTGTTCACATTGTTATACTATCATGACGTTTTCAAGAGGGTATAACAACCTCTTGATGTTACAGTGATAGCGTAACAAAGATAGGAATTCAATGAATTCCATCCTTAACAGCTCTCTCCCATACATTATTACATAATATACTTTTGGCCATTTATTTTATTTATTGAGATATTCAGAAAGACCTTTGAGTCAAAGACTCATTTACAAAGGTTCCACGTCATACATAGAAGGTACAGGGACAATATTTTTTTACTGATTGCTGTATATTACATTACCTTACATTGGTTACACATTTATTCAGTGAGCGACTTCCATTCCAAGATAACATGATTTACAGTGATTCGCACAGCCATAAGGTAGCAGAGAGGTTCTGAAGAGGCTGTTTGTCAAATAATTAGCTCGTAGGCCTGTAGGTGTTTCCTTAGCCTGGCTTTGAAAGGGCCAAGCCTAGTTTCCTCAGTTATTAGGCTTGGGAGCGAGTTTGTCCAGGAAGGGGCTTTGTAACTGAAGGTTCATTGGAATTGGGAAGTCCGGCAATGGGGTACCCATAGCAACGGTTTGTTCGAGCTATTGGTGGTTCTGCCAGGAGATGTTGGGAGGATAATTTTGTCAAGGGCAGGGGGGTGAGGGCTGGGATTATCTTTTTGGTCATTAGGCAGGTGTGATACCTGATTCTGTTGTCTAAGTTTAGCCAGTCTGTGGTACTGTAGAGGGAGCAGGTGTGTGTGAAGCGATCACATCCAAGGATGAGATGCCAGGCTTTGTTAAGCACAAGCCGGAGTCTATTGAGGGCTGTGGAGGGCACGGCACTGTAGAGGAGAATGCCGTAGTCTAGCAGAGAGAGGATAGAGGAGCTTATGGTAAGTTGTAGTGCTTCAGGGGTGAGGCAGAGTTTGTACCAATAAAGTACACCTAATCTAGAGCTAAGGGCAGTTGATAGGTGCAGGATATGTTGATTAAAGTTGAGAGCTGGGTCTAGTGTGATCCCTATATATTTAAAGGTGCTTACTTGCTCTGGGGGTTGATTTGCAATGAAATTTGGGGGCAGAGGCTCTTGAGTGGGTTCTGGGGATGGGAGAAGATCATGACTTTTGTCTTATTGTAGTTAATTATTAGACGCTGGGTGGTGAGCCATTGTTTGATTTCACGGAAGGAGTGTTGGAGAGTAAGGTGGAGTTTAAGGGGGGCCGGGTCAGAGGCGAACAGGTCGGCATCGTCCGCGTATAGCAGCAGGCTGCCGGGGCAGGCCGACGGGAGGGAGTTTAGGTATAGACTGAATAGCAAAGGGCCAAGTAAGGAGTCCTGTGGGACACCAGAGCAGATTGGGAGGCTAGGGGACAGGACTGTGCCTACCTTGACCAGCTGGGTTCTATCGGAGAGATAGCTGGTGAACCAGTTCATAGCATCATTGGAGAAGCCACTGTAGGCCAGAGTGTTCAGTAAGAGGGCAAGATTGATGGTATCAAATGCCTTAGAGAGGTCCATGAAGATGGCACCTGTGAGGTGGCCATGGTCCAAGGCTGAGTGGACATGGGAGGTAAATTCAAGGAGGGCGGTGGTGATACTATGACCCTTTTGGAAGCCGTGTTGCTGATTGCATAGAAGGTTATATTTAGTAAGGTGGTCAGTAAGTTGATCGGCAACTATGCGCTGTAGTGTTTTAGCCGGGGGGGGGTAGAATGGAGATGGGGTGGTAGTTGTTAGTGGATGTGCGGTTCCCACTTTTATGGATTGGTGTGATGGAGGCTGATTTCCAGCAGAAGGGGAATTTCCCATGACAGAGGGAGCAGTTGAGAATGTGGGTGACCGGGACTAGGACTTCCAGGAGGGTGAGGCGGAGAAGTCTCATGTCCAGGGAATCATGACTATAGTGAGAGTGGCTAATGGCATTGGCAAGGTAGGGCTTGGCTGCCTCAGGGGTAAGGACACGTAGATAGAAGGGAGGAGCAATGGAAGGATGGGGGTAGATTCAGGCAGGCGGGGGATCGAAGAAATTTGGGGGGAGGACATGGCTGCGATCAGTGAAGGCAGAGTTTAGGGCTGAGGCTATACTGAGGGGGGTCCATGGAGAGGTTTCCATCTATTAGCATTTGGTCTGGTGGCAGATTTGGGGCTTTGCCACAGAGTTCCTTAATATTATTCCAAAATTTGCGTCCAGTGCCCCAGGTGGAGGTTAAGGTGGCTTTGTAATAGTCAGCTTTGGTGGTGCGTATGGCCCAAGTGCACTTGTTTCAGGCCTTCCTATACCGTTGCCTGTCCGGAGGCCGTTGGGTCTCATTAGCTAGGTGCCATAGGGCGTCATGCTGTCGTAGTAGTCCTAGGAGGTGGTCCGAGAACCAGGGGGCATGGTTACCTTTGGACATAGTCTTGGTGAGGGGGGCAAACTTGTCACAGACAGCATTGAATATGGTGATAAATAGATCAAGTGCATGATCTGGGTCAAGGGTGTTTGCTAGGGGTGTCCAGTCCCAGTCTCTGAGGTGGGCCTTGAGTTGTGCTAGTTTACCAGGCCCAAGTTTGTGTTGTGAGGTAATTTTAGGTGGGGTTTTGAGGGGAGTACAAGACCAGTTGCAGAGTACTGGAGAGTGGTCACTTAGTGCATCAGGGAGGACTAAGGTGCTGGTTATTTTGTGGGGGCAGTTTGTGAATACTAGGTCTAGTAGAGAGGATGTCCCCATGCAGGTGTTAATCTGGGTGGGGGTGGTGAATACCTGCGCGAGATCGAGGGCAGTAGCCTCGTTAATGAACGGGGCGGCTGTCTTGGCCAGACAATTTATGTAGAAGTCACCCATGAGTATTTTTTCATGCTGTGGGGGAAGAGTAGAGACATAGGACAGGATGGCTTGGAAGGCTTGCTTCTGGTCCCAGGGAGGGATGCAGGCAGTAGTGAGGAGGAGAGGGGAGGTTGACTTTCCTAGAGTTAATTTTAGGGTGAGAGCCTGAGCCCTGGATGTTAGTTGGGGCAGAGGGAGTAGGTAGCCTGAAAGCGATTCCTTGAGATAGAGAGCGCAGCCTCCCCCTTGCTTACCCACCCAGTCAGAACGAAAGAGGAGATATCCAGAGAGGTTTATTGCCGAGTCAGTGACAGAGGGGGAGAGCCAGGTTTCACTCAGTGCTATGATATCAGGGTGATGCTGGAGTACCCACCCCTGAAAGGAGTCCCATTTTTTTTGAAGGCTGCAGATGTTGATAGAGACAATGCACAGCCCGTTGACTGGTGATGGGTGGACGGTGGAGCATTCTGTGGGCCTGGGTTGGGGTGGACATTGCCCGTCCGGGCAGAAGAAGGTATGAGTGACCTGAGGCGATTGCTACTCGCTCGAGTAATTGGTCTTTGGCATATTTCTGCAGGTACCCCATGGTAGGTATTGGAGTTTCAGTGTATGGGGCTGATAGGTGGAGAAAGTGGGGAAGGGGGAGATGTGCTGTGGCGTGGATATGGTAGGTGGCTGGCAAGAGAAGGAGGGCTCCAGAGGGTCCTGCCATGGGAGATGGTATCTATGGGAGGGAGAAGAATTTGAAGTTCATGCTTATGTATGTGGTGTAGTGGGGGGGGTGCTGTCGACTGGTTGTTGCCTGTGTGCTTGTAAAGGCTGGTTGCTCATGTGTAGCGTGGGGGGGGGGCAAGGTGGGGAATGCCAGGCTGCATGAGGATGGGGTGTGGCGGTTATGCTCCACTTAGCAGCGTTTGGAGAGGGAGGGTGGGATCTTAGTGGGAGCAGTAGAGGGAGAGTAATGAGGGTATGTCAGAGCATGGTGGGGCTAGAGAGCTTTGTTATTGCAATATGAAGTAAGGTCAGGAGCATGAAATGTAAAGGGACCTCTAGTGGTGGGAAAATATAAGCTGCAAGTGGGAAAGCTGACTGATAGGTTAATTTCCTGATCATGTGATCCGAAATGTACCTATATATGTGAATGCTGACCAAGGGTGGTGGTGGGGAGCTGAACGCATAGCATTCAGCGGGGCAATCCGATGCCTGCGCTTGCAGCAATGGTCGCGATCAGGCGAGCCGCTCCCTGTGTAAGGCTCAGTACCTGTGCAGATTTTGGCGCTCCGTTGCTGTGGGTGAGAGCTTGCTGAAGCCTCACTACCTCCTTTGTTCGGGAGTCTGTTGTGGAGGAAGGAGAGAGAAGGGTTATTATATAGGTAAGGAGGAGGAGTTTCACTGAAGGGGCTGAGGCTGTATCGGGATTTCAGGGCAGCGTATCTGAAATGGGCTAAATTCAAAATTCCTCTTCTCTAAAAGCTTGCAATAATTAAATTAGCACGACAGGATTGTCTGCAATTAATTTGAGACTTAAAACTGAAGCCTGCAATTAAGTTGATTAATAAAGCTGTAGTCTTGAATTAAAGTAACATGCTAAGGAAGCAGAGTCCCAAATCAGAAGTGCTGAAATAAATAAACTATCTCCACTAGTGCGCCAATAGATTAAATGTGTTAAGGGAAAAAAGGCGCTAAAAAGCTGGTTTTGAAATGCCTGCACTTGCAGCAATGGTCGCGATCAGGCGAGCTGCTCCCTGTGTAAGGCTCAGTACCTGTGCAGATTTCAGCGCTCTGTTGTTGTGGGGGAGAGCTTGCTGAAGCCCTCACGACCTCCTTTGTTCCTGGTGGGGTCTACTGTGCAGATGTCGGCGCTCCGTTGCTGTGGGGGCGAGCTTGCTGAAGCCCTCACAACCTCCTTTGTTCCTGGGGGGGTCTGCTGTGCAGATTTTGGCGCTCCGTTGCTGTGGGGGAGAGCTTGCTGAAGCCCTCCCGACCTCCCTTTGTTCCTGGGGGGGTCTGCTGTGCAGATTTCGGTGCTCCGTTGCTGTGGGGGAGAGCTTGCTGAAGCCCTCACGACCTCCTTTGTTCCTGGGGGGGTCTGCTATGCAGATTTCAGCGCTCCGTTGCAGCATGGGCTCAATAAGTGTTAAATATGAATGCTAGTAATTGCCTATTTTCCCTCATTGCTGTACCAGTGGATCAGGTACTCACCACCCCTGTATGATGTATGTTTTTCTAATGATTTTTCTTTTAATGAATCTGGCCAGTTATTATGCATGTCATGTATTTGATAAAGTACTATAATTAAGAAGTTAAAAAAAAAGTTTGAATCTTGCCCTAATTCATTACATTTCAACACACATTGATTTTGTAACGAGAAATGCTAAGGGGCATTAGTCTTTCAAAAACCTCACTGAGCAAAATTGATAATACTTAGGATGCACTTGTTTACAGCACCACATATCTGGTCTGTTCCCAAACAAAGTTCAAAATGACATTGTATCCTCACACGAGACTTGGGAAATACAAGCATATTTCTACCTATACTTCAACAGTAGAAATTATATGAAAAAGCTTGCAGAAAACTAAACAGGCATTTCCAGCCTACAGAAATGACAGGCTGTTTTTTAGCAGAGAAAGTGAACTAGGCCCATAATTCAAGTTCAGACGTGACCTGAAAAAATTTAACCCCGTATGGCCCACAGGGGGCTTTGCTAACCTAAAGCACAGTTGTGGGGCCCACAGGACTAACCCCACAGTCACAGCCACAACAGTATTGAAAGACAAATCTCACCATATCAGCACCCCCCCACCTAGCTGCTCATCCTAGCTCCTATCATGTTTACACCCAACCTCCTATCAACTGCAGATCCTGCCTTTGCCATCTTGGCCTGTAGCGTCCCACTCAGCTACACCAACTAAGTGCGTGTGTGTCTGTGTTGGGGGGTATTTAGGTGCAGATTTAGTGGGGAGAGTGTGGGATTAGCAGCCAGTTGTGGGGGTTGGGTTTGCTTGCTGATATTGCATGTGGGGGGGGGACGGGACTTTTAGTATTATTATGGCTCCAGTAGAGAGACTAGCTCTACCCTGTATCCACACCTTTGCCTTAGATTAGTAAAGTTATTTGTCTTTTTAAAGCATCATATACAGTACTATCTGTCTCAGTGTTGATTGTGTACAGACAATTACTAGCTACAGCGAGGTACAGATAATTCAGCAGAGCTCTCCCTGAGCTTTCCACATGTCTCTAATGACTGCAGTACCGTACAGCCCACTTATACTGGACCCAGATAAGCTGGAAGCTCGGTTATACCAGCACCAAATCACCTGCCAAACACCGTTTGCATTGATTATTGTAATAAAGTTTTGTGTTACAACGAACTAAGCAGCCCTTTTATATTGGACGCCTGCCACAACAATTGTTAACATAAGGGCTCTCATCTATGCATAAATCTGTCAGTTCGTATATTTGTGCATTGTTTTTAACTGCTGCAGTTAAGTGTTACAAAAGGTCACCAGTGACTGATTAAGTTGGTGTTAAGTGCTCTAATTGCTGCAGTTGATTCGCTCACCGCAGTTGAAAGGTAGGCGTGACAGGTGAGAACATCTAGTTACACTTTGTACTTGCCAGAGTGTGGTCATGGCTCCAAAAGCTCCTAAGAGGAATGCGTTGTCTGTTGCCCGCAAGGTGGATATCCTGAATGAAATCGATAGTATGCGGAAGCAGAGTTTAAGACAGCTGTCTCTACACTTCGGCATGCCAAACTCTACTCTGTCGGATCTTTAACGGGACAGAGAAAAGGTGTTTGCAGCTTGGCATACAAATCAAAACCCCGACTGTAAGAGACAGTGGGATGGGAAAGACACTGACATCGAGAAAGCTTTGCTGCAGTAGTTCTCGAACGCAGGAGGTTGTGATCCGTTAATTAGCGGACTTCTGCTGATCGAGAAAGCCACCCAGATTGACACTGCAATGGGCAAAGCAGATTTTGTTCCATTGATGGGTTAGTTGCATTGATGGAAGGTGCGACATAACATCGGGTTTCGTAGAGCCCATAGAGAAAAACAAAGTGCAGATGTTGCAAGCACTGAACAATGGATCAATGAAGTGCTGCCGGGGCTATTGGCTGGGTATGATTCTCAAAACATCTACAATTGTGGTGAGACAGGGTTCTTTTACAGATGTGTAGGCTCAGGTACACTAACATTTAAAACAGAGCAACCTGTTGGCAACAAGAAAGCCAAGGAGAGACGAAGTGTCCTTGCCTGCTGCAACATGGCCGAGACTGATAAGTGCGACCTGCTGGTCATTGGTAAATCAGCCCAACCACGCTGCTTCAGGGGCATTAGACATCTGCCAATGACTTACAGATTTAGCAGGTCTGCATGGATGTCGGGTGGGCTTTTTACGGAATGGGTAAAAGCCTGCGATGGGAAGTTAAGAGGCTGCAAAATCATTTTGCTTCTGGACAAGTTTCCCGGTCACCCCCTTGTGGAAGGACTTCAAAACGTTAAACTTATCTTCCTACCTCCCCCAACACTACCTCCCTTTTTCAACCACTAGACCAAGGCATAATTTATGCATTTAAGTGGCACTGTGTCAGGGCACTGCGTGCCAGAGTTGTGGAGATGTTGGATGGCTCTGAGCTGTCAGCTGCAGCTTGTGTTAAACAAGTCAACCTACTTGACGCTGTACGCATGATGAAAACAGTATGGGATGCCATCAGCAGAGAGACAATCGTGCACTGTTTTGCTAAAGGGGGTTTTATCCTGCAAAATGACACCGATACTGATGTATGGGTTGAGCCGCAAGAAAATGAGCAACCACTGCCACCAAAAATGACTGTAGATGAGTTTGATGCGCTCTGCTATCTTGGGGATAATGTCGAGATTGAGCCAGAGGAGGATGAAATAGCAGCAGCGGTGTCATTCCTTTCCATCAATGCTCATGAGGACGCTGAAGATGACGATGAAGCAGACGGAGACACAGAAGGAAGAGCTACAGAACCGAATGTTACTGCATACAATGTCCATAATGCCCTCACCATGCTCCGACGAGACATGGAGCAGAGAAAAGACCTGAATCCAGAATGGGCACTGATCCAGCACACCGAGAGTGAATGGTCACAATACACCATGATCCACTCTTGTCAAGCCACTAAAACAGACTGCCTAGAGAAAAAATAATTTAACTGTGTTAAGAGCACAAGCACTAAATCACTTAACCCCAGTAACACGAACACTAACAGCACTAAAGCAAATAAAAAAATAAAAAAAAAGAAACCTACATTACCAAAGCCCTTTACCTTAACCAACTGTCAAAAGTAAACATGTAATAACAGATCTAACATACTAACATACTAAAATGCCAGCAGAATAGGCCTAACGGTCTTTCGTGTCTGCTCATTTGGTCAGCCCCCACCCTGGGTGCTGACCTTGCTGCCCCCCTCGCCTTCTCTGGCTTCTCCCTTCCCAGTTCCGGATATTCTTGCTGCATTGGATTTTGCTTCCAGAACCCTTCCCCTGTACCTGTCCCACCCCCTCTTGAACCCCTCCACTGTCTCTGCCTCCATCAGCCCCTAGGCAGCGCATTCCATGGCTCCACTCACCCCTCTCAGTGAAGTAGCACCTCCTCCTTTCTCCTGAATCTTCCCTCCAGCTTCCACCCATGCCCTCTAGTGGCCCCTCCTCCTTCCTTCAAGCACCCTGACTTTTCCTCCCTATTTACCCTCTTCATGTACCTGAAGACCTCTATCATGTCCCCCGGTCCCTTCTCTTCCAATGTGTACATATTTAGCTCTTCGAGCCTCTCATCATAGGTCCTGTCCCCAAGCCCCAAATCATTTTGGTTGCCTCCTCTGGACCCTCTCCAGGAGGTTAATGTCCCTCTTAAGTGTGGCCTTCAAAACTGCACGTGGTACTCAAGTGCAGCCTCACCAAGCAGTTATACAGAGGGAGTATCACTTCCCTCCTTCTGGAGGTGAGCCCCTAGCGATGCATCCCAGCATCCTATTGGCCTTGGCTGCTGCCTCCTACAAGTCTCAGAGTTGTTCATCTTGACATCCACCACCACCCCAGGTCCCTCTCAGCCATTGAGACTTGTAGCATTCCCCACCAGGGTGTACACTTGGCCCGGTTTCTGGCCCCAGGTGGAGTACCTTGCATTTCCTGCATTGAACCTCAGCTTCCACTTTCTAGACCATCTTTCCAGAGCCTCCAGGTCCCCTATAGGGCCACCCTCCTCCTCCCCATCCACCACTGCCCCAGTTTCAAGTCATCCGCAAGAGACTCATCTCACTCCTGATTCCTGTCCTTATGTCAGAGACGTAGGCATTGAACAGAAGGACCCAAGGACTGATCCTGTGGGACCCCACTAATGACCCTCCTTGGGGATGAGACTATCCCGCCAACTACACCCTCTGGGTCCGGGTCCTGGAGCCAATTGCCTATCCATCTGATCATCTGGTTCCCCACCCCATTTCTCCCAGCTTATCCAACAGGCCCACGTGAGGAACAGAGTCAAATGCCTTGCTAAAGTCTAGAAAGGACGTCCACTGGTTCTCCCAGGTCCAAGGCACTCGTCACCCAGTCATAGAACTCCACAAGGTTTGTCTGACACGATTTCCCCGGGATGAATCCATGCTGTCTATCGTCCAGGCACCCTGACTTATCCAGGTCCCCCCCCTAGCCTCTCCTTGACAATGCCCTCCATCACCTTGCCCACCACCGATGTCAGGCTGACAGGCCTGTAGTTCCCTGCCACCTCCCTTGATACCCCCTTGTGGATAGGCACTATATGCGCCACCTTCCAGTCCTGGACAACCCACCCTGTCCTCAGAGAGATGGTGAAAAGCTCTGCCAGGGGTTTCGCCAGGACATCCGCAAGATCCTTCGGCACTCTGGGATGTAATTTATCTGGCCCCGGTGCTTTCTCCGTCTTAAGGGAGCTGAGGGCTTCCCTCACTCTCTCTGCTGTGATTTCCACTTCCGGTACCTCTTCTCCCTGCTTAGCCCTACCCCCTCCTGCCAGTGATGCCTCCCCCTCTCCCCAGACCCGCCGATTGGTAAGGGTCCCCCTCTCAGTATCTCTGTCTCCCATGTATGATGCAGCACCCCATTTTCCTTGGTGAAAACTGAGGTGAAGTACTCATTTAGTACTCAGCCTGCTCCCCGGTCTTGTGCCCATCTCTCCCTGATTTAATCCTGCTAATCTGCCCTTTCACCTTCGTTTTCCCCAATGTATCTAAAGAACCCCTTGTTCCCTCTCCTAATTTCCCTGGCCAGGTTCTGCTCCTTCCTTGCCTTAGCCCTCACCACCCTAGTGGCCCTTCTAGCCATCAGCTCATACTCCCCTCGATCCCTTTCACTCCTTGAGCACTTGAATTGCTTATAGGCTGCCTTCTTTCCCTGCACCACCTCCTGGACCTCCCTGGTCCACCAGCAGGGTTTTTGGGCCCTACCGCATTTTCGTCTTACTCTTGCACAGGTGCTGGTAGCATCCTGCACCCCTCTCCTGATGATTTCCCACCTACTATCAGCGTCCATGTCTGACCCAATCCCATCCAAATGCTCCTTAAGGATCCTTCCCATTTCCTTAAAATCCGCCCCCTGAAGTCGGTTACTTCCGTCTTTGTGCAGCCTTCAACCCCTCCTGGGTCCAGGCAGAACCAGACGTGGCATGGTCACTCCCCCCAATGGGTCCCTTACCTCCAGGCTCCCAATCTGGTCACTGTCTGCCAGGACCACATCCAGTACCACAGCCTCCCTGGTCGGTTCCCTCACCTGCTGAGTTAGGGCATCTTGAAAGACATTCAACAACCTCTGTTCCCTGGTCACAGAGGATGTCATAGTCTCCCAGTCTGTTCCTGGCATGTTTAAGTCCCCCAACACCACCACCGTTCCTCTGCCCAGTCTGCAGTGTCTCCCAACATCTGCCACTGGACTGTCCTCCAGCTCCTCCGCCAGGGCAGGGGGTCTATACACCACTCCTATTTTTACTCTCTTGCCCCCCCTTGTTATCAAGGTGACCCAAATCGCCTCCACGGTTCCCTCCGCCTCCTCTACTCCCCCTATGCCAATGCAGTTTTTGACTATCATTGCTACCCCTCCTCCCCTTCCCTCCCCCCTGTCCTTCCTGAACATAGTGTAACCCTCCAGGTTCGGGTCCCAGTCGTGTCCTGCAGTGGCCCAAGTCTCAGTGACTGCTGCCATATCCACTGCTCCCTCAGTATGCATCGCCTGGAGCTCAGGCATTTTATTGCCCAAGCTCCTGGCATTTAGCAGGACTACCTTCCACCCTTTCCCTATAGTTCCATTTCCCCTGCTCGTGTTCCCATGGGGATTCTGTTTTCCCCTGGTCTGCACTTTGCCAGTCGGCCTTTTCCTGCAATCCTCCAGCGCCCCCAGGGGTGGAGATGAGTCTCCTTTATTGGCACCCCTTGACAGCCTTTTTCTCCCATCCCTCCCCTTCACAAGTTTAAACCCCACTTTTCACAATGAACCCTCTATTTTCAACTGGATTCCCTCCCTCCAAATTGAGATGGAGTCTATCTGTAGCATACAGCTCCTTATCCTCAGGTCTCCCCCAATCCCCATAAACCATACCCTCTGGCCTCACACCACTCCCTGAGCCACTGGTTTATCTCCTAATCTTCCTTTGTGTTCCCACCAGCCCTTGGCACCGGCAGGATTTCTGAGAAGGAAACTGTGCATCCTATGTCATGACAGACCCTGGCAAGCTCCCTGAATCTTGCCTGTATCTCTAGCTCGCTATTTCCCTTGATGTCATTTGTACCCAGGTGGACCAGTATGTCCGGGGAACCCCCACAATCCTTTGCCAGCTGATATACCTCGTGCTTAGCCCTGTGCACCGTTAGTCCAGGGAAGCATCTTGTTCTAACTGGCCAGGCTTCTCCCTCCCTGTCCCATTTGATACTCCTGATATCCGGGTAACGGGTGGTAATAACACTATATTAACGATTAACTGGACACTCCCTATACCGGAATAAACTCTCAAACACGGAGGTGTCTGACATAAGCGGGCTCCACTGTACCATATACGCTTCCTTCCCTGAGTATGTTGAAATGTGTACCACAAATGAAGGAATCTGTCTTCCTCTTAGTTTTTTGTCTCTAAACATTTCAGTACCTCTGCCGGCCCATTGGCACAGCAGTAGCGCTACTGCTCGCAATGCTGGCAATCCGGCTTTGGGAATGAGCCTGGGTTGTGGAGAGACAGTGGGTGGGATCATAGAACACCCCAGTGGATGCTTGCCTCCTTGGGAGAGTGAGGACTCTTGGTCTCCACTGCAGGTCTGCCACCTGGGTGACCCCAGGTGGTAATGGAGGCTGGAGCTAAAAATCCAGGGAGGGGACATCGATACGTTCTGATGCACACCGCATGTCATGCATCCGTGCATCAGCCAAGCAGCTTTCTCGACACCCATGGGTGAGAAAATAGGAAACAAATTCCAGCTGCTGCAGAATGCCATCCTGCCCCTCGCTGCAGGTCCCACACCATGGACTGGATTACATCACCAACACTGAAACTCCATTGGGGGAATTGGGGCCTACCTCTGGTGGCCCTGTCGTGGGGCTGGGTAAGCCAGGGAGGAACATGGAGAATGGGTAAGTCCTGGGGAAGGTGGGTGATGGGGCTGGGTGAGATGGCAAGACTGAGGAAAACCTGGTCGGTGACGGGAGAGAAGCATGCTAAATTAATGAAAATAATTTCAGTACTTCTTATTTTACTAAATGCCGAGATATGGATAAACTTCTGCAAGTTTCCAAACTGTGACAACAAAAAACTTGCAGCACATTTTATAGTCTTAGTTTTTTGACTACCATGTGTCAGGTGTTGAAATACTTGCCTTCTGCACAGATGATCTGATCACTTTGTGGTGATTTGCCAAACACTTGTCCCACCCACTCAATAACTCATGTCCAGTCCTTCTGAGGTAGCCTCCATTTCAGTGAATTCATTACCTCCTGTGTTTTCTATCTCTACTTCCCTCAATCACCTCCCACCACACTATCCCCCTCTCCACTTTTTTCTATTAACCCCAATCACCTTTTCTGTCTCATAGCAACTCGTCTGCCACCCTTGCAGCCCTTCAGACTCTGAATCCCTCTAAAGGTCATTGTCCTGATGGTCTACACCTGAAGCTTCTCTTCCTATCTACTCCTGTTATCGATGATCCCCCTAATAACCTCCTTAACATCTCCTTCTGTCTCAGGGCAGTACCCTGTACATGAAAACAGGCCAAGTCCCCCCCTCCCGCACAAAGTTGGGGCATACCTCCCTCGGGATGGGAACTACAACATTATCTTCCTTCTCCATACACTGGCTAAACTTAAGGCCTGTTTTCCTTGGCTCCTCTGGCTTCTTTTTCCCCTACCAGGCTGGCTTTAAGAAGGCCCACTTCATGGCCTCCTCCCTACTACAGGTCACTGATTCCAGATTGAAGGTGATGGACCAGGGACATGTCACTGCCACTATCTTCATGGACCTTGTTAAGGCCTTTAATGTAGTGTCACACCCCCAACTAGATGATAAGTTGAGGGGAGCTGAACTCCCCATCCTGGCAGCTGAATGGTTCCACTCCTGTCTCACTGACATACTTCAGTCAGTTAATGTAGGTGATGCCTTATCTGTACCCATCCCCATCTACTCCAGGGTTCAGCCTTGGGCCCCATTCTTTTTTCCATCTTTCTCAATTATCTCACCTCTGCTTGCATCAGTGCAAACGTTCATATGTAAGCCAGTGATGCTGTCCTCTTCTCCATGGGTGCCTCGGACATTGAGTGTGAATTATCACTCTAGAATGATTTTGGTAATGTGTAAAGCTGGTTCTACGTAAATTAGCTTATGTTGAATACCATAGACTGTGTCTGTGTCCTTTGTTACTAGGCAACATTTATCAAGTCTCCCCTCCACCTCTGTATTCTCAATCCTGGATGATGATTCCCTTGAAGAGGTCTCCTTCTTGAAGTTCCTCAGTACGTGTGTGGCTACACAGTAACCTGGATTTCTCTTGTCACATTGATGACATCCACAAAAAGATCCACCCCAAACTCTGCACCCTATACAGACACAAGAATGTGCATCCTATTTCCTGTCCGCTCTGAGATCATTCATGAAATGATCTTGCCAGTGTTTGACTACACAGATACTGTGTACAGCGCTGCCTCATAATCCACCCTAGCCAGGCTGGACCCTCTCTTCCATTCCTTGTCGTTTTGCCACAAACACTCACCCACTTACTCATCACTGTCTCCTTCATCATTGCCTCTCAAGACTTCTGGCTCCTCTTGCACTGTGTTTCCTTTCTATCCAAGTACTGGCTTTTCTCCCTCCCCTCCTACCTCCACTCTTTCCTCTCCCCACTTTTCCGCACTACTTATTCACGCTACTCCTCCAGTTCCTATAATTTCTCCCTCCCATGCTGCCGGCCTTTGCTGATCAAACTGCATTCTTTGTACGTCTTTCCTCCATGTGGAATAATTTCCATTCTCCCTTATGCCCCTCCTCCTTTTACCTCTCTCATCCCTCCTAAATTACCTCTGTACCCTCACTTGCACCTGCCTCTAGCTACTCCTATGATCGCATCTGCCAATCCAGTACTTTGCAGGCCATGAGTAAGTGACAGGCAAGCCTTGCAGATAAATGATTTATTTTACCTACTGAATCATTCTGAATGAAACTAAATCATTTTATTAGGTGGGTCATCCGCAACCATTTCCACTTCAGGCGGGTTACAAAGGTGCTGTTAACCAATAGGAGACCACTTGAACAATGCTTGATGACATCACAGTGGGCTGTGCTGCACTCAAAGCAGAGTAGTGAAATCAAACAATTTATGGAGTCACTAAAAGAACTAATCTGAAAACTCTGCAACTTAAAATATATTGCATAAATTGGACACACAGTGGCCTCACTCAGAATATTCCATTTATCATCACTTGTGAGGGGGCAGGATTCTCATGACTGACTTGTGGCTCTACCACTCTTGAGTTATGGTCCTGCCTCCTCACTCATGAGGATAAGTGGCATATTTATGCAATTTAGCATGGCAAGGGTGTGGGTTACGCTAGGATTTACAACGTCTGGCGTGTTGTTTGGTCACGAGGCTGATAAGCCGAGTGAGTAAAACACACCAGGCTGTTGTAAATCTTGCTGCATTTACACTTTGCTGTGGTAAATTGCTATTATACAATTTTTTCTTTTTTTTTTTAATTTTTTTGGGGGGATTTAAATGTGTTTAGATAGGATTTTATGTGTTTTTCGTGGTAGTGTTGTTCCGCAAGGAAAAATAGTTACCTGGTGCTTTTTAGTGTAGTGAGAAGTAATGTCGTTGGATAGTTTTAGTAGTATTTTTGTTTGTTTTTTTGAATTAGTAGCCAGTATTATTTCATATTTTAAAACATTTTTTTTAACATTTTTTTACTTTTTTTATGTTTATTGTTATAGGGAATGTCATTTATATCATTGTTTTCCTTATCAGAGCTGTCAGACAGCACAGTGAATTCTTGCTTGAGTTTGTATAAGTCAGTTAGATAGAACGAGGATTTTATTTTTTTGTATTTACCCGTGGTTTTGTGTATCTCTGGTCGGCAACTTGAAAGAAGCGGTATAGCGTTCGTTGTACGAGTGTGGCGAGAGGGGATGCGTTGCATTGATATGTGCCAGGTGGCTAGGTGGTACGGTTGGTTGGCACTTCTTCCCGTTGGTACTAGTCAGAAGTTACAACGGGTTCGAAGTGCCAACCAGCCAATCAGAGAACAGCATTTTCTGGACGCATTGTATAATCTGAGTTAGGCCACTGTGTATCCCATATTTATTCACCATCTATAAGTATGTTATCTTTTGTAATTTATCTTTCCTGTTCTGTTCAGTATCTATTTGTGTACAATGTGTAAATATTGCACTTTTATATCATTGTGCTTCCTGTAGTAAATTGTACCACATTTTTGCTCTTGTTCTCCCCACTATTACCCTTCCCCTGGGATACACCTGGAAACAGGCCTCAACCCAGTGTTCCTTTCTTGGTCACCAACTTTAAAATACAAAAACAATGTACCAGATATTAATTGCAGATGGTAGACATCACTAGGTTGCATATTCTCTAAAATTCTCAGTTCTAGCCTACAATACAACTGTGCAAAATTTTGGGATTACACTGGTCTAGAATTTAATTCTGTATGAGGTCTCTGTGGCAACGTCTCAAAAACAATTGCTCGGTGAAACCCAAGTATGCCCCGTAGGCCACAGAAAAGGGGAATCAGCAAGATTCGTAACACCAACTCAAACAGCTAGTGTGTGAATGTTTTTTTTTCTCCTTGAGGCTCAAAACAATTATCTTTGAAACGACAAATACCTGACCTTTAGAAACATGGGCATTACAAGGTTGACTGGCAGACAATGTTTCATGAAGCAGTAAATTCGGAAATGGATATGCGTGTGGTGTGTCTCCCAGAAAACAAGATGTTTTCCAGTCGAGACTAGTAGTGGAGTGGCGGAGCCTGACGAGCAGGCTTTCTTTTCTCACTACTGTAGTTTTAGTTGCTGCTTTGTTGTGTCAAACGACATATCTGCCGGGGGCATATGCATTCCTCGTGTGTATAAGCTATCAGTTTGTGAAACTGATTCAGAACTAATTATTTTTCAGGTTATTTATAACTTTAAAAAATGGTATCTTTGTGTCATTGTTGCAGCTGTAAATACTGCAGGGTTTGCACAGAGTGCAAATACCTATAATGTTTTTGACTCTCAGATTTAGCTTGTTCCACTTTGTTCTACACGTTTAAACTGAAATTTAAGCAGTGCTTTATTTCATCCTAACTGGTGTATTTTTCCTTGCCTTGTAACACCATCCTAAACTCTTACACATTGTATGATGTCCTGACTTTTGCAGTCGTTGTGTAACCCCCCTACAAATGGGGGTTCCCGAAAAGTCTTCCTTGAGCTTGCCTAAATGCTCACTGCCAGGCTGGTGTCCTGCGTTTTAGCAGTTTAAGTGGGATTGCCAGAGAGTGCCTGTATAGCCTCTGTGTACTGTCTCTTTGAGAGCTGCCTGGATTGCAGTCATAATTAATCTGAAAGGGAGTTCTGTTAGAAGATGTACTTGTTTGCTCATCATTTGTTAGAGTGGTAATAATATTGCAGTTTTGTTCTAATCTGCCTTCTTTGCAGCATGAACAGTTGTTTGTTTCCATCGTCTTGATCCTGGTCTGCAGACTGGGCCAATCACTACATTTGGGACTCTAAAATGGAGCCTGCCTACAGGGACTTAGTGGGGCCCAAACCTGTAGGAATTGTAGTTTGGGGCTTTTGGCGCCACAAATAACCTGGAGGGGGAGCCCTTGTTGTGACTGACAGACAGATCAGCCCACCGAACCTTTTTGATCTAGGGGAAAGTCCCACACTGCTTGCAGTTTCAATTATATCTGAGTTGGGAAGTGAAGAAATAACACCTCGAGATAGTTTGAGCAGCAATCCATAGTGGATTCGTGTGGCAGAACTGTGGAAAGGCCTGAGTTTGGCTTGCATGCCTGCCTGCTGTTCCAGAGAGGGAACTTGTGTTGGTTTTTTTGGACTAAATCTGAACTTGGAGAGTGAATTAAGCCACTGAATGGTGACCAGGCATTAACCTGAGGAAGGTTGAAGATTTACTGAATGCGATCGGCCTGTCAGGACTTCCAGCTACCTCTGAACTCCCGGATTGTGCAGAGACTCTGTAATTGCGACCGGAGAGCAATTTGCCTGGTACAGTGGAATTTCCTTACAAGTGAATGTGCTGTGTGCTTATAGTGGGTCATGATTTGGTTCCCCACTGTGTGTCTGAACTGTGTTTTGCTTGCTGGAGGCTGTATCTAGCTCCAAGGACTGAATCCGTATCCATTTTTGTTGACCTGGGCCCTGCTACACTGGCCCAGCCAGAATACCTTCTATGCAGAGAAAGTCATTGACAAGAGACCAGCCTGGGGATCAGCCCCCTGCTCAACGCCTTGAACAGGAATGACGCCTCGGTGATTTGTGTGGGTCTTGCTTCTCTGAGCACTCCAGCTCAACAGCATGCAAACTCGATTTCATCCTACGTGTGTCCAGTATTGGGTATCGTGAGTAAACATCAGGGTAGCTCCCTGCAACAACAACTAAATATAAAAGTATTGTCATGTGATTGTTTTGTTGCCTTTTCTTTCATGAACTGAGCCCTCCGGCTCCAGATTACAAATAGTGTGTGTTGTGCATGCTGCTTTCTTCCATCATAGGGCCCCAACCAGCTGCAATATTCCTGGCTATCCCACCATTTTCCTACCTGGGTACCCAGAGTGTGTGACTGTGTAGGGACTCTAAACTGCATGCATAACTCTCTGATTAATATATGTAACCCCTAAGTGGTGCTATCCCAAGGGCTACTACCCCTACCTGCTTGGCTAGTAGCAGGTTAAGGGGCCTGAGTTCTGAAACGGGTGCCTTCACCTGGAGGTCAGGGCTGGTAGTGGTCAATCTAACCTGGGCACAGCCCTCTGGGATACTGTAACCCCCATCTCTTTCCTTACTAGTGGCCGAAACAATACACAATAATTACTTTCACAATACCCCTGATACACCACACAAGTACCCACACTGTTTGCACTTACCACCAAGGCTTTCCTTTGGCCCGGCCCTGGGGACCCCTGTAAAACAATGTTATACACAGCAAATAACAGCAGTACAGTACTCTTGCACAAACTGGAACCACAGTCAGGGTAAACGCTAAAAAGAGGTCTGATTTATTTAAGGGACTTGAACAAGGAAGGGGCGTAATCAGGTTAACTCACCGCTCTTATGTTGTGGGCAACTTCATTGACAATATTGTCAGAACTGCCACCCCTCAAAACCTTGCTGAGACCCTTGTTCTAGCTACACCCTCCTACAACCTGCGATCCAGCGGCTCACATGCCTTCCTGGTACCTAAAACCCGCACACAAATGGGTGACTGAGCCTTCGCTGCGTATGCGCCCAGGGTTTGGAACTCTCTTCCAACTAGCACTCGCTCCTCTCCCTCACACCAGAGCTTTAGAGCCTCCCTCTGGGGCTTTCTCAAAATGGCTGCCACCTGTCTCTGCACTAGACAAACCCTCTCAGCCTGTGATGCTCAAACAAACTGAGACACTACCTAAACATTATGACTTGGGTAGAGCACATCTGTGCTCATACTCCTGTTCTCACAGGAACTATAAAAATTAACCACTTAGGCCTACTGGCAAGACAGGGTGAGCACTATAACTGTGCACTCCCTTATCTCGCACTGGGCCCACTCTATCCCAACTGTGACTCCTCCTCCTTATTCTAACTGCAAGCCTTGCAACTTGCTGCCTGGAGAGATGAATTCACACTGTACTTCTTCCTACTGACTGCAATGTTAATACTGTAATGTAATACCTGTTTTTGGTACTTGTTTTGCAATGTCCCTGTGTTCTAGTCACTTCATAGTAATTCTTCACTATTATTTGCCTGATGAAATCTGATGCTTGTAAAGTCCCTGTGTACTGTCTATGTAATGTAATCCTCCACTTGTATTTGCCTGATGTTCATGTATGTACCTTGTAATCTCCCGGGTCGCACCTGAAACTAGGTACTTGGCTGTCTAGTGTGCTTACCCGTTTAACAAAAGCAAATAAGTAAATAAATTTGCTTAAAGGCTGTATCAATCTAACAGTTATGCATGCACTTCAGGGTCCATAAACAGTCACACACTCTGGGTACCCAGATGGAAAACGGTGGGCTAGCCAGGAACGTTGCAGCTGGCTGGGGCCCTGGATGGAAGAAAACAACATGCACAACACACACTATGTGTAATCCGGAGCCGGAGGGCTCAGTTCGTGAAAAGAAAACAACAAGACAATCAGATGACACACTTTTAGATTAGGCTGTTGTTGCAGGGAGCTACCCCGATGATTACTCATGATACCCAAGACTGGACACTGGTTGGACGAAAATCGAAACAGCAGGTGGTTAACCTGGAGTGCCAGGAGAAGCAGAGCCCACACAGATCGCTGAGGCATCGTTCCTGTTCAAGCGTGGAACAGGGGGCTGATCCCCAGGCAGGTCTCTCATCAATGGCTTTCTCTGTGCAGTGGATAGGCTGACTAGGCCAGTGTGGCAAGGCCCCGGCCAAATGGAATAAAATTCAGATACAGTCCGTTTTGGGCTGGATACAGCTTCCAGCAAGCAGAACACAGTTCACACAGTGGGGAACCAAATCATGACCCACTAACAACTCACAGCACATTTACATGTAAGGAAATTCTACTGTACCAGGCAAACCGCTCTCCGGTCACGATCGCAGAGTCTCTGCTCAAACTGGGGATTCAAAAGCAGTTGGAAATCCTGACAGGCCGATCGCATTCAGCAAAATCTTCGGTCTTCTTCAGGTATGAACCTGGTAAAAATCAGTGGCTTACTTTGTTTTTACAAACTCAGATTTAGTCCGAAATGATTCTCTTTTCTCCCTCTCAAGGACAGCAGGCATACATGCAGACCACAACTCAGGCCTTTCCACAGTTCTCCCGCGTGAAACTACTAAGACAGCTGCTTGACTGTCTCAAGCTGTTGCTTCTTCAGCTTCCAACTTAGATCTGACTCAACTGCCAGCAAGCCTGGGAATTTCCCCAAGATCCAAACGGTTCGGTTGGCTGATTCATCTGTCAGTCACAACAGGAGCTCCCCCTTCAGGTGCAAAATAGGCGCCAAAAGCCCAGAACTACAATTCCTACAGATTCTGACTCCAGACAGCTCCTGTAGTCCGGCTCCATTTTAGGTCCCACCGGTACTGATTGGTCCAATTCGGAAGTCCAGGACCAAGATAGTGGAGATAAACAAAACAGTCCTTGCTGCAAAGAAGGCAGGTTAGACAAACTACATTATCATTATCACTCTAATGATTTTCAGCAAATAATTACATCTTTCAACAGAACTCCCTCTCAGATTACTTATGACTGCAATCCAGGCAGCTCTTAAAGAGACAGTACACAGAGGCTATACAGGCACTTTCTGGCAATCACATTTAAACTGCTGAAACACAGGACTCCAGCCTGGCAGTGAGCATTTAGGCAAGCTCAAGGAAGACTTTTCAGGAACCCCCATTTGTAGGGGGGTTACGTGTAGCTTTTAAGCAAATCAACCTGATTATGCCCCTCCCTTGTTCAATTCCCCTGAATAAATCAGATTTTACTTTGTTTGCATTTAACCTATGGTTCCAGTTTGTACCAAGAGTATTGTACTGTTATTTGCTGTGCTTAACCTTGTTTTACAGGGGGTCCACAGGGTCAAGCTAGTGGAACCAGTCCTGGCGGTAAGTGCAAACAGTGTGGGTAATTTCCTGGTGAATAAGGGTCATTGTGAAAGGTGATTATTGTGTACTGTTCAGGCCACTAGAAGGAGAAAAGGGGGATTACAGTGTCCCGGAGGGCTGTGCCCAGGACAGCTTAACCAGTACCAACCCTGACCTCTGGGTGGAGGCACCCATATCAGAACCTAGGCCCCTTAACCTGCAACTAGCCAAGCAGGCAGGGGTAGTAGCCCTTGGAATAGCGCTACCTAGGGGTTACAGTTGTTTCAGTTGATCTTCCTCGAGATACAGCTCTTGCAGCAGGTTACACCATTGGGACTGTAGCCGGCAGGCGTCAGGACCCCACGGAAATCTTCTAGCTAGCAGTCTTCATCGGGGACCGCCTCCAACGTCGGTCCCGCCCCCAACGTCAGGCGTAGTACATAAGGAGGCGGTCCCGCCAGAACCTCCAGTTCTTTCCCGCCGTCGACTTGCATGTCTCGACCCTTCGGTCAGTGTCTAGTGCGCGATGTTTGGTAAAGTTCTTTTTCCGTTTCTTCATCAAGAAACTGATTTTTCTTCGGTTGTCTGCCATCTGATGTCCTCACCAACATCCGCGGAGGGCCATCCATCTAAGTGTGCCTGTGGGAAGCAAATTCCCTTCAAAGATCCACACTCGGCCTGCGTGCGGTGCCTAGGCCTGGACCACAACACCCAGGCCTGCCCCTTTTGTCAAGGTTTCAACAGTTGGACCTGGATCCATCGTCAGAAGGCACTCCAAGCTTACCTTCTGGAAGAAAGATTGAAGGCCATGGAACCTGCCTCCAAGGGGGAATCTTCCGAAAAAGCCCGCAGGCACCTCGAGAAACATAGGGAGAGGGTGAGATCTAGATCCCCTTCTAGGGCCTCAGACTCCCGCAGCTCTGGCTCCCGGTCCGACCGCTCTCTGTCCCGGGCCCGCTCTCAGCCTCCCCTGGTCGCGGTCAAGTCCTCCACCGGTTCCTCCACGCTGCAGCCTGTTAAGACCCACAGGCCTTCTTCTTCCTCGTCTAAGGCCTCGCCGAGGTCAGGGGACCACCATCACCACAAGTCTGTCTCCCACCACTCGGCCCCTGACTTCCGGTCGGTCTCCTTGCCTTGTCCCCAGCAGAGCCAAAGGGCTGACCTTGTTAAGCGGGCGTCGTACCGGCGTCGGCCCACCAGCGTCGGCCAAGCACCACGGTCCCGGGACCCGGCGACAGCTGAAGCCGCCCGTCGCCCGGTCAGGCTCTCACCACCGCGGACGCCGGCCGGGGGACCGACGCCCGTTCCAGCAGTTGGAGGAACCCCAACACCACCTACCGACGTCAGCCAGGAGGCGCTTACAGAGGAGGAGTCTACCCAGCCTGAAGACCAGGCGGGTGACCCCAGTCCTGTTGAGCCCCTGAGGGAACCCTCTCCTGAACCAGAGACCCCCAGGGTGCTGACGCCAGGACCCGACGACCGGTCACTGGTGCCCGGCCCGTCGTCGGGCCTGAATCTTGCTGAGGTGAAGGAGTTATTTACCTTTTGGTGGGACACCATTAAAAAGGACGTGGTCTCCACACCCTCTCCTCTTCCTCCTCCTCCTCCACCCGTGACTCCACCGGCCCCAGTGCCCCCCACTCCATCTGGGGCAGCAGGCCGAGTACCTTCCCCCAGGATCCTGCTCAATCTCCTAGGGGCAGACCATCGCATAGGAGGAGACCTCCGTCTAGATCTTCTTCTGGGTCACCCAACCCCAAGAGACCTAGAAGACACCGCTACTCGCCGTTGACGGAGGACTCAGGATTGGACATCTCTGACAGATCCAGATCCCCTTCTCCTATCAGCGTCCCCTCTCCGGACCCACGTGAGCTCCCGAGATCTCCTCCGGATGACCCATCGTTCTCAGAGATTATGAGGCATATCCAGGAGAACATGGGCTGGGACGCAGAAGATCTTGACCCCGAGAGGCTACGCCTTGCGCGTTATCTTCAGCAAAAGGACCCAAAGGCTGTGGTGGACACCTTTGTGGACGTCACCAAGGCAATGTGGAAGCGTCCACACTCGCTCCCGGTGATGCCGAAGAAGGCTGACCACCTGTACAAGGCCCCTAGGGAGGACCAGTACTTGGCATCTCATCCTCTGGCCGATTCCCTGGTCATCACAGCCTCACATGACCGGTCCCAAAGGCCGCAACATCTGAGCACCCAGCCACCAGACCCAGAGTCCAAACAATTGGATGCAATGGGTAGGCACACGTACGCAACTGCGACCTGCGCCATTAGGTCCCTCAATTATCTTACCCACATGGTGCAGTTTCAGAATGCCCTGTGGGAGCAGGGACAAGAGATGGCAGAAAAGCTGCCAGAAGGTGAGCAGAAGGAGGAGTTACTCCAGCTCCTCCGCCCGGGTTCAGACGTAGGAACCCAAGTGCTTCGAGCTGCGTATGACTCCGTGGACTCCTCGGCCAGAGCGGCAGCCTCAGGCGTATGCCTCCGGAGACACTCATGGCTCCGTGTCTCCAGATTTACCCCAGACGTCCAGAAGAACATACTGGATGCCCCCTTTCACGGCGAAGTTCTCTTTGGTGAACCCTCGGAGAAGGTCATCACCAAGCTTCAGGAGGCTGGGAAGGCTGTGAGATCTGTCCAGGCCATGTACAGATGCAGGACTGGTTCCTTTCGTAGGAACCAGAGCCGTTTTCGCGGCCGGACCCAGAGGCAACAGTTTCGTTCTGGCCTGCAACAGAGGGGCTCCTTTCCTCGGAAAGCCCAGGGCAAGTCGTCCTCAGGCAAAGGCCAACGTCCCACCAAGTCGGCCCAACCTGCAGGACCCACAGCCGCCACAGCATGACTCCTTCCCGGCCCCGGCCCCTCAGGATCAACGGGATACCAAGGTCGGGGGTCGCATTGCAGACCACCTGCCAGGGTGGCAGTCGATTACCACCGACAGGTGGGTACTCCAATTGGTCGAAAAAGGCCACTTTATAGAGTTCACAGACAAGCCACCTACAAGGCCTCCCTTGCTTTCCCACTATTCAGGTCAGCACAGGTTGCTCATCAGACAAGAGGTACTCTCATTCCGGCACAAAGAAGCTGTGGAGTCGTCCCGGGGAACCAGAGAGGAACAGGTTACTATTCCCACTTCTTCCTGGTTCCAGAGAAAACAGGGGACCTCTGTCCAATCTTGGACCTCAGCGACCTCAACATGTCGGTCGCTTACAAAAGATTCTGCATGGTGACCCTCCAGGGCCTTATACCCATGCTGAAGAAGGACGCATTTCTGGTGTCCCTGGACATGCAGGACGCCTACCTGCACATCCCCATAGCTCAAGCGCACAGGAGGTTCCTGCGCTCCGAGTTTCTCGGCCACCACTACCAGTTCCGAGCGCTTCCTTTCGGGCTGTCATCGGCCCCCAGGGTCTTTACCAAGTGCATGGCAGTCGTGGCAGCGTCTCTAAGGAGAAAAGGCCACTACGTGTTCCCGTACCTGGACGACTGGCTTCTCATGGCTGCCTCCCAGGAGGCGCTGCTGATGGCTATCCAGCACACCCAGGCTCTTTTTTAGTCGCTGGGCATACTTATCAACTATGAGAAGTCCCTCCTGGTACCGTCTCAGAAACTGCAATTCATAGGTTCAGTTCTGGACACCGTCCAAGGGAAAGCCTTTCTTCCCATGGACAGAGCGGAACGCATCAGGTCCCTTATCAGGGATCTTTTGGCAAAGAAGACCGTCCCAGCCAGATTGGTCCTTTGCCTGCTCGGACATATGGCTGCGGCTATTCCAACCGTCCCGATGGCAAGGCTCCACATGCGGGCAGCCCAGTGGATGCTCAGAGTGCAATGGGACCAGAAGCAAGACCATATGCAGCAGCCAGTCAGAATCACGAGCGCCGTGATTCGGGATTGGCAATGGTGGTTAGACCTAGGGACCCTCTCCATGGGGGTCCCATTCGTATCGCCATCCCTGGAGGTAATCCTCTCCACAGATGCCTCAGGGCTGGGGTGGGGGGCACACCTGAACGGGGTGAGGTCTCAGGGTACATGGACTCCTCAAGAAGCCCATCTCCATATCAATATTCTGGAGATGAGGGTGGTCCTGTATGCCCTGCAAGCCTTCCAGTCGGACATTCCACAGAGTACTCTTCTGCTGCAAACAGACAATATGGCAGTGATGTATTACCTCAACAAACAGGGAGGCACACACTCCTACCCCCTCTGCAGAAAGGCCATGAGAGTGTGGGAATGGATAATTCGACATGGCGCAAACCTGATCCCAGTTCACGTTCCGGAGTGGACAACACGGTCGCAGACAGCCTGAGTCACTCACAGGCCAGAGTCCACGAGTGGGAACTTCTTCAGGAGGTGGCAGAGGATCTTTTTCATCGATCGGGCACTCCAGAATTGGACTTGTTTGCTTCCCCATCCAACGCAAAACTGCCCAATTTTTGCTCGCTAGATCCAGGGCCTGGTGTTTTCTGGTGAGATGCGTTGTCCCTGTCCTGGGCGGGCAGATTCCTCTACACAATTTTTTCTCCCTTCCCGTTGATCCAGAGAATCCTTCTCAAACTTCGCAGGGAGCATGCAACAATGATCTTGGTAGTACCTTTCTGGCCAAGACAGATTTGGTTCCCCCTCTTGACTCAATTGTCCCGGGAACCTCCACTTCCCTTACCAATCAGCTCCCACCTGCTGTCTCAAGAGGAGGGTTCGCTAGTCCACCCAGACTTGTGCTCACTGAACCTGCATGCCTGGCTCCTCAAGACATAGCCATTCTGCGACACGGGGTCTCGCAAGAGGTGGCAGAAGTCCTTTCTGCTGCCAGAAAGCCAGCAACGCATGCTACATACGCCATGAAATGGCATAGGTTTTGCCTGTGGTCTCAGGCATGCGGCCTCTCCCCTTTAGACTGCCCAGAAAAATTAGTCCTGGAATACCTGCTTTCCCTCTTTCATTCGGGTGTGGCCTACTCCTCAATTAAGGTTCACCTCTGTGCAATTTCAGCCTACCATTCTCCTATAGGCCAACACACAGTGGCACAACTCGACACTTCTCGTGATTTTTTGAGGGGAGTGCTCCACCTTAGACCACCCATTAAGGATCCCGTCCCTCCTTGGGACCTGCTTTTGTCCTGGAGCAGCTTCGCTGCCACCCTTTGAACCTGCACAAGTGCGAGAACTCGTTTTCTGTCATGGAAAATGTTATTTTGGTTGCTGTTTCTTGGTGAGAAGAATCTCAGAGCTCATGCCCTCATGTGTAAGGAACCTTATTTGATTTTTCACCAGGACAGGGTGTCCCTGAGGACGAATCCAAAATTCCTGCCTAAGGTGGTCTCAGCCCTTACCCTTAATCAGGACATTGATTTGCCGGTGTACTTCCCTAAGTACACCAATAGAGGAGAGGTGCTGCTTCACACCCTGGATGTTCACCACTCTTTAATATATTACTTGACCAAGACCAAGCAGCATCGCAGATCCAAGCAGCTGTTTATTTCTTTCGCTGAGAGGATGCTGGGCCAACCAGTCTCGAAACAAACTCTTTCTCGCTGGCTTGTCCAGTGCATTTCCTTTGCTACAACAACAGGCAGAAGCCCTTCCGGGTACCGTTAGAGGCCACTTGACAAGGGGTGGCGCCATTTTGCAGCACTGAGAACGCCCATTTCGGCCATTTGTGCTGCAGCCACCTGAGCTCAGTGCACACCTTCATTAGGCACTACAGCCTCGACATCGCCTCACGGCAGAGAGCTGGTTTCGGCCTCACCGTTCTGCAGGGCCTCCTGTCCTAGAATCAGGACTTCCCAGGATCTCTGTTCTAACCTCCTCCCTAGAGCGTTTCTAGGCGCTATTGCTTGGGAATCAGTTCTAATGGTGTAACCTGCTGCAAGAGTTGTATCTCGAAGAAGATAGTACAGTTACGTAAGAACCTACTGTAACAGCAGATCTTCGAGAACAGCTCTTGCAGTAGGTGCCTTCCAGCCCACCATTCCCCCTTGGAGGAGGTAAGTCCTAGCCTATGCTCCAGCAGATTGTCCTCAACCTTGACTTTCTGATGGCGGGTCCTCGGTCTCCTCTTCTGATGTCATCCAGCGACCGGAAGTCTCCGGTGGGAGAACTGGGGATTCTGGCGGGACGCTCCTTATGTACCGCCTGGCGGTAAGGCGGGACGGCTTGTCGGAGGAAGCGGTCCCTTTAAAGAACTGCTAGCTAGAAGATTTCCGTGGGGTCCGGACGCCTCCCGGCTACAGTCCTAATGGTGTAACCTGCTGCAAGAGCTGTTCTCGAAGATCTACTGTTACGATAAGTTCTTACGTAACTGTACTTTATTGTACATAAATTGTGTTCTCCCCTTCCCCTTCCACCAGTTCACATCAGTAAACAAGACTTGTTTTCTATATGGCTTACCTGGTAAACCAATTTTCAAATAAAGAAAGAAAGAATTGGGGGAGGCTTTTTTTTAATGCTTTCTTTCTTAGTCTCATCCTTTCTGCCTCATTCTCCCCCTCTCCCCTGCAGTATAACTTTCCCTTCGTTGCTTCAGTAACCTTGCCAGCACTGTCCTTCTGCACCATCCCCAGATAAATCAGCAGCTAACCACTTCTGTGATGGTTTTACCCTGGGTAGCACCAGTCCCTTTGTGGGGTCACGTAATGTCAGTCAGTGGTCAACTGGGGATGATGGCTATCAGTTGTGCTCACTCATGTTGACATCGGGATGCACACATGTGTAGGATCCCTGCCACACACCAGAGGGAACAGAGAGGGCTAGTGTCAGTACAGTTCCCATGCCAGGGGGCAGTTTTACAGGGGCAGCTGCTTTTGGCCCCCCTGGAAATATGGTACGTCTGACTACACTGTGCTAGGTCTCCTGCCACCCCAACATGGGATCTCAGGCACAGGATACATACCCTGGTCTCCCAAGGGGCAAGCAAATGCTAATTTACTAGGCCATGAAACACAGCATCCTCTGCAGATTGACTATGTCTGCATACGGAGGATTTTGTGTATTGTTGTCTCACAATAGAACGTACTCTAGTTGGAAATGAATCTTACTTGTCCAGCCCAGTTGGTTAAAGCATGTGTTTCCTTAAAAAGATCCACCAATATAAATTCCACTGCCCTTGCACCCGATGTATAGGTGCCTTACCTACACAGCAGTAGTATAAGGTGAAGATGTACCCAAAGAATTCATCAGAGAAAAAGTTATTTTGCTTGTAAAAATTACTAAACCAGGTCCCAAGGACTTCCCGGGGTTTTTTTAGGCCACCCATGCTCCACCCCCGTGCTCACTAGCGTGATGACAAGATGCTAGGGAGAGCGCGGGGGCTCGCTCCATTATAGTCGATGGGCACCAACTTTCTGATTGATTTTTAATATTAGAATGGCCGCTTTGCAATGAAGCATGGACACTGGTCCCAGCTAACAAGAGGCCTTGTTGGTCGACCCAGGTGCACGTTCATTAAAATGGTCTTTAAGCGCCATTGAGCTGCAGGAGGGCGAGCCCATCTCGCCTAACATCTCATCATCATGTAGTAGCGCTGAAAACAGGCATGGTAACGCGCTGGAAATCCTGGGACCTGGTTTAATACCTGAGCCGAAATAACTTTTCTCGCGTAACTTCAGGCACATCTTCAAATATACTACTGCTGTGAAACTCCGACACCTATAAATCAGGTGCAGGGGACAATCTTAGTGGGTCTCTTTAACCACTTATCAGCTAATTCTTTTCAAACTGGTAGACTTCTAACATATTTGACAGCACACAAAATATTATGAAACTATGTAATTCTCTGGAATCTAATGCATATTTCATGCATTGTACACTTTATTCCCTTTCAACTTGGCATATATAATTCTGTACAAGGTGGATAGCATCCAGCAGCCCTGGACCATTAACTTTTAAAGAACAGGTCGGATATATACATGTGTTTCAGGCTTATTTTATACTTGGAAATAGCTGCTTCATTTAGTTTTTCCACTTACTGTGTATTCCCCTTTTTGTAAGCGATTTCCTCATGTCTGCAGACTACAGTCTTCATCTTAGGAGCAAACCTCGCTGATCTCAGACTTTAGGTGTTTTTATGCACTTTGCTGCTTGAAGCAGTTCTTCCCCTTCCGTGAGTGGTGGACAGCCATTGCCTGCAGGTCCGCACACAGCAGCTTTGGAGTGTTGTGGGTGAGCTGACTCCCTCTCCTGGCCCAGATGCTTGTTTTTTTAACTCCCTTCCCCCACTGGCTCCTCTCTTTCTACCCCAGCAGCCCTGATCCTAGTTCAGGTGTCATTTCTTTTAATCTCTGTTCCTCTGCCTGCTCCCTCCCTGACAACTTACACACACACTCTGACCCTAGCAATGCTGCAGGTGGTGGGGGGCGTCCACAGTGGGGCAGAAAATGCCTGCAGTGTTTCAGCTCTCCACTGCTGCAGCATCTCTGGGCAACCATAACCGTTCAGCTCTTGCAGCACCCACACTCCTGAATCTGCACTGGTGCAGCCATGGTTCATCGCTCGCACTGGTGCCACAAGGTACTGTAAGTGTAAACACACCCTTTGCCTCACCCATCTACTTCCATTCCAGACTTAACCCTCAGTTCAGCCTGCATAGAACCCATCGGAGCACATCAGATGAGTAGTCTCGATATCACAACTGGGTAACGAGTGTGTGTGGCTGTATTATCCAATGGGGATCCACCTATTTTTCCCGCTGTCATATGTTCTGCCCAATCCTTTTGGGATGTGACCTGTAATGCACATTGGACCCTGGGACTGGATGCACATTAGCAAACTACACCCCATACAGACAGCAGGCTAGGCTGACCAGCCAGCACTCTTCACAGCATTGTGTCGTTCATGCTGTGAGGACAGATGTTGCTGGTGCTGCCTCAATAGTGGACTGGGATCAGACGCACCAGGGATCCAGTTGTTCCTGAAAACGAAGAGATGATGATTATTGAGCCAAGGTGAGGATTACAGTGGGTGCTGCAGCTGCTTTAGGGATCTGAGGTGCCAGAATAACCATAGTTCATATATTCATTTGATTGGACAGAGTTGATTCTGCCTCCATCGGGGTCAACAATGGGCAGGGTGTGGTGTGGTGTGCTGTGGTGGAGGGAAGAGGCAGCTGGGGGAATGTCATTTTTTTGTTTGTTTAATTAGTTTGGCTATATTAGTCCCATACATGTATACCTGCTAGCAAAGATAATCTAGGTACATTTAGGCAGCCCCCCTCCCCAATTCCATTGCATTCTCTACAGAGCGCCTGCAGCCCCGTTCCCTACTTCACGTCATAATTATGCTGTTTTTAGGGACGTGGCTGCAGTGCTCGGCAGCCGCTCGGCTCGCACACAGAAGTTATGAACCGGGCTTTTTGGAGGTAATAACCTTTTTATAAATCACCAAAAAAGTTGAAATATGGCTAGAATAGCTCCTAGGGCGGGCAACTCCATGTTATGGGTTGCCTGCCCAGAGCCAAAACTGGTGTCGGCTGCTCCTTAAGTGTCATCCAACAACAGCACTTGGTTAAACATGGATTTTGTGACACTACTGGCTATGCTAGGTGGGTCCTAGGCTGCAGTAGATTGCACAAGTGTATCAAGTGAGTCGCTTGCTGTGAATTAGCCTGTGTAAATCAAAAAGAGAATCCATTCCGTAAATGTGCAGGCTATGACAGATATTGAACGTACAGTGTGGTTTTACATTTGTAGCCAGTTATCAAGGATTATGGCATGATTAATATCTGCAAACAGACTGTACTGCCTTGTCTCTTTTAAGGTGGTTTTCTGTCAGGCGGCTATTGTGTGAGTTGTTCAGTCCTCTTCCTTGTGTTCCTGTGCCTCATGAGTTTAGTAGCACTTCTCGAGGCAGTGCCAACTACATTCACCTCTTTGAAATTTAAATCCAAGATGACTGTCTGGCATGTGATTAGGCTCTGCTGTGATCCTTGCCAAACAATATATCATCTGATATAGAATTTATTTTTTGGCATCTTACCGCTCTTTATCACTGCCGTGTTGTGTCTTTCTTTGTTGTTTTCATCACCTTGCAAGATCCAAAGTGCAGCAGGTAATTCACAAATTATAAGTCAGGTTTATGCAAGTTTCTTTATTGCCCAAGCATACGATTGCTTCTGTGTGTGAACAGTTGTCACCAGTTTAGATTCCCAGTTTGCTTGTGGTTTATACCAGTGTTTTCTCAAACTTGTAACAAAATTGTGTGCTTTATAGTCTAGTTCGCAACGTACTGGCCTAGAGCTTTAAAAACTTAGAGTGAGATTAACCCTTCCAGTAGCAGTGTGGTGATTTATAATAACATTGTCTGCCATTTTGAAAGTGGAAATAACTGTCCCTGTATTTCTTGGGCAGAGGGCTGACTAAAGTCAGTGCCTAGTCCTCCCAACATAAAGAAGTAATGAAAGAATGATTTGTGAGGGATTCCCCTGCAACCTTAGCAAGATGTCCTGCTTGCAAATAAAACTATAACCAGGGGCCCTAGTTCTCTGCGGCACTTCAGTCCTGATTTCTGCAGTAGGGCTCCTAGGCTTCTCTATGGCACTGTTTGTTTATTCCTCTGGCATGAATTGCTTGTTCCTGCAGCAGAATGCAGGCCTGCCATTGGCTAAAATATGATGTTATTTCATTAATGACATCTGCTGAGTAGGGCTGCGCGAACCTCCCGAAGTTCGACCATGTGAACTTTGACCCTCGAACGATGTGGGGTTTGGCCGAGTTCTTGTGCCAGGAGACTAGTTCACTGTGGTTCGCCCAGTGCAATCATTAAGGTGGACATTGGAAAATGAGATGGTGGAAGAGGTAAGAGGGAGAGGTGTTCTGTATACACATGGCCTCTTGAACCCAGAGCTGATGCAGTGGCGGTGGGAACAGCAAGTGAACATATTAAACCTGTGGCTTACGCAGGGAAGCCATGGGTTTAATATGTTCACTCACTGTTCCTGCCACCACCACATCAGCTGCAAGGTCAAGAGGGCATATGCATAAAAAGCACCCCTCTCTCTCTTACCTTTCCCACCATCTCATTCCGATCCCACAGGGCTTGACATATTTTTGCATCAACTATACCTGATCATCACTTTTCGACTTCACAGCTTACCTTCACCTGCTTCTCCAGACCTCTCAACTGCAGCAGTCATCTCTGTTTCTCAGGCTTCTGCAGCCTTCTCCCACATCCCAGGATAAAACGTTAGCTGTCCTTCTGGTATTGCTTAGAAGAGTTGCCATTCCCCCTTGCTCCCTGTGTCCAGCCACAGCAGTCCACCCATGGTGAGGGCATGCACTGTTCAGAACAGTCTCCCGCGTCTCAACTTCAGTGCTCCACTCTTCGAGGCCTCCATTATTATGCTGTTGGTGTTGAGCGCGTGCATGCATATCAGCTGACTCAGTCTGCCTGTCTCATCCAGTATCTTGCCTCTTGCTGTTGGCTGCATTGGACCAGGGACTCCTGAGCTACATGCTGCCGCCTATGTAGTCATTTAGGGCACTGCAGCCAAATATCCTAAGTCATGTTTAAGTTGTGAACTGCAGTTCATGGTTTGACTGGTTTGCCTGGTCTACATCATTCAGACCATGGTGAACCAGTCAAACCAAAAAGTCCACCTGTTTCTCCTGTTAGTTCGCCACAGGTCTGAAAGAATCAAACGCGTGAATTTTGAAGTGTTTGATTCTTTTGGAGAACCAAACTTGCAGCCCTAGTGCTGAGCATAGAGGATGGTCTTCAGGATAAACAGAAATGAGCCTAGCACTGGTAAAATGCTACATTTTAATGTAACATCACCAATAACAATGAATTCCATGGCACTACATATATTCTGCAGCAAGCTGCAAGTTCTGTGTCAAATACCATGGCCATGTAAGCACAAAATTCCAGGGACCTTGACTATAAACTGAAAAATACCAGTTGTAAATTTGGGAGGGGGAGACTGCAGTCTTCCAAAGAGCACAATTAACTTTCTTTTGGCACTGCATAAAATAAAGTTTAGAGCAGTATTTCAAGTTAGCAGTAAACTTGTGCCCTATACCTTTTTTTTCTGTTGTAGCTTTCCCATTATCTCCTGTCTTGTGCAGTAGTTTTTCCCTCCATTTTGAGTATGCTTAAGCAATGCATTTTTTTGAAGTAACAAAACGAGCACTCATTATAAATATGGCTCGATCCAAGATTTTATCATTCTTCTTTGTTATTTTTGAATACCCATTGTTTAAAGCAGCAGTATTGTCTATCAGCAAAAAAAAAATCATTATATAATTTTTGTAGTAAGAATGTATTTCTCCTCAGATTCATCATCAGCTTTTTTAAATGTTCTGTTTTTTATTTTATTTTATTTATCCTTTTTGCAAACAACCATACAACAAAGTACACACAGTGAGATGAGATAATACCAGTTGTCAAAAATCAACACATGCTTACAAAGAAAAGTGATGGACACTTCCCAATTAGGTACTACATATGGGGAAGTACAGTTACAACAGATACTGAATGTGAGAAATCGACATTACATATAGCCAAGGGAATGTCAAGGGGACTGGAGTTTCCAGTCAACAAGTAAGAAAGGATACCCTATTACATGACCACGGGTCTACAATGCCCTCTCAAACTATAGGATGGACAAATATCCCAATCTTCTCCACTATTCCTAGAAAAAAAACGAAATCAGCTCACCTCCACCTGCAAGGCTAAAACAGAGTTTCGTTTAGAAACATAGACTTTGACGGCAGATAAGGACCGCTTGGACCATCTAGTCTGCCCATTTCCCTACCTACAGGATAGGCCGCAGATCCTAGTTAACCAACAGCCTGTTTCTTCCTACCCCCCCACAAGAATTGCCTTATGTCTGTCCCATGCATTCTTGAATTCTCCTACAGTTTCAGACCCCACAACCTCCTCAGGAAGGCTGTTCCATGCATCCACTACCCTCTCTGTGAAATAATACTTCCTCACATTGCCCCTGAACCGCCCCCTTCTATCTTTAAATTGTGTCCTCTTGTTCTTGCACGTCTCTTTTTCTGAAAGATGCTACCCTCTTGGACTTTGTTGATTCCACTGAGGTACTTAAAAGTTTCTATCATGTCCCCCCTTCTTTCCTCAAGGGTATACATATTAAGCTCCTTTAGTCTCTCATCATACAGCTTCTTTGCAGACCCTGCACCATTTTAGTTGCCCTCCTCTGGACTGCCTCTATCCTGTCTATGTTCTTGCGGAGATGGGGTCTCCAGAACTGGACGAGTACTCAGATGGGGTCTCACCAACTGTCTGTGCAGAGGATAACAACTTCCTGTTTTCTGCTGCTGATGCCTCTCCCTATGCATCCCAGTATACCCCCAGCCCTCCCTACTGCCTTCTCACATTGCTTGCTAACCTTAAGGTCATCTGATGATTACCCCCAGGTCCCTTTCCTTTTTTGTTGTTGTTACTACCTCCCCCATTGTGTATTCTTCCCCTGGGTTCTTGTTTCCCAGGTGCATTATTTTGCACTTCTTTGCATTGAATCCTAGCTGCCATACTTCTGACCATTCCTCCAACCTTGCCAGTCCCTTCTCATCCTTTCCACGCCTCCTTGTGTATCAACCCTGTTGCAGATCTTTGTGTCATCTGCAAAAGGCGCCTTTCCTTTCAGTCCTCTGCAATGTCACTGATGAAGACATTAAAAAGGACTGGACCCAATACTGAACCTCACGTGCACCCCACTAGTAACCCCTCTTTCTTCAGAGTGGACTCCATTTACAATTACCTTCTGTGTCCTGTTGTGCAGCCAATGTTTACCCAGGCTACCACCCTGGGACCCACTCCCAGGCTGGTTAATTTGACTATTAATCTTTTGTGTGGGACTGTGTCAAATGCTTTGCTAAAGTCTAGGTAGGCCATGTCCACAGCCCTTCCTGGTCTACTACTTTGGTCACCCAGTCAAAGAAATCTATTAGATTCGTCTGACATGACCTTCCCGCTGTGAACCCATGCTGTCTTGGGTCCTGTGCCCCACTGGCCTCTAGGTACTCAACTATTCTTTCCTTCATAAGTGACTCCATCACTTTCCCTACCACAGAGGTCAGACTGACAGGTCTGTAGTTTCCTGCCTCTGTCTTGGTCCCACTTTTGTGAAGGGGAATCACATCCGCCTTCCTCCAGTCCTCGGGTACTACACCATCCTCCCATGATTTATTAAAAAGAGTAGCCAGTGGTTTCACTAGTTCCTCCTGTAATTCTTTTAGAATTCTGGGGTGAAGTCCATCAGGACCCATTGCTTTGTCCACCTTCGGTTTTAGGAGTTCTTGCAGAACCCTTTCTTCTGTGAAAGGACTGGGATCGACCCCCCTATCAAGAGTGCTTCTGTTACTTGGATTAGGCACTTCCCCCTCCTCTTTTGTGAATATTGAGCAGAAATATTCATTCAGTATCCCTGCTTTTTCACTGTCCCCCTCTGCCCACCCACCGTTCGTTCTATTCGGCCTCACTATCCCTCCCTTTGTCTTTCTACGCTCGCTGATGTACCTATAAAAGGTTTTATCCTCCTTCTTAACTGAGTTGGCTATCTTTTCCTCAGTTTGGGCCTTTGCTATTCTGACTTCCCTCCCTGCTTTCTTCTGCCTTAACTGGTACAGCTCTCTGTCCTGCTCCCTCTGTGTTTCCTTATACTTCCAGAATGCTATCTTTTCTTCCTGACTTTCACAGCCACCTCTTTTGAGAACCATAGTGGCTTTTTCTTTCATTTTGATTTGTTTATTTGCTTCACACAAAGGCTTGTTGCCTCTGTGATGGCAATTTTGATGATTCCCCATTGTTGCTCTACACCTCCTTCTAGCCTGTTTTCTAGTGCTTTTCTGAGGCACTCTCCCATCTTGCCAAAGTCAGCCCTCCTAAAGTCCAGTGCCCTCACTTTTGTATGGCTTGATTCTGTAGCTGAGTTTAACGTGAACCACACTGTTTGATGGTCACTTGTTCCCAGATGGCAACCAACTTCTAGATCTGAGATTCTCTCACTGCCCCCGTTTGAGAGTACGAGGTCTAAGATTGCTCCCTCACGAGTGGGTTCCAAAACTAGCTGTCTGAGGCCTGCCACCTGTAGGGCATCAAGAATGTCCCTGCTCTTGGATGTGGCTGCAGCAAATGTGCTCCAGTTAACATCTGGCATATTCACTGGCAAAATACACTGTGGCTGTGAGGAGAGCAGAATAGTAAATGCTGAACTAAAGTATTCTAACATTAATGAAGGTATTTCAAAGCTGAATAGCTTAACTAGTCACCAGAACCATACTGAAACAGATGCGCAGTCTGTAGAGATTATACAACTCATTATAAATGCGCCTGACTCTATTGGAATACGAAGCGCTGTATAGACATTAAGTAGAAAAGGAGACAAAAAATAAAAGGCAGCTGCCCACAGAATAGCAAACGAAGATTGTAGCGCAATAAATAAGTGTTCCATAGGGCATAAAACATCAGTACATTGAATTTTACAGAGAAGTCTTGTGGTCCACATGCTGGCAGGAAACCCCATATTCATAACAGGCACTACGCACTTCGTGAACCGATAGAAGCCAAAAACTGGTAGGGTTGCACGAACTTTAAATAAACAAAATGAAAGTCGGACAATGAGGTGTCCAGGAGCATCAAAGGCATCTGAATTAGTGCAGATCATACTCACAAAACCGTCATGAAAAGGATCAGTCCCTAGCTGCCGAATCCCTATCCTCGTTGTTGGCTGTAAGTTTTGCTTCAATTTGGGAAAGCAACTTGTCCACTTCTTTAGGCTCTGTAAAAAGATAGGACTGCTCATTCCAGACTAAATGAAACTTCGCAGGAAGCAGGAGTTAATGCTGAAGTTTAAGAGCCCTTAAACCTCGTGCATCATCGAAGGCTTTACAACGAAGTCGGTGCTATAGGATAGTTCTTGAAACAGCTGAGTAGTGGCTTCTCCATACTGGGGCTGTCAGTGCCTCCTCGCAATGTCAAGAGCCCAGTCCCTGTCCCCCACACCAGTGAGGATAATCAAAAATGTACGAGGAGAGTTTGAATTTGTTGGGGCCCTGCGTGGGAGATCCGGTACACTTTTTCAGATGAAAAGCCATCATCTTCTGAGAATCCTAGCTCTTGTGGTAGAAACATCTTTGTGAATCCCATGGGATCTTCCCCCTCTGCTCCATCCAGTAAACCAATTACTTGCACATTGTGCTCCCTGGCCTGATTTTCAACGGTTTCTAGCTGCTAATGGAGCATTGAATTTTCTTTAACAAGCTTAGCAGTTGTATCAACTGCCAGCAACATGGACACCTCAGACCATGCTGTGGTTTGCTCGCAAGCTTCTATGTGGGTTTCAAGGGTTGCCACCTTCGGCGTGAGGGTGTCAAACTTCCGATCCAGGTCCGGTACTGTACGAATCAATTGGGCCAGAGTGGTATTTGACTGTGTCTAGAGTAACTTCCCCAGTCGAACCATCAAGTGAGGGGTGGCTGAGACCTGCTGGTGAATCTTCTCTTCATGCTGCTGACCTTTTGGTTTAAAAAAGTCCATGCAGGCAGCCACAGTGTTTCTAGATTTGCCCATTTTCAAACTGCTAGTAGAACAGACAAGCAGAGGGTGGTCAAATCCGCTGAAGAAACCACTAATATAGGTAATTAAATAAGTGAAGTATTTATCTCCCTCAGGAGCTCAAGGAGAGCATGTCTTCCCCTTGTTGGCTACACAGCAGCGCCCCACCCTTTACTTAGATGTTTAAAAAAACTTTTATTACAAATTTTGCAATTAATGACTGAAGTCAGTATAATCAGTTTTAAAAATCTCTTCCCTTGAGGTTACCTTTTCACTGTACATACTAGATTCCTACTGTGTATGTATTACTGTAGTGCTGCTTACATAGAAACATAGACTTTGACGGCAGATAAGGACCACTTGGCCCACCCAGTCTGCCCATTTGCCTACCTACTGGATAAGCTGCAGATTCTAGTTAACCAACAGCCTACTTCCTGCCACCCCCCACTACAATTGCCTTGTGTCTGTCCCATGCATGTTTGAATTCCCCCACTGTTTTAGCCCCAACAACCTCCCCAGGAAGGCAGTTCCACGCATCCACCACTCTCTCCGTAAAACAACATTTCATCACATTACCCCTGAGCCGTCCCCCCATTATCTTTAAATTGTGTCCCCTTGTTCTTACACATCTCTTTTTCTGAAAGATGCTACCCTCCTGGACTTTGTTGATTCCCTTGAGGTACTTGAACGTTTCTATCATGTCCCCCGTCCTCCTTTCATCAAGGGTATACATATTAAGCTCTCTCAGTCTCTCTTCATATGGTTTCTGATGCGGACCCTGCACCATTTTAGTTGCCCTCCTCTGGACTGCTTCCATCCTGTCTATGTCCTTGCGTAGATGAGGTCTCCAAAACTGCACACAGTACTCCAGATGGGGTCTCACCAACTGTCTGTACAGAGGGATAACCACTTCCCTTTTTCTACTTATGATGCCCCTTCCTATGCATTCCAGTATCCCCCTGGCTCTCCTTACTGACTTCTCACATTGCTTACCAACCTTTAGATCATCTGATATGACTACCCCCAAGTCCTGTTCCATTTTTGTTGTTGTTAGTACCTTCCCTGCTGTTGCGTACTCTTCTCCTGGGTTTTTGTTTCCCAGGTGCATTACTTTGCACTTCTTTGCATTGAATCTAAGTTGCCATATGTCTGACCATTCCTCCAACCTTGCCAAGTCCCTTCTCATCCTTTCTACCCCCCCCTTGTGTATCAACTCTGTTACAGATCTTTGTATCATCTGCAAAGAGGCATACCTTTCCCTCCAGACCCTCTGCAATGTCACCTATAAAGATGTTAAAGAGGACTGGACCCAGTACTGAGCCCTGAGGTACTTCACTAGTGACCCCCCTTTCTTCGGAATGTGTTCCACTCACTATTACCTTCTGTGTCCTGTTGTGCAGCCAGTTTGCAACCCAGGCTACCACCCTGGGACCCACTCCCAGGCCGGCTAACATGATTATTAATTTTTTGTGCGGGACTGTGTCAAATGCCTTGCTAAAGTCTAGGTAGGCCATATCCACAGCCCCACCCTGGTCTATTACTTTGGTCACCCAGTCAAAGAAATCTATTAGATTCATCTGACGTGACCTTCCTGCTGTAAATCCATGCTGCTTTGGGTCCTGTGCCCCGCTGGCCTCTAGGTACTCAACAGTTTTTTCTTTCAGAAGTGATTCCATCATTTTCCCTACCACTGAGGTCAAACTTACAGGTCTGTAGTTTCCTGCTTCTGCCTTGCTCCCACTTTTGTGAAGGGGAATCACATCCCCTCCTCCAGTCCTCAGGTACCACCCCATCCTCCCATGATTTTCTGGTGGTAAACAACACAGCATCGCACTAAGATATTTGATTTATTCATAGTGGCCGTGGTAAGTGAGCAGGAACTTTTATAAAATTCAAAACCACATATCTCAGTTCAGAAATGAAATCAAATAAAAAGAAGAATTGTTGCATTAATGCTTTATTTTCACAGAATATATACTTATTAAACAAAACTATATGAAGAAATGTTTTGCCGCTAACAAATCTTACCAATTTGGTTCACTTTTCTTGTTACTAAAATGTATTAGTATGCAGCAGACACTGCTCCCTCATCTGATGGGACAGTGGGTGTACAACAACAGCTGAGATTACTAATGAAACCTGCACTGAACAGTGTTCGAAATATATTTTAAAATGTGAAACAAAAGTGTTAAAGCAGTCTCAAAATGGAAAATGAAGAGCATTGTACAAGACAGGAGGTAAGGGGTTGCATTAGCTGCGTGCAGAGTGTTTAAACTTCACTATGTGTGGCACTACACAAAGTGGTCCAACTTCTCATAGCATAGTGCATAGCGCTAATTTACACAGTTCTTCGCCTGGTAAAGTGGGCACTCCAACAAGTGAAGACTATGCGTAGTAGCACTTCACTGGTGAAGGTGTCGCTTTGCATAGTGCCTGCCAGTCAAAACTACACATGGTAGCCCCTTCATTGGCAAAGTGTCATTACATGTATTTTTTTTTTATTTACTGTTTTATTTTTAAAAAACACCCATGTGTAGTATAATACCACCCCCTCCTACACCACCATTTGAAATACATTTGCTACCCCACCCTTGTTGCACCCACCTCCTTCCTCACCCATTTCCCAGCAAAGCAAGTTGCTTAATAGTAAAGAACCCTTCCAGCACCCCAGTGACAGTCACAGTTTGAAAAAAATCACACTTCGTCACCGCCACTCACCCCAGTCCCATTTAAATAACTACACCTCACACACCCACTAAAACGCAGCATCCTCCTCCTCCATATCTTTCAAAGGATATACAATTTAGGAAGAGTCAACTTCAAGAGGCAGTGCCTGTAAAAAAAGAAAACCTTCCCCTGCAGCAGCTAGTCTCAGCAGCCATCATCAGTGATTCACTCTCACTACGTGAATTGGTGATGATATGCTAATGATAACAGCTGACTGGTCAGCATGGTCAGCCAGTCCGTTGTTACTACCAGCTTGTCATCACTAATTCATTCAGTGTGGCTTAGTGATGATGGCTGGTTGCCAGTGTGGGGGATTTTGTTTTCAAAGGTGCTAGAAACATAGACTTTGAAGCAGATAAGGACCGCTTGGCCCAAAGTTGAATCTTCATTGATTGTGTATCCTTTTGTGAAGAAGAAGACGAAGAATAATCATTTATATATCACTTTTCATACACAATGCATCCCAAAGCGGTTTACAAGCAATGCTAGACTGGTAGTGAAGTGATTGACCATGTAGTGGCAGCCATTTTGCCTATCAACACCCACACACAGCCTTGGGCAGTTGCATGAACCAGTTTTATGGGAAGGGGAATGTTGGCCACGTCGGAGGGTGCTTGGTGCCAGTGGGTGTTTGCAATGCACTTACTTGGATGGGAGTGGGTGTGGGAAATTGTGATTATTCGAATAGGGACTGGCACTGGGAGGTGGTGACAACTGTGCAATGTATTTTTGTTTTCTTGTTTTTTTATCATCTATGCCTCTATAAAGTATTTCAGCTGAGGTGGGAGGTCTAGTGGAAACTGAAAATGGCATTCTTCTGTGGACCAAGCCTCTGGGCACTTAGCTGAGAGTTGCCTTTGTGTAGGTCCTTTTCCTGTCCTGTAGAAGCCCCTTGATTTGCTTAACCATCAAAGGGCTGGGCCTCCTTTCATTTAAAGAGGCTATGTTTTGGCCATAAACAAATGACTGGTACACCCAGACAGCACCCTGCTGAGTAGTCGACCACCTGATGGCCCTGTGAGTAGTGCTGTGCGCTCCCATGTTGGTGACCTGGGTTCGAAAGCAAGTCCAAGAAGCCAGTTGGGCGATCCTGAGGGCAGGGTAGGTCCTGCCACATGGCAATGCTCCCATTCAGGGAGGGATGACATTGGATTTGAGTCTGCTATAACTCACCAGTTCCCAGTTGGGGGTAAGCTTCTTCTACTCAGAAATTTGGTTAGCTTTGAGTGAGGTTTTTTTTTCTGTGTGATCTCTATCTTTTAAAATGTGTTATTTTTCCATCTCTGTAGAATACTGTATTTCCCATTGTTTTTAGTGTGCAGTCTTGTAACATATGTAAATATCCAGGAGTAGTAAATGTTATTTATCTGACTTTTGATTTTAAAATATGTAACACAACAGCACCTGGTGCCCAGTGTCCACAAAATTTTAAATAAAGAATCCTAAGAATGTGTGTTGGCTAGGTCAGACGTGTACGCAATGTACAGTGTGGTTTGTGTATGGTGGTGGGCATGGGCTTCAGTCTATGGGAGTCAGTCACAGAACAAGACAGGACTCTGAGAATGCACATGCAACTTAGGTATGTTGCAAATTTTAACTTCAATGGTGACACTGCAGTGAGGTTAGGAACGTTGCACTATATGTAATTGGGTGAAATTCCTGACTTTGACACTTCTTTATGTGGCAGTTTGCAGCATAATACCGCCGCTTCCCACACTGCCAGTTGGAATACATTTGTTATCCCCCACCCGCACAGCACTCACCCTCCCAGTTTCCCAATTGTTTAGAAGTTAAAAAAAGTAAAAACACTTTTCCCCCATCACAGACTCCAGAACTCAGTCTGCACTGCAACCAGTTTGCACAACTCTTCAGATGCTTGAATGGTTACCTTAGTATGCTGCCATCACTCAGTCTGACTCACTCGGGTATCTTGAGGTCCGAATCCCACTAGAGCCTCTGCTCACATTGTACAGTGTCCTTTTCCACAAGGTAAATTACCAGCCTCTTTAGTCACATTAAAGACTACGTTGATTTAGATATAGTAGCTTTGTAGGCTATCTCTTCAGAACTGGATCATAGAACTGTCAATTTACCCCAAGTTATCTATACCTTAAAAGACTCAGTCACAGAAAGCATGAAGTATATAAAATGTGTGTTTCTGTAGTCTAGAGTCCTATTTTAAATGTTGTGTTTTATTACATTAAACAGCTCAATGCATCAGGTGCACATTAAAATGAAATGCAGTTCAGGAAAAAAACAGTCTGCAAAACTGCAATTAAATGTCCACTCCCCAGGTAGTACCACATACCCCGTCACAGTCACAGATACATAGGAAAAGTGACCCACTCACCCAGGTTTACTCCTTCAACATTTTTTATTTGTACATAAATATGTGATAATTTTTCTATGGTGACATACATAGCAGAGGTACGATTACTATTTTTACACAACCCTCCTATTTATATGTCACTTTGGGCAAATATGGGCCTAATGAAGCTGTTTTTTGAGTAGATCTGTCCTTCTTAAAATAAGAAAAACATTGTATAACACAGGGCATGCATATATATAGATATATATATATAGTTATACGCTAATCACAGATTCACTTTCCACCCTGAGTAAGGGGCCGTTTTGCCGTGAAACGTAGCTGGTGTTGTATATGTATGAATAATAATCCTAGCGTTTAATAAAATAAAATAAAAATAAATAAAAAAATATTGATGGAATAAACCTGGGCAAGTGCGTCATTTTTCCTGTGTCTCTATTACTGTATTCTTTGACCTGCATCGTAGCTGCCTACTCCATAATTTGAGGTTATTTATTTTTTAGTACACGCAGATGACCCTGATCTTTCATAGTGCCTCATATCCCACATTATTACACACTAGTCGACAGTAACACATGACAAGACAGAAATTCATCGGTTGCTGATGCCGACTAAAGACACATTGCACAGTGAACCCCTTTCTTTATTAAATGTTCATGTTTTATTTACAGTCAGACATTGGGGCTGCAGTGTGTCCTCTGCCCTCTTCTACTCTTTCCTCCCACAGTTCACAGTTGTACCACGAGGTGCATCCACCATGAGGGAGCCGGTGATTTCATTTGTGGCTCCATGCTCTTACCCAGCTTGACTTACCCTCGCTGCATGTCTGCACTGTGCTCTGTCCTGCAGCCCACCAGTGCATTTTCCCCAGTGGCTCTAAACAAGGATAACACTAGATTAGAACCATGACCGCACAATGAGTGTCAGCTTTGGCACTCATTTTGCCAGCCTGCCCATGTCAGTCATTCCTGCACTCGTCACACAAAATGATGAAACATTGAATGCGCAGAGAGAGAGGGAGTGCGAGCGGGGAAAGGCAACAGACATGTGACAGCATAAAAGAAAGCTGTCCACCATCTAATCAGAGGCCTGTATTCCAGAAGGCAGGTAGGGTCAGGGTTGGACTGGCCCACCCGGATACCTGGAAATTTCCAGGTGGGCCCCCCTCAGTTGGGTAAATGGTTACCTTCTGAACTCTGAAAACTTTTGCATTTATCATCTTTTTTCTAATTAAATGGGGTATCTGGGACACTGTTGATAAATGTAAGATGCAAATACAGAGCTAGTGTATCAGATTAAAGTGGAATATTGATGTGAGTGTGTCAACCAGGGCCCTCCTCTATTGATTTTCCAGGTGGGCCCTCTGTACCCCAGTCCAACCCTGGGTAGGGTGGAGTGTGGGACTGCAGGAGAGGAAGACCAAATAAAAATAATTTGGACTGGCGGTACAACCTAGCGATTAGAGCAACGAGCTGTGAATGAGCTTGCTTTATCCAGCAGACTTGGGTTTGATTCCTACAACCTCCACTTGCATACTGTGAGACTCTGAGCAAGTCACTTAACCTCTCCAGTGGTCCTGGGTCACCCCTGAAAACAGGCAAAGAACAAAAAAGAAAAAAGGTACTCCAGGCATCAGTCACAGTTGGGAAGGGGATCAATAGGCTGAGACAGACTCTTTAAAACCTAGAAAAATTGTGTATTTAGTATACAAGCAACCAGAAAAATTCAATGTAAATACCCTTTTTACAGGCGTTGATAGAGCCTGTAGGCAGCTTATATGGAGCACTGTGTACTTATATACATTAGCATTTGAAAGAATATAAGTAGTACTTTTAACTTCAGTTGTGACTACTTATTTTCCTCCTAGCTTGTATTATGTACCAAAGTGCTTGTAGTTCTTGGTAAGAAGTGGGGCCCTCTTTAAGATTTTACCTGCATTCATCTATCGGACTGCTTTAGTTTCAGAGTATATGCACATATAAAACAAATTCAACCTTGGGCCGGCCCGGTGGTGCTGAGGGTTGAGACGCTGGATGCCACACCTCGCGCTACACCGGCGACCCGGGTTCGGGAATGAGCTCAGGATGCCAGGGGTCGGCCAGGGAGGAGTGGATGGAACATCCGTGGGACTGCTCTCCTCTCCTGGGAGGAGCGGGAATATCTTAGCAGTTAGTGGTACCGGTGGAGGCAGGTGCACTACAGGCCACAGAGACCATGTAACAAGGGGAACATTGGGCAGCCATCTTCTGGACATGGGTGGGAGCGCTCACGTAGCAGGCTGGATGACATTGCACGTCCCACGTTCAGGGGGGGACCAAGTAGAATCCCCCCCCTCGGGGATAGGCGAAGGCATCTCTGCCCCGGACCACACTCCCTAGACCAGGCGCTTTCCTCTCCAGGTCCCTACTGGCTTGGCCCGGCACTCTATACTATAGATAGAGCACCCCCTCCCCAGGGTCTCAGATCCGAGGGATGTATCGGGTCAGAGCGAGGGAGAAGAAGGGTCTCAGGTGGGAGCTAGAGACCAGAGGTAGAGGATGCTGGAGAGAGTTCCCGGGGGGAAAAAAGAATTCGAAACAAAATGAAACAAATTCAACCCAAGTATCAGAAAATAATTTTCTGAGTGTGAAACTGGTTTGCTGATACTCAGATAAAACCATCAACTCAGTCACTACAAATATATTCCACAAGGTTTTACCACTGAACTTTTTCCAGAGTGTTACTGTCATCTGGAATATGATTTCTATAACTGTGCCTCATATATTCCATCAACTGCAGTGAACAAATTCAATTTCCACTTCTAGACAATTCATACTGGATTGGGATTATCACCTTATTTTCACGCAGGCGCTTAGGGCAACTGAATAAATACATTCATGCAGTTTAGTGTAGCATACAGACATCAGTCAGGACAGGTACTGTATACGGCTTCTTCAGATCATTGTGTAAATGAATGTAAACCTCTTGTTTCAAGTTTAAAAGTAAAGCTTTTTTTAGTTCCAAGGTTAAACATGAAGAAGTTCGGCTAAGTGAAAGCACCACAACATCATAAGATGCTGAAATTTAATAAAAATAAAGCTTTAACACCATAGTGCAAGTAAAGGGATGAGCACTGAATTTGAATTGAAGTGTAATGTCTGTAGAATGTAGCCAGTACTTGGGCTAGAACTGGTAGGCTGTCAGACTCTGGAGCTAAGTCACCATTGTGCTTGTGTAAACCCCCCCCCACCCAACTCCATGGAGCCTCAAATTCAGCTACCTTCAGCGTTTGCTCTCTTTGGCCCCAAAGGACTGTGAGTTTGTGGAAGGGGACTGAAGGAGAGTTGCAGGAGTGAAGGAGGAGGCAGGATATTTTCAGCATCTCCACACCAACACAACTGTGGCTTCCGCCATACATCAAAGATGGCCACCTGCCATCAATGGCCGAGCATGACCAGTGCTCACAATGGTAGCAGGGATTCCCTGCTGCAAGCTCCTAGCATACCAGGCAGCCAGCGCAGTGATGCAAAAATCAAAGTGAATCAGAAACGAATGTTTATGGGCAGGAGACATTTTAAAAAAAAAAGATTTATGGGGCCAGTGCCCCACAACAACGAAGGGCATGGCCATCTTAGTGCACCCTGACCCCGACAACACTGCACCATACCATCAGCCAATCAGATTGTAGAACCTATAAAGGGAACCACAGGTAGCTCCTGGAATGCAGGAGTGCTGTAATATTTTATTGTGAATTGTGCCAGTCATCAGTCAAACCTCCAGCCTGGCGCCAGAGCGACTGACAGCCCAGTGGACCAATGGGGAGCTGACATTCCCCAGTTAACAGCATGGGCTGTTCCAGGACCAATTCAGTCTTAGTGTGTCTGCAGTGAGAAGCAGGCTGGTGGTGTATGCTGAGAGACAGCTGAAGCTGTGCTGCTGTAGCAGAGGCAGACTATACATCTGTCAGAGACAGAAAGGAGGCATGAGAAGCAGAATCCCTGATACAGAGAAAGGGAGATAATCACGTGCACACTGCATGAAAACAAAGCTAAAGGCTGCAGCAAACGAAGAGACTTGTGCTGTGCTGCAGCCAGAGATTGTGACTGAAACTGCCTGACAGGCACCTCATCCAGGATTGGTTATTGCCACCACTCAGTACTGGATGCCAGGACATGCTGAGTGGGACTGATAGACTCAGGTATTCACAGGAGGAGAGCTGCCATGTGACACAGAAATTTGCTATTGACTGCTGTAATCAGGACAGGACTGACTGCATCAAAGGCACAACCAGAGCGCCCATCAACACCAGATCCCGTCACAGATGGGAGAGAGAGCATGAAACCAGCCAGAAAGTGACTTGCTGTAAACTGCACCAGAACCCTCTGCAAAGAAGATCCCTGGTCTGGGAAACTCAGGGCTTGCCCTGCAGCAGAAACCTGAATCAAGAGGCCATCTCACAGGTGCAGGGTGCCTGACTGCGATGCTGATGACCTGGATTCGGGAATGGACTCGGGACGTCAAAGGCCGGCCAGGGAAAAGTATTTAGCGTCCTTTGTACTGCTCTCCTTCTCCGGGGGGGGGGGGGCGGTTAGAGTGTCCAGCACTATGCGACTCCTGGTGGAGGCTGAGGAACCTCCGTGCCTGCACCACTTAGGATGGGGGGGCAGGGTGGACGCTGGACATCATTGCATGTTCCCATCCCCAACTAGCACGCAAAAAAATGCGGCTGCAGACGAATCATGCCGGCGCCGGCGCCGGTCCACGCTTTGTGGTCGGGACCCTCTCTTCACCCTAACTGATAGAAAAACCCACCGGGAAGCCAGTGTCCCCACCTTGGGGGGGGTGTCCCAGTGTGCAGGCTGGAGGAGGGGGTTCACTGACAAAAGGCGGATATGGCAGGACGGTGCCCAGCGGATGCCAGTTGGCACCCCCCCCAAAAAAAAAACCTGAATCAAAGCTGGGAAGCATTTAATGGACAACGCCATCCTGCTGGGAGTTACAGATGCTCATCTGGGGTTTAAAGCTTTTGGAGTTGGGGTTTTATTTGCCACAAAAGGGAATTCTGTTTATTTGTTTAAGTGCACTATCGCCAGTAAACCATGTGCAATATTATCAGACCTACACCATATCCATAGCTGGGCACCCAGTGAAACAGCGGAAGAAGGGCACTGTTGTGAGCTGAGCCTAGAAGGGCATGTGTATGAAGTATTATTTGGCTGTGCCTAGAAGGGCACAGAAAAGCACACTTTTATTTCATTTGGGTTGGGCCTGTAAGGGTGCTAAAGAACCAGCAGGGACTGCAAGTATCAGTCCATTGACTAATTCCCCACCCCCCTTTCCTTTAAGGGCTTTTCAGTCCCTCATATTTTTTGTCTGAGCATTTACTGTTTCAAGTGATTAAAGTGACAGATTGAATGCTTTTTGGGGTAACCATTATTGCATTGTATGGGTTCGTAGGTGGGGTGATCCTGTGGGGGGGTACTGCTTTCCTTGGAGTTGTACCATACTTACACCAGGCCCACTTAAAGCTTTCTCGGATGTGAGGCACTGCACAGTTCATATAAACCTTGGCTACAAACCCTGCAGTCAGGAGTTATCGATAACCCACGCCTCTTATGGCAGGGGCAGTAACTGCAATATTAACAGCCACCTGATTATACTTGCTTTATCCTGAACAAGCAATTCATTTATCACAAAACACTGGTGGTTTTTAAACAAGCAGCGATGTATTTCAGAATAAATAAATCTGATTCATGTTTCACATTTGGTGGTTGGAGCTGATTTCAGTAATTTGTCGGAATACTTGTGGCTGTATTGGTATGAACTCCTCCTGGTTTTTCTTCTGCTTTTTTGCAGGTTTGGGAGGCCACACTGAAGTTTGTTAGCTTGCTCTCCGGCACTGGCCGCGGAGATATTTAAGCAGAAATTCATAGTAATACCTGTTGCCCATTCAACAACAACAACTCTGTGGATAAGGAAACACATATTTTCATAAAGTTGTTTATGAAAATTTCTGCTTGTATTGTAAGGCATCATGTCACACATTTTGGTTGGTTTTCCCATTAGATCTCTGAAGCTAATTAGGGTCGGGCCTGGCTGGAGCTGGAAGGAAAACGTCACCAGGTGCTGAAGGAAGGGAAGTTGGTATCTCTGCAGGGGACACTCTCTCTGCTTGGTTATAAGGAACTATACTGGCACCCCAGCGTGGTATTAGTGGGATACTTCTGTCATGAGATGATATATTTTGGGTGAATTAATAAACTGAGGTCCTATCTGCCAGTTCTGGTGGGTGTTTATGTAGATGTTAAAGGTTGTGGCACTTCTTGAAGAGAGAAGGAGAATTATCCCACTGTCCTGGCCAAATTCCCCCCCCGCCCAAAATCCAGCAACAGATTAAATACAAATGGCGTGGTACCTACTGTATGCTTCGAAAATATGAGACAGAAAATAAAAGACCTGTTTATTGTATCACATTTTTTCCAGGATCTGAGTCTGTCTGTTTCAGTAAAGTGAATGTATTTTAGAAAATACTTATTTTTATTAATTGAGTTTTTGTTTACCAGGTAGGTACACTAGACAAACGTTTGCCTATTTTTAGGCACTGCCTGGGATAGATCATGTCTTTATTTTTGAATTGGAGAAGCACATGGCTCTAAAATACTATACTCTTGTGTGAAGTGGGACTTTCAGCGCAACATTTATGTTTATATTTATATGTAACCCCTAGATGGCGCTATCCCAGGGGCTACTACCCCTGCCTGATTTGCCACTAACAGGTTGAGGGGCCTGGATCCAATGGCGGGTGCCTCCACCCAGAGGTCAGGGTTTGCAATAGTTAAACTAACTTGGTCACAGCCCTCTGGGACACTGCAACCCCCTTTCTTCCCACTAGTGGCCACACATATATCAGAATTACCTTCACAGTATACACTTACCCCAGGTCTGGTTCCGGCACTGGGACCTCCTGTGAAATGAGATACAGTGCAACAATCACAGTACAGTACTTTAACATAGACAAATACCTCAGGCAGTATAACTTTGCTGAAACAAGCAGCTCTGATTTATTTAGGGGATATAACAGGACAGGGGAAATCAGGTTAATTAGCTTATCACTCTAATAATTCACTTATGGCTCTGTGCAGGCCTATCCCTATCAGTTACTGTCCCTGGGTACCCAAGCCCTAGTGGCTAGTCCAAACCTGTGGCAGCTGGTAGGGGCCTTTCACACAGAGAAAAGGAGAATTAAACAGTCAGCAGTACAGTAATTCCATTTGGATTTAATGTGGCAATTCAACAGGAGCGACCCTGAATTAGTACTCACGACCTCCAAATAAGATAGGGTCCTTCAATGTCAGCAGGGCTCACTTGAGGTACACAAACCTCTTCACACATCCATATAAAAGAAAGCACTATACCAGGCAGGCTGCATCTGTATCCCGATCGCATTACTGCACAATACCCGGAGAACACACAGCAGAGTCAGTTCCTGACAGACCGAGTGCAATTTTCAGCAATTCCTCCAGTCTTCTACAGGGTGAGCCTGGTTTCTACTCTTCAGAGATCCTTTGATTCTTTTCACAGGACGGATTCAGTCCTAACAAGCTGTTACACAAGCTGCAGACCGAACTCTGGGCCTTACACACGTTTTTGACTAAAACTGCACACTGAAAAGCACAGGGCTCCTTCCTTCTTCACTGCCAAAGCTCAACTGAAACTCCAACCGACAAAACCGGCACTTCCTTTGAGTTCCTCCCAGTTCTTGACTGGATTGGCTGTCACACAATAGACTGCTGCTGTTGGTCCAAAAAGGCACTGAAGTCTAAACTACATCTCCCAGAGTCACTGCCCATACAATCCTCTTGTGGCTGGCTCAGATTATGAGCCCAAGTTCTGATTCGTCTAAGGCACCATTTTAGAGCTAGCTTACCCCACACTGATTGGTCCAGTTCAGCAGTTCAAAACTAGAATGGGGAACTAGCAGACACAGTTCTGACTGCAAAGAAAGCAGGTTAGACAAACTGTATTTTCATTATTACTCTAAATTATTTCTGGCAAACAGTTACATCTTTCAGATAGGTTCCCTTTGCACTCCTAGTGACTGCAAAAATGAAGTGAATTGGCAGCAGCTCGAGTGGTACTCAGAGAAGCACACAGTCCCCCCATACAAACTAATTATGTCTGCAAGCAGACAGCTCTTAAAGAGACAGTACCAGAGGCTCTAAAAACACTCACTGATAAATGGCTTAAACGCCAAACACCATTCAGGCTTGGAGCATTCAAGCAAGCTCCTGGAAGTCTTTTGGGAACCCCTATTTGCAGGGGGGTTACACCCTTCCTGGCCTGGGAAAGCTTGACGTCCGCGTCAAGCAAGTACCCCCATAAGTTTTAACTGCAACCATATACATTTGCATTAGGCTCACATGTAATCATCAGTCAATATATCATTTTACCAAGAATACATTTCTGAAACATTGCAGTCAGTGACTCTTTACACAGTATTACACACACATTGTACCATAACTCAAGTTATTACCTCTTGTACATGAAACCTGAAGAGAGGGGCCCTTCCCTATCAGTTACCTTGGGGCTGGACGGGCAAGGGCACCATACTTAGAGGGCAAACACAAGTAACTTGTAGCACTGACGCCAGTTTGGGCAATGAGCTCGGGCACATACACCCTTTATGGACAACATTGAGAGGCAAATCCACAGGCCTCCCAAGGAATCATAACTGAGGTGCACCACAGGCTTTACAGCTTGACCAGTCTTTCTAGGGGAAACTGTTACAGTCTCTGCACTCTGAGCCTCATTTTCAGCATTGTCCTCACTTGTCAGGGAGTCTCCATGGGGGTAGAGAGGCTAGAACTTGGGGCACTTTCAGCTCCAGGAGTTGCAGTTTCTGAGTCCACAACATTTGGCTCACATGGAGAGCTTTGACACTGGCAGTGGACTGTCAGGGCACTCAAAATATTTCTTGTTCTGGTGTATCACCAGTCTGCCCTAATCCATCATTTTCCTCCCTGAAAGCTCAAACAGTTCAACCATGCACAATGATTCCATTTCATCTGATCTGATGCTTTGCACTTCACTTTCTGGGAGCATTGTCTCCAGGGATGAAGCTGAGGGGCTTAGACAGTCCAGAAGGCCCAGCTCGTTTCCAGTATTGATTAGGATTGCCCAAACAATTGACTCAGTTCATAAGAAGGATAGTATTCAAAGTCACTCTCACTTTCTTCTGATATGGACTGACAGTCATGCTCAACTGGGACTTGTGGAGGGGAACACTTTAACTTTGCTTCTGTAGGTGCAGACTTTCTTGATCTTTTCTTAGCAGCAGCTGTAGTCACTGGTCCAGAGGGGCATCTTCTAGGGCTCAGACTCAATTAAGATTTGTCCAATGGGCAGTAAATGATTTCTATGCATTGTTTTACATCTTTGAATTATTCTCAGGCCTTACTTTGTACACTGGCAGATCATCTAGTTTGCCCACTACAATGTGAGGGAGATGGTGCATCTGTCAGCAATCTTGTGCTTGCCATGCAGTCCCAGATTTCTTAGCAATACCCGATCTCCTCCTGGAGTTCCTGTGCTTTCACCTTTTATCATACCTTTCTTTGTTGGCCAGATTTCTTTGGCAGCCATGGTTTGAGCCAGTTGGTACGCATGAGTTAGCTGGGCCTTTAACTTTGCACATACTGTAAATAGTTGTCAGCTTGAACCCCATCAGGAGAGACCCCAAACACACATCTACTGGTAGTCGAGCTTCTTCCAAACATCAGGTGGTAGGGGAGAATCCAGTGGCATCACTTTGGTGCAGTTATAAGCATGTACCAGGATGCTAATTTGTTGGCTCCATCTAGGCTTGTCCTTTGGGTGCAGGGTGCCTAGCATATCTAGCAAAGTGCGGTTGAAACGTTCAGGCTGTGGTCCCCTGGGGTGGTAAGGAGTGGTTCTGGACTTTCGCACCCCACAGAGAAAGCATCTCTTTGATCAGACAACTCTCAAAGTCTCTCCTTCATCAGAATGGATTCTTTGTGGAGCCCATAGTGAACAAAAAGTTTTCTAAGTACTTTGGCCACAGTGGATGCTTTCTGGTCTTTGGTAGGGAAAGCTTGGGCATATCTCGTGAAATGGTCGGTGACCACCAGCACATTACTGATATTTCTTTGATCTGACTCCAAACTCAGAAAATCAATACAGACCAGCTCCATGGGTGCACTGGTGGTGATGTTAACAGGGGGCAGCCCTCTGGGGCAAAGCTTCCTCTGTAAGCAGCGACTACAAGTTCGAATGTGTTGCTCCACATCAGCCCCCATCTTAGGCCAATAGAATCTGGATCTCACCAAGTCAAGTGTTCTGTCTATACCAAGGTGCCCCATGTGGTTGTGCAAGGACCTCAGTACTGAGTCTCGAAGGCAGTGGCAGCACTAGTTGTTGTTTGTCTACTTGTCCCCTCTGTCTACTGTTTCTCTGTATAACAGTTTATTGATCAGTTTCAACTTAGGACCTTCTTTGTATAACAGTGCAGTTCTCAAATCAGTGGAGCGAATTTGGACACATCTTTTCCTGCATAGAGGGCTTCTAAAGCTGCTTTGATCATGGGATCGCGGGATTGAGCCCGCGAATACTGTCATTGTCCAGCTGAGGCAGTGCACCAATGTCTATTGCAGAAAGTGGCAACAAGGCAGGTATGCATTCTCAGAGGCTCCCAAGCAATCCACCATGCAGTCCACTGCGCCTGCGGACATTTGTTCCTCCCTGTCAAACTTCCGCAGAGTGCCCGAATGTCAGGTTCTGCCAATCGGACCCAATCATTCTGGGGAACAGGCCTCCGGAGAGAGCATCAGCATCTATGTGGTTCAGACCTGCTCGTATTCGAGAGCATAGTCATATGTAGATAATGCAGAAAGCCACCTATGGCCAGTGGCATCCAACTTAGCTGAGGTCTGCACATAGGTCAAAGGATTATTGTCGTTTTACTAGTATTTTAGCCCATACAAGTACTCATGGAATTGGTCAACAATAGCCCACTTCAAAGCTAGAACTCTAACTTATGTACAGGATAGTTCTTTTCGGATGGGGTCAGGCTTCTACTGGCAAAGGCCACTGGTCTCAGGCCATTCTCGTGCTCTTGTACAACACAGCCCCAACCCTTGCAAGCTAGCATCAGTGTGCAGGACGTAGGTTTTCTTGGATCGGCATAGGCCAGCACTGGAGCATGGGTAAGTTGATATATGATCTCATGAAAAGCAGTCTCACAATCAGGAGTCCAGCGGCCCCAAATACTTCACTCGGATGAAAATACACTCTTTCAGTCTTGAGGGACGCTGACTTTTGGTATTTTTTGTGGGTTGGGGATACCCTTGAGTAAGGTTAAGTAAAGGCGGATCACTCTTGAATAGTCCTTGATGAAGCGCCGATAATAACCACAGAATCCCAGGAATCTTGCAGTTCTTTTAGATTTTTGGGCTGTGGCCAGGTGGTCAAGGCCTCAACTTTACTTGGGTCTGTCTATTCCTCGGTGGATACTATGTGTCCCACATACTTTACTGATGTTTGAAAGAATTGACACTTATCAATGGACAGTTTAAGGCCAAAGTCCTCCAGTCGGTCCAATACCTTAAATAATCTGCTCTCATGTTCCTCCAGTGAGCTGCCAAACACAATAACATCATCTAGGTATACCAGGCACTCTAGTAAGTTCATGTCCCCACTGCACGCCCATCAATCGTTGAAAAGTGGCTGGGGCACCTGAAATCCCTTGAGGCATCCTCATGAATTCATAGAAGCCAAGCGGACAGATAAAGGCCATCTTCTCACGGTCCTCTGGGGCCATCGGGATCTGGTAGTACTCACTGCGAGATCCAGCACAGAGAACCACTTGCTCCCGCTAGGCAGTCCAAGCATCCTGAATGCGGGCATTGTGTACTGATCAGGATAGTCCCGGTTTACAAGGTGCGATAATCCACACACATCCTTACTGTTCCATTCTTTTTCCTCACTACCACAATGGGGAAGCATAAGGGCTTGGATTCTTGTATTACACCAGCAGCTAACATCTCTTGCAGATGCCGTGTCACATCATCTATGTCAGCAGGTGCCAGGCGCCGAGACCTCTCACGAAATGGTCTCGTCATGCAGCCGGATATTGTGCTCAGCTCCTTGCACGCATCCTACATCCCATTCCTTTAAAGAAAACACCTGGTCTCTCTGGGCAAGCTTCTCACTGATCCTCACTTTCCATTCAGCTGGCAGCGGGAGTCGCCGAAATCAAACAAGTCAGGCGTTACTCTGTCATTCTTCCTTGAACTCTTGCTGCTGGGTAGCACTGCAGTGTCTGCACAATGCACATTAGCCAGGATGCAACCTCTGTTTACTCGAATGTCTCTTTCAGACACATTATGAACTTGGACCATTACCTCTCTGGCATAAGCATGGGCTCTAGCGGGCAAAATACTAGGCTTGACCAGCAGTCCCTCTGGCAATTTTCCATCGCCTGGTGCATCCAACATTAATATTTTATTCTTAACATCCTTTCTGATTTGGACCTCTCCTGTAAGGTACACTGGGCATTTGCGCCAGGATCAGAGACTCAGGATCCTTCTTCCATACAATTCCGACCGGTTCCTCTGGTTCTGTTTTTCAGCATCTCTGTGCCTCATAGGCCTTCTTAATTAAAGCCGGAACTCTTAAAGCTCTACTAGTCTTTGACCCTGTTTTCATAACACAACTGTGCCAGCCTTCCGAACATATGAGCATTTGTTCCAATCAACAAAGGGACACCATCATACAGTCCAGTGGGGGACACACTAAGGCTAGGGTCTCTACTTGTTCGCCACTCCAGCCACGGAGGTGGGGAAAGACAGCCAAATTGGATATACCCGGAATAGGGGTAGGCCTTCTCACTTAACCCCATACATGCAGTCCTTCTAATGGTTGTAAGGGTACGCCTGACAAATGCTTCTGATACCAATCCTGGAACATAATTGTCACTTGGGAGCCACTGTCTAATACAGCTCTTGTAGACACTCCATTCACGTTTACAGTGGTCTCCATGGAGGGACCCACTATTCTGGACCAGTCTGGAGAGGCGGTAGTGGGGCCTGGGCAACTGACCTTGCCACAAAGGACGTGAATTAGCATTTTGGTGCCCTCACTGGATCATGTCGTGCACCTCTTAACCACTGATTTCTTCTCCAAGCTCTCCTTGTAGCCTATATGCAACTTTGTCAGTGTCTTTGGGACTGGTATCTCTTTTCATGTGCCCATCTTTCCACAATTATAGCAAAACATACTTTCTGGAGTTTGAGCTGGCCGAGGCGCCACACTGGGAGCCAGGGCGGGGTATTACTAACTGGAAACCTGGGTGCCATCTCTGTCTGCGTGATAAGCATTTGGAGACATCTCGTCAGTTTCTCCACTTCCATGGTCAAGGAATTGAGTTTGGAGCTGTTATCAGCAGGAGATACATGGGTGGGTACCCCCACCCCATAGCAGATGCAGTCGGATATAGGTCAGGGCCCGCACTTGCAGGCGTGGCTCTTCATAAAGGGACTGTTTTGAATTCCGGATCTCTCTCAACAGTTCGCCCCCATTGTGGCATATCTTTTCCTTGTCAGAGCACTCATTGACTGTCAACCTCTGCCCTGAACTTCACTTGATGGGTCACCCTCAGTCACTGGTCGTAGCCAGCTGTTGGTGCAGGTACCTCCGAGGTCGCCTTTTCTCAACTCCCGAATTTCTCTCATTAACTCATCATAGGAGGTGGGGATTCCAGTCGATTTGCCAGGCGAACTGAAGCAACAGCAGTTCTGAGAAGGGGCAGACTTAAGGATTCTGTCCAGTCTGGTTCGTCCAGTTCAATCGCTGGCAAACTACCCTTTCTGAGGCATTCTTGCAACAATTTTTCCAGCCGGAGACATACACAGACAACAACTCCCTTGGTACTGTTGTGCATTTCTTACTCTCCACCATAGGTCCTCATCAGAATCTGGGCTCCATACACATTCTCCAAGGCCTCAAGATAGGCCTGTGCAGTCGCTTCAGGGTTACTGGCCGTTTAGCACGGATGGTAGCCAGGGCAGGACCTCGAGGCTCTCACTAACCCTCTTCGCTGGCCTCCGAGCATTGCCATTCTAGCACTTGGGGGCAACATAGTCTATCCAGGTCTCCCAGTCATCCTCCCTTGGGGGTGGGAGGTGCCAGAGAAGATCCTCAACCTTCGTAAGAGTCGGGACTAATGGCAGGTGCAGAAATAGGAGTCTGCATTGGTTCAGCCACCATTACGGGCACTGGAGCAGGAGAGGGTGTTGGGGAGGAACACCCCAGGTGGCAAGAATAGTTTCTTCAAGTCCTCCACAGTTTTCCTCTCCCAGCAACCATTCAGCAAATTCTCCTCAAAAGTTTCAGATAGTGGTGGGGCTGATTCTCGGTCTTTACTGTCCTTAGTTATCACTCTCCAAGCAGTGAGGGCTCCTCTGGGGTAATGGTCTGTGGCACTTTGGAGCTATCTATGGATCCTTAAACTCTACTAGGGCCAGGAAAGTGTGGGTGAGCAGATTAGCATGCCGACCCACCACCACAGGGTTTTGTAAACCTTCCACCTTGGAAAGTACTCCCTGCACAGTGTCCGTATTGATACCCAGGGGATGTCCAGGATAAGCATAGCATTTTGGGGTCGATCTCTCCCAGTACACCACTCCACCAGCCGGTGCACAGCCACTTCTGTCGGGTACCCATTTTTTCTTAACAGTGGTTCGTAATATGGCCACTAGAGGACACACAATCCCAGCGGTGAGCCTCCAAGATGTAACCCCTAGATGGCGCTATCCCAGGGCTACTACCCCTGCCTGATTTGCCACTAACAGGTTGAGGGGCCTGGATCCAATGGCGGTGCCTCCACCCAGAGGTCAGGGTTTGCAATAGTTAAACTAACTTGGTCACAGCCCTCTGGGACACTGCAACCCCTTTCTTCCCACTAGTGGCCCACACAATATATCAGAATTACCTTCACAGTATACACTTACCCCCGGTCTGGTTCCGCACTGACACCTCCTGTGAAATGAGATCAGTGCAACAATCACAGTACAGTACTTTAACATAGACAAATACCAGGCAGTATAACTTTGCTGAAACAAGCAGCTCTGATTTATTTAGGGATATAACAAGGACAGGGGAAATCAGGTTAATTAGCTTATCACTCTAATAATCTATTTATGGCTCTGTGCACAGGCTTATCCCTATCAGTTACTGTCCCTGGGTACCCAAGCCCTAGTGCTAGTCCAAACTGTGGCAGCTGGTAGGGGCCCTTCACACACAGAGAAAAGGAGAATTAAACAGTCAGCAGTACAGTAATTCCATTTGGATTTAATGTGGCACTAACAGGAGCGACCCTGAATTAGTATCACGACCTCCAAATAAGATAGGGTCCTTCATGTCAGCAGGGCTCACTTGAGGTACACAAACCTCTTCACACATCCATATAAAAGAAAGCACTATACCAGGCAGGCTGCATCTGTATCCCGATCGCAATTACTGCACAATACCCGGAGAACACACAGCAGATTCAGTTCTGACAGACCGAGTGCAATTTTCAGCAATTCCTCCAGTCTTCTACAGGGTGAGCCCGGTTTCTACTCTTCAGAGATCCTTTGATTCTTTCACAGGACGGATTCAGTCCCAACAAGCTGTTACACAAGCTGCAGACCGGAACTCTGGGCCTTACACACGCTTTTTGACTAAAACTGCACACTGAAAAGCACAGGGCTCCTTCCTTCTTCACTGCCAAAGCTCAACTGAAACTCCAACCGACAAAACGGCACTTCCTTTGAGTTCCTCCCAGTTCTTGACTGGATTGGCTGTCACTCACAATAGACTGCTGCTGTTGGTCCAAAAGGCACTGAAGTCTAAACTACATCTCCCAGAGTCACTGCCCATACAATCCTCTTGTGGCTGGCTCAGATTATGAGTCCAAGTTCTGATTCTGGTCCAAGGCACCATTTAGAGCTAGCTTACCCCACACTGATTGGTCCAGTTCAGCAGTTCAAAACTAGAATGGGAACTAGCAGACACAGTTCTGACTGCAAAGAAAGCAGGTTAGACAAACTGTATTTTCATTATTACTCTAAATTATTTCTGGCAAACAGTTACATCTTTCAGATAGGTTCCTTTGCACTCCTAGTGACTGCAAAATGAAGTGAATTGGCAGCAGCTCGAGTGGTACTCAGAGAAGCACACAGTCCCCCCATACAACTAATTATGTCTGCAAGCAGACAGCTCTTAAAGAGACAGTACCAGAGGCTCTAAAAACACTCACTGATAAATGACTTAAACGCCAAACACCATTCAGGCTTGGAGCATTCAAGCAAGCTCCTGGAAGTCTTTTGGGAACCCCCATTTGCAGGGGGGTTACATATATTTCCTGGGTCTTTCATGGTTATGAGTACCTTTTTGAGTTCTTCGGGTGAGAGCACTGCAGAGCCAAGCTGAGCATTTCTGCACACAAAGGCCTTGAGAAGAAACTCTTATAAGTTTGAGACACAGGAACTGTGCATATTGTATAAACATGCTATCAACTTGAAAACTTATATTTTAAAAACTGGAGCTTGAATTTAGAATTCAGATGTTTTACTTTGTAGAAAATCAGAGAAACCCCTATGTGGGAAATGGACTACGTCAACTGAATTTAGACCCTCACGGTTTTAGAACTATTTGCATGATACACACTTTTATGGTTAAGAGTACCTGGAATGTATAGAAATAAAGCATTCTGACTGGCTAAAAATAATGTCACGATTTATAGTAACCAGTACAGATCCTCCTTCCCTAACCCACAGCGGAACATTTGTAAGTCATAGCAGCAGGCGTGCGCAGGAGGGAGGTAGGTGGGGAGCAGCAGTTTTGCTATGTTGATGACACTAGTTAGGCTGACTCATTGGTCCTTCTGCCTAGCACCATCACTAGTACAAGAAGGCTCCTTCCTCTTCCCTCCCAGGCATGCATACTGTTGATGTCACATGACAATGTGACTTGTGAACAGTGTGCTACTGGTTAGGGATCTGGGACCTTCTGAGTTAGCCTGGAATTGGACTGGTGTTCCACCCTTCCAGTCACGGCTCGGAGGTCAACGAGGGAATCCACATCAGATAAATATCCTTTTTGGGCTTGGAGAGGGGCAGTGTTAGGGAAGGTGAAGCTCAGTGAAAACACCATGCCAGCTGTTGGTATCATGCAAGGAATTGGCCACCTTTTTTTCCCAATCAGTATTTTATTCTTCATTATGAGAATGCCTGGAAGCCCCTCCCCAACCCCTTCACCAGCCCTGATGCAGACTTACCAGTTGTCTATCACTTGCCTAGGACACCAGTGTGATGGGTGGCCAGCCACATCGAACATGCGATAGTCTGGGTGCTTACATAGTGCAGACCATCTATTTTATTACTGTTTTCTCCCTGGGGCACACCAACTATCCAAAATGTAATGAATAGTATCTTCACAACCCACAGTAAATTAATACATGTTGAAACCGATAATACAGTTAATTCATCTATTACCTGCAGATCCTCTTCAGGAATTATCTGTAAAGAAAAAAATGAAAGCATAGTTATTGTAATCAAAGGTGCAATCAGGCCAGATTTTTTCATGTATGGCGGTCAGAACTGGTCCACTTGCTTGAGAAACCTACAGGAACAAGGGCCTGGATGTTCGGATGCGGCACTTGTAGCAATATTGCTGCCACAACATCGTCCCTGTAAATGCACCAGAATGTCTGGTTCCAATTTTCAGACTTTCTGACGCATTTACTGCAGTTTATTCACTTTAGGACAAAACAATAATACATGCGTTGCAGTTTTGGCGCATGTGTCATTTTTGACACCCCATCTTGCGGTACCTGGGTTGAGGAGTTAGACCACCTTTTCTGTGGACTAACAGTCTTGGCGTAAGTAATGCAGTTGCAACAGTCTCATGTTACAGATGTTTGAAAATCCAGTCCCAGCAATCTAAGGTTGCCTGCTGGCAAGTGGCAGTGGCCTTCAGGCAGCTGCTCAGAACACTGTCGTTCTTTGCTAACGAGTGCCAGCTCCCTTTTTGGTCACACTGATGTGGGCAGGTCACTGTTGTTTGTTGGCAGATGCTGAATCTTTCATGGTACTTGCTGAGGCATGTGGCATTTTCCTATCTGCCATCTCTCTTCTGGGATCTAAGGAAGTGGTGGGGTCTTGCTTGTTTTCTTAACATATGTCAGAAAGTCTTCATTTGTGTTTTTCCTTACTCTGTGCTTTCTCCTGGCCTTCCCCATTAGACCTCAAATAATGGCCCTACCCTTATCTTTATTGACAGCCCCAACAAATTACTTCCCATTGCGTGATCTTTCCACTTTCTGGGCAGGGGGAACGCTTGCTTCATGAAGCAGAAAGAAAACGCAGTGGTGGATGAGAGTGCCGGCCTTCATCCTGAAGTGTGGCAAGCATTTTGCCGTTTGTTTCCTCCAGTCTCACCCCAGAAATGTCAGCGCCTGTTGTTGCACAAGCAGACACCCAGAATGGTGTGCTGTTACAGCATCAGCCTGCTTCTACCACACCTTAAATGAGGTGTAGTTCTTTTGTACTGATTCATTGACTGGCAAGGGACAGTAATGTGCCTAGTCTTCCTGCCACACTCCCCTGGAGGCTGAGTGCGTCATACAGTTATAGTTAACAGTTTTAATGTCAGATTCATTAATTATTGGATTTACAATGACATAACTGTGAACTATAATTGTTTACATGGAAAAGACTATGATTTACTTGATCTATAAAATACATGGTCAGCCCTTGTAAATCACATATAGCAATAGCCCATATACCCTTTTTTGTCATGAGATCAGAAATCCCATAATTTGCAATTATAAAATGTCAAGAGGAAATCCTGCTTCCTGACTGATTATTACCTGTGCTTGAAATCTTTTCCATGCACAGGTAATGACAAGTTCCTAATGTGGGACTGCATCGAAAAGAAAACCAAAATCAGTGTGCCATTAGAACGCTGTTTTTTTTAAAATGCTGCCATGTTATTCCCTCGCCAATGCTGCCCATCCCAGTACTTGACAATGATCACTGAAACACTGGTGCCACTCTCTGACTCTGTCAGTAGCACTACACATTTAAACACATGGAACTGTGAGTTAAAAAAAAAAATGACTGACTTCTCCCAATGAAACATTCGAGGTTTCGCATGCCTGCTCCCCATGGTTTCTGCTGCCAGTCGTGCTCCCAATGCAGTATCACAGCATGTCTCTTCCTGCCATCTCCGAAGCTCACATCACTCTAAAAAGTATTTCTTATTTGTTAAAATGCAGTCCGCAAGTTAGATATTCACTCCTTGGTAACACTGCTCCTGCCATCAACATCAGGAGAGGTACTAAGGTCCGATCAGAGCTGACAGCCTGACATACTCTGTAACCTGCAGGATGCCTTTTGCTGCCACACTGACACACTATTTGACCTGCATCAGGACATCTTTTGACCTGACATGCCATTCAGCCTAACAGAGGATGCTCAGTGAAGGCACTGTGGAACGGCAGCTAGTCTATCCTAAATACCCCTGCTCGCTGCAAGCCTTCTAATTAAACTTAGATTTTATTTATTTATTTAATTCTTGGATTACAATTCCTCCATTCCTCATTCCCACTCCTCCAGTAAACTCCACTCCTTAACTAAGCAGGTGAGGAGGGTGGGAGTGACAGCCACTTGCTTCACTGTGGCCACATGGTCCGGGGGTGACCTCATGTTACCATAACTGCAAATCCCAACGAAGGGCAAAAGTACTCAAGCAATCACCGTACACAAACGTGGCATTGAACAGATTTTACCACACTTCTAGGGGCTGAAGGCACTGGGCCTGTGGACTCGTGCCTCAGTATGCCCCTGAGTGTGCGATAAAATCTGTTCAATGCACACCCTGTCGTGTCTTATTGCTTACTTGTCACGTCAGAAATCCCGTAATTCACAGTTGCGGTATTAGAGCTGTAAATTATGGCTTTTTAGAATGGCTGTGTTTGAGATGTTCCACTCATGGTAAAACATTTTGAGGTGAACAATGCCTCTTGATTTACATTCTACTATCAAGGAAATGGCTTTAGTCAAATGTGTGACAGGTTTAAGCACTATTAACAGTGTTTGACTCCCTTTTATACAAAATAAAATAATCCAACTGTAAATTACAAGACTTGTAGTTCCATCTTGGGAGGGGGTCTGTTGATATCTAGAGATCAGACCCCCTAGTTGGAATGACAGTATTGTAGTTCAAAGTTGCCTGTTTTTTGTTCTATAGGTATTATATGCATACTGCAGTCTTATCAAAAACAGAAGATTCCATGGTCTCAGTTTAAAATGTCTTCTATACTTCTGTGCTGTACTAAATCTTTGCACCTCCTTGTGACTGAATTTATTTTGTTCTATTGTAGAAGAAGCGGAAGCAGAGAAAAAGAGATGAAGATTCGATTAGCCTCTGCAGCCTTGACTCGGGAGTAAGTACTTTCATTAGTTATAAAGTATGCTGTCACTTATCAAATATTTGTAACTCAGCACAGTTACTTTAATGTGAGAAAAAAATGCTGTTTTTGACATTTAAGAATTTTTAACTCACTTGTAGCTTTAACATTATAAAACATCAATTCCAGGGCTGAAACTTCAGAACTTTTGTTTAGCAATTCTGTATTCTACTTTTCTGCTATACATGGTTTTAGGTAAAAACAACTTGTTGATGGACAAATGAATTAGCCAAGCTGACAGCCAGTGTTTTTTCAAATGTGCTAGTGTCACCCAGTGTGCTAGTGCTTTGATATAGTGTTGGAACTCTGTATTATGGACATACTGTTTTGTACACATTGGGCTGGGACCTATTTCGGTCTCTTGTTACTTTGCCAACCTCCTGAGGAGGAATGTTGCTAATCCACATTTTTTAAAGGTAGTAAAGATGTAATAGCTTCTTTCACATAAGGAATGACTGTGTGATAGTGGTACTGAAAACATTAGGGTTTTTTTTGTGTGTGTGTGCTCAGCCTATGCAAAATATTTTTTTTAAAAAAGGTCATCCTATAATGTTTCTTTTTTTCCACTAGTTGAAATTGATTGAGGGATGTGTGTCTACAAGATAAGTTACTTTCAGTTAAAACTGTGGTCTGAAGCCCTGGCCATTTCTAGATCAGACTGTACAGAATGTCAGAAACGTGATTCATTAGCTGCAGTAAGCTATATCAAATCAAATTTGTTTGGCAGTAATAATAAATGCAAACAGAAATGACTACTGCAGGTGTGCTTTCTAAAAATGGCTTGAATTAAATAGTTAACTTCTCGAGAGAGCGATGGATATGAAAGATATCTAAAGCATGCCTGGTAGAGCAACAGTGACACTTCCACTCACTGTGCTTGTGACCCGGCTTCAAGTACAGACTCTGGCCACTCGGGTGACAACCAGGGAAGGGAGGATTGAGTGTCCCAAGGACAGCTCTCCTCCCTTGGAGAGGGGAGACACTGCATCCAGCTACTTCACTGCCACCTAACGGATGCCAGGTGGCAACACAGTGGGTGCACATCGACAGCGAAAGGGGCAGCCACCGGACACCAGGTATGTCTGCTTCCTGTCACATGCATGCTTTGTGTGTATCATTGCCTACCTGCACCCTGTTGGAGAAAACCAGAGGGGTAAACCCCTGGTTTGCCAGGACGACACTGGCATCCCCTCCGGCCCATGTACAACCAGCAAGGCAGACCACCCACCACATCTGTGGTCCTGGGTAAGGACTGGATAACCTGTAGGTCAGTGACAGGGCTTGGTGGCCATCAGGAAGGGGGCATACTGAGGACTAGGAGCAAGCTCTGGGGGAAAATATCTAAATCTAGAGTAGACTGCCAGTAATGATATTAAATTCCATTTTTAATTATTTTTTCTCTTTGTTCTTTTTTTACTGCGTTTCTAAGTAATTTATATATGATTTGAATGTTGAGCGTGTTATTATAGTATGAGGTTTGGAAAGGCCTCTTCAGCTGCATGTCAAGGAAATGTCAGCATCTGCTATAACTGTTTTATCTAAAATAGACTCTGTATACTATGGAGACCTATATATTGTAAATGTAATAATTATTGTTTGAAGAACAGGGCAGAACACAGAAGGCCCTCACTATAATGAATGAAATGGGAGCTGCGGAACAAATTTGTTATGGCAGCGTATTAGTAATAGCGAGGGACATGCTTGCACACTATATTGTGGTCATGGTTCAACTAAAAAAAAAATAACTTTATTTATATAGTACTCTTCACGATGTATCGGAGCGCTGTACACTTAAACAATAATTAAAAACATAAAATATTAAAATACTGTTCAATAATTCCATAATCCTCATTACTCATAAAATAATCGGTTACAAGGTAGCACCAAATGCCAGTTGAAATAAGTGGGTCTTAAGGGCAGTCTTAAAGCTGTCCACTGTCAGGCACTCACGTACTCGACGAGACAGAGAATTCCACAGGGTAGGGGCCACAAATGAAAATGCTCTCGAACCAGATGTTTTTAGTTGTATCCTAGGAATCTCCAGCAATCCCTTGCCGGTCAAGTGGAGCAGCCGGAGGGGGCAGTAAGGATGCAGGAGATCTTGCAGGTAGCCTGGTTGCAGTCCATGAAGGGCTTTATAGGTCAGCAAGCCGACCTTGAAAGTGATCCGCCACTGAACTGGCAGCCAGTGCAATTGGCACAGCACAGGCGTAATATGACATACATAGAATTTGACGGCAGATAAGGACCGCTTAGCCCACCTAGTCTGCCCATTTCCCTACCTAATGCATAGGCTGCAGATCCTACAGCCTACTTCCTCCTACCCACCACTAGAATTGCCTTGTGTCTGTCCCATGCATTCTTGAATTCCCTCACTGTTTTTGAGTCCACTATCTCCTCAGGAAGGCTGTTCCATGTATCCACAACCCTCTCCGTGAAAAAAAATACTTCCTCACATTACCTTTGAGCCATCTCCCCTCTATCTTCAAATTGTGCCCCCTTGTTCTTGCACATCTCTTTTTCCTGAAAGATGCTACCATCTTGGACTCTATTGATTCCCTTGATGTACTTGAATGTTTCTATCATGTCCCCCCTCTTTCACCTCTCCTCGAGTGTATACATATTAAGCTTCTTTAATCTCTTTTCGTATGTCTTCTGGTGCAGACCCTGCACCATTTTAGTTGCCCTCCGCTGGACAGACTCCATCCTGTCTATGTCCTTACGGAGATGGGGTTTCCAGAACTGGACACAGAACTCCAGATGGGGTCTCACCAACTGTCTGTACAGAGGGATGACAACTTCCTGTTTTCTACTGGTGATGCCTCTCCTTATGCATCCCAGTATCCCACCCGCCCTCCTTACTGCCTTCTCACATTGCTTGCCCACCTTAAGGTCATCTGACATGACTACCCCCAGGTCCCTTTCCATTTCTGTTGTTATTATCTCACCCCCACTGTGTACTCTTCCCCTGGATTTTTGTTTCCCAGGTGCATTACTTTGCACTTCTTTGCATTGAATCTCGGCTGCCATATTTTTGACCATTCCTCCAACCTTGCCAAGTCCCTTTGCATCCTCTCCACCCCACCTTCTGTATCAACCCTGTTGCAGATCTTTGTGTTGTCTGCAAAGAGACATGCTTTTCCTTCCAGTCCCTCTGCAATGTCACTTATAAAGACATTAAAGAGGACCGGTCCCAGTACTGAACCCTGCGGTACCCTACTAGTAACCCCCCTTTCTTCAGAGTGGACTCCATTTACTGTTACCCTCTGTATCCTGTTGTCCAGCCAATTTTTAACCCAGGCTACCACCTTGGGACCCACTCCAAGGCTGGCTAACTTGTATATCAATCTTTTGTGTAGGACTGTGTCAGATGCCTTGCTAAAGTCTAGGTAGGCTATGTCCACTGCCCCTCCCTGGTCCACCACATTGGTCACCCAGTCAAAGAAATCTATTAGATTCATCTGACATGACCTTCCTACTGTGAATCCATGCTGCCTTGGGTCCTGTGCCTCATTGGCTTCTAGGAACTCAACAATTATTTCCTTTAGAAGTGATTCCATCATTTTCCCTACCACTGAAGTCAAACTAACAGGTCTCTAGTTTCCTGCCTCTGTCTTGCTCCCGCTTTTGTGAAAGGGAATCATGTCTGCCCTCCTCCAGTCCTCTGGTACTACACCATCCTCCCATGATTTGTTAAAAAGGGTAGTCAGTGGTGTCACTAATTCTACCCTTAGTTCTTTTAGAATTCTTGGGTGAATCCCATCAGGCCCCATTGCCTTGTCCACCTTCAGTTTTAAGAGTTCTTTCAGGACCCTTTCTTCTGTGAATTGACTGGTATCGACCTCCCTATCCAGGGTGCTTCTATTCTTTGATTTTTGTATCTCCCCCTCCTATTCCTTTGTGAATACTGAGCAGAAGTATTCATTCAGTATCCCTGCTTTTTCACTGTCATCCTCTGCCCACCCTTCCTTCCCTTTAGTAAGCCTCACTATCCCTTCCTTCATCTTTCTTCGCTCCCTTATGTACCTATAAAAGGTTTTATCCCCCTTCTTAACTGAGTTGGCTATCTTTTCCTCAATTTGGGCTTTTGCTATACTGACTGCCTTCCCCATTTCCTTCTGCTTTAACTGGTACAGTTCTCTGTCCTACTCCTTCTGTGTTTCCTTATACTTCTTGAATGCTATCTTTTTCTCCTTAACATTCCCCGCCACCTCTTTTGAGAACCACAGTGGTTTTTTCCTTCATTTTGCTTTGTTGATTTGCTTCACACAAAGGCTTGTTGCCTCTGTGATGGCTGTTTTGATTTTTCCCCATTGTTCCTCCACCCCTCCTTCTTGCCAGTATGCTAGCGCTTTTCTGAGGCACTCTCCCGTTTTCCCAAAGTCAGCCCTCCTAAAGTCCAACACTCTTGCTTTTGTATAGCTCGACTCTATGGCTGTGTTTATCATGAACCACACTGTTTTGTGATCACTTGTTCCCAGATGTCTACCCACTTCTAAATCTGAGATCCTTTCTCCATCCCCATTTGACAGTACCAGGTCTAAGATTGCTCCCTCCCTAGTGGGTTCCACCACTAGCTGTCTGAGGCATGCCCCCTGTAGGGCATCAAGAATAAACCTGCTTTTTGATGTGGCTGCAGCCAGGGTGCTCCAGCTAACGTCTGGCATATTCAGGTCCCCCATCAACAATATATCCCCTTTTTCTGCCATTCTAAGGATGCCTTCTATCATTTCCTTGTCCATTGCCTCCCCCTGAGATGGTCCTGTATACCACCCCTGTGCGAATTATGGTGCCAGAGCCTGTCTCCAAGGTAACCCACAGTGCCTCCTCTACTCCCTGTTTATACTTTAGTTCCATTGCTTTGATCCCTTCCCTTATATAGAGAGCTACTCCTCCTCCTCCTCTTTTATCCTCCTTGTTCCTCCTGTACATTGTGTACCCTGGTATGTTGACATCCCAGTCATGGTTCTCTGTGTACCATGTTTCTGTGACTGCCACGATATCCAGATGTCCCTCTTCCATCAAGGCAACTAGTTCAAGGAGCTTGTTACACAGACTATGGGCATTGGTACTCATCACCCTCTATTTGTTGATAGCCTTACCCCTTTTAGCCCCATCGCTGTCCTTACTGCCTTTTTCTGCATTTACCCCTGTCCTGCTCCCCATTAACTTCTCTACCTTGGTGTTTACCTTACTAACTACTGTGTTTTGTGGGGGGGGAGGCTGGGATTTCCCTGCTCCTTTTCCGTGCTTCCCCCCTTGGCTAGTTTAAATACTTGCCAATTATGCATTTAAACCTATCACCTAGGATTCTTGTTCCCCTCCTGGATAGATGCAGACCATCATGCCAGTATAGGCCTGTATCCCTCCAGGTGGACCCCCAGTCCACAGTGAAGCCAAAACCCTGAGCTCTGCACCAGTTTTCAACCATTCATTGACTCCCATGGTGTGGAGTACTCTAGCATCACCCTTGCCATAGACAGGTAGCACCTCTGAGAAGGTTACTTTATGTGCTACTTGTCTAAGGCTCTTCCGCAGCTCTTCAAACTCCACTTGTACTGCTGTGATTCCATTCATAGCCAGGTCATTTGTCCTTAGGTGGACAATGATATCCAGTTCCCTCCCTCGTGCAGCTGCTCCTGCGATCCTGAGGATTCGCTCCCTGTCCCTCCATGCCATGGCACCAGGCAGGCACCTTCGACATGATCCAGACAAAAGCCTTGTCGCAGCGTTCTGCACCAGCTGCAGGCAGCGGATATCAACCCCCAGAAGACCTAGGTAAAGGGAGTTAAAGTAGTCAAGGCGTGAATCAGGGTTGGCAAGTCACCGAATGGAACTAGGTGCTTAATCCAGGCGATATTCCTCAGATGGAAAAAAGAGAACTTAACGACGGCAGACACCTGAGAGCTAAGTGTAAGCACACATTGTACAATTTTACCCTTTATTAACTGTTTATTTAATCTTTATTTCTGAGTTTTATTTGACTTTATAGTTTAAAAAAAGTATTTTTTTAATCCAAGGAATGCAATTTCATCAGTACAGTCTACTACAGTACTGTATTAATCAGATTGTCTCAGTGCCACCCCATACAGTACAGTATTAGTTTCTTTTCAGTGGGTTTTAAGAAAGATGTTACTTTTGTTTGTTTTATATTTTTAATTTTTTTTTGGTAGCAAGGTCTTTAGTATACAACAGTATATTTCTCAGCTGTAGTGCCTTCAGCAGGTCTGCCTCCTGTGACTATAGCAATTTAAGACCCGCTTCCAACCCTGCTATTGCCTGCTGGTAAGGGAGGCATGTTGCACTCTCTTCGGTATCTTCAGTCTCCTTCTCAGCCTCCTTCTCATCTTCGGTGTGACTCTCCTATTGATTTGTCATGGCTCACACAATCTCACTCTCGGTGAGTTGCTCATGTGTGGGAGTGGTCTCGTTGCAGCTGATCCAATCATGATCAGTGTGTCTGGGTGCTTGTCCTCAATCAAACTAAGGCCTCTGGCCATTGGTTGAATCTCCTGTGTGTCATCTGGATTGTTATAGATAACAGCCTCTGGGGATAGCAATTCACCGAAAGTAGGACCCAGGGTCATACTCCAGTAGTAGCTTTAGTGACTTGTTCCTACATGTTGCCGACCAAGAATGCAGCATCTTTCAGGTTATGTTTCAATAGAAACTCTACAACCTGTGTACTCTGTTGCTACCAGGTCTCTGAGTAGGCGTTTGTGGCAGTGCTTCTTGAAAGTGGCTGTAATACCACTATCCATCAGTTGTATGGGGGAAGTTGTGTTTTCAGGTAGGAAAAGTGTCTTAATTCTCCCATCTCTAGAGTGCAGATCCGATTCAGCAGGGTGAGCAGGGCATTGGTTTTGGAGTGGAAGGGCTTTAACAGGGACCTTATGCTTCCTTAAATGCATTCTGACAGATGGAACAGAACTGTTCCTAAACCAGTCCCGACAGATGTCAACCACCATCCAGGCATTGTGGCTGTTTGCATAAGTGATGAGCAAGGATTGTGACAGGGAGCTCCTGCCACTCTTGAGGACCAACTTTTTCTTAAATTTTGTTGCAACTGTTCTTCTGTTTCTTAGCCTAATCTGTCCTTTAGGAATTTCTAGTCCATAAGGTTGGCCACCTATGGGTACCCCCTTCCCTTTCTTGACTATGCTATAGTGTCCTCTTTAATTTTCCTTTTTCCTCTCAGGTCCTCGTACAGGGAGATTATTGTGGTGCCCTCCAAGTGTATGTAAAACAGGTTGTGTTTATCATTGTTGGATTTAGTATGTAATAGCACTATGTCATAAAATACCTTGATGCATATACCTTGTGTTTATGAAACCCGTAAATGTTGAAAATACCATGGCACTAGGTGTTTTTGATAATGGTAAAAAGTATCAGGTGACTATTATAGAAATTAAAGTCAGTTGTGCTATTTAAAATGCATGTAAATTGCTGTAAATTGAACAAGTCTGAAATGTCATGGTGATCTCCATATATCACATGATGCTTTGCATTATGGAAGTATGTATGATGTATTTCTTTGAAACTTGATTTGTTGCCAATGCCCTTTGGGGTAACCCTTTTTTTCAGTGATTCTGCATTGAGATTCTTTATCTATAGCTTGTTTTGTTTTTTTCCTTTTTGAGCCCCCACTACCCAAGCAAACAAGGGCCACATAGGGATGAAGGGGGTTCACTAAAAATGTTTAGATCAGAGATCAGTGTCAGTAGGTGCTGGCTAAGTGCAGAGAAAGGACATACATAGTCTGTTTTTGCAAACTAATGTACTGGAGAAGGAATATGGCATTGCAGAAGCTTATTTCCTATATTTTGAATAAACATCACACAGAGATTGTGTGTTGAACTTGAAGTTCGCTGTCTGGTCCATCTGTTATCCTGCAACCCCTCCACAGGGATGACATGTTGGTGTGGTGAAAACATCTGATTTTCTCAAATTTTCCTGTACAGAGTTGCATTATTCTGTGTGTGCCGGTTGCATCGGTGGCGCATAGGAAAGGTACCCTGTCCTTGCTGATTTTGAAAACCTTTGAGGCATTGACTTCATTCCATCCTGTTAGGGTAAGGTTGGGGCGGTACCTCCAGAACAGACCAGTCTCATCTGCATTATAAATTTGTTCTGGCAGGTACCCCCGACTCACAGTGATGTCTCTCAGTTTGGGCAGGAATTCTGCTGCAGCAGTGTAATCGCAGGAATGCTGCTTTCCAGTTTTGCACAAATGCCTGATGTCATGTCTGCACTGGAACCTCCACAGCCAGCCAGGCAAGGATTTGAACTTGCTGTCTGGTCCATGGATTTCACAGACAAACTGCTCAGCCTTCTGTTTGACAATTGGACCAGAAACTGGGACTTCATTGATTCGCTGCTGTGTAAACCATAGTTGGGTAGCCTAGCCTATCTCTCCCTGATCCGGCCGCCTTACATTTTTGGAGTCAGTCCATCATTTTTAGTGCATTCATTAGTGAACTTCCTCAAAGACTCCTCCTGCTTGTGCCACGTACAGATAGTTGACTTTGAATAACCAGTCTACAAGGAGATTTTTGACAGGCTTTTGCTGGCTTTCATTTGGTCAAGGGTGGGTAACTTGGTTTGTACCGTGTAGCCAGAAGACTTCTATGCTGCAGTCTAGGGCAGGCTCTGTAAGGCACACATTTATGCTATACCCACACCTGATCTGATTAGGTTTAGTTGTTACACTCGGAGGACAGATGCAGATGTTTAATTATTTAACAGGATTAACAGTACAATTGCAGCAAGACTGACAACCAGCTGCATTGCCTATAACACATCATATGCACGCTCTTCAATCAGCTGATTGTCAGTCTGTAGCTGAGGGTGGGTGCCAACTCCCTCATTCGTTATAAGCAAGTATTCACTATAATGGGGTTTGTTATAGCAAGGAGCTATGGTATAAGTAAGCATAAGCCACAACAGGGTGTGCATCAAAGGATTTTAATGCATGCCCCAAGGGCGTGAGGCACAAGACCAAAGGCTGAGTGTCCTGACACCTCTCAGAAGTGCATTCAGATCCTTCAGTGCACACCCTGGAGTGGCTTATTGTGCATATAAAATAACTTACTACCATTTTATATTACACTATGTGTACATTTTAAATTTCACTCATTTGCATAAATACATTTTAAATATCAAAATACATACATGAAATAGTCCCTGAGTTTGGAGGTACTGTGACTTTTTTGCCTTGATAATGAGATCCAGCACCTGACCATGGTAGGAATTTAATGCATTGTTAGGTGACATCTCTCTGCCAGTTAAGTGTCAAGATTTTTTTTTTTTTGCCATTTAGTAGCCTTATTTAAACCTTCCAGCTCCTCTAATTACCTTAAATTTGATAACTTGTGTTTTACTTATTTTAAATATATCTATTTTCTGTGACAAACTGGATACAATTTAAAAAGTTACATACACATAATACCTTTATTAGGCTAATGAATTGTTTTGATTTATCATACAAGCTTTTAAGACTTTTAAAGTCATATCTGATGAAGGAACTAGGTACAGTAGGTCCCAAATGCATGCATATTTAAACTATTAGTATTCCTTATTAGGGCAGCATCATTGCCCAGCAGATTTGGTGTAATGCAGTATGCTGAACAGTATAGTTATTTTAGAATTGTGTTTAATAATCATTGCTTCCAATAGCTCTGTTGGAAGTCCAAATCATTCATTGCTTAACCTTGATCAGGGTGGAACCAGGTAGCCATGTGGCCAGTGGTCACTAAAAAAAAATTTGGTTAAGCTACTGGCCAACCGATTACTTACCCACAAAGTGATTTTTGGGCTCTTAAAAATGATGGCTCCTAAAAATATTGATTTGGTTACCAGATTGTGAAAACTTGCAGACAAACTAACCACTAGCTCACAAACTGATTTGTGCAATCTTGACCTTGGTATAAAATGGCAGGCAGGGTGAAAATGGCTTTTAAAAATGTGTCTTGCCGGCTCGTCGGCGCAGCGGTTGGATTTCCGCTTGCGACGCCGGCGACCCGGGTTCGGGAACGGACTGGTCGCTGGAGAGCTGGCGTGGGGTGGAGTAAGTCTCGAGTCCCACACTGCTCACCTACTCGGGGGTGGGGAGGGTAATCAGGACCACTGCATGGTACCCTGGCGGGCGGGGGTCCAGTCATAGCGAGCCTGGACGTTGGGGCGTGGTGAACGCGGCTACGCCTGATGTTCTGTGGCACACCACGCCTCAAGAGAAAAAGCGGAAATACCAGCCTCCGGTTCGCCGGATGATGGCTGCCCTGCTCGCTGACCGAGGGGTCCTGTGCCCTCGATCCCACCTCAGCAGCGCCCAGGGACTGGCGCTGAGTACGCTGGGCCCACCCCACCCCGGTGTCTTTCCCTCGGAGGAGGGGACCCACTCGGCAAAGGATATGCCGGGCCACCCTGGGTCGGCTGCGATGTGAGGTGAGGGAAGGGGGAACAGGACGAGGGGGTCACGAGTGGCAATGTGCAGCCGGAAGGAGTGGCAAACCTGGAGGCACGACCGGAGGGAAAAAAAAAATGTGTCTTACTGTACTGGATCATTGTAACAGATGATCGTGTTTGTGTATCTGTATCAACTTCAGCCTTCCTCGTGTAACCCCCAGGTGGCACTATTCCAAGGGCTACTACTCCTGCCTGCTTGACTACTGACAGGTTGAGGGGCCTAGGTTCTATGGCGGGTGCCTCCACCCAGAGGTCAGGGTTTGTAGTGGTTAGACTAGCTTGGTCACAGCCCTCTGGGACACTGAGACCCCCTTTTATTCCCTCTAGTGGCTCACACAATGCACAGAGGTTACAGTCCCAATACCCCACATGTACACACTGTTCAATCATAAAATACCACTTACCCTCGAGACTGATTCTGAGGTTCGTCTCTGAGGACCCCCTGTAAAATAAGGTTAATCAGCATACACCAACCAATACAATGCTTGATATGTAGGTACTGACACTTCAAACAGTTTAAAGTTTAACAACACCAAATCTGGTTTATTTAGGGGATCATAACACGGGAGGGGGAAATCAGATTAATTGGTGGCATTAGATCACAGTACTGTGCACAATACAGGGTCTAGAAAGTCATACTGTGGGTACCCAGGTTGGGGGTGGGCTAGCCAGGTCCGTTGCCTGGGGTTGGCTGGCAGGTGCAGATGGAAAAGGGCCATGTAAGAGAGATATGCACAATACCCAGTTGTAATCCGGAGCCGGATGGCTCAGTCTTTGAAGAAATGAAGAAAAGGAAATCAGATGAAACACTGTTGATGGTTAATTGGTCACAGGGGATGCCCTGATTGGTACTCACAATACTCCATGCTGAAAACCTGGCGCAGATGGTGGTTCTGGATTGCCAGACACACACACAGCAGGGAGATGAGATTCTACAAACCAAGCACACGGCTTTGATCAGCAGACGGATTCAGTCCGCATACATTCAACTTGGCTTTCAGTCTACACCACGCGGGGACAAGAGAACCCATTTAGCTACTCCTCACAAGCAATCCACACATTTATATGTAAAGGAAATTACTATACCAGGCAGCTGCTTTCAGGTCCCAATTGCACTTACTGCTAACACCCGGAGTTCACACTGCAGCTTCACTTCCTGACAGACCAAGCGCGATTCAGCAATTTCTCCAGTCTTCTACAGGGTGAGCCTGGTTTCCACTCTTTCAGCCTCTCTTCCTCTCCGTAGTCTCGGATTCAGTCCGAATTAAATTGGCAACGCAACAGCCCGACTTTAGGCCTCCCACGTGCTTCCCGCACGAAACTATACAGCGCAGAAGCTCGGAGCTCCTTCTTTCATCAGGGTCACAATGGATCTGATCTGTCCAGTCGCAAGGCAGAGCATTCCCTTCGGGTGCCACCTGGTCCAGTTGGTGGACTCAGCTGTCAGTCACTCAGAACTCTCCCCATTGGTGCAAATAGGCGCCAAGGTTCAGAACTTCACTTCCCAGAATTACTAGCTATATCTCCTCATGGTAAGCTGGCTCCCAAGAGAGTCCTAATTCTGGATGGTCCGAACAAACTCCATTTTAGAGGCCCCCCCACTGATTGGACCCATTCAGCAGTTCAAATCCAAATGGAGGGCAAAACACACAGAGTCCCAACTGCAAGAAAGGCAGGTTAGACAAACTGCATTTTACTTAAAGGGAAACAATGGAAAAGACAAAGCTTTCCTCAGACACTGCAGAAACTCTCAATTAGTGCTTTCAGACAGTAACAACTTTATTTACTGATTTAGAATAGCTAACCACCACTTCCACTTTCTGTTGCTGGCAGCCACCATCTCATGAGCAGCAGTGAGCTTCCTGAGCTCATTGTATGCTGATATGCCTGTTTGACCTTAGCTATTGGTTGGCAGGACATATTTGCATAAAGTGAGCTCAGGAAGCTCTCTGCTACTCATGAAATGGTGGCTGCCAGCAATAGAAAGTGAAAGTTGAAGGCCACTGTTTAAATCACTAAAAAATCAATTAGATTTGTTTGTTAAAAAATGTTACCGTCTGAAAGCACTAATCAGGTATTTTTGTAGTGCCTGGGTAAAGCTGTGCCTTTTCCACTGTTTTCCTTTAATACTCTTAACTGGTTTCAGGCAAACAGTTACACCTTTCATTTAGGCTCCCTCTGCGCCCTTAGCGACTGCAGAAATGGAGCGATTTGACAGCAGCTCGGGCGGAATTCGAGCATTAAATACACAGTCCCCCTATACAAACTAATTAGGTCTGCAAGCAGACAGCTCTTAAAGAGACAGTACATGGAGGCTCAAACAGCACTCACTTGGAACCACATTTAATGGCTTAAACGCCGAATGCCAGCAGGCAGGGAAACACTTAGGCTGGCTCTACAGAGTCTTTTCCAGAACCCCCATCTGTAAGGGGGTTACACTTGGATTGGTCAACAATAAGTCCAGCTTGATCTAATTTGATTTTAAAAGGTTAGGCAGATTAAGTTTTGGAATCTGTTCACTGGAATATATGTGGCTAGCAATGTTTTTGGAATTGCTGATAGAGAAATTCACATTTCTTTTTGACTGTTCTCAGCCAGAGTTAAGAAACATTTATATATGGCATACTAATATACTGCTTACGACCAAGTGTATTGTTTGTGCCTTGCATTTTATCCTTCTTTGCATAACTCCCTAGTCATGCTAAAGCACTTGCAAGAGATAAGGTGCAAGGGAGGAATGTTAAGTAGATGTAGCCCCACTTGCACAGCAGATAAAATAGATCATTTTGTGAAAGCCATTATCTGGGAGCAGCCATAAATTCTCCATAGAGCAGATACATTTTAAAGCATTTTCACAGTGTAGCAGTCAGTTTATGTGCAATCAGAAACAAAACAAATGGAGAAATCTCTTTCAGTATGCTCCCTCAGCTGCCTGTGTGAATGGGCCTTTACTTGTGAAGATGGGGCTGGAGCAGTTACTGTAGTTCTCACATTTTGGGTTGGATTTTCTGAGGGGCTTCTGGTGCATAGGTTGAATTTTCCTGTTCACGTGACACCACCACTGTTGCACCTTCATGGCACAGCTGCAACACTTTGGCACCACTAGACATGCATTGGAAACATCGACCATCTTGTTACTTTTCTTTTTTTTTAACAATATTTTATGTCCCTTTCCAACTCCAGCCACCGATTCCGTCAAGCACTCCCCAAGGCACACTCAATCCCCTCTGTTCCTACCTTGGTGCCGGCCCCCACTGAGCCTTGAGTATGCCCCCCAAGTGGGGTCAGGGTGAGAAGGATTTACCCCTGAATCTGCATGTATCATTAAGCAGTCTCTGAGGCAATTATTTGGAGCTGTAATATACTGGAGGATATCATCTCGGTAGCTGGGTCCATTTTCATGTGTTTCTCCTGACCCCGGATGTCAGTGTGCAAGGGAGACAGTGTGGAATTCTGCATGATGGCGCACTGGACGCACATACAGCTGACATCCTTCCACTCTCCCTGCCTAATGCTGGGCTGTCCCCCATGGTCACCCGGGGGGGGGGGGCAGCGCTGCAGGCAAGGCTGCAACTCTCCCTTCCCTGGAAGGAGATTGTCCTCTGGAATGCTCAGGCCTCCTCCCCCCGGCCGGCCTCTTACAACCTAGGGTGTTCCCAAACCCCAGTTGCTGGCATCTCAAACTGTAGCCCTACCACTACACTGATGGGCTGGCCATGTCTTTATGGTTCATAACTCCATTGAAATGTTTTCTATAGGTGTGTGCGAATGCTGTTTTTTTGGGTATTCGTACTGGTCAAACCCAGATACTCTGTATTTGATACCCAGTATTCATACTCTGGGCTAACATTTCAAAATTATATTAAAAACTGTAGCCCAGCCCTCGTGGCCACAGCTAATCCCTTGGCCACCCTTTCCCCATCCCAGTTATTTCCAAACCTCTGGCATCCTTCCCTGTTCTCTCCCACACGTTTTTCAGATAATGTGCTTTATAAAACAGTGCTGAATCCTGACACTAAGGCCCTGTCCACACTACGCCTCTGTAACGTTACAGACTGCCCAAACCGTTACCGCAATGGTTTGCGTTTACACCTGTAACGTTACAGAAGGCATTTTTGTTACCATTGTTGAAACCACATATGAGGTGGTTTCAACAACGGTTATGGAACCGGTCCCGCCTTGGTAACATTTCCGGCGGTAGTGTGGACGGGCGGTAACGGTCCCCTGCAGGGCCCATAGCGCAGCACGAGCTGCATTATGGGATTGAGCACCACGGTAACGGTTGCCCGGTTCCCGAGGTGTGGACTGGCGGTACTGGTCTCATACCGGTCACTGCTGCAGTGTGGATACCGCACCACTCGCTGTAACCTAAGTCGTCCGTTATGGGGTCTGAGTGGTGTAGTGTGACGGGCCTCAAGCCAGGAACAAGCAACATATTTTAACACAATCTTCACTCCCAAGCCCAGCCCCAGTTTCCAAAATGTAATTATTTAACTGCGAGGCCCTGTCCTGCCCCCTGATTAATGATTTATTTATCTTTTGGTGGGGACAGTAGTTGTCAAAATCCCAGCCAACTCAGTCAACCCTCTTTGTAGCATGCCCACTTCATTAAAACTAATACAACCATCTGAGAATAGGATGCACAACCTGGAAATTACTTGCCAGTCGACAAGTGTAATTGTGTAGCAATTGGCTCCTCCATAGTGCACGCTACAGGCTTTGTAAAAATTCACCCTTTTTATTTTGGCCGTCATTGATTATGGTGTGTAGATTTTCCTGGTAATCATGTTTAGAGGGGAACATTTATGAACAGTACCTATCATAGTTAGGAAGTCAGTGAAAAAAAAATCTTTTACATGAAGTATTGATCTCCACTGTAGCTGGAAGCACTCCGGAGAGATTGATGTCTTTGATGAGTATGTTAGTCCCATACTGATACTAAATTGCCACCATTTTTAGAACCTTGTGATGCAGGGATTTATTTAACTCTAAAAATTGATTAGCGTTTTGCTCATAAAAGTGCTAAATCTTTGTTAAAATGCATAGCTCTTGCCTCACTGTGTTTAACAAACACAGCACTTCTAGAAAATGTATATAAATACTTTTTGTACAGTTAGTATAGTCTCAAGAAAAAAACTGCTAATCAATTATTTAAAACCCTGTGATGTCACTGACAATCAAGCTGTGCTTGACTGTATTGTGGTGAGCTTGACTGACAGTGACATCACAAGGTTTTAAAAATGGTTGCAGTGTAGTATCAGTATGCAGCAGATTTAATCATTGATATCAATACTGTACCTCATTTAAAGGAGCATTTCATGGGATTTCAAACTGTGATGGGTACATTTTATAAATGTTCCACTATAAGTAAAATAGACACAATTCACAGATGTCCAACACAAAAAATGTTTTACAGTTATAGTACCCATAATTATACATCACTGTGAAAAGGATAGCATAATGACCCCCTATCTCAATAGAGCTTTCTCAAAACAGTCTGTCTTCAGAATTACAAACTTCTACTCCAATTTTATCTTTAAAATATACCTTTTAACAGTGTCTGGGAGGAATTCAAACACTGTATCCTGAGCCCATGTGTATACAGTATTTATATTCAGATCAACAAACTACATTAAAGAGACTGAAGATGCCGATGACGAATTTGATACCATTAAAAGTTGGGAAATCAGGAAGTTACAGTTGTAGTTGAATAACCTGAAGCCCTCCTCTGTTGATTTTCCAAGTGGGCCCCCTGAACCCCAATCTGACCCTGCAGGACTGGGCAGGAGCACCTGCAGGGTTCCACACTAGTATTAGTGTTCTTGCTCTGTGTTCCTGCCCACTGGTATGGGATGAAACCCATAAGCTAAAAACACAAGCAGAAGATCTGCCAGACTGGTAGTGGGAAACCTGGGTACACTGGGGCCCTGTACAGCTACCTGTACCACTCAACTTGCCCATGCTCTGAGGAAGGGGCCGGGCTCCCCCAATTCCCACCATAAGGGGACCGTACCTGACAAGTTGGTACAAGGGCCACCAGTAGGGATGATGGGGGTGAGTGGTAGCCCAAAGCAGAATGGGGGGGGGAGACAGCCTGGGGAGATGGGGGTGTAGAGATTTTAAAAAAGAAGAGAAAAAAATCTATTATATAGCATAATGTCCTGTGTTTTTTGGTTTTTTTTTAATATACATTTTATCCCTTCAGGGTGCACCATAGGTGGCAAGCCGTGCCCTGTCCCTGCCACCTATGTCTCTTTGCTCTTCCTCCGGAACCACTGAGCCCCACTTCTCCCATGGATTTCCCCCTGTGGCAGGTCTGGGAAGGGGAGGGCTCTGCTCCCTTCATCCAGGATTCACAATCCAGATCGAAGATTCGTTGATCTGACGACAGAGGGCAGGCAGGCAGGGCTTCATGGAGCCTGCGGTCACACTTTTTCCTCCAGTTTTCTCCCACTATATGGCACTATGAGCGCGGGTGCATGGAGGTGCTCACATGCTACATAGCCATGCTTCTTGCTTCCCAGTCTCTGACGCTGGGACCTGGCCTCCACCCGGTGTTAGCCAAGGAGGGGGATGGCCGATCTCCCCACTCCAGGAGAGGACAGCAGTAAGTTGGACGCTCAGTCCTCTCCCTCCCCTGCCAATCCCCACTACCTGAGCTTGCTCCCTAATTCAGGGCACCGGTATGGCACGAGGCGTGTCAACCAGTGCCTCAACCCTCAGCACCTCTAGGCCAGCTGTTCTGTGTTTTAGATAATGTTTTTTTTTAAATGATATAGTGGAGTACATTGAAATATATAGTAAAGTGACAAGTTATGCCAATTGATGAATCAGATAGTACTTGTATAGCATACTAATAGTATAAATGTTTTGTATATGTTGCATTTTCAATGTTATGATGGTACAGACTTGACGCGGACGCCAAATTTTCCCAGGCAGGGAAGGGTGTAACCCCCTACAAATGGGAGTTCCCAAAAAGTCTTCCTTGAGCTTGCCTAAATGCTTACTGCCAGGCTGGTGTCCTGCGTTTTAGCAGTTTAAATGTGATTGCCAGAGCCTGTGTGGCCTCTGTGTGCTGTCTCTTTAAGAGCTGCCTGATTGCAGCATAAGTAATCTGAGATGGAGCTCTGTTGAAAGATGTAACTATTTGCTGAAAATCATTTAGAGTGATAATGTAGTTTGTTTAACCTGCTTTCTTTGTAGCAAGGACTGTTTTGTTTGTCTCCACTGTCTTGGTCCTGGACTGCAAATTGGACCAATCAGTTCTGGTGGGACCTAAAATGTAGCCGGACTACAGGAGCTGTCTGAATTCAAAATCTGTAGGAACTGTAGTTTGAGCTTTTTGCGCCTTTTTTGCAACTGAAGGGGGTGGCTCTTACTTTGACTGACAGCCAAATCAGCGAACCAAATCTTTTGGATCTTGGGTAAGTACCGGGCTGCTTGCAGTTTTCAGTTAGTTCTGAGCTGGGAAGTGAAATGAGAGGAGCTGAAGTGGTTTTGAGCAGCAATCCTGAGTGGATTCATATGTGAAAGGGCTAAGTTTTGGCCTGCATGTCTGCCTGTTGCTCCTGAGAGGGAGAGAAGAGAATTAATTTGGACTAAATCCAAGTTTGTGTGGCTAAAATAAGCTACTGAAGTGGGCCAGGCTCAACCTGAAGAAGACCATAGATTTTACGGAATGCGATCGGCCTGTCAGGAGTTCCAGCTACCCCTAAGCTCCCGGTGTGTGCAGAGACTTTGCGATTGTGACCGGGGAGCTCTTGCCTGGTACAGTAGAATTCCCGTACATGAAAATGTGCTGTGAGCTGCTAGTGGTCGTGAGTTGGTTCCCCACTGTGTGAACTGTGTTCTGCTTGCTGGAAGCTGTATCCAGCCCAAAACGGACTGCATCCGATTTGTCCCCATGCGGTCTGGGCCTTGCCAGACTGGCCCAGCCAGACTACCCACTGCACAGAGAAGCCATCGACGAGAGACCTGCCTGGGGATCAGCCCCCTGCTCCACCCTTGAACAGGAATGACGCCTTTGCGACTCATGTGGGCCCTGCTTCTCCTGGCATTCCAGATCAACCACCTTTTCATGGCAATGCTTAGATATCCTCTAGATTACCTAAAGCCCTCTTTTTTGTCCCCATCAGGGGTCTCCAATTTTAGCGTGGTCTCTATCGTTGATGTTTAGTTTTGATGCTCCCTCTTTATTTTGTCTGCAGCTGTCATGATTCCCCTCAGGGGTACTCCCAAGGACCTGTATCATCCTTGTTACCCCTCTCTGGTTTTATACCTTTCCCTTCAAAGGGATGTCTGATTTTTATTGTCTACCATATGGAGGCTCTGTTCAAACTATCCTACCAGGATGATCTCTCTTTTTAAGTACCCAGTCGGGAGGCTAAGATCTTTTAAAAGACAAATAACCTCTGTGCGCAAACACTGAGGCAAGGGTTACCCCAAAGGGCATTTGGTTGGGAAGCCAAGTTTCAAGAAAATAAACATATGCTTCATTATATGCATCATATGGAGTGAATGTTATGCTGGTCCGGTATAAGCAGAATTGCATGGTGCAATTCTGTTTAAAGTTGGACCAGCATAACATTCTGTGGTGATTTGCATATGCAGCCCATGATGCTTTGCGTTGTGTGGGCATGTGTGATTTTGTATTTTCTAAGATCTTTTATACCACACCTTCATTTTCTAGGCTCTAATAGTTGTGCACTTGGCCAGAGTAATTCATCTTAAGCCTTTCAACTAGCTTTGTTTAACATATGTTCACTTAAGCGGGAGGGGATGTTGTAAAGATCAACAGTAATTGGGGCTCTAATTTACATTCCCCTTCCCACACATGACTGAGAGATTCAATTTAAAAGACCCCAATAGGGGAGGTACTGTTTCTTGGCCTCATGCACTAAATGTTTATGCCTCTTGAGTTTGCGAGGCAGTGCTGATCTGATTTATTTATTTATTTATTTTTCTATAGATGGTTTTCTCTCCAGTCCACCTCCCTCCCCCAGCGATATACTCTGATCCCAGAAATATACCTCATCAGGTCCAGAACCTCTGCCTTCCCCAGCCCCTGTTGACCCACCTGTTACCCCCACCGGTTATCTTTCATGGCAGAGTCATCAGTGGGAGGGCCACCCCCCACCCGAGGAAGTCCACTATGTGGACTAGAATACAGTGCCAGTAGTCACTAGGACCCAAGAGAGTCTCAAAGACCCAGACCATCATTCAGGTGGAGGTGGGGGATTTTTCTCTCTTTGCATTGGCCCCCTCCCACCTCCCCTGATGTGAGCTTAGTTTCTAGGCCTTGGTCACATACAGCTGACTCTGCAGTGGAACAAGCTTCCTGGCCCTGCCACAGGATTCACTGTGATGCTGGCATTGCTGGCAGCCCTCCCAGTTGAGGTGTGTTGCCAGGTGGCAGCTGCCTCAACCTGACCTGCCTCCCAGCGTGGTGACCCAAGCTCGTTCCCAAGATTGGGTCACCTGCATGGTAGTGCAACGCACTACTGCTGGCTGTTGGGGCAGACTGATCTTATTTATTTTTAATTGCCTCAACTCATGTAGCAAGGGTCCGTTGGCTTTCAGCAAAGAAGGCATGATAACGATGGCTGAAGTTCAGAACTGACTGAAGACCAACCCAGATAAGACTGAGCTGCCACTAATTGAACCATATCATTAGCTGTTAGTACTAAGTGACAGCCTGATGTTGCAGTCTTGGGTGGGCTCCAGCCAAAGGTTGTGGAGGTGGTAATGGGACCTGGGGTCACTCTCTATAGCAAGCAGGTCAGGAGAGATGTGAGGAAGTACTTCTTCACAGAAAAAGAGGTGGATTCTTGGAACAGCCTTCCAGTGGAGGTGGTGGGAGTGAAAACAGTGGTGGGGTTCAAGAGTGCATGGGATAAGCACAAGGGAATCTTACTCGAAAGGAAGGGAGGAGGAAGAAAGAGCTGTAGATCAGGTATGGTCTGTGGTAAGAGTGTAGGTAGGGAGAAATGTCAGACTGGATGGGCCAAGCAGTCCTTATCTGCTGTAAAATTCTGTTTCTGATTGCACTGGTGTGACAAATGAAAGCTTGGAAAAGTGTCTACATGTTGATGTAACAATGACATAGTAGAAATAATGGTGATGTGATTACAGTCAGTTAAGCAGTGCAGCTCCTCTAGGGTATGGGGAGTGGGAGGGAAGCTAGTGTGAATTAAACCCAGGAGAGGACAGTCAGTGGGAATAGCAGCACCATTGGGGGGGCCATGTGACTGCTACTGCCTGAGTACTAGCACTCCAGTATTTAAATACCACAGGTCCACGCAGCCCCGGAGCATGAGAACCATGGACCAGGAAAACAGTGTCTGCAGGGTGTCCACTGGGAACTGTACATTTCTCTCCTCATCTAAGTTGAGATCACCTGTTTTTACCCACTGAGGGATTCTCTTTGCTGGACGTTTCTGCATACAGCTGTAACTGTGTTTATAGTTGTATTCCCTCTAGGGGCATACTTGCAGGTCAGTTGGAAAGAGAGGTATTAGTAAAACCTCTGTCTGGGTTACCCCAACAGATAAAGTATTGTTGTAGGATTATAGATTGTAGTAAATCCCCATTTAGGGTACTTCAGACTTAGGGTAGGGTTATAGATTGTGGTAAATCCCCATCTAGAATACTTAACACTTAGGGTATCACGGGTTTATTTTTTTCAAATATATAGAATCCCTAACTGGGATATCTTAGTAAATGCCTAATTGAGCTGTCTGTAGTGAAACAGTGCCAAAGGGAGGGTGGTAAGATGTAAACAGTCCTATATAGTAGGCAGGTGCTGGGAGCAGGTGGGGGGGGGGTCATCGAGAACTGTGGCGCCCCACTCTTCCAGTGTACACTGTGGAGATGTGGAGGCTGCCCAGTCTGCAGGAGGTTAGGGGGACTCCAATCAGAACTAGCTGTAGTCTGGGCTGAAATACATCAGCTGAGAAGTAGGTTTAATTATTGGCTGGGGGGGGCTATTGCAGCTCCTCTTTTTTCAGCAGCCTCCAAGGGTTTCAAACTGGGAGGGGATGGTGGTGAACTGTCTCATAGGAGCGACAGCTGATAGGGTACTCCCCAGGATGGAAGGGCTGGTTAAGGAAGTTGGTGGGAAGCAAGGCGCTACTGTTCATCTGGGAACCAGTGACCTGGCAGGGAATCAGTTAGAAGTGAAGGCTAGTTTCAGAGAGCTAAGTTCCAGGCTGAAAAAGTTGTCTGATTTTGTGATCTTCTCTGAGGTCTACCCAGTGAACAGACAGGAGGAGGCAAGGAAGATGAAAGTCTACCAGTTTAGCAGTTGGTTAAAAGGGTGGTGCACTGAAGAGGGGGTTCCATTTTCTAGGAGGTGTCGGTTATTATTTGGAGCATTAAAAGCCTACTTAAACTAGACAGCCTTAATCCAAACAGGGAGGGGATAAGGGCACTGGGGCAGAAGTTTAAGGCATACATTTCTGAGTGTTTAAACTGGCATTAGACAGAAACCCAGTCAGCGTATGTATCAGTGTGGTGTGCCATAGGCAGACCAGAGGAGAGGGAGGTTAAGTGTGGGGTGGTGGTGGCTGTAAAAGGAGGAGCTGGAGGGTAGACAAGAAATGGCATAGGAGGATCAAGGTAAGTCAGAGAATTGGGAAAGGACCGGAGGTCATGGACAAACTGGAGCAGCCGGAAGGCTGGGGGCTAAAGGCAATCATGGGTCATGAAAAGCTGTTTGCCTGAATGCCAGAAGCCTGGGAAACAAAATGGAAGAGCTTAAGGTGGTAATGGCAGAGACCCAAGTAGACTTAATTGCTATAACTGAAGCCTGGGCATCCAGCAATAACGACTGGGACCTTATTGTCCTGGTCTACAATCTATAGGAAGGACAAGCAGAATATGAATATGAAAGAGGGTGTAGGGGCCACATAACTGGGAGATGAAGGAGATGTAGATTCGGTATTGGTTCAGCTGACATCAGTGTGGGGGGGATATAAGGCTGTACATAGTGTATAGACTGCCAAGGCAAAGGGAGGACAAAGACAGGGCACTGAGGGATAAAACTAGGAAACCATTAGCAAGGGGGAGGCAGTGCTAATGGGAGACTTGAAGCTTCTTGCCATAGACTGGGCAGTCCTGGCAGCCAAGAGTGCCACAAGTCAGGCACTGGTAGAAGTGCTACAGGATTGCCTTCTTAAATGGGTTCAAGGAACCTACACGGGAGGGACTGTCCTGGATCTAGTACTCTCTCACAGGCATTTCATTAGGATGTCAGCGTGATGGAGCCACTGGATTCCAGTGACTGTTATTCAGTGTGGTTTCAGATCAACCTGGAGGCCCATCACTCCAACCTGAAAATTAAGGTCCTAGACTTTAGAAGGGTAGATTTTAGGAAAATGGAAGAGTTGTTTAGGAAATGATTGGCAGAGGTATGGGGGGACAGAGGGTGTGGAGGCTAAATGGGATAAGATCAAGAGAGGGATACCTAAAGCAACTAATACCTGCATTAGGAAGGTAGGTAAAAATAGAAAGTACTGGGGCCACTAGAGAATGTATCTCCAGGCAGGACGCTTTTCTCACCAGCTCTTCACATCAGCTTAGAAATAATACTGATTAAATTACTTTTAGCCAGATAAATTAGAAAAATGTTATCAGATTTGAGTTCCTGAAGACCTCAGCTTTCAAACGATATAAAATTTGTCAAGGGTAAACCAAAGAATCCAGCTCCAGGGCCTTCTAACCACCCATTCATAAATCAGGAAAGGCCAGAGAGATCTCGAGCCATGAGGTAGATACTGCGCCAGAGCTATCACTGACTTTACCTTGTCAACAAATGCTAGCTACGATGAAGTCAAAGGACTCTAAAATTGAAAAAACGATGACAAAGTTGGAAGAACATGATCCTGCTATCAAAGAACTGACCAGTACAATTGCTGAAACTGATAAGCGAACCATCACAATGCAGGCTGCAGTCACCACCCTAACACAAGAAAATACGCAGCTCAGAGGCTGGCTCAAAACTCTGGAAAATGAGGTTCAGGCTGGGAATCTCCACTTGGTTGGTATACCCAAGGGAGCAGAGGGCATTAGTTTACTGGATTCATTAAGGAGTGGATGAAATCCTTGATACCTATAATGTAAGATTTTGACTGGGGCATCCTTTGGAGAGCTTATCGAGTGAACCCTAGGGTTTGGCCTGCCAACACTAATCAGCCTCATACTCTGCTGGTAAGGACATCGGGATCGGAGCTCCATGACCAGCTTTTGTCAGTGGCAAGGGCAGTGTAACAGCTCTCTATTAATGAGACGGATGTTAAACTTTTTCCGGATCTGTCCTTCCAAACCCAGGCCAGACACAGGCGATTTGATGGGGTCAGACAGCAGCTTCAGGCACTTGGAGTGGTCCATTCGTTTCTTCTGCCAGCTCAACTGCAAATTACATATGGTGGCCAAACCTGGCAGTTTACAGACCCTAAGGATGCTGGGAGCTGACCTGAAAAAACTGAAAAATAATTTGCTGATAAAGATACTGCTGAAGCAGAGAAGGAAGATGCTGTAGATGAATCAGGTGGTGTATGACTGTTTCATATTTGGGCCCTTGCGCAGTGAATAGCACAATTAGTTGGGACGCTTTGGGACACTGAGTCTCTCTGTGTCTTAATAGAGAACACTTTTACTGTTACCAGCTCTGTTGTGTCCCTTCATTGCTGTCTTTCCTCCCTATAGGTGTCAGCCTGGCTCAGTTGGTAGCACATCCGCCTCTGGACCAGAAGGTTGTGGGTTCTCATGCCACACCGGGATTGGACTTGCACCTAAAAATCGCTTGCATCCGAGTGCAGTATTGGGGGGTGCTGTACTGCTGGCGTGTGCCATCCTCGGATGAGACGTTAAACCAAGGTCCCTTCTGCCCATCCTGGTGTTGTCCTGGTGGGTGTCCAGGTGGAAGTAAAGAACCCAGGGCACTTTTCAGAAAGAGTAGGAACATTCCCGGTGTCCTGGCCAACATTCCCCTTCCCATAAAACCGGTTCATGCAGTTATCCAGGCTGTGTGTGGGTGATGATGTGCGATATGGCCGCCACCACACATTCAGTCACTTCACTACCAGTCTAGCATTGCTTGTATGTATGAAAAGTGTTATATAAATGCTAATTCTTCTTCTTCTTCTTCTATAATTAGTAGAGACTATTAGATATTCTATTTTGGGGTAGTTTCTGAATGCAGGTTGCTCAGATCACTGTAATGGCTTACACCAGTACTGTTATTTCTCTGCCAAATGGTTGGGGGTTGACTCATTAATCCTTGTGATGCCTAAATCTGTTGTTAACTGTTTACCTGTTTGACTTATTACAACTTAGTCATCATTATATTCACTATTTTCATGTATCCCTGTAGTTTGCATAAGGACAGTTATACATGCTGTGTGTAGAGGTAACTTAGAAAAGCACTTTTCATTCATGTTTTTTACTTTTATTTGTAGACAAATAACAATCCATAGTGACTGCGTCTAATGTTTCTCTATAAATTCTTCCTGTTTCTGGACATTCCACAGCCATTGAGATGGTTGGCATTTATGGACTTCTATATTGGACTGTTTCTGAATTGTGGTCACCCCTTACTTCTTTTGTCACAGATTACAAGGGATGGTTGTGTTTGTCAACTAACTTGGAGTTTTGCTCATGTACTTCTTAGTGCCTCATATGAGGAAATAAGTGTAATGTTTTTGATAAAACAATAAATACAAAGCTTAAAATAAAAAGAATAGAAAGTAATAAAAAACAGTGTTGTTTACCAAGGGTGTGGGGGGCAGTTAGAGCAGAGAGGGCAGCATTCTAGAAGTACCAGAGAGAGAAGAACGACAGCAGTAGTGAAAAATATTTAGAAAAGTTAAAGAAGGCCAAAAGGGCAGTCAGGAAGGCAAAGGCAGATACAGTGCTATGGACTGCAGAAAGGATCAGAGAGGAAGAGAAAGCCTGCTTTTGTTATGTTAAGGCAAAGAGGAGAATGAAGTGGGAAGTAGGCTGAAGAGTGATAGTAGATGGGTGGAGAGTGACAGGAAAAACAGTGGCGGATCCAGGATTTTACAATGGGGGGGTGCTGTGATGGTGTGCCTACTTGCTATGCAACTTTCTAGAATATTTTTAATCCATTATAGTATCCTTTTCATGACATATTTGACTGTAAATATAAACATAATCTATAGTTTTGAATGTATGTTTCTTACAATCAATATATTACACTTCTCCAGCAAAGTGAAATGCAGCAGCAGCAGCAGCAAGCAAGTAAGATACAATGGGGGGTACACCCAGCACCCACTAAAACCCCCAAACAAATATTTTTGTTTAGTTGGAAGGTAGACCATTCCCTGATTGTGGGATCTGGGCCCAAGGAGCATGGAGAACCAGACCAGGGGTAGGAATAGTATCAGAGGAAAAAGTGCGCAAGGGACACAGGGCCCTGAAAGTGAATAAATCACCAGGACCCAACAGCATGCACCCTAGTGGAACACCTGGAATCCATAAGGGCACAGGATCCAAGACAACATGGATTCACAGTAGGAATGTCCTATCAGACTAATCTGATAGATTTCTTTGACTAGGTAACCCTGGAGGTGGATCAAGGGGGTGCAGTTGATTTAGCCTACCTTGACTTCAGCAAAGCTTTCAATATTGTGCCACATAGAAGATTGGTTAACAAGCTAAGTAGACTGAGGGTAGGTAAAAAATTGGTCAACTGGGTGGCAAACTGACTGACAGGCAGAAAGCAGAGAGTGGTGGTTAACGGTATCCAGTCAGAAGAGATTCACGGCAGAAGTGGGGTGACTCTGGGATTGGTCCTAGGGCCAGTCCTCTTCAATATATTCATCAGTGATATTGCGGTCGGACTGGAAGATAAGGTTTGCCTGTTTGCAGATGACACCAAGATCTGCAACAGAGTGAATGATCCAGATGAGGTGGATAGGATGAGGCAAGACCTGGAAAAGCTAGAAAAATTATCCAAAGCATGGGAACTAGGGTTTAATGCTAAGAAGTGCAAAATCATGCACGTAGAGAGGAGAAACCCTGAAACTAACTATAGGATTGGGGGTGGAGAGTGCTAACAATGGTTTACCTATGCCGAATTGACAACACTGTTGTCGAAGTTCGGCATATCGAGATTCACAATGTCAGCAGGCAAAATTTTGCCTGTCAGACATTGTCTTCCCCCCATGCGGCCCTGCACCCCCCCTCTTCTATAGATATCTAACTCAGAGTCGGAGTTGATTCGAAGGGGGGGCAAAACATGGCAAAAGGGTGAAATTTCGCCTTCCATTCCCTCACAGCAACAATCTCGAAACCTGTTGAGATTGTTTCATTTCATTTATTTCATTTATTCTTTGGTAACCGGATAAAGGCACTGGACCAAAAGTCCCTTTTGAGGCCCGACCCTGACAAATAAACATACAAAAATACACAAATACAATCAACAGCAATACAAAACCAAAAAATACAAATTGCAGTTACAAACAGATTTATGTAATAAATAACTTTTTAACCTTTGTTTAAAAGTTAAAACAGAGGGAGCAATCCAAACATTAAGTGGGAGTGAATTCCAATACAATGGTGCTGCTATTGAAAAAGCTCTAGCGCTTAATCTAAGCCAAGACCTGGGGATAAAATATAAGGGGCCGTCAGCCGACCTCAGGCTGGGAAGCGATTCTTTCATTACAACAAGGTCAGAAAGAGGAAAAAGGGAGCCAAAGTAAAAACATTTACGCATCAGACAGCCAACAAAATATTCTATTCTGCAATTAGGGGAAAACCACCCCAACCGAGAATAAAGATTACACCGATGTGTCCTATTGGGGGCTCCTAAAATAAATCTACAAATATCATTATAGGCCACAGTTAGTGCTTGCATTTCTTTTGTACCAATGTTATAATATAAACAAGAACTGTAATCAAAATATGGAAGAAGAGAACCAATAGCAATTGCTAATCTGGTTGCTTGTGAGAAGAATGACTGAATTTATATAATACCCCTATTCTTTGATTTACTTTCTTAACCATTGACTGAATCTGAGGTGAAAAGGTCAAACTGGGATCCAATAGTGTGCCCAAATACTTAAATTGAGACACTTGTTCAAGCAGACCATCCCGAAAATCAGATATCCTCAGTTCCGGGGTGTCCACCAACATAAATTGCATGCCAAATAACATAACTTTTGTTTTAGCTGAGTTCAAAACCATAGCATTTAAAGTAAGCCAAGAACAGACGGTACCAAAATCCTTTTCTAGGGAACAAGAAAGTTCAGACACAGAATTTGAGCACAAATTACAAGATCATCTGCATATAGCTGTAATTCACTAAACTTACAATCTCCGGGAAGCTGATTAATAAAAATTGAAAATACCAGGGGTCCTAAAATGGACCCCTGAGGCACACCACAATTAAATGCCAAAAGACATCAAAAACCACAGAACCTACTTAAACAAATTGACACCTATTACTCAGATAATCATAGAACCAAGAAACAGCGACATCAGAAAACCCCAGATCTTTCAATTTTGTGCAGGCCAAACCGTGATCAATCAAATCAAAAGCCTTGGTTAGGTCTACAAACACTGCACCAGTCATCAAACCCTTCTCAAACCCACGTAGGACAGTGTTCGTGAACCCAACCAAGGCCATGCCCGTACCAAAGTGTTTACGGAACCCATGTTGTTGCCTTGACAACAAATCATGGGTAACCAAATAGGCATCAATTTGCTTAGCCACCAAACGCTCAAGTACTTTGCTAAGGGGATTCAGTATTGATATTGGCCTATAATCATACATGAAAGTAGCACCGCTCTTTTTTGGAATGGGAACCACCTTAGCTTTCTTCCAGGACAGGGGAAAAACACCTGTAGCCAATGACATATTAAAAATATAGCAAAGGGGATCCGTAATAAAGGGGATAGCCAATTTTAAGAAGCGGACATCCAACCCTTCCCCACAGTTGCTGTGAGGGATTTCGCCGTGTGGGTTTTGATGTGCAATTTGCACACCGCTAACAAACACTAGAGAGGAAAGGGACTTGGGCATCATCACCAATGACCAAAGGCAGTGGGGAGAGCTAGAGGGATGTTGGGATGTATCAGTAGGGGTATCACAAGCTGAAAAAGGGAGGTAGTGATCTCTCTTTACAAGACACTGGTTAGGCCCCAGCTGGAGTACTGCATACAGTTCTGGAGACCACACCTGCAAAAATACATTAACAGGATTGAAACGGTCCAGAGAAGGGTGGCCAATATGGTGCAGGGACTACAACAGAAGCCGTATGAGGATAGACTAAAGGACCTCAATATGTACACCCTGGAGCAGAGGAGGGAGAGGGAAAAGGTGATAGAAACTTTCAAATGCCTTAAAGGCCTAAACAAGGTGAAGGAGTCTAACATGTTTCAGTATAAGAAAAATAGCAGGACAAGAGGACATGATATGAGACTGGAGGGAGGCTGATTGAGGGGTAATGTGAGAAAATTATTTTTCACAGAGAGAGTGGTAGTTGCATGGAACAGCCTACCCAAAGAGGCAGTGGAATTGGGTACAGTAAAGGGCTTCAAAAGAGCATGGTATAGGCACAAGGGAATAATACAGATGCGTAAGAATAAAACAGGCCAATGTTCAGAATAGAGATATATGGCAGCAACAACCAGGTAGAAAAAAAATGGGCAGACTAGATGGGCCTGGCGGTCCTTATCTACCGTCAACTTCTATGTTTCTAGGGTGTTGAGAGAGGGGAAGCTGACACTGGCAGTACTACTGACTGATCTGTTTAACTACTGCTTGGAAGCAGGGGTCATGCTAGTGGGTTGGAGAGCAGCTAATGTGGTGCCATCTGCCATGCCACAAGAGTGGGGACAGAGATGACCCAGGAAACTGCAGGCCAGTAATCCTGACATCGATAGTGGGGATACTGCTGAAAACCATTACAAAGGAGGATTTGGTGGATTCCTGGAGGCTAATGGACTACAGGACAAGCAGCAACGTGGGCCCATGACAGGCAGATCTTGCCTGATTAACCTAATCAGTTTTTTGATTGAGTGACAAAGGTAGTGGATGGGGGACAAGCAGTTGATGCGTTATACTTGGAATTCAGCAAGGCCTTCAACTTTGTACCATACAGACCGCTGGTTAAAACAACTGGAGGACCTGGGATTGGGGAATCAACTCACCAGATGGATAGAGAATTGGTTGGGGGTCAGGACTCAATGAGTGATAAGTAATGGGAATCCATACTGGGTCATAATGTTGCACGCTTAATAGCATATGGCATTATGGCAAAACCGGACCTCTGGCTCCCGAGTTGGAACCCCGGAGTTGAGAATCTTTAGTGGAGTGGCGCAACCCTGTTATGAGGTGTGGGGGCAGAGCTCCCTTGAAACAAAGACATGATCTGCGCAGTCGATGGTGCTAGCGGCATTATGTCTCATACATAATGACCCTGTGCTAGGAATTCTCAGATATCCGGGGGTTACCAGCGGGCTACAGGAATTGGTCTTGAGGCTGGTGTTGTTCAGCATCATCTTATGTGACATAGCAGGGGGTATACAAAGCAAGGTATATCTATTTGCTGAAAACACGAAGATCTGTGGGAGGGTAGACAATAGAGAATGGAATGAGGGGCAGGAAAAGGAGATCTAGAAAGACTGGAGCAGTGGTCTGAGCTATGTCAATTTAAATTCATTGCCAAGAAATGTTGTTTTTTGCATATTGGTTAAAAAAAAAATAGACTTGATTATTGGATGGGGGGAGTGAGGATGCTTGAGGCTACTGAAGAAGGGGAACTGGGAGTCATTATCAGCGTCAGCCATAAACCCTTAGCCCAGTGCAAAGAAGCATAAGGGATGGTGAGCAGAATTATGGTGTAACCCCTAGGTGGCGCTATCCCAAGGGCTACTACCCCTGCCTGCTTGGCTAGTAGCAGGTTAAGGGGCCTGAGTTCTGAAATGGGTGCCTCCACCCAGAGGTCAGGGTTGGTAGTGGTCAAGCTAACCTGGGCACAGCCATCCGGGACGCTGTAACCCCCTCTTTCCCCTCTAGTAGCCTGAACACTGTACAATAATCACTTTCACAATACCCTGGTACACCACACAAGTACCCACACTGTTTGCACTTACCACCAGGGCTGGTTCCTCTGGCTCGACCCTGGGGACCCCTGTAAAACAAGGTTAAGCACAGCAAATAGCAACAGTACAGTACTTTGAGCACAAACTGGAACCACAGTCAGATTACATGCAGAAAAAGTTAGATCTGATTTATTCAGGGGACTTGAACAAGGAAGGGGCAAAATCAGGTTAATTAGCTTAAAGGTTATATCAATCAAGCAGTTATGCATGTGCTTTGAGTCCCCCCACACAGTCCAGCTCTGAGTACCCAGGTAGAGAAGAGGTGGGCTAGTCAGGACAGTTACCCGGGGTTGCAGCTGATTGGGGCCCTGTGATGGAAAACACAACATGCACAGTACACAATATTTGTAATCCGGAGCCAGAGGGCTCAGTTTGTAAAGGAAACGAAACAACAAGACAATCAGATGACACACTCAGATTAAGCTGTTGTTGTAGAGAGCTACCCTGATATTTACTCACGATACCCAAGACTGGACAAAAATCGAGACTGCAGGTGGTTGATCTGGAATGCCAGGAGAAGCAGGGCCCACACAAGTCGCAGAGGCATCGTTCCTGTTCAAGCGTGGAGCAGGGGGCTGATCCCCAGGCAGGTCTCTTGTCGATGGCTTCTCTTTGCAGTGGGTAGTCTGGCTGGGCCAGACTGGCAAAGCCCAGACCGCATGGAGACAAGTTCGGAAGCAGTCCGTTTTGGGCTGGATACAGCTTCCAGCAAGCAGAACACAGTTCACACAGTGGGGAACTAACTTACAACCCACTAGCAGCTCATAGCTCATTTACATGTACTGTACGGGAATTCTACTGTACCAGGCAAAGCGCTCCCTGGGCACAATCGCAAAGTCTCTGCACACACCGGTAGCTGGAACTCCTGACAGGCCGATCGCATTCAGCAAAATCTTTGGTCTTCTTAGGTTGAGCCTGGCCCACTTCAGTAGCTTACTTTAGTCACACGACACAAACTTGGATTTAGTCCAAAATAATTGTCTTCTCTCCCTCTCAGGAGCAGCAGGCAGACATGGAGGCCAAACTCTCAGCCTTTCATAGTTCTCCCATGCGAATCCACTCAGGATTGCTCTCAGAATCACTTCAGGATCACTTTAGCTTCTCTCCTTTTACTTCCCAGCTCAGAAACTAACTGAAAACTGCAAGCAGCCCGGGACTTCCCCAAGATCCAAAAGATTTGGTTGGCTGATTTGGCTGTCAGTCAAAGCAAAAGCTCCCCCTTCAGTTGCAAAAAAGGCGCAAAAACTCAAACCACAGTTCCTATAGATTTTGAATTCAGAGAGCTCCTGTAGTCCGGCTACATTTTAGGTCCCACCAGAACTGATTGGTCCAATTTGCAGCCCAGGACCAGGATAGTGGAGACAAACAAAACAGTCCTTGCTACAAAGAAAGCAGGTTAGACAAACTGCATTATCATTATCATTCTAAATGGTTTTCAGCAAATAGTTACAGCTTTCAATAGAGCTCCATCTCATATTACTTATGCTGCAATCAAGCAGCTCTTAAAGAGACAGTACACAGAGGCTATACAGACTCTGGTAATCACATTTAAACTGCTAAAATGCAGGACACCAGCCTGGCAGTGAGCATTTAGGCAAGCTCAAGGAAGACTTTTTTGGAACCCCTGTTTGTAGGGGTGTTACACCGGGATGTATAGGTAAGGCCTTCATCAGCTGAAGGAAGGAGATACTACTCCCCTACAGTTCATAGTGGGACTGCACCTGGACTGTGGTGCCCAGTTCTGGAGTCCCCACCTCAGGAAGTACAAAGACCGCTTGGATTGGGTTCAGAGGAGGGCTACAAAAATGATAAAGGGGAGGCTGTATGAGGAGAATGAGGAGAGGCTGGTGAACATAAATATGTAGTCTCTCGAGGTCTGATGGGAGAGAGGGGACATGACTGAGACTTACAAGTTCTTGAGGGGTATCAACAGGAGAGACTGCAAGATCTATTTATGAGGAATGAAAACACTGTAACAGAGGATATTAGTAGAGGTTTTTAGGTGGGGGATTCTAGAGGAATGTTAGGAAGGACTGTCCACTGAGAAGGTGGTAGACATCTGGAATAATCTACCAAAGCCAATGGCAAAAGCTTGTTCAGGGCCAGGTTTCTAACATGGATGGGATAGGCACATGAGGACAGTAAAAACTAAGGAAGGTGGTGGCAAAGAATGGATCGCCAAGGGAGGGTGGCACTGGGGAACCAGAAAGCCAAGAGGCCCAAAACGCTGGTCCGACATTAGGTCAGACAGGGAGTAGGGTAGAAAATGGGCAAACTACATAGGCTAATGATCCTTATCTGACATCAGAATCTATGACCCAATGTAATTTGAAAAACAATCTGTAGACATTGTTTTGATTTTATTCACATTCTGGCCGAATGCATTTCATTAACTGCTATTTTGTAAATTACCATAATCACATCATGAAGATTGTTAAAATTAAAATCTCCATTTTTAATGTTTAGTGATTACACAAATTTTGTTCACAATAGCATTGAAAGATAATAAATTAATGCCTAATGTACCCGACGAATCACTGATAGTGAACCTCAAACCCCAGTATTCCATGATTATGTAGTTGAAAGGATTTCTAAACCCTATTTTGAATATTTTCAATGAGTAACTGAATACTCTAAATTATACAGAAGATGCCAGGTAGCTTATTTGTTTGATGGCTGAGAAATTATATGAAAAACCTGGCCCCTCAAATCATCTTCAGGTTTTACTCTCTTTTATGCAATCTGTTTGTCCCTGAATATTTATTGCCAGTTTCTCATTAAAGTTCCATTGGTATTGAACAGGATCAGACTGTGATCTGGGGGCCCACCAGTAAAGTTGATGCTGGGGCCCTACCTGGAAAATCAATAATGCGGGGGCTCAGTGGGGGACGCACTAATATCAGCATTCCACTTACATTTCAAACAGTGGTTCTGTGTTTGCATTTTTAGTTTTTTCTTTTATGCCCATTACAGGTTGTAGTGTGTGCGGGCCTGAGTATGAAATCGACATTGCGGTTGGAATGCGTTTTTTTTTTCCATATGACTGGAGGCTTTTTTTTCTGGCTGGAAGGGGATGGGGTGGAGAAACCGGGAACAGGGTGAGGATGTAAACAGGACAGGTAAACAGTAGACAGATGGATTGCCATGTACTAAAATAAACAACATATGGCATTACATCTCAGGATTCCTTGGACGTCATAAACCTCTTGAGCTTTGCTCTTGAGGTTTATGGGTCATCATACACCTTCAGTGTGTAAAAAAAAAATCCATAACACACAGTCGCCTTTGAATTATTCTCTATTTAACTGCAGTTAGAAAAGGGAGGGGACATTTGCAGCAAGCCCAACAGAGTAAGAAGGGTTTCACTGACTGCATCAGTAGAATTTTCATCTTTGAACTAGGTCAGGGATTTGGAGCGAGCTAAGAGAAAACCAAGACATACCGCATCTGCCAGCACTGAGTGCCGGGGCTTATCATGCTATATAAATTATCATCTGAAGATGTAAAACTGAAGCCCTGGTGCTTTGCCATATTGAAACAAACCCCATCACTTCCACATCCATCAGCATGGGGACAGGAGGGTATTAATGTAATTAAGCAGTGGCATTTCAACAGATAAGACAGTGCGTCACACAATATATTTATAGATGCCTTTAATTTTTAAAACCTTTTGCTGGATTGCTAAAGTAGCACAGGTTGCCCTGGTCAACATTCCTCAGTGAAGTCATTTGATGACATCATTCTTTAATAGGGCATTATGACTCTTTACATCCCAATGCCAGTGAGGATGGCTTTCACATCATCATTATTTTCTTGTATTAAGATTCCTGGAAAGATTTAAAGAGTACAAGGCATCTAGAATTATATCTGAAGCAGTAGCTTCCTTTGAAGACATTATCTAAGCTTCGTTTTTCATTCCAAAGCTTTATTAGTGGTGCTCAGAGTTTTGCATTCAGGGACTGTGCAAAGAAAATCTCATATTTTATGGCAAACAAATCTTTTTTTGTCAAAGGGAAAATGACATAACTTGCTTGATATTAAGATTATTAGTGCACTAACAAGCAATCATCCCTTTACTAGGGCTGATAGAAGTGCTAAGCGAGAAAACCCAAACCGGCTTCAACTTGGTGAGGTTGGATTACACAAACAGAGCATGACAATTCTGTTCTATCCTGTAATCTACAACATTTTAAATTTACTACTGAAATTATTATTTATTATTTCTTTAGAAATACAGAAGAGCTGCTCCTGGTGTTTGAGACAGTAGTAGTGGTGGTTGTGGCAGGGAGTATGGGAATTGTAAAACGAGATGACTGGTTCCTCCAACATTTGACCAGGTTGCTAATTGATGAAGGAGTTGGGTGAGGAGTGAATGGGGTGGGGATGTGATTTGGGTCTGTTAGTTTTATTATAGGGATTCGAGCTTGCAACTCGATCCTTTTCTCAACATATTTTTTTATATAGGTTTTTATCTCCTTCTCTGCCCCCAGCTGCCCCCTTCTAACTGCCCCCCAGCCCCGTCACCCCAGTCTCACCAGGGCTTACCCAGAGCCTGCCCGGTCACCGGGTGCGAAGCCTTCGAGGGGTCGGTTGTCATCCGCAGCTGTGGGGGATTTTCCTCCATTTTTTCCCTTCCCTGTTGCTGGTGTGCACACACAGGATGTGCGTACGTGGAGGCGTGCACACGTCCATGGAAGTTCTACAGCACCCTCCCTTCAATGGCACCCACAGTCCCGCACTGCTATCAGGCCTCCACCTGGGCGCAGTCGTTCGGCGGGAGCACCAGTCTTCCCTCCCCGGAGAGGAGAACTGTACTCCGGGTGCTCAATCTTTTCCCTCCCCTGCCAACCCCTGGCGGCCCATGCTTGTTCCTGAACATAGGTCGCTGGTGTGGCACGAGGTGTGGTGTCCAGTGCCTCAACTCTCCATACCACCGGTCCGGGAGCTTTTCTCAATATTTTTTAATAAAGTTTACTTAGTTAAAAAAAAAATATTGGTTGGGTAGGGGAACAAAGAGATTTTGGGGCTCAGGGAGCCTTTCAGTATCTGGGTGGGAGTGGGTGGTAGTGGACTCACTAGGAAACTTGCTGTATGGTCTGGGACCAGGACAACATATTGAGCACCAGACTTGGCAGATAAAATCATACCACTTATCTCTATAACCTAGTGAGCGGTGAGACAGCGCTTGGCAAAACTACATCATGCAGACTTTCCAGGACTAAAGGGAACAATACTACTTCATGCTGTATGGGGTGTCTCCGCCCCAACATTGCTTCCTGGCTATTCCCAGCTTTTGCCAGCCACAATGTTTAAACAAAAAAGTCCCCCCCATCCTTCTGTACACTAAACTTATTCCACCTACCTCCAAAAGGGTTCTTTGGCTGGCCCTGGCTCATGCTGTCTGGTTCTTAAAAAACAAAATCAAGTTGAGGTGCTCACTTCTTTGAACAGCGTACTGGATGGCATAATTTATTTATTTATGTATTTAAAATGTTGTAACCAGGAAAGACACTGAGCCGAAGCTTATTTCCAGGTGTGACACGGGGAAAGAGCTTAACAACACAAACAGAGGATACAACAATCAATACTGTACTACAATATAGTACACACGTAGGTTATAATCAAAAAGCACTTAAGAAAATTGAAAGTACATAATAAAAACAATCTGTGCAAGTCACAATAACCTTTAGTATAAATCATTCAGTCAGTTTGAGTCAGGGACTATAAGGTGGCTTAGGAGTTAGGGAGGGAGTGGAGGGGAGACAGAGGAGGAGGAGGAAGAGGAGCATGAGCATTAGGTAACAGGAAGGAGTCAGAGGAGGTATTTGAGGGCAGGGAGTGAGGGAGATTGGCGAATGTCCAAGGAAAGCTGAGTCCAGAGGAAAGGGAGGTGGTAGGAGAAAGCAGACTGACCAGCCGTTGAGTGGGGAGAGGGAAGGGAGAAAGAGTGGGGGTCCCTGGAGCACAGAGAGTAGGATGAGGGTTTTGGAGGTGATAGGCGGGAGGAGAGATAAGAAGGAAGAGTCCCAAATAAGTATCTGGCAATGGACAGGCAGTGGACCATCCTCCAGTGGGGTAGAGGTGCTATGGAGAGAGAGGAGTTGAAAAAGTGATGAGTACGAGGATGAGAATTGGTAACAAAGCAACAGAAGGAGTTTAGGAGGGTGTCCAGTCTGGAAAGGGATATGGCAGGAGTTAATGCCATAGACTACACCAGCGTAGTCAAAAACCAGAAGATTCATTTTTATGACCAACTCTCGATGGACAGGGAGGGAGATACTATCTTTGTTATGATAGAGAATGCCAAGTTTGGGGTGAAGTTTGGAACAGATGTCAGCTATATGGATGGAGAAATTGAGATGACTGTCCAGCCAGACCCCTAAGTATTTAAAAGTGTGGACCACTTGGGGGGAGGGGGGAACTGTCTGAGGTGGAGAACACTGGGTGGGTCTGGAGTTTAGCTAACTTCTGCCTGGAGCCGAAGTCATTGTAACTGTTTTCTTAGTGTTAACCCTTAAATGGTTGGCCTGAAACCAATTTTGGACTTTGTTGAAGTCGTGCTGGGCAGGGGCTTGTACTTCTGTGGCGGATGGTCCCGAAGTGTAGATTACAGTATCATCCGTGTACATGTGGATGTGGGAGATAGAGCATGCGGAGGTGAGGTCATTAATGAAAACAGAGAAAAGAATGGGGCTGAGGATGGAACCTTGAGGAACGCCAGCAAGGATTGGGAGAGGGGAGAATAGGGAGTTTCCTACGTATATCTATAATGATCTATTGCTGGGTGTTGTCTCTTCTCCCTCTTGGGTTCTGAAATATGAACACCTCCTATTCCCCGTGCAGGATGGCCATCTTCCACTAGTTTTGTTTTATACTAGTTCGCATGACTTTGTTGACAAGCTACAGATAGATTGCATCTCTAACCACTGACGCCGAATCATTGTACTACTAGCACTGAGCTGGGATTGGTGAACTGTGAGCACTAATCTTGCATCCTTGCTTGTGTCCAAGGAATGACCCCACAACTGTACAGAATAGAGGCCAGTGTTGCCTAGTCGTTAAGAACACAGGACTGTGAACCATGAGATTTGGGTTTGAATTCCACCAAAATGTTAACATTTTAAAACTTTCCTTTACCCTCACATTTCACCAGTGTGATGATCTGTAGTACTGTGGAGTTGTAATAATACATCTACACTAAACAGAGTTAAGTGTCAGAAAGAACTGAACTGTGGGCGAAGCAGCAGAGCTGCCATTCGTGACACCGCCGAACTGGGTTTGGGAACAAGCACAGGTTGTTGAAGGGTCATCAGGGGAGAAGGATCAGGTATTCTAGTGGATGCTGTCCTCTGGGGAGGACTGATGCAGTCTCCACCATAGCACTGCTACCAGGGTGACCACAGGTGGAAGTACAGGCTGGAACGTCTGGGGAGGAAGTACATTGATTGACTCTGTGTGGCACTCCTCAACTGTATGCACACATTCACATTGAAGCCCTCATGGCCAATGTCATGGGGCGGGGAAAAAAACTAGGGTAAAATTACTTGGCCTATAGCCGGCCCGGTGGCATGGAGGGTTAAGGCGCTGGACACCACACCTCACGCTGCGCCGGTGACCCAGGTTCGGGAACGGACTCGGGCCACCGGGGGCCAGTTGGGGGAAGGAGGCTCAAGCGTCCCAGTGGATGCTCTCCTCCTAGGGTGGGATTCCTGGGGTGCTTAACAGCACCTGATACACCGATGCCGGTGGAAGCATGGGCATCCAGCACACAGGCGGCTCTTCAGAGTCGGGGTGAGGAGGACGCTGAGGGCATTTGACAGCGTCTGTCTGGACGAAAGTCCTGCGTGCCAGCATCCTCAGGGGTTCGGGACGAGAGAAAAACCAGGCAAAAATCTCCCGGTCCTGGCGCTGAATGACGCTTGGGGTCCACGGGACCCCGGCCGAAAAGACCCAAGGAATTAATTCCTCGGGGCAGGGGCCAGGAGAAAGTAAAAAAAAAGATAAAAAAATTACTTGGCATATGTGGCTGTCACTGGGTACACTCAGGCCCTGCACAGCCTCATGTACCTCCTCTACCCTTAGGCCATCTGGATAAAGACCCTGCCCCTCCTCTGGTTCCACCATGGGAGGCATGCCATGAGGTTGGAAAGAGGATCACAGGTAGGGCCAGTGAGACTGGCTGGTTGCCTGGGGCTGATAAGAAGCATAGCCAAGAAGCCAAAAAGTACAGAGTAAAAAAAAATTGCAAGAAAGTTGCCCTTGAAGTGCTCTCACAGTATGAATTTTAACACGAGCAACATTTTAAACATTTTAAGCTTGTGCAGCACAGAGTGACAAATATTATTCAGGGCCAGCAGGGCAGATCTTATGAAGATCATTTTGAAAGCACTGAACACATACTCACTGGGGACCAGGCAAGAGAAAGGGATGGATGTGACAGAAATCTTTAACTTCCTGAAGGGAATAAACAAGGTGAACTGTGGGGAACTATTTAGCAGGAGTACAGAGTCAAGAACTAGAGGTCATGCGTGGAAACTGGCAGGGGGAAGATTTAAAAGCGATGTGAGGAAGTTCTGTTTTACAGAAAGGGATGGGTGGTGGAGCCATAGAACAGTTTGGCAGCAGAGATGGTGGGTGCCAAGACCATATATTGTTTTAAGCATGGCTGGGACAAAGTGACAGGTCCAGTAGTTGCTCAGGTCAGTAGTAGTACGGAGGGGAGTGGGGGTGGACTGAGAAGGATAAATCCCCGTATGGACAACAGTTTGTGAGGTAGATAAAGAACTCCAGGCAGACTAGATTCACCTTTGGTCATTTTCTGACGTCATTGCCTGTGTTTCTATGTTTCTAAGTTATATGCGAGAAAGAATAATTCTTGAAGTATTCACACTGCTGTGATCCAAAATAAGTGCTGGAAGTAACCTTTTCCTACATTTCCTGGATGTTAATGTCACTTAATTGTTACTGGCTACTGCACTGTGTGGTAGCCTGTTGGGTTAAAGAAGTGGGTGTTACTCATTTGAATTTGGATGAGCCCCCCCACAGGGCATAAAGACGAAAACCCTTTAATCGAGTGATCCTCTTGCAGGGTGGTAGGGTCAGGGTAGCCCACCCAGGTAATTGTATGTGTTTACTGAGCTGGGCAGAGGAGCTAAGGAAGCAATTTTGCGATCTTTGTTTTATTATCAGTTGGGAGCTGCTGAGGTGGGGAGTGTAGATTACCATCGGGGGTGGAAAGAAAAAAAAAAATAGAAAGTATAAAGAGCATTTGAATTTAAACTGAAACAGTCAAGCATTTGAAATTGCACCCTGCCTTCAGTTCACCTTAGTGTTGTGAAACATAGCTGGCTTCATTCTCATTTGCAGACTTTCCCCAGTGTATCTACTGTATGTTTATTTGGGGTTGGAACCCCTTCTTACGCAATCACCAACAGCAGTGTGACTGTGTGGAAAGGGAAGTGTGGCTACCTTGCACATGGCCCACTGGCCTATTCACAAAGGCATGACAGATCTCATTGGCCTGGCCACAGCCTCCTGTACACCCCAGCTTTAAAGGCTCATACAAAGGGGTGGTATGGGGAGGTTGCAGGGCTGTGACCAGGTGTAAAGAGCCAGTGTGAGGAGGACAGAGGAGGAAATACCCTCACAGATAACAGTACCATTGTAGAACGGGGGCCACTGAGGGGGTTGCCACTGGGCTGCAAGGGAGTATGACTGCTGAGGCAGCGGGTGAGGTGCCCACTGGACTGCCAGGTAGTCGGGCAATCTGGCCACAAAATGGAGGAACAGTTGTCCTACCAGGCCCCATAGTAATAGGGATCAGGGAAGGAAGAGACTTTGGGAAGGATCCCTGTGCCGGCACAGTCGGAGACTAGTTTGTTAGCGAGTGCAAAGCCTATTTGCACCTTCATCTGGATCCGTGATTTACAGTGTACTTCTGCCCCAAGTGTTGACTGTGCCATCCTGCAACAAGCCTCACTGTTTATAAAAGCAACAAGCTTGCATTGGATTCTGGAGGTTCTGCTTTCTTAATACATTCGCCAAATTCAAACTAGAGCTAGAACTGATCCAGGTACTACTTTCTGTGTTTTTTTTAACATGGTTTTATCCCTTTACGTTAGCCTGCCCCTATCTGGATGCCCACCCCAAGCCCAGCCACCCACCCACCATCCCTGGAGTGAACTCTTTTGCCCCATTGCTTACCCCTCATGGTGGGATTGAAGGGGCTTGTCCTTGCCCCTACGAAGCAGGATCCTGATGATACTCAGTCAGTGGTGCCAGGCCTGCAGGAGAGCCGTCCGTCATTTCACTTTAGCAGGGATTTTTCCTCCATTTTCTTGTCAGCCCCCAGGACGTCATCATGTAATGACATTCCATGCTTTTCTGGGCCTCCCATGTTACTTGACATCCAACCTCTGCTAGGTGTCAGGTGCATTGCAGGAGACGTAACCTCCCCACTCCGGGAAAGGAGAGCAGTTCTTTAGACACTCTGCTCACACCCTACACCCCCGACTGACTTCTTGTAGCTGGAACCCTCAGTAGCTGGCATGACAGGCAAGTGTGCTGCCATCCTGCCTTTGGGAAAGCTTGTCCCGGTACTGGTAAGCTTAACTTCTGTTACATTTTCTTACTTGGCACACTTCTTTCTACATAGGTGGGCCTCTCTGTAAATTGATTGCACAAAACCTGTAAGAAAAATAATTACAGAAGAGTCACAGAAAATTAAAAAAGTTAAGGAAACTAAACCTGTAATGAAAAATGGAAACATAAAAGGTTTTCTGGTAGGAGAAGGCAGCTTCAAAGGCTTGTGTGGGTTTTGCAGTTCAGCGTGTTGTACTTGCACTATAATTTCAACCCACTTTGTGGTGGTAGTGTAGCTATTTAAGTTCGAGATGGTATAATGTTTATGTGCTGCTTTTTAAGGAGCGATGGGAATAAGTAACTCTACAGACACAACATCTGTCACAAAGATGAACAGCATTAGCAGCAGAGTTGCTGCTTGTGTAGGGCTGAGTGTCCCCCTCATTCTTCATTCTTTACGATACTGTCACATCTTTTTCTAATTAATATGAAACTGACATCTCTTCCCACAGTACTATATACTGTGGAATTTATTAAGTTCACTAAACTGTAGATTTACAAAGTTTTTGCTGCTGTTCTGGAAAAAACAGTGAAAGAAAACACTGCTTTTTTCTTTTCTTCCAGTCATATATCATGTTTAGGGTTTTATCTATTAATCATTATTCTTACATCCAGAGCTTACCTACATGCCCGTTAACACCAAATGGGAGGGTCAAGGATGCTTTTTGATCAGGTTTCCTCACTGCAGTACCCTAGAGGGGCTGGCTGCTACTCTAGAGGCTTCAGCTCATTTGAAAATGGTATCGAGCAGCCCCATATCTGCATTTCTCTTTCTCACTTTCTTGTCTCTCCCTACTGTGAAAGAGAAGCAAAGTAGTGAGAACTATGAAACAGTAGCTTATTTTACAATTTCAAGTTCTAGAGAGCAGAGAAGAACTGGTAAGAAAAAACAACAATTTAGGAGCTGAGCCCATGAACATGTAACTGAATTCTTAGCACATTATTCTTTTAACCCTTTGAATGCCCACTTTTTTTCACAAAATAATTCTCTGGATATCAGTTATCTGTAGTATGGAACGGCAGGTCAAATCAAGTTGATAAGGCCTTTGCTTCAACAGTGACAAGGCAAATGGAACAGACAGATTCAAACTATAGTGCATGGTAGGACGCTGTTCTGCATGGAAATCCATGCCTAGAACAGTGTTGTTGTGCTGCAGTAGCTATGTCTCTTTGTTGTGCTGCTGTAGCTACATAGCTACTGCAGCACAAAATAGAACGTCTTTGCGCATTCCCATTCCGCTAACCTCCAGCCTTCAGGAAACGGCCCCAGCAGTGAGAGCTGGCCCCAGAAGAGAGTGATGCTGAAAAAACCTCAAAAGTAAGCACACAGTCCTGAATACATGGTTGCCCATACACTATAAAAGACTATGTATGAGCAATCATACACAACAAGGCTGTTTTACAATCGAAAGGTTTCCATGGTAACAGGACCTCTCAAGCTGTGCTCGCAAGGTCTCCTGTTACTATGTAAACCTCTTGATTATAAAACAGCCTTTTTGTGTATGATTGCTCATTCACAATCCTCTCTGTTCTGTACTACAGCGCCAATCCCTGAGGGATGCTGCAGAGTACTCCTTTCTACTCAGAACAGTGCCCATCCACCATGACATGCTACTTTCTGCCCCCAAGCCAGTTTGCAAAACATAGAAACATAGATTTTGACGGCAGATAAGGACCGCTTGGCCCACCCAGTCTGCCCATTTCCCTACCTAATGGATAAGCTGCAGATCCTAGTTAACCAGCAGCCTATTTCTTCCTACCACCACCCCCTAGAATTGCCTTATGACTGTCCCATGCATGCTTGAATTCCACCACTGTTTTTGACTCCACAACCTCCTCCGGAAGGCCATTCCATGCATCCACAACCTCTCTGAGAAAAATACTCCTTAAATTACCTCTGAGCCACCCCTTCTATCTTCAAATTGTGCCCCTTGTTCTTGCACACCTTTTTTTGAAAGATGCTACCTCTTCGACTTTGTTGATTCCCTTGAGATACTTGAAAGTTTCTATCATTTCCCCTCCTCCTTTCCTCGAGGCTATACATATTCAGCTCCTTAAGTCTCTCTTCATATGTCTTCCGGTGCAGACCCTGCACCATTTTAGTTGCCCTCCTCTGGACAGCCTCCATCCTGTCTATGTCCTTGCGGAGATTCGGTCTCCAGAACTGCACTAGTACTCAGATGGGGTCTCACCAACTGTCTGTAGAGAGGATAATAACTTCCTGTTTTCTACTGGTGATGCCTCTCCTATGCATCCCAGTATCCCCCAGCCTCCTTGCTGCCCTCTCACATTGCTTGCTCCACCTTTAGGTCACCTGATATGACTACCCCCAGGTCCCTTCCATTTTGTTGTTGTTAGTATCTCACCCCCATTGTGTACTCTTCCCTGGGTTTTTGTTTCCCAGGTGCATTACCTTGCACTTCTTAGCATTGAATCTAAGCTGCCATACATTTGACCATTCCTCTAACCTTGCCAAGTCCCTTCTCATCCTTTTCACCCCACCTTGTGCATCAACTCTGTTGCAGATGTTTGTGTCATCTGCAAAGAGACATTTTCCTTCCAGTCCCTCTGCAATGTCGCTATAAAGACATTGAAGAGGACCGTCCAATACTGAACCTCATGTACCCACTAGTAACCCCCATTTCTTCAGAGTGGACTCCATTTACTATTACTCTGTGTCCTATTCTCCAGCCATTCTTTACCCAGGCTGTCATCTTGGGACCCACTCCCAAGCTGGCTAACTTGTATATTAATCTTTGTGTGGGACTGTGTCAAATGCCTTGCTAAAGTCTAGGTAGGCCATGTCCACAGCCCCTCCTGATCTACTACTTTGGTCACCCAGTCAAAGAAATCTATCAGATTTGTCTGGCATGACCTTCCCGCTGTGAATCCATGCTGCCTTGGGTCCTGAGCCCCTCTGGCCTCTAGATACTCAACAATTCTTTCCTTCAGAAGTGATTCCATCATTTCCCTACCACTGAGGTTAAACTAACAGGTCTGTAGTTTTCTGCTTCTGCCTTGCTCCCACTTTTGTGAAGGGGAATCACATGTGCCCTTCTCCAGTCCTCGGTACCACCCCATCCTCCCATGATTTGTTAAAGAGGGTAGTCCAGTGGTGTCACTAGTTCTACCCTTAGTTCTTTAGAATTCTGGGATGAATCCCATCAGGCCCCATTGCTTTGTCCACCTTCAGTTTTAAGAGTTCTTCAGAACCCTTTCTTCTGTAAATGGGCTGGTATCAACTTCTGTATCCAGAGTGTTTCTACTGTTTGTTTTAGGTACCTCCCACTTCCTTTGTAAATACTGAGCAAAATATTTGTTTAGTATCTCTGCCTTTTCACAGTCACCTCTGCCCACCTCCTCCTCTTTATTAAGCCTCACTAGCCCTCCTTGGTCTTCCTTCACTCCCTGATGTACCTATAAAGGTTTTATCCCCTTCTTAACTGAGTTGGCTATCTTTTCCTCGGTTTGGGCCTTTGCTGTTCTGACTGCCTTCCCAGCTTTCTTTTGCTCTAACTGATACAGTTCCCTGTCCTGCTCCTTCTGTGATTCCTTGTACTTCTGAATGCTTTCTTTTTCTCTTGAACCTTCACTGCCACTTCCTTTGAGAACCATAGTGGTTTCTTACATCGTTTTGTTTTGTTAATTTGCTTCACACAAAGGCTTGTTACCTCTGTGATGGCAGTTTTTATTATTCCCCATTGTTCTTCCACCCTCCTTCCTGCCCATTTGCTAGTGCATTCCTTAGGCACTCACCCATTTTGGCAAAGTCAGCCTCCTAAAGTCCAGTACTTTGCCTTTGTATGGCTTGACTCTATTGCTGTGTTTATTGTGAACCATACTGTTCGATGGTCGCTAGTTCCCAGATGGCTACCACTTCATCTGTGATCTCTCTTCATCTCCATTTAGAGAGAACCAGGTCTAAGATTGCTCCCTCTCGAGTGGGCTCCAATACTAGTTGTCTAAGGCATGCCCCTTGTAGGGCATCTAAAATAACCCCACTCTTTGAAGTGGCTGCTGCAACTGCACTCCAGTTAACATCTGGCATATTCAGATCACCCATCAGCAATATCTCCCCTTTTTCTGCCATTCTAAGTATTCTTTCTATCATTTCCTTGTCCATTTCCTCTCCCTGAGAAGGGGGTCTGTATACAACCCCTGTGCAGATTGTGGTGCCATTGCAGCCCACCTTGTGTATGTTTTGAGAATACCTCACTGGTTTACTTTGCCCAAAAGCTTGTCTTGTGTCACAGTATCAAAGGTCTTGCTGGAGTTCAGATAGACTGCATCCATATCCCTGCCTCTGTCCACCTTTCTGGTCAGCCTCTGAAAAAGGTAGCTGGGTTGGTCTGGCATGATCTGCCCTTTGAAAAGCCATGCTGAGAGGGTGCAAGAACCTTGTCCTCAACCATGCCTGCTTTATTTTGTCCTTGAAAATGGCTGCCAGGACCTTGCCCAGCACAGATGTTAGGCTGACCGGCTTGCTGTTGTCTGGGTCTAACCGTATCTGCCTCTTGTAGATGGTGACCACAGTGGCAACTTTCCAGTTCTCTAGCTGTACAGGCTTCTGAAAGATTACTGCAAGTGGCACTGCCAGTTGTTTCTTTAGTGCCATAATGATTTTGGTGTGTATCCCGTCCACACCCTCAGGCTTACTTGTCTTAATCTTTGCCAGGTAGTCAGCTGCCATGGCAGGTATGATGTCTGCTGGCTGCATCTTGGCTACCCCAATGCTACTGGCCCTCTCAATGAGATTCCTCTGCTCCCCCACCCCCATATGAACACTGAAGCAAAGTATTCCTAAAGCATCTCTGCCATCCCTCTGGCTCTCTGACAGGTCACTCCCCACTCCTACCTCCGTTTGCAAGGGCTCAGTCCCCTCTTTCAACTTCTTCCTTTCATGTGTGCATTGGGAAAAGGCTTTGGTGTTGTCTGCAGCTTGTGGTACTCTCCTTCCTGTCCTCTAGCCCTTCTTTGGCTTTCTTAATTTTCATCTTGTAGTCCCTCAGTGCTGTTCTACAGAGACTGTTTGGCACAAAAGGACTGCTCAACCCACCCAGTCTGCCTAGGTGGTTCTCTACTCTTCTGTGACCTAATAATATCCCACCCCTTACCAGCAGCCAGTCATAGACCTCTGTTTGTTCAGAACCAGTTCCCTGACCTCCCTGTTAAACTGGTGGGGGCACTTCTTGGTCATTTTCCCTTATTGCTTATGTAACCCCTAGGTGGCGCTATCCCAAGGGCTACTACCCCTGCCTGCTTAACTACTAACAGGTTGAGAGGCCTAGGTCCAGTGGCGGGTGCCTCCACCCAGAGGTCAGGGTTTGCAGTAGTTAAACTAACTTGGTCACAGCCCTCTGGGACACTGTAACCCCCCCTTTCTTCCCACTAGTGGCCCACACAATGCATCAGGAATATCTTCACAATGTACACTTACCCCCAGGACTGGCTTCGTCGACTGGACCCCGGGAACCCTTTGCAAAACAAGATGATACAGTACAAAAACCACAGTACAATACTTTAACATAAACAAATACCTCAGCCAGTGTAACTTTGCTGAAACCAACAGATCTGATTTATTTAAGGAGCTGTAACAAGGAAGGGGGAAATTAGGTTAAACACGTTAATAATCACAATACTGTGCGCATATTCAGAGTCCCAGATTGTCACTTTCACTGGGTACCCAGGATGGGGGGGGGGCTAGCCAGGATCGGTTGCAGCTGGTTGGGGCCCTGTGATGGAAAAACACTGGCACAATACCCAAATTGTAATCCGGAGCCAGTTGGCTCAGTTCGTGAAGAAATGAAAAAAAACAACATTTAGATGACACACTTGCAATTCGATAAACAGATGGCAGGGAGCTACCCTGCTTTGTACTCACAAACTCAATGCTGGGAACTGGAAGGAAGGCAGATTGTCCTGGATTGCCAGGAGGAGCAGACCATGTGGACAAGGTCCTTGTGACTGGACCCCACTGCAGTTTAGAGCAAATGGATGTAGTCTGGATTAAACTGGAGTTTACTTCCAGCTTCATGCACTCTATTCACTGTACAGGGGATTTGAAACGCATTTCCCCACAAGCACGACACACATTTATATGTAAAAGGAAAGTAGTATAAAAGGCAGGCTGCTTCTCTATCCCGATCGCAATTACTGCACAATACCTAGGAGAACACACAGCAGATTCAGTTCCTGACAGACCGAACGCGATTCAGCAATTTCTCCAGTCTTCTACAGGGTGAGCCCGGTTTCTACTCTTCAGATCTCCTTGATTCTCTTCACAGGGTGGTTTCAGTCCGAACAGGCGCTTGCACAAACTGCAGACCAAAACTTAGGGCCTTACACGAGATCCCCGCGCTAAAACTACACACCAAAGAAGCACACCGCTCCCTGTCTCTTCACAGCCCAAACTGATCTGATCTTTCCAGTAGACAGAGCCGGGCATTTCCTTGAGTTCCTCCCAGTTCAGTTGGCTGGTTTAGCTGTCACTCACAGTAAACTCCCCCTGTTGGTGGAAAAAAAGGCACCGAAGTCAAAACTACATTTCCCAGAGTCACTGCCTTTACAATCCCCTTACAGCAGGCTCCAGAGGAGAGTCCAAGTTCTGATTCGCCCAGAGCAGGCTCCATTTTAAAGGATCTCCACCATGATTGGTCCAGTTCAGCAGTTCAGAACCAACATGAGGGAGCTGCTCTGCACTGTCCTTGCTACAAGAAAGCAGGTTAAATCAAACTGCATTTTCATTATTACTCTAACAGGTTACTCGCAAACAATTACATCTTTGAAGAGTGCTCCTTCTGCCCACTTAGCGATGGCAGAAACGGAGCGATTTGGCAGTAGCTCGAGCGGGACTCAAGCGGGAAACACACAGTCCCCCCATACAAACTAATTATGTCTGCAAGCAGACAGCTCTTAAAGAGACAGTACCAGAGGCTCTAAAAGCACTGACAGATAAACGGCTTAAACGCCAAACACCATTCAGGCTTGGAGCATTCAAGCAAGCTCCTGGAAGACTTTTTGGGAACCCCCATTTGCAGGGGGGTTACACTTACAGGAATGCAGACTTCTGCAGCTGCTGCCTTCAGGCATCTTCTTCCTCAAATACCAAATGCACTATGCATTATAATCCTCATACAGTCACCCCAGAACCTTCAACATCAGTTCCCTCATCTTGTCAAAGTCTGTTTTTCTAAAGCTGCGTTCTTCAGGTGATGGTCCACAGGTCGGATCTGGCCTGCAGTGGCCTTCCCTTTGGCCCGCCGGACAGTTGGCTGTTCCCTAGTGCAATGCAGGCAAACTAAGAAAACGGGAGAGAAACTGAGAGAGGGAGACAGCCAGAAAGACATCACACCTAAGGAAATTAGCCAAACAAAACAACTTTTATTCGGGGCATACACAACACGTTGCTAGGCAACAGTACTTGTACTTTTAGTGAAACTGAACCACTCTATGCACAGGTGCAGTCCAATCAGGTGGCACGTATCATGCTGCACTTCTGTTTTTCCCTCACTTTACCCACCATCATGGCATGTAGTTAAAACAGTTTTGCAGTTGTTATTATTTTTAAACACATTGGAGTTCTGCAGTTTGACTCACTTTTGAACAGGTAAACCAAACAAAAAAACAGATATTTAAGAAGAATGGAAACACCATTTTCAGACGAACTGCACAACTTTCAAGGATCATTATCCTTTCATGAAGTCTGAGGATACATTTCATTCATGGTAAGTATACTTTTACTGAGGCGCTTCGTCAGAAGCTTGTGGCTGCAACCATAAAGTGGTCAGTAGCTAGTGTATTTGCACTAGCTTACCTGAATGTCTGCTTTGCGGTACTTTCCCAGTGTGAAAACAAAAATGGATGAGCAAGTGTAAAACTTTGGCCCTCAAGGGTTTGGACAAGGCCTTATGTGGCACACAAGAAGTCTAATTGAACACCCCTGTTCTATAGTTTCTGGTCCTCGTGGCTAACGCCCAGCTAGTCTTCCCTTTCACCAGTGCAAAGATTACTGAGTTGTGGTCACCACTTCCAACAGGTTCCTTTACTTTTACAATATTTTATTTGTAATTTTTGACCAGGAAAGGCAAACTAAGGTGTGCTAGCTAGTTTCCAGATGCATCCTGGGGGTGGGTTATATGGACCTCTTTTATTGATGAGTGCATGTTGGCCATGACACCAAGGAAACTCCCCTGCTCTTCTTCGGTAAGTATTTGTATTTATTTGCTTTACCAGGAAAAGCTCCGTTGAGCAGTGCGCATTTGCAAGGAGGTCCTGGTTAGAGCAGGCAACAGTACAATAAATCAAAATTACAAAGTATATCGTCAAGTACATAGGCAGCAAAAGTACAAATAGGCATTAAAAATGGAGGGCAGAAAAACATCCGGAAATGCAAGGTAGAAAAGGCTTAAGCATTACAGTGACGCACACAGTGGAGAGCTAAAAGTAGGAGGAAAAAAGAGACTGTGAAAGTGAGTTCTACCATGTTGTCATGGGGATAGAGTTTCTGCTGGCAAGTACATTTATCCACATTGTCATTTAAGTGCCACTGAATCTTTAACTTCCACTGGGACAGTGCCCAGAGTTGGGCAGAAGGGACCTCCTTTTAATGTCTCATTAACAGTGCAGCACCCCTACCCCTTACTGCATTAGTGTCTGTTTATGGGTATTACCCAAAGTACCTGGTGTGGGGCTAGAACCCATGACCTGTTAGTGTTTTACCTGGAGATCCGCATGATTTCGGTACCTACCTGTACTGTATGTTTTGGAGAACGAGGCTTACACACACACACACAAACAATTTAATATAAAGATATGCACACGTATCTCTCAGGGCCTTAGTTTTTCTAGCTGTGTGTATCTCCCATGATGATGACCTGAAGTAGCATGAAGATACAAGATGCAGAGAAATTGTATTTCAGTACGATTGTCTCAGAAATCTGACTATCACTGCAGAAGGGAAACTTACAAGACTTTCCCTGTTAAATACTGTAACTACAGTAGACTCCACTTGTAACGGATATGGTTGTAACAGAGTTATAACTGAAACTTCACTTTCAGTTTACGCTATGAAGCTTTAATAATTTCTAGTGCTTTTTTGAGTAGATGGTGAGAACACAGAGCTGGTATGTAGAGCGGACATGTAGAATTGAAACTGGAAGTATAGTCTAGAGGTTACAGCAACAAGTTGTAAATAAGCTTGGTACATCCAGTAGACCTGGATTGGATTCCCACAACCTCCACTTGCATACTTTGTGCCCCTGTGCAAGTCACTTAACCTCTCCAGTGCTGTCGGGTCTCCCCTGAAAACAGGCCTTGAGCTGTAGGCCTTATGAGGTTATCAAAGAATATAAAAAAAGAGAAAATATGGAGAAGCTACAGACAGTTAACGTTACACAAAATAATTCTCCTCTAGCTATACAAACTTTCTTTAATTAAGTACATAAAAGAAACAAATTTTATAGTTCAATGAGACACTCACATTAACAGTTGCCGCTGTTCTGTACTGGAACTGCAACAGCCAGCCACTAGATTCACTATTTTCTTATTACCTTTGGCTGTGAATGTTCCCTGACAGGAAAATGACTTTTAATAAACACATACTGTAGAATACAGAAACATATTTGCTAGAAAGGCGTCTGAGTAATCGATTAGGTTTTACTACAGATTCATAATGGCTCCGCCCCCTCATGATATACTGGATACTGGATGTAATAATAGCTGTAATCACAGATAGAGTGTAAACCTGCTATAATGGACCTATCACTGACTGGGACTCCATCTACAACTATTCAGATGTTAATGTTGCTTGAAGCCATTTCCAGTCTGTATTCTTAAGTACCTGTGATAGACATTCTCCATTAAACCAGAGAAGTCTTAAGCGGAACAATCAGCACTAAAAGCCCCGCACCCAAGTGTGGATCTGGTCCCAATTTGCTGTTTGTGTGCAAAAACATTTTTTTGTTACTGTTTACTGCAGGACAGTAGATTTTGTCAGTATGATTCTGCTGACTTACAAGCTAACATTTTCTGTAACAACAAATCCCAGAATCCCCTGCAGCTGACGTCAGAGAAGAGCTGCAGCAGTGAGAGATGTAATAGTCTGAAGTGCGTGTTAAAGCTTTTTCACGCTTTGATCAGAGGTTTGTCAGTTCTGCTCTTCTCACAAATCTAAGTACAGTCTTCTGGGACTTTTAGCCCAGGGAGGACTGTGGGACCAGCAAACCGATCAGAGCCTATCTAAAAGCTCTAACATGTGCTGCAGACTATTGAATCTCCCACTGCTGCAGCCATCCTCCAATGTCAACTGCAGGGGATACTGGGATTTTTAGTTACAGAAAATGTCAGCTTGCAAGTCAGCAGAATCAGACTGATATAACCTTCTGTATTGCAGTGAATAGTAAGTAAAACAAAATGTTTTTGCAGACAAAGTGCAAATTGGGACCAGACCCACACTTGGGAGTGGGGCTCATAGTGCTGACTGTTACCCTTTAAAGGGACACACCAAAAGTTGATTACCCATGAAATTGTTATCCCGGGTCACCCCTGAAAAAGGGACCTTCGGGGCCCAGTGGGCCTACCCGGTCACCAAAATTTAATTAATAAATAAATAAATAGTTCTCTGATGCAGGAATGCGACCATGATTTTCAGAATGCCACATAAACTAATAGCTAGTTCGAGACAAAATACAGAGAACTTCACAACAAAGTTACACAGAGAAATCAGAGTCAAAAGAGTAGTTTTGCCATTGCCCCGATGACCCAACAGCTTTGCATCGTGCTGCCACACAGGTGACCCAAGTTCGCGACTGAGCACGGAATGCTGTGTGGGAGACAGACCTAACCACAGCAGCTGCAGCAGAGCAGTGCACTGCAGTTGGGTGGGATGGTGCTGTGCATCTAGAAATGCAGCAACCCCTGCGGTGCCAGGGGGCCAGGGAAGCATGCTCCCTCCGCAGGGACATCGCCATATGCAGCTACAGGTCTGAAGCGGCTACACCATGCCAAAAAGAAAGAAGGAGGGCGAGGAGAAAACCAGGGATAAAAGGAAAAATCCATCAGTCATTTATATGACAACCTGGATTTCTGGATTCCCCTGGGTCCTATTGCCATTCTGATACTGGATCCTAGTCCACACAGTGGGTTGCCAGGGGATGGACATCAGCATAGGTGGCAGATGGGTTTGAAAAGTGGTGGGGCCATGGATGTAAGGGTTAAATCCCCCAACCCCCAGTGAGGGACTTCACCCACACCCTCATTTTTTCTTGACCAAATTTATAATCTGTGGAGTACTACTTCCCTCACCAGCTGACAGGAGGTCCCTGAGGCTAGTCCCTTGAGACCACTCACACCGCCACCAAAAGCCTGGCCTTTCCATTTGGATTTTTAAAATTTGACTACTGTCCTTTAACTCAGCAGGCCATGATCCTAAACCCACCCCATCAACTCGATTTGAACCTTTTTTTCTGTTGATACCTTGCAAGCCACAAAGGGAGTGATTATTAAATAACACTGTGTCTTCTTCGAGGATATCTCCTTCATCAGGCCACACCTATGGAACTATTGCTGTCAGGCACTAGGACCACATGGAAACCTTTTGCTAGCAGTCTACCAGGGGCCGCCCACAACAAAGTCAGATGTCCACATCTCACAGCACATATACATGCGCGACCCCACTCGCTCCTCAGTTATTTTCCCACCATCAGCCATACTCGCAGACTCCACGGAGATGTCGTCATAGCAGTCGACCGCCACATTTTCACATTTTATTTTTCTCACCCTAGTAAGCTATCTTTTTGTTTTAAAGTGATTGTACATCATCATGTATGTCGAGGACGAAAGATGGCACTAAACTCTTTCATTACTGCGAGTGCGGTAGAAAAATTTACTCCAGTGATGAGCACAGCATCTGTGTCTGCTGTCTCAGACTAGGCCACAACATTAAGGCCTGCAAGGTCTGCTTGAAGTTTAATCAGGCTACCTGGCGATACCGTCACAAGGCCCTGAATACCTTTCTTTTAGAGCATCAGGTAGCCAGAATGGAGAGAGAGCTCCAGGGACCGAGCTCCGTCCTGTTGCAGACTAATTCCTTGAGCTGTCAGTCTTCCCAGGCCCAGGAAGTCTTCAGGGAAGCAGTCACCAGCAGAGGGAATGGAGTAAAGATACCCCCCCAGGTGAGCTTCTGGTTGCTGCTTCCTTCACGCTGACTGCTGCAGCGCCGTTGACAGCTTCAGCGTTCATGCATCCTGCCACCTAGGCCTCAGTACCCTCAAGGCCGGCTCTGGCAGTGGAAGTTCCGTCGGACCTCCCACAGCTGGTGAAGGCCCTTTGACATTGGGGCTACCTTCACTGATGCTGCAGGCCCTACTGCTCAGACCTCAGGACCTTCAAGGTCAGCTGGCAGTGAGCTCCACTGACCCTCTCATGGCCAGCAGTGGGCCATAGATGCCAGGGCTCCAACCACCCCCGTTGACACTGCAAGGTGCCACAGTGCTCTCCTCCTTTGCGCAGATAATACAGCATCATCTACCTCCTCCTCCCATACCAGGCATGACACTGACAGGACGACCTAGAGCAGCTCCCACATCGATGCCTGTTAAGCCGATGTGCCCTACACTCTCCCGGGCATTGACGTCCCCACTCTCTTCTCTGACACTGTCAGCCTGTCCATGTGGAGCAGGAATACCATCCTGATCTTGTCCTTTCAGAGGAGGAAAAATTGGATAGGAGTCCCACTGAGAGGTCTTGCACCACCATTTCCACCAGGACTGAGGACTCCACGTTGTATACCCTGAGGTCCCCTCCTGAAGACCCCTGCTACCTCTCCATGATGAGGCAGTTCCAAGCAGCAGTGGGGTTTGATGCTGAGGAGGAGGAGGATGTCACTAGGAGGAATTTAGTGGAGTTCCTTGAAATTCCAGAATCTCCACCCTTCATCATTCCTCCTCTACTGGCTACTTTGGAGAATGCCACCCTGGCCTCCTGGCATAGACCCAGCTTGATCCCTGCCATGCCCAGGAAGGCACACATTCACAAGCTATACCAGGTCGCCTCAGGAAAGTCCTTTTTCACAGACCAACCTGACACTGATTCAGTGGTGATAAAGCAGCCCATGATAGGTCTAAGGTGCCTATGCATCCCAGTTCTCTCCTTGCAGATAAAGAGTCGAGAAAACTGGATCTCTTACTAAAATGCCAGCAGAATAGGCCTAACGGTCTTTCGCGTCTGCTCGTTTGGTCAGCCCCCACCCTGGGAGCTGACCTTGCTGCCCCCCTCGCCTTCTCTGGCTTCTCCCTTCCCAGTTCTGGATATTCTCGCTGCATTGGATTTTGCCTCCAGAACCCTTCCCCTGTACCTGTCCCACCCCCTCTTGAACCCCTCCACCATCTCTGCCTCCACCAGCCCCCTAGGCAGTGCATTCCATGGCTCCACCACCCTCTCAGTGAAGTAGCACCTCCTCCTTTCTCCCCTGAATCTTCCCCCCTCCAGCTTCCACCCACTCTTAGGAAAGAGAACCTTTGCCTCTGCCACTCTGGGCCTCAGGATAGCTAATTACCAGGCCCAAAATACCAGAATACCCTCTGGAAGAAGGATAAAGCTGCAGCTCAGTCCCTCCCAGAGGGTCCCCAGAGACAGGAGATGCTCAAAGCCCTTCAGACTGGGGCTGACATAGATAAACACCTTTTAAGGTCCACCTGTGACATTTCATATGCCTCAGCCATAGCAGCTGTGGCTGGCATCTGCCTAAGAAGGTATTCTTGGCTGAGGGTGTGAAATCCGGCACTTGTCCTCCGCCTACTCCATCAGCTGTGCCCTCAATAATTACCTTGCACCTAGCTGCTACTGCCATGTCCCTCCCTAATTCCCTCCTCTAAGTCCTGGACAAAACCTACTCCTCTACCATCACCTTCATTTTACCTTGTGCACTCCATCCCTCAAATTTCTAGCCCTTCTCCCCTTCCCCCAAATTGCTACCCCTTACTGACCTCCCTTGATCTCTCACAGAATGTAAGGGACCCCGAATGCTCTCCTTGGGTCCCTCTCCTACCCCCCCAAGGGGCTTGTATCGCTCATCTACTCCCGTCGCCCACCATCCCTCCTATTTCCCTTGACTTGCAGTCCTCTTAGCATCCTGAAGGGGTCCTACTTCATCTAGGCTTGTCTCCTCTTCTTCCCCCTCCCCCATCTGCCTGTCCCCCTAGCCTTTGCAGTCCCCTTGCAGGGTTCTCAGCATCCTGAAGGGGCCCTACTGCGCCTAGGCATGTCTCCTTGCCTTCCCTTCCCCCATTCTACCTTTTCTCCCTAGCCTTCACAGTCCCCTTGCAGGGTTCTCAGCACCCTGAAGGGTCCTACTGGGCCTAGGCTTGTCTCCTGTCCTTCCCGTCCTCCCATCTACCTTTCTGCCTAGTCTTCACAGTCCCCCTTGCAGGGTTCTCAGCATCCTGAAGGGGTCCTACTGTGCCTAGTCTTGTTTCCACTCCTTCCCTTCCCCCATCTTCCTTTCTCCCTGGCCATCACAGTCCCCTTGCAGGGTTCTCAGAATCCTGAAGGGGTCCAACTGTGCCTTAGCATATCTCCCCTATTCTAGCTAGCCACTATCTTGGCTTTCCATGACTACTAGCAGGGTCCAATTGCATCCTGATGGACTATTGATTAGGCCCCATCCCCTCCAAAGGTGCGAACTTTCTTCCCCTCAAGGGTTCAATTCTCCCTCCCTCCCTCTCTTAGCACTCTCTTAATTCCTATCTACTGACCTTCCCCAACCCCCTTGCAGGATACCCTGCATCCTGAAGGGTCCTCGTTTGGGTTGGGTCCATTCCCCTCCAGCATTAAGTCATACCTCCTCCTTCTCTCTCCTCCCTCTTTAAATCCCTATGGGCTTATCCCCCTTTCTATCTAGCCCCATAGGCCCCTTGCAGGGTGCCCCACATCCTGAAGGGGTCTTTCTGGGACACTGCCTTCTCCCCTTCTCTCTGGTCCCAAGTCCCCTTGCAAGGTTCCTAGCATCCTGAAGGGGTCTCCAGGGATACGGCTTTTCCCCTTTCCCCCACCTAACCCCTCCCTCTCCTTTCCCCTTTTCTTTCACGTAAGCACTTGTTTACTTATTAACCCAGCACTTATTATTGTCCACTTTTTCTACCTATTATGCGCAACACTGTTGTAACACTATTTATAATACCTGCCGTATAACTGTATGTTAATGTTGATCTTGTAACTTGAATGTTTAGTGTCTTATTCCTATTGTACCCCTTCCCCCCAGGTCGCACCAGGAGACATACGAACATACGAAGAAGCCAGCAGAAGGTCATTTGGTCTATCAAGTCTACTCATATTGCAGGGTCCACAGCTTGAGCTAATGTCTCTGCCCTTCCTCCCCACACCTCCCATCCTCCCTCCCCATGATCCTTACTTTCCCCCATGCCTATCCTAGCCTCTCTTAAAGCTGCCCACTGTCTTCAACAAGATGACCTCTTCTGGCAGTGCATTCCAAATGTCTGTGAAGAAGTGCTTCCTGACCTCTCTTCTAAACCTCCAACCTTCCAGCTTAAGACTGTGCCCCCTAGTGTTATGGTTGCCACTCAGCTTAAAGAGAGTCTCCTTATCAATCTTATTTATCCCTTTCAAGTATTTGAAAGTCCCAGTCATGTCCCCTCTCCCTCTCCCTCTCTCTCTCTCTCTCTCTCTCTCCTGTCTTCCAGGGAGTACATGTTCAGTGCCCTCAACCTCTCCTTGTATGCCTTACCCTGCTGAGCCACTGTCATCTTTGTAGCCCTTCTCTGGACCTTCTCCAGCAGGTTAATGTCCTTTTTGAGGTGTGGATACCAGTACTGAACTCCATACTCTAGATGCGGCCTTACCAGTGACCTGTACAAGAGCAGTATAACCTCCTCTCACAGTATCCTACTGCTGATCCCCTTAGATATGCATCCCAGCATCTTGTTTGCCTTTGCTGCTGCTTTCTTGCACTGCATGAAGTGCTTCAGGTCACTAGTGATCATCACTCCCAGGTCCTTCTCCTCCTCTTATGCAGATACTCAGACTCCACCCAGGTAGTACTCTGTCCTGGGATTCTTCGCTCCAGTATGCATAACTTTGCGTTTCTTGGCATTGAAGCTAAGCTGCCAGATCCTGGACCACCTCCCCAGCTTTTCCAGATCTTCCTGTAGGTCTTGTATCCCTTCAGCTATGTCCACTCTCCCGCAGAGCTTGGTGTCATCTGTGAATAGGCACATTTTGCCCTTAATGCCATCCCCAATGTCATTGATGAAAACGTTGAACAACACCGGCCCCAGCACAGAGCCCTGTGGGACCCTACTGGCTACCTCTATGGTACCAGATAACTCTCCTCCCACAACAACCCTCTGGGTTCTGTCCCTCAGCCAGTTTTCCACCCATCTGGCCATCTTTTCCCCAACCCCAAGATCAACCAGTCAAAGGCTTGCTGAAATCAAGATAGAATATGTCTGCCACTTGGCCCCTGTCTACTGTCTTAATGACACAGTCAAAGAAGTCAATCGGATTCATTTGACACAATCTCCCCCCATGAACCCATGCTGCCTTGCACCCTGGAGACCATGCTTCTCTAGATATTTCACCAACTTTTCCTTTAGTATGATCTCCATGAGCTTGCCCACAATGGAGGTCAGACTGACTGGTCTGCAATTCCCATGGTCATCCTTAGGACTGCTTTTGTGGAAGGGCACTACATATGCTGTTCTCCCATCCTGTGTTACCACGCCTGACTCTAGTGAACTATTAAATAGGTCTGCCAGTGGCCCTCCCAGCTCCTCAGCCAGTTCCTTTAGTACCCTTGAATGTACTCTGTTCGGACCTGGTGATTTGTCCACCTTCAATGCCAGCAGCCCCTCCCTCACTCTATCCTTCTCTATCGCTACATCTGTGTTCCCCTCCCTCCCTACTCCTCTTTTCCCTCCTGAAGGCAATGGTCTGTCCTTCCTCCTGGTGAAGATGGAACAGAAGTATTCATTTAGTATCTCTGCTTTTTCCCCATTATCCTCCACCCACTCCATCCCTTTCTTAAGCCTAACAATCCCTTCCTTCTTGTCCCTTTTCTCACTTATATAGTGAAAGAAAGCCTTGTTCCTCATGTTAATTCCTTCAGCTATCTGTAGCTCTTTCTGTGCCTTAGGTAATTTTCCCTATCCACCTCTCTTTTGGTCTTCCTGAATTTTCTATAGGCCAACCTCTTTTCCCTCACTGCCTGGGCAACCCCAGAACTGAACCAGCTGGGTGCTTTGGCCCTTGTGTTCTTACCCCTGAGCCTAACACCCTCATCTGTGGCAACCAGTATTCCTTCTTTTTTTTTTTTTTTTATTTCTTTTTTATCTCCTCCTTCCCTACTCTCGGAGCCCTCTCCTACCTTCCTCTCATCCCCCATTCCACCTCCGGGGGGATCTGCCCCTAGAGTGCCTCCTTCTCTCTTCCTGCACAGTGGGGTCTGTCCCTCTTTGGTGGTCCGATGGTATCCGAGAGGCTATCATCTAGGGCTGCCGAGAGGTGTTTTTCCGTTTTCTTCCGTGGTTTCCCCCTACCCTCTGGGACGTCGAGTGCTAGGACGTACGTCCCGAGTGGTGGCGTGCTTAACACGCCAGACCACTCATCGCCCGTCGGCGTCCCCCTCCCGGCTCCGTCTACGCAGACCATCTCCCATCCCTTCAGTTGCCGGTGCTTCACTGGCTGTGAAGGGGATGCAGAACGCAGATGCGTTCTTGGTTCCCACCCCTGAGGGAGGAGAGCATCCGTTGGGATGCTCGATCCTCCCTCTCCCCTGCTGACCCCCGGCCACCCGGGTCCATTCCAGAACCCGGATCGCCGGCATAGCGCGAGGTGTGGCATCCAGCGCCTCAACCCTCAGTGCCACCAGGCCGGCCCAGTATTCCTTCTTAATGATGGACCACCTTTGGTCCACCCCCATATCTGCTTTGATTCCCGCCAGATGGCTCCTTAGCACTTCGCCCTTTTTCTTGAAGTCCGCCCTCCTGAAATCCAAGATTTTGGTCTTTGTCAGGATGCTTTCTCTGCCCATATCCAACTGGAACCACACCGTGCAATGGTCACTTCCACCCAGTGGCTCCCTGACCATTATTTTCTGTACATGCTCCCCATTTGTGAGCACCAGATCAAGAATTGCCTCAGCTCTTGTTGGTTCAGTGATGCCCTGAGTCAGGCACCCATTTTGCAGTCCTTCCAGGATCACATGACTCCTAGTACATGTTGTGGAGGGTATGCTCCAGTCCACCTTGGGGAGGTTGAAATCCCCCACAATTACCACCACTCCTTTCCTTGCAGCTTCCAATATTTGTGAGCTCAGTTCCCTGTCCCTCTTCTCATCCTCATTAGGTGGTCTGTAAACCACCCCCAACTTCACCTTTCTCCCTCTATTGGACTGTAACTGAACCCATAATGCCTACACCTCCCCTTCCTCCGACTCGTGCAAGTTATTCCCTCCCTGATATGAACTGCCAGACCTCCCCCTTCCCGACTACCTTGTCCCTCCTGTATAGTTTATATCCAGGGATCCCAAGGTCCCAGTCCTGGTGAGATGTTGCCCAAGTCTCTGTTACTGCAGCTGTGTCCACCCTCCTATCTTCTAATAGTGCCTGCAGGTCATCCATCTTGTTTCCAAGACTCCGTGCATTCAGGGACACCACCCTCCACCTAGAATCTGACTTTTCTTCTCCTCTTCCCTTTATTCTTCTATTCACATTTATTCCCTCTGTGTGCACCCCTCCACATACCCTTGATATGTGTTCCTCTCCCCCTCCACCCTTTGCTAACTGTGTTCTTGCCCCTTCCACCTCCTCCCTCCAGACCTCTTCCATCACTGTGGGGAGGTTCCCTGACCTTCTCCTTTTGAGTCTGTGAGGCCTGCACCTCCCCGTGGTTGAAATTAAGTGTAGTGGTTGTGTGTTCCCCCAGTTTGTCCCTCGTGCACTCAAACCCTTCCTACTGAGGTGTAGCCTGTCTGGTGAAAAGAGTGCTTTGTTTGACCAGGTCTCTTCCCAGTACCCAGTACAGATAAACATCTCCTCCCTGTACCATTTCCTCAGCCAGTCATTAAAATCCTTTATTCTTCTTTTCCCAGCTGTGCTGGCCCTTGGTACTGGTATCACCTCTGAGAAGGCCAGTGAATTTTCTTCCTCCCTGCAGATCTTCCCTAACAACCTGAACCTACTTTGCACTACCTCAGCCTCCTCCCCAGCTAGGTTGTTGGTTCCCAAATGTATAACTAAATTAGGTTTTCCTTCAACCTCCCTTACTATTTCCCTTATTCTTGGGCCCACCTTCCTTGCTGTCATCCCTGGCATGCAAACCACCCACCTGCTTGCATTTGGGTCCCCTTTCCTTCCCCAGTGAATACCCCTCCCCCCCCCATTCTCCATTCAGTTTTGCCTGCCTCCTCTTCCCTGCCCACCCTGATTAGTTACCTCTCCCCTCCCCTGTACTCCTACTCTCAGCCCTGGCTCAACCCAACCTCCTTCCATACCTCATGCTGCCCCCTCCCTTCCTCCAGACAGTGGTGCAAATCTATTCAATAAAGGCACCCCTTTAGAATTTCCCACCCCAGATGCTACTCTTACATTCCCACCCCTTCCCCTTACCACTTGCCATTCCTCCACCCTGGACTTCCTAGTCCTCTGAGAAAGAGATACTTCTGTATACTGGGTGCTCCTCTCCACTCCCATCCCTTGCCTGATGCCCTCACTCCCCTGGGCATCACCCCTCTGCCTTTCCCTCCACTGCTCTGCTCCTCTGACTTTCCACACCATCCTCTCCAGCTCCTATCTGAGCAGCCTTATTTCAGCCCTTAGCTGCTCCAGGCTCTTACACACAGGACATCCCCCTTTACTCCACAACACCCCCAGAAAGACTGCTGCCCCACAGCTATTGCAGTTTACCACTCTCCTGCTTCTCATACATGTACCTATTCCCCCACATCCTCCCAGCCCAGCTTCTCCGAGCCTCCAGTTATACATAACTTGTATGACTTGTTGCTCCATGTGCCTTCCTGGTGAAACATTTCAATAAATAAATTTGCTACTGATGTTGAGCAATCCATTTTGAATGCCCCATTCAGAGGATACAAGCTTTTTGGGGGCAGGTGTGCAGAATATTCTCAATGACCTACAGGCCTCAGGGAGAACTCTAAGGTACGTCCATTCCCTCTACCACACTCAACCCCAGAGTAGGCGGAGGGTCCCCTTTTGTAGGGTGTCTCACAAACCCAGATCTGGGGCCAGACAACAGAGCAGAATCAGAGCAGGGTCAGCTTTGATAGTCCCAGCCTCCTCCCAGGTGCCAGAGTAGTGGAGGGAACTCACTACAGATGCTTGGGTCTTGCAGTTAATAGAACAGGGCCATGCTGTAGAACTTCTGGAGTTGCCTCCAGACCTGCCATTTTTTCCCTCAACATAATCTCCAGACCACATACCAGTGCTACTAGAAGACGTACATACACTGTTACAAGAGACAGCCATAGAACTAATTCCCTGGCAACAAAGGAACACAGGGTTCTACTCTCATTTCTTTCTCATCCCAAAATCCACAGGGGGCTTGAGGCCCATCCTGGATCTGAGAAATCTGAACTTCTACATTCAGTACAGGAAGTTCAGAAAGATCACTCTGCAAGGCCTGCTGCCACTCCCGAAACAAGGGGGCTGGATATGCTCTCTGGACATGCAGGATGCTTACCTGTGTATCTAGATTTGCCCCCCTCACAGGAGGTACCTCAGGTTTCTGTTCCGGGGGAGCACTACTAGTTCAGGGTATTGCTGTTTGGCTTGTCATCTGCACCACAGGTATTTACCAAATGCTTGGCAGTTGTGGCAACAACTCTCGGGAGAAATGGACTGTATGTCTTCCCGTTTCTAGACGACTGATTGCTCAAAGCTCAGTCCAAGGAGCAACTGCCTTAGACCCTAATGCGTACCAGGCAGCTGTTCAATGCGCTAGGGATCACTGTCAGTCTGCCCAAGTCCATCTTGACCCCTTGTCAGTGTCTGCAGTACATAGGGGCAGTATTGGACATAGCCCAAGGCTTAGTCTTCCTGCCCCAGGACAGGGCGGATCGCCTAATAGTTCAGACCCAGCTGATTTCTCAGATCAGGTATGTCACAGCCAGGACTTTCCTAAGACTGTTGGGCCTGATGGCATTAGCCATTACCACAGTACCCATGGCACAGCTGCACATAAGGATCCCTCAGTGGACTTTGACGGTCCAGTGGGATCAGCGCACTGATGATCTGGAACAGCAGGTTCTAGTAACCTCTCCTGTCCACAAGATGCTACAGTGGTGGATAGAACCCAGCAACTTACTAAAAGGGGTTCCCTTCCTCATTCCCTCCCTTCAGCAGAATCTCACCACAGACGCCTCAGGGCTGGGCTGGGGAGCACATCTGGGTCCCATCAGACACAGGGAACGTGGGCCAAAGTAGAGACCTCCCTCCACATAAATGTCCTAGAGATGAGGGCCATTCTGTATGGTTTGCAAGGCTTCCAGAACCATCTGTCCCCAGAACCTCTGCTGGTGCAGACTGACAACGTTAGTGTGGTATACTGCATAAACAAGCAAGGTGGGACTCACTCTTACCCCCTGTGTTGGGGAGGTGATGAAAGTTTGGTACTGGGCTCTAGAACACGGTCTAGAACTGTCAGCCATCCATGTTCCAGGTGCCCAAAATGTCCTGGCAGACAGGCTAAGCAGATCACAGTTCAGAATGCATGAGTGGGAGCTGCTGACCTCTGTAGCAGAAGACCTGTTCAATAGGTGGGATCGTCCAGAGTTGGACCGTGTTGTGTCCCTACTCAATGTGAAACTGCTGTGTTTCTGCTCGCTCAGTCCACGGCCTGGAGTTTTCTGGTGAGACCGCGTTGTCCCTCTCTTGGAAGGGAAGGTTCCTTTACCCCTTTCCTCTGATTTAGAGGGTGCTAATCAAGCTCCACATGGAGGGAGACACTCTAATTCTTGTGGCTCCCTTCTGGCCTCATCAGATATGATTTCCATTGCTGCAGCAGCTAGCAATGGAACCACCAGTACCCCTGCCCCTGTGCAAGGGCTTGCTGTCACAGAATCGGGGAACTCTAGTCCATCCGGACCTCAAGTTACTCCATCTCCATGTCTGGCTCCTGAAGATAAAGCCATTGCAAGATTTGGAGTGTCCCCAAAAGTGGCTGACATCCTGGTGTCTGCCAGGAAGCCCTCCACCAGGGCTACTTAACTCCATGAAGTGGAAGCTTTTTGCTTTGTGGTCCACTTCCCATCACCTGGATCCCTTCACTTACCCACTGAATCAGACTCCAGAATACTTACTGTCCTTATCAGACACTGGACTGCAATACTCTTCTATCAAAGTGCATTTGGCTGCTTCATCAGCTTTTCATGTGCCTACTTAGGGTTGTACTGTGGCCCAGCTAGACGTGGCCCATATGTTTTTGCAAGGCATTCTGCACTTGAAGCCTCCTATTCGCAATCCAGTCCTGGCTTGGGACTTGAATTTTTGTGCTAGAGAAGCTTACTTTGGCTTCCTTCAAGCCAGCCATGACTTGCAAGCTATGCTTTTTGTTGTGGGAAGCATTATTTTTAGTTACTATTACTTCTGCTTGAAGGATTTCCGAGCTTTAGGTTTTTATGTGTGAGTCTCCTTATTTGATTTTACACAAAGACAGGGTGTCTTTGCATATGAACCCTAAGTTTTTACCAAAGGTGGTGTCTGAGTTTACTTTAAACCAAGCCATCCAGCTGCCAGTTTATTTTCCCGAGCATGCCAATCCAGGGGAAGCATTGCTGTATACATTAGGTGTGCATAGAGTACTCAGGTATTATGTTCACCATACAAAGGACTGCAGGAAGTCCTCACATCTTTTCATTTCTTTCGCCCCAGGGAAAGAGGGTGTTCTAGTTTCTAAACAGTGTTTGTCCAAATGATTAGCCAACTGTATTGCTTTCTGTTACAGGAAGTACGGTGAGGAACTTCCTGGGGTTGTTTGTGGCCATTCAGCCAGAGGCATGGCCACTTCTGTTGCCTGTTTCAGCTGCAGAAATCTGTACTGCTGCAACTTAGAGTACTAGCTACACTTTCACAAAGCACTACAGTCTGGACATTGCCTCTAGAAGAAGGGTAGGCTTTGGCCTGGCTGTGCTTAAAGGCCTTCTTTCTTAGGCCTCTAGCCTCCAGCCACCCAGACTGTCAGTACTGGTTGGGACTTGTTCCATAGGTGTGGCCTGATGAAAGGGATATCCTTGAAGAAGATAGAAGTTACTTAAATACCATAACAGTAGATCTTTGAGACTCATCAGGCCATGCTGATCCACCCTCCATTCCTCCTTAGACTCAAAGCCTTTTTGTTTCTGTCCCTTTCTATCCAGGATGGAATACCTGTTGCTCCAGCTTCTCCAGACAGCTAGATGCTTCAACTCTCTCCTTGGTTCCCTAGAGGGAGGCCTTTCGAGTATGGTCTGAGGGAACTGAGGAGGGAGCAGGGCCACCGACGTATAGGTGCTCTGGGATATCGACGTCTGACTTTGTCATGGGTGGCTCCTGGTAGATGGCTAGCAAAAGGTTTCCTTGTGGTACTAGTGACAGCTATAATTCCATAGGTGTGGCCTGATAAAAGAGATTCTTTCAAAGATCTTCTGTTACTGTAAGTAAATAATTGTTCTTTACTGCACATGCTACAATTCAAAGGCACAGTCCTCCCTAGTAAATATGATAGGGCCAGGCACTACCACTTACAAAAGTGTTAGGGCCATAACTCTACTGACTCCCCTTCCTCAGTTCAAGCACCTATGGAAGTCAGCCCTCTCTGAAGCCTCTGCAATGAGGGGAAGCTGCAGGGGACTTCAGGGGTGGTGTTGGACCTGAGGAATACAAGGGGAGAAAAAGCTCTATGTAAAAATAAAAGAGCGCAGCAGATTTTCATGAACAAGGTCAACAGCCAAAGTAATGGCACAGGCATATGGAAATGCTTAGAGCACTTACTGTTTGTTTATATGTACAGTTACTGTGTCTGTTAGGGTCATTTATTCTTGTATTTATTTATTCCTTTTAAGAGTGCCTTCTCAAGTTCTTTGAGCGAGAGAACGTAAACTTGAAGCTGAGCAGTTCAGGCACAGACAGAACTTTGAAATAAAAATATTGCCAGGTTGTGCCCTTTTCTTGACCCTGCTGACCATGCCTATGTATTCTTGTGACTGGACTGCTGTAATGTGTGCTATAAGAGATACTTGGTATTCTGCTCTGCTATCTGCACTTAGTCCAGAATGCTGCTGCATGGCTTCTGACTCCCACACGGAAGTCAGATCACATCACTCTATCACTCTATCACTCTGGATTCTGGCCTTGCTGCCTGTAAGATGGTGGGCAGATTACAAGGCCCTTTTAATCACCTATAATGCTCCAAACAAGTTGGGGCCCCAGTACGTGCATGACCTTCTTACCACCTACACTCCTCCCAGAGTCACCTGGGCCATGGGGCAATGTCTCTATAAAGTTTTTTCTCCAGCTCTGGGTACAGGCAGTGTGCTTCTGCCCTTGATCTTCCTCCTTATAACTGGTAGCCACTCTCCCAGGACTTACCTGCTCTGAGGTTCCCCCCACGGTTCCCGCTCCCCCATGGTGGGGCTAGTAGGGAATGGGATGCCCTCCTCACCATGCCAGGAGTCCATATCCAGAATTTTGGAGCACAAGTCCCAGGTGATAGCATGAGTCAAGGACTGGCAGACAGGGGCATTATGGATGCATTCTTCAGATTTTCCAGATACTCCATCCCCAGACCGGCAGTGTGTAATGATGTGGGGTGTGCATTCACATCGAGGCGCACATGCGCAGCCACGCCTGCCACTGGACATATTCTTACAGTGCCTTTCCTGCTGCCCTGCTATTATGGCTGTGCATGGTGGCAGCATAGGAGTGGTGTAGCTAGTCTCCCCTCCACAGGAGAGGAGAACGGTCAAGCAATGCTCAGTCCTCTCCCTCCCCAGCTGACTCCAGTGTCCCAGTTCTCTTGCCATTTTTGGGTGGCTGGTGTGGTGTCCAGCATCTCAACTCTCCGTGCCACTGGGCCTGATCTTGGACACTGGGCTGGCCCTTGGACACTGGGCTCACCCTTGGGCAGGGTCTTCTAATGCTGCCTCCAGCAAGGCTGAAATTGGCTGAGGATTGGGCGTTTGCAAAGGTAACCCCAGCTTTTGGAACTCCTTGCTACTGGATATCCATCTCTTCCCCACCATTGTTGTGTTTAACTCAGAACTCTGCAAGCGCTTTCTAAACATTGCATTTCCAGATGGTGTGTAATAAAGCTGGTTGTTTGTATTGTGCTGTTTTGTATTTTTTTTCCAGTTGATGACTGATGTACATCTCATTGAGCCCTTGGAAATGCACTCAATAAAAACACAACTACTACTACTGTACCATAAATCATGGAGAAGTACTATCCTATACAGTGTGACAATGGAACACTAGGGAGCAAGCAACACTTGACCTGATCTGTAGCAATAAGGATGATTTAGTCAGAGACATGGAAATCAGAGAGACACTGGGGAACAGTGATCATGACATTACCAGACTCACCACTGCAAAGGACAGGGGGAAAATGAAGGGAGGGACATATACCATTCTTCTGTACAATGCAGATTTTGGAAAAATGCAGGAGCTCATAGCACAGGCTCCTTGGGAAAGAAAACTCATGGGCAGAAATATTCAGAAACTATATCCTACAAAAGATACAGGATAATAGTAGAAGGCATGAACCTTTGTGGATGGTGAAGGAGGTACTCAAAAGGAAGCTCATGCAAGATGAGTAAATTGCAAAACCCAAGGGAAATCTGACAGATCTACAAAGACAAGCTCTGAGAGTGTAAATTTAGAATCTTGATTGCAAAACAAATGGCAGAAGATCAGATAACAATTAAAGTCAAATCCATTAGCAAAGTTATTCAGCTATGTTAATAGAAAGAGGAAGCATCAATGGCAGTTGGACCACTGAAGGAGCAAAAAACTGCTGTGGCAGCGCTATTTAATGCTTCCAAAACCCTACACATAATGCATACAGCAGTGTGCCCCCCAAGTAATGGTACTGTGTCCAGAAAAAAAAAAGAAAGCAAAGCTTTCCCCATCCCACACCTGATCCATAAAATCCCTGGCACTAGTGGCAGCCCCCTCCCTCACCTGTTCTTCTTCAGTCTATCCTCGCTGCTAGTGTCTCTCTACCCAACGCCTAATCAGCAATCCCATCCTGGTAGACTAGTGGCCCACCCCACCTCATTGCCACACCTATGTTGCCCACCCCAGTCCCTAACCCTGGTTCAGAGATGGCTTCCAGTACTCACCCTTCATTCACCTCCACTGTTGGCCATCGTCTCATTCATGCAAGTCAGTCACTTGCATTACAGAAGTAACTGCATCAGTACTGTACTCATGCAAGGCTACCAAGTTGGGATCATTGGACAGCGAGGATCAAGTTTTGGGGGGGGGGTACCTTACATACTAGAGATAGTGATTGTATAGGGATTGGGTGAAGGAGGGTAGTACATACCACTAGCACCAGAGATAGTTAATCAGTGGGTATCAGGTGAGGGGGGTACCTTTAGCACCAGAGGTAGTGAATAAGTGGAGACAGGTGAGGGAAGGGGTACCTTTAGCACCAGGGATACTGATTGAATGGGGATCAGCTTAGGAAGGTGGGAGGTACCACTAGCACCAGGGATAGTGATTGAATGGTGATAGGGTGAGAGAAGGGGCACCACAGGTACCAAGTATAATGACTAAACAGGGATTGGATTAAGGAGGGGATGCCACTAGCCCCAGGTATAATAAATGAATGGTAATCTGGTGATGGGGTACCACTGGACACCTAGGATAGTATGTAAAATCAAATGGGGTCCAGGGTTGGCAGGGGGCACCAAGCACCTCTCTGTACAATGTCTTCACACATACAACAGTGCACAGCACTGTGCAGAGCTGCTAATGGCCATGCAAATGGTCTGTATGCCCCTTGCATGCCTTATACGGTCATTAGCATGCATGTGTTTGAATTTAGTAGCCAGGAGCAAAGGTGCTTACCCATTTGGGACGTGCTAGCCCCCACCCCCTTTTACTCCTGTGTGTCTGTTGCTAGCAGAAAGCTGTGGTGTCCTGTGCCTTTTCACTTTGTGTGGCACTACCATCACAGTCTTATATTCCTACATGTAATACGTACCAGACAGGGATGCTATGCAGGTACTGTATGAATATCACTCCTTAAGAGCAGCGTGCTAATTAGCTTGCTGCACTAACCATTGCAGAGCGTTATTGGACACATTTAAATATGGGGGCCAAAATTTTTTACTTTGTAGAAAATTAGAGAACCCTCTGTAGAGGAACTGGATTATGCCGACTGAAATAGAACTTTAGCATTTTAGAACTATTTGCTTGAGACACTCTCTTATGGTTATAAGAGTACCTGGAATATCTGGGGAAAAAAAATAATCTTGATTGCCAAAGAATGATGTCATGATCTATAATGCCAGGAACACCACAGTGGTAGCCCCATAACCTGCATTTCATTGGCAAAAACCTCACGTCTCCCACAGCAATAGCTAATGCATTTATTTATTTGGCATTTGTTAACCAGGTGGGTACACTAGACAAATAAATGCCTATTGTCAGGTGTGACATAGACAGCCAGTATTCTGAGTGGTGTATCATTTTTTTAAATATAAAATGTATTACTGACTGTCTCTGCTGAAAATCTGATGCTCTAGGAGTGACATCACTCCCCCCCAGGTTTCAGCTGAAAGATGAAAGTCATGAGGAAATGCTGACAGTATGTGAGTTCACACACACTCAGTTTTTAGAGACAGTGTGTTACATGTAAGGCTTTAATCAAGGATCAAGAATCCTGTTTGTCTGAGTTTATTACAGCCGTAGTTGCTATATCATATCCATTTTATGACGTTGGAGGAAAACCCCAGGTTATTACATAGAAGTGCGAAATCATAAAGATGCTGTGATGTCCTGGAAGGAGGAAGCTTATTATGAGATCAAAAGAAGTGTCATTTGAAGGACATGAATTATGTTGAAGTTGCAGAATGTAATACTTTAAAGAAAAGACATCCTGTTTTTGTATAATATACATATTTTTTTATATATAATCTGACAGAGGAGGAGCTAGCTGACCTCACGCTAAAAGGGGTTGGCCAATACAGTTGTTAAGGAATACTCTGTTTTACTTAGACTCATTTTACCTAGACTCTGACTAAGAAAATATCTTTGGAGCACTTATAAACAGGTAGTTAGAAAGAGAGTCAAATCTAAGTACTGTAAGTAGGAATTTGCACTGTTTAAACCTTGTTCTTTTAAAGGCTTTGTATATCTGGTAATATAGCAGTTCTGTATTTTGTGTTTAACATATTTTTATCATTGTAGTAAAATTCTTTTTAGAGGATACTTGGTCTGTCTTTGAATTTCTTTTATTTGTAAGAAAAATATATATGGTTATAGCAGACACCAGGCATCGCTTGAAGGGTGATACCAAACTGGAAGAGAAGCATTTTAAATCTGAGGTCTTTATTAAAGTTTTTAAGGGTTCATCTCTGTATACCTGGTTAGGAGCCCATAGGCAAAGATATCTGGCCCCCCGAAGACAGAAATATCTAGCTATGCTAGCAAGAGGTTCAGAGTTTGAATCCCTGTAAAACTTGAGACCAAAGATTGATCCGAACTCACAAAAACAGACAAGAGGGTTACCTTGTCTGTTAAACTGTTCACAAGACTGCGCTCGGAGGTTGGCACTTTGGGAGTAGAGGGCCTGACCTGCTGAGTGGGTTTGTGACATCAGGTACAATCCTGGACAGTGCAAAAGGCACAGCATTACAGTTAATCAGGAATTACAGTTAAAGCAAGGGAAGATAAAACTACAGGTACCGTAAAGCATGACAAGATTACAAGAAACAAACTAGAACACAGTAAGATTAAATATAAGGATGTATAGCAGACAATATGCAATCACAATAGCAGTTTGCAAGCCTAGAAGAACAAATACAACACTAGACAGTCAGTAACAGGCAGCAGTAAATAACAGTTAGCCAGCCTTGAATGAGAATGTCATTACAACATAAGTGACAGTTAGTTATTTAGGTACAGATAGAAGCAGAAGAGTCCTGTAAATATTTTCTCAGGGCACCTCAGAAGAGAAGGCAAGAGGGAGTACTTCGTAATGGCACCAAGAGGGAGTTTCAGAATTTTGGTAAATGAGGAGAAAGTCTGTTCACCCATCCTGTTGCTGGCACACTTGGGAATATGGAGTAGGGACATGTCAGAGGATCTGTGTAGGTAGATCTGCTAGAAGCACTAAAAGAGCAAAGCGATAGAGGCAGGAGTAGAGGATCTTAGGAGCATATTTAGGAAACACCTGAGAACATAAGAGCCCCCAGTGGACAGAGGTAGCCATTCAAGGGGAGAATACAGATCACAGTGGTGAGTGAGATAGTTGGGGGATAGTACGAAATGACAACTATTGTTATATGTCACATCATATAGCCAGGGTATTTTTAGAGACGTGGACAAATGATAGAAGGCTGTAGTGTAGGTTAGGCAAAAGAACCTTTAGTGATGGCAAGTCTGGTCTTTGGGGTAAGTCTGAACCTAATTCTCTAGGCCGTGGCAAGCTTAGTATTAACTGCATTGCTGTTGATGGGAATATATAGAGAGAAATCCAATGAAGGGTCAAGAGGGATGCCAGTGTATTTGAACTGGTCAAAAGAATCTAATTGGTAGATAATAAAGCCCGCTCAATCAATAGTGTATAAATATAGATGAACTTTTATTATTAAAGAATAGTTTCTACTTGATTTTCTTTCAAAGACAATGTACAGTGTATTGTTTCCAACAAACGTTTCAAGCAACCTGCTCTTCATCAGTGTAATATACTGTATCTGTAAATATATACATAATAAATATTATTTCATACTGGAAGTATATCCATCATTCAGTGATATATTGATTTAAATAAATATGGCATTTCAGTCTTACCAATGGCCTCCCTTATTCTGACTAATGTCTCAAACACGCCAAACCTCATACGATTAATTTATATCTTCTTTACAGGTCTTTACACAGATCGTCGCCAGGAACAGGTATGTTCCTGTGTACACTAACAAAACCGAGATATTTATTTTTGTAACTATCATTTTCAAAATAACAACTATGGTATGATGACGTGCTTATAAGTATAGAGAGATGTGTATTTTTGTATTTTTATAAGTTTCATGAACTCTGTAAGGTAGTATGGAAATGCACATTTTATTTGGTTCATTAGCTGTGGCTTTATTTAAAGATGGCAAGTATGATAAACTTAATAGGCACTTTTACTATATGGTATATTTTACTAGCTTCTACAGCAAGCAGAAAACCTCAAATAAGTAGAGGTATTTGGATTGAGTGACATTTTGAAGGTGTAAGCCTTAATGCTTGTACATAATAAAAAAATGTTCTTTCTGTCCTGTTTTGGATTATAAATATTAAGTTCAGTACTGTATTGGGTTACTTCCTGATTTGGCGTGCTGTAGCGCGACAAGCTCAGTAATATGGTAATATTTAGTCTAGTATAAAAAAGTTAACTACTGCGTTTCTGTTATGACCAAATTGATGTCTCATTTAAATGAGTTGATGTTAAAGAATACCTGCTTGAATACTTTTACAGATTAAATAGAAGATATAAATTAATCATATGAGGTTTGGCGTGTTTGAGACATTAGTCAGAATAAGGGAGGACGCTGGTAAGATTGAAATGCCATATTTATTTAAATCAATATATCATTTAATGATGTATATATTTCCAGTATGAAATAATATTTATTATGTATATATTTACAGATAAAGTGTATTACACTGATGAAGAGCAGGTTGCTTGAAACGTTTGTTGGAAACAATACACTGTACATTGTCTTTGAAAGAAAATCAAGAAGAAACTGTTCTTTGATAATAAAAGTTTATCTATATTTATACACTATTGGGTGAGCGGGCTTTATAATCTACCAATGACATTTTTTTGGTTTTTCGCCATATTGGTAGCTAGCTGCTCCCCTTAATTTGATTTCTTTTTTATTTCCATCGAGGTTGGCTGTGCTGGATCTTCCTTTTTTCTGTATTTGAACTGGTCAGCCATGGCAAGTAAGGAGCCATCAGTACAAGTGACTGATAGGGTGTCTGCATGAGAACTAAGCTTAACAACAGAGTCACATAGCATAGCTTGGGTCTTTTTGTCACTAAGGGCCAATTTATGTTTTGTGAGCTAGTTCTGAATGTCCTGAAAGCTGCAGGTGAGCCAGGAGTTAATAAGACCTACAGTTCAAGAGCTAAAATAGAGAGCAAGTTCATCTGCATAAAACAGGGAGGAGCTGAAGACAGACATAAGTGGAAGACTGTTGATAAAGACAGAGAAGAGTAGTGGGTCAAGAATAGAGCCTTGGGGAACACCTACTTCAATAGAGGCCATATGAGATAGCGTCTTGTTAAACGTTATGAATTGGAAGGTATTTGAAAGGTAGTTCACAAACCAACAGACCATGTGGCAGGACAGACCAAGCATAATCATTTTTGAACATAATAACCGATAGTCAACCAGGTCAAATGCCTTAGAAAGGTCGATGAATACAACTACTGTCATCATTCCCTTATCCATAGCTAATTTAAAATCATTAGATAATTTGATGAGTGCAGTGGATGTGCTGTGTCCCTTGCGGAAGCCATGCTGTTCAGGTGATAGCAGGTTGTATTTGTGGACATAGTCTGTCAATTGCACCACAACCACTTTTTCCAGAACTTTCCTTAGAACTAACAGGCGTGCAATAGAATGGTAGTTATCAATAGGTTTTGGGTCTCCTTTCTTGAAAACAGGGATAACCCTGGCAATACCTTTTAATTCCTTTTTCACCACAGTGGGTAAAATACTGGCCTCAAAATTTTCAGAAACACCTACTGTATGAGGCATCTACCCTGTACAATTTATTTATTTAGTATTTGTGCACTCATGATTGCCTCATTTAGGTCATGCATTAGTTTCCAGGATGGTTTTTGGAGGACAGTATAGCAGAGGAGTTGAATTGTTACATTAAGCACAAATTTGAAGGCATACTACACCCTCATATACTCTACATGTTATCTGTTTTCATATCACCAGTCAGCTCCATGTATACCATGGGAGTGCAAATACATCTGGAAGGTAAAATGTGTTATTTTCACTAAAGAGGTAGCTATTGTGCAAATAACATTTGGAATCTTATTATTTGCACAATAGCTGTTATTTACCCAGTAGAGTACATTCTAAATTGTCAGTCTCTGAAATGGTCACTTTCAGTGTGACAGCAATAAGAATGCATTGTCTGTAGGCAGCATGAATACCTTGCTGGTAGAAACCACAAACATACAAGAGAAGAACCTAACATATATTTAATTTTCATATCTCAATGCAGTGTAATAAAACTTAGCACCAATCCTGTTTTTATGATCGCCAAGTTCAAAGCACTGCTGAAAGCTATATTCGGTCATGTGGGTCCTGTGACAGCTGTCTCTCTGTCTGTTAGCAAAATGTAAAATGGTAGTTAAATTAACACTGCAGACTAACTTACCATATCCCCACAACGCAAGTATTTCACCATGGGCACAGGAAACCTCTGAGTGCTCACTTGAGACAGCCCCCTTCCCCCGTTGCTGTAACTATAAGGGAAAGATTAACACAGAGCCATTCTGAGACCACTCGGTACAAAACAGAGGGCCACTAACTGTAATACATGGACTCTGCAAAATCTGCGCCAAGTTATGTGACTTAATTTCTTCTTAGTTAGTTTCCAAAAGAAATATCCTAAATTATTCTTCTCACCAACACTGCACTTAACGCTGGCTAGCGCTACCTAGCATGCTTCACAAGGTCATAGATTAAATGACATCAGAGCTGACCAACCACATCGTGGGATGTAGGAATGCATCCAGTAGTGTTCACTGAAAATATGGACCAATCACCATGTTAGTCGGCAGACCGCTTGTCTGAACACTGACAGTGGCATGGCGATCAGAGATGAAAAATTGAACTTCAGGGAGGTAAAGTAAGATTTCAGACTTGGATTACAGTGAAAACTCAAATAAAAATAGATCAACTGTTTGCAACATTTTATTGTAATGTTTGTAATATCGAGGAATGGCACAGTGACACAGCCGCAGAAAAAAATAAAACACAACACAAATCAGTTGAAAGCAATTGTTTATTTTTCTGTATTTACATCACTTTTTTTAAATGAGATTGACACAGGAAAACAATTACAATTGGAGACTCCCTTTGTATACATAGGTTATCTCATTAGGTAACTTTAGATCTTACTTTGAGAGGGCTCTTGCAGTAGCTAATAACCTTGAGGACTGCGCTCCCTGGCATCAGGATGACATGGAAACTTTAGCTAACAATGTCGGGGGACTGCCCACCAAACAACACGTGACCGACATCAGCATGACACTATACAGTGAGTGGTCCCCATGCCCACCTTCCAGTTCTTTTCCCGCCGTCGACCTGTACACGTCAGACTTGGTAGAGATTGTTGCTGTAGTTTGAGCGCCATTTTTTGGATGAGTATTTGTTTTTTCTTCCTTCATTGTTTAAAACTTAAGTTTGTGCATGTCTTCTCCATCTTCCATTGAGTCGCATAAAAATAAGTGTGATTCTTGTGGTATTCAGCTCCTGCACAAGGATTCTCACTCCCTTTGTCTCTTCTGCATGGGCCTAGAGCACAAGACTGAGGATTGTGAGACCTGCCTGAGCTTCAACCAGACCACATGGAAGCGCCGCCAGAAGGCCCTCAACACCCACCTGCTAGGAAAGAAGATGGCCACAATGGAAAAAGAGCTGCAGAAGCTGAGGAGTGCTTCATCCTCTCCTACAGACTCCCACAAGCATAAGAAGAAGAGGGACAAGGAGAAGCACCGGGACCAGGATAGGTCTCCCTCTCACCCATGGCTGCCCTCGGGTGACAAGCAGCCCTCTTCCTCTGGGAAGACTGCTGCTGTCTCCAAGTCTGCCCCACCTTCCCAGGGGCAGCCCTTGGTTCCCCTGCCACCACTGGTCATCGTGGCTGCAGGCGCCTTGGCCGTGTCCGAGGTCTCTGCCACTCTTAGACCTATTTCTTCCATGGGGTCTAAGCCATCAGGCGGGGACAATTAGTCGCACGTCGAACCCCCCGAATGAACGCCCAGCCCTGGCTGATAAGTCGGGCACTGAGGACTCCGGTGTCCATACGACCATGGTTGATAAGCCAGTCTTCGGACCCTCCGATGACCACCCCGGCCGATACGCTCACGTCAGGTTCCGGCATGGGACCCGACGATGTCCAGTCAGATGATAGCCAGCTGCCGATCTTAATGCAGCCTTCACCGGTTGGGTCTCCCCACTGGGATACCCCTCCTCTCCCTCCATGGAGCCTCCTCCACCCTCCCCATATCAGCGGGAGGCAGGGGATGGGGGCCGTCTGTCAGGTGACATTCTTGCTGGGTCACCTCCGGACCTCATGTCAGATCTCCTGAGCAACCTTCCGGACCCCTCCCCAACGGTTCTTCTGGCGGGGCCGCCAACACCGGGTTTGCCACCCTTTGGTCCCGTGCCTGACCATACTCTTCCAGATCCTTCTGGGACAAGTTTTAGGCACCCTCAGGGTCCCATCACACCACCATTGCAGCCTCCGTTGGACTACCCTCCACCCAGTTACCCAGCACCACATTTTACAGTGGTTTACCCTCCGTCAGGCTACCTGACATCAGGTTACCCGACCCCAGGGTATGTGCCTACCTACTCCTTGCCGGGTTACCTGACACACGGGTGCCATACGTTAGGGTACCCGATGTTGGGGTTCTCTTCAGGGCTTCAGCCTGTCTATCAGCCCCCTCCGCCTCCTTCTCAGCCTCAGGCAGATTTCCGGGCCATCTTCCAGTCCTGGTGGTTGGAGACCAAGTCACAGCTTGTCTCGGAGCTGGACAGCCGGCACCCTGTGACAGCTTCCACCCCAGCTTACCCAGATCAGGCAACCAGACCCAACCCTCCATTGGACCCGCACCAGTCTTCGTTGGGCCTGATGAAAGGTCCATCATCTTGGCTGATGGCGGACAGTATCCCTTCTAGGTCTCAGGAGGTTTCTTGTCCCAACTTCAGGTCTTCAGCGTTCTTGGATTCGGAATCTGAGTCCAGGTCCTCCTCCTCCTCTGTTTTGGGTTTTCAGACTCCCCCTCCAAAGGAGCCCAAGCCCAATGAGTCCCCCAAATCGCCTCCAGAGGACCCTTCGTTTGCAGACCTCCTGAAAAAGATGGCAGTGGTTTAACAGTAGAGTACTGATTCACAGGATTCCAAGTGTCAAAGAGTAGCTGAGCACCTGTATATACGGAGACAGCACCTGTCCTTCCGGCCCCATGGTTAGAGCCTCATGAAGATTTGGCTTCTACCATTTAGATGATGCCTTACTCTGTCCCAGCGATGGCAAGAAAGGCTGACAGGACATACAGAACACCAGAGGGTAAGAATCACCTCAGTGTCCACCCAAAGGCAGACTCATTGGTCATTACGGTGGCTCATTACAGGTCCATCAAGTTGAGACACATGAGCATCTCCCCTTCTGACAAGGAGTCGAGGCAGCTGGACCAGTTTGAGAGGAAATTCTGTTCTTCCTCCACACTGGCCATGAAGGCCCTAAATTACGTGGCGCATGTGCTAGTATACCAGAAGTCTCTGTTTCAGCAACTAGAGCCTGTCATTGATGCCATGCCAGACTCCAAGTCCAAGACCATCCTGGTGGACACCATCAAGTCCGCTAAGGTTGTGTGTTGCCACTTACTAAGGGCAACGTATGATACGGTGGACTCCTCGGCCAGGGGCACCGCTACGGCAGTTTGCCTCAGGAGATATTCCTGGCTAAGGGTGTCAGACTTGGCACCTGATGTCCAGGCAGCCATTCAGGATGCCCCCTTCCGGGGTTCTGTCCTCTTAAGGGGGGTGACACTCAGGACATCATCGCCAGCCTTAAGGACAAGGGCAAGGCCTTACGGTCAGTCCATACTATGTACCACCCCAGATTTAAGGCCAAACAGCCATTTCATCACCAGACCAAGTGGCGGATGAAACAGCAGCAAACAGCCAGATGCCAGACCAAACGTTGGGCACCTTCAACCGCAGCCACCCCTCTAGCCAAAGCTCAGAGAGCCTCAGGGGTGGCTCTTACCAACCCTCCCTCCGCCTCTTGACTCGTGGCCTGCCCCCCCTCCTCTTCCGTCAGGGGAGCCGGTGGGCGGAAGGTTCATCAGTCACTTACAGGGGTGGGAGGTAGTCACCACAGATTTGTGGGTCCTTCAGCTGGTGACTCAAGGTCACACATTGGAACTTCTGGAGAGACCCCCAAACAAGCCTCCAGGGGTATCTTGCTATCCGAAGGTGCACATCCCTCTCATAAGGGAGGAAATCGAGGCCCTTCTGCAGGCGAAGCCATAGAGCCTGTTCCAGCAAACCAGGTAGGAAAGGGGTACTACTCCCACTTCTTCCTGGTTCCAAAGAAGATGAGAGGTCTGTGTCCAATCCTGGACCTCAGCACTCTAAACCTGTGCATAGAGTACAAATGGTTCCAGATGCTGGCTCTCCCAGGTCTGCTGCCCCTCCTGCTCAAGGGACAGTGGCTGTGGGCCATGGACAAGCAGGATGCCTACCTGCATATCCCGTTTCTTCTGGCACATCACCGCTATCTCAGGTTCTTCTTTCAGGGGAGCATTATCAGTTCAAGGCTGTGCCCTTTGGCCTGTCCTCGGCACCTCAGGTTTTTATCAAGTGCCTTGTGGTAGTGGCCCTGAGATGCCAGGGCATCTATGTGTTCCCCTACCTCAACAACTGGCTTCTGTCAGCTCCGTTGAGGGAGCATCTGGACCTTTCCCTTTCCACTACCCTGGACCTCTTTGCGCAAGTGGGGATTACGGTCAGCTACCCCAAGTCCTATCTTGCCCCCTCCCAGTGTCTCCAGTTTATTGGAGTGGTGCTGGATACAGCCCAGGATATGGCTTTCCTCCCTCAGGACAGGGCAAAACCTTACAGAAGCAGGCTCGCCTGATAGCCTCCAGCAGGTGGGTTTTGGCCAGGTCAGTTCTCCTTGGCCTTATGGCAGCAGCCATCCCCCACTGTTCCTCTGGCCAGGCTCCACATGCGCATTTCACAGTGGACACTCAGGGTGCAGTGGGATCAGAGGTCAGATGCCTGAACCACATGGTCGTGGTCTCCAATTCGATGCAGTGGGATCTCTTGTGGTGGCAGGATCTCAGCAACCTTGCCAAAGGGGTCCCTTTCCAGTTCCCTCCCCCATCCAGATCCCAACTACAGATGCTTCAGGGATGGGCTGGGGGGCTCATCTGGAGACCCACAGGACTCAAGGGCTGTGGTCTCAGTCAGAACTCTCCTTACACATAAACGTGTTGGAGTTGAGGGCAGTGCTTTATGCTCTTCAGGCCTTCCAGCACTTACTCTGCCAGGACCCATTATTAGTCCGGTCGGACAATAAGTGTGTAGTCTGGTACCTTAGCAAGCAAGGGACCACTCACTCGTATCCCCTTTGAAGGGAGGTGATGCGGTTGTGGAATTGGGCAGTTCTGTGTTGAATACACCTCACAGTGGTTCACGTTCCGGGCATGCAGAATGTCCTAGCAGACAGTCTCAGCTGCACCTGAGTAAGCACCCATGAATGGGAGCTCAAGCAAGCAGTGGTCGAAGACATATTCAACCTATGGTGTCGTCAAGACCTGTATCTGTTCGCCTCCCCATTCAAAGCAAAACTGCCCAGGTTTTGCTTGCTCGCTCCCAGGCATGGTTCTTTCTGGTGAGAGACACTATCTCTTTGCTGGACAGGGAGCTTTTTTGTACACCTTCCGTCCCTTTCCAGTTCTGCAGAGGGTGCTGCTCAAGCTGCAAGTAGAGAGGGCTCACATGATTCTGATCGGCCTGTATTGGCCTCGCCAGATGTTTTCTGCTTCTTCAGCAGCTTGCAGTGGAGCCTCTGATTTCTCTTCCCCTCCGCCATGATCTCCTGACTCAGGAGAGGGGCATGCTGGTCCATCCAGTGCTGAAGTTCCTCCACCTTCACATGTAGCACCTTCTGACATAGTTGCCTCACTCTATGGAGTCTCCTCCAGAGTGGCTCAGGTCCTTGTGGAGGTTGCTAGAAAACCTTCCTCGAGGATGACATGCTATGAAGTGGAAGTGTTTCCCCATTTGGGCCACTTCAAAGGGCTGGGACCCTTTCTCATGTCCTGTTCCTCAGTTCGTGGAGTACTTGTTGCATCTCTCCGACCTGGGTTTGAGTTACTCTTCGCTGAAGGTTCACCTGTCTGCTATTTCTGCCTACCACACCTTGGTGGAGGGCAAAGCCGTGGCTCAGTTAGAGGTATCCAATACTTTCCTGAAAGGGATCCTCCATTTGAAAGCCCTGTGTGCAATCCCACACCTCCTTGGGATCTGAATTTTATTTTAGAGAAACTTACCCTGCCTCCTTTTGAACTGACTGGTAGTTGTGATATGCGCTATTTGTCTTGGAAAGCACTCTTTTTAGTTGCAATTACTTCTGCTTGAAGGATTTCCGAGCTTCGGGCCCTGATGTGTAAGAAGCCTTATTTGATTTTCCACAGAGACCAGGTGGCTCTGCATACCAGTCCTCAGTTTTTACCAAAAATGGTTTCTGAGTTTACGTTGAATCAAGCTATTCAACTACCAGTGTGTTACCCTGAGTATTCTAATCAGGGGAAGGCAGTTCTGCATACTTTGGATCTTCATAGAATTTTGCATTACTACACTAACCGTACAAAGTCTTTCTGGAAATCGGATCAGCTTTTTGTTTCTTTTGCACCCAAGACAGAGGGTGCAGCAGTTTCCAAACAGTGTTTATCCAAGTGGTTGGCAAACTGCATTGTGTTCTGTTACCAGAAGTATGGTAAGACCTTCCCGGGAGCGGTTAAAGGGCATTCTGCTAGAAGCATGGCTGCTTCTACTGCATGTTTCAGGAATCTGTCCGCCGCTGACATCTGTGCGGCGGGCACTTGGAGTTCAGTCCATACTTTCAGCAAATATTACAGTCTGGACATTACCTCTAGGTACAGGGCTGGCTTTGAACTAACTGTCCTCCAAGGCCTTCTGTCCTAATATTTCTGCATCTCTGCAGACCTTTCCTGCCACCTGTGTTTTGTTCCTTCTGAATCACACTGCTTGGGACTCAGTCCTCAAGGTTATTACCTACTGCAAGAGTCCTCTCAAAGTAAGATAGTGCAGTTACATAAAAATTTACCATAACAGTAGCTCTTCAAGAGAAGCTCTTGCAATAGGTAACCTTTTTCCCTCCCTCCTTCCCCCAACTTCTGCTGATCTTCCTCTATGAGCTTATTTTGGCTCCAGGAGCCTCTTTTCTGTTCTCCTGTCTCTCCTTTTCAGAGGTCTCCGGTGGGAGAATTGGAAGGCGTGGGGACCGCCACTATATAGTGTCACGCTGACGTTGGTCAAGTGACGTCAGGTGGGCAGTCCCCAGTTAGACACTGCTAGCTAAAGTTTCTATGTGGTCCTGATGTCAGGGGGCGCAGTCCTCAAGGTTATTACCTATTGCAAGTGCCTCTCTCTAAGATCTACTGTTATGATAAGTTCTTATGTAACTGTACTATACTCATATTATTTGGTTTGAAATGTTGTTGTTATTGCACTGTGCATTCGTGGCTGCGCCACTCATGCAAGTGTGCAATAACAACAACATTGCAAACCAGATAACATGTTTATCTGGAGCTACCTCTTGAGATAATCCCTATTTCTATAGCAGTTGCGAAATATATTTGTTTCAGTTTACTGTTACTGTTAGCAGTAGTCCTCTGTAGCTATACTGGGTGCCTCTATTTTCAGATTGTTGAAATCTCATTTTTTCCTAAGAACTGCATTTACAGTGAGATTATGTCATTTATAGCCAAGTTACACTATGCATCTCTGCGCTGCAAACCTCAATAACTTTAAGAACCTTGTGTAAGTGATTTACAAGAAAAAAAATCCCACTCCACCCCTCCTATAAAGTTTTCAAAGCTATTTTAAGGTAAGTGGGGGTATCTTACACCTCTCCTGCTATTTGTTTTGGTATTCTGAATTAGCAGACAGGCATACTATGGAGACTAATGGGTGCTGACACGTCATCTTTTCACTGCTAATGCTGCTGATAGAACAGCTGAGACTTCAGCAATCAGAACATGTCTGTCCTGCAAGATAGTTACATAGGGATACTGCTAACAGCAAAAGTAAACTCAAACAAATGTTTAAACCCCCCACAGCCCCAACTGATATAGAAATGGAGCTGATCAGTGGCAGGAAAACAGCTTACATTTACAATATGTGAAATGTGAAGGTGCAGTGCCCTTTTAAAGGTTTTAAACATAAGGTTACATTCACAATAAATATGTGAAGTACAAAAGTTAGAATTTCATCATGCTTGGATACTGTTACAAGTATGATAAGATCAAAGCTTCAACTATTAGCTATGCTGGGGATGCATAGGCACAGTAGTGAATTGATGTAGAGGAGTGTGAGCATAGCAGACCACATAGAAAGAACACAGGAGTGAGGCAAGGACAGATGTTCAAGTCATGAGCGAGGTGTTTGAAGATGACTGAACATGGCATTCATGAAGTATCTAGTGTTCCTGAATTCTTTGATGTTGTCTAGGATCAGATTCCAGCTTGTTGGAATGGCTACGACTTTTTGTCAATCGATTTACAGACCCCAGGGAAATTAAATACATCCTCGACGTGAGACCTTAGCTGGTAGACTAGGGTTGTTCTGGTCAGCAGGTTACTGAGGTATAGTATGAGTATTCAGCTATTCCTGAATTCTAAAAAGCCTCATACCTAATCTGTACAATCCAAAGTGTTTTTGGACACAAGTAAACAGCTCTCAACACAGACTTGAGTAGTGATCCTAAACAGATTGCTGAGGCATTTAACATATTCTTTACTGATCTCAGTGCTTATAAGGACCCTACTGCTGTCCTCTTTTGTGGCTCACCCACCACTGAAAGTCATCCCAATTTTCTCTTTAGGCTGGTCACCAACAAAAAGATCCTGAACTAGCACTTAAAAAATGAAAGCAGAAGAATATGTGGACCATGATGCCTTGACTCCTAAAACTGGCTGCCCCTGTCCTGGCTAGTCCACTGGCTACTCTCTTCAGCTTGTCACTGCTTCATGGCACCGTCCCTCAAAAATGGAAAGTAGCACATGTGGTCCCTGTGCACAAGGGCAGAGCCAGGGAATTGATTGGGAACTGTTGCCCTAGCTCTGTTTTGTGCACCTTGGATAAATTACAGGAGAGGCTAGTGTAAAACCAATTGCTGTCCTGTATAGAAATCCATTCCCTAATCATGGACCTACACCCCAGCTTGTGCAAACACCACGGCAGCCCTGGTACGCTTCACCACTGATGTCCTCCTTGCCTCTGACCATGGCCACTACACGGGTTATATTTGTTGACCTCACAAAGGCCTTCGACTTGGTCAGTCACGACCTTCTACTGCTCAAACTGAAGATCCCAGGTCTTGACCAGCTCTACTGTCAATGGTTCACCAGCTATCTCATAGGGCATTAGAAGGCAATCAAGTGGGGATCATGTCTACCCTCCCAGTGTGAGATCTCTGATGTGGTCCCCCAAGGCTTTATCCTGGGGCCTATACTGTTCTTGATTTTCATCAACAAGCTCCCCTCCAACTGTGGCGCAGCCAAAGTGCTGCTATACGTAGATGTCACAGATGATGCAGTGGTGTCAGTGGCTCAGTAAACTGCACACTCACCTCTGAGGCTGGAAGATTGGAAGCTTGTGAGTTCTAGCCCCACACCAAAAACTTGGGGTGAATCTCAATACTGACACTGTAGTGCAGCATGAGGGGGATGCTGCACCCCGAAGATAATGTCTCTCAGATGAGATGTTAAATGAGATGAGATCCCATCTGCCTGTCTAGGTGTCAATGTGGCTTATTTGGTAGCACATCCACCTCTGGGCCAGGAGGTCATGGGTTCTAGTCCCACACCAGGATTGGGCTCATACCTTAAATGCTTGCACCCAAGTGCAGTACTAGCAGGGTGATGTACTGTTGGTGTGTGCCGTCCATCAGATAACACATTAAAACTGAGTCCCTCCTACCTATCTCTGGTGCTGTCTTAGTTGGTGTCCAGGTGGAAGTAAAAGAACCCAAGGCAATTTTCACAAAAGTAGAGGAATTTTTGAGACAGTATAGCATACTGGTTAAAAGCACTAAGCAGCAAACCTTGGTAATAGGGTTTGAATCCCACAGCCACTTCTTGCATACTGTGTGACCTTGAGCAAGTCACTTAACTTCCCTGTGTTCCCTAGACACACCTGGAAACAAGCCTCAGCTTATTATGCCTTTCCTGGTCAAAATTTGGGCTGGCAGTATAGCGTAGAGGTTAGAGGAATGAGGTGTGAACGAGCTTGGTACATCCAGCAGACCAGACCTGAGTTTGATTCTCACAATCTCCACTTACATACTGTGTGACTCTGAGCAAGTCACTTAACCGCCCAGTGCTCCCAGGTCACCCCTGAAAACCGGCACTTGTGCTTAGTGGGCCATACCCGGTTACCAAAAGACTAGAAAGAAAAAGGAAAAAAAAAAATTGACAAAGCTATGGGGTCAGATGGGTTACGTCCAAGGGTGCTGAGGGAGCTCAGGGAGGCACTGGATGGACCCCTGACTGATCTGTTAAACAGATCACTGGAGACCGGCTGGGTACCGGGGGACTGGAGAAGGGCAGAGGTAGCCCACTTCACAAAAGTGATAGCAGGGAAGAGGCGGGCAGTTATAGGCCTGTCAGACTGACATCAGTCGTGGGGTAAATTAATGGAATTAGTACTAAAGGAAAGGATTGTGGATTAACTTGTATCCAGCGGATTACAGGATCCAAGGCAGCATGGTTTCACAAGGAGAAGGTCATGTCAAACAAATTTAATAGATTTCTTTGACTGGGTGACCCGGGAGTTGGATCAGGATGGAGCAGTGGACGTGGCCTACCTGGATTTCAGCAAGGCGTTCAACACCATTCCACATAGGAGAATGATAAGCAAGTTGAGGAACTTGGGGGTAGAAAACAATGTGGTAACCTGGGTAAGAGACTGGGTAGTGAATAGGACACAGAGGGTAGTGATAAACAGTGTTTACTCACAGGAAGGAAGGGTGAGCAGCAGGGTACCTCAGGCATCAGTGCTGGGACCAGGCCTCTTCAATGTCTTTATAAGTGACATAGTGGAGGAACTGGAAGGAAAGGTCTGTCTCTTTGTGGATGACACCAAGATCTGCAACAGAGTGGACACTCTGGGGTGTGTGTGGAAAGGATGGGTAGGGATCTGAAAATACGGGAAGAGTAGTCAAGGGTATGGCAGCTGAGTTTTAATACAAAAAAGTGCAAAATAATGCACTTGGGCCATAGAACTCTGGAGCGGAGTACAAAATGGGAGGAGTGATACCAACAAAGTCCAAGCAGGAAAGAGACCTGGGGGGGGGGTGATCATGTCAGACGACCTAAAAGTGGCAAGGCAGTGTGACAAGGCAGTCTAAAGGGCTAGTGGGATGCTGGGGTGCATAGGGAGGGATATCACAGGAGGAAAATGGAGGTGATGTTGCCCCTGTATAGATCACTGGTAAGACCTCAGCTTGAGTACTGTGTACTGTTCTGGAGACCAGATCCCAGGAAGGACATAAACAGCATGGAAGCAGTCCAAAGGAGGGCTACCAAAATGGTGCAGGGTCTGCATCAAAAGCCCTACAAGGAGAGGCGTAAAGATCTAAATATGTACACCCTGGAGGAGGGGGGGATATGATAGAGACCTTTCAATACCTCACGGGGCTAAATAAGGTACAGGAGGAAGGTATTTTTTAGAGAAAAAGGTGCTCTAGAACATGAGGGCATGCTATGAAACTGAAGGGGGTAAATCCAGGAGGGATGTGAGGAAGTACTTGTTCAAAGAAAGGGTGGTGGATGCCTAGAACAGCCTTCCAGCAGAGGTAGTGGCAGTGAAAACAGTGGTGGGTTCAAAACTATCTGGGACAGGCACTAGGAAATCCTAGGGGTAAGGAATGGAGGAGAAGAGATGAAACCGTAGATCAAGTTGGGTGTGCAGCAAAAAACAAAGGTAAAAAAAAAAATGAGCAGACGGTGGGCCCAGCAGCCCTTATCTGACCTGACATTCTGTGTTTCTTTGTTTCTACAATGCGGTCCTATTTAGAACCAGCCCAGACCTGAGTGATATCACAGTTCGACTTAATAAGGACTTTAATGAACCTGAAGCATGGTTTGTCTCAAACCTTGTTGTACTCAAGGAAAAAAAAAACCTAAGGCCGTGCTGTTTGGTTCCAGGAAATCTGGCCCTGACCAAAATAAGCTCCTACAAATCTCCACATCCACTGGTGCTCAGCTGGAAGTTGTAGGCACAAAATAGTATCTTGGTGTCTGGCTTGACCAAGAGCTCACCTTCACGACCCACACCGAGCGTACCATTAACCTTCTTTCCCAAAAACTGGAGCTGCTGTACAGGCTTAACCCTACCTTTCTAGTGAAGTCTGTGTGTCTGTAGACAGTATTGTCTTCCTCCCTATGCTACTGAATGGAGACTCAGTGCTGTGCTCCCTGAAGGGTGCAGAGTTTACTAAGCTTAAAACTATGCATCACAAAATCAGCAGGTTCACATCTGGTGCAGGAAATTGTGAACACCACTGCAGTGTCCTTGCCACTCTACACTGGCTCCCTCTTGAAGAACATCCCTATCACCCTTCCCTCTGTCTGGCCTATAAGACACTAATAAATTGTATTCCCAGTCTCGGAGATATAATGGCCTGGAAGCCCTCTGGAAGGCACCTCCGCTCCACGTCTCAGCCCTTCCTGGAGGTTTCTTGGTCCTGAACTACATTTGCTATACAGTTCTTTTCACACAAACCACCCTTGCTCTGGAACGAACTCCCTATCCCTATTTAGGAGTGCGATACCTATCAGGCCTTCAGTAGGCTACTGAAAGGGTGCCTAGCCCCAAAGCTAAACTGCTTCTGCTGAGCCTACCCCTGTCTCAGCTAGGCCAGTTAGTGGCTAAGGTGCTTATTGTCCCCTCTGTTGGCTTTGAGTCAGTCCTTTGAACGTGATTTGATGTACTGTAATACAGCACATTGCACTTTGTCGTATCGATTTGTGTGAAGAACTTGCTATGTAATTTTTGTTAATCCTTACTGTTGTGCCTACTGTAACCACCATTGTTACTGTATCCTCTATGTTGTTAATCTGTACCAATGTGAAAACAAGTCACATTCTGTTTATTACTTATCCAGGGTCGCTCCTGAACAAGGAACGCAAGTCTCAGTGAGCCTACCCGGTCAACAAAATCCAATAAATAAATAAAATAAAACTTCTTTTCAGTTGCTCTTGAATTTGTACACCATGTACCGCAGAAACAATCAACACATAAAGCAACAGGGGTTGATAATATGGACACCAAACAGCTAAAAACTGCCAGATCTATCGACTACCCTTTTTATCACATTGTAAACCTCTCACGCTTACAGCGACATTTCAAGAAGCCTTGAAAACAGTGAGAGTCTTCCCCTGTCTTCAGAGATGGAGACTTGGATAAACTCCAACAACTACCGTCCAATATAATTTCTGCCCATTAGCACAAAAATTCTTGCGAAAACTGCCCATCAACAAACATAGCTATACTTACGCCAGAACAAAATTTTAAAAAGCTCACAATCTGACTTTTAACCTGGACATTCCACAGATACAGCTTTGTTATAATAAACTATTGAGAGCAATAACATATCAACAAAGGCAGTTATTGTGGTACAATATTTCTAAACTGACTGTTTGATACTGTGAATCATTGTATACTTTGCAAACAAATATTGAACATTGGACTATTAAGACAACAGTTAAACAACTTCCAGAACATTTGCATCAGTGGACCGCTGTCTGAGATAAGGGCACTTTAACATGGGTGTGCCACAAGGATCAGTCCTCTGACCCAGTTTTTGTTACATTAATGACTTACCAAATGTTTGTACCTCCTCCAAAGTATATTTTATGCTGATGACACTGCACAGTAACAATATCAGTGACTTGTGTTTTGTTTTTTTATTCCCAGTTGCTATTACAAGCATGACTGCCACTTTTACTCACTAAACAAAAATCACCTAGGCCCCCCAAAAATAAAATCCCTCAGTATAGAAAGGACAAACAAACTGATTAAATGTTATTTTCCTTTATACTCCCCTCCATACATACATACACAAATTAAAAGAGTTTTATTTTTTGTGAGCCTCTTTTCTGACCATGTCCCCCCCCCCCCCAAATCCTGAACTTCCTGCTAGGGAGATCTTTGCTGCTTGCTCTGCCCCAGATACAGTTGAATCCCTGACTTTACTGAGGGCATCTGTTATGTGTGTCTGTGTGGGAAGAAGTGATCATTCAGCCAGTAGAATTCTGCAGAAGTGCTAAATTCCTGCATTCCAAGATAAACAAACATTCTGTCTGTTGAACGTGTGGATAGACAGATGTTTGACAATTGAGGAGGATCTACTTTTTTACTAGTTACTTTTAACAAAAGAAAATACCTGTTTTAAATTTTTTTTAAAGTTGCCATTTCTTTTTTAAACTTTTCTCAGTTTATCCATTTTATAAGTACTATAAGACACTTCGAGGTGAGCATTGTGCTGACACAACACACTTCCAAGGGTTGAAAACATTTTGCCTACGGTGTGGTACCTCATAGTGAGGCAACACACCACAGGCCAAGTACCTTTGGCCCCTGTAAGTGCATTGTGCCAGCACAGTGCTCACCTCAAGGTATCTTATTGCTTACATAAAGATGTGAAAACCATGACAAAAGAGCCAAAGTACTGATATGGCAAATTTTCCCAGTAACTGTTTAAAAACCACTTAACTCTAAATACTAAAAAAACTAAAATTCTGCTTATTGGTTGTAACTGTCCAGAACTGAGACCTTTAGAGTGTACACTAGTGTGATCTTTCTTGAATCTGTGAATAAAATTAAATACTCTTGAGTTTACTTTGAAAATTTTTCATTAAAATACACGTATAAATTTGTGAAATATTTGAACAGTTGTCTTTCTTTAGAAGAATTAGACATTTCTAGGGACGTGGATATGATGTTCTATCCACACTTTCTGGCAGTTGCCTTTCCCTTTAAGACTTGCTGGAAACGTTTTCAAGCTGGCTTCTCCCACCCACCCGGGTGGTAACTCCCTTGGCTCCACCCCATGATGTCAGATCTTTCTTTCTGCTGGAAGAAGCAGGTTCCCTCCTTACCGCTCCCACATTGAGTAGGCCCTGGTGCTTAAATCTACTCATTTACTTCCAAAACTTAAACTAAAACTCATTCGAGTTTCGTCTTCAGCTCAATCTTCGATCACGACCATGATGGAGGATAAATCCTCGCCCCGGATTTTGTCGGTGCCCATGCAGGCAGAAGATGTTGCATACCGACCCACATGCCACATGCGTCTACTGTCTGGGCAACGATCATGATCCGCAGGCATGCGACTTTTGTCAGTCGTTTCACCCAATGGTCCTGGAGGATTGCGCTGGCTGCCTAAAGGGTCTTCCAGAAAAATGTTATCCACCGGCCAACTCAAAGGATGCCCATTGGGTGGTCTCCGCGGCTGCAGAGTCTGCCGAGCAGTTACAGCAACTCAAGGCCTTCGAAGAGGAAGCGGCCCAGGCTGCTGCTCAATCCTTTTTGCCTTGGCCTTCGTTCTGCTCCTGTTGGGCTCCACTTATTGGGCCTCCTTCTAAGAGCTGTGCCAGTCGCTCCCGACCAAGGGGCAGGGTCCTACCAAATCGCACAGTTCCCGCTCACGCAAGAAGGAGTTCAGGAAGGATAAAGAGAAGACTCATTGTCATCGATCCTGGGACAGGGAGCATTCCTGCTCTCAGGAATCTTCAGTTTTGACTTTGGTCAAACCCGCGGCCATGCCGATGGCTTCATGGAAACCCTGTTGGACCTGTCAGCTGAGATGCCGGCCGATGATGTGGCTGGGATTTTTCTTGACCCTGTCGACCGGTTGTCATCTGAAGAGGCCAACAACTCTCTTTTCAGGTCCCCAGGGCAGCCCAGCCAGCTGAGCTGGCCCCTCTGGTCACTGACCAAGACCAGGAGGAGCTGCGGATCACTCTGGCTCCCTCCGTGACCTCTTGTCAGCACCACCAATGGCCGAGGTCAAGGTCTTCCACCTCCTCTGGGTCAAGCAGGTCCTACCGACATCAGTGTTCTTGCTTTCAGCACCACGTGAAGCGGCGTTGCCACTATTCATCTTCGTCCCTCTTGGGTGAGGAGAGGCTTCGGCGCAAGTTGCATCAACACTACGAAGACCTTATGTGGCAACAGTTAGTACAGACTGGGCCAAAAGCAGATGCCGGCTACCACCCTGGCCTCACCTGGTTGTTGCCTGAGAAGCTGACACCCCCACCGGGGCCGGTCGAAACTGTTCCTCCCCCAGCAGAGCCGGTCCAGACCCTTTCAGCTCGGCCGAAGCTGGTTTCTTCAAGGATCGTGGTAGAGTCACCACCCAAGCAGCCATCAACTGGGGCTCCTTTCAAGGAGTCTCGGTCGGCTAAGGGGCTTCCCCATCGGCTGTCGTCAGTCTCACACCTGACTGTCCGCAGTGGGTCGAGAGTGATTCGGGTGGTTGCCTGCTTTATGCGGACTCCTAAGAATCCGACGATTCCTCTCTGCACTCCCATGCACTGGATACAGAGTGGTTGGAGGATCTGTCAACCAGATGAAGTCCCCACTTCGTTCATGGTCATTCTCTGCTTCATCACGGAGTCCACGGGTATGAAACTGGAGCCCGTTCAAAAATGGTCTCGCTACCCCCTTACAGAAATTCTGGATAAAGGGGATTCTCCGATGGAGGCTTCCCCAGTGGCCGAAGCCATTGTCGGCATTGCCCTGGAGTTCTGGCAGCACCCCGCCTCTTGCCCCGCACCCTTGGCCCAGATGGCCCGCAAATATACGGTGCCCACCGGTACCCTTTCAGGGTTCATGCAGCATTCCTCAGCTGAGGGATTGGTGGCTGACTCTGTGTTCAGGTGCCCGGGCAATACAGGGGATGTCAATAGACTGTGAGACAGAGAGTCCAAGAAATTGGACCACTTGGCTAGAAAGGTCTATGCTACCTCCGCCAAATAAGCTCAGCCGTCGTGATGACACACTTCTCCCATGCCCTTCTGGGCTCTCTGGATGGAGTGATTCCTCATCTTCCTGCAGACCTCCAGACTACGGTCAAGCAATTCTGGGACCAGGGCCGTGCTGTAGCCAAACAGGAACTTCAGATGGTCCTGGACATAGGAGATTCCTGTGCCCGCTCAGTGGCGGCTGCGGTTGCCATGCACCGTAGGACTTGGCTGCGGATCTCAACCTTCATGGCAGACACCCAGCACAAGCTGGCAGATGTTCCTTTCTTAAGCACCGACCTGTTTGGGCCTGGTGTGGAGGGTCACCTCCAGTGCATTGAAAAGTCCAATGCCACCCTGGACTCTGTCACATCTGCTCAGAAGGACTCCAAGGGCTGTAAGTAGCAGAAGTGCAAGCCCTTTTTTGGTCCTCTGCTCCTGTGGCAAAACCAGCCCAGCATCAGTCTGGCCAGCAGGCTCAGTCCTGGCGACCTTGGGCCAAGTCCGTGACCTCGTAGCCAAGAAACATATATATTAAGTTCATTAATACACCCCATTCAAAAGAATTAAGTCTGTCAGTGCTGAATGAGAGATCCAATATACAAGAAAGTAAACTAGGAAAAAAAAACAAAAAAAAACTAAAAGTCAGTTATATCAGCTTCCAGTGTAATCACACTCTAGATGCTATTCAGAGCCCTTCCACAAGGAAAACTATCGAAGCTACAGAGATATCTTATTTTCTATTCTGGTCATTGTAGCAAAGCAAGTTATCACTGGAAAGAGGTTTAAGAAAAATTCCTCCAGTCAGGAAAGAATGGTGAGACATGGTGAACAAGATTTATCAAATAAAGAAGTTGACATACATTGTGAGACTGCAGGAGGAATATTTTGGCAATCACCTGGTCCTATGGATGGTTATCCTGCTAGGGGAAATTTTTTAACTTTTTATTTATTTATTTTATGAAATACAGTATATGCAATATTACATAATAATCACAACAGAATGAATATGTTGTACAGCGCGTCAAAGTACAGGTATCATAGCAACAAGGTACTACGTGGATATAGGATAGTGTCTTTTAACTACGACTGCTCAGCTATGTAATTTCACAGGGGTTAACAATACAGCTGGATAATAATGTAGGATAGAATGCTTTTACCTACTCTGTACCTTGAGGGTATTTGCCATTATTTCCGCCCTCCATGGGATCTAAAACTATGTATGGAGGGCTGATAGACCCTGATGAGAGGCCAAAAGCAGGGGATTTAAACAGATGGCCTTGGCTCAATCAAGTTGTCTTGCACCCCTACCTCTGAAGTAATAACCTGCTGACTGGTAGGGAAACGGAATATTTGCCAGGATGTAACATAAAAAGTTCACAAATTGAGTGGGGTACTATACCCTCTATCTATTAATGATCCCTCTATAGGCAGGATATTGTATACTAAACTTTTAAATTGTTGCAACCAACATGGCGTTATAGAAAAAATAAACAGAGAAACAAACTGTAGTCCCACAATAAAGTCAATTAGTAAGAGTCAAAAGTTCTTCTTGCAGGAAATAAAAGCTGGTCCGCAATTCTATTTTTGAGGAGATATTTCTTAGTGAGTTACAGTGCATTTTTCCATGTCTACGATTGTGCGGAAATGTCCAGAAAAAAGGCAGTCTTACTGCCATCCCATATTATGTCTCCTCTCTGTCTTGCAGCTTCCAGTAGTGCTATACGGGCTTCAGAACTAGGTAAAGTCACTGTTGCTGTTACCGGTCGCACATTCCTGGAGCCTGTCAGTTGTGACCACATGGGAATGGCAAAGGCCCTGAGCGCATTGACTCCAGATCCTGGGGGCAATAAGGACAAGTCTGAAAATATCATTCTGGTCACTGCAGTTACAATTTTGGCACTGCTAGCAAATCTAGGAGGAAAGCCCACTATTCTCACATTGGGCTGTCTTTGTGCATTTTCTAAGGCCTCTTTTTTTGATTTTAAGAAGTTGAGATCCTGCGTGAACATTCTGCTCCACTGGCATTCTCCCTCTGCTTTAAGGTCACACATATGGGTTTCATTTATCCGCACCTTATCATCCAGCTCATTGAATCGAGCTTCAACAGCGGTGAGTCAGTGGTTGGTTTCTTCCTCTGTCGCTGGTATTTTTTGCAGTAGTGTCATTATCTGGGGATTCAGAGCATCACTCGTCTTAGGCTCCGCTGAGGAAGACGGCCCAGACCCTGCACCTCTTGAACTTTGTGGTGAGGAGAGATAGGCATCCAAATTCTGTGCTGTGTGTTTGTGGTCTTTTTTAGGACCCATATTCTATTCCCCAGCCTTTCAGACACGTTGTAGGGTATTTTTGGCATCCGACTCTTCTCGGAATATTCAAAAATTAAACTTTTAAACAGCTTCAGATTGGGAGAACAGAATCAAGTTGCCGCCATGTTGGGTGCTCCATAGCGCCCACCCTGCTAGGGAAACTGATGACTTGCAACATAGAAACATAGAATTTGATGGCAGATAAGGACCGCTTGGCCCACCCAGTCTGCCCATTTCCCTACCTAATGGATAAACTTCAGATCCTAGTTAACCAGCAGCCTACTTCTTCCTACCCCCACCCCCTAGAATTGCCTTATGACTGTCCCATGCATGCTTGAATTCCACCACTGTCTTTGACTCCACAACCTCCTCCGCAAGGCCATTCCATGCATCCACACAACCTCTCTGTGAAAAAAATACTCTTAAATTACCTCTGAGCTGCCCCTCTGTCTTCAAATTGTGCCCCCTTTGTTCTTGCACACACCTCTTTTTTTGAAAGATGCTACCTCTTGGACTTTGTTGATTCCCTTGAGGTACTTGAAAGTTTCTGTCATGTCCCCTCTCCCTCCTTTCTTGAGTACATATTAAGCTCCTTAAGTCTGTCTTCATATGTCTTCGGTGCAGACCCTGCACCATTTTGAATTGCCCTCCTCTGGACAGCTTCCATCCTGTCTATGTCTTTTGGAGATTGGGTCTCCAGAACTGCACGCAGTACTCCAGATGGGGTCTCACCAGCTGTCTGTACAGAGGGATAATAACTTCCTGTTTTATACTGGTGATGCCTCTCCCTATGCATCCCAGTATCCCCCCAGCCCTCCTTGCTGCCCTCTCACATTGCTTGCCCACCTTTAGGTCATCTGATATGACTACCCTCAGGTCCCTTTCCATTTTTGTTGTTGTTAGTATCTCACCCCCCATTGTGTACTCTTCCCCTGGGTTTTTGTTTCCCAGGTGCATTACCTTGCACTTCTTAGCATTGAATCTAAGCTGGTGGTTAAAGGAGATATGCAGAGTAGAGGTTTATTTTTTTAAGTCATGTAGGAAATAGAAAGTAAGTTATAACCACACTGTATAATTGTAAATATTGTACCTGTAAGTCAGCAAAAGAACACTTGTGTGTGTTGTTACATTTTGTGGAGGTATTCTTATCAGTATAAGAGAGGTTTTACAAGTGTCCTTTGAGTGAGAGAACAGCGAAGCTGAGCTGTTCTGGCATGTGCAGAACATAAGTAAGACTACTCTTATATTGATAAGAGTACCTCCACACAATGTGTCAGTACATTATGAATCCAGACAGCATCAGTTTATCTGTAAAAAGATTTTTTATGTAAATTCTAACAAGTTTAGTATTTTTTGGTTTGTTGTCATGGAGCTGGTTCTCTAAACTGCTGTCACGGCACACAAGTCATGGAGATGGTTAACATGGTTATTGGAACATAACCATTATGTTTCAGTGCCAGGTGGGGTGCTTTTCTGTTATGTCTTAGAAGAAGACACAGTTATTTAAAAGGAAAAAAAAATGGAAGCCCAGTGGCATTGAGGGCTGAGGTGCTAGTCGCCTTACCTCGTGCTACACTGGCAACCCGTGTTCAGGAATGAGCTTGGGCCACCGGGGGTCGGTAGGGGCAGAGAGGGATTGAGCATCCAAGGGACTGCTCTCCCTCTATGGGGGGGCGGTTCTAGTGGTCGGTGCATTCCTGACCCCTGGTGACAGCTGTGGATCAGAGTACCAACACTGCAAGCAGGTGCAGAGTGGGGCAGGTACCAGGAGGAACACGTGTGGATGTGTGTGTGCTCCTTCCCTAGACGTCATTGCACGCCCAACTCTCAGGGAAGAAGAAATTAGGAAAAAATGGTCCCAGGTTGGCTGTATGAGAAGCCACAGCCGCAGGCCCCAACCCTGAATGGCACTCCCTGAACTGGATCCTATTCGAGGTAAGTAGTAGCTTGGGGGAGCTCATCACCGCCCCGCTATGGGGGGTAAGCCATGGGGGAAGAGGGGATGCAGCATGATATCGGGTTACGGGGCTGGATGGGTGACTAGGATGGAAGCCGACCTGGGGACCCCGGAGGAAGAAATAAAGTACAACAAAAAAAAAAAAAAGAAGACTCTAAATATTCTTACATCTAGTTTTCCTCTGTGCTCAGTTATTGATGATTTGAGTTGATCTGGGGAGAAAAGCTACATTTGTAAAACATCATGGATAAAGCTTTTTGATTATTTACCCCATTTGTACTTTGAAATGACATGGTCCAGCTGCAACCATGGTAAAGTCTGTGCAATGTAGTCTGATTGCACCTGTACTGTTTCCTTTATTAGTCTGTGTGGATTTTATATATTTCTGAAAAGTTTTTCACATTTGAGCCCTATATTATTAGTGTTCTGCAGTGATTGTCAATTGTGGGCACATGTGTTGGACTCAGATATCAGGAACCCCATCCAGAAGTGGCGGACGCCTGGAACAGTCTGCCAGCAGAAGTGGTGAAGGTGAAAACAGAAAGGGGTTTCAGATATGCATGGGATAGTCATAGGGAAGTATTAGTAAATAGGCAGGGAGAAGTGAAGGTTGCTGGAGACCAGTTAGGGTCTGCAGAGCCAGACTAGGCAGGGACCATCTGGGCAGATTGGGTGGGCCAAGCAGTCCTTTTCTGCTGACAGAGTCTGTGTTTCTATTCACAGCTCTCGGTGTACTCATGTTTGAAATGCTGTTTGCCGCTGATGTGATGTGGACATGCTGTAGAGTGCAGCTTCCACAGAGACAGACACTCCGACAGCACAGCACGTGAGACCCTCTTTGCAGTATAAGAGTGTCTGATATGCTATGAAATCGATATTTCCCTTTGGCTACAGTACTTTCCTAGATTTTTTATGAAATAAATGAACATCTTAGCTACCTGAGCTGTTGCCAACTGCTTCAACTTATGTACAATAAGACAACTGCGGTGTGACAATTGCTGTCCGTCACCGCGGCTCATGCTCATCATTATCATGATAGTTTCTTAAAGATTGTGAACTGTGGGAGGACAGTGGCCCTGTGACTCCTGCATGTGAGTTGAGGTGCAGTCATTGGAGGTCATCCGCCCCCATATAACACCTTTTCTGGAATATGACGATTTTTTGTAGTATCTACAGCAAGCTAGAAGCTAAAACCATACCAGGCATAACTCTGTCTGAGGTAGGCCAGTTTAGTGATAGCAGTGAAGGGAGACCTGGAGTAGGAGGAAGTAGCAACTAAAAACATGCAGTTCAGGAGGCAGTGGGGAGGAGACAGGCAGTTCGGGAGGAATTGAGGAGGAGACATGAAGTTCTGGAGGAATTGAGGGGGAGACACTGCTAGCTGCAGGAACCGTGAGGCAGCCATCTTCCAGGTTCTGCTCTGGAAGCACAGTGCATGTCCCCTGTGTAGGAGATTGACAGCACTCAGTCCAGAACTTGCTGTGGCATAGCACAAAATACATATGTTACATAGCAGACTGGATTGGGATTAATGGTCGGCTGCTGGCCTCCGGGTGCCACAGAGGACAACTGGCCCAGTTGAATGGAGGGAAGTAGGCAGGGAGACAGAGCCAAACCGAGTACCTGAGCTGGAGTCAAGAGCCCAGGGCTGGTGCTTGCTGACCACTTTGGCCCCCTAGCTCAAGTGGATCAGCTGTCACGCTCCCAGGAGGACATTACACCAACCACCACCCAGACTCAAGGAATATCCCATAGGGCAGTACCTAGGAGGAGGGAGTAGAGGCCAAAGATTACAGTAAGGGTGACACTGGTGCTCAGCTTGTCCATTGTCAGGGGGATCCGGAAAGTGATGTGTGCAGGTAGCCAGGAAGTAGCAGCAGATTAGTAGGGGCCTCAGCTAGAAGGGACACTAACTGGATTGAGGGTATAGTCAGGCGCATGGTGCAGAACTAGATGTGATTGTCCACTTAGGCATAAATGATCTGGCCAACCATGATCTGGATGTAGTTAGACAATTCGGCAATCTAGGGAGCAATTTATGGGGAGCATTGATGTTGGTGACCTTTTCTGAGATCCTGCCTGTGTGGGACCTGGGCAGTGTGACACAGTTAAATGGTGCATTCAATTCATGGCTGAAGGGGTGGTGCAGTGAGGAAGGGTTTGGGTTCATAGGGGATTGGGGCCACTTCTGGGGTAGGAGGCTGTTCAAAAGAGATGGCCTTCATCCAACAGAAGGGGAGGTGGGTGCCCATTAGCAGATGCTTACTGCTTATATCAATAGCTATTTAAACTAGACTAGGAAGGAGAGGCTGAGGTTCCTTTAACAAGGTAGAGGAGGTAGGGGACCTAGCTAATACTTCCCCAGCCAGGGGGGCAGATCAACATGGAAAGGATGGTAGGGTACAACACAGTGGGAGGAGTAAGAAGGGGTAGGGCTGAGCTGAGCTGGCTCCTCACACCCTTTCACAGTATCTTACCTGTGAACTTTCCCTTCAGCTTGGCTCTGGAAAAATCAGTTCTTACCATAACTCTTTTAATCCAGTGTTGGCTACTACGACCCAGGTAGAATATCTTTTAGGGATGTTACTTGCTAGGAAAACTCTGCACTTGACTGTTAATGCTTATAATAACTGTGCACATTGCTTAACTTCCAGACCTTTGCAGAACATTATGCAAAATACCCTGCTTATTTTATAACAAGAACGATTTTCATTGAGTAAGTCTTTATTAAAAAAAATTAGTTTGAATAGAGTGCTTAAGATATGACTCTTAGACACAAAAAATGGAGAAATCACTTTTTGGAACAAGCAGTCATCTTCGAGGATATCTCTTTCATCAGGCTACACCTATGGAACTATAGCTGCCAGTCACTAGCACCACATGGAAACTTTTTGCAAGCAGTCCACTAGGGGTTGCCCACGAAGGCACCCTATGTTGGCACTGCCATATAAATATGGGCAGCCCCTTCCCTTCTCAGTTTTTTTCCTGCCATCAACTATACTCACTGAACCCTTCACGGAGATGCCACCGCTATAGTCGACTGCTACTCAGTGTTTTAGTGTATTTCTCTCCCCTAGTTTACTGTCACTTTTCATAAGTGATAACTGTCATCATGTATGTTGTCTAAAGAACCTGTTAAGCTCTTTAGATACTGAGAATGCAGTGAAAAGATTTACTCAGGTGACTTGCACAATCTCTTCATGTGCTGCCTCAGTGCGGCCCATAACGTTAAGGCTTGTGAGATCTGCCTCAAGTTCAACACCACTACCCAGTGACAGAGAAAGAACACCCTGGAGACTAATGTTTTGAAATAGCAGGTAGCCAGGATGGAGATTGAGCTCCAGTAAAAAAGTGTGCCACGTCACCATCCCATTCCTTGGGCTCCCACTCTTCGAAGTCCTGGGTGAAAACCTCTAGGCAACATAAGCACTGAGAGAGGGAGAGGAGCAAGGAGAAAACCTCCCGGGGATACTCTAGGTCGCCCCTTCTTACCAGTGCAACCTTTTCTGCACTGTCGACCGCCCCAGCAGCGATGCCATTGGCTGCCCAGACCATTGACTCTTCCAGGTCATGACAGGCTGTGAACACCACCAGACCTATTACAGCTGGTGAGGAGCTGTCGACGGGGATGTTGCCTCCCCATCAACATCACAGGGCACACCTGTAGTTCAAACAAGCACCGATGTGCAAGTAGTGCTTTTGTCGTTCGCAGATTGCCAACTGCATCTCAGAGCCAGCAGACGCTACAGGAGCTGCAAGGGGTCGTGAGGGCACCAGCTTTGTTCCTGCCCTCCTCCCCAGTGGCTCCCTGAGCCTGGACTGGTGCAATTTTTTGAGCCCTCCCCCACCCAAACATTGAATAGTCCCCTACAGCTGATTGACAGCAGTGGCTGGAAAAAGTATTGGGAGCTCGGGTGACGTAAAAGAATAGGCAGGTTTGAAGCTAACTAAAAGGGTGGTGGCCTGCGAGATCTATGTATGGTAAAATGTCAAACCTTAGGAACTTTGCTTTATGTTACTGCTTGAATATCATGTTAAGTAATGCTACAGCTGGTAATGCCTCAATTTCTGATAAATTGTGTTATAATTATTTGTTTCCGATTCAAACATGGGGACAGCTTGTGTTTCAATGGTTGGGATTTCCTATGAGAGTATTGTTCGGCTCTGTGTTACACCTTTAGTTTTTTGAAACAGAAACATGTCTTACTACGGGTGAAATCAAACGCTTGAACTCTGCTAATGTTAAGCATTTACAGATCCTTTTGCTGCTGCTAGTTTCTGGAAATGTTAATGTTAACCCTGGACATAGTTAAGATAGCATCCCAAATATTACTGGGGATAATAAACTTAAAGGGGCATTATCTATCGTACATTTAAACATTCGCAGTTTACCTTCTAAACTAGATGAGTTTAAGGCTTCAATTTGCGACTAATGATTTTGACATTGTCTCCCTCTCAGAAACGTGGCTATGCCCTAAGATTACTGACCCCATGATAGAATAGCCCCATTATAACTTGTTCAGAAAGGATAGGATAGGTATACGGGGGTTGGGGGTTGGGTTTTAATGTGTATTAAGACAAATTTAGTGGCTGTACAGGAAGATGGTATCTGGATTCTTGTGGTGGCTGTGACTTTTTATCCGTTAAACTTATTTTAAGAGGAGTCAAACACTTACATATTAGCACATTTTATTTTCCCCCAAACTTTTCGGATGAAGGATTCACTTTGTTTTCTAAATATCTTAGAACCCAGGGACACTCTAAAGAACATATATTGTTAGGTGATACCAATTTAAACTGGATTGATAAAGCTAATATTAAAATTAAAGATAAGCTAACCAGACTGAACCTAAGAAAGCTGATTGATGTCCTACTCGTATTAATTGTAAATCAAATGCGGGAACAGTCATTGATTGGATTTTAACAAATAGGCCCGACCGATTGTATTCTGCTTCACCTCTCTCTGATTCATTAAGTGATCACAGCCCAGTTCACTGTTATTGGAGGGCTAAGAAACCACATCTCCCACCTAAAGTTATATACGCACATTCAATACGATGCTTCGACGTAAATGGATTTAGATCCCAAATCGTTGCACTAGATTGGTCTTATCTGACTAGTATTCCTGATATTGATACAATATTAGATTTTATTGCAGCTGAATTTAATCGTATCTGGAATCAACTTGTACCTGTCTGTAAATTATGTGTAAAAATACAATAATCATGCTTCGGTCACCCCTGATTTATTAATGTTGATGAGAGAATGAGACAAAACTTGGAAGGTCATTTAAGAGGTAGAGAACAACTCAGACTCTTAATAATTACAAACAGCTTAGAAATTGTTGCAAAGCAGCTGTTAGAAACTGCAAAGCAGGTTATTTTCAGACTCAACAGTTCACTAGTGCAAACAAGCCAATACAAAATTAGAAAATATAAATGAGTTATTAGGCAGATCACATAATACGTCTATGACCAATTTGAATTCTTCCAAGGGTGAACTAGTGGATTCAAAAGAAATAGCTGAGGAATTAAACTTCTGTTTTTGTAATATGGCTGGGTTAATATCTAGACTGTATTCTGATGCTGTTATTTCTGATGTTAATTCTTACATATCATCGCATCGGGGTTAAATTTCATGCTATTTCCCTAGATGAAACGGTCAATTATCTTAAAGACATGACTGTAAAAGTCCGTAACGGGGGATGAGCTGACTGATGTTAAATTACTAGCACTTGCAAAGGACCTTATGGCTTATCATCTAAAATTTCTGTTTAACTTTTCTTTAACCACTGGAACAGTTCATAGCTTATGGGAAACAAGCAGCTGTAATATCTATATTTAAGTCGGGTGATAGAACATTGATCAAGAATTATAGGCCAATTTCCTTATTATCCCCATTGTCCAAGGTCCTTGAGAGGGCTGTGCTGGATCAGCTAAAGAATTACCTCCATCAACAGAACATTCTCACACCTTATCACATGGCTTTAGACCAGACCATAGTACCCTGTCAGCCTTAATGGAACTGATGGATTTCCTGCATGAGACCTTGGACAATTGCGATATGGCCACTAAAATGTTTCTTGACTTTTCAAAGGTGTTCGACCTAGTTGATCATAGTTTACTGTTAACTAAACTCAGGCTGATTGGTTTCGCTGATAGTGTGCCCGCTTGGTTTTCTAATCACTTAATTGATAGGGGTTGCTTTAGGCACTATAACATCTTCCCTTAGAGATGTAAACACTGGAGCACCTCGGGGATCGATTCTAGGCCCGGTTCTATTTAGTTTGTCACTTCACAGCCTGTCACCTTCCCCCCCCTTATACTTCCTGCCCCTCCCTCACCGCCTCTATCCCTTTCACTTCTGGGCCTCATTAACCTACACTTCAAGACACACCTTCTACCCTTAACTGATATTCTGTATTCCATGCTCTTATTTATTCACTTATTATGTGTCATGTCTCATGTATCATAGCAAGCCAAAACTTTTGTTTGCTAATTCTGTGGTTGTATTTTCTTTGCACCATTTTTGTAAATAATGCAACAATTTTGTCCATTCATTGGAATGAATACTATTCCTGTTTCCGCTCTATGTGCTTTGGACCTCCTAGTAATGTTGTCACCCCTTCAATTTGATGTTCAGTTTGAGGTTTGTCCTTTTTAATATGCTGTAATGTGTATAGGACCTCCTTGTAAATGAGCCTGCTCAGTGGAGTTTTTCCTGCAGTAAACTGAACTGAAACTGAAAGGATCTATCACAGGTGGTTACTAGGACCCATATTATGTTGTATGCTGATGATATACTCTTATTTACTAATGACTCTTGTGCCCCATCCATTATGACTAAAGTTGAGAATTATTTTACCTTGGTGCAAAGATGGCTGATCCAAAATAAATTGGCCCTGAATGTCACTAAAACCAAATTTATGGTTTTTGTGCCTGCTACTAAATTTTAAACTTATTCATCAGCCTTAATAATCCACGACCTGCACTAAGACCCAGTGCAAGAAAGTAAGGTCAAGGAAACCCTGCTGGTGAACCAGGGAGGTGCAGGATAGGGTAAGGGAGAAAAGGCAAGCCTTCCAAAAGTACAAGAAGACCTGTAGGGAGGAAGACAGGGAGGAGTACTATGTGAAATCGAAGGAGGTGAGCAGGGTGGTAGGGGCAGCCAAAGCAACCAAAGAGCTAAGGTCGGCACAGGGATCAGGGAGGGAGAGAAGGAATCTTTTAGATACATTGGGGACAGGAGGAAGTGTTGGGGGCAGATCGCCAGGTTAAAAAAGGAGGGTGAGTGAGCATAGGAGGGAGCGGAGCAGGCTGAGGTACTGAACGAGTACTTCTGCTTTGTCTTTACAAGGGAAAAGGATGGGCCAATTCCACAGGGCGGAGGAAAGGCAGGGGGGGTGCAGGAGGGACACTAATATGTGGAGAGATACCAGTGGAGAGTGTGGGAGGACATTAAGTCCTTAAGGACAGACAAGGCCCCAGGTCCAGACGAGATCCACCCCAGAGTCCTAAAGGAACTGGTGGATGTCTTGGCTGCACCTCTGATGGAATTATTTAACTCCTTTCTCCAAACTGGATGTGTACCACTGGACTGGAGAATTGTGCACATAGTGTTCTCCATAAGAGCAGACCTGTGGAAGAGCCGGATAATTCTAAGCATCCAAAACGCCCTGGCCGACAGTCTAAGCTGGTCCAGGTCAAAGGCACATGAGTGGGAACTCCTGCCTTCGGTGGTTGAAGATCTCTTCAACAGGTGGAGACGCCCAGAGTTGGACCTTATTGTGTCCCCACTCAGTGCAAAACTGCCACTTTTCTGCTTATTCGATCCAGGGCCTGGAGTTTTCTGGCACAATGCGTTGTCCCTCTTCTGGAAAGGGAGGTTCCTGTGTGCTTTCCTTCCCTTTCCACTCCTGCAGAGGGTTTTCCTCAAGCTTCAGTCAGAGGAGGTGGACATGATTCTCATAGCTCCCTACTGGCTGCATCAGATTTGGTTCCCTCTACTTCAGCAGCTAGCAGCAAAACCTCCAGTTCCCTTGCCCCTGTGCACCAGCTTGCTGTCCCAGGAATAGGGCATCCTGGTCCATCCAGACCTCAAGTCCCTGCATGTACATGCATGGCTCCTGCAGACTTAGCTGTCACCCACTTTGGGGTTTCTTTCAGGGTCACTGAAGTTTTGGTGGCTGCTAGGAAACCTTCCACAAGAGCCACCAATGCCGTGAAGTGGAAGCTCTTTTTCCTATGGGCTGCTGCTTGCCACCTAGATCCTTTCACCTGTCCGGTGAATCTGATTTTGGAGTACCTTCTCTCCCTTTCAGATTCAGGAATGGGGTATTCCTTCCTTAAGGTGCACCTTTCCGCCAGCTCTGCGTACCATGCACCTATTGAGGGCAAAGATGTTGCCCAGCTTGAGGTGTCCCGCACATTACTGCGGGACGTTTTGCATCTGAAAACTCCCATTCTGGACCCAGTCCCTCCATGGGATCTTTTTTTTTTTCATGCTGGAAAAGCTCACTCTGCCTCCCTTTGAGCTGGCTGCGAGTTACGAGTCACGCTTTGTTGTGGAAACCATTGTTTTTAGTTGCTATTACTTCTGCTCGAAGGATTTCCGAGTTCCAGGCTCTAGTGTGTAAAGAGCCTTATTTGTTTTTTCACAAAGACAGGGTGTCTTTAGATACCAACCCTAAGTTCTTGCTTGTGGTGGTGTCTGAGTTTACATTAAACCAATCCATCCACCTTCCAATTTATTTCCCTGAGTATTCTAATCGGGGAGGCCTTGTTGCATACTCTCGATGTTCACAGGGTACTGTTTTATTACACTAACCGCACACAACACATTTGTAAGACTGATCAGTTTGTTTCATTTGCTCCTCAGAGGGAAGGGGCACCCATTTTGAAACAGTGTTTGTCTAAATGGTTGGCAAATTACATTGTGTACTGTTACTGTAATTACAACAAGCCTTTGCCTGGGGCGGTTTGGTATGGAAGCCTCTACTGCCTGCTTCAGAAATGTGTCCACTGTGGACATTTGTGCAGCTTCCACTTGGAGTTAGGGGCACACCTTTATCCGGCCCTACAGTTTGGTTATAGCCTCCAGACGCAGGGCCAACTTTGGACTAGCTGTCCTTCAGGGTCTTCTTTCATGAAAGGCCTTCTGCTATCTGTTTTTGCCTCCTCCTGGCTGACTTAAGGTCAGTTCCCATACTGCTTAGGACTCAGTCCTATGGGTGTTGCCTGCTGCAAGAGCCCCCTTGAAGCAAGATAATACAGTTACGTAAGAACTTACCATAACAGTACATCTTCAAGAGGAGCTCTTGCAGCAGGAGCTGCTTTCCCTCCCTCCTTCCCCTGATTGCTTTTTCTCCTTTGCAGCTCAGCTGCTTTTCTTTGGCTTTGAGGAACTGCCTCGGTTCTCCATTTCTGCTTTCTGTGCCGGCGTCTCCGGTGGGAGAACTGAGGTAGGGCTGAGGGACTGCCCCTTTTATGGGATAGGCGGACATCAGCCTAACTTCCTCCAACAGCTTACATAAAATTAGGGCCCACCTTGCACTGACAATGCCTATACTGAGGCTGCTCTCTGTTGTGTATTGCTGAGGTGCCAGTCAAAGGTCCAATCTAACTTAACTAAAAGATCTCAAGTCCTGTTTAAGAAACCCGACAATACCTCTCAGAGGTAGCAGCTGTATGTGTCATTGTATAAATATTGTAAATGGAACCTAGCTAACACTTATATAGGCAACACACCCTGTTTTGAATGTATGTACTAAGACTGTCTGTATGGAGCCGCTTAGGCTGCTTCTTCCCAAATTCGACTCAAAATTAGTGTACCTCACATGTATGATGCTCCAATGTACCCTGCTCGTAAGGTTTCCTCTGTCAATGTATCAAAATGTTTGTGCTTTTTTGTGACACGGAGCCTTTGAAAATGAGTCTGTGACTCAAAGGGTTGTAATTCCCATGTACTTAAATAAATAAATGGAGGCGGTCCATGCTGTAGACTGCTAGTTAGAAGTTTTCCGTGTGGTCCTGGTGCCTGACGGCTTCAGTCCTTCTACAAGAGCTCCTCTTGAAGATCTACTGTTATGATCTGTACTTTTCTTTTTCCAGGGGGAACAGTACCAGTTCAGGGTATTGTTCTTTGGTTTATCATCTGTGCCGTGGGACTTTACCAAATGCTTAGCAGTAGTGGCAGCAAGGACTATATGTCTTCCCCTGCCTGGACGATTGGCTGCTCAAAGCCCACTCCAAAGAGCAGCTTTACCAGACTCTAGCATGCACCAGGCAGCAGTTCGATGCCCTAGGGATCACGGTCAATGCTGAAATTGGTTCCGACCCGATCAGTGCCTGCAGTACATAGGGACAGTCTTGGACACAGCCCAAGGCTTGGCCTTTCTGCCACAGGAAAGGGCCAGATGTTGGATTGCATGGGCCTAGATGGTAAACAACAACAGGTATGTCACAGCCAGGACATTCCTGAGACTCTAAGGCCTGATGGCAGCAGCAGTTGCTATGGTACCACTGGCCAGATTACATATGAGGATTCCCCAATGGACCTTAAAGGTTCACTGGGATCAACGCACAGACGACTTAGAACAGAAGGTACTGGTAACCTTTCCCGTTTGGAAGGTACTGCTGTGGTGGATGGAACCCAGCCATTTGTTGAAAGGGGTTCCCTTCTTGATCCCTTCCCCTCATCAGATTCTCACCACAAGCTCCTCAGGGATGGGTTGGGGGCACATATAAGGCACCATCAAACACAGGGAACATGGACCAAAGTGGAGAGTGCCCACCACATAAACATCCTAGAAATGAGGGCTGTTCTGTGTGGCCTACAAGCCTTCCAGACCCATTTTTCCCCGGGACCTATGTTGGAACAAATGGACAGCATCAGTGTTATGCATTATATCAACAAGCAGGGGGGAACTCACTCCTACTACCTATGCAGGGAAGAGATAAAGGTTTAGTATTGGGCTCTAGAACACAGTCTAGAACTGTCAACAGTTCATGTTCCAGGTGTCCAAAACATCTTGGCACACAGGCTAAGCAGGTTGCAGTTCAGAATGCATGAGTGGGAGCTGTTGACTTCGATGGCAGAAGAACTGTTCAACAGGTGGGGTTATCCAGAGTTGAACCTTTTTGTGTCCCCACACAATGCAAAACTGCTGCTTTTCTGCTCGCTCACTCCAGACCTGGAGTTTTTTGGCGAGTCGCGTTGTCCCTCTCTTGGAAGGAGAGGTTCCTTTATGCCTTTCCTCCCTTTCCTCTAATCCAGAGGGTGCTAGTCAAGCTCCATATGGAGGGGCAATTCTGATATTCATTGCTCCCCTTTGGCCTCACCACATCTGATTCCCCTTACTGCAGCAGTTGGCGGTGGAACTACCAGTGCCTCTACTCCTGTGTGAGGGCCTGTTGTCCCAGGAACAGAGAACCTTGGTTCACCCATATCTGAAGTCACTCCATCTCCATGCATGGCTCCTGAAGACATAGCCATTGCGAGGTTTTGGGTGTCTCAAAAAGTGGCTGATGTTCTGGTGGCTGCTAGAAAACCTTTCACCAGGGCCACTTTCCCCATGAAGTGGAAGCGGTTTGCTTTGTGTGCCACTTCTCATCAACTGTATCCCTTTACCTGTCCGGTAAATCAGGTTCTAGGGTATTTGCTGTCTTTGTCAAATGCAGGGTGTGACACTTGGCCAGTTGGTTCTGATTGCTCTATGATTTTGTAATATAAAAATGTAGTGTGTGATTGATGTCATGAGACATCCTGTGCTCCTGGGATGACCCCCAGGTTTCAGTTCAAATGACAGGATATGTTAAACAGCAAATCTCTGTAATGTGATTAACTTCCAAGTTGCATTTTATGGCCGTGTTTTTTATCCCTGTTGCTTTGAAGCCAGGAAACTAAAATATCAATTTCATGACGTCTTCAGAGGAAGAACAGTTAATTTCAACTGGTGTTAAAAAGCTATATTGCACCTAAGTGAGATATGGCAGAGTTAGTCATAAAAGTCCTGTGATGATTTTGAAAAGCAGGAAACCACACTAGATCAAAGGAAAGACTTAATTAAGAAGTCATATGGGGAAATGAGTTTTTGCTGATGTCACCTTATTTAATATACCTTCTGAGAGGACATTATGTGTGTATTAATTTTTTTATATTTAACCAGGAGGAGGTAGGTGATATCATGGAAGAGGCGGTATAGAAACAGTTTAAACTATTCTGCGTCTGATCTTTAGACACACTTTTCTTTGTGGGCTGTTAGAAACAACATCTGCTTTAAGCATTGTTTAGAAGGTAATACATTAAATAGGAAAGTCTGATTGTATTGTGGTAGGAGTTTATGTTTGTACTTTAACCTTGTTCTTTTAAGTGATTGTATGCTTTGTGATATATTGTTCTGTGTTTACAGTTGACATATTTTTTATCCATTTTTAAGTAAACCTTTTAATTTTAAAGAGACTGCCTTGGGTGCCTTCGAAATTCTTTCTTTTGCATGTGAAGTACAGATGGTTAAAGTTGACAGCCGTTCATAAGCTTATGGTGTTACTGAACTAGAAAAAGGTAAAGAATATACATAAGGTCTTTCATAGAGTTCTAAGGGTTCATTTTGGATACCTGGTTAGGTTCCCTTAGGTGAAAGATATCTGGCATTCCCCAAAGAGCAGAATTATCTGAGCCTATATGTTTGGGTATGCTAGCATAAGGTTCACAGTTTGAATCCCCCCAGAACTTGAGATCAAAGATGATTTGGACCCGCAAGCAGACAGGAGGGTTAACCTGTTCTGTTACTTGTTCACATTACTGCGCTTGGAGGTTGGCACTGTGGGAGCAGAGGGCCTGACCTGCTGAGTGGGTTTGTGAAACAGGGTTGCAATACTCTTTTATTAAAGTATATTTGGCAGCTATTTCAGCCTTCCATGTGCCTGATGAGGGTCATACAGTTGCTCAGCTGGAGGTAGGCAATTCATTTTTGAGGGGCATTCTACATCCTGAAGCTTCCTATCTGCAATCCAGTCCTGGCTTGGGACCTGAATTTTGTGTTAGAAAAGCTTACTGTGGCTTCTTTTGAGGCAGCCGCAACTTGTGGCTTACGCTTTTTGTCTTGGAAAGCATTATTTTTAGTTGCCTTACTTCTGCTTGAAGAATTTTGGAGCTTCAGGCTATAATGTGTCAGTCTTTGATTTTCTATAAAGGCAGGGGCCTGGATATTCAGACTGCGCCGGGCAGTGGCGCAAGCCTGGGTGCAGCGCAATAGGGCTGCGCCAGGGCATGGACCAGGTGATATTCAACGGTGCTGCGCCATGGCCCAACACCATTGAATATGACATGGAGGGTGCACACACTGCGCATGGCGCAGTGGTACTGCACCAGCACAAGACACAGAAATGGAGCAGGGGGATGTGTCAGTGCAAGCGCAGTTGCGCTAGGCACATCACCCGCGATATTCAACCTGGGGCATGCAAATGAGGACATAATGCATGCAAGGCACAAATGGGGCCAGTTGCATGTCATTATGGCCCCATTTGTATGAGATGCGCCGATCCCGGTGAATTGCACCTGGCGCCTGCCGAAGCTGCAGCCGTGGGATTGACATCCTGTTGTTGCCAGTGCATCCCCCTGCTCCTTCACTGATCGCAGGTCAGCATAGTGAGGTCTCGGTGGTTCAGTGGTAACTTCACTCGAGTCATGAGCGTGCTGGTGTAAAGAAAGAGTTATTGGCGGTCCAGCAGGTTTTCTCACCACCTGCTGCTACCCAGCAATTTCTCGTCATCGCGGTGTAAGTACTTTCATCGTGTTACCGTCGGAATGACAAGCGGCATAGCATGATTCGTACGCCAGCTGGTCTGACCGATCGGACATGCAGACTCATACTGTCATCCCAGGCCTGATATGTGAATGAACGCATTCATTCGCATATCGGGCCTGTGTAGTACAGTATGGTCTCGCATGCACCATTGGTCCATGCAGTGGACTAACAGGCATAGGATCGCACTGTATGCTGTCATTCGCGGGGCATGCGGCAGGGTGCTGCCACCCACCAATGATGGGGGTGCTGGGTGCATGGGGACCCTGTGGGCGGGTAGGGAGGGGGGGTACCACTGGACCACCAGGTAACTCTTTCTTGCACAGCAGCCCACAGTCAGGCGAGGGGGTTACCACTGACCACCAGGGATCCTTTCTATATTACAACAGCCCAAAATTGGGCAGGGGTTACCACTGGACCACCAGGGATCCTTTATTTCTACAACAGCCCAGGATCAGGTGTACAGGGGGGTGGGGGTCCACTGGACCAAGGCGGGGTGCCCGGCAACGGTGTTCTGGGTGGACGGGTGGCCACCCACGGCTGGCGGCTGCTGTGTTGTGCTGTGCAATTCAGCAGCCCACCTGTGGGTGGCTAGGACTTGTTCCTGCTTTTTCGGGACACAACTTTGAGCCCCCCTGTGCGGCGTGGTGTAGGGTTGCACCAGCATAGGTGCCGCACATCCCAGGCTGAATATCGGGATGTGCCACATATGCATGGGCACGCCCCCTGCATCTGTGCCGCTTAGGATACCATTACGCCCCAGCACATTGGGACTTGCGCTGCACTTGGCAGCCATTTGAATATCCTGCCGGGGTGCATTGTGGGTTTGCGCTAACGCAACTGGGTTGCACCAGGTGCAACCCCTTTGAATATCCGGGCCAAGGTGTCTTTACATACTAATCCTAAGTTTCTTCCTAAAGTGGTGTCTGAGTTTACTGTAAATCAAACCATTCACCTACCAGTTTATTTTCCGGAGCATGCCAATCGAAGGGAAGCATTGTTCCATAGAATACTCAGGTACTATGTACACTACACTCAGGACTGCAAGAAGTCCTCACAGTTTTGTCTTTCCTTCACCAGAGGGCACACCTGTTTCTAAACAATCTCTGTCCAACTGGTTGGCTAATTGTATTACCTTTTGCTATAGGAAGTGTGGTAAGGAATTTCCTGGTGTTGTTTATGGTCATTCTGCAAAGGGACTGGCCACTTCCGTAGCCTTTTTCAAAAATGTGTCGGCAGCAGAGATTTGTGCAGCTCCCACCTGGAGTACTGTCCACACCTTCACTAAACATTACAGTCTGGACATTGCCTCTCGAAAAAGGGCAGCTGCCCATGTTTATATGAGAGTGCCAACATAGGACGTCATCATGGGTGGTCCCCAGCGGACGGCTTGCAAAAAGTTTCCATGTGGTCCTAGAGCCTGACAGCTATAGTTTCATAGGTGTGGCCTGATGAGAGATTCTCTCGAAGATCTACTATTACGGTGAGTATGTAAAGTACAGTTACGTAAGAACTTATCGTAACAGTAGATCTTTGAGAGGAGCTCTTGCAGCAGGTAATTCCATTAGGACTAATGCCATCAAGCATTAGGACCCCACGGAAAACTTGTAGCTTGCTGTCTGTATGGGGACTACCCCCAACGTTGGCTCCGCCCGACATCAGACATAGTATAAAGGGGGCGGTCCCCTGGTACCATCTCAGTTCTTCCGCCGGAGACCAGCTGAAAAATTACTGGAGAACAGGAACTCCCCAACCTTACATGAATGTAATGGTACTGATTCCTGGGGGATGGAGGAACTCCTCTTGAAGATCTACTGTTACAGTAAGTTCTTACATAACTGTACTATCTAACTTCGAGGTGGAGCTCTTGCAGCAGGTAATACCATTAGGACTGAGTCCCCAGCAGTACCCCAGAATAGGCCCAGGTCAATTTGGGAAGTGGAGAGAACTAAATGAAGTCAACGAGACTGAATAACTTCAGGAGAGCAGACCTTGCAGGATGGCTAGTCCAAAGCCAGCTCTCCTCCTAGAAGCAATGTCTAGGCTGTAATGCCTGATGAAGGTGTGGACCGTGCTCCATGTTGCTGCAGCACAGATGTCTGCTGATGAGACATTTTTTAAAGAGGCAAAAGAGGTAGCCACAGCACTGGTGGAGTGACCCCTAATGGGTCCAGAAAGGGGTCTGTTATGGTTCTGATAACAGAAAGAAATAGTGTACTAACCGATGGGCTAGTGACTGTCTGGAGACAGGAGTTCCTGTCATCCTTTTTGCAAAGGAGATGAACAACTGGTCCGCCTTCCTGAAAGGCTGAGTACTGAGGAGGTAAAATCTCAGGATCCTATGAACATCCAAAGTGTGCAACAGGGCTTCACCTTATTTAGAAAATTCAGGGCAATAAACCGGAAGGTTGATGTCCTGGTTCAGGGTCAGTTCTGACACTACCTTCGGTAAGAACTTAGGGTTTGTATGCAGGGTCATCCTATCCCTGTGGAAAACTATATAAGGCTCTTTGCACATTAAGGCCTGGAGCTCAGACACTCTCGTAGTGGAAGTAATGGCAACTAACAGAAGAGCTTTCCAAGAAAGGAAGCACAGCTCTCAAGACGTGGCTGGCTCAAAAGGAGGGAGTGTGAGCTTCTCAAGAACAAAAAAGCAAATCCCACGGAGGAACAGGGTCTCTCCTGGGAGGCCTAATGTGCAAAAACCCTGAGAAATGTTTTGCAGACATTCAGTTGTGCCAGAGTTCTCTCTCCTAGAGGGACATGATATGTGGAAACTGCACACATGTGCGCCTTGATGGACAAGTAGCTTAGCCCCAAGCCCAGAAGGTGACGGAGGTATTCTAGCACATGTCTAACCAGACAGTCCAGGAGATCCAGGGCACGAGCTGTTGCCCAGAGGCAGAAAGGCTTCCATTTCATCACATACATAGCTCTAGTGGAAGGTTTTCTTGCTGTGACCAGAACTTCTAGCACCCTTCTTGACACTCCTAAACTCTCCTCTGCTTAGACTACAGGTACCAGGCATGCAGGTGAAGAGATTGAAGAGCAGGATAGATGAGTGTCCCTGCTCCTGTGAGAGCAAGTGGGTGGAGAGAGACAACTGCACTGGAGGTTCCAATGACAGTTGTTGGAGCAATGGATACCAAATTTGGCGGGGCCATAAAGGAACTACGAGGATCATCCTAGCTCCTTCCAACTGCAATTTGAGCAGTACTCTCTGGATGAGCGGGAAGGGAGGGAAGGTGTCAGGGGCGTAGCTACAAGGGTGCAGAGGGTGCAGTGGCACCCAGGCCCACAAGATTTGAGGGGGTCCAAATCATAATTTTGATGTTTATTCAAAACTGGAGAGGGGCTCTGTAACATCACCTTGCACCCAGGCCTTCTGGGAATTTACTACGCTACTGGAAGGCGTACAGAAACCTCACTGTCCAAGAGAGGGATAATGCGTCTTGCCAAAAAACATGAGGCCTTGGAACAAACGAACAGAAATTTTGCAGTTTGGCGTTGTATGGGGATGCACAGAGGTCCAACTCTGGGAGGCCCCAGCGACCAAAGAGGTGGTCTGCGACTTCCTGAATTAGTTCCCACTCGTGGCCCAGAGAGAGAGAGAGTGACTGAGACTGTCGGTGAGAACGTTCTGGACCCCGGGTAGATGAACTGCCATGAGGTCTAATGGCCTCCCTGCAAAGGGGGTAAGTGTGGGTACCCCCTTGTTTGTTGATGTAGAAGACCACTGGTGTGTTGTCTGTCTGCTCCAGAAGGGGACCTGGGGAGAGCTGGTCTCAAAAAGCCTGGAGCGTGTTCAGAACGGCTCTCATTTCCAGGACATTGATATGTAGAGAGCGCTCTATGGGAGACCAGGACCCTCAAGTCCTGTGATCCCCTAAGTGAGCCCCCCAACCTGTCAATGACGCATCCATGTTTAGGATGAGGGACAGGGTTGGTCTCTGTAAAGAGACTCCTCCCTCCAGATTTGTGTTGCAGAGCCACGAATTGAGGGAGCGCTGGACTGTTCCAGAGACCCTGATCGTAAGATCGAGGTTGTCCACTGCCTGATCCCATTGTACTCTGAGGTGCCATTGGAGGACTCTCATGTGCAACCTGGCTAGTGGGACCGTGGCTATGGCAGCCGCCATGTGGTCCAGCAGCTGTAGAATGACCCGAGCAGGTACAGTGGAGGCTGTCTGAACTCTGCATGCCAGAGCCCACAGACGTGTTGCCCTGTCCGAGGGCAGGAAGGCTTTTCCCTGCTCGGTGTCCAGGATTGCCCCTATGAACTGCAACCTCTGAGACGGCCAGGGTTGCAACTTTGGCCAGTTCACTGTAATCACCAGGGAGCAGAAGAGGTCTTCTGTCTTTTTGAGGGTGACTTGGAGACTCTGTTCCATTGGAGCTGAGAGAAGCCAGTCATCTAGGTAGGGGTAAACAAATGGGCCTGTCCATCGGAGGGCCACTGCTACCACCGCCAGGCATTTGGTAAAGACTCTGGGGGTGGAAGGAAGGCCGAAGGGCAGAACCCTGAACTGGTAATGCTGGTCCTGAAACTGGAACCAAAGAAACCTTCTGTGATGTTTCAGAACATTGATATGCATGTAAGCATCTTGCATATCGAGGGAGCATAACCAGCCCCCATGATGGAGCAAGGGGAACAGACTCACAAGAGTGACCTTCCAAAATCTCTGGTAGTTGACTGAGAGATTGAGTTGGCTTAAATCCAGAATAGGGTGAAGGTCTCCCATTTTCTTTGGAACTAGGAAGAAGCAAGAGTAGTAACCTTTGCCCCGGTGCGCCAGAGGAACAGGCTGGATGGCCTTTTTCTCCAGGAGCTATTGGATTTCCACTGCTAAGAGTAGAGCATGGCCTGGTGGACAGTTGACAGGTGGGGGGGATTGTCCGGTGGGATAGAGAGGAACTCTATCGAATACCCGTTTCGAATGGTATCCAGCACCCACTGGTCTGTGGTAATGGTGGACCAGACGAATGGGTAAAGGGCAAATCTCCCTCCTACCTTCTCGCTCTGCGACTCCTGAGAGCTGGGAGGGAGCAGCAGCAAGTCACGTGGTGGGAGTAGCGGGGGCCTGAGCCCTGGGAGCTTTGGGCTGCCAAGGGCCTTGGGAGCCTTGGGTGTTAGGGTGACCCCACCTCTTGAAACCCTTGCCTTGGGGGGGGGGTCTTGCCTCCTTGTCCCTGTCCTTTGCAAAAGGGATGGCGACGGGATTCCTGAGGCTGGGACTTGTACATGCAGTGCACGTCGGCTACCACCTTTCCTGACTCTTGAAGTCCTTTGACTAGAGATTCCACCTCTGGCCCAAACAGCACCGGTTCCTGAAAAGGGGAGTCCAAAATGGAGTCCTGTAGGTCAGGTTGGAAATCGGTGAGTCTCAGCCATGAATGCCTACATAAGCATACCACTGAGGCCGCAGCTCTAGAGGCCATATCCACTGCATCATAACAGCAGCACAAGACATGCTTGTCTACATCCAGGCCTGACTGGGCACAGGCAAGCACTTCCTCTTTTGCTTCAGATTCAGGCATGGACCTAACCAGTTCCATGGTCTTTTTTCACAGAGATTGCTGATAGGTGACCATTTGGGCCATGAAGTTTAGAGACCGTATGGCCCCTGTGGCAGAAGAGAATATTTTCCGCCCCCAGCTATCGATTTTCTTGGAGGCTGGGTCCGAAGGCTGAGAACTCAAATGTTTAGGTTTGGTGCCACGGCCATGAGTGGCAGTGAGCACCAGTGAGTTGGCTTCCGGTTGCTCTGCCAGAAAAGGCTCTGTTCTAGGAGGCTTATAGAGTCTGTCGGCCTTTTTAGGAACCACCGGAATAGAGGCAGGCATATGCCAAGACAGGCAAGTGATGTCCTGGAAAGGTTCAACAAGTGGTGGTATGACCAATGGTTTTGGTTCCTTGTCCCCCCAAAATTTTGTCAAACGTTTACGTTCTGGATCCAGGTCTTCCGTGTCCCATTCGTAGATGGCTTGGATGTGCCTCATGATGTCTAAAAATGAGGGATCATCCGGGGGGGCTTAGAGAGTTCTTAGGGCCTGGTGAAGGAGGAAAGAACTCCTCCCCAGAGGAGTCAGGAGAAGAAGGATCTGCATCTCCCTCATCCGAGGAAGATGTACAGCTGGTAGAAGAGGGAACAGGAGAGCGATTCCTTTTCCTTTTTTCCTTTGGATCCAGATAGGTGCCCTCATCCTCACCTGGAACTGGTGGGAGTGGGGGGAGGTTCCATAGGTGGAGGAGGTGGAGTGGGATCTGGGGGTCTATAAAGTAGGTCCCCTTTGACCGTATTCCACCATGTTGTAAAGAGTGACCCTATGTCTGCCACTGGGATGACCACTGGGCCAGGCGTCGGGTGTGTGGGGCCTGGCATCTGGGTGTCCTTGGGGATCAGCGTCGGGTTTTGACCGACGTCCATATCGGGGTGGCCATTATCTCCTTCACCTGGAGAGCTGACATCCAGAGTAGGCACAGGCTTATCAGGCGTCCTACCTCCCAGGGGAGGAACGGACATTAGATCCTCCGTCGGCGGCCACCCCTTATCAGGCGTTGGGGTGCGGGCCGTCGGGGAGAGCGAAATGGCTGGGTCTGCTGTCTGGTGGAGGCGGACCTTAGCTGGTGGGGGCAGGGGGCGTCGATTTTGGGCGGCCTCCAGCGCCTTATGTCCCTGCATTTCTCCGCGGGACAGGGCCTGTCCTTATGCCTATCCTTGGACTGGCCACTCTGGGACGACCCTGAGGATGATTTGTGGGGTCGTCGGACCAGAGAAGATGAAGTCCTAGAAGGGGCTGACTCCCGGTGCTTGCCCTGAGAAGAGGCGGGAGCAGAATTATCCTTGTGGGACGGCTCGGTCGCATGGGCCAGGACTGAGCTGGACCTCCGGCCGGAGGTCGAGGAAGAAGAGGCCTGTTTGGAGGGCGACTTAGGGCGTGACTCTGACCTGGCCCTATCCTTGTGATGGTGCGTCCCTCCCGATGATTTCCCTGTGGATGGGGAATCCCTAGCGGGAGAAGATGAGCTGGCCCCAGAACCGCACTGCATAGCTGCCACTTTTTGCTCCAAAAGGTGTGCTTTGAGTGCGTTTGCTTTTCTTATCCTGGTCTTCTGGTTAAACTTTTGGCAGTGCAGGCAGGCGTTGGGCCGATGGTCAGGGCCTAGGCAAAGGAGACAGGCCGCGTAGCCGTCCTTCGCCAGGGTCTGCTTCCCGCACGCGCACTTAGATTTTCGTCGCTGAGGAGAAGGCAATGGCATAAATGGTAATCGGAGATTTTTGGGGAGAAAAAACAATATTTTCGATGAACTTTTCTTCAGAGCGGTCGACTGCAAAGAAGGCGTCTGTGGAGCCGAACTACATGGGTCGACGGCGGGAAAAGAACTGGGATGGCGCCAGGGGACCGCTCCCTTAATACCATGTCTGATGTCGAGCAGAGCCGATGTTGGGGCGGTCCCTGCTATAGACTGCTAGGTACAAGTTTTCCGTGGGGTCCTAATGCCTGGCGGCATTAGTACTAATGGTATTACCTGCTGCAAGAGCTTCACCTCAAAGTTAAATCTGTTCTTTATCTCAAGATAATTTACAAAATGGAAATCAGGAATTCTGCTATCTAAATAAGTAGTTGTTTTCATCATCCCACTGTTAAAGACCAGTAACAGAAGGAGAATGTTGTCTGTGTGCCTGTCCACTGATTTTCTAACTGGAAAAGAGCCCTTTTTCATTTTTATTTGAATTAAAAACATTGTCCGTGAGTTAGGTTTCAAGTCATTTAATGACCAACTACTGCATTAAGTACCCTTGGTTTTACATTGGGCACTGAAGTACTCCAGTTGATTATCATCTGTGTGGTACTAGACCTGCACAATGTTCAGTATTGCTCAATTATTCCATTTTGTGTAGCAAGATACACAAGCTGAATTATAGGTGGTCCATGAACTAATCAGTGGATAACTTAATTTCATTGCTTTATAAAATATGTGGTGCAGTGTTGCACAGAGGTTTGGAAAGCTGCTGCTTTCAATAAGGATAATTACAGTATGTTTCTGCAGTCTTCTGCAGGGGAGAATGTGATTTCGAGGTCTGTGTAATTTATGAAAGGAGTGTCAGTTCTGATGTTAATATTATATAATATAATACCCAGTGCTAGAATAAGAATGCTAATTCTGCTGTTTGATTTGCTGCCTGATTGGGTTACTTTAACTCCAAGCCACTCTTTCTGCAGAATTATAGCTGAGAAGTGTAAGATAATTTTGACTGGAATACAGTGTTGCAGCCATATTGAGTTTTCAAACTTAAAATGAAATTATCGTTGTGCAGGTACATAAACAGATATTCCATATGGTTTAAAACCTGTGAATTATTTTAACTTTGAGCACATAATGTTTCCAAATGTGGGTATTATTTCTGTGAAGTATTAAAAACGAAGAGAACTGAAGCACGTATATTGAGTCAAGTAGCACCGGAAGTGGCAGTTCATTCAGCAGATGGGAACTATTTCAATGCTAGTTCCTGACACAGGGCTTTCAATAAACTTTTAAGTGTATGTTCCATGATATCAGTCTCCTGGCATCATAACATTTTGTCATCTTAAAATGGGATGTCTTTTTTTCTGTACAGATGCCCCATCCCTTTTCCATGTTCTAAACCCATCAGTTGTACCTGTCCCCATCGAAGGGATGCACTTGTAAACATGTTCCATCCTAGTGGTCCTATCCTGTATGTACTGTATGTATGAATGAGTAGATTAAATAAGTAATAATAATGCTATCCCTCCATAGGACATTGTAGCGGTGCTAATATTATTCTGGTGTTTTCACCACTAATGATTGCGGTTTTAAACATTGACTTAGATTGCAAACGAAATTAATCTGATGGTCTCCTTTAAACTCTTTAGTGGATTTGAATATCACATTTGGAGTATGTGAGCACATTTATGGATCTTGACATGCTTGGTGGAAGGATTATACTTCTTGGATAGTGCAAACTGCACGAAGCACTTTAGTACTGTTAAAGCAGCAGTGCAACGAAATTGGTCAGAACATTTGACCCTACCAAACTTTTCACTATGAAAGATTTCAGACATCTTCCAGTTTCATTTGGTGGGAACATTTTCTAACTCCACCAAAATATGAGTATTTTATTAATGTTAGTTCGGGCGATCGGGGTTATGAGCGGGAAGGGGGGGTACCACTGGACCACCAGGGAAGTAAAGAAATCTTTATTTTGGGCAATTGGGGTTACGGGCAGGGAGAGGGTACCACTAGACTACCAGGGCATATGGTGGGAGATTGTGCATGGTTTTCAAGGGGGGGTTGCCACCCACGGCTGGCAGCTGCTGTGTTGCGCCCTGCACTACAGTGGCTACCAGCTGAGCCTTTTTTTTTTACTGGCTCAACTTTGTGACCATGTATGCGGCACATCTCTGGGATGTACCGGCAGATGTGCCGCACATCCCGGGCTATCGAAATGTGCTGCATATGCATAGGCACGCCCCCTGGAGATGTGCCGCATACATTATCTTTGCGGCACAGCGCATCAGGAATTGCACAGTGCATTTCCACCTTTTGAATATAGCCCCGGGGTGCATTTCTGCGGTTGTGCCAGTGCAACCTCTTTGAATATCGAGGTCAAATGTATAACTGACACCGCTGCATTTCCAACACTGCATCAATGTATACTCCGTTCACTGCCTCGTGCAGGAAAATGTCAACACTCAGCAGCAGTCACACTGTTTATTTCCCCTTTCAGTCCAAAGCAACATATTTACCTCTCAAATATTAACATAATAACCTTTTTTAACAATTTATTGATGGCTCTTCTATCTACCTCACAATCACAAATTGTCTCATTTCTCCTCTTCCAGTTAATTGACAATGTATTATAAATAAACGCTCGGCTGTACTCAAAATAAGTGTGCAAAACTATCTTGGGGTTCTGATTACTGATATAAACCACTTGGCCTTCAGCCTTAAATGTCACCAGAATCCCTCAATACTTTTACACCCTTATTATGTACAATTGGGTATAGTTTATCCCTTATGTTATATATGGCATTCTCTAAACATTCATTCTTGTAATAACATCAGTCTGATATCAAAATTATAGCATTATCAATTTCTGATGTCACATCGATAGTATTTTGAGATTTGAATGCCACTTTTTCCATATAGGACACATTGAGCATTTACATATTCCAAAGAGATAAGCAGGTACTCTGGGTTCCACCTATGCTTAGGCATACTTCATTGTATAGCTATCCCATTATTAAACACAGCTATAGCTGCTGCTTTGCAGGAATGCATATTACTGTACTATGGTTCAGTAAATTTAAATTTCTATTGAAAATATGTGCCCAGGAGGGCACATTGAGTTGAGGCTAGCTCATTTCCAGGTGTACTCTGGTGAAGGGTAACAGCAGAATACAGCAAGCAGTGATAGTCATTTTACATTCAAAGGCAAATAAATGCAGTGGATATAAAACAGTCATGTCAGCAGGGATACTGGTATGGCACAGAATAGAACAGAGTGGTACAACAAGGTAAGAATACCTTAACTCAGAGCTGTAAATAAAATGTAGGTAAATGCTACGCTACAGCAAGGCAGAAGTGCCATAGTTCAGGGATGTAGATCTGATGCAAATGAGTATGGTGGTGATATTAGAAAATGGTTCAGCAGTAGCAATGTATTGTCACAGTACGACAGGAAAGTCAAGACGGGGCACTGTGGACTCGCGAGCCACATGGTGGGAGCAAAGGCAGGCATAGGGTGGGGTGAGGAGGAGATAGGAAAGAAATGAAGATGTGGGAAAGGGTGGAAAAGAAAGTGAGGAGGGGGAAGGAGGGAATAGGTGCAGGTGTGGGTAATGTGTTCATGGAGAAGGGTTTTCGAGGCTGAGAGGGAGGGGGAAGAGTAGAGGGAGAGGGTAAGATTAGATCAGGGAGCCTGTAGGAGAAAGTGGCTTGCCCCCCCCCCTCTGCCCCACTGAGGAAATGGGGCAAGGGAGGGAGAAAGAGGGAAGTCATTGGATCTTTTTTTTTTTAACCATATAAAGTTTACTGATAGCAGAAAATGATACATCAGTTACAGCTGTCTATAGAATACCAACTGCTAGGAAGTGTTTCCATATAACGTTTACAGATTAAACCTGCCCTGTAAATGGTGATACCATAGATAAATGTCAAGTTCCAAAGTCCCAGGAGGCATTGTTGGTAATGTTCTATCAATATTTTGATGAGCGTTCTTCATAAAATGTGTATCATAGTAACAATAACAAAGGTACAAACTACCTGCTATAAAGACAATCTATAAACAATCAAGCACCATATTTGTAAATTAACTGGCTGCAGTAGGCTCTGTACAGTAATTCCTACCAAGATAATGTCTGAAACCACAAGTTGCAAAAACTAGCAACCTTTCCAGGGTATACTACATAACAATATAAGGAGAATATATAAAGAGGAAAAAAGGGTTACAAATAATGAATATAACCCACATAAAATCTCATTTCTGGCATCCCCCCCCCCCAAACTGTGACATGGCTCTCTGACTACCTGAACAATAATCCATTTTTTGTTCATGACCTCACCTTACAAAGGAAGTACGGTCTGTGGATCCCCGCTTTATGAAGTATCAGTCCTGGAGGAATATTCCAGCCTCTGCCCCTCACCCTGACCTCCACTACGGAGTGGCGCTTCCTGTTCTATTACTTCCAGTTGGTGCCAAGGGCACCATAGTTCTAGAAATGTATCAGATTCTAGCCTTAGGGTACTGGTAATCCATTCCATTCTTTCTATATCCACCACACTGGTGCGCCATTGTGCTAATGTGGGAGGTTGGGGGGATAACAAAAAATAAGTGATGCATTTCACTGCAGCCACCCGCAGAACCCTAATGTCCTGATAGTATTATTTTGAGATAACAAAGCTGGAAATCCCAGCACCAGCTCGTTAGAGATGAAAGGGAAATTCTTCCTAATGACCCTTTGTGTCTCCTAGTGTATTGACTTTCAAAAGGTAGTAAGTTTGGGACGAGCCGAAAAAATAGGGTAATGTGTTCCCTGAGCTCCCTAGCATTGTCTCCAGCACTGATCCGTGTGCCTGGAGTTGAAATGTTTAGTAACTGTGGGTGTTCTGAAAAATCTAAGATTTATAAAGTTCCAACATGTATCAAAACTTCTTGAGAGTGATAGCGTCATAAAAGAAGGTTTCTAGTTTAGTGCGTTCTCGACGTAGCTGAGGTAGGACCCCAGGGGACATTATAAAGTGTTGAAGCTATAAATAATGAAAAATGGTCTTCTGTAAGGAGGGAGTAGGATCTCATTAATCTAATAAAGGGTATACATCCATTACTGTGTATACTTTGTGCAAAGGTAGTAAGCCAATGATGTGCCCAATAGGCATATGTGGAGTCTAGCTGGGGGGTGCATAAAGGAGTGTTCATGTCGTGTGAGAGATAAGGGTCCACTAGTGTTAGGTGTGTTTGTAAGTTTTTTAAGCTGTATTAAAGGGAAACATCCAACAGTTGGGCCATGCCTGGGTGTAAAGCATGGCCCGATTAGCTATTTCACAAAATTAATGTATTTCATTACCTTCCACAACATGAAATATTCCCCTTGTATCTGGTTGATCCTACCTCCTTCCCTCCCTCCCGCTGGCATTACAGGACTGCGTGACATGCCCACAACCACCCATGGCTGTCTCAGTATGACTTTTCATACGAGGAGCAGCCGGGGCGTGTCCAGAGACTGTCAGTGTAAATGAAGCTATTAACAGCTCCGGTTTGCAAACTGCATGTCCCGACAGTATACCAAGACCAGGTGTAGACTGGCATTCGGCTGACACCCACTCGAAGATTTTACAATGGGGTGTGGAGAGGTATGCATAAAATGACTTCTCAGTCTGACACTCCCCCTAGAGTCCAAAAGGAGGGGAGGGTTACCAGATGGACAGAGGCTCTGAAGTAGAAAACGAGCCACTGCATGGCAGATTTTCCCTAGTACACTAAGGAATACGGAAGCAGAAACACTGTAGGCTCCCCAAAGTGTATCTAATCCCTATAGTTGGGGTTAAAAACAAGGAAGGTAAAAAGAGGTTTGAGGCCATCCAGGTGTTGGGCCCATTTCACTTATCCTCCCCCGATATAATAGGGCATAGTCATACTGGCGTCCTCGCAAACAAGGCCTGGGCCTTACACCACTAGGTGTCAGCTCAACCACCAATAAGTAGACCAGAAAATCTCCTCACAGAGGAGCAAGACCCCCTCCTTCCACAGGGAGCAGTAGAGGCCCCTCCATCCAAGCAAAAATGTAAAGAACTGGTGATTGTGTCCTTAGGCGCTTCAGGGTAGCCGCTCAGAAGGGCTGGAGCAACCTTCCCAAGCATCTGTGAGGGGAAGTAGCTGTAATGTTAATACCGGAGTATACTGCCCCACTCATAACATTGAAAACATCAGCTTCTGACCGCTACCAACCATGGTGCTGAAAACCAGAGATCGAAAAGCTTGCATCATCCACTTAGGACTGGAAAATCAGCCCTGTATTTCTAGAGCTAAGCCCAAGTCCCCCTCCCTGTAGGGAGCCTTCCACTGAAAGTAGGCCACTCCTGACTACAGCGTACAGTCACCTAGAAACTCCCAGGAGGTAATGGTATTAGCACGTGAATGGGATAGCAAAAGAGATGCTTCTGCCCCTCTGAAATCGGAGCCCCAGAGTCCCTCCAGTGCCCTGATAGGCTGAGGACAATCACCAGACCTGAAAGTTTGTACGTAAGGGGGCAATTCAAAGTACCCCTCCAGCCCACCGCTACAGTCACCAGCCAACAAACAACCCACTGGGAGCCCTTAGATCTGCCAGGGATAGACACCACCACAGCCCTCAAGGAGCAGACCCTCCCTCCCCGAACAGGCCACTTACCTCCTCCAGCAATGGTTGGGAATTCAATGTATCCACAAGTGAATGCAGTTGTAGAAAAAATAGTAATACATAATGCTTTGATATAATGCACACATCTTAGTGGCTATTGAATTGAAAAAGCATAGGGGTGGAATGCAATCATTCATGCCAGTGAAAGAAAGAAAGGAAACAATTCTGTGGCCACTCTGCTTCAAGTTGTGACCTGAGAGGTGGAAGGCAAAGGGTCCAACTGTCTTGTGTCTGCTGGATGGATCTAATCTCCCGTGGAGTCGTTGTTGAGCCAGAGGGGAATTGTTTAGCTGCCACCGAGGTCCACAATTCAGGACGTACTGTTTCTGTTTGTGCTGCCGAGTTCTTCAATCCCTGATTCTGCCAGGCCTGTGACCACACTGCACGCTGCTATGCCAGGGTTGGATCATCATTTAAGGAGAGCACCAAGGATTTTAAGTAGGGTTTGGCTTCCGTCAGGTCTGCAAAATGATTGGGCCCCAAGTCTGTCTTAATTTTCAGGCAGGCTGGCTGTTCAACATAGGCTTGGTGCGCTGTTTGCTCAAGCTGTTTAGTTACATTGAACACTTGTTTTCGACATTGCACAATCTCAGATGCGTAATAATGCTCAAAAAATAATTTAGTATCTCCGAAAAGGATCTCCTTTTTTGACCATGCGGTGTGCAGAAGTTCTTTCTTTCACACGGAAGTCCAGGAATGCTAATATTATAGAAAGTAGACAAGCGTTTGGGTCACTAGGTCATGGTATTAAAGCCCTGTGAGCCCTGATAATATCAAAGGCTTTCTCTGCAGATCAACCTAAAAGTTCCTTAAGAAATCCTTTGATAAACTAAAGCATATTGCCGTGCTCTGTGCTTTCAGGAACGCCCTAAATATGTTTGTTATTATGGCAGTTTGTTTTGCAGCTCCTCAAGTCTTTTTTCCCAAATTTGTCCTCTTTGGTCTAAGTTGAGCAGGACCAAATTATGAATATCCATGGTGGCCGTATATTCAGTTAGGCACATTTCCACTGCTCCGATATGCTCTCTAATAAATTTAGGTCCCAGCGGTCCTCCAAAACTGTTGCCTCTAGACACTGAAGAGTGGTATTTATCCGTTGCAGAGCTAGGCATAGTTTTTTTTTTGAGGTTATAATGCAGTCTGGTTCTTCAGTGTCACTGCCAGGAGGAGAGGAGGCTGGGGTAGAGCTTGGAGAGCGAGAGTTGACCTGCAGAGAGCTATCTACCTTATGTTTAGTCGGTTTTACTGCCGAGCTCATCAGATTTTCTTTGTTTCTTTGCCTGCTAGTTATGATATAATCTGTAATGTTTCATTTAGGAAGCAGGATGACTCTTTCAGAAGCTGGATTCTTGTGGATTGTAGCAACACTAGGAGAGAGCTCCTTGTTTAAGCCGCCATGCAGGTCGTGACATCACCGGAAGTCCAGAAATTGTTAGATCTGAGGGAGTATGAAAAGCAGGAGCAAACTGGGGGGGGGGAGCTAAATGAGAACTGCAGTCAAAATTTGGAAAAGCATGTGTTGTGCAGAGTGTTTGGAAATGTTTGTGTAGTCCTAGTGTGTCCTTTCCCTTGTTTGCTGTTAATAGTTTTTTCTAAATTTGCCTACTACCTTTATGGCCCCTGGGGATCGCCATGTTTGAATTTTTTCATACCAGAATATGGTATGTGGAGACAGACTACCATGGAGCAGCTCTGAAAGTGGACAAGGCTATGGGACAGGATGGGATGCACCCAAGGGTATTAAAGGAATTTAGGGAGGTGCTAGCTGCCCCACCAATGGCCTTGTTCAACAGCTCTCTGGAAACAAGTGTGGTTCCAGAGGACTGGAGAGGAGCAGGCATGGTCTCTCTACATAAGAGCAATAGCAGGGAGGAGGCTAGCAACTATAGGGCAGTCAGGGGAAATTAACGGAAATAATTGTTAAAGGAAATGTTGGTAAAGTATCTTGAATCCAGTTGGCTGCAAGACCAGAGGCAGCATGGATTCTCGGGGGGCGGGAGGGAGGGGGTCATGCCAGACAAATCTGATTCATTTCTTCGACTGGGTGACTATGGTAATAGATCATGGGAGAGCAGTGGATGTGACCTAATTGGACTTCAGCAAGGCCTTCGACTGTACAGGACACTGATTAAGAAATTGAGCAACTGGGGGGTGGGATTAAATGGTGAATTGGGTTAGAAACTGATTAGCAGACAGGAAACAGAGGGTGGTGGTCCCGCTAATGATGGTACGGTGACCAGTGGGGTGCCACGGGGCTCAGTACTGGGAGTGTTCCTCTTCAGTGTCTTTATAAATGACATTGCAGAAGAACTGGAAGGGAAGTAATGCCTTTTTGCAGATGACACCAAAATATGAACACTCAGGAGGAGGTGGAGAAAATGTGTAGGAATCTTGGGAAATTTGAGGAGTGGTCAGGAGTATGGCAGTTGGGATTCAATGCCAAAAAGTACAAAATCATACACTGAGGGAATAGGAACCCAGGAGCAGAGTATAGGATTTGGGGGGGGGGGGGCAGAGACTTACGGTCACTAAGCAGGAAGGGGGCGTTGTGGTTATCATATCTGACGACCTCAAAGTGGCAGGGCAGTGTGACAAAGCAGTGGTCTTTCCATAAAAATTTAATGCTGTCAGAGGTCTTTTGCATATGCACTGTGTAAATGAACTAAACTAGTTCAAGACATGGCATCATAAAAAGTACAGCCAATATCTCCTTGGCAGTAAAGTTTATTCGGTGCTGCTGTAAACATGCACAAGTCATTTAAATGACTGTTGTGCAACAGTTAAAATGTAGGATGCAATATGTAAAAACAGAGCACTGCAAACTTAAGCTAGACAAAAGATTTTAACCATAAAGACCTGCCACCTGCTCTGTGAAGGACTGACCCCAGTGCTTCGTTCAGGGAGCTTCGTCAGGGGGCTATGCAGCAGCACTGAATAGATTTTAATGCTAAAAGAGATACTGGTTGTGCTTTCTATGATGCCATGTGTTGAATTAGTTTAGTTAATTTGTGCAGTGCATATACAAAAGACCTCTGAGTCCATTACATTTTTATGGAAAGAGTGTTATGTTTAGGGTTTTAGCCAAACCCTTGGTGTGCACCAGCCCTGCATGTGTGGTGCTGGGTCAGTTTTTGTTGTATTGACAAAGTAGTGGGTCGGGCCAGTGGGATGCTGGGCTGCCTAGGAAGAGGTATCTCCAGCAGGAGGTGGGAGGTGGTGTTGCTACTGTATCGCTCACTGGTGAGACCCGACTTGGAGTATTGTGTGCAGTTCTTGAAGCCGTACCTCAGAAAGGATATAGACAGGGTGGAGGCAGTCCAGAGAGTAACTAAAATAGTGCAAGGGTTGCAGCAAAAGCTCTACTAGGAGAGACTGAGAGATCTCAACATGTACACTCTGGAAGAGAGAAGACTGAGAAGAGACATGATAGAGACCTACAAGTACTTCATGGGAGTGAATAGGGTGCAGAAGCAGGACTCTCTTTCAAATGAGAAGGAGCACCAGGCTAGAGGACATGTGAAGAAGCTGGGGGTGGTTAAGAGGGATATGAGGAAGTACTGCTTCACTGAAAGAGTGGTGGATGCCTGGAATAGACTGCCAGTGGAAGTGGTGGAGGTGAAAACAGTAGAGTGCTCCAGCATGCATGGGATAGACACAGGGGAATATTAGTAAATAGGCAGGGAGGAGGGAGGGTTGCCAGAGACAAATTAGGGTCTGTGGAGACAGACTAGGCAGGGACCATCTGGGCAGACCAGGCAAGCCAAGTGTCCTTTTCTGCTGACAAATCCTGTTTCTAGAGTAATACAGTAGGCAGTACACCTGTCCTGAAATGAGGGCAGGGACATGGTTAGTGTAAAGGGAGCAGTGGTGGGTACAAGGGAAACAGTTAAGACTTATGGGACAGAAGGAAAGAAGGAGGTGGTCCAGTCTGGCCAGGGTGGTCTTGGGGGGTGGCACTATATACTACGTCCATCTAACAAAATGTTGGGAAAATCATTTTTTCAAGAGTCTTGTGGTAGGGAGGCAGCCAGGAAGAGGAATGCAGGCCACCTAACTTGGGGTGAAGTTTCCTGTAGGTGGCATTGATGCAGTTAAAAAACTCAATATGACAATAAAGCCAGACACCGAGCTACAGTAACACCTTTCAAGTGAGCACCATCCCGGGTCATGAAAACTGGAGAAGACTGGAGCTTGGCTGCCTGGTGCCAAAGATCATAAAGACTTTGTGTTAGGGAAAGCAGATTAACACTAAACCATGGTTGTGTATTATTAAAGTCCTCCTGGAGCTGGGCCTCCAATTCCAGGGCAGAGAGAGCGCAGGTGAAGGGCACTGTGTTATATGTGTGAATGTATGAGGTGACACAGGTCTTGCGGTGGCCATGTAGGGAAAACAAAAGAGAACAGGATACAGGCCAGGGCAACCCTAGGGAACATCTTAACTGATTGCAATTGTCGGAAGGGGGCAGATAGGGAATCACCTGTAAGGACCAAATGGAGCCTGTAATCTAGGTGAGAACTGAACCAGAGAGACCATCTCTCTAGCTTGTCATGAAGAATGGAGTGTGTGCAACACTGTAAATTCTAGTACAAAAAAAGTGATAAAAAAATCACAGGAGAGCATTAAAAAGTCCAATACCTTTGCTACCTCTGCACACTAGAACAATAAGTATAGAAGCAAAACAAAATGGTTATATTAAATGCACACTGAAAATAGAAAATAGAGTTAAAAATCTACATTTCGACCTTAGGTCTTCTTCAGGAAATATCTAAAAGAAAAAAAAAACAAGTTAGTCTCTTTTGATATTTCCTGAAGAAGAATCAGCATCAGGTTACACAATTCTATTTTCAACGTGCATTTAATATATTCATTTTGTTTTGCTTTTTAGACCACATGCTGATGCAGCGCCTTGTTTTTGTTTTTTACAATAAGTATAGAATATAATTAACCCTCATTGGGTTAATATAGAGTAAATAGCCCCCATGTGTTAATAATAATTAACACCCGTGTGTTAAGAATGGGCATATTCATAACACTGTGTGGGGCTCTGTGACATCATAAGAGCTCAAGAGCGAAGCTCGAGTACTCTGGATGTTGCAGAACCCAAAAGGTGCTTAAGAATAAGCCCATTCTTAAAATGTGGGGGTTATTTATTTAGTATAACATAAAGGTTACTTAATTGTGCAAATGGAATTGGAGAGTAAAGGAAGATATTGTTTTCAAGACTTGAAAAAAGCGTGATGAAAAGCTACTGAGGTTAAAAGAAACTTTCAGTTGCGGTTTAAAATGGCAGCTGTGTGCATGCTGTGATGAGACTTTTGGTTCACAGATTTATAGGGAAAATATTGTTCTTAATGACTTTGCTGAAATGATTGACAGATTTGAGCTCCAAAAGTCCTTAACAAAATGCTTTTAATTCTCACTTCTCTGACCTAACCAAGTATACCACTGTGTCTTGCTGTGCCATTGACCAACACTCCCTAGTACAGCAGTCAGCTCCCCCCACCCCATCTCCGGGCTGTCACTCACAGTGAGGTTCTATGCCTTTTGATGACTGTATCTCTTTGCAGCAGCATTGTTAGCAATGGCCTTGAACATAGGCATCTCAGGATTGCTGCACCCCTTGTGGGCGGTACGGGTCTGTTGGGCACCTAAAAAGGGGAGGGTGCTATGGGACTTCCACTGACATGCGCAGCCCTCCATGTGCGCACATCTGGCTGTGTGCGCTCTAGCAATGGGGAAAGGAAAAAAAATGGAGGAAAAACCCTGGCAGCAGGATGACGTCCGACCCTCCGCAGGCTCTGCACCCGATGACTGGCTGAGGTAAGTCCCGGTGATACTGGGGTGACGGAGCTGGGGGGGGTCGGACAGAAGGGGGCAGCCGGAGCCGAGAAGATAAATACAAGATGGAAAAAAAAGGATTGCTACACCCAGCTAGCCTCTCCAGCAACTCACCTATTTAACTTGTCCCTTATTTCGGGGGTGGTGTCCAAAATCTGGAAGGTTGCCAAAGTGGTGCTGATCTACAAAAAAGATGATCCTAAGCGCATTGAAAAACTGTTATCCCAGCCAGCCCAGTGGCACTGAGGGTTGAGATGCTGGAAGCCTTACCTCATGCCACACCAGCGACCTGGGTTCAGAAACAACCTTGGATTGTCGGACAGCCGGCATGGAGGGGAGCAGGATTGAGCAGCCAAAAGGGGTGGTCTCATCTCCTGGGGTGGTCGTGCCCCCCCCCCGTAGTTCCACTCTCACTGGGTGGAGGCCCAGTGGGTAACGTAGGTGGGGGGGGGCAGCAGCATAGTGGGAGCGCGCTCCAAGGCATGGCATGCGCTTGCCTGGGGATGGGGGGACAGGGAGAAAAAGCTGATAAAAAATCAATATGGAAAAAGAAAACTATCATCCCATTTCAAGCCCTGTCAGTGCTCATCAAGAAGCGCATGGCCTCTCAGGCTACAGAGCACCTTCAAAAATGCAACCTCTTATTACCTGATTTTCGAGTTACCACATTGATCAGCAGCAGTTTGTTAAATTCAACCAGTCCAGATCTGACCTCTCCATCATTAACACTGGTGTTCCTCAAGGTTCCATATTGGGTCCGCTGCTTTTTATTGGGTTTATCAATAACCTGCCCAGATCCACAGCTTTCTGCTTCTATGCAGATGACATGGTGCTATATACTAGCTCCAAGAACACGACTGAAAATAACATGCAGCTAAATGCTGACTTTGGGAGTGTTTGGTCTTGGCTAATTCAAAACAGGCAACTCCTGAACTCCAGCAAACAACACTCCATGCTCTTTTGTATGGCACATAAGCTGAGGGCTTGTTCTCCTGCCTTAGCTATTTACTGCTTTGATGGCTCTCCCCTTTACTGCTGTTGACTCCTTCAAATACCAGGACTTAACTCTTGATCCGGCCCCTGACTTTAGCCTGCACATATCTAATGTCTGCAAGTCTGCTAATTAAAAGCTAGGACTTGCTTATAGGGTTAGACTTGCCCTGACTCATAGAAATATAGAAGTTGACGGCAGATAAGGACCGCGAGGCCCATCCAGTCTGCCCATTTCTTTTTCTACCTTATGAATGTGCCATCGGCCTTTGCTCTGTCAATTACCTATCTATTCATACTCATCTGTATTGCTTCCTTATGTCTATCCCATGCCTGTTTGAAGTCCTGCACTGTATTCATATCCACCACTTCCTGAGGTAGGCCGTACCGTGCATCCACCACCCTTTCTGTGAAAAAGAACTTCTCACATTACCCCTCAATCGGCCTCCCTCTAATCTCATGCTGTGTCCTCTTGTCCTGCTATTTTTCTTATATTGAAACATGTTAGACTCTTTCACCTTGTTAATGCCTTTAAGGTGTTTGAATGTTTCAATCATATCACCTCTCTCCCTCCTTTGTTCTAGGGTATACATATTGAGTTCAGTTAATCTGTCCTCATATGTTTTCTGATGCAGTCCCTGCACCATTTTGGTTGCCCTTCTCTGGGCTTCCTCAATTTGGTTAATGTCCTTGTGAAGGTGTGGCCTCCAGTACTGCATGCAGTACTCCAGATGGGACCTAACCAGCGTCTTGTAAAGAGGGCTTATTACCTCCCTCTTCCAACTTGTGATACCCGTACTAATACACCCCAACATCCCTCTAGCCTTACCTACTGCTTTAGAGGTCTGCTTGGATGATTTCAGGTCATCAGTGATAATGAGGCCCAAGTTTCTTTCTTCCCTTGTGACTGCCAGCAACTCCCTCCCAGCCTATAGGTGGCTTCAGGGTTTCCTTCCCTATGTGCATGATCTTGCACTTCTTTCGTTAAACCCCAGTTGCCACTTTTCCGACCATTTTGCTAGTTTATCCAGATCTCTTTTCATTCTGCCCACACCATCTGGATCATCTACTCTGTTGCAAATCTTGGTGTCATCTGCAAACAGACAAATCTTACCCTCCAGTTTATTTGCAATGCCACTGAAGAAGATATTGAAGAGGACTGGCCCCAGGACTGATCCCTGAGGTACCCCACTTGTGACTTGCATCTCTTCTGACTGTATACCGTTTACCACCACTCTCTGTTTTCTGCCCGTCAACCAGTTTGCCACCCAGTTGACCGTCTGACCCACCCTGAGCCTACTCAGCTTATTAATCAATCTACTATGTGGAACAGTATCGAAAGCTTTGCTGAAGTCAAGGTAGGCAACATCAACTGCTCCCCCTTTGTCCACCACTCTGGTTACCCAGTCAAAGAAATCTATGAGATTAGTGTGACAGGACCTTCCTTTTGTAAACTCATGCTGTCTTGGATCCTGTGCTCCTGTGGATTCCAGGTGTTGCACTGTCCTTTCCTTAATGAGTGTCTCCATAATCTTGCCCACTACTGAGGTAAGACTGACTAATCTATAGTTCCCTGCCTCCTCCCTGCTACTATTGTTGTGGAGCGGGATCACATGAGCCCTTCTCCAGTCTTCTGGGACCTCTCCTGTGCTCAGAGACTCACTAAACAGTTCTGATAATGGCTCTGCTAGTTCCAGCCTTAGCTCCTTTAGTACCATGGGATGTACAGTATGCCATCAGGTCCCATTGCCTTGTCCACCCTCAGCTTATCAAGCTCTTGTAGGACCCTTTCTTTTGTGAAGGGACTAGTGCACACCTCCCTGCACCCTGTGTCCATGGTGCAGAGCTGTGGGCCCTGCCCTACCTTCTCTTCAGTAAATACTGAGCAGAATTATCTATTTAGGATAGATGCTTTTACATGGTCCTCCTCCTCACATGCCCCCCTATCCCCTTTGATCTTAGCAATACCCCCTGCTACTAGGCTAGCTATTGCTCAGGGTGTTTTGTTACCTAACCTTCCTTGTTGTCTTATACCATATTCTGAGGTGAGCAAATGTAACTTAAACAAGGGGAACGTCAGTTGTAACAGCATCTGCCTCTTTGCCTTATCTGTGCCCAGGCTGACTCACCACTGCTCTCTTTACTCGAGCTGAGGATGGCTTTCCCCAGCCTCATGTTGGCTATATACCTTAAAGGACTCATAAACAAGCTGCTCCCTAAAGCGCTCCAAAAACCACAGCCTCGTATGTCAGGGGCTTATCTACAAAATCCTTTGCTCCGTTTTGCTCCGCACTGTGGTAATTCAGAGTCGCTAATTCTTAAATGTGCGCCCAATATATAAACAAATCCCTGGCTCCTGTTTAAACCCTCTACCACAGTAGTACCCTAAGATGGTGGTGACGTGATTACATCATCTGAGCGACTGAGCTCCGGCACGATCATACGGACTTAGTAGGGGGCTTAAGATTAAAGTATGATATTACCTTAACTAAGTATTTAACCCTCAGAATCCTTTACCTGTGCAGGTGTGACCAGCAATTCCACACATGCACAGGTAAATGATTGGGGGGGAAGTGCTGTGTTAAGGTAATATCATACTTTAATCTTAAGCTTCTGTTTAGTCCGCATGATCGCGCTGGAGCTCAGTCGCTCAGATGATGTAATGACGTCGCCACCATCTTAGGGTGCTACTGCGGTGGGGATTTAAACAGGAGCTGGGAATTTGCTTATATATTGAGTGCACATTTAAAAATTAGTGACTCTGGATTATCACAGTGTGGAGCAAAACAGGCCAAAGGATTCTGTAGGTAAGCCCCTGATATACGAGGCTGTGGTATTGCAGCGTTTGGGCAGCAGCTTGTTTGAGTCCTTCAAGCTGTTCCATAGACAAAATTATCAGATCAGCTAAAGCTGACCGATATGTTCACTAAACTTGATCAGGCTTACTCCTGAAATCTAGTGACCTGACACTTCTGTTTGTGCCCAAGTGCACTACAAATATGGGTGAGCAGGCTTTTTCCATCTTTGCTTCTAAGCTCTGGTACTGAGTGCCACCTAACCTTAGGATCAGTCATTCACATCTAGTGTTCAAGGATCAGCTTCACAAGTTCCTACAGTCCCCGATAAATGCTCAAGTACCTGATGCTTTGTATTGCTACTTGAATGTGCCTTTTGTGTGCCTTTTCAGTTTGTACTCTGCTCATAAGTTTCTGTACTGCAGTATTGTTTGGCTTCTACTGCTGTTGCATGTAAGATTGTCTTTGTAACCCTGTGCCTCTGTGCTACTTTTATTTATTGTTGTACTTCTCCCAGGTCGTGCCTGACAATAGGCGTCACGCTGTTTAGTGCACACACCTGGTAAGTAAAAACTAAATAAATAAATTGTATAACTATACATGACTGAACTCAAAGCGATGCAATCTGAATGTACATTGCAGCTGAAAATAAAGCAACAACATTTGTTTGAAAATATAGTTTTAAACACATTTATTGTTTATTTCAGTAGTAATAAATATTTATTTTTTTGTGTTTGGAGTCTGATAGGTTATAACATGAATACATTAACATATAAACCATATTTGTAATACCATCAATATTTTAAAAAGTTCTTTTTGCTTTGGCACAACAGTACTTTTCACTGCTACAAATATGTTGAAAGGAAGTGTAGCCAAAATGTTTGACAGTTAAACAGATGCTAGGTCCTTCTACTACACTTAAACCATGTTAACGGTGATGCTTCTTCGGAAAGTACTGTCACAGCAGCTATCCACAGTTATTTTTGAAGCACTTTTGCAGCACTCTGGATCAGTACTTGCAGCACTGTGAAACAGGACAACTGAGGTACCATTTTGAAAATGATTATGCTGCAGCTATCATGTGAAATAGGCTGTAAACATTCTCCAGCTCCTGGGCAAGGAGGCCAAGTTTTAGCACAGTTGTAATTTTCCAAGACTGAATCTTCACCATTCAGTTCCACTTATGGGTCTAAGCCAGAGGCACTAGGACCCAGCAGAAGCAAAGTCTTTGCAGCCTAGGAGGGGACTGACATTGGTGCCAGTGTTGCCCACGAGGCAGACATAGTGACATCTTGCTTGTGGGTTAGCCAGTAACCAGTGCCAGCCCCCTCCCTTCCTCAGTTCTGTTTTTTTCCAATAATGTTTTTCTCATCATAATCATGTCAGATACTAAGGAGTATAAGAAGACCAAGAAGAATGACAAGGGCAGCCATCCATTGCGTCGGTGTTGCTGTGGGGGGGTCCAATTGCCATCCAGGGCCAACATGATGAATGCTGGAGCTGCCTTGGTACAGACCATGACATGGCTAGGTGCGACACCTGCTTCTCCATGGACTAGTGAAACCTTGAGAAGTACGCGTGGAAGTGGGGTTGCAGGCCCTCCACCTTCAGGGGCAGGCATCACACTGGGGATGCTAAGGTACAGTTTCAGGGCTCTTCCCTTGAGCCCCTTCCCAGTACCTCTGGTACTGAAGAAGTCCAGGGCACTTCTTTCATTCACCTCGCCGAGACATTGGGGAGTCCTGGGGATGGTCTGGTGGACAGTCGACTTCCTCTGGGGAACTGACAGAGCACTATCCACAAGTCTGTTGGCCCTTCGGGGCAACGGACATCCCTGCTGGTGAAGCCACAGCTATACGCTTGGTCTACACCAGTGGGCACCTTGGTGCTGCAATCTGATGCCTCCCTGGCTTTTGATACTAAGGCCAGTACTGGTGAGTGGGGTGACACGGGCCATAAGACCAGGCCTCCTTTTGGCACTGCTCGCAGTGTCAGAAGAGGGAAGGGTTCTGGAGCTGACCCTGTCTCGGACTCTGAGGTAGTTGTTATCTTCTCCCCTGAGCACCCTTGCAGCCTGGAAGAGTATGAAAACATTGAATTTGGGCCTGGGGATGGAGCTGATGATAACGGAACTCATCCTGGGCCTGGTTCCAAGCTGACTCTGGACCTAGAGTGTGCCCTGTAGTTGTCCCTTGAACTTGTTCCAGGGACAGTGCCCAGAATGTTGGGATTGGCCCCGGGAGGGGCAATGTCAGCCCTGATGAAGGGTTGGGGCATGTCACTGGACTTGCAGCTGGCCCCTTGTCCTATGCTGGTGGCAGCTTTAGTGGGGGCATGTGCACTAACCTGGTATCTAGCTTTTCCCCAGATTCAGCTAGTCCTGTCACTGGTGGGGAATGGGGCTGCCCTGGACCCTGTCCAGCTCCACTCTCCCCTCCTGGGGTTTTCTCCCCAAGGGCACTGTCTGGACTGGTCCTCTGGGGTTGTTCGACTCTACACAGGCAAGTTTGCCTAGTCTTTCCTCTAGGGAAGGTTCCCTGAGCATTCTCACAGCAGTGGCCGAGGACCTGGCCTGGTCATCCATGACCTTCCTCCCCCTCCTCTGCCTCCCTTCCCCTGCATTGCCAGGTATTTCAGGTCCCCTGGGGCTCGTGACTTGGCAACAGTTAAGGTCTAAGGCTAGTGTGTTCCACCAGTACCACCTTAAAGCAGACCAGGCCCATTTCAAGCCTGAGGGTCCTGCACTGCCTTTACCTGAATCCAGCTCCTCCTCTCCTACTTCCTCTGCTAAGGAAGAGGATTTTTTGGCTCACCTCTCCTCTGATGCTGAGTACTCCTGGTACCAGAGGGTCCTGATGGAGATGCTGCAGGACATCATGCATAGGTCGCAGTACTACCCTGGTGCAGAGATTCCTTGGGGATATCAGCGATGACACTTTTGCCATCCCTCCTTGGTGTTGGCCTTTTATGGAGGCATCTAGGCACAACTGGTTCTGTCCCTTTGGCCCTTCTACTGCCCCTAGGAACATCCCGCGCAAATAGTGCTCTCCCCCGAGGTCTCCAAATCCTGTCCTTCACCCTACCTTGTGGGATTCTGATGCTGCCGACCCCCTCTGAGCCTTAATGCCCAGTGCATGTCCTCCTCTCTGACTCTGCAGAGATCGGTGCTTAGGGGCATTAGGATTTTTGTGGTGACATGCACTGTAATGTGCATTTGTGTACCCCAGACAGCTTACAAGTGCTTGTGGGCAGCAGTAAGTCAGCTGTTGGTGTCCATGCCAGATTGCGAGTCAACCAGCAAGGGCATTCACCTTTCCTCCCAGGCTGTGGAGCTGATGAAGCACCAAGCGAGGGCACTGTGTGATGCCAGTGAAGTAGCATCCAGGCTGGTAGCAATAGCAGTCTGCATTCAGCAGACAGCATGGCTTTGCTTCTTCCAGCTAGCATCCCTGGTCCAGTGTAAGGTGCTTAACTTGAATTACTAGGGGACTCAGTTTTTCTCCCATAGGGTCAGGCATGAGTTTTTGGGGCGTCCTCCTGTTCCCAGGTCAAGGGTGCCACCACCTGCCCCTGACCAGTCTTGTGTCCTGTCAGACCTGTGAGAAGTCCCTGCCCTCCAGTGGTTATTCCTCACCAGAGGGCTGAGGGTTAGTTTTTATCTCAGGGTGAGCCATCTCCTTCCCTGTTTTGAGGGAAACTTGATGCTGTTACCCATAAGTGGGACTGAATGGTGAAGATTGAATCTTGAAAGATATGAAAATTGTGTACTCACTGTAGTTCCTGATCTTCCAGAATATCTTCACCATTCAGTCACATGCTCACCCACCATTCCCCCCCCCCAACTCAGGTAAAAGTCATAGCCTCTGGGCGGCTCACACTGTTTTGATAGTTCCTTAGCATTTCTTGCCATTCCCTCTGAGTTGCACCTCCCCCTAAATGTTTAGCTGTCCTTGGGATGAGTCTTTGTCTCTTCCCTTAAAGGAGAACTGCACTAAACCTGTCAATCATTTCCCTCTAGAAGCTCATTTTTAAATGTTGGTTCCAGTTTTCTTATTGTTCCATCTCTACAGGCTTTTTTTGTTATATAAGTGGGTATTTCTGATTCATACACTGCAAGTAAGTGCCATTTTAGAACTGTATGATGTAGTTTATGTCCCTTGATCAGCTCAGCCATTGTTGGCACAATGCACCCCCATGTTCTGCTATTGAACTCTGTGGCTGAGAGGGACATAAACTACATCATACAGTTCTAAAATGATACTTAACACTGAGTGTAAATCAGAAACATGCACTGAGATTACTAAAAGGTCCATATAGATGGAACAATAATAGAATTGGGACCAGTATTTTTTTTTTTTTATTTGTCATTTTTCCCGGGAGGCCTCCGTCTTGTCTCTGCCCTGGTCACGGCCCCCGAGTCTTCCACCAACCGTCAAGTGCCTCAACTCCTGGTTACCCCCGGCTTGCCCCCCGGAGGGTAGGGCCATGGTGCCAGTTCCCCTAATTCTGGCACTGTGGAACTGGTATCTGGTTGGGAGTGCGGCGGTGGTGGCTAATTGAAGCCCCTGGGAGGGCTTCATGTAGACGAAGGCTCTCCCCTCCATTTTCTTTAGTTTTACTCTGAGTCAGGGACGTGTAATGATGTCCAGCATCCACTCTGCCTCCATTGAGTGTGAGCGCCGGTGTTGTGGGAGCCCTGCCCTCTGCTAGGGGTCCGTCACACACTGGACACTTCCCCACCCTCCCCCCGGAGAAGGAGAGTTGTCCATAGGACACTTAATCCTTCTCCCTCGGCCGGCCCTCCAGCAATCCGGGTCTGTTCCCGAACCTGGGTCGCCAGCGTCGCAAGCGGAAATCCAAGCACTGCGCCGTCGGGCTGGCTACGGGGCCAGTATTTTAAAAAAGAGCTTTTACGGTGAAAAATGGCTTTTAGGTTCAGTGCAGTTCTTCTTTAACTATTTGGGGAACTTTAAAAAAATGGAAGTGGAGCCCCCCTTCCTGCTAAAAAAGGTGTGTCTTTTTATTACCTTTTTTTTCCTTTGAGTGCTGTCTCTCTCTCTCCCTGGAGGGATATACCCCAGACTCATCCTCTGGCTGCTACAACCTGTTTCCTTACCTATGCTCTGAGCCTCTGCCATGTAGCAGTCTCAAGACCTTGCTCAAGGTGCAGCCTCATTCTGAGTTAGGGAGAAGCAGATGTAATGGGGGGGTTTGTTCTATTCTCTCAGCCTGTGGCAGGGTGTTTTTTCCTACACCCTTCTTGGGTTTCTTCCCCCTTTAGCGGTTCAGCACTCTTGGAGGTAGAAGAAAGACTTCTGTCTTGTATTTTTTTTCTTTTTAGCTATTGCCCTCTTCTCTTCTTGAGCTTGACTCCTAAATTCTTGCCCTGTGCTGAGTACAGGATACTAGGTGAAGTTGTCATCTGCCTTCTTAATTGCACTGAGGTCCTCTGGCCTCTTGTTCCAGCCAGAGCTTTATGTCAGAACTGCTGCCCCTCTCTCCACCTTCCTGTCCAGGTGCCTGAGTTAGGCTCTGGCACTTACACCAGCTACCCTTGTGCCACTTAGGTCCAACTCTTAGTACTTCTAAATTGGTAGTTGGGTTTTATTGTTTTTATTATTTTATATCCTATATCCTTTTCCTACCCCTTTGGGCTAGGAGTCCATAGCCCTCTCTTTCTCTTTTCTTTTTCTCTCCCATTTATTTTCTGTTCTGGCAAACAGAACTGAGGAAGGGAGGTGGCTGCTGTTGGTTACTGGCAAACCCATGAGCGTTACATCACTACGTTTACCTCGTGGGTGGCGACAGTACTGACATCAGTCCCCTCCTAGGCTCCAGAGTCTTTGCTCGCACTGGATCCTAGCATCTCTGGCATAGACCCGTAAGTGGGATTGAATGGTAAAGATATTCTGGAAGATCAGGAATTACAGTGAGTACATAATTTTTCATTTTTGTGCCTAAAATTGGTATATAAAAATCCCTCCCTGAACATTTTTCAGTAACTAATGCATGATTATAAACATGTTCTGCTTCCTGATTGGTTATAAATTTCAAAACCATATATTAATTCCCAGAAATGCACTGATTTGAACAAGTTCAGGCAGTGGGATTTGGGCCAACACATACAGAATTCCTAAGCCACTTCACTCATTCCTGATTGCCATCATAAACATGGCCACCACATTTACTGACTGGAGACCTTCAACAATGCCCCGAAACATAAAACATTCTTAAATTTAATAAAATAAAGAAAACATTCTTTCCTCTCCTGATGCCTTTGTTAGACACAAACAAGTTAAAAAAAAATCTACTAAAGTACTAATCACAGTTTTAATTCCTGGTGTTTCTTGGGTGACAAAGGGAAATATTCCTCCTCCTTGCCTTACCAGTCTGCCAGACAATCTCTGCTGCTTATCCTGCTACAGATAAAATTAAGACCTTGGCTCCATATAAGGCCTTCTGCTGCCTGACAGTGGTTAACTCTCTGCCAGAGAAATTCTGCAGACATTTCAATTTCTATATTTTATAGTAAGCATTCCATCTATTAAATGTGTGGAAAGACAGATAATTGGCAGGTGAGGAGGGACTACTTATTACATACTACTTTTAACAAAGAAAATTCCTGTTTTTAATAAAAAAGTGGCTTTTTTTGTTATTTAATTTGTTTCTCAGTTTACTCATTTTATAAGGGTAATAAGACACTGAAGGCCATTGGTTGTATGGGATTAAAGGGGAACAGTCAGCATTAAAAGCTGCACACCCAAGTTTTGGTCTGGACAAAAATTTGCGCTTTGTCTGTTTACTGCAGTCGGGGGTAACCAGAATTTCAAAAAACTGAAGGCCCAAGCATAGGTACATGCTGTTTAGGGCACATTGGTATTCATGGCCAGCTAAGTAAAGGCGTAGTTGGTCAAAATGTTTGAATCCAAATGAAAGCCTAGGCCTTCAGGCTATGGCCGGGTTACGTCCCTGGCAGTATAGTAGATTATATCAGACTAATTCTGCTGACTTGCAAGCTGACATTTTTCTGTAACTACAAATCCCACAATCCCCCGCAGCTAACATCAGAGGAAGGCTGCAGCAGTGGGAGACTCAGTAGCTTGCAGTGCAAGTTAGAGGTTTTATAAGCTCTGATCTTTAGTTTTCTGGTCCCCCTGTCCTCCCTGGGCTAAATACTGTGATAGAGGACTGTGCTTACTCCAGGAGAACAGCAGGACTGACGAACATTTGATTAGATCTTTTAAAAGCTCTAACATGGATTGCAGGCCCACTGCTGCAGCCATCCTCTGATGTCAGCTGCTGAGGATTCTGGGATTTGTAGTTACAGAAAATATATTGCGGGTCAACAGAATTAGTCTCATACTGTTTACTGTAGTACAGAGAGATTGTAAGGAAAAAAATGTTTTTGCGTACAAAGTACAAACTGGGATCAGCCCCACACTTGGGTGTGGGGCTCTTAGTGCTTACTGTTACGCTTAATGCTCTTCCAGGTGCTAGAAGCACTCACAGCATTACACCACTGAGCGTGCATTAACCCCAGACAATGAACCCCATGTCATGTCGTACTACTTACACAGTGCTACACTTAAAATTCAGAACAGCCCTATCGCAACCATTCCCAGTAACCAGCACACCACTATTTACCCAGTGTTTTTAGAAGGTTATTGTATATTAGAATGCCATTCTTAATGAGTAAAAGAAAGGAAAGAAATGCGATCTTATACTGTATAGTGCCTTTCATACACGTATCACAAAGCTCATTTCAAGCCATGAAGAGGTGCAGTAGCCATCGGGTTAGGGACACCTACCGGATGCTGATGCACAAGCTCAGGGTCTCGGTAAGATTTTCCAGAGCAGGAAATGTAATACAGTAGTTATAATGCTTGTTTTAAACTAAGGAATATGCCACCATACTAAGCACATCACTTGCTTTTAGACTATACTGTTACCTACTCTTGCCCAAGATATGCAAAACTTGTGCATGCACAAGTTTACGGGACATTCAGATGGTATGAAGAAGGTGCCCATTCACATTATGGAGAGGCAGCCAGCTGTGGAAGTTCAGAATAACCCAAAGTAATGTGTTGTCTGAGCCATAGTATATACTTTGGAAAAAAAGATTGAAAATCCTTATTATTAGGTTCATTGGGGCACAGAAATGTGTTAGCTTAGCTGTAGATTATGTTACAGGCAAACCGGTCACACAGGACCAGAAATAGCCCATAAATGGTGACAGTGCCTCTTGAATTGGTTGCTTGGAATTGTTGTGTTTGTGCAGCAAAGGGACATTTTCAGAGCAATGATGCTTTTTAAGACTTTTTGTTCTAATAAGTTTATGTGTCAGAAATGCTAATTAGCTTAAACAGTCTAGCTTGTTTACCACCTGGATCTGTGGACTTTTGAAGCTCATTTGACGTTGATCTAACCAGCACATCGTGACATTTATCACCTCACACGTAATATTATGCAGTACTATCCTGAAAATGTGGCTGCTGTTAACTGCCAAATCTTTTTAATCCAACAAATTCTTTGATATGACAGCTGTTTAGGTTTTTTTATGAACTTTGGACATACACTATGTTCCTGTTTATTCAAGAAATTCTGATTTAATCAAGTATGCCTGTATAATGGAGCCATAAATGTAGGTCTGTATCCTTTTTTTGCAATATAACTTTTGGAAGGCAGGGTGTTAATGAATACAGAATGCTAGTTTTACCACTTACGCGTTAGGTATTTCTGTTGAGTCAAGGGCACTGTTATTCTTTGTTTCATTTTATTACTTATTATGCTTATAGTTTGAGGCAAAGCTTGGAAACGAATCCATCTTTACTTTGTTGAACTCAACAATGGGCTGTCACATTAGAGAAAGTAAGAAAAACAAAATATAGACACAATTCAGTTTATCTTTATTTTCTGTATTTCTTTTCTCTCTGTTCTTTATTACTAGGTTTGGTTGTAGAAAAACGGGACTTTTGGCTCTCAGAATTTTTCTACTCCAGTTGCTTATTCCCAAGCTGAAATCCTAATCCGCTGTCAAAACGTATATAATGGCTGTGGTTATGGACTAGGCTGTATTATCCGGCCAGCACTGAGGTCACGAGACAGATAAATGGGGTGGAAGGGGGTTCAACATCATGCATCCCATGAAGCACCTGACCTGAAGATTTAAGTCCATACAAACACCATGGACAACAATCTCCTAGTCAGCCCATTCTACTCAGAACTCACTGAGAGGAGTTAAGACCTGTCTCTTCTCTCTCACTTTCCAAGATGATACTACTACAGTAGCCTCTCATTATAATGAATGCCTCAGGGTCCAACCAATCAGTGCGCTATAGCGAGGGGTTGTTATAAGGAGGGGCCAAGTTTTACCATTCAATTCTGCCATTGTTCACTAGAGGGCAGACCACAAGAGCAGCATCTGAGAGTAGTAAACTGAAGGCAGTAAACCACAAAAACATTGTGAGCCATGAGCATTCCCTAATACTGTATTAGAATAATACTACTGTATTCAAGAGCTCATTTGTCACTCGCCTCAGGTTACAGGTCTAAGCACAGCACTCCCCTACTCAAGAACCTACTGTCCATCAAATCACTCAGTAATTTCTATAGCAGAGTGGAGGAATGAAAAAGTAAGCCACTCAACTCTGGACAGTGACTTTGTTCTCCTTTAGGCAGACGCACTGTAGCATGAAACTCAGTGGTGACAGGAACAGAAGCTGAGCGCGATGTGAGGCAGTTTCACTTTTTTTTCCCCAAATATGGCTCAGTCATGACTGTTAGGCAATATGGGCTTTAATAAAGGGACATTAGGAGGCAAGAAGGCTGAAAGAGAAAGACTGACAGTATAAGAAAGGACGGGAACAGCTGTGATGGATTGCATTGTTCTCACCTATTAACACCTACTAAGGATTACGTTGAAAACAATGGGAGCCTTCATAGCTGTTCGCTGTATCTGGGATTCATTGTAACGAGGGACGTTATAGTGAGGGAGCACTGTATATAAATCTCACCAAACCCTATAATTCACTATGTGTCTTTGAGTAAGTCATTCTGCAGCCCTGTGATTCAGTCTACCCAACTGCAAAATTGGATAGAAACAGGACCTGACTGAAAACAAAATGTTACAGATGCTTAGAATTTGTTGGCAGATAAAGACCCAGTAGTCCATCCAGCCTGCCCATTGCTTGCCTGACTCCGGGACCTAACATCAGACTGGATATACCAAGACAACTGCCCTAATGATGTCTTTGTACCCCTTTCCCCAGGCTGTCCACAGTTCCCCCCTTCCCATAGACCTTTCTATCCCCCTGTGTCTGTCCCATGCATGCTTGAACCTTGTCACTGACTTGGCTTCAACCTCCTGCTTGCTTGGGTCAACTGTTCTCATCATCCATTGCCTGCTCCATCAAAAAGAACATCATCTTGTCCCTTTAGTATCCCTCCTGCCCCACAAACTTCCATCCTTGGCTCCTGGTTATGGTGTTTTCGTACCATATGAATAGAGCATTGCAGTCTATCCTCTTTCTTTTCCTCAAGAACTAAAGTGTCTAGCATGTCCCCCCCACCCCAATTTCTCCTGGCCTCCGGAGAGTACATGTTGACACATTCCAACTTCTCCTCATACATCTTCCCTTGCTGCCCCGGATCAATTTTATAGCCTTCCTCTGGAGGTCCCTGTCTTTCTTTAGGTGGGAACTCCAGAACTGCAGACAGAACTCCAAATGTGGCCTCACCAGGGACCTGTACAGGAGCAGTATCTTCTTTTTCCTTCTGCTAGTGAATACCCTATCTCAGTGCAGTACATCCCTCCTGAAGAGCCTCCAGTCCTGCCAAACTGCACCCCGGTCCCTTCTGTACTTGAATCCATCCCTCCCGCCCAGTGCACTACTCCTTCAACCTACAGGAGTCCTTTAACCACCTGTTGAAGATAAAGATTTCAAGCTCACTCCCTTGTGTGAGTGGAAGTACCTCACAAAAGAGGCCACTTCCTTCTCCTAATCCTCAGGCAATCATCTGAACTCTTCAACAAGCAAGACACATCTGTTTGTTTTATACAAAACTCTCTTAATATTTACAGCATACCAAAGAGGTCCGGCGCTGTTCTATATAGCTGACCCTTTCTGATGATGTTCTTGTTTTTCCTTTGCCTTTGCTACTGTTCCTTCTCTTTTCTTATCTTTTTATGAATCCAGGTTAGCTTCAGATCACCTCCTCTCTTTTTGAGTCTTTTTTTTCTTTTTTTAAGGCACCTCCATAAAAAGCTACACTTTGCACGTGATCTCTTTTGGACATCACTTTTAGATTCTTCTTATCACATAAAAACTTTCCTAGAATAATCTGAATGCACTGCTAGCGAACCTGACACTATCCACGTAAGGCCACACAAGGTCACTCTCTTGGCATATGCAAGTAGACCTTTTTTTTAACTTTTCATATATGTGAATGTCTTCTCATTCTATGCATATTAAAAAGTTCCTTAAAACATCTTCTGCCACTTGGGATATTCACGCTCACTGTCTCATGACACATGTCATCTGTGTTAGTGTAACCCCCATGCAACTACTGTACTTTTAAGACTTCATGCTACTCACACATCAGAAGCATTCACCGCTGCTAGAACTGACCTTGTAGCACTTGTGACAGGTCCCAGAATCACTCGATCGTTGCATCAACCAAAACTGGATGTGAGTTTGCACCTGTGCAGGACTGGTTTTGGGTATGTAGTTGTGCTTAAGCAGTGAGGTTTGTGCAAAGATGGACTTTTGTGGCAAACTGCCTGGATTTCAACTTGGCAGCTATTTTTGTCATCTCTGACCTGCTCTGCTATGCCATGGCAATGGGATCAGAGAATGATGGGCTACCTAATCAGGTTACGCTATGAAAGGAGAGAGTCACAAGATTTGCTGGACTTGTAATGGACACAGCTAATTCAGGAACCTTTTTTGCCACCAAGTGCTGGCTGAGCGACAAACCTCCAGGACTGCCTGCCCTAACTAACAGCTCACCCAACTAAGTAGAGCTGCCTGTTCACCATAGAACAGTAAGGGCTGTTCTGAACTCCAGGACGATGCACGAGCCAGACTACTGCAAGCTGCCGAGAGTTGTGCTGCAGAGCCAGCCAGCCACATGGAGTGTTCATCAGGTCTACATCGATTCGATGGTTGGGTATCCAGTGAAGCACTGCAGGGTTTTAAATAATTGATTAGCAGTTTTTTTCTTGGGACTATACTAACTGTACAGTAAGTATTTATATAGTTTTTCTAGAAGTGATGTGTTTGTTAAACACAGTGAGGCAAGAACTATGCCTTTTCACAAAGATTTAGCACTTTTATGAGCAAAACGCTAATCAATTTTTAGAGTTAAATAAATCCCTGCACTGAATGCTTCCAAGCACTAAGGGTTTAAAAGCTGCTACCAGTGAGGAAATGGTAGTGCCTCTAGTACAGGAAGGATGGATCAAGTCACTGTACCTTTTTCCTGTTTTAGGCCTTGCTGCCCTAAATGAAGAAACTGTTTTGTCCATTTTTAGTTACTGTTTCAGTTCATGCAGTTTGAGGGCTGTCACTGCATAAGGCTGGTCCATGGGTGGGTGGCCATTGGAGGTAGGTGGGCAAGTACTGCATCCCAGGGAGTGATACTATACTATAGCCAGTCCTACTTTATTTTTTCTGTGAGTGGAGGCACTGCCCTAATTTCTAAAGTAACTTGGATACGAACCTCCATCACAAAAGGAGATGCAAAGGACCCAGGCCTCTCAGTCTTGTGCAGCTCACAAGGCAGGGGTAACCACCAAAACATCTGCTGTGACCTGATGGCATTGTAAGGCAGAGAGCCCTCCACCACTGGGTGACTTCCTTACATTAGAACTTGAGGTGGGAGGGAAGGGTGGCCTAGGTGGGAAGGTTGGAAAGGGCTGGTAAAAAATACCTTTTTTCTTGATGGACATCCTGGGTGGATATATCATGGGTTTTCTTATGGGAGACCCTTGCTAGCATGCTCCCAGGTTCCTCTCATTTGAGAAGAGGTCTGCTGTTAGCTTCTTGGCCACATGTTCAGTGTACCCAACTGAACCACAGCTCCAGTGGGAAAGAAAAGGGAAAAATCGGGAAGAAAATAATGCTTGATATATGTTATTGTAACTACTCTCATACAGTTAGTACTAAACTTGAAGAACAAATCTACAGTAGGTTTCTTTTGGAAAATGCTATTCTTACTGGTGTTACTTGTAAATACTCTTGAGTCTTTGTTAAAATATAGCAGCAGAAATAAAAGCACTATCTTGAAATGTCAAGGGGATGCGGTATAACGTAAAAATTTAGGAAAATTCTTAACATTGAAGATAGAAAAGGGATTAATTCTTTATTTCTTCCAAAAACACTCATTTCGTCAGTTACAAACTTGAGTGGATTAGCAAGTTCTGGGGGCCAGATGCACTTTCCTGGTTCCAACCTAATTCCTGGGGTACTACAATTTTTTCAAATGAGGCGCATTTCCAAAAACATTGGAAGAGATATTAGAGTACTTGTATATGACGCTCAAGGTAAATTTACAGTCATATACAATAATTCCTTTGTCAAGATCAGAAGGTTACCTGTGCCACTATAAATTTCTGAAATGAATATAACCCTGAGTTCTTTGTAAATCACTTCCTTACACTCTCCACCTGCCACTCTCCATAGCGCATAGGTGGGACTTCAGTCTTGTTTTAAATCCTAATCTAGATAAAACATCAATAAATCGCCACACCCACCACTCTGCATCCAAGGTGCTACAAAATTTCATGAGCGATTCAAATCAGGTAGACCCATGACGTAGCAAGTAGCCAGACATTAGCCTATTCTCATTCTTCTCGCCTCTACACCAATCATATTCCTGGATTGACTATTTTTTGTTATCTTAATCCACACTCTGTCTTCTTCGAAACATAAACTATCCAGGCATACCAATCTCTGATCATTCACTTATCTCACTATTATTGCCATTCATTAACCAGTTGGATCATAGTATTAATTGGAGGCTTGACTGACTCCTTCTCAGTGATGATACCCCGATAGATAAATCCTGAGTTGAGATTCTGTTCTTTGAAGAGAATACACCACCAGTTCAATCTCTGGCAGTAGTGTGGGAACAGTTCAGGCTGTCATTAGTGGGTGCTTCCAATAGGAAAAAAGTCCAAGTAGCTTGGATACAAGCCTTTGAACAAGATACACAAGGGTTCGAATCTTTATACCCTCAATCCTTCTCCCATGACATATACCTGTATAATTCACTTATACAAAACAGAATATAACTTGATGCATGCCACTAAAGCAGAAGAAGAACTCCTTACAGATTCAAAATACAACATGTCTGGTGACAAATCTGAGGGGGTGCTTGCTTGGCAACTCAAAAATGAACATGAAAGTAACCTAATAGGTGTCAGCATGGCTCATTTATTAGCACATCTGCCTCTGGGCCAGGAGGTCATGGATTCTATCCCACACTGGGATTGGGTTCATGCTGATAAATGCTGGCACCCAAAAGCAGTACAAGCTGTGCTGTACTATCAGGGTATGCCATCCTTCAGATGAGATGGTAAACCGAGGTCCTTTCTCTGCTCATTTCTGATGCTGTCCTACTGGGCATCCAGGTGGAAATAAAAGAACTCAAGGCACTCTTTGCAAGAGCAGAGACATTTTATTAAAAGAATTAAACTGATGCAGAAAAGGTCAAACAAAAATACAAAGCAATATACCTAGGACCATCACCATAGAGCCTTAAGCAAATATTAGATGAAATACATCAATTACTAGAAAAAAATACAAATGAGTACAAAGTCATAAGACAAAAAATAGGAAAAAAACAAACGTGTTTAGAAAATCCAGTCTTGTGCTCATGTGGTTAGTCAGTCTCAAACCATTTAACATAGCCCTCTAATTGCATTCTAACCCTAGACTCATGGGTTACATAGAACCATAGACTTTGACGGCAGATAAGGGCTGCTTGGCCCACCTAGTCTGCCCATTTCCCTACCTACTGGATAAGCTGCAGATCCTAGTTAACCAACAGCCTATTTCTTCCTACCCCACAAGAAGTGCCTTATGTCTGTCCCATGCATTCTTGAATTCCCCCACTGTTTTTGACCCCATGACTTCCTCAGGAAGGCCGTTCCATGCGTCCACCACCATTGATCACTATGATAAACTTTTTTCTAGACCACATTTTACATTGCGGCTAACGTCCCCTAACGAACCACTTTCTGTCATGGAATAAAGGCACAACGGGCCTGCCAAATATAACACTTCAGCAGCAAATAATACTCTTACTATAATATTATGATATTTTAACCATGGACACAGTACTCCAAGGACCCTTACTGCATCTTCCTTCGAGACTGCTGCTACTTGTGAGCTGTGCTTCCTCTCTTGGAACACATTGTTTCTTGTAGCTATTACGTTTGCTAGGTGTATGTCGAAATTGCAAGCTCTGGGTGTGGAGCCTCCTTGTCTTGTTTTCCACAAGGATAGGTTTACCTTGCATACCAATCTCCATTTTCTGCCAAAGGTCATTTCTGAGTGAACACTTAATCAGACTATTGACCTTCCAGTTTACTTTTCGACTCCCACCGATAGTGGGGAATGCCATCTGCACACATGTGATGTCCATCAGACATTGTATTGATACCTTGATCATACCAAGGATTGCAGGAAATCCTCTCAGCTATTTGTGACTTTTTCCCCCAGGATGATGGGCTCTCCTGTTTTTAAGCAGGGCCTTTCCAAATGGTTGGCCTGCAGCATTACTTTCTGTTACCAGAAGCATGGTAAGCAGCGTCCTGGTCCTGACCATGCTAACTCCATCCACAGAGTGGCTACTTCCATGGCTTGTTTTCACAGTGTGTCTGGGGCTGATATCTGTGCTGCTGCCACTTGGAGTACTATTCATACATTAATTAGACATTACAGTCAGGACATAGTCTGTCATAGACATGCCAGATTTGGCCTTACTGTCCTGCAAGACCTCCTTACTCAAGTTATTTAGAGCCTTCCTTCTTCCCTCTGTGCTTTGGTACTGGTTCGGAATCGTTCCATGATGTGTCTCAGTGGAGAGGAATATTCTCAAGAAGATAAAATAGTTACCCTAACAGTAGATCTTCTAGAGAATCTCCTTCTTTGAGCCAGAGTGCTCCCTCCCTTCTTCCTCCTTTTTTGGGTGGCAGGTGGTTATTCTGCCTGCACTCACATGCTGATTCTCCTCTTGTGCCCAATTCCAGCACTATATTACTCGGGTTTCCATATCCTCTTCTGTGTGCTTCATTTGGTCCGGGTTGCTTTGATCCCTGCCGGTCCGATGATCCTCCAAGCTTGTCTCTGGTGGGGAATTGAGGCACGATGGGGCTGCCCACATTGTGTAGGCATTGACGATGCACATCGACGTGGACAGTCCTAGCTAGCAAAAGTTTCTGGGTGGTGCTGATGCTGATGGCTTTCAGTTCCATGATGTGGCTCAATGAAGGAGATTTTCTGGAAGATCTACTGCTGTGGTAAGTAACTATTCTTTTTTTTTTTTTTGAAATTGCATTTTTTATTGTTATCTCTTATCACAATCTGAGAAAGGAAAATCATAACAATCATAATCAGAAAGAAAACAGAGATTAAAAATGAGATTACATAAAACAAACAACCACGTGTCTTGTTACAAATTAAAGGTACGGTTACATAAGTTAACTTGAACATAAATCTATTGCATAAGTACTGGACAAGTATCAGAATAGCAGTATAAGTGCAGTATAATGTGGGGAGTGGTTCAATGCAGTGGCTGCGGGGCAGCCATATTCAGGCAGACCTTCTGGACACTGAGGTACTGCCCTATCTGCATGCATCTCTCTGGACTGCAGGATGAGGTAGCCAGACTTAGAGCGGAAGTAAACTGGGTCAGGAGTACTATCACCCCTATCCAGAAGACCACCCAGTCCAACACCGCTGCGGAGAACGAGGAGCACTTGGATGACAGTGGGCTCAGGGAGGTTAGGGTGGTCAGGCAGAGGCACATCCCAGATCCTATTCCACTCAAGAACTCATATGCCACACTGGCAAATGGGTACAACCAAATAGAGGTACCCAGAGAAGTGGAAGTTAGCCAAGGAGGTGACCTCAGTGGGGGAGCAGTGGACCCCAGAGGAGGAGGAAGCGAATCCTGGTGGAGGACTCCTACATAAGAGGGATCCAGCTAGGAACACAGGAGGGGGAGGACAGGGAGGTAAGGTGCCTACCAGGTGCCACAGCATGGAGGGATGGAAGGAAGATCCTGGGGATCACTGGGAAGGCAAGATGGGAGGATGAGCTGGATGTCATTATCCACCTAGATACTAATGACCTGGCAAATGGGGAGCCAAAGGAAGTTCAGTAAGAGTTTAGGAAATTGGGGAGGGGTCTCAAGCAAGTAGCTACTTCTGTCACCTTCTTGGAAGTACTACCTGCGAGAGGCGTGGGCGAGCATAGGGGGTGCATGCACCAGGAACTTTAACTCATGGTTGAAGAACTGGTGCTGTGAGGAAGGGTTTGGATTCATTGGTGACTGGGGACCCACCTGGAGGCATGGAGGCTTGTTCAAGCCTGACGGCCTGCATCCATCCTGGAGAGGAATCCAAGCACTCAATGATAAGTTTAAATGCTACATTGACAAGCATTTAAACTAGCCAAGGGGGGGTGGCAGGCCAGCAAGATGGGTACCTAATTGCCCACCCCAACAGCTAGCAGTGGAATCAGTGAACTGGAGGAGTGGATATCTCTACAAAGCAGTGTGCAAAAGATGGAGATAAGTGCCCAAGAGGTGGATAGGCAGAAAAGGGGCAAAATTCAACAGAAGGGCAGACAGCAAGGAGAACCAGGGATAAATGACAACCAGGGAAGGGGCTGGAGTAGAACAGCTAAACAGTCTCGGGAAGTCAAATCATGGAAACCCACGTGTGCCAATGCCAGGAGCCTTAGCAACAAGATGGAGGATCTGGAGGGTGTCATGGTGCAGGCAGACCTGGACATTGTGGCCATCACAGAAACCTGGTGTAATGATAACCACAACTGGGAGATGGCCATACCTGGCTATAACATATTCAGAAGAGACAGGGCAGGTAGGAAGGGAGGAGGAGTGGCACTGTATGCGAAAAATGACAAAAGTGCCACAGAGATCCAGGAGGAACAAAACGGGGGAGAGATACTGTGGGTTAAGCTGGAAAGGAAAATGGGGTCAGCCATTCGCACGGGTGTGGTCTATAGACCACCAGCCTAGAAGGAAGAAACAGATAGGGAGCTGATGTTAGCCATCCAAAGGATGGCAAACAAGGGTGAGGTAGTGCTGGTTGGAGACCTCAATATTCCAGACGTGGACTGGAGCATCCCAGTAGCAGCATCAACTAGGAGCAGATTTATCCTGGACTCCCTTCAGGGTGCCTTCCTCAAGCAACTGGTCATGGAACCAACTTGGCAGAAGGCAATACTGGACCTAGTGCTCACAAACAGGGACAGTGTGATGGGGGTAACAGTGGGGGAGCACCTGGGGAACAGTGACCACCAGTCATTGTGGTTTGAAATCACAGAAGGAGCAGAAGCAAACCACACAAAAACATGTATCCTGGATTTTAGGGGAGCAGACTTTGGGAAAATGGGGAGATGCTTGAAAGAGGCATTAAAGGGAATGAGACAGGGATCGGGGGTTGAGGAACAGTGGGCAGTATTTAAAATGGGGATTACAAGAGCAACAGAAGTATGCATTAAGCAGGTTAGCAAGGGGAAAAGGAAGAGGAGGCCATTATGGTTTTCCAAGGAGGTAGCGGAGAAAGTGAAAGCCAAAAAGGTGCATTCAGGCAATACAAAAAGACACAGGCAGAAGGGATAGGGAGAAGTACGGGAAGCAAAGGGTGGCAGGAGGTCAGTAAGGAAGCCAAAGCTCAGACAGAAGAGCACATTGCAAAATCAGTGGGTAGAGGGACAAAATCTTTTACAGGTACATAAGTGAAAAAAGCAAGGCAAAGGGAGGGATAGTGACTGAAGGGAGGATGGGGCCGCTGTGAGGATGACAACAGTAAAAGGACATATTAAAGAGGTATTTCTGCTCAGTCTGTACTGAGAAGAGGAGGGCAATGGGTCTGAAGGGAGTACAAGGGGTGGGAATGGTGCAGAAATGGACATAAGTCCCTTTACACGAGAAAGGGTCCTGAAGGAACTGGAAGTAATAAGAGTTGATAAAGCAATGGGGCCAGATGTGGTGCACCCCAGGGTCCTTACAGAACTAAGAGAGGTGGTAGCTGAACCTCTGGCAGTCCTGTTTAGCCGATCACTGGAAACAGGGAAGGCACCCAAAGACTTGAGGACAGCAGATGTAGTCCCCTTATACAAAAGTGGGAACAAAGAGGAAGCGGGGAACTACAGACCAGTCAGCCTCACCTCGGTAGTGGGGAAGATCATGGAAGCACTACTGAAGGAGAGATTGGTGGAACATCTGGTTGTCAATGGACTACAGGACCCAAGGCAGCATGGTTTCACCAAGGGGAGGTCATGCCAGGCCAACCTCGTTGAATTTTTCGACTGGGTGACTAGGGAGGTGGATCAGGGGAGAGCAGTGGACATGGCCTATCTGGACTTCAGCAAGGCCTTCAACACGGTGCCACACAGAAGACTATTACACAAACTGGGGAATATGGGTGTGGGCAGTATAGTAGTGTGGTAGGTAGGTAACTGGTTGGGTGGCAGGACACAGAGGGTGGTGGTAAATGACTGTCACTCCACAGAGGAAAGAGTGACCAGTGGGGTACCACAGGGATCAGTGCTGGGCCGGTCCGGTCCTATTCAACATCTTCATCAGTGACATTGCGCAGGACCTAGAAGGCAGAATCTCCCTGTTTGCTGATGACATAAAACTCTGTAACAGAGTGGACATGCCAGAGGGTGTAGACAGAATGAGAAGGACCTGCAGAAACTTAGAATGGTCAGGGGTTTGGCAGTTGAAATTCAATGCAAGGAAGTGCAAGATAATGCATATGGGGCACAAAAACCCTGGCACAATATATCAGTTGGGGGGTGAGGATATAGCATGCACCAAACAGGAAAGGGACCTTGGGGTTATCATCTCTGATGACCTCAAGGCAGGGAAACAGTGCGACAAGGCAGCAGGTAAACCAAATAGGATGTGGGGATGCATAGGCAGGGGCATCACCAGCAGGAAAAGGGAGGTCATAATTCCACTATACAAGACACTAGTGAGGCCCCACCTGGAGTACAGTGTACAGTTCTGGAGACCTTGCTTACGTAAGGACATAGACAGGGTAGGGAAGGTTCAGAGGAGGGCAACAGAGATGGTACATGGATTGCATCACAAGTCCTATGAGGACAGGTTGAAGGAATTGAATATGTACTCCCTGAAGGAGAGGAGGGAGAAAGGGGATATAATAGAGACATACAAGTATCTTACAGGGAGGAACAGGGTGCAGGAATACACTATTTTTAAGTGAAAAAGATGTTCCAGGACTAGAGGGCATCGGATGAAGTTGGAGGAAGGATGATTCAGAGGAAACGTGAGGAAGAATTTCTTCACAGAACGGGTGGTGGACAAGTGGAATACCCTGCCAGAGGAAGTGGTGGGGGCTGAAACGATCACGGGATTTAAGAATGCATGGGATAGACATAAAGGAATTCTGGAGGTCAGGGTTAAGGGGCAATAGACTTCTAGGAAAACATAAAGTGAACTTACAAGCTCAAATGGGCAGTCTGGGTGGGCCTTAGGCCCTTATCTGCCGACACTGTCTGTGTATCTATGTAATTAATTAACATCCCTTAGTCCCCCCTCCCTCCCCACCCCCGTGGCGTGGTCTTGGAATCTAGAATAACTGGGGTTTTATGTAATGACTCCTTTTATAACTAGCTGTAGAGTTATATGTCCTCCACTTTCATCAGCCTTCCTGAACTGCAACTATCCCATCCCAGCACTATGCTATATGTGGCTAGTGGGTCTCTACCTACGTCATAAGGGCCGTCCTTCTGGAAACTAAAGCATATAAAGGAGTACAGCTTCTCAGTGATCCAGGGTCTCTGTGGCCAGGATCTACAAAACTGGGATACCCTCTTTGGTACTCAAAAAATCAAAGAAAGGCAGCCAACGGACCTTATAGGTTTCTGGCTGAAGTCTTAGGTTGGCCATCAGCCTTTCCATATGTAACCCCCCTGCAAATGGGGGTTCCCAAAAGACTTCCAGGAGCTTGCTTGAATGCTCCAAGCCTGAATGGTGTTTGGCGTTTAAGCCATTTATCAGTGAGTGTTTTTAGAACCTCTGGTACTGTCTCTTTAAGAGCTGTCTGCTTGCAGACATAATTAGTTTCAGTATGGGGGATCAGTGTTTTTGATTGAGTACCACTCAAGCTGCTGCCAATTCACCCCATTTTTGCAGTCACTAGGAGTGCAAAGGAACCTGTCTGAAAGATGTAACTGATTGCCAGAAATCATTTACAGTAATAATAAAATTACAGTTTGTCTAATCTGCTTTCTTTGCAGTCAGAACTGTCTGCCTAGTTCCCCATTCTGGTTTTGAACTGCTGAACTGGACCAATCAGTGTGGGTAAACTAGCCTCTAAAATGATGCCTTGGACGAATCAGAACTTGGGACTCATAATCTGAGCCAGCCACAAGAGGATTGTATGGGCAGTGACTCTGGGAGATGTAGTTTAGACTTCGGTGCCTTTTTGGACCAACAGCAGCAGTCTATTGTGAGTGACAGCCAATCCAGTCAAGAGCTGGGAGGAACTCAAAGGAAGTGCCCGGTTTTTGTCTGTTGGGAGTTTCAGTTTGAGATCTGAAAGTGAAGGGGAAAGAAACCCTGTGCTCCTTCAGTGCACAGTTTCAGTCAAAAAACGTGTGCAAGGCCCAGAGTTCCGCCTCACAACTTGTAAACTGCTTGTTAGGACTGAAACCGGCCCTGTGAAAAGAATCAAAGGATCTCTGAAGAGTAGAAAACCAGGCTCACCCTGTAGAAGACTGAAGAAATTGTTGAATTACACTCGGTCTGTCAGGAACTGAATCTGCTGTGTGTTCTCCTGGTTATTGTAGCAATTGCGATTGGGATACAGATGCAGCCTGCCTGGTATAGTGCTTTTTTTTTTTTTACCATATAAATGTGTGAGGAGTCTCTTGGAGATCAAAAGTAGCCCTGCTGACATTGAAGGACCATATCTTCTTTGGAGGTCGTGAGTACTAATTCGGTCGCCCCTGTTGAATTGCCACATTAAATCAAATGGAATTACTGTACTGCTGACTGTTTAATTTTCCTTTTCTGTGTGAAAGGGCCCTACCAGCTGCCACGGTTTGGACTAGCCACTAGGCTTGGGTACCTAGGGACAGTAACTGATAGGGATAGGCCTGTGCACAGAGCCATAGGTAGATTATTAGAGTGATAAGCTAATTAACCTGATTTCCCCCTGTCCTTGTTATATCCCCCTAAATAAATCAGAGCTGCTTGTTTCAGCAAAGTTGTACTGCCTGAGGTATTTGTCTATGTTAAAGTACTGTACTGTGATTGTTGCACTGTATCTCATTTCACAGGAGGTCCCAGTGCCGGAACCAGTCCTGGGGGTAAGTGTATACTGTGAAGGTAATTCCTGATATATTGTGGGCCACTAGTGGGAAGAAAGGGGTTGCAGTGTCCCAGAGGGCTGTGACCACTGTTAGTTTAACTATTGCAAACTCCTGACCTCTGGGTGAGGCACCACCATTGATCCAGGCCCTCAACCTGTTAGTGGCAAATCAGGCAGGGGTAGTAGCCCCTGGGATAGCCCATCTAGGGTTACATCTTGGAGGCACCGCTGGATTGTGTGTCCTCTAGTGGCCATGTCTTTCTAACCACTGTTAAGAAAAAAAATGGGTACCCCGGACAGAAGTGGCTGTGCACCGCTGGTGGAGTGGTGTACTGGGAGAGATCGACCCCAAAATGCTATTGCTTATCCTGGACATCCCCTGGGTATCAACACGGACACTGTGCAGGGAGTACTTTCCAAGGTGGAAGGTTTACAAACCCTGTGGTGGTGGGTCGGCATGCTAATCTGCTCACCCACACTTTCCTGGCCCTAGTAGAGTTTAGATCCCATAGATAGCTCCAAAGTGCCACAGACCATTACCCCAGAGGGAGCCCTCACTGCTTGGAGAGTGATAACTAAGGACAGTAAAGACCCGGGGAATCAGCCCCCACCACTATCTGAAACTTTTGAGGAGAAATTTGCTGAATGGTTGCTGGGAGAGGGAAAACTGTGGAGGACTTGAAGAAACTATTCTGCCACCTGGGTGTTCCTCCCAACACCCTCTCCTGCTCCAGTGCCCGTAATGGTGGCTGAACCAATGCAGACTCCTATTTCTGCACCTGCCATTAGTCACGACTTCACCAGGTTGAGGATCTTCTCTGGCACCTCCCCACTCCCAAGGGAGGATGACTGGGAGACCTGGATAGACTATGTTGCCCCCAAGTGCTAGAATGGCAAATGCTCGAAGGCTAAAAAGCTAAAGAGGGTTAGTGAGAGCCTCGAGGTCCTGCCCTGGCTACCATCCGTGGCAAACGGGCCAGTAACCCTGAAGCGACTGCACAGGCTCATCTTGAGGCCTTGGAGAATGTGTGTATGGGAGCCCAGATTCTGATGAGGACCTATGGTGGAGAGTAAGAAATGCACAACAGTACCTAGGGGAGTTGTTGTCTGTGTATGTCTCGTCTCGGAAAAAATTGTTGCAAGAATGCCTCAGAAAGGGTAGTTTGCCAGCGATTGAACTGGACCGAACCAGACTGGACAGAACTCTAGTCTGCCCCTCTCAGAACTGCTGTTGCTCAGTTACGCCTGGCAACTCGACTGAATCCCACCCTCCTAGTGATGAGTTAATGAGAGAAATTGAGGAGTTGAGAAAGGCGACTCGAGGTACCTGCCACCAACAGCTGTGGCTACGACCCGAGTGGCTCGAGGGTGACCCATCATGAAGTTCAGGGCAGAGGTTGACAGTCAATGAGTGCTCTGACAAGGAAAAGATATGCCCAATGGGGCTAACTGTTGAGAGAGATCCGGGAATTCAAAAACAGTCCTTTTAGAAGGCCACGCCCAAGTACGGGCCCTGACCTATATCCGACTGCATTCGTTATGGGTGGGGTACCCACCCATGTATCTCCTGCTGATAACAGCTCCAAACTCAATTCCTTGACCATGGAAGTGGAAAACTGCGAGATGTCTCCAAATGCTTATCACGCCGCAGACAGAGATGGCACCCAGGTTTCCAGTTAGTAATACCCCGCCCTGGCTCCCAGTGTGGCGTCGGCCAGCTCAAACTCCAGAAAGTATGTTTTGCTATAATTGTGGGAAAGATGGGCACATGAAAAGGGAATGCCAGTCCCCAAAAGACACTGACAAAGTTGCATATAGGCTACAAGGAGAGCTCTGAGAAGAAATCAGTGGTTGAGAGGTGCACGATATATCCCAGTGAGGGCACCCAAAATGCTAATTCACGCCCTTTGTGGCAAGGTCAGTTGCCCAGGCCTCACTACCGCCTCCAGACTGGTCCAGAATAGTGGGTCCCTCCATGGAGACCACTGTAAAGGTGAATGGAGTGTCTACAAGAGCTGTATTAGACAGTGGCTCCCTAAGTGACAATTATGTTCCAGGATTGGTATCAGAAGCATTTGTCAGATGCATACCTTACAACCATTAGAAGGGGACTGCATGTATGGGGTTAAGTGAGAAGGCTACCCCTATTCCGGTATATCCGACTTGGTTGTCTTTCCCCACCTCCGTGGCTGGAGTGGCCGAACAAGTAGAGACCCTAGCCTTAGTGTGTCCCCCCACTGGACTTATGATGGTGTCCTTTGTTGATTGGAACAAATGCTCATATGTTCGGAAGGCTGGCACAGTTGTGTTATGAAAAACAGGGTCAAAGACTAGTAGAGCTTAAGGTTCCGGCTTTAATTAAGAAGCCTATGAGGCACAGAGAGATGCTGAAAAACAGAACCAGAGGAACCGGTTCGGAATTGTATGGAAGAAGGATCCTGAGTCTCTGATCCTGGCGCCAAATGCCCAGTGTACCTTACAGGAGAGGTCCGTGATTAGAAAGGATGTTAAGAATAAAATATTAATGTTGGATGCACCAGGCGATGGAAAATTGCCAGAGGGACTGCTGGTCCAGCCTAGTATTTTTGCTCGTTAGAGCCCATGCTTATGCCAGAAGGGTAATGGTCCAAGTTCATAATGTGTCTGAAAGAGACATTCGAGTAAACAGAGGTTGCATCCTGGCTAATGTGCATTGTGCAGACACTGCAGTGCTACCCAGCAGCAAGAGTTCAAGGAAGAATGACAGAGTAACGCCTGACTTGTTTGATTTCGGCGACTCCCCGCTGCCAGCTGAATGGAAAGTGAGGATCAGTGAGAAGCTTGCCCAGAGAGACCAGGTGTTTTCTTTAAAGGAATGGGATGTAGGATGCGTGCAAGGAGTTGAGCACAATATCCGCTGCATGACGAAAAGACCATTTCGTGAGAGGTCCATCGCCTGGCACCTGCTGACATAGATGATGTGAGACGGCATCTGCAAGAGATGTTAGCTGGTGTAATACAAGAACTAGAAGCCCTTATGCTTCCTATTGTGGTAGTGAGGAAAAGAATGGAACAGTAAGGATGTGTGGATTATCGCATCTTAAACCGGGGACTATCCCTGATCAGTACACAATGCCCCGTTCAGGATGCTTTGGACTGCCAAACGGGAGCAAGTGGTTCTCTGTGCTGATCTCCGCAGTGGGTACTACCAGATCCCGGCGGCTCCAGAGGACCGTGGAGAAGACTGCCTTTATCTGTCCGCTTGGCTTCTATGAATTCATGAGGATGCCTCAAGGGATTTCATAGGTGCCCCAGCCACTTTTCAACGATTGATGGAGCGTGCAGTGGGGGACATGAACTTACTAGAGTGCCTGGTATACCTAGATGATGTTATTGTGTTTGGCAGCTCACTGAGGAACATGAAAGCAGATTATTTAAGGTATTGGACCGACTGGAGGACTTTGGCCTTAAACTGTCCATTGATAAGTGTCAATTCTTTCAAACATCAGTAAAGTATGTGGGACACATAGTATCCACTGAGGGAATAGAGACCCACGTCAAAGTTGAGGCCTTGACCACCTGGCCACAGCCCAAAAATCTAAAAGAACTGCAAAGATTCCTGGATTCTGTGGTTATTATCGGCGCTTCATCAAGGACTATTCAAGAGTGATCCGCCTCTTTACTTAACCTTACTCAAGGGTATCCCCAACCCACAAAAAATACCAAAAGTCGTCCTCCTGACTGAAAGAGTGTATTTTCATCCAAGTGAAGTATTTGGGCTCGCTGACTCCTTGATTTGAGACTGCTTTCATGAGATCATATATCAACTTACCCATGCTCCAGTGCTGGCCTATGCCGATCCAAGAAAACCTTACGTCCACACTGATGCTAGCTTGCAAGGGTTGGGGGCTGTGTTGTACCAAGAGCACCTAGAATGGCCTGAGACCAGTGGCCTTTTGCCAGTAGAAGCCTGACCCCATCCGAAAAGAACTATCCTGTACATAAGTTAGAGTTCCTAGCTTTGAAGTGGCTGTTGTTGACCAATTCCATGAGTACTTGTATTGGAGCTAAAATACTAGTAAAAACTGACAATAATCCTTTGACCTATGTGCAGACCTCAGCTAGTTGGATGCCACTGGCCATAGGTGGCTTTCTGCATTATCTACATATGACTATGCTCTCTATCACCGAGCAGGTCTGAACCACATAGATGCTGATGTTTCTCCGGAGGCTCTGTTCCCCAGAATGATTGTGCATTGGCAGAACCTGACATTCGGGCACTCTGTCGGAAGTTTGACAGGGAGGAACAATGTCCACGGACGAGTGGACTGCATGGTGGATTGCTTGGGAGCCTCTGAGAATTGCATACCTGCTGCTTATTGCCACTTTTCTGCAATAGACATTGGTGCACTGCCTCAGCTGGACAATGATATTCGCGGGCTCAATCCCGCGATCCCATGGATCAAAGCAGCTTTAGAAGCCCTCTATGCAGGAAAAGATGTGTCCAAATTACGCCCACTGATTTGAGAACTGCACTGTATACAAAGAAGGTCCTAAGTTGAAACTGATCAATAAACTGTTATACAGAGAAACAGTAGACAGAGGGGACAAGTAGACAAACAACAACTAGTGCTGCCCTGCCTTCCGAGACTCAGTACTGAGGTCCTTGCACAACTTCATGAGGCACCTTGGTATAGACAGAACACTTGACTTGGTGAGATCCAGATTCTATTGGCCTAAGATGGGGGCTGATTGAGCAACACATTCGAACTATGAAGTCGCTGCGTTACAGAGGAAAGTTTTGCCCCAGAGGGCTGCCCCTTGTTAACATCACCACCAGTGCACCCATGGAGCTAGTCTGTAGGCTGATTTTCTGAGTTTGGAGTCAGATCAAAGAAATATCAGTAATGTGCTGGTGGTCACTGACCATTTCACGAGATATGCCCAAGCTTTCCCACCAAAGACCAGAAAGCATCCACTGTGGCCCAAGTACTTGTAGAAAACTTTTTGTTCACTATGGGGCTCCACAAAGAATCCATTCTGATCAAGGGAGAGACTTTGAGAGTCGTCTGATCAAAGAGATGCTTTCTCTGTGGGAGTCGAAAGTCCAGAACCACTCCTTCACTACTTCAGGGGACCCACAGCCTCGAACGCTTTCAACCGTGACTTCTGTTAGATATGTTAGCACCCTTGCACCAAAGGACGTTTAGATGGAGCCAACAAATTAGCACCCTGGTACATGCTTATAACTGCACCAAAAGTGATGCCACTGGATTCTCCCTCACCGCCTGATGTTTGAAGAGGCCTCGACTACCAGTAGATGTGTGTTTTGGGGTCTCTCCTGATGGGGTTCAAGCTGACAACTATTTACAGTATGTACAAAAGTTAAAGGCCCAGCTAACTCATGCGTTCAACTGGCTCTACTATGGCTGCCAAAAATGAAATCAATAACAAAGAAAGGTATGATAAAAGGTGAAAGCACAGAACTCCAGGAGGAGACTGGGTATTGCTAAGAAATATGGGACTGCATGGCAAGCACAAGATTGCTGACAGATGGCACCATCTCCCTCACATTGTAGTGGGCAAACTAGATGATCTGCCAGTGTACGAAAGTAAGGCCTGAGAATAATTCAAAAGATGTAAAACAATGCATAGAAATCATTTACTGCCATTTGACAAATCCTGATTGAGTCTGAGCCCCAGAAGATGCCCCTCTGACCAGTGACTAGAGCTGCTGCTAAGAAAAGATCAAGTAGTCTGCACCTACAGAAGCAAAGTTAAAGTGTCTCTCCACAAGTCCCAGTTGAGCATGACTGTCAGGTCCATATCAGAAGAAGTGAGAGTGACTTTGAATACTATCCTCTTACTAACTGAGTCAATTGTTTCGGGGCAATCCTAGTCAATACTGGAGACAAAGTGGGCCTTCTGGACTGTCTAAGCTCCCCAGCTTCATCCCTGGAGCCAATGCTCCCAGAAAGTGAAGTGCAAAGCATCAGATCAGATGAAATGGAATCATTGTGCATGGTTGAACTGTTTGAGCTTTCATGGGAGGAAATGATAGATTGGGGCAGACTGGTGATACCGAACAAGAAGAGTATTTTGAGTGCCCTGACAGTCCACTGCAGTGTCTGAAGCTCTCCATGCGAGGCATGTGTGGACTCCAGAAACTGCTAACTCCTGGAGCTAAAGTGCCCCAAGTTCTCAGCCTCTCTACCCCCATGGAGACTCCCTGACAAGTGAGAACAATGCTGAAAATGAGGCTCAGAGTGCAGAGACTGTAACAGCTCCCCTAGAAAGACTGGTCGAGCTGTAAAGCCTGTGGTGCACCTCAGTTATGATTCCTTGGCCGGCCAGTGGACCTGCCTCTCAATAAGTTGTCCATAAAGGAGTGTATGTGTCCCGAGCTCATTGCCCAAACTGAGCGTTAGTGCTAACTCCAAGTTACTTGTGCTGTCTTCTAAGCATGGTGCCCTTGCCCCGTCCAGCCCCAAGGTAACTGATAGGAAGGGTCCCCTCTTCAGGTTTCATGTACAGAGGCTATAACTTGAGTTATGGTACAATGTGTGTGTTATACTGTGTAAAGAGTGACGTACTGCAATGTTTCAGAAATGGTTCTTGGTAAATGATGTATTGACTGATGATTACATGTGTGAGCCTAATGCAAATGTATATGGTTGCAGTTGAAACTTATGGGGGTACTTGCTTGGCGGGACGTCAAGCTTTTCCCAGACCAGGAAGGGTGTAACCCCCTGCAAATGGGGGTTCCCAAAGACTTCCAGGAGCTTGTTGAATGCTCCAAGCCTGAATGGTGTTTGGTTTAAGCCATTTATCAGTGAGTGTTTTTAGAACCTCTGGTACTGTCTCTTTAAGAGCTGTCTGCTTGCAGACATAATTAGTTGTATGGGGACTGTGTGTTTCTTTGATTGAGTACCACTCAAGCTGCTGTAATTCACCCCATTTTTGCAGTCACTAGAGTGCAAAGGAACCTATCTGAAAAGATGTAACTGATTGCCAGAAATCATTTACAGTAATAATAAAATTACAGTTTGTCTAACCTGCTTTCTTTGCAGTCAGAACTGTCTGCCTAGTTCCCATTCTGGTTTTGAACTGCTGAACTGGACCAATCAGTGTGGGGTAAACTAGCTCTCTAAAATGATGCCTTGACGAATCAGAACTTGGGACTCATAATCTGAGCCAGCCACAAGAGGATTGTATGGGCAGTGACTCTGGGAGATGTAGTTTAGACTTGGTGCCTTTTGGACCAACAGCAGCAGTCTATTGTGAGTGACAGCCAATCCAGTCAAGAGCTGGGGGAACTCAAAGGAAGTGCCGGTTTTTGTCTGTTGGGAGTTTCAGTTTGAGATCTGAGTGAGAGGAAAGAAACCCTGTAGCCTTCAGTGCACAGTTTCAGTCAAAAACGTAGCAAGGCCCAGAGTTCCGGTCTCACAACTTGTGTAACTGCTTGTTAGGACTGAATCCTGTCCTGTGAAAAGAATCAAAGGATCTCTGAAGAGTAGAAACCAGGCTCACCCTGTAGAAGACTGAAGAAATTGTTGAATTACACTCGGGTCTGTCAGGAACTGAATCTGCTGTGTGTTCTCCTGGTTATTGTAGCAGTAATTGCGATTGGATACAGATGCAGCCTGCCTGGTATAGTGCTTTTTTTTTTTACCATATAAATGTGTGAGAGTCTTGGAGATCAAAAGTAGCCCTGCTGACATTGAAGGACCATATCTTCTTTGAGGTCGTGAGTACTAATTCGGGTCGCCCTGTTGAATTGCCACATTAAATCCAAATGGAATTACTGTACTGCTGACTGTTTAATTTTCCTTTTCTCTGTGTGAAGGGCCCCTACCAGCTGCCACGGTTTGGACTAGCTTTCACTAGGCTTGCACTAGGGACAGTAACTGATAGGGATAGGGCTGTGCATGTGAGCCATAGGTAGATTATTAGAGTGATAAGCTAATTAACCTGATTTCCTGTCCTTGTTATATCCCCTAAATAAATCAGAGCTGCTTGTTTCAGCAAAGTAAACTGCCTGAGGTATTTGTCTATGTTAAAAGTACTGTACTGGCGATGTTGCACTGTATTCTTGCTTTTCACAGGAGGTCCCACAGTGCCGAACCAGTCCTGGGGTAAGTGTATACTGTGAAGGTAATTCTGATATATTGTGTGGGCCACTAGTGGGAAGAAAGGGGGGTTGCAGTGTCCCAGAGGGCTGTGACCAAGTTAGTTTAACTATTGCAAACCCTGACCTCTGGGTGGAGGCACCCGCCATTGGATCCAGGCCCCTCAACCTGTTAGTGGCAAATCAGGCAGGGGTAGTAGCCCCTGGGATAGCGCCATCTAGGGGTTACACATAGATTTAATTTGGTGGCAACAGGCCAACCATTGTTCTTCACTGGGAGGGCAGTCCGATAACCAAAGTCTAGTAATGGATTTCTGTGCTGCAGCAATCAGAATGGAAAAAAGATACCTAGCTTTCGCACCCCTCAACCCGGGGGGCTCTCCCAGCACCAGGAACCCAGGGCTAGCGGGGATTGGCACTTGAAAAATACAGCTCATATGCTCTGTGACCTTGCCCCCAAAATTTCTGAGTTTGGGGCAGCTCCAGAAGACATGCTCGTGGGTCTCTTGTTGTCCGCAACCCCTCCAGCATTCTCCTGACCGGCTGCACCCAAAATGCTTAGTCACCACTGGGGTTCTGAAATACCTGGAGAGTACCTGCCACCGAAACTCCCGCCATGATACAGAGGCTGTCGTCCTCTGCACCATCGTCCCGATCTTGTCCCAGTTTAGGTGGCCCTCCCTCACTTTCATCTCTTTCTCCCAGAGCTTCTGAATTTTGTCTTTGCTAGTAGTGAAGTCTACCTTACAAGCCAGATAGATCTTAGAAATTAAGTGAGTCTTTTGTGTTACACCTGTTGAGAGCTCCCGAAAGAAATCTATCAGGGGCTGCACTGGATGTGGCCTCTCAGAGCTCACCCCCTTCTAGCTTGAAGGTAGTGCCTAACCTGTAAATAACCATAAAAGTATTTTGCCGGAACAGCAAAGTCCTGTTGGATTTGAGTGAAACTTTTTAGTGTTTCTCCTGTGTATAGCTGAGAGAAACAGTACAGTCCCCGGGCTTCCCACCGGGCAAACACCGGACTGTTCCTCCCGGGAGGAAAGTCCCACCTGTCTGTTATTTTCCTGTATCCTGACATAAGATATTGAATTTCCTTTTACCCATGTCTGTACCATGTTTTTGAGCCAGGGAGTCGGCAAGGCCTGAATCAACCTGGGGTCCCACTTATTAAACAGTATAGACCTGAGACTGTCTTTCTTCATGAGGTCCAATTCCATTCTGACCCAAATTTGCATCTCTTCTGAGGTGTCATAAGCAGCTAGGTATTGCAGTTGGGCTGTCTTGTAGTAGCCTTTAATATTGGGCACTCCCAGCCCTCTCTTCTCTTTGGCCAACTTAAGCATGGACCAGCTCAGTCTCGGCTTTTTCCCTGCCCAAATAAATTTACTTAAAAGTCTAATGATGTCACACCAAAATTTCTTCAGTGGACAGAGTGGTATTGAATCAAAGAGAAAGAGTAAACGTGGAAGAATGTTCATTCTTACCGATTCTACCCGACCAACCACTGACAGTGGCAGGGCTGCTCATCTGTTGCAACTCTTTCTGAGTTCTTCTAGGAGTTTCAAATGATTAATTTGGTAGAGTTTGCTTAAATCTGTGAGGATTTGAATTCCCAAGTATCTGAAACTGGTATTGGATCATTTCAGACTAGTTAAGGATTTCACAGCCTCAGGGATCTCTGCCCTGATAGAAATTATCTCAGATTTAGTTTAATTGATTTTGAAACCAGAAATATTTCCAAATTCCTTCAGCAGAGCCATGGCTCAAGGGAGCAAGGTGGCCAGGTTCTGCAGGTAAAGAAGGGTATCATCTGCATATAGGGAGATTCGGTTATCTACCAAGCCTACTTTAATCCCTGTTATTAAGAGGTGGGACCTGAAAGCTTCCTCGAAGTGTTCCATGCTAAGGGCAAAGAGGAGGGGTGAAAGGGGGCACCCCTGCCTAGTGCCCCTCTTGATTGGAAAGGACTGCGAAAGAATTCCATTCAACCTCACTTGGGCCATTGGATTGGAGTAGAGGGCAGAGACCCAGGCTTGGAATTTCAGCCCAAAATTACATTTTTGAAGTACGGCCCCCAGGTAGCCCCACTCCAGGCGGTCGAATGCCTTTTCAGCGTCCAATGTGATTACCATGGCTTGGTCCCTCCGTGTTGGTTTCTGTGTTATGGCCATAATGGTCAGCAATCTCCTGACGTTATCATGGAGATGTCTGCCAGGCATAAATCCTGCCTGATCGGAATGGACCAATTGAGTTACTACCCCCTGGATTCTGCTGGTCACCCTCCTGGCAAAGATCTTACCATCTAAATTAAGGAGGGAAATGGGACAGTAACTGCCACACAGGGTGGGATCTTTACTTGGCTTCGGAATGGCTGATATCAAAGCCTTCACCCAGGTATCCGGTGCCTCACACGGCTCATGTGCGACATTGCACACCTGCAGTAATGGGGCGCCAACTCTACCTGGAACCTCTGGAAAATTCTGCAATAAAAGCATCTGGTCCTGGCGCTTTATTGTGTTTAAGGGTTTTGATGACTGCCATTAGTTCAGTCTGGGTCAATGGGTGGTCCAGGACCTCCCCCATTTCTGAAGAGAGCCGTGGTAGCCTCAATCTGTCCAGAAAGGTTTTGATTTTCCCCATTTGGTCCGAGTGCGCCTCTGAAGTACATAGATCCTTATCAGTAAGTAGCTATTCTTTTTTAAATCAGGCCCGTCCATCTTCTCAGGCAATGGCATCCCTGTCACAGGGTTTTATTTAACTCTAAAAATTGATTAGCGTTTTGCTCATAAAAGTTCTAAAACATTGTGAAAATGCATAGCACTTGCCTCACTGTGTTTAACAAACATAACACTTCTAGAAATCCTATGTAAATGCTTTCTGTACAGTTAGTATTGTCCCCCCAAAAAATACTGCTAATCAATTATTTAAAACCCTGCTGTCATCTGGACATCTGTTTCCCGGGCTCTTATCTCCAAATTTTCGAGTCAAGTTTAAGCACAGCATTTTCCTCTACAACTAGGCCCATTGCAGTCCCTTGCACTCTCTTGACCATGCTGATAGCTGCAGTGGAAGTTTGTTTTAGATCTGTAACTTCTGTCTCTAGAGTTACCACATAATTGTTGTTAAAGGAATCAACCTTTTTGTCAAGGTCAGAGACAGTCTTTTGCACAGTCTGGTTACCTGTGGCCTCACCCTTCTCTCCTACTGGTGGTAGCTGCCTCATGGTTAGATGGTTCTGCCTGTGGTTTTGGTTTAAAAATTCTTTAGCCACTGCTTTCTTGGGCGTTTTACTCATCATTGCTGTTCTACCGATGCACTCGATCTCTGTCTCTAAAGTAAGAACAAGTTCGCTGTAGAAAAAGGGTATTTTTGTTCATTTGGTGCTGTAAATTGTGGAGCTCCTGTAAAGCATGTCTGGTTCTGTGCTGTGTTAGCCACTACCATCACCCTCAACCATGGTATATTGATGAGGAAACTTGAGGGACCTTTGACTGGGTATCTTGCCCTTGTCATAGTTTTTGGATTAAATTCCTGACAAGTCAGATAGCAAAATCTAATTGGGTTTTATTATCTTCCAAAAAGGTACAAGATGGTGTTCCTCTGGGGTCCAATTTGGGACAGTCACCATTTACCTTGTTCATTAACACCCTGTCCACCAACTGTGGCAATGCCAGTGTTTTGCTATATGCAGATGATGCTGTCATATACAGGTGCACTGAAAGCATCTATAACATTAACTGTAAGTTGAGTAAAACATTAATTTCAGGAATGATTTTCTGAAAATAACTTATTACTAAATCATTATAAAACCAAGGCTATGCTTCTTGGGACAAAGGTAAAAGTGAGCACAGTTAAAGATTTACTTGATAGTCAAGCTATAGATAGTAAGGGCTTTCAAAGAATTAATATCCTGTACAACTCCATATGCAGATTTTCTGCCTTTAACCACAGATTTTCATAAGCACCTTGGCTGGCCTTCTTTTGATTTACACATAATTTATTTTCCCTCATCAGTTTTAGTTGTTTCGTAAAAAGTCCTATAAAATTCTTATTCTTAATGCTAACCCCAGTATTGGTTCCCAGTATATTAGATCTGCTCACAGTTCATAAGATACACACTGACTCTTCCATTCCTTTCAGTGCCAACGTTCTTTTATATACATCATAAAACCATTCACATGCTGGAATAATTTACTTCTTTTTTTTTCATTTACTATGCTTTTTTTCCCTTCTGCCCAGTCCGGCCCACATCGGCCTGACCTCTGCCCCTAGCCCCGTCACCCATCCCCTGGGACTTACCTCCCTGGTTTTCCTCCCTGACTTGACCCCCATGGCGGGCCTTTGTGGGGGTTCACCCCTTTCCCCCATTGGTCCTGTGGCTTGGTGTCCGTGGAGTGCCACGAGGCAGCAGTGTGAGACTTGTGGAGCAAGGTGGGCAGCATACTGCACAGTCGGCTTTTCCATGTTCTGTCCCTGGGAGGAGTGGCATGCGTTGACATCAGTGGCAATCACACCAACATCTGCCCTGCCTTCCCTAATCAAGTGAGCTCTGGTGGTTGGATCCCTGGACTCCGCCAGAGGTCTGTTGAGCGCTGGCAGCTAACCCAACCTCCCCCCCGGAGGAGTTCTTAGGATGCTTAGTCCTCCTCCCCTGGCCAGCCCTCCCTGACTTTTGGGATCGTTCCAAACCTGGGTCACTGGCATTGCGAGCAGTACCTCTACTGCTGGGTCGGCGGTCTGACCCGGAATAATTTACTTCTTTGCTACACTTTGTTAGTTTAATACATTTAAAATGGTGTTAAAAAAATGCTGTCTGGATTTGTCAATGTGCAAATGTAATGCTACCTGATTACTGTGTACTCCGATGTACTGAATATTGTTTGTGTATCCTGATGTGCTGCATATTTATCCTGTATTGTTGCTTTTGTTTACATCCTTGGGCCCCCTTGAAAATGGTCATCATGCTTTTGGGTCCCACCCAGTTAACAAATTTTAAATAAATGAAATAAATAAGGTATTCAAAGTTTTGACCAAGTTCAAATACCTTGGCCAGTATCTGGATTCATACCTGTACTTGGCTGCCCACAGTGATTATGTCACTAAATTTATCAATCAGAAATGTTGTTTATTGTACAGAGCAGAAAAAAAATATCTAACAGAAGAAACTTGTTTAACAGTCACCCATAGTGCTTTACTTTCCTACGTTAGACTATGGTATTGCTGCCATGACCTCCCTTACGGAAAAGGAGCTGTCTCGGGTAAGGGTGTTATATAATAGAATCGAACAGTTTGCTGTCAGTGCCCATAAAAAGAGATCATCACTGTCATGTAAATGCTGACCTTGGTTGGCTACCCTTTGAAGCGAGGTTAACATATTCACTTTGGTGTTTGATTTTCAAGATTTCACGCACTGGCTCCCCATCTTGCTTAGCTGATCTTTGAATTTTCTAATGCCAGCAATGGAAATGATATCAGCATCTGATAATTTATATCATATCTCGTGTATAAGAGGCAATACTGACAAACACTACTAATTCAACCCCATTGCTCTGAAACTCTCTGCCACTTAACCTGAGGCTATGCCGAAGATATAATACTTTTAAAGTGGGTCATAAGAAAGCTCTGTGTGAACAACATACACTATTTGTAAATGTCTGTTTTGGCATGTGGGATATCTACTGTGTACTGCAATGCAGTCTTACAATGTCTTGTCTGTTTGTTATATTTTCTGTGTCACCTCTGGGAAAGGGTCTAGTTCCCAGTAGGCGCATCAGGTTATCAAAATGAAAGGTGTAAACCAATAGATGGTCTTTTAATCAAGTAATATACAGTTTAGTAATTTTGTCCTAAAGGCAAAGTAGAAGCCAAGGGACCTGATCACCTCTGATGCTGTTGTTGCAGTATCCTTGCATATCTACCTTCTTCATACCATGGCTATCAGTTTACTAGCTCTTTTTCTTTATAATAACATACTAATTGCCAGCAGATTAGGCCATACGGTCTATCGGGTCTGCTCGAACCTCAGATCCCCTGTTGTTATCTAACTTGTAATGTTATTTATTTGTTACCTCTTCTATTCAATGTTCTATCTGTATCCATCATCCATCACACTGCTTTCAGGTGTGTATATTTGCTAGTGTCGGGATAGGTCTTCCCAGTGTATCTGCTGAACACTTTCACTTGATCTTTGGGGCAAGTAATGCAAAGTCCTAGCTGATTTCTTTTCTCAAAACCTTGCTTGTACATGGTCTATAAGTAATGTGTGTTTCTGTGTGTTGGGGAGGGTCTGGGTATATGGCAGACATTTATAGCACATGAAGCCACTGGACCACCAGGGAAGGAAGGGGACAGTATCAAGAAACCAGAGATAACATGTGGCTGTTTTTTTTTTTAGTTGTTTAACTAGGAGTAGCACACTAAGCTGAAAGCTTTTTTACAAGAACGACCTGGGAGCACAGGGAAGTTATGTGACTTGCTCAAGGTCACACAGTATGCAAGTGGAAGCTGTGGGATTCAATCCCAGGTCTGGGATGCTGGATGTCACCAGATTTGCAGCTCAGAGCCTTAAACCACTACGCTATACTGCCTCCCATTTTTGGGGAGACAGTGAAGATGGGGTTGGGAAATTCCATTCATTGGAATATGGGATTTTGGAAGTCTAGTCCTGATTTTTGGTCTCGAGTAAATTGGGTAATACAGGTCTGTTATGAGCTTGTAGGGCCCAAATCCAGGACTTCCAGAATCCACTATTGAAATTAATGGTGCTGCCACAAAGGGTTGCTTATGGCCCCCTGTGCTTGTGCGAAACAGAAGGTTCACTGTTCTGCAGGTGACAAAGAATGTGTGGGGATGTTTGTGCAGATTAGGTTGAAAGGGCAACATAAATCTGAGAGCTTGGGTATCTTAGATTTGGCAGTTGACATAGAGTGCTCTATCCCCAGATAGGGACTACCACCCTTTTGAGTTGTCATAGAGCTTGGTAATGTGGGCCAAGGAACCCTATTAAAGAGGGTTCCAACCCTAGAGGTGCTGCAAGAGAAAGTCCCTATGGAGTAAAGGTATTGTAGGAGATTACAGTGTAGGATCCCCCCAGGAGATAAATGAGGTGCCTGGTGGTGGAGGGGAGGATGGCAGGGAAGGGAAAATGAGCTGGGAAGGCAAAATGAATGTCCAAAGAAGATGAAACATGCTGTTTAAATAGAGTTCCTGGGGGTATAGCAAGAGTCGCCTGCTGCCCCACCAAACCACAGGCTTGCTTAGCCTGTGAATTCCATGGTTGAGTGGGCTACAGAGTGAATGTAGGAATGTTTGTTCAAGTTAGGTTGGAAGGTCACATGGATTTGAGTGCTTATGCATCATGGGGCTGGCAGTATAGCCTAGAGGTCAGAGTAATAAGCTGTGATTGAGCTTGATACATCCAGCAGACATGGGTTTGAGTCCCACAACCTCCACTTGTATACTGTGTGACTCTGAGCAAGTAACTTAACCCCCCAGTGCTCCCAGGTTGCCCCCGAAAACAGGCACTTGTGCTTAGTGGGTCTTACCCAGTTACCAAAGACTGAAAAAAAAAGAATAGATTTACTTGTTCACACTCTGTCACAGACAAGGACTGCCTCCCTATTGAGGTACCACTGAGCTGAACCTTCTTGAGGAGGCATAGCCTCCTTGGAGTAAATGTACCTTTGGGAAGTATAATGTAGAAGTCTCTCCAAGGAGAGAGATGAGGACTCTTGATGTGGAGCAGAGGATGGCACAACTAGGAAAACAAGTGTCCAAAGATACCTAGAAACATCGAAACTGACAGCAGACAAGGACCGCAAGGCCCATCCGGACTGCCCATTTTCCCTACCTACAGCAAAAGCCACTGACCCTGTTGGTTGTCTGGCTTTACCCTGCTTTCCTATCGCTAGGGTTCCCCTATGCTTATCCCATGCCTTTTTGAAAGCCCCTACAGTTTTTGCCCCCCGCACCACTGCTGGGAGTCTGTGCCATGCATCCACCACCCTTTCCATAAAGAAAGACTTTCTAATGTTTCCCCATAGTCTACCCCCTTCCAATCTCATGTCATGCCCTCTTGTTCCTGGACAGCTCCTTTTCTGAAAGATGCTACCCTCCTGTACCTTGTTTATGCCCTTTAGATATTTGCAGATTTCTATCATTGCTCCCCTCTCTTTTCTCTCCTTCAGTGTATACATATTGAGATCCTCTAGTCTCTCCTCGTATGACTTTTTGCGCAGGCCCTCCACCATTTTTGTCACCACCCTCTGAATCGACTCCACCCTGTCTATGTCCTTACGCAAACGTGGCCTTCAGAACTGGATGCAGTACTCCAAATGAGATCTCACCAATGTTTTGTACAGTGGCAACATGATCTCCCTTCTTCTGCTGGTGATACCCCTCCCTGTGCACCCCAGCACCCCACTGGCTGTCCCTACAGCTTTGGCACATTGCTCGGCCGCCTTTAGGTCATCTGATATGATTATTCCCAACTCCTTTCCTGCTTGGTGACCATCAGTATCTCTCCCCCTATCGTGTAATCCTCCCCTGGGTTCCTGTGCCCCAAATGCATGATTTGGCATGTCTTCACATTGAATTTCAACTGCCACATTCTGGACCATTCTTCCAGCTTACCTAGGTCCCGTCTCATTCTTTCCACCACTCCTGGAATGTCTACCCTGTTGCAGGTCTTGGTGTCATCTGCAAAGAGGCAAACCCTCCCTTCCAGCCCCTCCACAATGTCACTTATGAAGACATTAAACAGGACTGACCCCAAACCTGATCCCTGTGGCACCCCGCTGGTCACCCTTATTTCCACAGAATGAGCACCATTTACCACCACCCTCTGTTTTCTGTACCTCAACCAATTTCAAACCCAGTTTACCACCTTGTGACCCACACAAAGGCTACCCAGTTTGTTTACAAGTCTGCTATGTGGAACAGTGTCAAATGCCTTGCTGAAATCAAGGTAGGCCACATCCACCACACCCTTGATCCACTTCCCCTGTCACCCAGTGAAAGAAATCAGTCAGATTTGTTTGACACGACCTTCCCGCCGTAAATCCATGCTGCCTCGGATCCTGTACACTGGTGGATTCAAGGCATTCTACAATCCTTTCTTTTGGCAGCGATTCCATGAACTTCCCCAGTACTGAGGTGAGACTGACTGGTCTATAATTACCAGGCTCCTACTACTTTTGTGAAGAGGGACTGCATCTGCCCTCCTCCAGTCCTCTGGAACTATTCCTGTTTCCAGCAATTTGCTGAACAAGGCTGCCAGCAGTGCCACCAGCACCTCCTGTAGTTCCTTTAATATTCTAGGATGTATCCTGTCCTGACCAGTTGATGAATTCACTGGGCTTCTCACAGGTGATTACCTCTGCGACCCATAGGCATGGTCATTCCTTGGACCTAGTCTTCCTTCTGGGTATGGAGACCTCTGATTTGGTGGTGGAGCCAGTCAGTTGGTCAGACCATCACACCATAAGGTTCAATTTCCAGGCCCCCCCCCCATATAGACCTACCCCTATGGAGATGGTCCGGTACCGCCCTTTAAGAGGTTTATCCCCCGATGGCCTACTGGCAGTGCTGGACCTATCGAGGCTGCCGAGGAATAGCGGTGACCCAGATACCTTAGTCCAGGGTTATAATGGTGCTGTGACTGGGGCTCTGGATTGCTTTGCTCCTGTCCGCGTTCGTCCCCTTACCTAGCGCCCTCGGTCCCCTTGGTTTGATGGGACCTTGAGATAGCTAAGGAAAGTGGGACGAAGGTTGGAGCGTCGCTGGCGAAAATCAGGTCTGGATGCCGACAGACTTAGATTGTTAGCCCATTATAAGGACTATCAATCGGCCATCTCTCATAAGAAGGCAGAGTTCCTGTCCAGGGAGATTGCTGTGGCACAAAATCAACCGGCTCAGCTATTTTGCACTGTGGACTGACTGTGCAATCCAGTCTGTCTGCAGTCTCAGAGAGCATTGTCGCAAGGGAAGTGCGACGAATTCGCTCTCTTTTTTGCCGATAAGGTTGCCGACATCTGGTCTGAAATTCGCACGGGATGCCCCAGTGGGGTGGATGGTGATTGGTGGGAGGTGGCAGCTCCTCAGTCTGCCTGGTCTGACTTTGGCCAGCTGGCGATCGGGTATGTCATGAAGATTATCCAGACTTTGCGGCCGACCTGCTCTAGTTTGGACCCCGGCCCAACGCGACTCCTTGTGGGGTGTATTGAGACCATCAGCCCTGTCCTAGCTGAGATAGTTTGGTGTTTGTTAGAATCTGGGGTGTTTCCGGACACCCTGAAGGAGGCGGTAGTGGTACCCCTTCTTAAGAAACAATCTCTCAACCCAGACTGTCTTGCTAACTACTGACCCATCTCTAGCCTTCCGTTTGTGGGTAAGGTTATTGAGAAGGTGGTCGCGCTGCAGCTGGAGGATCATTTGACCATCTATAACATCTACGATCCTCTACAGTCCAGTTTTCGGAAATGGCATAGTACCGAGACGGCCCTTGTTCGGGTTCTCAGTGATCTCCTAACAGCAAGAGATCGGAGGAGCTGTTCCATCTTGGTTCTTCTTGATCTCTCGGCGGCATTTGACACTGTGGACCATGGGGTGTTGGTCGGGTGCCTGCGGTCAATCTGTGGACTGTCTGGTACAGTCCTCAGATGTTTTCATTCTTTCCTCACTGGCAGGTTTCAGAGAGTTGTCTGTGGGGTTTACTCCTCTGACAAGGTCTCCCTGCCATGTGGGGTTCCGCAGGGCTCTGTACTGTCCCCCACGTTGTTTGCAGTGTATATGCTGCCATTGGGAGACATTGTAAGGTGGTATGGGCTGAGTTTTCACTGTTATGCAGATGATACTCAGCTCTACCTGTCCTTTGTGCCCAATCAAGGGGGAGCTGTCTCGAGTTTTAATGACTGCCTTTCCAAGATTGAGGATTGGATGAGTGCCAGCTGGTTGAAGTTGAATCCGGATAAGACTGAGGTTTTGGTGGTGGACCTAGGCCATCAGGTAGAAGGACCGTCGGAGGGGTGAGCCTCGGGGCTTTGGCTCGGTGGTCGCCAGCTGACGACCTCTGAATGGGTGCGAGATCTGGGTGTGATTCTTGATGACGGATTGACGCTTAAACATCAGGTGTCATCCGTTGTCAAGACTGCCTTTTACCATCTAAGGAATGTAGCCTGGATCAAGCACCTAGTTCCGCCTGATGACCTACCAGTTTTGGTCCACACCTTTGTAACCTCTTGCCTTGATTACTGTAATGCCCTGTACCTAGGGCTACCAGGGGTTGATATCCGCCGCTTGCAGCTGGTGCAGAATGCTGCAGCCAGGCTGTTGACTGGGCTACGTCGTAGCTGTCATGTCACGCCTGTGCTGCGCGATCTGCACTGGCTGCCTATTCAGTGGCGGATCACCTTTAAGGTTGGTTTACTGACCTATGAGGCCCTACACAGACAGAGACTGAGTTATCTGCAAGATCTTCTTCATTATCCCTATTGCCTCTCCCGGCCATTTCGCTCCACCGACGAGGGATTGCTAGAGATTCCCAGGGTTCGTTTAAAGTCATCTGAGGCCCGTGCATTTGAATTTGTGGCCCTATCCCTGTGGAATTCTCTACCTCATCTGATTTGACAGTGACTGATGGTGGAGAGCTTTAAATTTGCATTAAAAACTCATTTATTTACTTTGCCGTTTTCTGATTATATTTGATCTGCTGCAGATGTTTTTATATGTTCTGATATGTGTAGTGGTTTTTATGTATTTTATGGTTCTGTACTAGTGCTATGGTTTTGGAATAGCGCTATTTTATAAATAAATGATCGATTGATTGATTGACCCATTGCCTTGTCCACCTTCAGTTTTGTGAGTTCCATTAGGACTCTCTCTTCTGTGAATGGAGTGGTGTCCACTTCCTTTCCTGCGTTGTTTCTGTTGCCTATCTGTGGAGACTCCCCTTCCTCTTCTGTGAATACTGAACAAAAATATTTGGTCATTATTGATGCCTTTTCCAGGTCCCCTTCCACATACTCCCGATCTCCCCCTCAGCCGTACAATCCCACCCCTGGTTTTTCCTCCTTTCACTAATGTACCTGTAAAAAGTCTTGTCCCCTTTCTTTACTGCTTGGGCTATTCTTTCTTCTATTTGTGTCTTTGCTCCCCTGACTGCTCTTCCTGCGCCTCAGCTTATCCAGATACATCACCCTGTCCTCCTCCTCCTCCTGTGATTCCTTATACTTCCTGGATGCCACTTTTTTCTCTCCTACCTTTCTGGCCACTTCCTTTGAAAACCATAGTGGTTTTCTCCTTCTCTTGCCTTTGTTTACTTGTCTAATGCACAGGTTTGTCACCTCCTCTATGGCTTCCTTTAGATGGGCCTACTGTTCCTCGCCCCACTCCCCGTCATACCTTCCTATTAGGGCTTTCTTGAGGCATAACCCCATATTGACAAAATATGCCCTCCTGAAATCCAGGATCCTTGCCTTTGTGTGGGTTGACTCTGTCACTGTGTTCATATTGAACCACACAGTGTGATGATCACTGGCTCCCAAGTGTCCACCCGCACTGACATCTGTAATCCTGTCTCCGTTAGTGAGCACCAAGTCCAAAATAGCGCCCTTCCTCGTGGGCTCTAACACTGGCTGCCTGAGACCTGCCCCTTGTACAGTCTAGGATGTCACAGCTCCTTGCTGAGGCTGCAGCTGGGATGCGCCAATCCACATCAAGCTGATTGAAATCCCCAGCAGCAGTATCTCTCCGTTTGTTGCCATCATATGAATAGCCTCCATTAGGATCCTGTCCACCTCTTCACCCTGTGCTGGAGGTCTGTAGATCACTTTTGTTTGAATAGCTGCACCACTGCCCATCTCAAGGGTGACCCACAGTGCCTCCACACCCCCCCCCGCATTTTCTGCACCTTGTTCACGTTTATATCCCCTCTGACAAAAAGGGTAACCCCTCCTCCGTTTCTATCTTCCTTGTCCCTTCAAAACAGAGTATAACCTGGGATAGCTACATCCCAGTCATGGTTCCCATTGTACTGTCTCAGTAATAGCTACTATGTCCAGGTTGACCTCAGCCATCATGGCAACCAGGTCTGGGATTTTATTACCCATGCTGCGGTTATTCGTGTACATGGCCTTTCAGGTTCTGCCACTTCCCCGTTTGTCTTCCCTGTTTCTACCCCTTTGCCTCTTCCTTTTTTCTCTGCTGACATTAACTCCCTTGGTTTCCATTTCCGCCATTCTCCTTTCTATGAGTTTAGTTGCTTGTGGCGATAACATAACTGTATGGGCTTTCCTGCTGCTTACACTGTCATGTGGGGGTGGGTAGTCTGATTCTCCCTGATTTGTACCACAACCCCCTTCAGCTAAATTAAATGCTTGCCACTGAAGCATTTAAACTGTTCACTAAGGACAATGGTCCCCTCCCTGGACGGATGCAGGCCATCAGCCTTGTACAGGCCCATATCCCTGTATGTCCACCAGGCGATGGTGGAGAATTTCCTGAAGGAGTTTGCAGATTTCATTGTCGACGTGGCACTGGTGTCCCCCAGATGGTTAATTCTGGGGGACTTCAATGCCTGGGTGGACGATGAACTCTCACGATTTGGTCAAAATCTCCTCCAGCTCATGGCTATGCTGGGCCTTACACAGGTGGTTACCTCCGCTGCCCATACAGGGGGTCACTCATTGGATCTCGTGTTCCTCCTGGGAATGGAGATCACGGATTTGGGGGTGGAACCAGTAAGTTGGTCAGACCATCACACCATAAGGTTCAGTTTCGGGGCTCCCCCAATAGGCCTACCCCTACGGAGATGATCCAGTACCGCCCTTTAAGGGGAGTTACCCCAGAGGGTCTATTGGTGGTGCTGGATCTATCGGGTTTGTCGAGTAAATGCATGAGTCCAGGGGATCTGGTACTTGCCTATAATAAGGCAGTGGGGGATGCCCTGGACTCAGTTGCTCCTGTTCATGTTCGACCACTCACCCTTCGTCCAAGGACCCCCTGGTTTGATGGGTCCTTGAAGGAGCTGAGGAGAGTAGGTCGAAGGCTAGAGAGAGCCTGGCAGAAGTCCGGCCTGGAGGTTGGCAGACTTAGATTGATGGAACATTAAAAGGGCTATCAATCAGCAATCACCCGTAAGAAGGCAGAATTCCTGTCTGGGGAGACTGCTGCTGCACAGAATCGACCAGCTCAGCTCTTCCAGACTGTAGACAGATTGTGCAATCCAGTCTATCTCCAGTCTGGAAGAGATTTTTCACAGATGAAGTGTGATGAGCTTGCTCGATTCGTCGCAGATAAGGTTGCCAACATCAGGTTGGGTATTGGCCCGACTCTCCCTATGAGGGATTGTGGAGGTTGGCGGGAGGTGATGAGCACCCGTTCTGTCTGGACTGACTTTAACTGACTGGAATTCATGGACATTGTGAGGATTGTTCAGACTTTGCGACCAACCAGCTGTAGTTTGGATCAGGGTCCTATGCCCCTCTTGGTAGGTTGCGTAGATGTCATCTGCCCGCTCCTTGATGAAATTGTTTGGAACTCCTTGGAGAAGGGGGGGGGGTCTTTCCTGATTCCCTTAAGAAGGCGGTCATACAACTACTCCTAAAAAAATCATCCTTGGATCCAGACTGTCTAGCTAACCTACCCTTTGTGGGTAAGGATATTGAGAAGGTGGTTGCATTGCAGCTAGATGACCACCTTGTAATCCACAATGTCTATGATGCTCTCCAGCCTGGGTTTAGGAAGAGACATAGCACTGAGACTACCCTTGTCCGGGTTTTAAATGACCTCCTAATTGTGAGAAATCGAAAGGCCTGTTCTGTCTTAGTCCTTCTTGACCTCTCGGTGGCATTTGACACTGTGGGCCATGGTGTGCTTTTGGAGTGCCTGCAGCTCCTCTCTGGAAGGATAGTTTCGATTGTTCCTTGTGGAGAGGTCTCAGAGGGTTGTCACTGGAATTTATTCCTCTGATGCCCCTCCCCTGTCTTGCAGGGTGCCACAGGGCTCCATATTGTCACCCATGTTGTTCACAGTGTATATGCTGCCATTAGGAGATATCATTAGGCGATATGGTTTGAGTTTTCACTGCTATGCAGATGATACTCAACTGTGTATGTCCTTTATGCCCGGACAGGATGATACAATCTCTGTGTTTAACAATTGTCTGGATGAGATCAAGAACTGGATGAGCACCAGCTGGCTGAGGTTGAATCTGGATAAGACCGAGGTGCTGGTTGTGGACCTGGGTTGTCCAGAGGTGGGTTTGGGGGCTGGACAGGCCTCAGGCTTATGGCTGGATGGCATCCAGCTCACTACCTCAGACCGGGTGTGTAACCTGGGCATTATTTTTAACAATGGTTTGACCCTGAAATCTCAGGTGTCTGCTGTTGTCAAATCCTCATTTTATCGTCTGAGGAATATCACCCAGATGAAACACCTGGTTCCCCCAGATGACCTTCCTACACTGGTCCACACCTTCGTGACCACCCACCTTGATTACTGTAATACCTATACCTAGGGATTCCAGGGATTGATATCTTTTACTTGCAGCTAGTGCAGAACGCGGCGGGCAGGCTTTTGACTGGTACATCTAGAACTAGTCATATTACACCTGTGCTGCACGAACTGCACTGACTGCCTGTACAGTGGCGGATCACCTTTAAGGTCAGTTTACTAACCTATAAAGCCCTACATGAACAGAGATCCTGGTATCTGCAAGATCTTCTGACTATCTACTGCCCCTTCCGCCTACTCCGATCCACTGACGAGGGATTGCTAGAGATTCCCAGCATTCGGTTAAAAACATCGGGTGCACATGTTTTTTTTTTTGCTGCCCCTACCCTGTGGAATTTTCTACCTCATTGGTTAAGGGAGTGCCTGACCATTTCAAGTTTTAAATCTGAGTTTAAAACCTACTTGTTTCGTTTAGCATTTCCTGATGGTTTTTAAAGTCTGTAGCCGTCTATGGATGTCATGATTTGTTTTAAAGTGATATGATTTTATGATTGGAAAGTGCCTTGGTTTTGGAAAGGCGCTCTGTAAATTACGTTTTACTTACTTACTTACATGTGGATCCCAGTCCCCATTGAAGCCAAATCCCCTCTCTCTGCACCAGCTTCTCAGCCAAGTGTTGAACTCCATGGTGCGGAAATTCCTATCCTCCACCTTGCAGTGGATGGGCAGCACCTCTGAGACTGTCACGGAGCATGCCAACTGCCCAAGGCTCCTCCCCAACTCTCTGAACTCCTCCTGTACCCTTTCTGTCTCTGCCTCATCCCTAGCTAGATTATTTATCCCTAGATGGACAATGACATCTAGCTCTCCCCTCCTTGTTACTGCCCTAGTGATCCTCTGGATCCGCTCTCCGTCCCTCTGAGCTGTGCATCCTGGTAGGCACTTCACTTTCCTCTCCTCCCCGCTGCCTGCTCCCAGCTCCACTCCCCAGACAATTGAGTCCCCCACCAGTAGTAGCTTCCTCTTCCTTTGGGGTTCTCTACCTCCCTCCCTTGTGGCTCCATTTTGGAGGACCGGCACATCCCCTCTGGTTGCAACCTCAGGTGTCCCTGTGGGACCTTGCCATTCCTTCAAAGCAACATAGGAGTTCTTAAGTTGGACCGGATGGGGGATGTGCCTCTGACCCACCTTTCTCACCCTCCCGGAGCCCTCCGTAGTCAAACCACTCCTCCTTCTAGGCAACCTTTGAGGTAGTGGGTGTGGTCCTGGCAGCCCCTGAGTGGAGGCAGAGGTTCTCTGAATCCTAGCCAGCACAGCCCGGAGACTGGTAACCTTGGCCCTCAGTGCAGAGAAGTGCCTACAGATGGGGCAGGACCGCAGCATTCAGAACGTCCTTCTGAAGATTGCTGTCCCACAGCCACTGCACTGCACCACTCTCTGCATCCTCCCCCTCTGCACTGTCTAACTCTCCCTTGCTTGTCCTTTGGCCACCTTCCTACTGCAACTGCAGAGTACCTTCCGATGCCCTGTTAACCGTTAAGAAGACAATCCTAGGTTTAGACCGCAAACATAAATTTTCTTTTTGTACCCCATTTGTAAGATATAATCCCCAAGTGTCCTGGTAGCTAATCTACAGTGCTATACAATTGTTCCAATTTGGTTGTACACATATAAATGTAGACAAGCATGGGGAGGGTGGGATTGAGGATGGTGGGTGGGATTTGCTCTGCCGGTTATCCTCAGAAACAATCAGCTACCTGCAGAAAGAAACAAAAAGAACACACCAGAACGAACAATAGCTTGACTGACTAATGTAAATGTTCAGCAGCTTCTCGCCCGAAGTTTGTGCTGCTGTCTCCTCGGTCCCTCAGCGTTTCTGCTCGCCAGTACCCTGCTACAGACGGTGGAAAAAAATGATAGTAAGTGATCCCAGATTCCTGTATCCTGCAAACTAAAGTCCCTCTCCTCTGATGTCCAGCTGCCTCCTTGGTATTTTGGCACCCTGTAACAGAAACAAACTAGCAGTTTAAAAATACTGCTGAAAGACAGCACTCTGGTCTCCCTCCTTTCTAGCTGGTGGATGCCAGAACATACACTTTAAACAGGACTCAGTGGGGTACTGACCAGGAGTCACCCACTGCTTCACCACACAACAGGCGTAGTCGGTCAATTCCATGGTTCAGCGAGCAACAAAGTGTATGTAGGAATTGTTACAAGGTGATCAGCTAAATTAGGCCAGGCCATCAGCACACATAATAAGCAGCCCCAGAAGAAATGATTCAGACGAGTCTGCTTAAGGTTAACTGTATTTATTGCAAACAGACAAGTGCCCACTTCAGAGGGCTAAATCCAATGTAAAGTGAGCTTCTACTGCAAAGCTGGACTACATAGTCCTAGTAAAGAACTTGGAGTGGCCAAAACGCACTTCTCACAACTCACCTTATTAGGTCCCTTTTCTACAGGTCTTTATTACTATGAAACAGTAGTCTATGCCTACATGTGGCATCAGCATTCACGCATGTGCCTATTTTTCTACACCTATTAACCCTTGCTGTGCCACTTTTTATACACATCCTAAATTCCAGTACATTATAAATCTACTGACAGCCTGAGAGTTAAGCCAGAGTAGTCTCGGAACCATAATTTTGTGATCAGACAGCTTCTGACAAGCTTCTTGGTCATGTCTACAAATAACAAAGAGCCTCCAGGTAGTTACTGCATGGTATGGAGAGATTGTATTGTCCTTGGATTGGCTGAAAGGTTGAGGAAAGTAAAAATGACTGAACAAACAAGGTGCTGTAAGCACAATGGTATCAGAGCCATGGCTATAAGTGATTTTGGTTGGGGCTGTGAACAATAAAAAGCTTCAATTATGTGGGATGTATAGCCCTGCTGTTTGGAAACATTGTACTTGTGCTGTTCGTAGGGTATGGAGCCCATGCTGGTTGGTGGAGTGGAGCCCATGTTATTTGAGGTGGCAAGCCCGTGCCATTCAAGGCATTGAGCCCATTCTGATTGAAGGCATTGATTTTATGCTGATCATGAGTATGTCCTTTTCAGTGGAATGGAGCGTGTGTTATTCAAGGGTGGCAAGGCCATGCTGATTGAAGGAATTGAGACCATGCAGTTCGAGGGCATTGAGACAATGCTGATTGAAGGCATTGAGCCTGTCCTGGTCAGTGGAATGGAGCACATGTTCTTTAAAGGTGTCAAGGCCATAATGATTGATGGAATTGAGACCGTGCTGTTCAGGGACGTTGAGCCCATGCTGATTGAAGGCATTGAGCCCATGCTGATCGAAGATATTGAGCCTATCCTGATCAGTGGAATGGAGCGCATGTTATTTAAGGGTGCCACGGCCATACTGACTGAAGGAATTGGGCTTATGCTGTTCAGGGGCATTGAGCCCATGCTGATTGAAGGCATTGAGCCCATGCCTTTCTGGTGGGCATTGAGCGCATGTTATTCAAGTGTGTTGAGCCTATGATTTTCAAAGGAATTTGGCTTGTGTTTTTCAGGGGCATTGAGATGATCATGGGGTGATGAGCCTATGCAGTTCGTGGTGGTATTGAGTCCAAGCTGCTCATGAGCCAATGAGGGCTCCATGTGATAATGGCTAAAAAATAAGGGCAATTGTAAAACTGGAAATTCCAAAAAGATGACTGCATAAATGGTGCCCTAAAATGTTGGCGACCATCATATATAGCAAATTTCCCTGATATCCACCACAAATCACTGCTACAGGAACACATACTAAACCTGGCACACACCCACTTCAGCAGCATCAGCCACATGATTGTGGCTCTTCTTTAGAGCCACCACATCGTCCCCGATGGTATGGACATGGGCGCAGCATCTGAAGTGATGACTCTCCATGCACCTCCAGTAAACCTTCAGCAGCACAACTTTATCCTTTCGGTAGACATATCTGGTATGGACCAACAGCAGCCACCCCTTCTGAGTAACCAGGTATGTGGTGGACATCATTACTAAACACACCTGTCAGCCTTTTATGTATGTGGGGGACTCTGCCCCATACCTCCCACAAGGAGCTATGCCCCCCAAATCCCCCATCTTTCAAGATACTACTCTGAGGTGCTCCTTGACACTGGGGTAGGCTAATCCACCGGATTCGCCATTCCAGTAGTGTCGCCATAGCTTGTAGGTTGCCGTTTCAGCTTTCACCATTATATTATCGCCACTTTTTGCTTCGTCATTTTGTCTTCACTGTATTCATGTGCTACCCCAATGAGACATGCATTTTGGGGGCATCGAACCTACTTTGTTTGTGAGGCATGAAGCCTGCACTCTATGTAGGGTGCTGATCCTGTACTGATTGGAGGGTGTTGAACTCATGCTGATTGGAGGGTGTTGCACTCATGCTATTCAGGTGCATTGAGCACATGGTGTTCATAGGGCATTGAGCTCGATGGATCGTGGAACCCAAGAGAAGATACAGAGCCTGGAAGTTGGTGATTGCCATACTTACAGAAGATACATGAGTTCTTTGTATGGCATGCTGTAAGGCATTGATCTATTGTGGAAAAGGTAGAGCTTTTCTATTGAGGGTATAGAACCCAGTATGAGAGGTGAAACCTTGTGGAGATGGTGAAGCCAGAGGGGGTGTAGCACTTTGTATTAGAGCCAGAGCCTCTTTTGAAAAGGTGGAGCCTGGTTGTTGGGGGAATAGAACCCAGCTGATCTTACTTCGAGAAAGGCTCTTGCAGCAGGCCACACCAGCAGGACTAAGCCACCAGGCACTAGGACCACACAGAAAAATTCTAGCTAGCAGTCTACCATGTGGGACCTCCCCCCACCAACATCAGTCAACTGACGTCAGCATAGCTTATATAGGAGGACAGTCCCCCACACCACCTTAGTTCTTTTCCCGCCATCAGCCCACACACATCGGACCTTAGCAGACACTGCAGCTACAGTCGACTGCCATTTCCCGCGCTTACTGCGCTTTTTTAATTTTTCTTTCTTCCAAGTGTAAAATATCAAATTTTCAGTGTTTATGTCTTCTTCACCAGCCTCGTCTTCCGACTGCTCCACAAAGTATGCCAGTGGCAAACAGATTCCTGAAAAGGATGGCCACTCTGCATTTCTGCTCTGCCTAGGCCCCAGCCATGACATTGAAGTCTACCAGAAATTCAACCAGGTCACTCGGGGACATTGTTTAAAAATCCTGGAGAGCCACCATTTAAAGCAGAAGTTGGTCACCATGGAAAAGGAAGTGCAGACCAGGAGCTCTTCAGCCTCACTGGCCCAGTCCTCCAGGGCGTCTTCTTTTTCCCACAAAGACAAATCCATGACGCATGAACACCGGGAACAGGTCTGGTCAGCTTCTTGGTCGAGGTCACCCCACAAATCGTTGACTGTGATGAGGCCTTCCTCCCGCAGGGGTCGGCTCCTCCTGCCCTGCCAGCCCTCTCTTCATCAGGGCTCCCAGTAACTCCAACGCTTGCCCTTATCTCCATCTCCGGTGGTGGCTCTTCAGGGCAGGGGACTTCGTCTCCTGCCCCCCAGCCCCTGACGCTCAGACCCTTATCTTCCTTGGGTTCTCAGCCAGGTGGCTTGGCCAATCTTAGTGTTTAGGGTGGTGGCTCTTTGTCCGTCACCCCCGCCCCAGTACTGCCTTTATCAGTTCTCATCTTGGAAGCTAATGCCAGTTCTGCTAGGCAGCGTCTGAACAGGCCATCACCGTTTCCTCCTCACCGGTGTCGCCTCTGCCTCCTTCTTAAGGATCTCCATCCCCGCAGGTGCTGGCTTCTCCTGTAGGCCGGCGCCTGTGGACCCTTCACCGGGCCATGTTAGGCTGATGCCAGTACTACCGCAACCCCAACCTTTGGGTTCGGCACCATAGGCACCACTGCTGCAGCCAATGCCCATTGGCCCATTACCGGATCGCTACCTGGCGCCGGGTGGGCCAATGCCCGGGTACCCTTCACTGGCTCCTCAGCTGACATTCCCTGACCTGCCATCTCTTCCATTCTTGCCAGTGTATAACATAGCACCCCAGGTGGATTACAATGTTCTCTTTTCAGCGTGGTGGTCTTTCATGCAAAAGTAGACCCCCGCTCATTAGGGTCCCCCTCCAGCTCTGCAAGACCCTCAGCCCTGGCATTCTTACTGGACTGGTCCCAGTGAACCCTGGACATCGGGGTCTTCTGGGGTATGACCTGCCATTGGATCACGTCCCCAAATAGACGATCACTGGCCTCTGATACCAGTCCTGGACAGCACTACTGCAGAGAATAACTCTGAATCTTCGGGGTCTTCCTTCTCTCAGGGTGAGTCTTCGGAGGGGGGAGGATCAGCCTAAGATGGAGCCCAGGTCCCCCACTTGATGACCCAACCTTCATGGATGTTATGTGTCACATCCAGTCTGTGATGGGCTGGGAGACTGAGGAACAGGACCCAGAGAGACGCTGCTTGGCTATCTACCTCAGGCAACAAGATGCCCTTCCTTTGGTGAAACCCCCTATGACTGACTCCTACGAGGATGTCACCAGGGCAGCCTGGGCTCACCCTTCTGCTACCCCGCCACTGCCTAAAAAGGTGGATCGCCTTACCATGCCCCAGACGGCAAGCCCCTTTTGGGTAGCGACCCTAAGGTGGACTCTGTGGTGATTACTGTGGTGGATGATTGTACTAAGAAGTCCAAACCCTCAGTACTCTTCTCCGACCAGGAATCCAGGCAGCTGGATCACATCAGCAAGCGTTTCTTTGCCTCTACTACTTTGGCTATTAGGGCCCTCAGCTATTTAGTCCACTTGGTCCAAAATCAAAATATTCTATGGGACCAAGCCAGGGATTTGGTCCAGACGATGTCTGAAGATGCCACTAAGACGCAGCTTGCCCATCTTTTGTAGTCGGGCTTGGACATCGGCAATCATGTCCTCCATGCGGTTTATGATGCTGTCAATGCCTCTGGGCATGGGGCAGCTGCTGGAATCTGCCTCTGGCACCATTTCTGTCTCCAGGTGCCTGGTTTTGCCTCAAACATGCAGGCTAGTATTTTGGACGCCCCCTTCCACGGGGTTGTCCATTTTGGGGTGATGTCCAGGACATCATTTCTACTCTACAGGAGTCTGGGTGGGCCCTCAAGTCAGTCCATTCACTCTGTCACACCCAGCCTAGAGCAAACCAACATCAGTCCTTTCGTCAGCCCTCTCGTAAACAAACTCAGGGCCAGCCTGCCAAGGGTCAGCAGAAGATCAAAGCCACAGCAGCCCCTGCTGCTGCTGCTGTCAGAGCTCCCATGGGCCCTCTCCGGCGCCTGCCCCCACCTTCTGACTCTTTACCTGATCCTTCCCCTGCGACCGAGGATCCAAGGGAGGTGGTTGGGGTCGATTCTCCCTCCACCTGAATGGGTGGAGGCAAGTGACCACAGACAATTGGGTGCTCCAGATCATGTCTCTCAGTCATACTCTGGAATTCCTAGAGTGGCCACCCAAAAATCCTCCTGTCCACTGTTTTTATCCTCCAGCACACCTGTCTCTGGTTTCAGAGAAAATTCAGGCTCGTCTTCAAAAAAGAGACATAGAATCTGCCCCTCAGACTCAATCAATCAATCATTCACTTTATTTTACCAGGCATAAACACCATTGAGCAAGCTCATTTTCAAAGTGGTCCTGGACATATAACAATACAATTCATACAATACAATAAGTACATGAGAAAAAGTTTATTTTTAAACAGGTAGATTTTTCATTACATCATTGGGAAATAATCCCTTTTTCAAGATGAACCTGTACCAAATTCAATCCAAGACTTAAATATAACATAAAACATACAGTGCATACTTTAAAACTTCTATATCTGTCCTAACAACATGGTACAGATATAGGAATGCAATAAATATTTTACAGGTTAAGCACAAATGGCCAACATCTGCTGACCTTCCAGGATTACAATAAAAATGCAGTTCAAAAATAGTAATATTATAGGAAGGGGAGGAGAGTCATCAGTCCTAGACTACCTCCTACTGTTGGCAGTAATCGGAAAAGGGAAGGCAAAGAAAAGGCAGGGTAAAGGGAAAGAAGGAGAGGGGATGAGGAGGGCCAGGATAGAAGAGAGTACGCTATAGGTGCTGGAAGTCACCTATGAGGAAGGGCCTTAGTAAATGTTCTAATTGCGGAACAAGTGAAAAGGGTAAGATGCTAGTAGATCATTTTTGTCTGAAGCAATTGCAAGTTTCCCCTCAAAGAAGTGGCAAGCATCTTTTTGAATGTGGATAGGCCTGGAAGTGAGGACAATTTTAGTGCGCTTTGCGTGGAGTTCAATAGAGATGGAACTGAAAAGTTGATTGAGGCCGAGCCATAGCTTGTATTTACTCTAGGAATCTGAAAGCAGAGTATAGAGAAACGTCTCAGTCCATAAGACCCCTTAGCATGCACGAATAAGCTAGAGATGTTTGTAGGAAGATTATTAGAGAGTGCTCTATGAAGCCTGAGAAGAGCATTTCTTTTCCTCCTAGTTGAGAGTGAAGGCCACCCTGATTCCTGGTATAGTAGGCAACGGTGGGTACGTAATGGTAGGTTGAGGATGAATCTCAGGGCCCGGTGGTACAGAGTGCCAAGTTTGCTGAGCATTGTTAGGGGACAATGAGTGTACATAAAGTCAGCATAATCCAGTATGGGTAAAAATGTAGATTGTACTAGCCTCTTTCTAGCATGTAAAGTGAGCAGATGTTTAATACGACTGAATAAGCCTAACTGCTGCCTTAATTTCTTTGGGATTTCATTCAGATTGCATAGGAAGTTCAGCTTATTGTCCAACCAGAATCCTAGGTATTTAAAGGTTTCGACTGTTTCAAGAGGTTCATCAAGAAGCATTAAAATCAGGGGAGTGTGTTAGTCCGAGGCCAGCTTTTGGTGAAAGGACCATGGCTTTTGTTTTTTTTGGCATTGAGGAGGAGTTTGTATTTAATGAGATTATGTTGGAGCTTAATGAAGTCTTGCTGTAAATTTTCATATGCCACATCCAAGGAGGAGTTTATGGTATATAGTACAGTATCATCTGCGAATAAATGAATACTAGCTGTACGTAGATGAGTGTCCAAGTTATTGATGTAAATTGCAAATAGGATTAGGCCTAATATGGAGCCTTGGGGAACACCTCATGGAAGGTTTTTTTGTGATGACAAGTCACCTGCAGCTTTGACTTGTTGTAACCTGTTGGTGAGGTAGTTGGAAAACATTTGATTGCAGGGCTGTCAAATCCGATGCTGCTTAGAGCTGTGAGCAGTATATTGTGGTCCACAGTATCGAAGGCTTTGTTAAGATCCAGGAAGAGGGCAAACACATGTTTCTTAGTATCCAGTGCAATTTGCCAATCTGTGGTTACTTTCTCAAGTGCTGATATCATGCTGTGTTTGGCTCTAAAGCCAGATTGTGCAGGGTTTAGTAAGTCATGCATATCCAAATGTTCTCTTATTTGGGCATTAACAATTTTTTCGAGTAGTTTTGACAATGCAGAGAGTATAGATATAGGCCGATAATTATTCAGATTGCATGGATCTCCTGACTTAAATAAAGGTAGGATATGGGCAGTTTTCCATGGCAGAGGAAGCTCTCCTTGCTTCAACGATAAGTTGAATAAGTGTGTAATGGGAATGGTCAAGTAGGAATAAGCAAGCTTGAGGAAGTATGATTCGATGTTGTCTGCACCTCCACTCTTTTTGGTATCCAGGGAAAGTAGTAAGTCCTTAACTTGCTTAAATGTGACTGTATGAAAGCTAAAACAGGAGGATGAGGTACATTAGGATTAGGAGTGTTATTAAGGTTGGCAGCAGGGTCACCCAGAAGGTTGATTTTATTAATAAGTGAGGTGTCAAAAGCTAGCCCTGCAGTGGCAAAGTGAACATTTAGCTGTTCAAGAATATCGGCTCTGTCTGTATAGGTGTACCCAGCGGCCAGCGGACATGATTCCGCAGGGTATCCTTCAACTTCTCTGAGGATGTTCCAGAATTTGGCTGAGTTGTTTTTGTTGGCTTCTAGTTCTGCTTGGAAATACCTAGTTTTTCAGACCTAATTAGCTTAGTGCAGGCATTTCTAGAGATGCAGAATGCTAACAATCTGCCTCCAGATGCAATTTCCTTGCTCTTTTCCTGGGAAGGGGGTTTTACTCTCACTTCTTTCTTGTCCCCAAAAAGACCAGGGCTGTTTGGGCCATCCTTGACCCGAGCCAGCTGAATCTGTACATCTAGTACAAGCACTTCAGGATGGTCACACTTAAGGGACTACTACCCCCATTACACCAAGGGGACTGGCTCTGTTCTCTGGACATGCAGGATGCGTACCTGCATGTCTGGGTCTTTCTTGCCCATCATCACTTCCTCTGCTTTCACTTTCAGGGAGCCCACTATCAGTTTTGGATGCTCCCTTTGGGTCTTTCTTCGGCCCCACGGATATTTACCAAATGCCTGTCACTGGTGGCTGCCACATTGAGGAGGCAATGGCTTCAATGTAGTCCCCTATCTGGACGACTGGCTGCTTGCAGCCCCTTATAGGGAGCATTTGGTTCAGACCCTAGAATCAACCTTCAGTCTTTTCCAGGTCTTGTGGATTGTGACAGAGCTGAATAGGACCCTGCCCCAGTTGTTATGAAGAGTTTGAATGCAGGGATCTGTTCTGTTCTTTCCCTTCCTGTCTCTTGTCTGTCTGGTTACTCAACCAGATTTACTTGTGAGACCTAGGACTTGATCACCCCAACAGTCTCACAATTCTTTGCCTCTCGCTATCTCTCTGCCTTCACTTGCTGTTTCTGTTTTTCCCTCCCTTGCATATCTGCTGGTATAAAAATATATGCAAATCATTATGTGGAAATGTAACTGATATTGGGATCCCTTTGTTTAGAAAGTATATAGTTCTACTGTTGAAATGATTGCAAAGCTATTTGGAACTCAAGGAGTTAACCTGAAATGCAATTTTTAAGCCTTTTGCAGAAGCTGTGGAAAAGGGGCCTCAGCTCTGGGACATTGTGTTCTTACAGCAACTGACTGATATTTACAAGAACATTTTAGAAAAAAAAGGATGCTTGTTAAGAAGGGGGGTTGTAAAGTCTTAGAGAGAGAGAGCTACAATGTTTTGGGACACAGAGAATTGAAGGAAAACTCAGATGAATCTTCTCTGTTTATTCAGTCTTTGTAAATAGTTATTCTGAACATTTTTTTTATGTTACTGCTAGTACTAATAAACAATTTTTGTGATTCTACAACTGCTCCTGATTTTTCCTATGCTTCCTGACCTGTGCCTCGATGACAGATGGTGTCAGCCTAAGTGGGATTACGCCATGCATACTCTAAGCCAGGAGTTTTGTGTGTGGGTACTGGACCTGGTACCATGGAAGCATAGAGAAAGGTATGGACTCTGCAGCAGCATGTCCAGGAGTGGTTACTGGGAAAATGGCAGCCAAACTAGCAGAGATTGATGTCCAAGCTGAGATTGTACAGCCAGCACAAGTTATAGAAAAAGAACAGGCAGTGACAGAACTTGAAAGCCTGATGGACTTTTTCAAGTGGAGGGCTATACAACAAAAAGAGACGGAGAAGCAGAGAGAGAGAAAAAGAGATTCAACTTTTAGAAGGACAGAGGAGAGAAGAGTTACAGCGATGGATGGATGCCTTGCAAGCTATCAAAGGCAGAGGATCTGGCACAGATCCAAATGAGCAACAAAACACAAGCAACTTAAAAGCCATTGAACTTACAAAGTTGTGTCCCTCAGATGATATTGAGGCATACCTGACAACTTTTGAAAGAGTTGCCACAGCCTGCTAATGGCCAAAGCAGCAATGGACAGTCGGACTGGTACCCTACCTGACAGGGAAAGCCCAACTTGCCTACAGCAGTATGGACACTGCACAGTCAAAAAACTATGACCTGGTGAAAAGCGAAATCCTGAAAAGGTATGACATCTCAGGAGAGACCTACAGGCAGAGATTTCAATCTCTGAAGTACAACTCAGTTGACAATCCTCGAGAAGCCTTCACCTGACTCAGAGAACTCCTGATAAAATGGCTCCAACCAGAGGACAAAACAGTCCCACAGATCATTGACACATCTGCAATGGAGCAATTCATCAACATCCTGCCTACAGATGTGCAGCTTTGGGTAAAGGAACACCAACCAGAAAGTGGGCAAAAGACTGTTTCTTTGGCTAAGGACTACCAAATGGCCAGACAAATGCCACAGCAGTGCGGTAACAGCAAAGCACCGATAAGACACTCTTTTTCCCATTTAAACTCCAAGTCTGATAAGAACTCTGGTGGGGGTAACAAATCTGCCCCCAAAGACTTTATTTGTTATGAACTCATCCACCACCCCTAACAATATGTCACTAAATGGTGTCCACTGCAGCAATCCCTGCACTATTGCCAATTTTTTCAATGAAAAATTCTCTGATCTAACTAATTACACATCCTCCTTCTCCATCAGCCCAACCTCAGTCGTGCCGACTAATGTATATGGGCCTAAATTTTTCTTTAAGTCAGTCTCTAGGCATGAGGTACTACGACTGCTTAACAACACTTCTAAGCATGTGGCAGCTAGCTCCGATAACCTAGAACCCAAGCTCCTAAAACTTGCTGCTTCGTACATTGCTGCTCCCCTAGCCAAGATCTTTACTGTCTTTTTGTGCCAGTCACGTCCCTGATATCTGGAAGATGGCTCAGATTACCCGTCTTTAAAAAAGGTGACCCCAAAGAACCCTCAAATTACAGACCCATAGCCATCCTGTCTGTGCTCAGCAAAATCCTAGAAAAACTTGTAGCCACTCAAACAATCGACTTTCTCCAGAAATACAATCTTCTATCCTCTGCCCAGCATGGTTTCTGAAAGGGTCACAGCACCACTCTGCTCTCCTCAAATTCACATCCGATGCACTGATGGCCATGGACTCTGCTGCTCTCACTGGGGCAATATGTATTGATATGACTAAAGCGTTTGACCTGGTTGACCACTCCCTCCTAACCAACTCACTTTGCTCACTTGGCTGTTCACCCAGTGTTGTAAATTGGTATAGTAATTACCTATCTGACAGAACACAAATTGTAAAATATAACTCCTCCCTCTCTGACAAGGCCACCACTAACATTGGAGTACCTCAGGGGTCCATACTGGGCCCACTGCTTTTCACTATTTTCGTAAACAGCATCACCTCGACCCACTCGAGAACTAACTCTCTGTTGTACGTGGACGACATCGTTCTGTATAGTAGTGCAAAAGTATTGAGGACATAAATCAGCGTCTCTCCCATGACTTTCAACTAATCCAGCAGTGGCTGAGTAGTCACAAACTGTCCTAAATGAGTCTAAGACCCAAGCCATGCTTTTTGGATCAAACTTAAAACTCAATCACTCCCAACACGTTTAATGTCTCCACCTTAAGTGGCGCATCCATTGGGGTGGTGAACTCCTTTAAATATCTGGGAGTTACATTGGACCCAGTACTAAATTTTGATCTACATTTTCAACGGATGTGCAAGTCAGTAAACGTGAAACTTGGTATTGCCTATCGAACCAGTTATGCCCTCAGCCTCTCGGCAAGACTTGCCGTAACCTAGGGGATACTCCTTCCCTCACTTACCTATGGGGTTGCTACCTACAATCTGCAAGTAAATCAAGTCTTCGCAAGTGGGATGTCACCTACAACAATATCTGCCACTATGCATCCTCCTCCCATCGAATGAAACACCACTGCCTCCTTTACTCTGACCTTGGATGGCTTCCCCCCTCATGCAGCCAGGTCCTATGTCTTCAGCTCCATCATAGACTACATTAACAGATCCCAAATACCTAAGTCCCTAGCAGGACTCTTTCAAAATCAAGCATCCTGCTATGACCTTTGTTCATCTGACAATGCCTTGGTCTGCATCCCTAGACATACTACCTCTAAAGGCTCAAGCTATTTTGCCTGTCATGCCCCCCAATACTGGAACTCCCTCCCAATAACTATTTGACAGGCCTCTACCCACGCCTCCTTCAAGAAATTATTGCGAGCCCATCTTGTCTCCTCCAGTCAGTGCTCCTGTTTCAAACTACCTTAGTCCCTTACCTAACCCTGCACTCCATGGCCATTTTTCAGTCCTGCCCTTTCCCAATCGGCTCAGCACTTGCAACTTGATTGTTTACAATGGCTACCTGCTGCCTTATACTTTCTACCTTCTGTATTCCATACTTCAGTTTCCACCATCCTACTTCTACCTACCCTATTTCCTACCCTTCTTTCAATTTCTTTCTTATATCTCCTTATAATTACTATAGAATTACTGCTCATAGTTGTTTTACCCTACTCTGATCAACATGTGCCCTAATTTCGATATGTATTTGTTTCTTTCATGTATACTTTTCTGACAATGTTTATCATATGATTTTCGGTGTTTCTTTGTTACTTGTCTGTATCAATTTTTCTTGTCAAAATGATCAACCTGTAAAGTAATAGTCACTGATGTTCCTGTTTCTGTACTCTAGTGGGGCGTGCCTGAAAATAGTCATTTTTATGGCTAGCGCACCTACCCGGTAATCAAAAACTAAATAAAATAAATAAATAATTGTAATAGGCCCTTCCATATTGCAAGAAACTGCTGTAGTAAGGAGAGTGCCACTGGAGCAGATTTGTCCTTAGCAAATTGGAGCAAGTACTTAACAGATGTGAAGGTGGGGGATAACACTGTAAAGGGACTCATAGATTCGGGAAGCAGACAGACCCTAGTGCATGTTGAGGTGCTGGGAAAACACTTTGCAAAAGGGCCAGGTATTGGTGTCACCTGCATCCACAGGGACACTCGATACTATCCCACCAGCCAAGTGTCTGACCATTAAGGGTGTGTTGCACCCAATGAAAGTGGGGTTAGTACCTAAGTTACCTGTACCTGTGATTATCGGAAATAACTATCCAGGATTTACTGAGTTAATCTCAGAGAAACTGAACTTTGCAGTTTCAGCAGCAGTGGTAACAAGAGCTCAGGCAAAGAAAATCTCAAACGGTGGGGACACTTTTCCTTTCGCTGATTTTGATTCGGACTTGTTAGAGCACAACTCCAAGTTCTGGAAATACAGGAAAGAAAGATGATGCCTGAAGAAACTGTGGCAACAAATGACTTATGGACATAAAGGGGTTAACATATGAAAATGGTAAAACTAAGCTGATAACTGATTGTGATTTTCTTTCAGAGCAAGCTAACAATGTTTTTCTCCAGGTTTATTTTAAGCAGCTGGGGGTGAAACCAAAACAGGGTGGACCAATGTTTAAAAAATATAATGGGTTACTGTACAGGGTTTGGGCTAAACCTCAGACACAGTAACAGACAGAACAATTGGTTATACCACAGAAGTATAGAACAGAGTTGTTACAGATAGCACATGATAGTCCCATGGCTGGACACTCGGGGAGAGATCGCACCCTTGCCAAATTGCTGTATAGATTTTACTGGCCTGGAATTCATGAAGATGTTGCTACCTGTTATAATTCCTGTGCTAAGTGTCAGAAAGTATCCCTAGTCACTAGAAAAGACAAGGTTCCCCTGGTGTCCCTACCTTTGATAGATGTGCCTTTTGAGACAATTGCAATGGATGTGGTTGGCCCTTTAGACAAAAGTAAAAAGGGTAATAGATTTATCCTGGTAGTATGCAACTGTGCTACTCGATACCCAGAAGCAATTCCAATGTGTACTGTCACAGCTTCAAAAGTGGCAGCAGAGCTTGCAAACATTTTCAGCAGAGTGGGCATACCTAAAAAAATTATTACTGATCAGGGTAGTAATTTTGGTGTTGCATTACTTAAGGAGCTGTACATGCTACTGGGTATCACTGCTATAAGAACCTCCCCCATCACCCTCAGACAGACAGTCTTGTTGAGCGTTTTAACCAAACCCTAAAACGTATGTTAAAAAGGTTTGTAAAAGGGGAAGGGAAAGATTGGGACCAATACTCGCCTTACCTACTTTTTGCTTACAGAAAATTGCCACAGGCATCAACAAGGTTTTCACAATTTGAAATGCTGTATGTAGGCAGCCAAGAGGGCCACTGGATGTGATAAAAGAAACGTGGGAAGATGACCCACTGAGAAACAATCTATAATGGCTTATATGTGTTCCCTAAGAAAGAAGTTAGCAAAATATGCTGAAATTGCCCATAGTAATCAAGAAGAGGCCCGAAACCAGCAAAAGGTATATTATGAGCATGGGGTAAAAGAAAAAGTTTTTGAGCGAGGTGAAAAGGTTTTGCTACTGTTACCCACAACAGAAAATAAACTGTTAATGAAGTGGCAAGGGCCTTATAGAGTGCTTAGATGTACTGACACCATTAACTACAATTTTGAGACCCCTGACAGGAAAAATCCTGCTAAGAGGCAAGGCAAGGCAAAATTTATTTAAAAGACGCCCAATCCCAGAGGCTCTGGGCACCGTACAAAATAAATAAAACAGCGTCAAAATAAAATAAAACATCACAAATTTTTAAACAAAATCAAGAATAAAATAAATAACTCAGCAAATAATATCAGGTTCTTACTACAGTTCATGATTTTATCCCATAAAAGCTTGGGAAAATAGGAGGGCCTTCAGGCGAGCCTTAAATATATCTATAATGGGAGCCCCCCTGACCTCAGCTGACAAAAAATTCCAGAGAACGGGAGCTGCGACACTGAAAGCTCTGTCGCCAGCATATTTTAGCTGCGTTCTAGGAATGGCCAGGAGGCCCCCACAAGAGGAACGGAGAGGGCGGGTAGATAGAGCAGGTACCAGAAGGTCCAACAGATGACCAGGGCCCTGCCCGTGTAGGGCCTTATAGGTGAGAAGACCCACCTTAAAGAGGATTCTCCACCTGACTGGCAGCCAGTGCAATTCACGCAATACTGGTGTTATGTGGCAAAATTTATGCTGCCCAGTAAGTAACCGGGCAGCTGCATTTTGCACCAGCTGCAGCCTGCGGAAAGATCCCCCTGTGACCCCAAGGTAGAGTGCATTGCAGTAGTCAAGCCTAGATGTGACTAAGGCATGTATCAAGGTAGGGAGGTCCAGAGGCGGAACAAGGGGCTTAATCCTAGCAATATTTCTGAGACAGAAAAAACAGGAACGAACCGTGGAGGATATTTGTGTCTCCATAGTTAAATTCCTGTCCAGAATCACGCCAAGATTTCGCACCCGAGAGGAGGCCTTCAGTGACACAGCTCCTAGAGCAAGTCCAGTTGCTGTGTCAGAGGCCATCCTATCACACACTCTGTTCGACACCACTACCAATACCTCCCGTCTTATCAGGGTTCAGTCGCAGCCAGCTGGAGGCCATCCAGTTGTTGATCTCCGCCAGGCAGATGTTTAGTACATCCACTGGGTTGGATGTTCCTGGGGCAAAGGACAGATATAGCTGGGTATCATCGGCGTAACAATGGAAACCCAAGCTATGCTTCCTAATGATCCCCCCCCCAGGGACAGCATAAACACTGCGAACAACATTGGGGCCAGTACCGATCCTTGAGGAACTCCACAAAAAAGGAGGCTGGATATAGATGAGGAATTCCCCATCACAACCCGTTGCCTGCTGTTGGTGAAAAAGGACTCAAACCAGCGGATAACAGTACTGGTGAGTCAGCAGAGTTCTCTAAGGCGGTCAAGCAACACACAATGGTCCACAGTGTCAAATGCTGAAGAGAGATCAAGGAGAACAAGAATTGTCTTATACCCCCGATCTCTCGCCCTGAGGAGGTCATTCTGCACCTGAACAAGCACAGTTTCTGTACTATGCCTAGCCCGAAATCCCGACTGGAAGGGTTCCTACAACTCATGAGTCACGAGGTGCTCTTCCAACTGAAGCGCCACCACCTTCTCCACCACCTTCACCAAAAAGGGAAGGTTGGATATAGGACGGTAATTTGCCCTGACCTCCGGGTCCAAAGATGGTTTCTTTAAGAGGGGTCTCACTAGTGCCTCCTTCAAGGCATCCAGAAAGACCCCTCTCGGATAAGGAGCACCGAACAATCAGGGCAAACACCGGGCCTACAGAGTCAACACATCTCATTAAGAAACATGTCGGTACCGGGTCCAGCTCACAAAAGGTGTGCTTCAGATTGACTGCCACCTCAATGACCTCACTAACCTTCACTGGTCTAAACTCCCCCCAACTAGGCGGAGTGCACTCAGAACACATAAGGCGACCACTGCCAGCTATGACATTGCTGGCTGAAGAAGCCACCTGCCGGATCGTGGACACTCTGTCCGAGAAGAACCGAGCAAACTCTTTACACTCTGTATTAGAAAAAACTTCCTGGGCTGCAGACAAGCAGGATGGAGTAGCCTGTCTACAGCTTGGAAAAACGTAGCTGGTTGGTTCTTCCTGGCGGCAATCTCCCTGGACAGGAATGCTGCCTTCTTATGGTTGATTGCCACTATAGTGCATACACAGGACCAGTTTGTCCGCCTCCAAGCCGGACCTCCTCCAGTAGCGCTCTAACCTCCGACCCATCCTGTTCATCACCCTGAGATCTCTTTCAAACCATGGAGATCTCAGGTGTGAAGTTCTGGGTTGTACATGGACAGGTGTGAGGGAGTTAATGGTGTCAGATAACACCCTATTATAGGTGCCAACCCCAGCACCAACACCTCGATGCATGCAGCACTCACACTAGATAATTTAGCTATACCATGCTAACCTCCTCAAGAAATGGGTTGAAAAAATGCCAAAAGCTACTTTGCTAGTTTTACCAGATACTGATAAAGAAGATGTTGATGTAGCTTATGATTAACTGGAACAAACTGTAACTGCTGATGCTGTAAAGGTGAATGCTTCCTTAAAGAGGACAGGAAATTAAATAAATAATTGAAACCAGTGCTTCGTGTTATGTATTTATTTGTAATTAAGACTAGCTGTTTCTGTCATAAGTGTCAATGAAAGTTGGATCTTTTCATTTTTTATTTTAGCATTTTGCAGTAAATACGAACATGGCGGTTACTGGTGCTGCCCGTTTCTCATTTCCTATTTCCACACTAGTACTGAGAGCAAGCCTTCTTAATGGTGACGTTGTCATTCATGTATTCCATGACAACAGCATGACTCGCATGCTGTATGTCACTCTACAGGGGTGAGTGTGTTTTGCGGTAATAACTTTCTTCAAACGCACCTTACACTTCTTATCAGCAGCAGGTATACTCGTGCAGCGCATCATCGTTATTTATTTTGATTTGTTTTTTCTCGTATGCTAGCATCTCTGATTTTCAGTCTTTTTTGTTTCTTTGTAGGTAAAGGATTGTCCGATTCACATTGTCCTGCTCTTTTCACTTGTGCTGCGATATGAACCACTATCGATCCACCATGTCCTACGTTACTGTTCAAATTAGAACGTTTGAAATACATTGCTCCTGTCCATAACATGTTGACTGTTGTGTAAATAACACGCTTCCCGATTGCACAGTAGCATTTGGATGGCAGGGCAGACACAGACAGTGGACAAAATGAAGTGTTGGCAGTATCCATGTGAGTCAATAAATGCGGATAAGTAATGCTACAAACACGGTACACTAAATCCACAGCAAACTGGGGATGTCGTCATGTTGCTCTTATCTGATCATTGTTGTAACAAAATGCACTGGTGAGCTGCAGAAGATAAGGTGATTCCATTTTTGGGGAATGGGCAGCATAGTGAGGCACAGTGAGAGTACATCTGTTGCACAGACTCTGTTATGTGTCCCACTTATAGGTGGAGGGCAGCTGCTTGCCAATGTCTTTTTTATTGTGACTTTCCGTTTGAGGAGATGGTGATCTACAAAGGTTCTAATCTTAAAACTACCTTGTAACAATGCTATTTCAAGGTTTACATGTGTACGGGTGGGGAGTGGGTGGGGGTGTGGTATATGGGCTATACAAGAAAAGTGCCAGACACTTAGACCAGGCAAATGTTTCAGCTGTATGGCATGAGTTCCTCATCACTCACAAGAGCTGTGTTTTTAACAGGAGTGTCTGTCCTTCGCCGATGTCTGAATTGTAGTATCACTGTGCACTACACTGTGGTTTCTGCAACTAACTGACTTGAAAGAACCAATGTGCCCTCCACTATTGCTGTTTTTCGGTGTCAAAGGATAGTTTCCATGCACAGACTTAACTAGCATACACACACGCATGAACGTATACACACACACACACACACTTTGAAATGAAACTCCCAGTGCTGTTGGTTTTAATTTTCAGAAAATATTTGGGCCACCCTGAAAATGCATTTACTCAGGTAGCTTTTTACTTTTACAGCATTCCCTGTTCATAAATTACCCCCTATTGTGAGCCCCTCCTACCAGCAACACCTTCTGAAGGGCATGATGCTAGTGTGTGTGGTTTTGCAAAGTTTGCGTTTCGTATGCCGTAATGCACTGATCCGGCTGAGGTTTGCGGCTCTGCATAGCTTGACAATATTTCTTAAGGGTGAACCCATTTTCTAAATGGGATTATGCTTCGGCCCGCTTTCAGCACTTGGCATCATACTGTAGAAACGCGGCATGGGTGAGTACGATGGTGTAGTAAACACAGTAATTATTGGTTCCTACTCACAGTTAGGCCTATCACACATGTATCTAGGCAACAAGTCGGCTGTGCAGCGATATTTGTATTTGGCACCTTACTTGCTGCTGTCAGGCTTTGCCTGCCGTCTACAGCCAGAACACCTACAGGCACAAAGGGTGGTTTTGTCAGCCTCCGCTCCTAAAACATTCAGTGAGACACCTGCAAAACTCTTGGTGAACTATACTGTTAGAATCTTTTCATCATCATCATCTCGAGTGCTGCAGCTAGGCAATCACAATGCATTTCTGCTCATTAGAGTTATAACCCCGTAGTAAGTTCACCTCCCCGCTACTGCTACTGGTCGAAAGGACGAACCGGGGCAACACAATAAAAGTGAAAAAGAACAACATATGCATTTACAAACTACAAAGTGCATTGCTCCCAGTGATTTATTATAACTTATAATAAATCACTGGGAATCTACTATCTAAAAAGCAACCAAAAAAAAACACAAAGGAAACTGAGTTAGCAAACCAGACTGTCACGACGCCACAATATTTCAGGATTTTTATTTTTATGAAGGTGCTCTCATATGCAGGCAAGGGAGTTTTCCTCGACACTACAGTCTATTTTTTTTGGGAAAAAACCCACATCCCAACATTGCAATTAGTTTCTAATGCCCCCATCCCCCAAAAAAGGCAGGAAAGAAACCCTTTTGTTATGGGTGTCGCATTATTTCTCTCTGGAATTGTGGTTCACAGCTTTTAGCATTATTTTCTAAATTTATTGTGACCCCGTTATGGCACTAGGCTTACCGTGACACAACATAGCAGGATTGGAAAGACTGCATTTTTAGGTCAGTGGATGAAAGGCAGTAGCCATGAGAAGCAGAGGAGAATCAGTACTTGAGAATACTGATCAGGGTCGATGGCAGATTTGCAGTTTTGTTTTTATTTTACCAGTTGGGTTTGAACTGGGAATGGACATTGAAACTGGAAATGTAATACAATTGAAAACATCTAGGATTTTAGGATATATCAGGGAGATGAAGGCTCGGTGAGATACTTGTAATACCAGAGAATGAAGGAACTGTATTCAGTACTGAAACACAGTATTACAATAACTGGTGCCCCAAAGAATACTGTTGATTATTTATTTATTTATTTTATGCCTGTTCCTTGGCTGGGGGATGAACCTATTGTTTCCCCCCATCCATCCTGCTATCTCCGCAGCCGCCTATCGCAACCAGGAGGTCAGAAAGATCCCTATGTCCCGGCCCCTCCCTAGCCACATCGCAGCAGGTACTTACCCCTCACGCCATGGAAGACCAGGGGGCAGGCACACCAGGGGAGCTGATGTACATGCGACCGATGCGGCGGCACCAGATCCAGCTGTCATCACGCATGGGGAACTGGCTTGATTTTTCCTGTGTGTTTCCTCCACCACGGCGTACTCGTGCAATGATGCCAAGGAGACTCTGTGCACGTGCCCGCACCCAGCAAGTCCGGCGTCAGCCTGCATTGACCACCACAGAGGACCTTGGCTTTGCACCAGCGCCCAGCCACCGCCAGGAGCCAGTACAACCGTGGTCGATCCTTCCCACCCACCCTCCTGGAGAAGGAGAGCAATCCTTAGGATGCTCGATCCTCCTCCTCCCCCCCAGCTGACCCCCAGCACCCGAGGTCACTCCCAACCTCGGGTCGCTGGCGTGGCACGAGGTGTGGCATCCAGCACCTCAACCCTCAGCGCCACGGGGCTGGCAATACTGTTGATTATTAAAAGACTGGCAGAGTATGATACGCATTAAAACAGTATAAAATTAGGGAACTAAAATGGTATAGGTGCAAATGAACTGGATAAAAAAATGGACAAACCTAAGGCTAACTTCGCACCCCCCTCCCCAACCCCGTGGACATGAAAGTCCACAAATGGACCAGACCACTTATTTTGCAAACGTTTTTCATTTCAGTTTGTTGAGTCAAATTGAAATATAATTTTAAGGCCAATGCATGTAACATAACCCTACTGCTCCCCCCCCCAAAAAAAATTGTTTGTGCAGACACTGATCACTGGGTCTGATAAGGGAGTTAGGACAACTCTCCCTTTTACTTCCTCCAGCACACAAAGGAATTTGCCATTCTCCACTTTATTTGTTTATGAGGAGTGTAAAAGGACTGGACCTGAATTTTCCAGAAAAAATAATTTCCACACCCTAACATGTTACTAGGCAGGAAGTACAGAAAGAAATGGGTAATTAGCGATCGCATTCACAAAACGTACTAGCAATCTAATATGACACATCTAGCAGCAGTGTAATGATTAGGTTTATGAATTATATTAAGAAATTTAACACAAAAATCGGGTCCAATGTGACCTAAATTTTGAAATCAAATCCATAAAAAAAAAAAAAATCTGCATAATCTGATACTGAAGACACTTCTAGACTGTGCGTTGTTAGTTCAGGGTACCAGTTTTGCAAAGATGGCAAAGAAAAGTGAGATAGATGGCATAAATTGCACAAAATTCTATATGCTCCACAGCTTCTCATCTCTCTTTGCCAAGGTGGGGGCACCAGATGCTCGGGCAGCACAATACTGCGTATGTAACAGAGTGGTAACAGGGATGTGATTCTGGTGACACCACACACAGCTCTACATCGGTCTTTACTGCACTCACGTACCGCTACTTGTGGATACTCGCCTACCTTTGCAATCTGTGCTTTGTGCCCTTAGCTGCTGGTTCACACTACTGTCACTCTCTCTCAGGACAGGTAGATTACATCTTCGGGTGCGGTGTGTGGGGGAGGGGGTCAGATGCTGACACAAAAATGTGGTATTTCAGTAAGTTTACTAATACTCTGTCTCCAGCTGTCACTTCGACCCTTCTACCGCTCCCCATCTTGCAGTCTCTCTCTCTCTACCACGGCGGGGGTACCTGATGCTCCACTAACACAATATTACTTATGTGACAGGGGAATGTCAGGGATGGAGACTAAGGGGAACAACCTAGGAATAGTGCAACAGAGTAATCACTTTTGGCGTGCCTAGGAGTTGGCAGAAAGCACTAAGTAACACAAGCATCCTGCACATTTTTTTCTTTATTTCACAACAACACATAATATAGTAAGCAGAAAATGAAACAGAGCCCCCCTTTATATATTTATTCTTTTAAGATCAGCACACTGAAAAAAAAGCGAACTCTTGTCCAGTTCTGCATTCCGTCAAATGAAACTGGGGATATGAGGACATAGCAACACAGTGTGCCTACAGATCAACAAAAGCGGCACTATCGGGCGCTGTGGAGCCAGAGCAAGATGGATGCCTCCTACTAGAGCTCCACCACTAGATCGGTATTAAATGTAAGAATTGCTGGTTTTGGTGTGACTAAGCTGCAAATTTACAACTATTAACCTGTGCTGAACATCCAGTGACCATTATGGGAAATCCTCGTAAAGATAAGACTCCTGGGGATGGAGCCAGAAATAAAACTCTAGCTGGCCCGCTGACCACGCGGTCTCAACAGGGTCTACCTTTAGACCAAGGAGAGACCTTACCAGAAGAAACACTTCAGACGATTGGGCTGAAACTGAATAAAATCATCTCATCAGTTTCTGGTTTATCTAATAAAATAGATGCTTTAACCAATAGAGTGGCAGAAGTGGAAGCAACGATAGATTCGGTCCAAACAACATCCAACGAGGCCTCCAAACAGGCCGATGCAGCGATGGGAGCCATGACCTCGATTATTAAAGAGAATACCCACCTGAAATCCCACCTGGAAACTCTTGAGAATCAGGCAAGGGCAGCAAATCTTCAACTTTTGGGTTTCCCGGAGGGCTGCGAAAGGGACCACCTTCTTCTTTTTATCTGGGACCGGATGGTACAGCAGCTTGGAGAGGAAGCTTCGGTGCAAGCACAGCATGTGCAGAAGGCATACAGGGTAACCCCACATGGCAGACAGAACATTCCAGAGGCGCCACAAGCTGTGGTGGCGATCACGGACGGTATCGGTTCCTGAGACTTCTTTCTTGCCCTTGCCAAATGCAAACGGGTGCTACTGCAAGATGGGGAACCAATTCGGATGTACCCGGACATAGGATACGCGACCCGGCAAAGAAGGAAAAGGTTCGATGGGGTGCGGGCTGTTCTAAGGGAGGCGGGGGTCTCTCACGGCCTTATCTTTCCGGCCAGGCTCTGTATTGAACACCACGGAAAGAGCTATCTTTTTACTGAGCCTATGGACGCCCTGAAATGGGCACAGAAGAATTCAATCCAGAAACCAAGAGTCAGAGACCGAGAGGCCTCATCGTTGGAGGAGGAAGAGGACCCATGAACATTCCTTGTACAGGCCGGTGAACTCTTTATTTGGTCTAACTTAAATGCGGGCAATGATTTGATTCAGGGCATATTGGGACTAGCGACTTTTACACATTGTATTTTTATATGCTCTGTCTGGGAATGATGCCCTGTAAGAAATAAATCGTAACAAAAAGTGGGGTTTAAATATTGATGGGTGTTCTAAAGTTGGGGAGCCTTAAAGTAAATAATTAATACTGTTCTCATTTTGCAACTTAAAAAAAAGCAAGGTAATTATTGCAGCTGGTGTTCTAAATGATAATAATGTTTTATGGGATTTTATCCCTTTGTTGTTCTTATATAAATATTGAGTTCTGATGGTGACATCTTTATGTTAATGTTAAAGCACACTGTGCCTTGAATTTTAAGTTTAAGCATGGTAGGCACTTCACCCTTTAGTGGTGAAAGAGAATGTGATAAAAAGTTATTCCTACTCTAACAAGATTAGATACCATGCAGCTCATGGGTTTATCAAATGCAGCATACTATGTTTATTTTAACTGTTAATAGATTAAAGATTCTCCCTCGTGATGTATCTTAAAGTACTGATGGTTTTATAGCGAGTTTACTGAGAGGTGTGGTGCCCTCATGGGGTATAAATTGTACTGCAGTGCTTGTGACTTAACTGTATGTTTGTTTATGGAAACAATAAACATAAAGTTAAAAAAAAAGTGCCACTTTCAGTACTTTTTCAATGACACATTGTCACTATCACATATACACAGTAAGGCTGTGCGCAAGAAGCTGAGTTTTTTTCCCCTGCATTTCAAGATTAGCCTGCAACCACATTGAACGCACAACTGAAGAAGTACTGTAATGCTTTGGCTTCACATCTGTTCACATGCTCTTGAGCTTGCTTAGAATGTTGGGTATCGTAACTGCTCTGGCAGTAGCAGGTATGAATAAAACTTGAAAATCTTGAATAAATGTCACAGATTATAAGGGAAAAAGTGTTAGTCTGCCATTCGTTATCTAAATCGACCTCAAAAAAGGACAAAAATGAATTCCTGTCCCCCTTTAATCTCAGACAAAAACTGCAGAAATTCGTAATGTGCTAAAGACATTTAACAGTACTTTTATCACAGTACCAGGCTGAGCAAAAGGGGTTGAACACCTAATAGTGCCAAGGAATGTGCTCGCCCTATTAGGCAAAAGACATACTGGTTACCAGAACGGTTAAGAGCTGACGTGGTCAAGGAAATACAAAAAATGAAAGAAATGGGTATCATAGAAGAATCAAGGAGTGCTTGATCGTCTCCATTGGTAATTGTAAACAAAAAAGAAGGGGGTGTTAGAATCTGCCTTGATTTTAGGAAACTTAACCAAGTGTCAGAATTTGACAGTTATCCTATGCCCAGAATAGATGATTTGGTGGACAGACTGGGGAGTGCAAAGTATATCAGTACCCTCAATCTCACTGAGGGTTACTGGCAAATCCCTTTAGCTAAAGAATCCAGAGACAAAACTGCATTTGCCACTCCTGTTGGATTCTGTCAGTTCACCACCATGCCATTTGGTTTACATGGTGCTCCTGCTACATTCCAGCGTTACATGGATGTAATTTTATCCACTCACACTGGTTATTGTGCTGCGCACCTGGATGATGTCATGGTGTACAGTCCAGACTGCAAAAGCCACCTGGAACACCTACAAGCAGTTATCCAAGCTATCAAAAATGTAGGTCTGACAATTAATCCTACCAAGTGTGCAGTGGGCAAGCAGGAAACAAGATATTTGGGCTGTGTTTTGGGAAATGAAGACGTCAAGCCAGGGGTTTCTAAGATAGAAGCTGTAGCTAACAGCCCTGTCCCTAAAACCAATAAATATGTCAGATAATTTTTAGGGCTGGCTGGTTATTATCAGAGATTTGTTCCCAAATTTGCTGAGTTAGGTATTCTTCTCACTGAACTCATGAAAAAACGGTACCCATATAATGTGAAATGGACCCCAGATTGTGAGGAGGCTTTTTAAGCCAGTAAGGCTGCATTATGTTCAGCCCCTGTTTTAACAAGCCCAGACTTTGAGAAACCATTTTTGTTACAAACAGATGCATCAGAGGTTGGCCTAGGTGCAGTCCTGAGCCAAAATATTGATGGGACAGAACATCCTATTCTGTACATAAATAAGAAGTTGTATGACAGAGAGAAAAGGTACTCCGCCATTGAAAAGGAATGTTTAGCAGCAACGTGGGCCATGGAGTCCCTTACGTTTTATTTGCTAGGAACTGACTTTGTACTTCTAACAGATCACAATCCTCTCTGTTGGCTTAACCAAATGAAAGACAAAAATTCCAGAATCACAAGGTGGTACCTGGCACTACAGCCATTTAAATTCAAGGTGATACACAAATCTGGTAAAGAGAATAGCAGTGCTGATTTTCTGATAAGCTATGGATCAGGAATTGAGGGTTCTGAAGGCTGAAAAACAACTGAATGAGTTTAAACTTTGCTGTTTGCTGTACTGTTATAGAAAAAAAAGGATACTGCACATGTGCTTAATTTCTGAAAGTTAGAAGCTAATGTTAGTAGAGAATTAATAAAAAGTTTTGGAAACCTGTTTGATAAAACAGGTTCCCTCTTAAGGAGGGGGGTGTATGTGACAGGGCTGAATAGGACCCTGTCCCAGTTGTTATGAAGAGTTTGAATGCAGGGATCTGTTCTATTCTACCCTTTCCTGTCTCTTGTCTGTCCAGTTGCGCAACCAGATTTTCCCGTGAGACCTAGGACTTGATCACCCCTGTCAGTCTCGCAATTCTTTGCCTCTCGCTATCGCTCTACCTTCACTTGCTGTTTCTGTTTTTTCCTCCCTTGCATATCTGCTGGTATAAAAATATATGCAAATCATTATGTGGAAATGTAACTGATATTGGGATCCCTTTGTTTAGAAAGTATATAGATATACTGTTGAAATGATTGCAGAACTATTTGGAACTCAGAGGTTAACCTGAAATGCAATTTTTAAGCCTTTTGCAGAAGCTGTGGAAAAGGGGCCTCAGTTCTAGGACATTGTGTTCTTGCAGCCACTGACTGATAGTTACAGGAACATTTTAGAAAATAACAGGTTGCTTGTTAAGAAGGGGAGTTGCAAAGACTTATGAGAGACAGCGAGAGAGCTACAATATTTTGAGATGCAGAGAATTGAAGGAAAACTCAGATGGATCTTCACTGTTTATTCGGCCTTTGTGAATAGTTATTCTGAACAATTTTTTTTATGTTACTGCTAGTACTAATAAACAATTTCTGCGAATTCTACAGTTGCTCTTCGTTTTTCCTATGCTTCCTGACCTGTGTCTTGACAACATGGATCACCAGAAATCTACCGAAGTCCTGCCTCTCTCCTTGCCAGTGCCTCCAGTGCATTGGGGCAGTCCTGGACACCAGTCAGGGCAAGGTCTTTCTGCTCGAGGACAGAGCGGAGTGACTGATGGTGCAGACCCAGCTGGTTTCCTCCAGTCAGCAGGTCCCAGCCAGGGTCTTCTTCCGTCTTCTGGGCCACATGGCAGTGGCAGTTACCACGGTTCCCTTGGCCCAGTTGCACATGCGGGTCCCTCAGCAGACCTTGAGGTTCCAGTGGAATCAACGTACCGACAACCTCGACCAGTTGGTCATGGTCTCAGACCTGGTCTGGAAGACTCTGTCATGGTGGCTGGACCCAGCCAACCTTCTTTGGGGAGTCTCTTTTCAGCTACTGACCCCCCTTCGATAGATTTGTCCAGCCTGGGCTGGGGTGCTCTTCTGGCTGAACATCAGACCCTTGGTACCTGGTCACCAGAGGAACAAGATTTCCACATCAAACATCCTGGAGAAGTGGATGATCCTTTATGCCCTGCAAGCCTTTCAGACTCATCTCCTCCCCAGTCTGCTGCTAGTGCAGATGGATAACATGTGTGTGGTGTACTGCATCAACAAGCGGGGGGGGGGTGCATTCTTACCCCGTGTCGGGAGGCGATGAGAGTCTGGTTCTGGGCCATCTAGCACCATCTGGAGCTCTCAGCAGTTCATGTTCCAGGCAAAACATGTTGGCTGACAGTCTCAGCCGCTCCAGGTCATGGGCTCATGATTGGGAACTTCTAACCCCAGTGGTCAAAGACTTCTTCGACAGGTGGGGCTGTCCCGAGTTGGACCTCTTTGCATCCCCACTCAATGCAAAACTGCCACTTTTTTGCTAGCTCGATCCTGGGCCTGGAGTTTTTTGGCAAGGCACATTGACCCTCTCTTGGAAGGGGAGGTTTCTGTACGCATTCCATTCCTTCCCGCTACTGTAGAGGGTTCTGCTGGAGCTCCAGTTGGAAGGAGCAGAGATGATTCTTATAGCTCCCCTTCTGGCCATATCAGATTTGGTTCCTCCTGCTGCAACAGCTAGCTGTGGAACCTCTGGTGCCCTTTCCCCGGTGCACAGGCTTGCTCCCCAAGGACCAGACCACCCTGGGCCATCCAGACCTCAAGACCCTGCATCTTCATGCATGGCTGCTGCGGACCTAGCTGCTGCCCACTTTGGGGTGTACTCTAGGGCCGCTGACATCCTGGTGGTGGCCAGAAAGCCCTCCACCAGGGCCACATATGCTATGAAATAGAAGCGCTTCTCCATTTGGGCCGCTGCTCGCCATTTGGATCCTTTTACCTGCCCGGTGAATCAGGTGTTTGGAGTACCTCCTGTCCCTTTTGGATTCAGGCCTGGGGTACTCCTCCTTTAAAGTGCACCTTTCCACCATCTCTGCATACCATGCACCTATCTAGGGCAACGCTGTGGCCCAGCTGGAGGTGTCCCGCACATTCCTGCGGGGCATCCTACATCTGAAACCTCCCATTTGGGACCCAGTCCCTCTATGGGACCTCAACTTCATGTTGGAGAAACTCATGCAAGATGCACTTTCTGTCATAGAAAGCTCTCTGTTTGGTTGCTGTTACTTCTGCTTGAAGGATTTCCGAGCTTCAGGCTCTGATGTGTAAGGAGCCTTTGTTTTTTCACAAAGACAGGGTGTCTTTATGCACTAATCCTAGGTTTTTACTTTAAATCAATCCATCCATTTTCCAATTTATTTTCCAACTGTTTAACCGGGAGTATTCCTGAGTATTTTCCTGAGTATTCCAATCAGGGGAGGCGTTGCTCCATATTTTGGATGTTCACAGAATGTTGCGATATTATATGAACCGCAACAAGAAAGAGGATGCTCTGGTTTCCAAACAGTGTTTGCCTAAGTGGTTAGCTACTGGTAATTGCATTGTTTATTACTACCGCAAGTACAATAAGCCCCTTCCTGGAGTGGTCAAAGGCCATTCTACCAGGTGTATGACTGCCTCTACAGCTTACTTCAGAAATGTGTCTGCTGCTGCTATCTGTGCAGCTGCCACCTGGAGTTCTGTCCATACTTTCACCAAGCATTATAATCTGGACTTCGCCTCTAGGCGTAGAGCCAACTTCAGTCTGGCAGTCCTTCAGGGACTTCTGTCATGAACTCTTGACTGCTGTCTGGTCCTCTTCTCGAGGTGGTGTTATCTGGTCCTTGGTTTTCACTAGGACTCAGTCTTACCGGTGTGGCCTGCTGCAAGAGCCTTTCTTGAAGTAAGATAGTACAGTTATGTAAGAAGTTACCATAGCAGTAGATCTTCGAGAGAAGCTCTTGCAGCAGGCCCTGCTTGCCCTCCCTCCTTCCTTCCCCCTGTTGTTCCATTTCTGTGTACCTTCCTCTGCTTGTCTTTTGGCTTTCAGGAAACCTCCTCAGTTCTCCTTCAGCTGCGCATATGGGGTCTGCGACAGGAGAACTGAGGAGGTGTGGGGGACCATCCTCCTATATAGGTTATGCTGATGTCAGCTGACTGACGTCGGCAGGGGTGGTCCCCCGTGGTAGACTGCTAGCTAGAAGTTTTCCGTGTGGATCAATCGCTTGGTGACTTAGTTCTGCCGGTGTGTCCTGCTGCAAGAGCTTCCCTCGAAGATCTACTGTTACAGTAAGTTCTTACGTAACTGTACTTTCAGGGGCATAGACCCAGTATGAGAGTAGAGCCTCTCTGTGTAGAAAGTGAAGCCCAATTGGCATAGTGTCCTGTATTAGAGGCAGAATGTCTATAGAGAAGGCAGTCTGGTTTTTGAGTTGTGTGGAACTCGGAATGAGAGACAAAACCTCTGTGGAGATGGCAAAGTCTGAAGGATGTAGCACAATCAATTAGAGGTAGAACTTCTGTGATGAAGGCAGAGCCTGGATTTTAAGGGTTGCAGTGCCCTGTATCATATGTGAACCTCTGTAGAGAAGGTGGATTCTGGTTGTTGAAGGGTGAAGAGCTCTGTAATACAGGTAGAACCTCTGTAGAGAAGGTGGCGCTAGTTGTCAAAGGATATGGAATCTGGTATTAAAGGCAGAAACTCTGGTCATTCTGCAAGAGTGGGCAGACAGATTTCTTGAATACACTGCTGTAGAGTCAGACTCAAGATATCTAGCATAAGTGGTCTCTGTAGCATTAAGAATGCTGGGAATACTAAAAGGGCCTGTTTTTTTTCACTTTGCTAGCCCTTTAGATATATTGTCTCGAGCTTAGTGCAGAGTACAAGACAGTAAGTTGTTGATAAATTTGTTTATTGGTAGGAAATGGACATGTAAGTACCCCCCACTTCCCTGTCTAGGGGTATTTGAAGATGGTAAAGTTCATGGGAAAGGGGGAGCGCTGTATAGCCAAGAGAACAGTTCAGAAATAATACAAGAAAACAGTACCTGATTCTCCATGGGAGGTATTGGTTATGGATTGGCTCCATCGGGGTGCCCACGGACCTTCAGGGCATTGAGATGGTACACAGGAGGGATGGAAAAATGATGACCATCACCTGCCTGGCCTTGCCAACTTCACCTGGAGGCCTTTGTAGGCCGTCATTACCAGGCAGGCCTCTTGACGTCTTCCTAGGTGGTACGCTGGTCCCTGCTTCTTGGAATGACACCCTGGAGCACACTGAAGACATGGCTATGGAGGCAACTTCGTTTAGCAGCAGCAAAATGGTTTCTTCCAACACAAAAGGCAAACAGCAAAGTTGCAGAAAACGGGAACTCATTTAATGGACAGTCAAACTGAACAGAAAACAGTCACTCCATGGAGCAGTAAAGCACAAACAATTTGCTCAGGACCGGGTGGTCACATTAAGCCAATTGGTGTTCTGGACTGAGGGATCCCAATGAACAGTTAAATAGTACTCTGGACCCCAGAGTCATATTTGCACAAGATATCCAAGCAGCCAGACAGTCCAAACACAGTCAGTAAACTCAAGGCCAAATAAGACCCCTACATCGCAGGCAGCATTAAATATCTGTCTCCTATCTTCACACTTGCTTTCCAAGAACTACAGCCCTCACAGGGGTACACAGCGCACTTACAGAGCCCTTCACCTTATACTCCTCCTGCACAGCTTTACTCTGGGTAACAGCCTCCTTTGAGCTAATGGGGTTTCCCTTCCTCCATGTGAGCGGTAAGCCACAAATGACTAGGGCAGGAGGACCCTTCAAATGCAATCCAGCACCCAATCACTAATGCCATGCCTGCTCCGAGCATATCAGGGTGTTCTCCCTGGTGACCCCGAAGATTTGTGGCAAATCTCTCATGCAGTGATCCCAGTCCAGAAGGTTCTCTTTTGTGGGGCTCAGTCAAATTGCCATGAGAAATCAAGACACTGCCTGCCACTCTGCCTCCTGCCCCAGCGACCAACCCACAAGTCTCCTCCTGCCTCCTACAGACACACCTCTAGGAGCTCTGCTGACTGCAGCAGCTACCTCATCCAGGTGACCCTGGTACCGGCTGCCACCTTGATCCCTGCACAATCTGGGCCTCCCCACCACCAGACTGCGCACCTGGATCCCATCGTCCATAGCAGGCCCAGCCATAAACCTTCGACCTTGCTAAGCTGCACTTATCCCAGGATTAAGCATTACCACCGGGATGCCCCTCGCCTCATGTCTCTGAATTCAGCAGCAGCATTATTTCCCCTCTTGCTCTCTTCAGGGATTCTATGCAATCCAGGCCAAAGCAAAGGGCTCCACTTAAAAGGTAGCCATACCATCTTTTCACTGACTGCAGTGCTACACTGGGGGTTCAAAACAATAAAGTACACGCGGCTGCATGGACGAACGGGTGGATGCCTTGCTCCGACCTCCTTGGCTCTCTCCCCCCTCAGGAATCTTACTTTCACTTCTCAGCACTTCCTTTTATAGCCTTGGGCTATATTTGGCACCTCAACTGTTGGTCCAGTTAGGGACTGATTCCCACTGCCTCACAGGTCTTGTAGTCCCAATTACAGTATTTAACACTGGTGCCCCGCGGTGCCAGCCAGCACCAAACTACTCTCACAAAGAGAGCACTGGCTCCTTTAAATTTTCACTCAGGCGGCCACGCATACGCATTGTACGTGGATCTGCTATCTTAGTTAAAATTAACTATTTACGAAATTGAGGGGGCTTGCCCTACCAGGACCTGAGACCACCAACTGCGCCCGGAGGCACAAAAGAACACCTCGCCCAGAAGCACAGGCACTTTTCGCCACTCAGCCCAACCTGCCAGAAGTAAAGACAGCGGGAGTGTGCGGCCGCATGCCACACTCTGGGGGTCGCAAAATATAACTCCTACCTAGCCAAACAAACAGCTCTGACCATGCGAGCATTGGGAGCCGCTGAACTCCATACATGTAAGCCGACTTTGGGGGGCTTACAGACAGTTAAGCAACGCTCATTTCAGTGGCTTCCTACTAAGAAAGGAATGAGATGTAGCACACCATGAGCAAAAAATCCAGTCCATGTTTCATCTAGAGCAGTAGTCCAGTCCTTATTTCTTGGTGATCTATAGCCAGAATTTCAAATTAGTCCTGATCTAGGATTTCTAGTAAAAGGAATATAACCCATCTGCAGCAGTTTGTAAAATCTAACAAGAGAAAAATAAATCCATGCCTTATCAGAACATGAAAATGTAAGCTTCTCTTGTAAGACAAGCAACCAGTATCTTCTGTGAGCATTTCCTGAGGTCTAGGATACGGGATTAAAAAATCCACAGTGTACAGAGCAAGCCTGCCTCAGCAGCAGCAGTTTAGGGGGTGAGCGCGCCTGTGTTGTTCCTGTGATACTGTTGCTCTAGAACTGCTTCTTTGTGTATGGTTTTCCTCTGACTCAACACCTTAGGGACTATCTTGGGCCTTTTTCAGCCGGTGGCTGGATTCCTGCTTTATGGAACTGTGTCCTTTATACGAACATTGAGCATTGGTTAACACCTCTTGGATCCCTTGTACAGTTATTGTGGATTTTATTGGGTGTGACATTAGTTCATAGGGTTGAGAGTTGGGGGGGGGATTATTAGTAGGAATTTATAAGGTGACTTTGGAGTGAGTGGGGGGTGGAGTGGTGTGCGTGTGTGTGAGTGGTGTATGTGATTGGGTTATTGAGGTGGTTTAGAGTTTAATTTATAATTAAGTAGTAGATTTTTAAGAAGTGTCAGTAATGGTTTTTTTAACTCAGATCCCTGGGCTCTGTTATTCCCCTTGCCTTTTAAAGGCCTTGTGCCCCTTCCATGACCCACCCCTCTTGGTCACAGTCCATCAGCAGTGTAGGGAGTTGGCTATTGCAAGATGGGGCAGAAGGGGGGCAGGTCTGAAAGGGTATGAGGTCGGAGAAAGAGGTTGATTTGGGTGGGGGGACCAGGAGACACCCTGGCATGAGAAGACAGATGAAACGGGGTCCCCTGTGCCTTGCCTCTCTAACCAGGGAGCCCTCCAGACCGATGAGGCAGGTGGCTGAGGGACCAGCCTCCACCTTTCGTCCTCTTCGGGCAGTGTTGTGCAATTCCAGGTTGATGGCAAACAAGACCGCCATAATGTCTGGGTTTGTGGCATCAGTCAACCTGGCATGTATCATGGAGACCTGGCTGGAGGATGCATCCGGCCCTGTATTGGAGGCATCTGTCCCAGTCGATTTCTCCATGGTTCACTGCCCAAGGAAGGAAGGCAGCAGAAGGGGATGGCCATTTGTTTTAGGTTGGAGCTGGGCCTGACAGTGCACCCAGTGGTGGACACCAGTTCTTTTGAGTGCATGGCGGTCCCGGAGTGGATTTTAGGGTTCTCCTAGTCTACCATTCTCCTGGTTGGGACAGATTCCTACAAGAGGTGATGGCTTTAGTCGCCGAGAGGGTTTTGGAATTGCAGAGATGGCTTGTTCTTGGCGATTTCAACACCTGTGTGAACAACAAGGCTTTGTCTGGTGCCAGGGACTTCGTTTCCAATATGGAGGACCTTGGCCTAACTCTTGAAACCACGGCTGGGAGCCACTGCTCCTGGCATGCACTCGACCTGCTCTTGCCATTAACACCCTCAAGATTGATCAGGTAACTTGGTCAGATAATTGCACCATCCGGTTCAGCTTCAGAGACTCCCCTAATGTTCCTTCCCCTGTGGAAATGGTACAGTTCCACCCTTTAAAAAGGCTACGGCCGGAGGGACTGCTGGCAGAGCTGGACATTTTATATGTGCTGGAGGCATGCGTGGAGGGTCCAGAGGAGGCCGTGGCAGCCTATAATAGGGCTGTCACAGTGGCCTTGGACTCTCCGGTGTCAGCCTGTGTACGCCCACTGGTTTTGCATCTTGGCTCGCCTTGGTTTGATGGTGAGCTAAGTGTGCTAAAAACCAGGGGGCGGAGGTTAGCAAGGCATTGGAGGAAGACCAGGACCCAGGTGGACAGGCTGGTTCTGCTGGCTCATAATGATGAGCTTTAGAATGCAATCACCCACAAAAAGGCAGCTTTTATGTCTAGGATGATTGCAGCTTGGAAGAATCGACCAGCTCAGCTCTTTTGGATTGTAGACAGGCTTTTACATCTGGCCTGTCTGGAACCCATTAGATCATTTTCAGCTCAAAAATGTGAGGAGTTTGCTCGGTTCTCCTCAGACAGTGTTCTCTGTTAGGGCTGGGATTTCTCCAGTCGGAATGTCATCATCCGACAGGGTTGGGCCTCGGGGTGGCAGGCGCGTTCAGTCTCCCTGGGGAGAGTTCCAACTAGTGACAATGGTGGAGGTCTGTGGTGTGCTCTCAGGGCTGAAACCAACTTTCTGTGACCTGGACCTAGGCCCAACGTGATTACTTGTTGATTGCGTTGGAATCCTGAGTCTGGTTTTCGCTGAGATTGTCAGCTGTTCCCTACCGACGGGGGTCTTCCCTGAGCCTCTTAAACATGCTCTGGTGAAGCTCCTTATTGAAAAAACTATCTTTGGACCCCGACATCTTGGTGAACTACTGGCCTATCTCAAACCTTCCCTTTTTAGGGAAGGTTCTTGAGAAGGTGGTCGCAGAGCAGCTTGAGAGTTGCCTCACAGACTTCCATATTTACAAGCCAATCCAGTCCAGGTTTAGGGCTATGCATAGCAGAGAGACTGCTTTAGTACGGGGTGTTGAATGACCTGCTCAGGGCAAGAGATAGAGGAGAGTGATCGATTCTCATTCTTCTCGATCTCTCATCAGCATTTGACACTGTGAATCATGGGGTGTTGTTGGACAGGCCGAGGGAATAGATTGGACTCCCTGGCAAGGTCATCAGCTGGTTTGAGGCCTTTCTCTGGGACAGGTCCCAGAGGGTGGTGTTGAGGAATTATTCCTCAAGCTCGCTGGCCCTGTCCTGTGGAGTGCCCCAAGGTTATGTCCTCTCCCCCATGTTATTCATAGTGTATATGCTGCCCCGGGGTGAGGTCATAAGATGGTATGGGCTGGGATTTCATTGCTATGCCAATGATACTCAGCCCTGCCTGTCTTTCACACCAGGAAGGACTGATGCAGTCGACGTGCTTGTCCGAGATCTGGACATGGACATTGTCGAACTGGTTGGGACTCAACCTGAGGAAGACTGAAGTATTGGTGGTTGAGCCGGGTTGAAGGGGGGGGAGTGGGGAGCCCGGGGGAAGATTTAGGGCTTTTTATTGGTCCAAATGAACTAGAGGCCTCCTCTAAGGTGAGGAATTTGGGCGTTGTTCTGGACAGTGAGCTGACACTTGATGCTCAGGTGTTGGCTGCTGTCCGGACCAGTTTTTACCATCTTCATAACATCGCCCGAATTAGATCCCTTATCCCCTCTGGTGATCTGGCCACTCTAGTACATCGTTTGTCACCTTAAAACGACTATGCGCGACTCTACCTTGGGGCCAGAGGGGTGCGATGCAGCACCTGATGCACTGCAGCGCTGCAGCCCTAGTTATTGACGGGCCTTTCAAGGTCCTGTCACATTACGCCGGTGTTGTGTGAACTGCACTGGCTGCTGGTGCGCTGGCACATCTCCTTTAAAATAGGTCTGCTGACCTATAAGGCCCTGCATGGGATGGGTCTGGATTACCTGAAGGAGCTTCTGCATTCCTGCACCCCGGGTCGCTCTCTCCGATCAGCGGGAGAAGCCCTCCTGGAGATCCCCCTTGATGCTGCAACACTAAGGAAAGCTGCCCACCCTCGCCTCGGGCTCCCGCCCGACAGGAGCTGCTTCTTGATGCCGCCACACTAAGGAAAGCTGCCCACCCTCGCCCCGGGCTCCCGCCCGACAGGAGCTGCTCCTTGACGCCGCCACACTAAGGAAAGCTGCCCACCCTCGCCCCGGGCTCCCGCCCAACAGGAGCTGCTTCTTGACGCCGCCACACTAAGGAAAGCTGCCTACCCTTGTCCCGGGCTCCCTCCCGACAGGAGCTGCTCCTTGATGCTGCCACACTAAGGAAAGCTGCCCACCCTCACCCCGGGCTCCTGCCCGACAGGAGCTGCTCCTTGACACCGCCACACTAAGGAAAGGTATGAGTAACTTGAGCCCCGTTTGAATCTGCTCTGTGATTTGAAATTGGCGCCAACTCAGTTTGCTGAAGCTACAAGGCGTTCTCCGAGCTCGGGCTGGTCTCTACTGCCTAGTGCGCTGAAACAGCTAGAGCAGGAAAATTATTTTTACTGCTTTCCCTAAGGAGATTTTTCTTCCTTTCTGTTCTCTTATCCGGTGCGCTGCTAGTCAGCTGGGCTAGGCTATCGGTGCTTTTGCTCCACGGCTGATCTCAGTGCACAGCTAAGCCCACAGGAGCAGGATCTCTCTCTCTCCTGCTAGCTGCCAGGACAGTAGCCCAAATTGAGTTTATTTGCAGCACTGTCTAATGTTGAATTTGGCTATCAGCACTGAATGTATTTAATATATACTTCGCAACTGCTGCATGTACTGTGTTATCTGCTGACTGCCTCCAATTGCTGTAAATTAATAGCCACTGTCTGCAGACTGTATAAATAGTGTTTCTCTGGCTGTATCTCTACTAATGCTGCTGAATCTGAATCAACTACTTTGCACTTCAAACGTGTGTAACTCTGCAGTGGTACAGAAACTGAACTGATTTATTTGTGCTTTCAAACTGTCTGGCGTTCTCTTGCCTCCTCCTATCCCTCTTACTAGAACTATCCCACTGAATACCTCTGCTCGTTTTCTCTCTCACCCCTGCTGCATCTCCCACCCCCATCTTGGCACCCCACCGTGTCATACAGCCGTTTTCGTTGTCCTCTCTATCCTAATCAGCCTATCCTCTGTGTCCTCAGGTGTCTTTTGTCTGCTGTCCCTTCCCTCCTGCTAGTTATACCTCTCTTCTCTTGTCCTTAGCTGCCCACCCTCACCCCGGGCTCCCACCCAACAGGAGCTGCTCCTTGACACCGCCACACTAAGGAAAGGTACGAGTAACTTGAGCCCCGTTTGAATCTGCTCTCTGATTTGAAATTGGTGCCAACTCGGTTTGCTGAAGCTACAAGGCGTTCTCCAAGCTCGGGCTGGTCTCTACTGCCTAATGCACTGAAACAGCTGGAGTAGGAAAATTATTTTTACTGCTTTCCCTAAGGAGATTTTCCTTCCTTTCTGTTCTCTTATCCAGTGCGCTGCTAGTCAGCTGGGCTAGGCTATCGGTGCTTTTGCTCCACGGCTGATCTCAGTGCACAGCTAAGCCCACAGGAGCAGGATCTCTCTCTCTCCTGCTAGCTGCTAGCCCCGATGCCTTCGGCGTCTCCCCACTCACCCCTCACGCACCCTATCTGGGCATTTACTTTTATAGTGTGCCGTTATACCAACCAGCCACTGGGGGGCACCCTAAACTAGTTTTCCTCTTTCTTTCTTTCACTTCACTGACTATTTCGATCGCATAGTTACAGAAATCTTTCTAGCTTAACACTGTTTTCTGATCTTTTATATCCAAAGCCTTTTGAGGTTGACGTTTCCTTTCTTCTTAATGGAACATAAACTGACTGGTTGTCTGGTCATCTTAGCACAGCTTTTCAAGATGGCTCGCAACATCCCCTAAAAACTAGGCGGACTTTTTGAAGGTCCATTTGTGGCAGTTACTTTTGCTGTCCACTACATCCCCAAAACCCACCATTCTAGCCTATCCAAATTCTGCTACTATTAATTTCTAAAGAATAGCTTGGATATCTATAATTGCATCCTCCTTTATCCTGGTTCTGATGTTACTTAGTACCCTCATAGTGCCTGATCCCAAAAATCACCTCCATAATAGTGACATGAATCTAAACGATTTCACTTACTCTAACATGCTAATCCTAACAGAAGAAGGTCTTGATGTGATCCCTACCCTCCTCCCTAAACTGCTCATCTATTGTGCTACAGCATCTGTTCCTAAATGGTGGCGTAACTATAGCAAAAATAGCCCTCAGTTTGCCCTGCATTAGTTAGGGTACATCATATTGTTGATTCTCTTGCTATCTGGTGACATTGAATTGAACCCTGGACCAATGCCGAAAACATTACCTTCAAATTGCGCTGGCCAAGAAAAAAATTATTTACACATGGTCCATCTAAGTGTTAGGAGTCTTCTCCGTAATCTTGCAGATCTTGAAGCATGGGTGGCACACCACCACCACCCTGATGTGCTCTGTCTATCTGAGACATGGCTAAAGCCCTTTATCCCAGATACCTACTGCATGCTTCCTAACTACAACCTTCTTAAATGTGATAGGCCACCTCCTAAGTGTGGTGGGGGTGTCTCAATCTATTACAAAAATACTCTAAACCTAACTATGTTAACAAATAAGAAAAACTCTTCATGTGAATTCATCCATGCCATACTCAGACTAGAAGCTAACAAACTCCACATAGTATGTGCCTATAATCCCCCTAATAGTGGACTAAATGGCCTCGTGGACTTGCTGGATCATACGATTGCACATGTGGGGAAGAATGAACTCATCATTCTCGGAGATTTAAACTTAAACTGGCTTAGCAAATCTCAAGAAAACCTACAATCCCTGGTGCAGAGCTGTAATTTACACCAAATAATTACTGAACCAACAAGAGTGTCTATTACCTCTGACTCTAGCACCCTCATTGATTGGGTCTTAACAAATCGCGGGGATAGAATTGTAGAAACAGGTACGCTGCCGGACAATATTAGTGATCATTCTCCTGTTTTCTGCAAATGGAGTCCATCTACAGCCTCCACGTCCCCCCAACACTGTATAAGTTTCAGAAACTATGCTAACTTAAACCAGACTGATTTCCTATATGATGTGTCTCATACTGACTGGTCCCCTGTATACCAATCAGTGAGTACAGGTGCCGCCCTCCATGCCTTCCTGAGTAGGTTTGTGCTCCTTCAAGATAAACATACTCCAGTCATTACTCAGTGCGTCCGTGGTAAACAAACCAGATGGCTACACAGAGACCTCCTTACAGCCCTCAAATATAGGGACAAATGCTGGAAGAAGTTTAAAATCTCTGGTCTCATAGCAGACTTCAGTAACTACAGCGAGCAAAGATCCAAGTGCAAAACACAAATAAGACATGCAAAAAGCCAATACTGTAAGGGCCTTCTGATGGCTGCAGCTGGTGACCCTGAGAAATGTTGGTCCCATATCAAAACTTTCCTCGGATCTAAACAAACTCTCCTAAACAATGATATGATACTGAAAGGTGTTCACTGTAATGACTCGGGCACAATTGCCAATGCATTTAATTCTCACTTCTCTGACCTCTCCAGTTATACCTCTGTGCTCTCTTCCGATAACCTTATGCCTTGATCCCCCACCCCGTCAGTCACTACAAAGATGCCTCCTTTCTACTTTAAAGTCATCTCTAAGAAGGCTGTCCTCAAATATCTTAAATCCATATCAGACAGTACCGCCATTGGTTCTGAATGCCTTGAACCTGAACTCTTAAAGCTTGCGGCTCTGTTCATTGCAGGTCCACTGTCCAGGATTCTCAATTTGTCCCTGTGTGAAGGCGTGGTGCCCAATATATGGAAACTGGCCAGTGTCACGCCGGTGTTTAAAAAAGGTGATAAAAAAGATACAGCCAACTAGAGAACAATAGCTATACTGTCAGTTCTAAAGTAAGTCCTGGAAAGGCTTGTCTCTGCTCAGATCTCAGAACACCTTACAAAGTATGACCTCCTCCACACTAACCAACATGGCTTCAGAAAAGGCCATAGCACTCAAACTGCTCTACTACAGCTGACAAATGATGTTCTCCAAGCCATGGATCAGGGTCAGCAAACTGGTGCAGTTTTCATAGATCTGATGAAAGCTTTCGATCTTGTAAACCACCGTCTTCTGCTTGCTAATCTAGAAACCATGGGTTTCTCGACTGGAGTCGTAACTTGGTTCCATAGCTACCTATCGAACAGAACTCAAGCTGTAAAATTCAATACGGCCGTATCTGAAACAGCAGCTATAAATGTTGGTGCACCACAGGGATCTATTCCTCGGACCCCTCCTGTTCTCGATTTTTATTAATAATATACTGTAACACAAAATATATCCTCCTGTTCATCGTTGCTATATGCCGATGACCTTGTCCTTTACATTAGCTCTGATAATGTCCATTCTATTAATCATAAGCTCTCTGTGGACCTATGAAATATTCACTCCTGGATAACCAAAAATAAGCTCTCAGTCTCAACGCTGGTAAGACCCAGGCCATGCTCTTTGGATCCTCTATCAAACTAAAACAGTGGCGTGAATATTTCCAGGTCTCTTGGGCGGATGGCTCCCCATTGGAGATGGTAACCTCCTTTAAATATCTGGGTGTCTTGCTCGATGAATCCCTCACTTATGATACCCATGTGACTGCCTCATGTAAGGCTGTAAATGCCAAACTGGGCTTAGCCTACAAAACAAGTCATATTCTCACCCGTTCTTCTAGGACAGCCATTGCAAGAGGAATCCTACTCCCGTCACTCTCTTACGGATCCATAATCTATACCAACAGTTCTCAAACTTTGTCATAGTGAGCCTCCTGTAAGCCATGGAAAAGATCTTGAGCCTCCCCCCAAAATACTGAAATATATTTGGGCCTCCCCATAGAAAAAATAGCCTACTTTTCACAGTACATCAGGAATAAATTGAAACCTCTTTGCATAGCTGGCGCTCATGTTATTAAGCTTCTTGTAACCTCCCCCCAACAGGACAACCTACTTGCTCCAATATTTTGACTCTCGAACCATTGTTAACCCTTACTGCCATACCTTCATGGGTCAGACTGCTTTTTCTGTTTCCCCTCTATCTGGAATAACTTCCTGCCGACCTCTGCCTCTCCCCCTCTCACCCTGCTCTTAAGCAACTTCTCAGGAAACATTTTGCTCCCTCCTGCTCTTATTCCTAGTACCTATATGGTTAACTTGTATTTGGACAGTTCTGCTGCCAGTCTAATTGATCAATTGTTCCTCGCATTGTTAGTTCGTTGTTCTTAATTTGTTTGCACACTCATTCATTTTGTATTGCTTGAATGTTTTGCAGTTACATTTTGAATTGTATTCTCTCACAACCCTTCCCTGGGTACACCTGAAATAAGCCATGGCTCAGTGTACACTACCTTTCCTGATCAGACTTGTGAATAAATACATAAATTCACCTACTGTTATCCTCTTTCAGTTTGCCTTGTCCCTTCACACAAAATCTATAAAGTTCAAAACTGAAATATAATACTTTTTCAAGACTTGCTTGAGCCTCCCCTGGAACGGTTGGGGCCTCCCAAGGGAGGCTGGCTTCACCATTTGAGAACCCCTGATCTATACCAATGCATCTAAAGCTACTCTTCATAGGTGGGACACAACTTACAACAGTATATGCCGTTATGCCTCTGCATCCCCTAGACTCAGACATCACTGCCTACTGTATTCAGACCTAAATTGGCCCTCCCCATTGCAAATTGGCTTCTCTCTGTGGGGAACCTTCTAGGCAGTATACTGCGATCCAGTATGCCAAATTATCTCGCGTCCTTGCTGACCCCCCAGCCCATCTCCTACGGTCTCCGATCTTCTGACCTTTCCTTGCTTAGTATCCCCAGATATAGAACTACCAAAGGGAAATCAGGTTTCTCGCTCGTAGGTCCTTTGTATTGGAATTCGCTGCCCCTAGACGTACGCCTGGCCCCTAATCATGCTACTTTTAAGAAATGGCACCACTCCCACACTGCCACATGTGATTGTTGCACCTGCTTCAACCCACCATAGATCTTAGCTCCCTTTGCCCCAATTGCCCACTGTTTTGCTCCCCTTCTGTGGTGTGTGCCAGCACCCTGCTTTTCAGCCTCCCCCCAGTAAATTCTCTCCTCCCCTCAGTCTTCCTGTTATTTCTATCCTCCCCTCTCTTTCCCATCCCTCTCCTTCGTGCCTCCTCTCTCTTAATAGGCTGTTTCTCAGCATTTACCTCTCTCCCTACCTCCTTCCAATTAGCTGTTTTTAGTTTCAGCTGGATGTAATTTTACCCTGTGGTATATCTTTTCTGCACTTTAAATGTTGTTAATACTGCTACTCATTATACAGTGGCACTTACCTTCTATTTGTATAATTACACCTCTACATGCCTTAGTACAAATATTGTCTTAAATGTGTCTCAACTCTGACTGTGATGTATTTGCATATTTCTTGACATTGTATTCTATGTACTTCCATCTCTCTGTGTTGTTGACCTCCCAGGTTGTGCCTGAAAATAGTCGCTCTTGTGTCTAGTGCACCTACCCCGTCATAAAAAAATAAATAAATAAAGGTTAAAATCATCTGGGGATAAGGCATTCGAAATGGCCACCCCGATCCTATGGAATTCTTTGCTGGGGTACTTCCATGAGGCACCCTCCGTGGAGATGGTTAAAAGGAATTTAAAATCTTTCCTCTTTCAATAGGCCTTTGGGGTCAGAGAAATATATGAGAAATATATTTAATGCGACAAGCAGTTTGGTGTTTGATTGAAAGTATTTTAATGAGTGTTATTTATTGTTATATTTTATTTATTTGCTTTCTATGTTTTTTGTATATATTCTTGCTGTTTGTTCATTTTGTAAGGGTGCCCTGAGCCTACGGGGGAGGGTATCTGAAAGAAATAAAATCTACTAGTACTATAACATTTGTTCCACATAGGTGTAAAAAGGCATGTAAGCATAGAGACAGGGGCTTCCTCCTTTCCTTCATGTTGCTAGATCAATGCTAAAACCAGCTCTGTAGGAATGTGCAGGATTGAATGGATCCAGAGGTTTCAGAAATGTATTAATTATATTAGATGTTAAAAGGCACAGGAAAGTGCTATGCTGCTGCAGTTATGCAGGGTCTAAATTGCTACGTGAAGAAACTAATTAAAGGGAAACTAGCATGAATTATAAAATGTATCAATATTGTTACCAATGAAAATCTGCTTTACATAAGCTGTTGGCTGAACCTGTAACACTTTTAGGGCCAGAATTATAACCCATTTAGTTGCCCCTCCCTTTATAGCTGCAGGCATCCATTTTCTGTATCACAGGCCCAGGAAATTACATCACATCTGGGGAAAACAGGGAAAATACAGTGCTGTCAGTAATTTACAATGAATAGTTTTTGATCCCCTCAACTCTGTGACATTTGCAGTAAATTGTGCTGATGGCATTTTCAGGCCTCAGCATCCTTGCCATCCTGCAAATGTATAAAGTCACTGTGTCATGGAGCCACAAGTATATTGCCTGTTGTAAAAAAAAGTTGTGTGCTGCCAGTGCCAACAGTTTTCAAGCTCCTTTGGGGTTCTGCTGATTTGTACAATGTTTTGTGACATTTCAGTTGAGTGAAATGTTTTGCACCTGTGTGGTTTGCAAAGAGTCCTGCTAGTACCACTCTAAACAATGTTTGCATCAGCGCTGTTTTACATTTCTTTGTACTGAAGCAGTTATGTATTATTTTTGTTTTACTAGCATCATTTTATGTAATAAGAGGCAGTGTGTTCTATTGGTTTGAACGCCAGATTTGCACCTGGGAGGTCACACATTCAAACCTTAGCAGAGCCAAATACTAACAGTGTGACCTTCAGCAAGTGACTTGACCTCCCTGTGCGCCATTCCACTCGGCTGTACAAATGGGTAGAAATAGGATCCCACTGGAACCGAGATGTTACATCTCAGTTAGGCTACCTTTGATAAATCAGTTATTGTTTTGTGCTAGTGTGTGATAGGAAAGGTATCTGGTATAAGTGATATTGGGAATACTCAATAGAGGACCCTTTAAGGGTTCAAAAATTAGAAGTATTTATTTGAACACTAGAAACAGGCTTTCTTTCATCAAAATAAAAAAAAAACAGGTTTATTTTCTTTATAGCTGCAGCTTTTTCACGCTGTCTTGCCTTTTCAACATGAAATATACCGCAGCTCCTCATCTCATTGAAGCATGACCATTTCTATGCCAACAAGTTCTAAACACTCTCAAGTACTTAATACTTCATAAATGTACAAATGTTCTGCTTTACTGTAGCACAGAAAAAATATTGCAAGCGGCACTTGCTGCAGCACTGCTTTATTTTAGCACAAAAAATGTATTGCAAGCAGCACCTGCTGCAGTACTGTGGTCCTATTGGTGAACTGGTCTCAGCTAGTCTTTAATTTACTGATTGCAGTTGGGAGGGTCAGGGAACTGAAATAGTCATGCTTCAACGAAATGAGCAGTTGCTGTATATTTCATGTTGGAAAGGCAAGATAGAGTGAAAAAGCTGCAGTTATAAAAAAAAAGTAAACTTTTTTTTTTGATAAAAGAAAGCCTATTTCTATATTTCAAATAAATACTTTTAATGTTTGAACCCTTAAAAGGGTCCTCGATTGAGTATTCCCAATATCACTTATACCAGATATCTTCCCTATCACACAGCAGCACAAAACAATAACTGATTTATCAAAGGTAGCCTAGTTGAGATGTAACATCTTGTTTCCAGTGGGATCCTATTTCTACCCATTTGTACAGCTGAGTGGAACGGTGCACAGGGAGGTCAAGTCACTTGCTGAAGGTCACACTGTTAGTATTTGGCTCTGCTAAGGGCTGAATCTGTGATCTCCCAGGTGCAAATCTGGTGTACAAACCAATGGACCACACTGCTTCTTATTACGCAAAATGATGCTAGCGAAACAAAAATTATACACAACTGCTTCGGTACAAAGAAATGTAAAACAGCACCGGTGCAAACATTGTTTAGAGTGGTACTAGCAGGACTCTTTGCAAACCACACAGGTGCAAAACATTTAATTCAACTGAAATGTCACTAAACATTGTACAAATCAACAGAACCCCAAAGGAGCTTGGAAACTGTTGGCACTGGCAGCATGTAACTTTTTTTTACAACAGGGCAATATACTTGTAGCTCCATGTCACTGTGGCTTTACAAATTTGTAGGATGGCAGGGATGCTGATGCCTGAAAATGCCATCAGCACAGTTTACCACAAATGTCACCGAGAGTTGAGGGAATCAAAAACTATTCATTGTAAATTACTGAAAGCACTGTATTTTCCCTCTATTTTCCCCTGATGTGATGTTATTCCTGTGCCTGAGATTTAGAAGATGGATGCCTGCAGCTATAAAGAGAGGGGACGACTAAATGGGTTACAATTCTGACCCTAAAAGTGTTACAGGTTCAGCTAATAGCTTATGTAAAGCAGATTTCCACGGCTCAGGGGTAATGTGAGGAAATTCTTTTTCACGGAGAGAGTGGTGAACGCATGGAACCACCTTCCTGGAGAGGTTGTGGGGTCTAAAACAGTGGAGGAATTCAAACATGCATGGGACAGACATAAGGTAATTATAGTGGGGGGTTGCAGGAAATAGGCTGTTGGTTAACTAGAATCTGCAGCTTATCCAGTAGGTAGGGAAATGGGCAGACTGGGTGGGCCAAGTGGTCCTTATCTGCCGTCAAAGTCTATGTTTCTATGTTTAAGGAAATGGAGAGACAATACCAGACAAAGAGCTGTGCCAGTAAAGGTGCAGATTAAATATACAGTACCCTACTCCCCCTCCAAAAAAATATTAAAGCAAAAAGAGAAACAGTCCAGAACCACAGCAGAGTACAGGGCAGCCACAGCATTACACCAGGGCGGAAAGGCAAATGAGCATCTATGGATGCTGGAGCATGATGTTAAAATAGAGTGGGGGTGGAGCCAGTCAACCGCTGCCTCACCAAACCACAGGCTTATCTTGTCAGTTATGCGTATTCAGAGTATGATATCCCCAACTGCATGCTTGGGGGAATGGAATACACCTCCTCATCCCATGCATGAGTGGGACCTTGAATTGCTCGAGTGGCCTTCAGCACATCTGAAGTGCTACTCAGGCTGTAGACCACCTGCTGAAAGTCATGAGCCAGGTTGCCAAGTGAACTGAGTTTACACTAAAATAACAGAGATATCAATAACGCAAATCACAGATATGCAGCTGTAGACTACAGGTATTCTAATACTCTAATTAGAAGCCAAACAGAACCTTCATTTAGTGTTTTTTTTGTGGCTAATGCTGTACCTAATGCTCTTCAGATCAGGAATACGCAACAGGTAGACAGGTGAAAACAAAAGATACCTTCCAGTGCGTGCTTTGTTCTTTGACTGGCATAAATGAGGCATTTGAATTGAGCTCTCTAACTTTTTTAAACCTGCATCACCAATATAGTTGATCTATGGTACTGACTGGTTGGCGGGGGAGGGGGGTGCCTCACAACAGAAGGAGGCAAGCATGTCCCCCCCCCATACTCTACTCCCTGCTCACTCAAATTTTCTAAGGAGTTAGAAACAGAATTGTACATGCTTCTCTTAGAGATGTTATCATACCTTTGTATAAGGTTTTTCCTCCCTGTCATTTCGCCCACGCTGAGGAGTAATTTCAGCACTGCACCTCTGCTCTCAGCTACCTACAGCAGTTAGTGCATACACTGGCATGTATGATATCTTAAGTGTTTTATGAATCCAAAGGGCAGACTATTAGTTTAGCATGCAGAGTTTTATTTAACTCTAAAAATGGATTAGCGTTTTGCTCATAAAAGTGCTACATCTTTGTGAAAATGCATAGCTCTTGCCTCACTTTGTTTAACAAACACAGCACTTCTAGAAAATCTATACAAATACTTTCTGTACAGTTAGTATCATCCCAAGGAAAAAAAAAACTGCTAATCAATTATTTAAAACCCTGGCATGTTTGAAGAGCATAGCTGTTTGCATACATATAAATTCAAAGGAACACACTCAACCATCAGTCCCTGTAAAATTCTAGCACCATGTGAAACATGGCTTTTTTCAACACTGCAGGTAAAAGTACTGAAAAATGTACCTGCTTTTGAGAACTTGAGCCTATTGCCTTTACTGCTTATGTGAATAAACATGACAGTCTGAAAGTAAAATAAACATTTCCAAGAATCTTGTGCTGCACGGTCTACTCCTGCTTTGAAAGTGTAACTTGCAGATTACTGTGCAATTTTAACTTAAAAGGAAATACTTGTACAGCTGTAACAGCTCCCGTATCTTTGTGGGTGATTGATTGTCACTGGGAACCTCTGATTCTGTGGGTTTAGAAGAGGAACGAGCTGCAGTATAGATCTGAATAAAAAATGAAAAGCGCAGGGCAGGTACAGTGGGGACGGTAAGGAACAGGAGGACACCTCCAAAGACATTTTACACGTGCTGGTGCAAGCACAACATGATGTCCTAGTATGAGACACCCACAGGGGAGAAACACTTAGACACACAGCATTACAGCCGTGCAGCACCCATAGACATCGCATTCACTGATCTGGGCAATCTCTCCACATGACTGGATACAGTGTTGCAGAGGGACCGGACCCACCATGGCGGGCAGTGGGGGTAATGTGAGGGAACAAGATAAATCCCAAGAGATGGCGAGGTGATGAGGTTGGTGTATGGTGGGGGCTTGAGAGGGGTCAAGGGTGGGATAGGTGCCAGGAGCATAAACAGAAAGTAAAAATATAAGTAAATAAATGAAAATGTCTCAATTGTTGATATGTAGCTCAAAGATTTACCCAAAAATTGTGTTTTTCCTGGCACCAGTAACCCTATAAAACCTATACAAAAATATTCAGCTTATGGAATATATAGAACAAGACAGAGTTAATTAATTTTGTATTAAAGAACAGCTGTGTTGACAACAAGCGTCGCAGTTTGACCTTTGCCTCAACTCACAGTTTTATTTTTGTCCATGAGGTGCAGTCAAGTGCATTGTGGTTTGTTGGCATGAATATCTGAATGGTATCTGAACAGGAAGAGTAAAACCAGCAGCAGGTTTGCACTCTGGTCCATGTCTTATACTGACAATCTGGACGAATGCCGTGCACACGTTTTTATAAACAGATGGACATGTTTGCAGGGGCATTATTCCTTATCTGCCTGTCTTATAATTTAATGAATCAAAATTGTCTAGTATCTTTTTAACTTATAATTTTTCGTATCTAAACAGTGAACACAATTCTACATAAGTGCAATGGACAGGAGAGATCACTGAGTACACAACATCTTATTTTAAGATTACTTCAACACCTGTCCCCTGTGTTACATCATATTGGGATTCACTATAAAATGCATAAATCAACAGTTTATATAATGCCAGATATGGCCAGCACTGTTGTGATAGATGGCTCTGTAATCCTGCCAGCCTTTCTAGTCAAGCATGTGACCTTTGAGCATACCTAGGCACAGAAACTTCCTGTAAAGTTAGTTGCCAGCTTACCGTCAACATTTATTTATTTATTTATTTATTTAGCTTTTGTTGACCAGGTAAGTAAACTAGACAAGACATTTGCCTATTTTCAGGTACAACCCGGGAGAGTACAATGAAATACAAGTTCATACTGAGGACAGCATGATACAAGTTAGGCATTACACAGAAGCAGGTAGAACCAGATAGGTGCTTCATGCCCCTTATTCCAGAACAAACAACATGGTGTCAGAAATGGTGCATACCCTCTGTCAGTGATCCTATGCCCACTGTTCATTGAGAATCCCATAGTAGAGTCTGTCAGGACCTGCAACAGCACTGTACAGTTTTTTTTGTGCCCCTCCCCCAAAGTGTGTATATGTTGGTAGTGTGCGGTGAGGTGGCTCAGCAAGAGGCAGAGCGCCAGCCTGCCATTGGGGTTGGGATTGGGATCGGCATCGGAGCAGCACAACATGTGTTGTATGAGGACAGAGCCAGCAGGGAGTGGAAGCATGACTCCTGCTCGTTACAAGTGTTAACGAAAGCTTCAGCAGTTCCTGGCAAGGCCGCTCTATTTTTCTCCCTTGCTTCCAGCTGCCCAAGGAGAGTGCAGTAAACCCATCCAGGAATCTCCTCTTTCCCCACCCAGAAATGATCAGTCAGGTCAAGAAGTGACTTAAAGAGAAAGTCCTGCAGAGAAAAAAAAAGTCTGTACTGCTAGAGAGAAAGAGAGAGTGTGAGAGACATGTCCGGGACTTTGGTAGGCTAAATACAGGCCTGTAAAGGAAAGGAAAAAGTACATTGGTATAAACGAAGGGTAACCCTGAGTTTTGAAAAGGGCCCTCCAAAAGCAAACCCTGACTTTTGTGCTGAAAATGCTGAATAGCTACTTCATAGTCTTCACGGAGGAGGGGTGGGAGGAAACCCAGCTAAGGGGGAGGGTGGAAGACAGAACGGTGGATCCCAGCCTGTTCATCGCAGACAGGGTTAGGGAGGAACTAGGCAGGTTAAATATGGACAAAGCAATGGAGCCAGACGGTTTGCACCCGAGTGTCCTCTAGGTACTGACGGAAGAGCTGCCTGCCCCATTGACGAGACTGTTTAACTTGTCCCCAGATACAGGGTGGGTGCTAAGGGACTGGAGGAGGGCGGATGTGGTGCCGCTGCACAAGGGGGGGCAGTAAGGAGGTGGCGGAGAATTATCGCCCGGTCAGCCTCACCTCGGTGGTAGGTAAGGTGGTGGAGACACTAATAAAGAAAAGGGTGGTGGACTATCTGGTGAATAGCGGCCTGCAGGATGATAGGCAGCATGGCTTCAGGAATGGGAGATCATGTCAGACAAACCTGATAAGAGTTTCTCAGTTGGGTGATGCAGGTGGTTGACCAGGGTGGGGCGGTGGATATAACCTATCTGGACTTCAGTAAGGTCTTTGACACCATCCCTCACAGAAGGCTAGTAAATAAGCTGGAAATCTTAGGGATGGGACAGAAAATAATTAGGTGGGTGGAAAACTGGTTGGCGGGCAGAAGCCAGAGAGTGGTGGTAAATGGGGTGCACTCCAGGGTGGGGGCGGTGATGAGTGGGGTGCCCCCGGGGTCAGTACTGGGCCCCCCCTTTTTAATGTCTACATCAGTGATATAGTGGATGGGCTTGAGGGAAGGGTGTGCCTATTGCAGATGATATGAAAATCTGCAATAGGCTGGACACCCCAGGGGTGGTGGAGGCCATAAGGCAGGACCTGAAGATTCTGGAGGGATGGTCGGAAACTTGGCAACTGAAACTCAATGCCAAAAAGTGTGTTGTGATGCACTTGGGGCATAAAAACCTGTGAGCAGCTTATGCTCGGGGGTCGGGGGAGAAGAAATCAAAACAATAGAGCAGGACAGGGATCTGGGGATTATAATATCAAGCAGCCTTAAGGTAGGTAGCCAATGCAGCAAAGCTGTGGGGAAGGCAAATGGAATGTTGGCATGCATTAGGAGGGGCATAACTAGCAGAAGTAGGGAGGTACTGATGCCTCTTTACAAGGCCATGGTGAGGCTGCACCTGGAGTTCGGGGCCCAGTTCTGGAGACTGCACCTATGCAAGAACATAGATGGGATAGAGAGAGATCAAAGAAGGGCAACCAAGATGGTGCACGGTATGCAGGGGAAGCCATATGAGCAGAGGTGTATGGAATTGGATCTGTACCCATTGGAGACCAGAAGGGAGAGGGGGGACATGATTGAAACTTTGAAGTATGTGAAAGGGATCAATGAGGTGAAGGAGGGGAGCTTATTTAAAAGGAAGGAGGGGGCTAAAACTAAACTGCATAGCCTAAGATTGGAGGTTGGAAGATATAGAGGCAATGTAAGGGGACGATTCTTCACAGAGTGGGTGGTGGAGGCCTGGAATAAATTACCAGAGGAGGTGGTGGGGGATGAAACAGTGGAGGGATTCAAGAGGGTATGGGACAGACATATGAGGTTGGCAAGTGCGGGGGAAGGGGAGGGCCCATGGAAAAAGAGATAAGTGTGGCGGGGGCGGCAGACTCGATGGGCCGTTGGCGTCCTTTTCTGCCCTCGAATTTCTGTGATTCTGTGAAATTCACACTGAAAAAATAAAACTCTGCAAACATCAGAAACTGCAGTTGCCCTACACAGTAAAGCTGTTAAAGGGGAACAGTCATGGCTAAACACAGCCAACTGGCCCCATGTTATACATCAATGACAATAAAACATTTTTTTTTAAAAACACTGCCAGTGTTTGCATACCTGAGAATTGTACTTTTAATCCTCTGCTCTTTGTGCCCTCCATTTTGTATTGCATTTCATTCCTCAGCCATTTGGTGACTAGGAAGTAACATGACGACGTTTACTTTACTTAGTCTGCCTGCATAGGAAGCAGATTGGTGTATCGTTCCTTCTTCTCTCAATTTTCACCACAAACATTTCTCTTTCTTTTCTCTCCTTTCATCTGACGATGTTACAAATGTTCATATCACTAAAGAACCTGTTGTACCTGTAGTCCTTGGTCTGCCTGTTGATACCGATAATGTTGGTATCCTGAGTGCTGCGACTGTAATGCTGACTGCTGCTGCTTCTGTGGCTGATGACAAGGTCATGTTAGAGGAAGCTGTTTGCTATGCTACCACCTCCCCCTATCTGTGCAAAATTCTGGTACCTGAAATTTATTTATTTATTTATTAGAATGTCGATGACTGGGTGGGCCCAACTGAGACAAACAAGTCCCTTTTTAGGGGCGACCCGGGCAATAGTACATTCCATACATATCTTTAGCAGGGCATTATAATACACGGTGATGTTGAGAATTGTTGAGTACCTAGAGGCCAGTGGGGCACAGGACCCAAGGCAGCATGGATTCACAGCAGGAAGGTCATGACAGACAACTCTAATTGAGTTCTTTGACAGGGTGACCAAAGTAGTAGACCAGGGAGGGGCTGTGGACGTGGCCTACCTAGACTTTAGCAAGGCATTTGACACAGTCCCGCACAAAAGATTAATAAACAAATTGGCCAGCCTGGGAGTGGGTCCCAGGGTGGTAGCCTGGGTAAAACACTGGCTGGACAACAGGACACAGAAGGTAATTGTAAATGGAGTTCACTCTGAAGAAAGAGGGGTTACTAGTGGTGTACCGCAGGGTTCAGTACTGGGTCCAGTCCTTTTTAATGTCTTTATAAATGACACATTGCAGAGGGACTGGAAGGAAAAGTATGTCTTTTTGCAGATGACACAACGATCTGCAACAGGGTTGATACGCAAGGTGGGGTGGAAAGGATGAAAAGGGACTTGGCAAGGTTGGAGGAATGGTCAACTGTATGGCAGCTTAGATTCAATGCAAAGAAGTGCAAAGTAATGTACCTGGGAAACAAAAACCGAGGGGAAGAGTACACAATGGGGGGTGAGATACTGACAACAACAAAAATGGAAAGGGACCTGGGGATATTCATATCAGACGACCTAAAGGTGGGCCCGCAATGTGAGAAGGCAGTAAGGAAGGCTGGGGGATAATGGGATCATAAGGAGGCATCACCAGTAGAAAACAGAGGAGTTGTTAGCCTCTGTACAGACAGCTGGTAAGACCACATCTGGAGTACTTTGTAGCAGTTCTGGAGCGCCATCTCATAAAGAACATAGACAGGGTGGAGGCTGTCCAGGAGGAGGCAACAAATGGTGCAGGGTCTGCACCAGAAGACATAGGAAGAAAGACTAAAGGATCTTAAGATGTATAGCCTCGAGGAAAGGGGGGGGGACATGATAGAAACTTTCAAATACCTCAAGGGAATCAACAAAGTCCTAAAGGGTAGCAGCTTTCAGAAAAAGAGATGTGCAAGAGCAAGGGGGCACAATTTGAAGATAGAGGGGGGACGGCTCAGAAGTAATGTCAGAAAGTATTTCTTCACAGAGAGGGTTGTAGATGCATGGAAAGATGCATGGAACGGCCTTCCTAAGGAGGTCGTAGAGTCAAAAACAGTGGGGGAATTCAAGAATGCATGGGACAGACATAAGGCAATTCTAGTGGGGGTAGAAGGAAGTAGGCAGTTGGTTAACTAAGATCTGCAGCTTATCCATTGGGTAGGGAAATGGGCAGACTAGGTGGGCCAAGCGGTCCTTATTTGCCATCAAATTCTATGTTTCTATGATGCAGTTTACAGAAAAAACAGTTTACATGGTGATGCAATTTACAGAAAAACAATTTACAGGAAGTATGGTTTAAAGAGCATACATGTGAAAAACAAATATAGAAATATGTAGCATATTTCTACAATGGATTACATTGTGTGTATAAGATGCAAGTTGCATGGTAGGGTTAACATTCATGACATTTGTACTTGTTACTGTAGGAATGAAGGCAAAGTCACGAGAGAATAAGAAAGAAAGGAGAGACATAGTGAAATTACTTGGTAGAGTGAGAGGTTCGAAAGGGAGGGAAAGGGTGGGGGAGGTCAGGAGGGACTGCCCATTTGGGCTAGGGGGAAATATGGAGTCAGCAGTGGTTTTCAGTGGCAGTTACCATTGCAGATAGTTGGCAAGAAGAAAATTTCTTTATAACGTTGTTTGAATAAGGGGAAGAGACTTACATCCAAGTAGCGATTGTGAGAGGTTGTTCCATTTTTGGGGGGCTGCAAAGGAGAAGGATCTTCTACCTACGGCTAGTCGTGTTCTAGGTAAGCTTGATAGGAAGGTGGGAGGATCTGAGAGTCCTTAGGGAGGTTTTCAGGGTGAGGAGATACAATAGGCTGGGAGGGGAAGGTAAGTGTATGTGTCTGAAGGTGGTGCAGACCACCGAGAAGTCCATCCTGGCTTCAAAGGACGGCCAGCCCAGAGTGTTTAGAACATTGCAGTGGTGGTCGCGAGCTTGGGACTTGGACACAAAGTGAGCAATTCGGTGATAGGCCACTTTTAGTTTGTCCAGCAGTGTTATCTTGGCTGAGTGAATTATTGGGGCCCCATAAAAGAGGCCTGGGATGAGGGTAGCTGAGGCGATGGTCCTCCTCGCACAGTTGGATAGGTAGGGAGCAGTGCAATACAGGAGGCCAATTTTTTGGCTAGTGGTCTTAACAGTGTTAGTTACAGGTGCATAGAAGGATAGGTGTTCGTCAAGAATCAGTCCTAGGTGAAAGATGTAACCCCTTCCAGCGGTGTTTCTGAGGAGGAGGATTTGATTACCAGAAGAGTCAGGGAAGTATCAAAGGAGGTATGATGGAACAACATGAATTTGGTCTTATTGATGTTCAGGACCATGAGCCATGACAGGATGTCAGTGACATCGCCTCTGAAGAGGCCCTCCGAAAACAGAAACTTAGTACTATTTCAGGTAAGGGGGTAAAACATTGACTGTTTTTTTTGTTTGTTTGTTTTTGTTATGCCAGGGACACGAATGTCAATTGAAGGAACAACCTTGCTGGGTTTGTGCCATTTGAGTTAGATGCTCAGACTTTAAAATTTGGTGACTGTTCCCCTTTAAGAACACTGGGAAAAGCCGGCCGGGTGGCGCTGAGAGTTGAGGTGCTGGATGCCACACACCTCTCAGAGTGCCGGTGGACCCGACCAGAGCAAACCTGGCTGTCGGGGTCGGCCAGGGGCATGATTTGGACTGAACCACTGGCAGGCAGCTCCCCTTTCCTGGGGGAGAGTTGGATGCACCGCACAGCTGTAGTGGCTCATGGTGATGACTGGGGGAAGCAGCTGACACGGTGTATGTTGCAGGGGTATGGAGGTTGCGGCAGATGTCCTGCAGGTGGGTGCAGGAGCATGCCCACACTGCACTGGACGTCATGGCACATCTGCGCCTCTGGGACCACAGAAAGCATGGAAAAGCCCCATCCCTCCATAGGCGATGGTGGATCCTGTGGCTGATCTCCACACCCAGCGCTGGGTCCTTCAACCTGCCTCCAGTGCTCCCTTCGTTCCCTGTTCACCTGTCTGCATTTCCAGAAAGGTTACCAGAGGAGTCGGTCCCGCCCTGGGGGACTTGGATCTGGGGGGTTGGGGAACAGAGTAGCGAAGTGGGAATCCCCTTCCACTGGAAGGTAAGGCTGGGGCTTCAGGCAGGACAGGATAGGCTTGGGCCGAGTGTCCACACCAGAGAGAGTCTGGGGGCTCGGAGAAAGAAGGAGGCTAAAGAAAGTTAAAAAAATAACATTTTCTTTAAAAGAACACTGGGAAAATTTAAAAAGACAGGCACATATTTTTGCAAAAGAGTAAAAATCAGCTAAAGCAAATTTATTTAAAGTGCCGTGGAGGAAAAGCACTAGGATAATGGCAATGACCTATCAGATCCAGCCATCTGAACCTTTTTGATTTTGCCAGCCCAACTGATTTCCTGAAATGGAACAGATGCTGTGAAAGGTTTTGTGAAATGAGTACACTAGTGGCAACATCAGTGGAGAATCAGGTGAATACCCTGATCTAGTACATAGTTGTCAAAGGAGATGACACTCTCAGGGGGATGGTATTGATGGATGCGCAACAGAAATCTATGACGTCCAGATGAAACTAAATTATTATTTCACAGGCCACAAATATATTATTTACAAAATGGCCAAATGGAGAGAGGTGAGAAACGGCCAAAAAATGCTCTGCAGTCATTGTTCTAAACGGGCCAAAAAATGCTCCGCAGTCATCATTCTAAACAGGGGCAAAAAATGCTCCGCAATCATCATTCTAATTGTCACTGGAACTCTCAAGCCCCACACTGCAAGTAAAGCTGCCCTGTGTTTGTTGTGGCTGTGAGATTGCCTGTTGTCCCTCCTAAGACAGACAGCCATAGTTGAAAATCACCTACTGTATATAAAATATAGACTAAGGCAGGAACTTTTACTGGTTTAAGTAGTAAATCTTCAGATGGAGGGGGGCAGACCGTGCAAGCCTACTGTAAGTAGATATTGAAATCAGTTATTAACCATGAATCTGTTTGTCCACAGTGAAAACTAGATTCATCCCAAATACTGTAGCTAATGTGCCTGCCACATATACAAACATTCTGTGATGCAACATACATTTGCTGTGCACAACAGTAGGCAGTGTATGCATAGGATGACAGCAGCTGTTGCCAGCACTGCTGCTTACTGAATTTTGCATTTTAATGCTTTATATGAAAGCTATGGGTGATGCTTGGAATTATGTGCCGTTATTTTTTAAAGGTCAACCAAAGCTTTTTCCACATCTCATTTACGTCATGGAGCTGTATGAGATGTGAGAACCTTATTTATAGTTATTTGTGCTTTTAGGTCTTCTGAAAGTGAAGGGATTTAATGTGCTGGAAACTGGAGCTTGCTGGTTATCCAGAGTTAAGGTACAAAGCAGACAAGCACCTTGTTGCCTTCTTTGAACTGCCTCATCAGCCTGGAGGGATCATCTTCTTCCTGGAGTGAAAGCTTCCCCCTAATTCATTAAGTTCTGATTTTATGTTGCACAGTGACTGCCATTATTTGATAGGTTTAGGCTTCATTTTGAGGAGGTAAAAGTTACTACCACTTCTCTCTGGAGCTTTTTTTTTTTAAAATTAATTTTCCTCTCATCCTACCTGGTCTGCTTCCATTCCTGGCAACCCTTGGGACTCGGTCGCCATCTGACAACCCCCGCGCTTCATCAGGGTCCTTGCCTGTTTCACCTGCGGCTTACCCCCCCCCCCCGCAGCAGGGTGGTGGGGAGCCCTCTAACTCACTCACCTTGTCTGGATCCAGATTTGGCAACTTCCTCCAGAGCCAGTGTTCTGTTGAACAGCTATCAAGCTGCCCAACCAGGAGGTGTTCCTTTTTCTCATTTTCTCCCTGGAGCTGAGGGTGTGCCATGACGCCAGTGGAGATGAGTGTGCATGCATACACACGTGCTTCCTCCTGGCATCTGCCCTCAACTCCTCCCTGATGTACAGCGCAGCACCTTGCCCTCCAGCCCCCGGCAGGGGGCAATCAGGTGCCGACTGTCGTGGTCCTTCCCGAACACAGGTCGCCAGCGTGACGTGAGGTAAGGTGAACAGCACCTCAGCACCACAAGGCCGGTAATTCCTGAGCTTTTTTTTTGTAGACTGTATTTGTAATCCTACCTGATGGGGCATCTCTCAGGAATCCTCACTTGGCGCTGGTGCACCTGACCGTCCATCTGAACCGCCTTCTCCGATCGTGTAATCGGGTTCAGGATCTCGGCTCTCCATGACCCCTTGGGAGAGGTCCGAGATCCCCAGGGTGAAGTCGGAGTTGCCGGCCAACGTAGGATGTGTGGGCCCAGTCCACTGAAGGTTCCGTAGCCTCCCCGGGGTAGGGGTATTTCTTAAGTTTTCTCCCCTGGGCTTGGACGTGCAATGATGTCCTGCTCGTTGCATGCATGCTCCTGTGCATGCCCGACAGATGTCGGCCGCAGCCAAATCCCCTCGCTCTCTGCGTCTGTGCCCTGTGTTGCCTCCAGTCACCGCCAGAGGTCCCCAGTGCATCAGCTGGTGGACCCCCCCCCCGGGGAAGGAGAGCAGTCCATAGGACACTCAATCCTTCCCCATCCCTGCTGACCCCCGATGGCCCAAGCTCGCTCCCAAACCCGGGTCGCTGGCGTGGCTTGAGGTGTGGCGTCCAGCACCTCAATGCTCAGCGCCACCGGGCCGGGACTCCTGAGCTTTTTTAAGGATTAGACTGTTGGTGAAGGCATTATTGATGAAGAAAGCTACTGGGCCAAGATCCCTCTCCATGGGCACAATTTTGCAAGCTCCATTGTAGATCTTTTCTCCACACTCACAGTACCAGAAAAGTCTGGGTGGTTCCTTCGATAACATTCATCAAAAATCACAATAAAAGTGATTACTTTAGTATGTAAAAGAAACAGAATGTCAGGAATAGCAGCAATATTTCCTGCAGTAGTCCAACAAGTTTGATTGCCATCTGGAAAAGAACTGAGGAGAGGAAGGGATCACCCACATTTATTTATATATTGGCATCTGAACATAAACCCTCACCTCATACAAAATCTGCCTGTACTATTTGGGTGGGTAAATTCTTGTTTTGAGATCAGACTGAAATAGGGGAAAATGTAGCCTAGTATTGATTTAAAATTAAGAGTGATATGATGGGGCAGAGCTGCTATACCATGAAGTTAAAAAAAATCAGGAGTAGCAAAAGTCATTTAATTTATTTGATGCTCTGTCCCGCAGGTTCAGAGCACCTCACAAAAACACAGCCACACAGATTTCATAATCATTTAAATATTAGGAAACAGTGATAAATTATAGGGGCATAGTAGCACCCCTATAGTTAGGGTTGAGTTGGCTGTTCAATGTTAAACCCCAGTTTTTGCACCTTAATAACTTTGGCATCATTTGACAGAATAGCACAAAATTTGGCATGTGTAGTCAGGCTGTCAGAGCCTTAAAACTTGAAAAGTTTCATGACATCTTCTTGTACATTTTTTGAGATAGGGAGCACCAAAAAATTAAAAAAGACCCCTAAACTTAACTTTGAGTATTTTTTGCTCTCATCTATAGCCTAGACAGTGTGAACTTTTGCCATGAAATTTCCAGGTTTGAAGGGGCATGTGTCAAGGGTTTGCTTTTGAAGGTTTGGTGAAAAAATGTTATAGGGTTTTAGAGTTATAACAATTTTTGAGTTAATGTTCAAGTTCGACCAGTTAAAAAAAAACAAACTTTTGCAAGTACTTATTTTCATCATTTTATCTCTCGTGCTGAAACACATACAATACTGATCATAATGGCCGACATTTTTTTTCCTACTTTATAACTCATAAACATTGAAAATACATAAGCCTCCTGATCTATTTTTTTTAAACAAACACCTAAACCTAGTTAAACGGGACCCGCTTAGCTACATTCTGCTGTTTTTTTGGTTTTTTTTTACAAAAGTTGCCAAAAACACCTTTTCTGGGCACCCCAAAATCCAGGGTTCCCAGCTTCGCGAGAGGAGCCATTCTGTGTTCTGTATATGGGAACAGCAGGACTTTTTTGAGTTCTGCAGCCACAGCTGGAAGTCATGCTGTGGGCTGCAGTGACAGCAGTAGACCGCTGATCCCTGCCCTGTTCTCCCTGTCTGTTGGGCTATTTATCTGTCTGTCTGTCTATCTCTCTATCTATCTGTCTAATTATATTCATTAAGTGGACCAGGGTGCCCACCCCTGGTACTGCTTCTCCCCCCACCAGGTTGCCTGTTCACACTTCCCAGTATTTATTTTTATAATATTAAAGTTAAGAAGACAGGGGTGCCCACACCTGGTACTCCTTCTTATGACCCCTCTTTCAGGTCACCCACCCCTGTTGCGACAAAACTATCCCCACACTGGGGTGCCTAGTCTCCAGTGTTGGATACAATCTGAAATAAAATTTTCTCTCAATTACTTTTTTCCTCAAACCTGTAAATAAGAAAATGGTCCCTCACCGATCTGAACCCCCACTCCGACCTCCCACTCAGCACTCACCACCCCGCCACACACATACCCATACCCTCACTCACCTGAACATGTCCCACGATGAAGATCCACTCTCTGATCGAAGACGTCTCTTGCTGCTGGAACCAGCAACTGCAGTATGAGAAACTAAGGTAAGTGCAGTTCAGTGTATTTCAATGAGAGTTTTGAACTTTGATGCATAACTTTGTCATTTTTGTATATTTTGACCCCAGGTTTTCAACATGAGCTTTTTGGGACCCCACCTCCTAACCAATGGCAGTGGAATTATGCAAATCAGGCCCAAAAGGCAATTTCTCGGTCACTTGACAGAATCACCTTTCAAGCGGGATTTAAAAATTTTCACTGCCTTTGTTTGTGAGGTGGGGTCATAAGAAGGCTATGTTGAAAATTTGGAGTCAACATATGTAAAAATGGCAAAGCTATACACCTACGTTGACATTTTTCTGTGCTCACTCATAACTTAAGTAATTTTAAATCATTTGACCCCAAATTCTCAACAGCCATTTTTTCACATCACCTCACAAATGTGACAACTGTCATTTTTCAAATCCTGGCCAAAATGTGATATCTCACTTGTGGCGCAGAATGATGTTTCAGTGGTGCAAAATGACGTTTTAATGGGAATTTGAAAATTTTCACCTACAGGTTCATGAGGTGGGGTTATAAGGCTATGCTGAAAATTTGGTATACAAATACAGTAAAATGCCCGGGTTATGACCGAACATTGCAGTATTTAAGCATTCACTCATAACTTCACTAATTTTCAGTATTTTGACTCTAAGCTTTTAACATAACCATTTGTCCACACCACCTCATAAACATAACAGGTATAATTTTTGAAATACTAAGGGTGGGATATTCAGAAGGGTTGCACATGGCACAACACAGTTGTGCCATCATAACTCCACTGATGTCTTGGTAGCGATATTCAAAGAATGTACATAACAAATCGATGCGCCAGAAGCATCAGTAATGTATCACGAGTGCAAGTGGGGGTGTGCCCATGCATCTCCGGACATCCCGATATTCAGCCCGGGATGTGCTGAGCAGATGTAGGTGCAACCCGTACCTGTGCCAGACACAGTTGAGTAAAAAATAAAAGGAGCAACAGCTGACCACTCACAGGTGAGCTGCCATATTGCAGGGTGCAATACGGCAGCTGCCAACTGTGGGTGGCCACCCGAGCTCTGGCGGCACCTTCGTGGTAGCACCCCCCATGCCCGATCGCAGGCATCAGTATTGTATTAGAGGTCCAATATCCCTGGTGGTCCAGTGGACTGCTCGCAGCCCGATTGCGGGCAGAAGTATAATTAAAAACTCCTCCTATATTCCTGGTGGTCCAGTGGACCGCATCCAGCCCAATCGTGGGCTTCAGTTATACAATATTAGAAACCAATCCATCCCTGGTGGTCCAGTGGTACCCTCCTCCCTACCCACTGAGCCCCACCACCTCGCTCCCCCCCCGGTCAGCGGCGGGTGGCAGCTCCCCACCTGCATGCCGCCCCGCCGCCTGACTCTGTACTGTAGAGCTGTACGCCCATTGGTCCTGGCGTGGGCCAATGGGCGTGCAGCCATGCCTACACAGTCCAGAATTGTGAATGGATCCATTCACAATTCTGGACTGTTGCCTGTCTGTTATAGGCTGCATGCTCATCGCCCATGCTGTGGACCAATGGGCGTACAGCCCTACAGTACAGAAGTCAGTGGGCGGTGGGGCGGCATGTGGTGGGGAGCTGCTGCCTGCCGCTGACCGGGGAGCGGGGTGGTGGGGCTCAGTGGGGAGGGTACCGCTGGACCACCAGGGATGGATTGGTTTCTAATATTGTATAACTGACGCCCACAATCGGTCTGGATGCGGTCCACTGGACCACCAGGGATATAGGAGGATTTTCTAATTATACTTCTGCCCGCGATTGGGCTGGACACGGTCCACTGGACCACCAGGGATATAGGAGGGTTTTTTAATTATGCTTCTGCCCGCGATCGGGTTGCGAGCGGTCCACTGGACCACCAGGGATATAGGACATTTTATCTGTAGTACATATGCCCACGATCAGGCAGTGGGGCACTTTGTTGCTTGTGCAGGGGGCGTCGGTCCCCAATGGCTGCAGCCTGGCAGGGTGCCAGGCGCAAGTCACCAGGGATGTGTGCTCTTGCATGCAGATGGAGCCATAATGACATGCAAATGGCCCCATTTGTGCCTTGCATGCATTATGGCCCCATTTGCATGTGCACTTTTGAATATTGCGGGTGATGCGCCTAGCGCAACGGCACTTGCACTAGCGCATCCCCCTGTCCCTCTCTGGCCACTTGCGCTGGTACAGTGCCACTGTGCCATGCACATTGTGGGTGGCCACAGTGCGATATTCATCGTGCTGAGCCATGTCGCAGCACTGTTGAATATCACACTGACAGTGCCCTGGCACATCCCAATTGCGTGCGCCCAGGCTTGCACCACAGCCTGGCGCAGTCTGAATATCCCACCCTAAGGATTATACTAAGGATTATTAGGAGCAAGGGAGCTGGTTTAGTCCATATCTGCACCTTTTATATGCATTGTGACCAGTTTGAATAATATTATAGCCTGTATGCAGACAACAGAAAAATATAAAGTCTTATTTTAAATACAGACTTGGTTTCACTAATGACAACATCCAGAGGTAAATTATTCCATGGGCCAATAACCCTAAGGATGAAGAAGTACTTTCTACTAATATAGTTAAATGTTTTTTGCACAAGTTGTAGTGGGTGCCCTTGGATGTTGTATGTATTATCTTTAAAAACGAACCCCAGATCAAACATTAAACGATGGTCCTGTATTATATCATATAAAAAAAGAAGGTCTCCTCTGAGTCTGCGTGTTTCTAGCAACATTAGATTTAAGCTAGATAGTCTGGATTCATAGCTGTCATTTCGTAGGTCATAGATATGCTTGGTGAAACCCCTGTGCACCCTTTCCAGTGGGCTACGTTCACATTTTTAAATGGGCACCACAGTTGAAATGCATACTCTAAATGAGGTCTAACATAAGCTCGGTGCAGAGGTATTATGACTTTTGGGTTGCGTGATCTGATATTTCTCCTGATTGACCAAATTACTCTATTTAATTTGTTAATCACAGTATTGATATGTTCTGTGTGGTTAAGATTACTGTTAATAAACACACCCAAATCTTTTTCCTCATCTCTTTCTATGATAAGAGAGTCTTCTGGATTAAGACTGGCACCTCCTATTTTGACATCATCCGCATATTTTATATTGAGTGATGTACAGTCTGAAATTAGGTCTGAAATGAATATCTCAAACAAACAAGGGCCAAGAACTGACCCTTGTGGAACACTACTGGTAACTGGCCTTGGAGAAGACAAATGACCATTAATTAATTCTAACATACTAACATACTAAAATGCCAGCAGAATAGGCCTAACGGTCTTTCGAGTCTGCTCGATTGGTCAGCCCCCACCCTGGGTGCTGACCTTGTTGCCCCCCTTGCCTTCTCTGGCTTCTCCCTTCCCAGTTCTGGATATTCTTGCTGCATTGGATTTTGCTTCCAGAACCCTTCCCTTGTACCTGTTCCAGCCCCTCTTGAACCCCTCCACCGCTCTCTGCCTCCACCAGCCCCTAGGCAGTGCATTCCATGGCTCCACCACCCTCTCAGTGAAGCAGCACCTCCTCCTTTCTCCCTGAATCTTCCCTCCAGCTTCCACCCATGCCTCTAGTGGCCCCTCCTCCTTCCTTCAAGCACCCTGACTGTTCCTCCCTATTTACCCTCTTCATGTACTTAAAGACCTCTATCATGTCCCCCGGTCCCTTCTCTCTTCCAATGTGTACATATTTAGCTCTTCGAGCCTCTCCTCATAGGTCCTGTCCCCAAGCCCCAAATCATTTTGGTTGCCCTCCTCTGGACCCTCTCCAGGAGTTTAATGTCCCTCTTTAAGTGTGGCCTCCAAAACTGCACGCAGTACGCAAGGTGTGGCCTCACCAAGCAGTTATACAGAGGGAGCATCACTTCCCTCCTTCTGGAGGTGATCCCCCTAGCGATGCATCCCAGCATCCTGTTGGCCTTGACTGCTGCCCTCCTACAAGTCTCCGAGTTGTTCATTTTGACATCCACCACCACCCCCAGGTCCCTCTCAGCCATCGAGACTTGTAGCATTCCCCCACAGGGTGTACACTTGGCCCGGGTTTCTGCCCCCAGGTGGAGTAATTATACTCCCGCTGAACCCAGCTTCCACTTTCTAGACCATCTTTCCAGAGCCTCCAGGTCCCCTAGGGCCACCCTCCTCCTCCCCATCCACCACCGCCCCAGTTTTGAGTCATCCACAAAGAGACTCATCTCACTCCTGATTCCTGTCCTTTTGTCAGAGACGAGGGCGTTGAACAGGAGGGGCCCAGGACTGATCCTGTGGGACCCCACTAATGACCCTCTTTGGGGATGAGACTATCCCGCCAACTACGACCCTCTGGGTCTGGTCCTGGAGCCAATTGCCTATCCATCTGATCATCTGGTTCCCAACCCCCATTTCTCCCAGCTTATCCAACAGGCCCATGTGAAGAACAGAGTCAAATGCCTTGCTGAAGTCTAGAAAGAGGACGTCCACTGGTCTACCAAGGTCCAAGGCACTCGTCACCCAGTCATAGAACTCCACAAGGTTTGTCTGACACGATTTCCCCGAGACGAATCCATGCTGTCTATCGTCCAGGCACCCTGACTTTTCCAGGTCCCTCCTAGCCTCTCCTTGACAATGCCCTCCATCACCTTGCCCACCACCGATGTCAGGCTGACAGGCCTGTAGTTCTCTGCCACCTCCCTTGATCCCCCCTTGTGGACAGGCACTATATGCACCACCTTCCGTCCTGGGGCACCCACCTGTCCTCAGAGAGATGGTGAAAAGCTCCACCAGGGGTTTCGCGCAGGACATCCGCAAGTTCCTTCAGCACTCTGGGATGTAATTTATCCGGCCCCGGTGCTTTCTCCGTCTTAAGGGAGCCGAGGGCTTCCCTCACTCTCTCTACTGTGATTTCCACTTCCAGTACCTCTTCTCCCTGCTTAGCCTTCCCCCCTCCTGCCAGTGATGCCTCCCCTTCTCCCCAGACCCGCCGATCGGTAAGGGTCCCCCCCTTGAGATCTGCCTGGAAGCCAATTGCAAATCCAGCAAATGATGTGCTGATTTATATTCAATTTGTTAAGTTTAACTTGCGGAGCTCAATGTGGCATAATGTCAAAGGCTTTGCTAAAGTCAGTATATATCACATCACATGGTGTTTTTTTTATCCAACATTGCACTAATGTGTTCGTAGAAACACATTAAGTTGGTTAAACAACCTCTACCCTTTTTAAAGTCATGTTGTCCAAAATCTTTGCAGTCAAAATTGGAGATATTGAATCTTTAATCAAACTAAATTGTGGATGAGGCGTGTTTTCTCACTTCTAGTGCGAAATGACATTTCGGCCAATGTACTATAAATTTAACACCACAAAAGTAGGGAAATGTTGTGCTAGGGTTTCCAGCCCTAACTCCTCACCCCACCCCCCAAACAGCAAAAGGAACATACAGTAGGGTTTTGAGTCTCTGTCATCTTGGTGAATCAGCGGTGAGGTCTTCCTTGGGGTTGTCAACCCTAATGCCCACCTCTCCCCCCCAGTTCGAAGCACAAGGTACAAGGACAGTATGTGTGTCATTGTTTGCTTAGGGAACAGGGTGGGCTGTTTGCTTAGGGAACAGGGTGGGCAGTAGGGATGACAATCCCAAGGAAGGCCCCACCAGTGATTTGCCACATTCACATTTCCCTACTTTTGTGGAATTAAGTTACACTAACTGGTGTATTAAAAGAGTTTTTGTGAAGAGTATACAGTAATCTATGTACAATAATAAATATGGTTAGCTAAGCATCAACAACATAATGAATAGTTCAGAAAGGCCAAGGGGAAAAAGATAATAGTTAAGCCCCCTCTTAAAAACCTCAACCGAGGGGGGCGCTATGGAACACACCTACCAACAGAACGTACTCTGAGAGAGAGAGAGAGAGAGAGAGCTCTAAAATAACGGACTTAAAAGTTAAATAAAATCTTAATTATCTAGCCAAAAACCAAAAAGGAACCCAGCAGTGTATTCTGCTAGTGGTGCAGATTCGGAGCATATAATTTTTATGAGATGGGTCGCGCTAATAAAGCAGCAGGAGGTGGTCCGAAAAATCAGCCGGTGCCAGAGTTACCAGTGGCGGCCGACACACAATCCCCTTCTGCGACAGAACCTCCATGGCGAGCCTTGCAGAAATCAATGCAGGCAATCAACTGCAAAATTGAATCGCTGCTAACCAGAATGATGAAACAGGAAGCCAAAATTACTATGGCTGCTACAACTGCAACTTCGGCTGAATCAATGGTAACTAAAGCTCTGGCTTCTACCTCAAAAATAATCCAAGATACCGCGTAGCTCTGGTATCGACTGGAGGCCTTGGAAAATGCACAGCAGACCCCGAATGTTCGCATCGTGGGACTCCCTGAAAATTGTGAGGAAGAGAGCCTATTGGAATTTTTACAAATGTGGCTGCCTGGTACATTAAATCTGGAATCTTCCCTTCCACAGAATTGCTTTCTCAAGGTCTACCGTATCTCTCCCAGGGCTGTCACAAGCCAAAGTGAATCACCTTGGATGATCCTCTTAATTACTAGCAGTGTCACTGTTCGAGATCTCCTTCTACAGGCCGCTAGAGGAGCAGGATCCTTGCAGTTTCAGGGAAGGACTGTCTGTCTTTTTCCTGACCTTTCCTTCGCAACCCGCTCCAGGAGAAAGAGGTTTGATGGGGTTCGCACCAAGCTCTGGAGCCTCGGAATTGCACACTCTCTTCTTATGCCTGCCCACCTGAGAATACACTATGGCGGGCATACATTTCAATTTACTGACCTGGACGAAGTGTGGAAAAAAGTGGAGGCACTTGGAAGGGAGTTTGCTCGAGCGGGACCTAGCAACCAGTCCGGGTCTGAGGAAGAAACTTGAAGAATTCTAATGCTGGAACTGTTTATCAATAGATAGTGCAAGTCTACAATCTGTTAAATATAAAGGCTTACTGCTGGTTTTATTAGCCCCCATGTGGGTCTATTTGTGAGTTTCTGTCAGGGCTCCAGGTTTAGTTTAGCCCTATTCCGTAGAGGTGTAAATTAAATGTTGGCTAAAGTATTATATAGCATTATATTGTGCTGCGGGGCAGTGGTTTGCCGTGTGGTGCTTTCCACGCAGGTTAACTGAACCATCGAGTTGAACACTGTTCTGAGTATATTTAGGCTAGAATATTTTATTATTTTATTAAGGTTACTATCTTTATATTTATTTTTTCATTTCTCTGAGTACTGCACATGTTAAGAGATCAATTGTTAGACTGGGGGTCACTTCAACACTTGCTGTTGAATCTGCATGCTTGGGTTATAATTTTCAACTTGAATTGACCACCCAAAGTCCTGTAGGGTCTAGCATTACATGGACAATATTTGGATTTGTTAATCTAGGAATACCTCCATGTTCGTAAACCAGATTGCTCAAACTAAGTTTACTATTACATTGGATGTTTCGTCTGTTATTACATGTGATCTCTGGCATGAGATGATTGAATACTATTGTTTTATTAAAAGCATTAAAAGTCATTAAAAAAAAAAAACTCGACTAAGTGGGCCTCTTTATGATGAGGGGGCAGTGAATGCCATAATAAAGGCACCGTCCTCACAAATGCTGTGTAACCCCGCCCCCCACAAATAGGGGTTTCTATAATGTCTTCCTGGGCTGCCTAATGCCAGCTGTCAGGATGGTGTCCTGTGTCCAGTAGTTCTAGTTGCCTGCATGAGAGTGCTTCAGTAAGCCTCTGTGCCTGTCTCTTAAAGAGAGCAGCTGTGCCGTGTTAGAAAATTAGTCTGGGCTGGGTCCGAGCGATTTAAGGCTGGCGACCAGCCAGCCAGTCCATATTCCTGCTCCATTCTGCAGTCGCTATGTGCGCAGAGGGAGCTCTGTTAGGGAAAGTGATTATTTGCTGTTTATCTGCTATAAGTATAATAATAATAAAGAAGTTTGTCTAACCTGCTTTCCATTGCAGCTTGAACGTTTGCATAAGAGCCACCATTTTGGTTCTGGACTGCCAGTGTTGGGCCAATCGAACCTCAGGGGGACCTAAAATGGAGACTGTCCCCAGAGGTCTTGTGGGATTGAAATTCTGTAGGAATTGTAGTTTTAAGTGTTTGGCACCTAAATGGACCTGGAGGGGAAGCCCTTTCTGTGACAGACAGTTCCCTCAGCCAACCAAACCTTTTGGATTTCTGGGAAATCCCCGGAACTGCTGAAGCAGAGTGTCAGTTGAGAGTTGGAGTTTGGAGAGTAAACAGCTCGAGCCATTGAGCTGCTGCTCCTGCTAGGAGCACAGGAGAATCAACAGGAAGACTCTGCTGGCCTGCCTGTCACATCTTCCAGTGTGAAGTATTGCCTTGAGAGTGAAGGTCGGATCTATCCAATTGGTGGATCGAGACCTGAACCTGAAGAGAAAAAGTGCATTATTGCTGCCTGCAAGTGAACTGAAGACTTGCTCCAGAAGTGATTGGCCTGCCAGGTACTGAAGAGAGCCTCAGATCGAAATGTTTGCACAGAAAACCTGCGATTTGCAAAGGACTTTATCCAAACTGTGGCAAAACATTCTAAGTGCTAGTAAGTGTGCTGAATGTGTATCGTGGGTCGCGATTTGGTTCTCCACGGTGAGTTCTGTTACACCAGCTGGAGGCTGTTCCAGCTGTTCATCACAGACTTCATCCAAACTGTCTGCTCTGCCTGAACTCTGCCATCTCAGCCTAGGCCACTGCCTGTGATTCAGAGACATTCTCGGCGAAAGAACCGCTTGGGGATTCAGCCCCCCTGCTCCACACCACTGAACAGGTAGCAACCATGAGGAAGTGAGTCGTGTAGGTCCTGCTTCCCCTGGCAATCCAGTACAACATCCAGAGCTCTTCATTTTGTCTGTCTTGCATCCTGGTCTGGGTAGCTTGAGTACAAACAGGGTAACTCCCTGCAACATAAGCTCAATCATTGTGTGTCATCTGATTTGCTTGTTTTGGGTTTTATTGCAATGGACTGAGCCATCCGGCTCTGGATTGCAAATATTTGGGTTGAGTGCATGTTAATTGTTTTCCTTCCTGAGGGCCCCAACAACAGCTTCAATGCCAGCCTACCCCGGGCAACGCTTCAGGCTAGCCTGTTTTTTCATACTGGGTACCCAGGGTTGTGAGGACTGTGTTAAAGGGACTCACTGTGCATGCTTTTCCATCCTGAATTAAATCAGATCTGCCAATCACCTGCTAGATTCACACCCCACCCTTGTTCACATTTCCCTGAATAAATCAGATTGTGGCTTTTCATGTTTAACTTGGCTAGTGTGTACCTTCTTGGTGGGGATATAGTACTGCTATTGAACTGTTGCATCGCTGGTCTTATTTTCCAGGGGGTCTCCAGGTCAGTTGCAGAAAATCCAGCCCATGTGGTAATTGCAAGGAGTGTGAGCATATTATTACTGTCATATGGTAAATATGAATGTTCTGTTGCTGAACTGTTTAGGCCACTAGAAGGGTTGGTGGGTGGCTATAGCATCCCGGAGAGCTATACCAACAGCAGCTACACTACCCCAAAACCATTCCTCCGGGTGGAGGCACCCGTTCGCCGAGCTCAGGCCCCTCAACCTGTGCATAATCAGGCAGGCAGGGGTAGTAGCCCATAGGACAGCGCCACCTAGGGGTTACACCTGGTTCCCAGAATGCTTCAAAAGGGATATGGGGCCCTCCTGGAGGCCACCTTGGAAGAGTGGAGAGGGCAGCCAGGAGCATATGGACATCCCAAATAACTTAGGGCTTTGTATGATAACAATCCTATCTTGAAAGAGACCCGCCACCTCACAGGCTGCCAGTGCCTTGCCCATAGCACCAGGGAGATATACTCAGGGTGGGAAACTCTGGCAATCAACCTAGCTGCGGCGTTCTGCACCAGCTACAAGAGGCATGTCAAACCTCCAGATAGTCTGAGACCTAGAGCATTGCAGTAGTCTAATCTTGACATCACAGATGCATCTACTAGTGTCTTTAGGGCTTTGGAATTTAGATTGGGTTTAGTCTGGGTGATATTTCTTGTATTAAGCAATCCACCAAGAACCACCGCTGACACCTGATGTACTGGTGCCAAAATTTGATCCATGATGTTGTCCAGATTCTTCACCCTATCACTGGCATTGAGATGGGTGGCATCCAGTCGTAATCCTGACCCATCCCCTCATGACCCTGCAGTCTGCAAGAACACATATCCACCAGTATGGAGTCAGTCTAAGCCAACTGGAGGCCATCCAATTGTTCATTTCGGCTAGGTTTATGTTCAGCACATTGACAGTATTTCTCTTTCCAGGGGCAAATGACTGATATAGCTGAGTGTTATCAGCATAGCAGTAGCACTCCTTATTTTATCGCCTAATGACTAACAAAGCAGCAGCAAACAACATGAGTGACGAGATATAACTTTGAGGCACTCCACAGTCCAGGGCAGTAGGGAACGAGGAAGAATTTTTCAACGCAACCTGCTGCACCCTACCAGTAAAGAAGGGCTCAACTAACTTCAAGACAGTGCCTCTGAGTCCTCCAGAGTCCCTCAGCTGAGTTGTTAAAATCCCATGGTCTGTGGCGTCAAAGGTTGATGAGACATCAAGGAGAACAAGAATCAAACAGTCACCTCTGTCTCTAACCAGAAGAAGGTAATTTTGCCATCTGACAAGTGCACTCTCTGTGCTGGTATGCCTCCTGAACCCAAACTGGAAAGACTTATAGATGGAAAGCTCCTCCAGATGAGCCTTCAGCTGAATCACCACTGGAGGAAGGCGGATGTGATCCCTCTTCACAAGAGTGGGAGCAAGGCAGAGGCAGGAAACTACAGACCTGTTAGTTTGACCTCAGGGTAGGGAAAATGATGGAATCACTTCTGAAGGAAAGAATTGTCAAGTACCTAGAGGCCAGCGAGGCACAGGACCCAAGGCAGCATGGATTCAAAGCGGGGAGGTCATGTCAGACGAATCTAATAGATTTCTTTGACTGAATGAACAAAGTAGTAGATCAGGGAGGGCTGTAGATATAGCCTACTTAGACTTTAGCAAGGCATTTGACACAGTACCACATAAAAGATTTATAAACAAGTTAGCCAGCCTGAGAGTGGGTCCCAGGGTGGTAACCTGGGTAAAAAATTGACTGGACAACAGGACACAGAGGGAAATAGTAAATGGAGCACACTCTGGAGAAAGGGGAGTTACTAGTGGGGTATCACTGGGTTCAGTACTGGGACTGGTACTCTTTAATGTCTTTATAGGTGACATTGCAGAGGGCTGGAAGGAAAAGTATGGTTCTTTGCAGACGACACAAAGATCTGCAACAGGTTTGATACACAAGGAGGGGTGGAAAGGATGAAAAGGGACTAGGCAATGTTGGAGCAATGGTCAAGCGTGTGGCAGCTTAGTTTAAATGCAAAGAAGTGCAAAGTAATGCACCTGGGAAACAAAAACCCAGGGGAAGAGTACACAATGGGGGGGGGGTACTAACAACAGCAAAAATGGAAACGGACCTGGAGGTACTCATATCAGACTACCTTAAGGTTGGCAAGCAATGTGAGAAGGCAGTAAGGAGGGCTGGGGGGATTCAGGGATGATAGGAGAGACATCACCAGTAGAAAGCAGGAAGTTGTTATCCCTCTGTACAGACAGTTGGCGAGTGTGACCCCATCTGGAGTACTGCGTGCAGTTCTGGAGACCCCCATCTCCACAAGGACATAGACAGGATGGAGGCAGTCCAGAGGAGGGCCACCAAAATGGTGCAGGGTCTGCACCAGAAGCCATACGAAGACTGACAGACTAAAAGAGCTTAATATGTATACCCTTGAGGAAAGGAGGGAGATGGAGGACATGATAGAAACCTTCAAGTACCTCAAGGGAATCAACAAAGTCGAAGAGGATAGCATATTTCAGAAAAAGAGATGCTCAAGAACAAGAGGGGACAATCTGAAGATGGGGGGGATGGCTGAAGGGCAATGTGAGGAAGTATTTTTTCGCGGAGAGGGTGGTGGATGCATGGAACAGCCTTTCTGAGGTGGTCGTGGGGTCAAAAACAGTGGGGGAATTCAAGAATGCATGGGACTGACATAAGGCAATTATAATGGGGGGTAGGAGGGGGGTAAGGAGGAAGTAGGCTGCTGGTTGACTAGGATCTGCAGCTTATCCAACAGGTAGGGAAATTGGTAGACTAAGTGGGCCAAGCGGTCCTTATCTGCTGTCAAAGTCTATGTTTTTCAATCCTTTTTTTTCATTTTTTATTCTTTATCCTTGTGAGCCTGATGAGCAAAGCTGCCTGTTTTCACAGGTGACAAGCAATTACAAAAAAACAAACATGATACACAATAGACAATAAATAACATTCAGCAATACAAATGAAATACACATGGAACGATTACAATACAATATAAAATTATGCTAAACAATTAACAAATGCATTTTGTAATCTTCTGAGGTGTAAGAAAATATTATGTTTAAAATTGCTAATTGTTTTTAAGTAGAAAAAATCTGGAGGGAGGGAATTAAACAATTTAGGTGCCTTATACAATATAGATCTCTGACCAATGACCCTATGAAAAAGTGGTAACTGAAAAGAATGTTTGTCCTGAGATCAGGTACAACACTCATTAATGAGCCTGGGAAACAGTTTGGAAACAGAAGTGGGAAGATGGCCTAATATGGTTTTGAATAAAAACACAGTGTTTGAACTGAATCCGGTGATCTAATGATAAACAGTTGGACCCCTGTAAAAGAAGACTATGGTGGGTATGACAGAGGACCTGCAACATAAATCTAAGAACTGAGTTATAAGTTACCCTGAGAGATTCCAGAATGTTTTTACCTGCAGATGAACAAACTAATAATCCATAATCCAGTTTACTAAATAAAAAACTATGGGCTAACAAAATCCTGGATTCATTAGTTAGGCTTGCTTTAACTCGGTATAATTCCCCGAGGTGCGATGAATAGACTTCCTGATATAAGTAACATGGTTCTCAAAAGGTAACTGGAGTCCAGGATTAACCCTAGCTATTTAAAGTGATCAACAAGCTCAGTGGGGGAACCTTTTAAATCATCTTAAGGGATAGGATCCTCAGCACTGGGTTTGTTAGAAAAGACCATTAGTTTGGTCTTCTGAACGTTCAGTACCATGTGATTTTGAAGGAGCCAATCTTGAAGTGACTTAAAATCAGTCTGGGCCTTTATTGTAGCATCGTTCTGCTTAGGAACAATACCAAAAAACGGCATCGTCTGCATACATGATGATTGAGGTCTGAGAGCAAATACTAGGGACAGAATTCATGTATAGTGAAAAAATCAGTGGTCCCAAAATTGAGCCCTGAGGGACTCCGCAGACAGTGGGGGTGGTGCGAGAAAGAAAACCATCGAGGGACGTAACATGAGAATGATTGGCCAAACAATTAGATAACCACAGGACAATTTCTGGGGAGAAACGCAAACATGATAGGATATCAGGTAATAAACAATGTTCTACTAGGTCGAAGGCCTTGATGAGGTCCACAAATACAGATGCAACTGAGTGCCCTTTATCAAGGGCACCCTTTATGCAGCTTGTGAGCCCCACCAAGGCCGTCTCAGTGTTATGAGGTTGTTTGAAACCATGTTGCTGCGGTGTTAAAAGATTGTATGTATTAAAAAATGCAGCGGTCTGATCAAGGACAATTTTCTCAAGAACCTTGAATAAAGGGGGAAGAAGAGAAATAGGACTGTAACTAGAGGGGAGATTAGGATTCCCGGTCTTAAAAATGGGCTTTATAATAGAAGTCTTCCATGGTGATTTGGTTCTTTTCCTTCATCATGGAAGACTTCTATTATAAAGCCAATTTTTAAGACTAGGAATCCTAATCTCCCCTCTAGTTACAGTCCTATTTCTCTTCTTCCCCCTTTATTCAAGGTTCTTGAGGAAATTGTCCTTGATCAGAACTCTGCATTTTTTAATACATACAATCTTTTAACACCGCAGGTCTTAAAGAGACAGTACACAGAGGCTATACAGGCTCTGGTAATCACATTTCAACTGCTAAAACACAGGACACCAGCCTGGCAGTGAGCATTTAGGCAAGCTCAAGGAAGACTTTTTGGGAACCCCCATTTGTAGGGGGGTTACATGAACAACTGGATTCTGCCTTTTCCAATGCTGATTGGTCCCTACTTGAATCCACCTCTGACCCTTCTCTTATGTTTAAACACTTTTCTGATATCTTTCAGGGGGTAGTCAATCAGATTGTCCCCCTCAAGTGTATGAGAGTTAAGTCAAATAAGCAACCCTGGGTAACTCCTATGCTACTTAAACTAATGCGACTTAGAGATAGACTTTGGAAGGCTTATAGGAAATCCAGAGATGCTTTCTCATTACAGGCTTACAAAACTCTGCGTAATAAATGTAAAGCCGCTATCAGGAAGGCCAGGACACAATTTTTTCTACTGCTCAGCAAAATGCCTTTGGGAACCCCAAGAAGTCCCTGGGTGTACATAATCAGTTATTGGGTAGGATTAAGATCCAAGCCTCCATTTCTTTATTGAAAGATAATGTACTAACTAGCGATCCCGCTGTTACCACTGAGGTTTCAATAATTATTTTGGCGACCTTAATTCATTTAGGTCTTTTTTTGCTGCTACTACTACATGTAACTCTTCCACAGCAAGTAATAATAACTTTCCCAAACGTTACATTAAAAGTGTCTCTCCTGAATTAATCATAGATTATATCACTAAAATGAATCCTCGACCTTTATCCTATTCAGATGGCAATGACTACAGGTTTGTTAAACATGGCATTAAGTGTCTTGCTTTTCCCTTATCTCTTATTTTCTATGGCTTATGGCAGCATCACAAAGCACATTTGTTGTCCACGGGCCTGATATTCAAAAATGGGCAAAGCAGAGCACAAAGGTTTGAGCTGCATTTGCCCATTGCCCAGGACCTCGAAGATGCTGTATTTCATCAAATAACGCTATCTGACTGAATATAGGGTCATGTCAGCAGAGCGCTGAACTGAGTAGTGTTGTCCCAACATCGATCCCGGTAGTGCAGGGAACAGTGCCCCCAGACCCGGTAGCTCCCTGGCCCTGCGCGATATTCAGATGGCCCCATGCAGATGAACCCATGGGGCATTCAAGGCACTAATGGGCCATTTGCAAACCCATTATGGGCACATTTGCATGGGAAGCAGCAGCAGGTTTGCACCCCTATGACCAGCTCCACTCACACCCCAAATACCCAGTTCCATAAAATGGAGATTTCCTGGTGGCCAATGTTCCCCCAACAACCTCCGATCACAGGCCCCAGTATGAGAAAAACAACCCCTGATACCTAGTGGCGCCCCCCCAGCTCTCCGATTACCAGCTCTGGTATGAGAAAAACAGTCCCTGGTACCTAGTTCTCTCCCCATCCTCCAACTGCCAGCCCTGGTGTGAGAAAAAAACAATCCCTGGTGCCTAGTGGTCCCCCACCATGCCCTCTGATTGTCAGCCCCAGTATGTGAAAGACAATCCCTGGTACCTAGTGATGCCCCCACCCTTCAATCGCTGGTCTTGGTGTAAGAAAAAACAATCCCTTGTGCCTAGTGGTCCCCCAGCCCTCCGATCACCAGCCAAGATATGAAAACAGAACTCTCTAGCATATAGTGGCACTCCCCCATCCACTGATACCCATCCACCGATACCCATCTCTGAACCAACATACCCTTTCCCTGGTGTCTAGCAGCCCTGCTGCACCACAGGCATTGACCATCCTCCCTGCCTCCCCCCCCCCCGGTACCTGAATCGCTGGTGCTGCAGGAGCCCAAATGGTGACTGGCACAGTCCTCTTCTCACCACCTTAGTCAGCCGCCTTATGCAGTGACAGGGAGTGTTTACTTTAAAGGGAGTGCATGTGTTGTCTGCAGTCCCTGTCAACTTATACGGCAGCTGGCCGAGGTAGTGAGAGGAAGGCTGTGCCGTCCGCCATATTGGTTCCCGCGGCACCAGCAATTCTGGTAAGGAGGGTTTACAGGGTGGGTGGCAGGTGCCCGTGGTGTGGGAGGGCTGCTAGATGCCAGGGAAAAGGGTAAAAGTTGGTATGGGGATGAGTATTGGTGGGTGCTGGGGGTTGGCACTAACCACCAGGGAGTAGGCATGCTCCCCCACTGCTAATGTGGTTGTTGGCTGCAAATGCTTCACCATCCGCTAGGGTTGCCCAGAGTAAGCTGTGCTTCTTCTCGGTAGTATTTGTGTGCCGCAAAGTGGCCTGCACTAACCATTTTGTGCAGGCAAATACACTGAATATTGCACTGCACCAGTATTCATGCTCCCCCTCTCTTTGCCCACCACATCCATTATTTTGTTTTGCGTGTGCTAACCCTTTTTGTGCATGCCACAGTCCCCTTTGAATATTGCGTATAGGCGCAAACCCAGGGCAAACAGGGCGCAATCACTTTGTTCACTGGGCAGTCACTGCATGGCATAGTGCCAGTTGCATGGGGTATGCCATGCAGCAAAGCTGTGGCAGATGGCACTTCAGTGCTCCCTGCTCCACAAATCTGTTGGGAATCCCTGACATTCAAAATGTGATTAATTTGTTTATTGTGCTAAATAGCTTCAGCATTTTAATTTTATTTTGAGTGATTTGTTTTGGGCCGTGGGTTATCTTTTAACTCAATCTAAATCAGACATTACTATGTAGCAGAATGCTATTTTACAAAATGATTGCTGTTTTCCCATAAACTTTGATTTTTCCCTGCATGATGTTCACCTTAATATGCTCTGGCCATTGTATGCTTCATTTCAATTAAATCAACGTCAGATTGCGGAAACAGACCTGCCATGTGTTTGTGTTCCACAAGCTGTAACCAGAGATGTCACAAGCTAAAAGGAGACTCGCTGATATTGCCAGTGAAAAGAAATATCTGACAACAGAGATCACATTATACAGCTATTGTTTTTATTGACTCCCATGGTGTGTATATGTATGTGTATATATATATATATATATATATTATATAAATTTAAAAAATGAGCCATTGATTTCTACAGAGTCCCAGAGGGAAGGAAAGCATCCCAAGCAGTTCGGATGTTGATATCTTTATTGCTGGCAGGACTCAGTATTATTGAATTTGAGTGATGTCATATAGGATACAACAGGGTAGATGTATATGCTGGAACAGCTGCATTTCAAGAAATGCAGAGCTTGATCACAGTATATGAACCCCAAATATGTGACAAATGTTCTGTCCAAATTAATGTCTGGACCACTACAAATTAACTTAATTACAGTACTTTTCGGTAGCAATGAGGATTTTGATTAAGCAAATTGATATGCCCTCGGGTGTTCTGCCTCGCACAGAGGGCCGAGGGTGGCTATTGCCCTCTGGGTGGTACTGCTGCTTCCTAGTTGGGAAGCTTGGTACTCGGACCCATAAGTATGAATCAGTAGTGAAGAGTGATAATTGGAAAATATGAAAATGAAGTACTTACTGTAATTGTTGATCTCCCAGAATATCTTCAGCCGCCCACCATCCCCCACTCAGATGAGAGCCAGGGCCTCTGGCAGATCACTCTGTGGGTGCTGGCAGCACTTTGTCTGCTTCTGTCTCCTTTGCCATGGCCCTAATATGATGGCTGTTTTTGTCGTAAAAAAAAAATTATTGAGGATTGAGCATTCCTGTGCCAATCCTCATAAAAAAGGGAGAGTGGGGGGCCATTTGGATCTTCTATCAACCTAAAAAAGACCCCTCCCCAAAAAATAGAGTCTTTGGTTTTTTCCCATGGAGTGGGTAAGTAGCCACCTTCCCTCCATTCTTCTCCCTGCCCAGAGTATATCTCCCTGGTATATGCAACATGTGCTCTGGGCACCATCCAGTCACTCCACTGAACAGCTACACTGTCTATGGAAAGGCACAATGCACTCGCTTGGATCAATATACTAGCTGTGAACAGGATACATCCCTGTGGTTGCAGGGAGAAGAAGGGCATGTTCCTCTACCCACATTAAAATTTTTGGTTGATATCCCTTTTCACTTCTCCCTCTGCATTGGGCTTCACCCACTCTGCCTGGAGCATGCCAGAGGAGATAACCACATCTTGCCTCCCTAGGACTGTTTGTCCTGCTGTTCCTATGCTTTTCATCCCTAGTTTTCTCCAATCTGGCATAGAGAAAAGCGGGTTATGAGTTTACTCTCAAGTTAATTCAACTTCTGTTTGGTAGCATGGAGCTATTCTTTTTGGGGAGTCCAGATGTCCTTTTTCACCATCTCATTTGCAAGGTGGTCCCAAATTGGACTCCCCTTTTGCTGCCTGTGCCAGAGCCATTTGCTCAGGGCTGCTGCTCTGTCTTTGACATATCGCTGTCCACACTCTGGCTAGCGGTAAGAGGCCTTGGCTTATTTTAGACCCACTACCCTTGTGCCACCTGGTAGGCCCAACCCTTAGTCTCTAAGTTAATAGACATGTTCTGATTGGTTGTTTCTTTTGCTTCTTATATCCTTTTAATCCTGTTACTGTTGGGGCTGGAGGTATAGCCTAGAGTTATGAGCTGTAAATGAGCTTGGTACTTCCAGCAGGTCTGGGTTTGATTCCCACAACCTCTACTTATTTTATTTATTTTATTTATACAGAGATCGGAATTACAATCTTTTGAGTCAGGGACTCCTTTGCAAAGGCTCCACGTCAAAATATAACAAACTTAGACCAAGCACAGAAAAGCATAACATATATACAGGCGATTGACAGGATCAAGGGGTGTAAAGACAAACCCCAAGTCAAATTAGGCTAACAAAACGGTACATAGTACTATGCCATTGTAATGCAGAGTGGCCAGAAACAGGGACAAGGTGGACAATGGATTAGGTATCACTGTTGGCAATGGGGGGGGGTAAATTAGTTGTAATCACAGGCACTGCGGGTGAGGAGTTCAGAGTGAAGAGAGGATTTAAAGGGGCCAAGTCTCACCTCAGAGGAAACCGCGGAGGGTAGTTCATTCATCCAGAAGAGGGCTCTGTAGTAAAAGGACCATTGGCCGAGGGAGGTCCTGCATTGAGGAACTTGACAGGAGGCCAGTGTGGTCCTTCTGGTATTCCTGGAGTGGGGGGATGGCTGTAGCAGGTGTTGGAGGCCCAGTGGTGAGAGACTAAGGGAGAGTTTTCTGGCAAAGAGGTGTGATATCTAAGCCTGCCTTCGAAGTTTAGCCAACCGGTGTGTCGGTAGAGCTTGCAGGTATGTGTCACACCCTGTGACAAGGCAACAGGCTTTATTAAGGGAGACCTTAAGATGGTGGAGGGCTGAGTTATCAGCAGCACCGTAGAAAATGATCCCATAATCAATTAGGGAAAGGACTGAGGAGGTCACTGCTAGTTGAAGTGCCTCTGGGGGCATACATCTCCTGTGCCTGTACAGAAGTCCTAACCTAGAGTTGATGGCCAAGCTCAGCAGGCCAGTATGGTCATGGAATGTAAGGTGGGAGTCCAGGGTGATTCCCAGGTATTTATATAAGGTGACTAGTTCCAGCGGGTTATGCTGGTAGTTAAGAATCGTAAGTGGAATGTCCCTGTAATTGCTTTGACAGTGGGTAAAGATCATTGCCTTAGTCTTTTTATAGTTTAGTATAAGTCTGTGTTCGGAGAACCAGGCATCAGCCTCAGAGAAATATTGCTGAAGTGAGGATTGAAAGGAGAAGTGGTCAGAGTGACTAAAGATTACAGCATCATCTGCATAGAGTAGGATCTATCCAGAGCAGGCGTTAGGGAGAGAGTTTAAGAATAGACTAAAAGGAGGGGGCCCAGGATAGAACCCTGGGGAACCCCAGAGCGAACCAATCTACGGGAGGAAATAGAGGAGTTAATTTTGACTTGTTGGGATCTGTCACTGAGGTAGTTTTTAAACCAAGAGGTTGTCTCTGAGGATAGCCCAAAGGCGGTCATGGACTGGATGAGGAGAGCAGGACTAACAGTGTCAAATGCTTGAGTTAGGTCAACATATGCTGCACCAACTAAGTGTCCATTATCAAGGGTCCTATTGATAAATGTTGTATATTCAAGGAGAGCGGTAGTGGTGTTGTGCCCCTTCCTGAAGCCATGTTGTTCAGGGCAGAACAGATTGTGGTTTGTTAGATAATCAGTGAGTTGATGGGATACTATTTTTTCGAATGCCTTAGAGATGGGCGGAAGGATGGATATTAGGCGGTAATTACTCAGGGAGTAGCAGCCCCCACCTTTAAAGATCGGAGTAATAACAGCTGATGTCCAGAGGGCAGGAAATTGTCCAAGGCAGAGGGACCTGTTGAGGAGATATGTAAGAGGTGCGAGAACAGAGTCAAGAGCGAGATGGAGGAGTTTTAGATTTAGGGTGTCACCACTGTGACAGGTTTTTCCAGAACTGTGGAGAGGTAGTGTCTGGCCTCAGTAAGAGAGATAGTCCTAAGTCTGAAAGGAGGGATGTTAATAGGTGGGGGGGGGGGGGTCAGAGCTGGTTCAAAAGGGAGTCAAAGAAGTTAGGGGGAAGGACATTGCTGAGGTCAAAGAAAGCTAAGTTAAGGGCATCAGCAATAAGCTGGGGCTCCTGGGTAAGGGACCCATTTACAAGGAGCTGGGCAGGAGGGGGGCAGATGGTCTTACCATTGAGCTCTTTAATATTGTCCCAGAATCTGAGTCCAGAACCACAGGAGAGGGCTTCCTGGTAGTGGGCGGCTTTTGCTTTACAGGTTTCCGAGATGCATTTATTCCTGAGCCTCTCTATAGAGTTGCCGGTCACAGGGTAGGCAAGATTCATTGGCCTTGTGCCACAAATTATTTCAATGGCGCTTGAGCTCAAGCAGGGTTTGAGTGATCCAGGGTGAGTCACAGCCTTTAATCACCTGTTTGGTGATAGGGGCATAGAGATCACAGGCTGAGTTGACGGTGGTTATAAAGTGTTCTAGGGCAATGTCAACTGAAGGGGCAGAGTTGATGGGTGACCAGTCATAGTGCAATAGGTGATGTTTGAAGCGGGAAGGGGATCCCTTTTTAAGGCGGTGTTGAAAAGTGAACGTGGGCGGGGGTTTGTGGATCCTAGTCGACTATCGGCAAAATACCGGCGAATGGTCGCTAAGGGCATCGGGGAGTACAGTGACTCCAGCCATTCTAGCGGGACGATTAGTAAGGATGAGGTCTAGGAGAGTGGATGTCCCTTTTTTATGGTTTAGTCTTGTGGGGGATAGAACCACTTGAGTGAGGTCCATAGCAGCAGTAGAGGTCCTTGTAAGGGGCTGAGGAGGGTGCCAGCCAATTTATGCTGAAATCTCCTAGTGCAGTTAATTCACTATTGTTAGGCAACTGGGAGAGGCTATTGAGGACCAAGGTAAAAGCTGGCTTTTGATTATGGGGATAGATGTACAAGGTCACAGTGTGGAGGAATTTGCCTGAGTGACTGGTCTGGAGCTTAACCACAAGAGCTTGTGCCCCGTGGGGGGAGGGATAGAGACTTTAGCGGCTTGTAATGGGTCCCAATAATAGCGTGCACAGCCCCCATCTCTTTTACCCAACCTGTCGATTCTGAGGATGGAGTACCCAGGTAGGTGAATGGCGCAATCAGGGATATCAGGTAGGGTTTGGGCCATCCAGCCTTGAAGAGTGTCATATTTTTTTTGCAGACTACAAATGTTGATGATGGCTATTAGGAGTCTGTCCACCTTACTGCAGGTAGCCGATGGGGTAGAAGGGGTCCTGGATTAGGGTGCATGTTACCTGATATGAGGAGGAGTAAGAAGGCAAGCCGGAGTAGGGCTAGTCTGAGAAGCTTAGGTTTTATTTTTGTTGTGAGGGAGGGTGGGGAAGATTACTACCTGATGTAGGGATGGGAAGGGCTAGAACACATGGAGCAAGTAGGAGTGATATGTGGGGCTGGAGTGAGTGGGGTAGGTGCCCGAGCGGAGGGACTTGGCATGCATAGCAGGAGGGACACAGTTTCCCCAGGGTTGACGGAGTGAAAGGGAGGATGATTGGCACAGTCAGTGCCACAAGGGGGAATGGGGGTATAAGGAGGGGAGGGTAGGGAGAACAAGGAAAGTTAAAATAAACGTGGGTAAAGGCATTGTCTCAAACAAGATATTGGAAGATCTGAGACACTTAATGACAATGTCTGAAACAGTCTGAGGGAACAAGGTTAGCCAAATACCAGCCCAGTATTAACCAGGTCAAGTGGAGCAGAGGTAGGGTTGCTGCCTCCGGAGCACATGGTACAGGGTTCAAGGCTCAGGGTGGGGGGAGAGTGGAGAGAGAGAAGGAAGCAGTTTAGTATGGAGAGGGAACAAAGGAGGGGATTAGATTTCACTGCCTCTGGCGGGAAAAATCCCCACCTAATCCAACTGCATATGCACAACAGTTGGCAAAACACAAAACTTAAAATTAAATATCATTATGTCCTGCCAGAGTGTGAGGGACGGAGGGTCTAGGGTCAGCCACCTTTTGGTAATAGCTTTCTTTGTTACCAGTAAGGTCACCATTATCAGTTTAACCTTATGGGGATCTTTAAAACCTGCTGGCCACTGCGAAAGAAAAAAATAGTGTGGGGATAAGTTTCAAAGTGGGTGAAAGTATCCCTGATAGGGACCTCTGTATGTCGTTGATAAATGGGAGGAGTCTAGGACAACTCCAGAACACATGGGCATGTGTAGCTGGGGAGTGTCCACATCCCCTCCAGCACTCTGCTCCCTCTTCCCATAAGTATTTGACCTGTATTGCAGGCATTCTGACAAATCTGACTGTGGTCTTCCATGAGAATTTCCTCCAAATTATGGAGGCAGTTCCTCTGTGCATTTTGTTCAGATGTTTTTCCCAGACATCTTTTGGGATTGGAATGTTAAGATCGGAGGCCCATGTTTTCCTGATTGAGTCTGTGGAATCTCCTTCTAGTATATTTATTGCTCCATATAAATAAGAAATCATATGCTCCAGGGGGGCTTTTACCTCCAGTGCTAGTCTAAGAATATCTAAAAGCTGAGGTGGGGTGTACTTGACCACAGGTCTCTGGACAGTGACCGTATAAAATCTCTCACTTGGAAATATCTAAGTCTATCTCGGGCAGTAATCCCATATTGTGTCATTAAGTCTGAGAGACTAATAAAGGTCCCTTCTTTCACAAATTGATAGATCATGTGTAGACCCTGCCTTTCCCACCTGCAGAATCCCAGGTCCATTCTAGCTGGTTGAAAACCTTCGAAGTATAACCCCCCTATAAATAGGGACTACCAAAAGTCTTCTTTGGGTGTGCTTAAATGCCCACTGCCAGGCGGGCATTCTGTGTCTGTACAGGTGTAAAAGTGCTTACATTCGAGTGCCCTGTTAGCCTCCATGCCTGCCCTTTAAGAGACATTATTTTTGTAATGTAGAATTAATCTGGGTAGGGGCTGAGTGTTTCCAGGCTCGAGCCCCACCCAAGCTGCAAAAATATTGCTCTGTTCTGCCATCACTAATGGTGCAGAGGGAGCTCTGTTAGAACTGGTAATAGTTTGCTGATTAGCTGCTCTAATAATAATGGTATTATAGTTTGTCTAACCTGCCTTTCTTTGCAGCATGGACATTTCTGTATTGCACCAATCAGTACCTTTTAGGGACCTTAAAATGGAGTCTGTCCCCAGGGGTCTTGTGGGAGTGAATTTCTGTAGGAATTGTAGTTTTTTTCATTTTGGCGCCTAAGTGGACCTGGAGGGGGAGCCCTTGCTTTGACAGACAGATGAATCAACCAACTAAACCCTTTTTGGATGAGAAGGACATCCTGGTGCTGCCTGCAGCAGAGAGTCAGTCTGAGTTTGGAGTGGAGAGAGTGAACTGCTCAAGACATTCGAGCAGCTGCTCCTGTGTAGTAGCGCAGGAAACTGGTAGGAAGGCTGTGTCTGGCCTGCCTGCTTCATCTTTCCTTCTGAGGGACCTGCTAGTGTAATTAATTGGACTGAATCTGAACTGGCTTGTGACCATAAATACCGAATGGTAACTGCCCTGTTACCTGAAGAAAACCGAAGATTTGCTGTAAGCGATCGGCCTGTCAGGACGTCTGAATCACCACAGAGATCATGGTTTTGCTCAGGAAAACTGAAATTGAAACTGGACTGTCATCTAACCTGTGGTATTGTGTTTTGCTTTACTATAAATGTGCTGTAAGCTATCAGTGAGTCGTGATTTGGTTCAATCAATCAATCAAATTCTTTATTTATCCAGGCGAACACCATTGAGCAAGCTCATTTGCAAGGTGGACCTGCATTACACGAGACAATGATGTTACATTTATACACAAGGAGATATATACAGTAAAAGCAAGTGTAAACGCTCTATAAAGGAAGATGAGAAGCAAAAAAAAAATACATTTTTGGTACAGAGTATAACAAACAGTATAGAGCAAGTCAGCAAAGGGTTACACCAGGTACAACAATATACCTAGTTCACTTGTCCCGTACAATAAGTGTGATACTGAGCAACTTGGGGACTAGCTGAGATGGGTGTGATAGCTGAGGGGGCATATGCAGTCCTTTAGGATCCCTCTGAGAAATGGGGTGCGTGACACGTGTTGGAAGGAGTATGTAGCCAGTATGTTGTGAGGGGGGAGGCTCTGATGTTAGTAAGTGTTAGGGGCAATAGGATGCACAGCTGGAGGTGTAGCAGCCAGCGTGGAGGGGAGGAGGATCTGAAGATGGCGATTATCAGGAGCAAGTGGATGCACTGTTGGAGGTGAAAACTGACAGGATGGTAGGGGAGGGTGAGGTTTGGCGCCGTGATAAACAGGGTGCGCCCTAACTGTGCAGGTAAGGAGGTAGTAATGAGGAGGCTGAGGTCGTGGTGGAGCAGCTGCAGGCATCTGAGAGGTAACTTGACTGGGGTGTACCACGGCAGAGTAACCACTACTTAAGTGTGTCACGCTTGCTGGAAACTGTCTCCAGCACCAATTGAACTGAATCCGAACTGTTCACCCGGCCTGGGCCCTGCTACCGTGGCTCAGTCAGCTACTTCAGACGCAGAGATCACCATCGATGAGATACTCGCCTGGGGATCAGCTCCCTGCTCAACATCTCGAACAGGAACGGCACCTCGGTGAATCGTGTGGGCCCTGCTTCTTCTGGCATACCAGCTTGTCGACCTGCAGTCTCCATTTCGTCCCTCCTGTGTTTCATATTGGGTAGCATGAATAAACACCAGGGTAGCTCCCTGCAACATCAGCTAAATCAAAAGTGTTGTCATCTGATTCAATTGTTATTTTCTTGTCATGAACTGAGCCTTCTGGCTCTGGATTACAAATTGCGTGTGGTTGTGCATGCTCCTTCTTTCCATCACAGTGCTCCGACCAGCTGCAGTGCCGGCCTACCCCGGGCAATATGTCAGGCTAGCCCACCTTATTTCCAACTGGGTACCCAGAGTGTGTGACTGTGAAGGGACTCTAAAGTTCATGCATGATTGCCTGATTGAATCAGTTACAGAACTAATCAGCCAAATTACGCCCCTCCCTTTTTCATTCCCCTGAATAAATCAGAGCTAATTCTTTTTGCATTTAACTTGACTGTGGTTCCATTTTGTACAAGAAGCACTGTATTGTTGTTAGCTTCTGTGTCTAACCTTATTTTGCAGGGGGTCTCCAGGGTCGAACTGGTGGAATCAGCCCTGGTGGTAAGTTCAAAGAGAGTGGGGATTTGTATGCTGATTAGGAGTTATTGTAACTGTGTCTGTTGTTCATTGCTTAGGCCACTAGAGGGGAAGGAGGGGAGTTACAGTGTCCCGGAGGGCTGTACCCAGGTCAGCTATGCTACCAGTAACCCTGGAGGTGCCCATTTTCAGTACCCAGGCCCCTTAACCTGCACCTAGTCATGCAGGCAGGGGGAGTAGCCCTTGGGATAGCACCACCTAGGGGTTACATCTTGGAGGCTACCGCCGGGATTAACGCCCCCCGAGTGGCCATAAAGATTAATGGCTACCCCAGTAGAAATGGCTGTACACCAGCTGGTGGGGTGGTGTACGGGGCAGGAGATTGACCCCAAAATGCTCTGCTTATACTGGATATCCTTAGACTAGGTTTGCTGGCCAAGGCACCTAGCTTCACCGGAGCTCTCTCCTTCTAGGTTGCTTGAAAGGACAGAGCAAAGAACCTTACCAGAGTAAGGGAAAGGATTAAGACTTCTTTTGGCTAGGCAGATTTACTGTGTGATATTGTTTTTATTTTGTACTCACAGGAATTGTTACTGTTTGTTGCTAACATTTTATTGCTTGTTTTTTTTTTCTGATTCAAATTGTTGTTGCTGGGTATATCTTCTTCGGCATTATTACAATGTGTGCCTACAGGTGTGTGTGCTAACAGATTACTGCTGTAATCTTCTGATTCAAATTGTCTTTTGCAAGGTATGTCTTCTGTTACTGCTTTATTTTTCTCTGTAGCAAAGTGTTTCTTACAGGGTATATCTTCTGTGAAATTATTAAAGGTGGTGCTTTACAGGTTTTACAGTTTTATCTATCATTAGGATAAGTTTCAGGGTTACTGCATTTGTTGCTGACTGATTGTTTCTTCTTACTTCCTTGTTTCTTTCGTCCGTGGTTCTTCTTTTTCGGCAGGGGAAGTGCCCAGCCATCTACCTCCATCCTGAACCACCCTACACTACACTCCTTTTATAGGGTGGCACAGTTGTGACATTTCCTGTGGCAAATCAGGAAGGGGCGGATCAGTGGGGTATCCACACGGTGACCTCATTTACAGGGGCACTAGTAATTTAACTTGTTTTAACAAGTTATACAAAAACAAAGAAAACACAAAATCAAACTTTTGCTTTCATTTTCTTCCTTCTAATTACTCTGACCAGGTTATAAACCCAGCAACTTATGTGGAATTGATATCATTAACTGCAGGTACTGTGGAACACTTTTCAGAAGGGCAGTTTTACAGGATTTAGGACACTGTCCTACATGCTGGGCCATTGGAGATCTTAGGGCTCAGCTGCAGGCAACATGGGCAGAGATTGCGAGCCTCAAATTTCATATTCAAGAGGAAATATATTATAAGAGCCACCTGCAATTTCCCCAACATCCAACAGAAGCACCTCGACCGCAGAGGGTAGTTGGTCTGGGAGGTTGGCAGGTGGTTAGGAGGGGCAAATCCGGTGCCCCATCACTCGGTGCTCTCCAATATATTACCTCCACAAACCATATAAAAACTACAAACAGGTATCTGCCTCTTTCTCTGAAATCAAACAAAAGGGCAGAGGACACTGCAGAGCAGGACACTGCAACACAGGAGCTAGCACAACAAAATTCACCCAAAACAGGAACCAAACCAAAAAAGGCAAAAAGGAAATCCAAAAAACTTCTGATCATAGTGTAGTGATAGTATAATATGTTGATTATTGTCACTCCATTTTGTATGCTATTTCATGTAATGTATGTCATTTTATACTCCATTTTGTATTGTGTGACTCCATTTTACATGCTGCTTCATTTAATTGGTGTTTTGCTCTTTAGATAGCCTCATTATCATGTTTTGCTTCAGACAGTACTTGAAGGTTGCATATTATCAGGCAACCTGTTTTTGTAGTTTTGTTTAAACTTCTGCTTAGCTCATAGTGTTCTAGGCACCCGCCAGTGTTTGGAGCACAGTGACCTAGCAGGTGTAGGGAATTCTGAGCAGTCCTTATGGTGTGAATTGCAGCATCCTGGGAGCCCGCCAGCTTCTAGAATGTGGGAAAACAACACTATGAAGGCTGCACGGTTATTTTTAGCACAGAATAAGATATAAATGTAGCTTTCTCAATGCCTGGTTGGAAGCCTCATCTGCAGGGTGGACGTATCGCTGTGGAACTTTCTCCCGGTTCAAGACTCCTAGCCAGGCTGACAAGGGGGCTCCCCAGCTACTGGGAAAAGGCTTGGATGTAGCATAGAATCGGTGATGTATCATGTTTTGCTTAATTGAAGTATATATTAATGCTGATAGTAATATTGCTAATGAATGAATGCTAAAGTGTAATCATTAATGCTGATAGTGACATTGCTGCTAAATGAAGTGTAATTATCTTTTGCTTGCAATAAATTGTGCTGATGTGTGAATGCCAAGTGTGATTATTCCTTTGTGACTCTTCAATTAGGCAAGACAATTTTGGCGTAGTCGGCAGGATTCATAAAGGAAAGTACACACTAAGGTGAAGTAAAAATGTTTAAAAGAAAAGAGTCTAATGTTGCATGTGCACAAGTGGAAATTCCTGGTTGGGAAAACCAACCTTATGCTGATTTAGCCACTGAGTGGTCATGTTGTGCAGGGTTGAGTGAACACTGGGAATCCTGTTTAAAGGATTCTGAGCCTGCAGATGTTGTTACATGTATGAAAAGAGTGCCTGTGGCAAAAGGGAAAGAATGTGCTGCCTTGGGCGCAGGGGTGGATTTTATTGTCTGCCTATAGGAAGATGCATGAAAAGGTAGGGACTTCTTAGTGAAAAGGCAGAGTTGGAATGAAAGGTTTGTGATTTGGAAAGTAAAGCTGTGATGTTACAATGTCAAAATCATTTGCTGAGTGATAAATTGATACCTATCGGACAGTTGCAGAAAATGCAGCTGTCCGAGTGGCACAGTACAAGTATAAAAGAGGAGGGCAGAGTTAGTAGGAAAAGGTAAGTCTAGCATTAGCTAGGCAGGAGCCCACTGGGATCCTGAAACATGGGATGGAGATATTTGGTTTTCTACAGATGAGGAAAGGTCAGCCTCAGATAAAGAAGAAAAGGCTGAGGACGTAAGGTTCCAATATTGCATGCACAGCCAGTGTCTAGAAGACGTACTGAAGTGTTGGATCAGGGAAATCCTAGGAATCGAGATGTAGTGGAGGATTTTTCTCAACAGGAGGTATCAGACCTCCTGGAGCGGTACACCCGGGGGGGGAGTTTGTTGAGATGGCTGGTGAGGTTGTATGACACAGGGGTGGATGGAGTAAGCTTAGATGAAACTGATGCCCCTAGGTTTCTGTCACTAAGCTATGACCCTGTGGTGAAGGAGGCGTCCGGACCCTCTGAATACAGGGGCAGGGCTATGCCACGATGCTGGACGTGGTGGCTATGGCTTGCAAACACAAGTATCCACGGTGAGTGACTGGTCGGAGGATAGTAAACCATGGTTTACCTTAAAGGACTGTATACAAAACATTAAAATGGAAATGATGAAAGTTGCGGTCTCCACAGAAGACCATGCTGATTTAATGAGTGTTATTGTGCCAGTGTCTGTACGTAATAAGATTATCAAAACTGCACCACCTGCATATAAGACAGTAATGATGACTTTGTTGATTAATCAGACGGGGAAAACAGTAGGTATAGTGCTAGAGGCAATACGGCAGTTAGGGGAACTGGGAGATTGGGGCCCAAAGGGGTCTAGTTTATATGATTCTTCAGGACAGGATAAACAGCAGTCCAATCCTGAGGGTTGAGTTTCTAGGAGAGATATGTTCCTGGCTCTCCTAAAGGATGGGGTGGCAAGGAAAACATTGATGGGATCAGTACCCTGATATGTGGGAAATGTAAGGAAAGAGGGATTGAACACTAAGAAGCTAGTAAATAAGCAGATCAATTCAAAGTTAAAGACAGATGTATATGTCTCTCTTCAGGGAGTCTGTAAGTCCAACTGCTCCCCGGCAGAATTTGATGATAAAAGTATGTCCTGGTGGGGGGCTCCCACTCAGGGATCCATTGAGTCACCCGACTGAGCAGGAATATGCAGATCTGTATCCTAGTGATTTGTACCCAGTTAGGGAGTTGCAGCAACTGAAAACCTAAAATATGACTGAAATGAAGGCCAAGCCCCAGTAGAAGGGTGGGCTAGGAGGGATTTAGACCTCATGTAGAATTGAAATAATTGGAAAAGTGTCTCACCCCAAAAGTACGAGCTTTAATTGACACTGGGGCGAGCCTCATTAATTTATGGGAACCCAGCAAAACACAAAGGTCAGCGAGTGGTAATTACAGGATTAGAGGTAAACAAATTGAGGCAGTGCAGACCATTTTGGAACTGAAAATAGGTCAGCTGCCCCGAAAAAATATTGTGTAATGATTGTTCCGATTCCAGAATACATTATAGGAATAGACATACTAAAGGGATGACGTTGCAATTGTCTGATGGACAATATCAATTTGGAGTAAAACCTTACATTTCAGCAAGACCAGTAGTAGTGGGGAAGGTGCAGATGCTCAGTAGCCATTCCACCTGCTACAAAATTATCTGTATGAAACAGTATAGAATACCAGGAGGGCATGAGGAGATAACTGCCACTATTAAAGATCTATTAGAGGCAGGAGTGCTTAAACATACAACAACAGCTTGGAACAATCCTGTGGCGGTCAAGAAAAGTAGACGGTCATGGCGGATGACAGTAGATTATAGAATTGAACAAGTACACCCTTCATTGGCGGCTGCCGTTCCAGACACCGCCACCCTGATAGAGCAAATACAAAGGCACAAAGGGTATGGTATGCAGTTATTGATTTAGCTAATGCATTCTTTACTATTCCGATTGAGGAAAAGTTTGGGACCAGTTTGCCTTCACATGGCAGGGGAGGCAATATGCTTTCACTAGATTACCTCAGGGATATGTACATAGCCCCACCATCTGCCACCGGATGGTGGCAGAACACTTGGATGAGTTGAAGCTGCCGGATGGCATGCAGATTTCTCATTACATTGATGATATCTTGATCCAGGGGGCTGATCAAGATAAAGTACAGCAGTTACTAGATGAGACCATTGATCATATGGGGAAAAGAACTGTGGCAGGAAATATGGACTATGGTGCAAAATACTCAGACCACTGTATTTCATGTTGATGCTCATTGTGCTTCAGATACACTAGAACAATGGTATAATTCTGTTGCAGATGAAAGAGCTAAGATTCTTCCAGTGGATATTGAAGAAACTCAAAGTCAGCAGTTATCAGGGCTGGCAAATGGGCACATCAAAATGTGGACATTTGGGAGAAAGCCACTTACAGGTGGGCATATAGTAGGGGTGTACCCCTAACATTGGATTTGGTTAAAACTGTTATTGCTCAGTGTCCTATATGCCAACATGGGCAACAAAGACCAATCCTTCATATTGTGAAAGGACAATTGGGGAGGGAAAATTACCGGACAAATTTGGCAGATTGATTACATTGGACCTCACTCTTAGTGGAGGATGTCGATATGCTTGCACAGTTGTAGCTACATATTCAGGGTATTTATTGGCATACCCTTGTAAACAAGCTACACAGAAAAACACCATTAAGGCAATTGACTTAATTATGTTGTACTATGGAATACCCTTGCAGATACAAAGTGACAATGGTTCCCATTTTAGGGGAAAATGGTACAAGCTTATGCTCAAGCCTATAACATACAGTGGGTATTTCACATCCCTTATTACCCAGGCAGCAGGGTTAATTGAGAGAATGAATGGATTGCTGAAAGAACAGTTTAGGAAATTGGGGGGGAGCCACGAAAATGGAAAGAGAATTTGCATGAAGCATTACAGATTTTAAATAATAGACCAATTGGAGAATCTGAGACCCTTAATGCGAATGATAACTCCTAATTTGCAAGTGCAGGCTTACTCAACTACAGAAACAGTGTTATATTGGGAATTACACCAGGAGCTCTGTCTCTTGCAGGGCAACCCAGAAGCTGCTGGACTTGATTTATATGCCTTCAAGAATACAGAATAAACAGCAGAAACATTCAAGTGATAGAAACTGGTATTGGAATACAAATTCCACCGAGACATTTTGTTGGATAGCACCTAAATCAGAACTAGCCCTCAAGGAATTCAAATTTTGGGAGGGTGATTGATTGTGATTACCAAGGAGAAGTGAAAGTAATTTTGTTGAATAGTAGAGAACAAAATCTGTTAATTCAACAGTATGACAGAGTGGCTCAATTGTTAATTATTCCAGTTAACAAAGTGACCCCTATAGGGACAAGCCCCACACTCTTAACAGCAAGGGGGATAAAGGTTTTAGATCTACAGGAGGTTTTAACAATGGTGCCAAAATATGGGTTACAAACCCAAATGGCCCTCCTGAACCAGCTGAGGTGATAGCCACCGGACGAGACAACACAGTGTTAATTATCAGGTCAGGGAAAGAGAGGGAATATGTACCAGCGAACACATGTTATCTTCGAGAATAATCAGTCTGTGTATTTTCTAGGTTCTTCAATGGATTCTAAAAGGAATAACACTCTCTCTCATGGTCCATTCGGTAAAGCCTATTACCCCAGGTGGAAGAATATTGAAGCTTGACGACCCACTTGTACAATGGGGTTGGAAATCTTCCACCAGTTTACGGGTGCAAGACAACTTTACTTGCCCTGAAAACCAAGGATGTCCTATAGTGAACATTACTTTTTCACCAGATGTGAACATTTGGAAACCAGTTGAGACAATGGCAGGACGATTATATGTCCAACCTATGCAGGACACAAATTGGATTAAATTACAGAACCAGACTGCTATTAGATGCTGCAACTTACCGAATAGTTGCATGGTGACTGTACAACATAGACTTGATTGCTGCATGAATCAAACAGACATTTTCAATGCAAGTATTACTTTGATTGACATAGGCGGCGTTATTCTGCATGAATGCTACTGCAATAACTAATAGAACTACTTGGGCAGATCACATTACAGTGTTGAAAAATCATCCTGTAATTAGCAATGATAGTATAGTTAAGGTTCTATCCATAGTACATCAGTAGCGCAGCGGTATCAGAAAAATGTAATCCATTTTAACATAACGTTTATGTTTAGTAGAAAATGCAAATATAAAAGAGCTTGGTATGATACGCTATTAGGTGGAGCAGGGGCAGGCATGGGAATTTTAAATAGTGTTGATATAGAAACACTGACTAACAGGCTTCAGGCAGTAGGAATTGATGTATTTAGCTTAATTAACTACAAGCTCAATGGATGCCAACTGTTTTCTTACCCCAAAGATTAACTTTGAATTATGATTTTGAGTTCTTGCAGTTATTTAATGCTTCACAGGTATGGGGAATGGGAGTAGCAGAAAATATTTTGCGATTTATTGATTGGACAGAATGCACAATGCGACATATGTATTCTATACTGCAAAGAAATAAGGCCCAGAGTGATTTAATGAGTACTAATGAATATGTGTGGAGGACCGTGTTCAAATCATGGATTCCTAGTAATCATTGGATTGTAATGTCATCCACCACAGTAAAATACACCTTTGTCCCTGATAATGAGCAGAAGCTTATTTTGTATTGGCAGCCCAATATTTTAGATCAATCAAGATTGAGTATCTCATTAAATAAAATTAAACAGATAATTCAGGAAACAGATGTAATGCAGGCTCATTTGGCAATAAGAAATAAATCATTAGTGCAAAGTCAGGTGCAAACTCGATAGTTAAAAATAAAATGATTGATTTAAGTTCCAAGATTCAACAAGAGACTACTCATTATTGGTGGGATATTTTACAGGATGGTCTCCATCAGCTACAAAAGTGTTAAATATTCTGATACATCCTATCATAATCATTGCTGTAGTGACAATTATCTTGCTTATTTGGACTTGTTACTTATCATATTATATTCGTAATAATTTTGCTATGGTACCAATATCATACAAATCGTATTCACAATAATCAAAGGACCGAATGTAGTGATAGTATAATATGTTGATTATTGTCACCCATTTTGTATGCTATTTCATGTAATGTATGTCATTTTATACTCCATTTTGTATTGTGTGACTCCATTTACATGCTGCTTCATTTAATTGGTGTTTTGCTCTTTAGATAGCCTCATTATCATGTTTTGCTTCAGACAGTACTTGAAGGTTGCATATTATCAGGCAACCTGTTTTTGTAGTTTTGTTTAAACTTCTGCTTAGCTCATAGTGTTCTAGGCACCCGGCCAGTGTTTGGAGCACAATGACCTAGCAGGTGTAGGGAATTCTGAGCAGTCCTTATGGTGTGAATTCGCAGCATCCTGGGAGCCCGGCCAGCTTCTAGAATGTGGGAAAACAACACTATGAAGGCTGCACGGTTATTTTTAGCATAGAATAAGATATAAATGTAGCTTTCTCAATGCCTGGTTGGAAGCCTCATCTGCAGGGTGGACGCATCGCTGTGGAACTTTCTCCCGGTTCAAGACTCCTAGCCAGGCTGACAAGGGGGGCTCCCCAGCTACTGGGAAAAGGCTTGGATGTAGCATAGAATCGGTGATGTATCATGTTTTGCTTAATTGAAGTATATATTAATGCTGATAGTAATATTGCTAATGAATGAATGCTAAAGTGTAATCATTAATGCTGATAGTGACATTGCTGCTAAATGAAGTGTAATTATCTTTTGCTTGCAATAAATTGTGCTGATGTGTGAATGCCAAGTGTGATTATTCCTTTGTGACTCTTCGATTAGGCAAGACACATAGGAGACTCCATGATTCAGGGAGTTGTTACCTATCTCAAGCCAGGGGTAATGGTCAGATGTCTCCCAGGCACATCAGCGTGGAGAGACACTGACCACATTGCTAAAACTGTTCAGGAAGCAGGAGAAAACATTGACATCCTGGTACACATAGGGACTAATGATCTCGCCAGCCAGTGAGTTGTGGAGACCAAGGGACACCTGACCAGGCTGGGTGACAAACTATCATCCATTTCATCTGGCATCTCCTTCTCTGAGATCCTGCCAGTCTGGGAGAGGGGGGCAGATGGATGGAAAGGCAGAGAAGGGGAGATAGGGGAGCTGAACATGTGGCTCAAGGGCTGATGCCAGGAAAAAGGACACAAATTTGTAGGGAACTGGCAACAGTTTTGGGAGCGAAAGTTCTTTAAATTTGATGGACTGCATCTGACTAAGGAGGGAGTCAGTGCATTGGGGCAGAAGTTTGACATCTTTGCAGAATATTTAAACTAGCAAATGGGGAGGGGATGCAGCACCCCATACGTCGAATGGGAAGAACACCCTTCCCCCCTCAGCTGGTGGTCAAACAGGAGTTCAGCATGTTTGCAGTTCATTTGCATCACCAGGTAAAGAAAAATGTCCAGCTCCACATATGACACACGGGGAAATGCAAGACCTCAACCAACAACTAACACACCGAAATCTGGCCAATAGAAAATCATGTACACAAATGCTCACAGTCTGGGAAATAAGATCCCAGACCTGCAGGCAATAATGACAAAGGCTAAACTGGACACAGTAGCAATTAGTGAGATGTGGTTTACCAGTAACCACACTTGGGAGACTTCAGGATCTGGCTATGTACTGTTCAGAAGAGACCGAGGTGCAAAAATGGGGGGTGGATTGGCCCAGTATGTCAATGAAAATATCAGAGCTACAGAAATTCAGAATACATATAAGGAGCCAGAAGAACTGTGGGTCACCCTGGAAATAGGAAATGGAACAGCCATAAGAACTGTGGTTGTCTACAGGCCTCCAGACCAGGAGGAGGAGGACATAGACACATTACTGTTAGAAGATATACAAAACATAACAGCTAAAGGGGAGGTTGTGATAATGGGAGACTTCAACATGCCAGATACAGATTAGTCAATACCAGCAGGAACATCTGCCAGAACTAGACACGTGGTGGATTCCCTGCAGGGGGAGGGCCTCAAACAACTGGTACAACAACCCGCAAGAGACAGGGCTGTCCTAGATCCAATACTGACTAACAGGGAAAGGATCACAGATCTCCAGGTAGAAGGTCATTTCAGGGCCAGCGACCATCGCATGATATGGTTCAATTTAGGTAGGTAAAGTAGGTAAGGTAGATAAAATTTGTATTCATAAAATAATGAATATGGATAACTCTGCTGAGCCAGAGCTCTTTTATAGTGAGGTCCAAAGTGCCAGATCCAGTTACTCTTCATATCAGTTATACATTGAACATATCAAAAACATTAAGTACAACATATCACACTAACACTAAGCATAATAACATTAACATAGACAACTACAAGTTCATATATCTTCACACAAACTTAACAAACAATACAATCAATACATACAAAATGGACCCAAAGTGCAGATTTTCAGGATTCCATTTTCCATATTTTCTTCTAAACCAAATCCTCTTCAATATTTATATGCTCAATGAGCCAATCCTTTATTGAATTTAACTGGAATTCTCTGTTCAAGGGTCTTAACTTCCCAGGTAAATTATTCCACAAATCGGGTCCAATACTTGTAAATTGATTATTTCCCTATACCGTTCTCCTTTTTGGTACCTTACATTCCAAACTATTTGCAGAACGCAGTCCCCTTATAGGATTATTTAGTTCAATTCTCTCAACAGCATACACTGGTACTTTCCCGGCTATACATTTTATCATAAATGTAATTGTACTTAGGCCACTACATCTAAATCATCCCATTCCAAGGCAAAAATATGGGACTTCAGAGGAGCTGACTTTGATAAGATGGCCAACAGAGTTAAGCTAGCCCTGGCAAAAAGAAATACAGGTGAGGGGGTATAGGCAAAGTGGGCAAGCATTAAGGATGCAGTAGTTGAAGCAACATCCCACTGTGTTAGAGAGAGAAAAGGAAGTGCAAAAGAAGAAGGAAACCACTTTGGTTCTCAAAAACAGTAGCAGAAAAGGTCAGAGCCAAAAGGCTGGCCTTCAGGAGATATAAGGGAACACACCGGGATGAAGATAGGGAGGCATACCAAACTTCCCTAAGGGAAGCAGGGAAGGCAGTAAGGCAGGCAAAGGCCCAAACCGAGGAATCACTAACACAAACAGTAAAAGAAGGTGACAAGACTTTCTATAGATACATTAGTGAAAGGAGAAAGTCCAGAGGGGGTGTTGCTAAGATCAAAGGAGATAAGGGGGCGTGTGAGGAGAAGGACCATGTAAAATCATCTATCCTAAATAGATACTTCTGCTTAGTATTTACTGAAGAGAAGGCAGGGCAGGGCCCACAGCTCAGCACCATGGACACAGTGTGGAGGGAGGTGAGCACTAGTCTCTTCACAAAAGAAAGGGTCCTACAAGAGCTCGATAAGCTCAGGGTGGACAAGGCAATGGGACCTGGTGGCATACATCCCAGGGTACTAAAGAAGTTAAGGATGGAACTAGCAGAGCCATTATCAGAACTGTTTAGTGAGTCTCTGAGCACAGGAGAGGTCCCAGAAGACTGGAGAAGGGCTCATGTGATCCCACTCCACAAGGGTGGTAGCAGGGAGGAGGCAGAGAACTACAGACCAGTGAGTCTTACCTCAGTAGTGGGCAAGATTATGGAGGCAGTCCTTAAGGAAAGGATAGTGCAACACCTGGAATCCATAGGAGCACAGGATCCAAGACAGCATGGGTTTCCAAAAGGAAGATCCTGTCAAACTAATGTCATAGATTTCTTTGACTGGGTAATCAGGGTGGTGGACCAAGGGGGAGCAGTTGCTGTTGCCTATCTTGACTTCAGCAACGCTTTCGATACTGTTCCACATAGAAGATTGATTAATAAGCTGGATAGGCTCGGGGTGGGTCAGAAATTGGTCAACTGGGTGGCAAACTGGTTGACAGGCAGAAAACAGAGAGTGGTGGTAAACGGTATACAGTCAGAAGAGATGCAAGTCACAAGTGGGGTACCTCAGGGATCACTCCTGGGGCCAGTCCTCTTCAATATCTTCATCGGTGACATTGCAGATGGACTGGAGGGTAAGGTTTGTCTGTTTGCATATAACACCAAGATCTGCAACAGAGTAGATGATCCAGATGGGGTGGGCAGAATGAGAAGAGATCTGGATAAACTAGCAAAATGGTCAGAAGAGTGGCAACTGGGGTTTAATGCAAAGAAGTGCAAGATCATGCACATAGGGAAGAGAAACCCTGAAGCCACCTATAGGCTGGGAGGGGAGTTGCTGGCAGTCACAAGGGAAGAAAAAGACTTGGGCATCATCATCACCGATGACCTGAAATCATGCAAGTAGACCACTAAAGCAGTAGGTAAGGCTAGGGGAATGTTAGGGTGTATTAGTAGGGGTATCACAAGTCGGAAGAGGGAGGTAATAATTCCTCTTTACAAGACACTGGTTAGGCCCCATCTGGAGTACTGCATGCAGGACTTGAGGCCACACCTTCTCAAGGACATTAACCAAATTGAGGCAGTCCAGAGAAGGGCAACCAAAATGGTGCAGAGACTGCATCAGAAAACATATGAGGACAGATTAACGCTCAATATGTATACCCTAGAGCAAAGGAGGGAGAGGGGTGATATGATTAAAACATTCCAACACCTTAATGGCATTAACAAGGTGAAAGAGTCTAACATGTTTCAATATAAGAAAAATAGCTGGACAAGAGGACACAGCACGAGATTAGAGGGAGGCCAATTAAGGAGTAATGTGAGGAAGTTCTTTTTCACAGAAAGGGTGGTGGATGCATGGAATGGCCTGCCTCAGGAAGTGGTTGATATGAATACAGTGCAGGGCTTCAAATGGGCATGGGATAGGCATAAGGGAGCAATACAGATGAGTATGAATAGATATGCGACTGACAGAGCAAAGGCCGATGGCACATTTATAAGGTAGAAAAAGAAATGGGCAGACTGGATGGGCCTTGCGGTCCTTATCTTCCGTCACCTTCTATGTTTCTATCCCCCTGGGTACCAGTAAGGACACTGTAGAGGGAGAACTTTCCAAAGTTGAATGTTTAAAAAGACGCTGTGGTGGTGGGTCGACAGGCTGATTTGATCGCCCAAACTTTCATGGCCTTGGTAGAGTGCAGTGACCTCATGGACAGCTCTAAAGTGCCACAAACGAGGTCCCAGCCACCTGGAGAGTGATAACAAAAGACCCTGGGGGGATGAGTCCCCACCATTATCTGAGACTTTTGAGGAGAAATTTGCTAAGTTGTTGCTGGAGGAAGGGAAGACCGTAGAGGACTTTAAGCAATTATTCCTGCCACCTGGGGGTGTACCTTGCCCCACACCCCCCGCCCACTCCAGTACTGGCTCCAGTGCCTGCACCTGTGCCAGCACCCTCATCTGTGCCTGCAGTTAGTCATGACACGTACCACAAGTTGAGGATGTTCTCAGGTACCCTCCCACCCCACAGGGGGATGATGACTGGGAGGCCTGGATTGACTCTGTTGCCCCCTTGGTACCTGAGTGGCAGTGTGCAGAGGCCTAGAAGCGAAAAAGGATCATGGAACGTTTGAGGGGTCCAACCCTGGAAGCCATTAGATTTCTGAAGTCCACGAATCCTGAGGCGTCTGCTCAAAAGTACCTGTCCGCACTCGAAGGCAGTTTTGGAAGCATTGAGTCAGGGGAGACTTTGATGTGGCAATTCAAAGGTACCAAACAATGGAGAGGAGAAGGTTTGTCTGCATATGTTACTTGCCTAGAGAGTGCCCAGCAGAGAGCTTATCGAAAGGGTGGTGCAGCCGCCAGTAACTTGAACCATGTGAGACTTGGGCACATACTACAACACTCCAAGCACTCTAAATTGCAGATTATCCAGTTATGGCTCCAGGATAGGAGAGAAAACCCACCTGACTACTGCGACCTGATAAAAGAACTCGGGGAGGTTTAAGGTGAAGAAAGAGATTATGATTATGGGGTGGGCGCAGCCCAAGTGACCATGGCACAAGAAGACCTCTCTGAAATGGAGACCACTAAGGATATTCCATCATGGACTGAGCGGTGGAAAGATGAGCTGCTGAAGGAAGTCATAAAAGTACAAATGGGTGCCTATACGGAGGCCTCCACCACAGACAAAGACCCTGGTCCCTCTCAGGACATGACTGCCATGGGGATGGGGTGTACCCTCAGGCATCCTCTATCAAGAGTGGCTCTCAGGCTGACATTAAAGAATTGACTGCCATCCTAAAGGAACTGTTAAGACATGTTGCACCACCCTCGCCTCTGCAAGCAGATATTGGACCCCGATCCCTTGCTACTGCTTCAGTCCCTCATGCAATGTTCTCTCCAAAGACGACCCAGGAGTCTATCATTTGCCACAACTGTGGAAAGGATGGCCATATGAAGAGAGAATGCTGGTCTCAGAAAGGCTTAGAAAAAGTAGTAAACAGAATCCAAGGAGAGCTCTGAAAAGCAAATCAATGGCCAAGTGGTGTCCAAAATGACCGCAGTGAGGGCTCAAGAAATACTAACTCAAACCTCTTTGTGGCATAAATTGTCTGTCCAGGTCCCTGCTACCATCCCTCCAGACTGGTCCAAATTAGTGGGCCCTTTGATGGAGACTACTGTGACTGTTAATGGTATCCATGCTCGGGCTGTGCTCAACAGCGGGTCGCAAGTGGCCATTGTATTCCAGAACTGGTATGACAAACACTTATCTGATGTGCTATTACAATCTCTAGAAGGCCTGCATGTGTGGGGCCTGAGTGACAAGTCTCATCCCTACCCAAGATATGTCCGGCTCTGGCTGTCTTTTCCTGCGGCTGTAACTGGTGTAGATACTAAGGTTCATACTAAGGTTGACAAGGAAGCTAGAGAGCCCTAAGGCCCATATTTGCTTCCTTGAGTTAATAGTAACTAAGAGTAAAATCAGATTGTATTAACCTATCCAAACGAGATTTAAATAGTTGCTTAGTACTACTACATATAATTTCTATGGGTAAAGCATTCCAAGGTTTTATAATTCGTAATGTGTAAAAGTATTTCCTTGACAATAAGTTAAATTTCTTGAATTTGAATTGAAGTGGGTGACCTCTGAGATTAAAGATATTATCTTTAAACATTAATCCAAGATTAGCTAGTAAATATGGATCTTTCATAATGTAGAACATAAGAAGGAGATCCCCTCTCAACCTTCTCATACTGAGAGGCATCAAATTTAATGTAACCAGTCTAGATTCATATGGGACATGTTGTAACCACTTTATACATTTAGTGTAACATCTTTGCACTTTCTCAAGATGAGAGATGTCATATTTCTTGAAAGGACACCATAAAGGGGAACAAAAGTCCAGATGCAGATGAACATATGCTCTATACGATGGCAACAACACATTTTTGTCTCTGGATTTAATATTTCTAAGAATAGACTAGATGACCCTATTTGCTTTTAATATTACAGTATTTATCTGAGAATCGGGCCGAAAATCATCTGTAACTAACACCCCCAGGTCTTTTTATGTGTAAGTGTTATTCACCAATTTATTATCCAGGTTATAAGGATGGAATGTATTAGCCAACCCAAAATGAATGACCTTGCATTTATTGTGATTTAGTTTCATACCCCAACGATTAATCCAGTTGGAGATGGAATCCAGATCAATTTGGATAGTTGCAATCTGCTCAGGCGTAGAACATAACCCACCAATTTTAATGTCATCTGCATATTTGATGGTATTAGATATACAACTTACTGAAATGTCAGATATAAACATTTGAAAGAGGATAGGCCCTAAAACCGAACCTTGTGGTACGCCACTGGTGACATATCCTAATCTTGATAGTTATCCATTTATCAAGACATGCTGGGTTCTGCCAGTCAACCAACTAGATATCCATTGAACAATAGCTGGGGCCATATTTGTGGAGACCAGTTTTTTGAATAATGCCCTATGGGGAAGGAGGTCAAACGCCTTACTGAAATCAATATAAATTACATCATACGAAAATCGATTATCAAGCTGTAAACTAACATCCTCATAAAAACAAAGTAAATTTGTTAAGCAGCTATGTCCCTTTTTAAACCCATGTTGAATAAGTAGAGATGCTGGCCCTGGTGTGCCCTCCTACAGGGATGTATGATGGGGTCCCCCTGCTCATTGGAACCAATGCCCACCTGTTTGGGAGGTTAGCGCAGTTGTGCCAAGAGAAACGAGACCGACAGACTGGTCAGACAATGAGAATTCCAGCTCTGATGAAGAAAGCTTATGAACTACAGAGGCAGTCTGTGGCAGAAGACCAGGATGAGCCTGTTGGAATTGTCTGGAGGAAGGACCCTGATTCCTTGATATTGCCACCCAATACTCAGTATATTGTTCATGGAGACGTCCATCTTAGAAGAGAAGTGAAAAACAAAATATTAATGCTTGATGCACCAGGTGAAGGAAAGTTGCCAGAGAGGCTATTGGTTAAACCGAGTATCCTACCTGCCCGTGACCATGCCTGTGCATGATGAGTGATGGTCCAGATTTGAAATGTGTCAGATCGAGAAGTCCAAGTGAACTGAGGGTATACACTAGCTATAATACACTGTGCAGACACTGCAGTATTACCCAGCAACAAATATTCTGGTGAGAAGGAGGAGGTGACCCCAGACCTATTTGACTTTGGTGTTTCCCCCTTGTCTGCTGAATAGAAGACTCGGATCAGTAGGAAACTTGCCCAGAGAGACCAAATGTTTTAGCTAAAAAAATGGGATGTGGGTTGCGCCCATGGTGCTGAGCATAATATTCGGCTGCACGATGACAGACCTTTCCGAGAGCAGTCCCGCCGCCTTGCTCCAGCTGATATAGATGATGTTCGGTGGCACCTACAGGAGATGCTCACTGCTGGAATTATTCAAGAGTCATAAAGCCCCTATGCATCTCCCATTGTAGTTGTGTGCAAGAAAAATGGGTCCGTGAGGATGTGTGTGGATTATCGGACCCTTAACCGATGGACTGTCCCAGATCAGTACACCATGCCCTGCATACAGGATGTCCTGGACTGCCTGAACGGGAGTCAGTGGTTCTCAGTACTTGATCTCCACAGCGGATATTATCAAATCCTGATGGCCCCTGAAGACTCTGAGAAAACAGCCTTCATCTGTCCTTTGGGGTTCTACGAATTTCTGAGGATGCCACAGGGGATTTCGGGTGCCCCAGCTACCTTCCAGAGGTTGATGGAACATGCAATAGGAGACATGAATCTGCTAGAATGTTTAGTGTACTTGGATGATGTCATTGTTTTTGGTCACACGCTAGAAGAACATGAGGCCAGACTGTTCAAAGTCCTCAGTCGCTTGGAAAAATTCGGCCTCAAGCTATCCGTAGACAAGTGCCAGTTCTTTCAAGCATCTGTAAAATATGTGGAACATATAGTGTCAGCTGAGGGGATACAGACAGACTCCAATAAAGTAGAGTGCCTGACCACCTGGCCCCAGCCCACTAACCTGAAAAAGCTGCAGTGTTTTCTGGGGTTTTGTGGCTACTATCGCCGATTCATTAAGGACTATTCAAAGGTAATCAGGCTGCTCCTTAATCTTACCCAAGGCTATCCTCCCACCAACCGCAGATACAAGAAGGGGTCCCTCAAAGAAGAAGACAGGGTGTATTTCCGAACAGGTGAACCTTTTGGAACCTGTTGGACCCCTGACTGCGAGGCGGCATTCTTCAAAGTCATCTATCAACTTACCCACGCCCGACTCCTTGCATATGTTGATTCCACCAAACCATACGTTCTGCACAGTGATGCCAGTCTGAAAGTGCTTGGGGCTGGGCTATATCAAGAATATGAGGAAGGCCTGAGATCTGTGGCCTTCGCCAGTCGCGGCTTGACACCCTCCGAGCAGAATTATCCTGTGTACAGGTTGGAGTTCCTCACTCTAAAGTGGGCCATAGTCGATTAGTTCCGTGAGTACCTCTATGGGGCCAAGACATTAGTAAAGACTGATAATAGTCGTCTAATATATGTACAGATTTCAGCCAAGTTGGACACCACTGGGCACCGGTGGCTTTCTGCCTTGTCAACTTATGATTTAGCAGTTGAATACGGGCCTGGACTGAACCATATTGATGATGACGCCCTTTCATGGCAACCAAGTTCCAAAGAACATTGGGTGAAGCTGTCTGAATCTTCTATTAAAGCATTGTGCCAAAAGTTTGACGAAGATAAGCAATTGTCTGCAGACACCGTGGACTGCCTGGTGGACTCTTTGGGGCCCCCCGATACTTGCATACCTGCCACTTGTTGTCATTTTTCTGCATTAGATATCAGTGCTTTGCCTTGATAGTGACAGCATTCAGTGGGCTCAGTCCCACGACCCCATGATTCAGCCAGCACTTGATGCCCTGCATGCGGGGAAGGATGTGTCTAAATTACATTCTACTGACTTACGAACTGCACTATTATTCAAAGAAGGTCCCAGACTAAAGTTACAAGATCAGTTATTATATAGAGAGACAGTAGATCATCAAGGTCAAGTGGACAAGCAGCAGTTGGTCTTACTCACAGCCTTCAAACAGCTGGTACGGAGGTCCCTCCATAACCACATGGAACACCTCGGTATTGACCGGACCCTTGACTTAGTGCGATCCCGATTCTATTGGCCGAAAATTGGGGCAGATGTTGAGAATCATGTCAAAGCTTGCAGTCGCTGCCTCCAGCAGAAAACTTTGCTCCAGAAAGCTGCCCCACTTGTCAACATCACTACCAGTGCCCCATGGAACTGGTTTGTATAGCCTTCTTGTGTTTGGAGCCCAATCAAAAGAGCATTGGCAATGTACTGGTAGTAACAGATCACTTTACCTGATAGGCACAAGCTTTCCCAACCAAGGATCAAAAGGCCTCTATGGTGGCCAAGGTGCTAGTAGAAAAGTTCTTTGTCCAGTATGGTGCACCCCAACGTATCCATTCCAACCAAGGAAGAGACTTTGAAAGTAGACTAATCAAAAATGCTGTCTCGATGGGGGTGCAAAAGTCCAGAACCACTCCCTATCACCCTCAAGGTGACCCCCAGCCAGAACACTTTAACAGAACCCTTCTGGACATGTTGGGTACTCTCCATCCTAAAGACAAGTCTAAGGGGAGTCAGCAGATTAGCACCTTGGTACACGCTTACAGTTGCACCACAAGTGATGCTACCGGATTCTCCCCCTATTGTCTCATGTTCGGGAGGGAAGCCCGGCTGCCCGTAGATGTTTGTTTTGGGGTCTTCCTGGATGGGGTCCAAGCTGAGAACTATTTACAATATGTACAGAAACTGAAAGCTGAATTGAACCATGTGTATCAACTGGCTCAAACAAGGCCGCCAAGAGAAACCTTGCCAACAAATAGAGGCATGACAAGAAAGTGAAGGCTCAAGAGCTACTACCCGGAGACCGTCAGGTGGCATCACCTTCCACACATAGTGATTGGTAAACTGGATGAACTGCCTATATACAAAGTGCGCCCTGAGAACAACTCTAGAGCTCTCAAGATCATGCACCGCAATCACCTACTGCCCATCGGTCAAGTGATCATTGATGCTGAACCAACACCCGACACTTCCCCCAGGCCGGTGATTCATGCTGCTGCCAAAAAGAGACAGAGTCAACCTGCCCCTGTTGTTCCAGACCTAAGGCCTTCCCCCCAGCAGGCCCTGAATGATGATGACTGTCAGTCCATTTCTGATTAAAGTGAATGTGACAATGCCTACTATCCTTCTTATGAACTGAGCCAGTTGTTTTGAGGCAATCCTCTGCAGTATCATGGGGATGAAGCTGGGCCTTCAGAGCTGCCTAACCCCCCAGCTTTGTCCCTAGAACCAGTGCCCCCTGAAAGTGAGATGCAGAGCATTACATCTGAAATAGCAAATTCCTTGTGCCTAGTGGAACTGTTTGAATTACCTGAGGAGGAACTGGCTGTGGAAAATCTCTCTGGTGACACACCAGAACGTGCAGAGCAATATGACAGTGCTGACAGCGCCCCTTCAGTGCTACAAAATTCAATGATCCAAGAGTTCCTTCAGGATGAGCAACCTGGGCCCTCTTCAGGAGAGAATAATGAGCAAAGTATTGTGGAAGCAGAATCTGCCATGCAAGGAGCTGATAATGTTCCACTACTGGAGACTTTGCCCAGTGCAGAGGTAGCCCTTTCTACTGAAGAAGAGACTGATGCAAATGGTGGTACTCCAGAGACCGTACCTGTTTCCCCAAGGAAGTCTGGGAGAGTCGTTAAACCCGTAATATGTCTAAGCTATGATTCCCCTGGAAGACCAGTAGATTTTCCTTTAAACATAGAAACATAGAAACATAGAATTTGACGGCAGATAAGGACCGCTTGGCCCACCCAGTCTGCCCATTTCCCTACCTATTGGATAAGCTGCAGATCCTAGTTTACCAGCAGCCTTACTTCTTCCTACCCCAACCCCCCAGAATTGCCTTATGACTATCCCATGCATGCTTGAATTCCACCACTGATTTTGACTCCACAACTCCTCGGAAGGTCATTCCATGCATCCACAACCCTCTCTGTGAAAAAATACTTCCTTAAATTACCTCTGAGCGCCCCTCTATCTTCAAATTGTGCCTCTTGTTCTTGCACACCTCTTTTTTGAAAGATGCTACCCTCTTGGACTTTGTTGATTCCCTTGAGGTACTTGAAAGTTTCTATCATGTCCCCTCTCCCTCCTTTCCTTGAGGCTATACATATTAAGCTCCTTAAGTCTCTCTTCATATGTCCTCCGGTGCAGACCCTGCACCATTTTAGTTGCCCTCCTCTGGACAGCTTCCATCCTGTCTATGTCTTTTGGAGATTGGGTCTCAGAACTGCACACAGTACTCCAGATGGGCCTCACCAGCTGTCTGTACAGAGGATAATAACTTCCTGTTTTCTACTGGTGATGCCTCTCCTATGCATCCCAGTATCCCCAACCCTCCTTGCTGCCTTCTCACATTGCTTGCCCACCTTTAGGTCATCTGATATGACTACCCCCAGGTCCCTTTCCATTTTTGTTGTTGTTAGTATCTCACCCCCCATTGTGTACTCTTCCCCTGGATTTTTGTTTCCCAGGTGCATTAACTTGCACTTCTTAGCATTGAATCTAAGCTGCCATACATTTGACCATTCCTCTAACCTTCCCAAGTCCCTTCTCATCCTTTCCACCCCACCCTGTGCATCAACTCTGTTGCAGATCTTAGTGTCTTCTGCAAAGAGACATACTTTTCCTTCCAGTCCTTCTGCAATGTCACTTATAAAGACATTGAAGAGGACTGGTCCTAATCTGAACCCTCGGTACCCGCTAGTAACCCTCCTTTCTTCTGAGTGGACTCCATTTACTATTACCTCTGTGTCCTATTCTCCAGCCAATTCTTTACCCAGGCTGTCATCTTGGGACCCACTCCCAGGCTGGCTAACTTATATATTAATCTTTTGTGTGGGACTGTGTCAAATGCCTTGCTAAAGTCTAGGTAGGCCATGTCCACAGCCCCTCCCTGATCTACTACTTTGGTCACCCAGTCAAAGAAATCTATCAGATTCGTCTGGCATGACCTTCCGCTGAGAATCCATGCTGCCTAGGGTCCTGTGCCCTCTGGCAGCTAGATACCGACAATTCTTTCCTTTAGAAGTGATTCCATCATTTTCCCTATCACTGAGGTTAAACTAACAGGTCTATAGTTTCCTGCTTCTGCCTTGCTCCCACTTTTGTGAAGGGAATCACATCTGCCCTCCTCCAGTCCTCGGGTCACCCCATCCTCCCATGATTTGTTAAAGAGGGTAGTCAGTGGTGTCACTAGTTCTACCCTTAATTTTTTAGAATTCTGGGATGAATCCCATCAGGCCCCATTGCTTTGTCCACCTTCAGTTTTAAGAGTTCTTTCAGAACCCTTTCTTCTGTAAATGGGCTGGTATCAACTTCTGTCCAGAGTGTTACTACTGTTTGTTTTATGTACCTCCCTCTTCCTTTGTAAATACTGAGCAAAATATTTGTTTAGTATCTCTGCCTTTTCACAGTCTCCTCTGCCCACCCTTCCTCCCTTTATTAAGCTTCTACTATCCTCCTTGGTCTTCCTTTGCTCCCTGATGTACCTATAAGGTTTTATCCCCTTCTTAACTGAGTTGGCTATCTTTTCCTCGGTTTGGGCCTTTGCTGTTCTGACTGCCTTCCCAGCCTCCTTTTGCTTTAACTGATACAGTTCTCTGTCCTGCTCCTGCTAGATTCCTTGTACTTCCTGAATGCTTTCTTTTCTCTTGAACCTTCACTGCCACTTCCTTTGAGAACCATAGTGGTTTCTTACATCATCTTGTTTTGTTTATTTGCTTCACACAAAGGCTCGATACTCTGTGATGGCAGTTTTATTATTCCCCATTGTTCTTCCACCCTCCTTCCCCCCATTTGCTAGTGCATTCCTTAGGCACTCACCATTTGCAAAGTCAGCCCTCCTAAAGTCCAGTACTTTTGTCTTTGTATGGCTTGACTCTATTGCTGTGTTTATTGTGAACCATACTGTTCGATGGTCGCTAGTTCCCAGATGGCTACCCACTTCTACATCTGTGATCCTCTCTCCATCTCCATTTGAGAATATCAAGTCTAATATTGCTCCCTCTCGAGTGGGCTCCAGTACTAGTTGTCTAAGGCATGCCCCCTGTAGGGCATCTAGAATAACTGCACTCTTCGAAGTGGCAGCTGCAACTGCACTCCAGTTAACATCTGGCATATTCAGATCGCCCATCAGCAATATCTCACCTTTTTCTGCCATTCTAAGTATACTTTCTATCATTTCCTTGTCCATTTCCTCCCCGGAGAAGGTGTTATATACAACCCCATGGGATTGTGGTGCCATTGCCTGCCTCCAAATTTACCCACAGTGCTTCTTCTCCTCCCTGTTTACCCTTTTGTTCTGTTGCTTTTATTCCTTCCCTTATGTAAAGAACTACTCCTCCTCCTCTTTTACCCTCCCTGTCCCTCCTGTAGATAGTGTATCCTGGTATGTTTACGTCCCAGTCATGGCTTTGTGTGTACCATGTTTCTGTGACTGCCACGATATCCAGATGTTCCTCCTCCATCAAGGCCACTAATTCAGGAAGCTTGTTACCTAGACTACGGGCATTGGTACTCATTGCTCTCCATTTTTTGATGGCCTTACCTTCTGTTGCAGCATCTCCCACTGACCGTTCTACCTTGGTCTTTTTCTCATTTAGTACCCTGCTTTGAAGGGAGAGGCTGGGATTTTTCTGCTGCTTGTCAGTGCCTCCCCCATTGACTAGTTTAAAAGCTTGCCAATGAAGCATTTAAATGTTGTCCACAAGGGTATCTTTGTTTCAAAGAGCTCACTGCCCAAGCTGAGCCTTTCCGCTACTTCCAAGTTGATTGTCCATCCTTCAGGACATGGTGCCCCTGCCCCATCTAGCCCCATGTTAGCTGGTAGGGATGGGACCCCATCTATGTTGTTTAGAATGCAAGAAACTATAACATGAATGAGTACAGTAAAATTATTGTGTGAATCATAGTGAAATCATTATTGAATGTATGAAAACTGCATAATTGTTGCCATAATATATGTATAATCATATATATTAGCTATTTTGGATACGTATAGAAATGGTAATGAAGCATATATTTTGTATAGTGTCTGCAAATAATGTTGTGAGCATGGACTTGGCGTGGACACTAAGTTCTTTCCAGGCAGGGAAGGGTGTAACCCCCCTATAAATGGGGGTTCCCAAAAGTCTTCCCTGGGTGTGCTTAAATGCCCACTGCCAAGCATGAGTTCTGTGTCTTTACAGGTGTAAAAGTGCTTCCGTGCGAGTGCCCTGTTAGCCTCCGTGCCTGTCCCTTTAAAGGAAAACTACACTCAAAACCTGAAAAAACATATGTTGTGCAGTGTTTTCATTTGTATGTGAAGTTCTAGTGTTTCCTTCCCTCTGACTGGTATTAGGAGTTTTTCCCAAATTAGCCTGCTAGCTTTATACTAGTTTTACGACCCCTGGGGATCTCCATACCTGACAGTGTAATTGTATTTCTGGTTCCCACAGTGCACTTTGTCTCATGTGCCTGTGAGGTAAGATAGACCCAACATTCAGCACACGCATGCCAAACAAACTAAATATCTGGAAGCTTTACAAGCTACACAAAAATTACCAGCAGCAAAGTTTTTCAGGACAGTAAAACCTTTAGGATGAGGGTGGTCACCAAGCTGAATTCTACAGATTTTAAAATATAGTCATCTCTGTTGCTGTGAACTGATTGTAATGCAATGCTTTCTGCTGGATTTATGGGCTCTGTTGCATCACCATTACATGAAACAAGGTGCACTGTAGGACAAAGAAATGCAATAAAACTATTTGATATGGTGATCTCCAGGGGTCGTAAAACTACCCTAAAGCTAGCAGGCTAATTTAGAAAAAAATCCTAATACCAGTCAGAGGGAAGGAAACACTAGAACTTCACATACAAATTAAAACATTCTGCACAAAATATATTTTTTCAAGTTTTGGGTGTAGTTTTCCTTCAAGAGTCATTATTTTTGTTGTGTATAATTAATCTGGGTAGGGGCCGAGTGTTTCCAGGCTCAAGCCCCACCTGAGCTGCAATAATATTGCTCTGTTCTGCCATTGCTAATGGTGCAGAGTGAGCTCTGTTAGAAATGATAATTGTTTGCGGATTAGCAGCTCTAATAATAATGGTATTATAGTTTGTCTAACCTGCCTTTCTTTGCAGCATGGACATTTCTGTATTGCACCAATCAGTACCTTTTGGGGACCTTAAAATGGAGTCTGTCCCTAGGGGTCTTTCGGGAGTGACTTTCTGTAGGAATTGTAGTTACTTCATTTTGGCATGTAAATGGACCTGGAGGGGGAGCCCTTGCTTTGACAGACAGATGAATCAACCAACTAAACCCTTTTTGGATGAGAAGGAAGTCCCGGTGCTGCCTGCAGCAGAGAGTCAGTCTGAGTTTGGAGTGGAGAGAGAGAGTGAACTGCTCAAGACATTCGAGCAGTTGCTCCTGTGTAGTAGCGCAGGAAACTGGTGGGAAGGCTGTGTCTGGCCTGCCTGCATCATTTTCCCTTCTGAGGGATCTGCTAGTGAAATTAATCGGACTCAATCCAAACCAGCTTGTGACCAGAAATACCGAATTGTGACTGCTCTGTTACCTGAAGTAGATCGGAAATTTGCTGTAAGCGATCGGCTTGTCAGGACGTCTGAATCACCACAGAGATCATGGTTTTGCACAGGAAAACTGAAATTGCAACCGGACTGCCATCCAACCTGTGGTATTGTGTTTTGCTATACTATTAATGTGCTGTAAGCTGTCAGTAGACTACTTTAGTGTGTCACATTTGCTGGAAGCTGTCTCCAGCACCAATCGAACTGAATCCAAACTGTTCACCCAGCCTGGGCCCTGCCACCATGGCCCAGTCAGCTACTTCAGATGCAGAGATCACCATTGATGACAGACTCATCCAGGGATCAGCCCCCCTGCTCAACATCTCGAACACGAATGACACCTCGGTGAATCGTGTGGGCCATGCTTCTCCTGGCATACCAACTTGTCGACCTGCAGTCTCCATTTCGTCCCTCCTGTGTTTCGTATTGGGTAGTGTGAGTAAACACCAGGGTAGCTCCCTGCAACATCAGCTAAATCAAAAGTGTTGTCATCTGATTCACTTGTTGTTTTTTGTCACGAACCAAGCCTCCAGGCTCCGGATTACAAATTGTGTGTGGTTGCGCATGCCCTTTTCATCACAGGGCCCCAACCAGCTGCAACGCTGGCCTACCCTAGGCAATGTGTCAGGCTAGCCCACCTTTTTTTCCAGCTGGGTACCCAGATTGTGTGACTGTGAAGCAGGGGTGTAGCCAGGGATTTCAGATCTGCACACCAAGTGGACTCACTGCTACCCCCTCCTTGTTAGAGTGTGTTACCCCCACCCCACCGGGGTGTAGCCAGACAATATACAAATGTACACTAGGACCATATGTGTTGCCTCATTTGGCATAATAAATACAACTTTTGTATCTCATGACAATGGTTGTTGCCGTGCATGGGTAAGTACAAATGCCGTGCATTGCTCTGTAAGACACCCACATACCAGACTAGAGCCTGTAAAGTTGTATTGTCGTTGGGATGCAAAGACAGTATTAGTGACCAGTCCTTCTAGTTTTGACTCCTATGAATAAAATTACAGAAAGGTTCAGCACTTTTGTTACTTTTCATGGAAAAAGGAAGCAGTTCAGAGCCTATTTGCTACCCCCTTAAATAAAATTGCACACCTTGGAGTATGCCTGGCTATACCCGTGCTGTGAAGGGATTCTAAAGTGCATGCATGATTGCCTGATTGAATCTGTTACAGAACTAATCAGCCAAATTACACCCCTCCCTTGTTCATTCCCCCTGAATAAATCTGCTAATTCTTTCTGCATTTAACTTGACCGTGGTTCCATTTTGTACAAGAAGCACTGTACTGTTGTTACCTGCTGTGTCTAACCTTATTTTGCAGGGGGTCTCCAGGGTCAAACTGGTGGTATCAGCCCTGGTGGTAAGTGCAAACATTGGGGATTTGTATGCTGATTAGGGGTTATTGTAACTGTGTCTGTTGTTCATTGCTTAGGTCACTATAGGGGAAAGAGGGGGGTTACAGTGTCCCGGAGGGCTGTACCCAGGTCAGCTACGCTACCAATAACCTTGTCCTCTGGGTGGAGGCACCTGTTTTCAGTACCCAGGCCCCTTAACCTGCACCTAGTCACGCAGGCAGGGGGAGTAGCCCTTGGGATAGTGCCACCTAGGGGTTACATAAGTATGGAAGGGAATAGAACAGTGGCCTCTACTGTGCAAATTTCTTAGAGACCATGATGTTCTGCCAGCTCTGGAGGGTATTGGCTGTATATGGATTTCTCCTATCCTCTTGATAAGCTTTAGGTAGGTGTGATAATAAAATTCTGTATAATTGGGTGAGGTCTTCTTCCTGTTTCTACAGATCCTTTCACTTGGCCTCATGGTTAGGATGAAGCCAATACAGGATGGTTTTAATCTGAGCTGCAGGGTGATAATTTTGCATGTTTGGGACTGATAGACCCCCTTTACACTTAGGTAGCTGTAATATGGTGAGTTGGATCCATGGTCTTTGAAATCCCCAGATGTATCTTGAGATTTTCCTATTAAGGATCTTATAATAATCTCTAGGTACTAATATTGGAATTGTTTGGGCTATATTTAGAAAACAGAGTAAAAGAACCAAGCGGACTGAGTCAATTCTGTGTGACAAGGAGAGGGGGAGAATTTTCCATCTCTCCATGTCTGAGGTAAATTTATCTAAAAGTGGAGAGTAATTTAAAGTGAACATTTGTTCATGGGTGGGTCCCATTTGTATTCCCAAATATTTAATGTGTTGTAAATTACATTTAAAAGGGAACTGAGATTTGGTATTGTCTGAGGGGGTATAATTTATTTGTAGGATCTCCGTTTTGGTAAGGTTAAGCTTGTACCCTACTGTATCACCAAATTCTCCTAGTACCCTCCAGAGTGGCGCCAGAGTGTTCTTTGGGTCAGTTAGGTAGATCAGGAGATCATCGGTGTATAAGGCCAGTTTGTGATGATCCGCTCCTACCCATATCCCACTTACTGTGTTATCCTGTCTGAGAGCCTGAGCCAGAGGTTCTAAATAAATTGCGAATAATAAGGGTGACAATGGATGGCCCTGTCTGGTTCCCCGTCGGAGACGGATCGGGGGAAGACATATACCCATTTACTTTAATGTATGCTAGGGGTGGGAGTGTAAGTGGGTAATAATTTTGGAAAACTCATCCGGGAATCCCATCCTCCCCAGTGTCAGGCCAAGGAAGGGCCAGGTTACCCTGTCGAAGGCCTTCTTGGCATCTAAGCTCATCAGCAAAAAAGGGGCCTCCAACAGGGCAGCCCAGTGTAATAAATGTAGTGTTCTTGTTATGTTATCCTGTGTTTGCCGGCCTGGGACAAAACCTGTCTGGTCCATGTTGATTAGACCAGGCAGCAGCTTCTCTAGTCTCTTAGCCAATATTGTGGCAAACAACTTGTAATTGAGGCTTAGTACCGATATAGGTCAGTATGAAGAGCAGTTGGTACCGTCTTTGCCTGGTTTGAGAATGCTTGTAATTGAAGCATATCTCCAGGTGTCAGATAACCCCTCACCTTCCTGCACCTCTCTGCAGGTCTCCAGTAGTGTAGGGGATAGCTGTTTTGAAAATGTTTTAAGACATTCCCTCATGTATCCACCGGGCCCAGGCTCTTGTTAATTTTGATATTGGTTATAGCTTTTGTCAGTTTAGCTGCATTTATTGGTTGGTCCAAGAACTGCTGCTGTTCCTGTGTAAGTGTTGGTAGTTGCAGTTTATTTAAGAAGGCCCGGGTTTTCATTTGGTTTGTGCCCTGTTAGGGAGTATATAAATTCTGGTAAAATTTCTGGAAAGCTTGCCTTATCTACAGGGGTGTTGATACCAGCCATCCTGTGCCTGGGTCCCTAATTTGAGTTATGGTGGATTGGGTAATCTTCTGCTTAAGGCGGTGTGCCAACAGTCTGGTAGCTTCTGGGCCCCCCTCGTAGTATCTGTGTTTTAGATACTACAGTGCCTGCTCTGTATGTATCTCTAGCAGTTTTTGCAATTGTTCTCTAGTGGCCTGCAATGACAGAAGGGCCCCGGAATCTCCAGCTGCATGTTGATCCTGTAAGACCTTTAGTTGGTGTTGGAGCTGGTCTAATCTAGCTGATTGTTGTTTTTTTATAAAAGGAGGCATATTTTATGATCTCCCCCTAAGAAGTACTTTAATTGTCTCCCATAGGATGTTTTTTTAGTGTCTGGGGAAGTATTTACTCGGACTATTTGAGGGATTCGTTCTTCCATTAGTGTCCTGAAATCTTTAAGATTCAGGAGACAGTTATTAAAACACCACAGGGTCTCCCATTTTTCAGCTGGCCACTCCAGGCTCAGGATTATTTGGCAGTAGTCCGACAGTGGAGAAGGCATCATGGAGCATTCTCTTACCATGTATTGATGTTCTTTTGAAATATGAAAATAGTCGATTCGTGTGCATACATCATGTGGTGGGTAATAATGAGAGTGGTCCCTTTGGTGTGGATGTAGAAAATGCCAGGTATCCACCGACTGCATTTCTCTAAAGTATGCCAGGGCTGCCCTCTGTGCTGGAGTTTTTTTAGTTCGGTTGCTGGAAGTATTTAAGTGGCCATAGGTCTGATTATGATCCCCTCCTAATACTAAGACCCCCTTATGACACTCTCTAATCTTCTGGTAGAGGACGTGATTGTGTTTGCATTCAAACCAGGTGGGATATAGAGTGAGGCCAGGGTAATCATTTGTCCTTTCAGTACCCCGGTGGCTATTACTAAACGACCCTCCGGGTCTATGTATGATACAGGGAGCTGGTAAGGGGTGGTCCAAGGTACTAGTGCAGCTGTTCCCCTGCATTTTCCTTTTCCAAATCATGAGGCCACAATTGTGAAAATCCAAACTTTGCTAGTTTCAAATGCTCTTCTTTATTTAAATGAGTTTCCTGGAGCAGGATAAAACTCGTTTTTTGTCTTTTTACTGATGTCAGGACTTTATATCATTTTACGTCAATATCCCTTTTAAACATATTGATGTTTTGATGGTTAAGCAAGTCATATGGTAAGTTATGCCATAGATTTGCCACCCTTTGTGTGAAAAAACTGTTTCCATGTGTTGGTTTTAATTTGATTTTTGTAGTTTATTGTGATGCCTTAGTGCATGTTTCTTGCCCTTCAGCCAAATTCACTGCATCCATCAAGTCCCTGTCATTATGTATATTACACAAAAATAGCACGTCACCCCTTATTCTATGCTGTTTCATGGTTGTGAATATTTGCTTAGGACACCGCTGTAAGTGATACTTGGCTCAATGGCTGTTACTTTTAATAAAATGAAGTGAAAATAAAATCGGAGAACTTTCCATTCAGGACTGTTCTCTGAATCCTATCCATTGAGCTATTTCCAAGTCACCTAGTTAACCCTTGTCCTGGTCCCAGGCCAGCTACTTCCTTTACTAGCCTCCTGTGCAGCACCAAATCAAAAAACTTGTTGAAATGCCTGTACAGCATGTAGTCTGCTGGTCCCTATCTATCATTTGTGTCATCAAATTAAAATAAACCAGTCAAGTTTGTTTGACAGTCTGCCTTGTAAATCCATGTTGATTTCTGGCCTATTCAGACAACACATCAGGTATTGCATACCAGCTTCTAAGCCCATTTTCCTCCAGGAAGCCTTTAATAATTGTCTCAGTACACTTGCCTCTTACTGAAATGAGGCTCACTGGATTGTAATTTCCTGGCAAATTCCAGGTCTGCTGGCACTTCGCCCTTTGCCAGTGATTTTTTTTTTGGGGCACTGGTCGGCCACCTTCAGTGTGCCCTGCCACCCAGCTCCATCTCCAGGGACTTACCTACCTTCCAGTGCACCTGGCCATTCCAGGTGGGGCTGTGAGACTGGTTCATAACCGGGGAGTGCCTCAGTTTGTTGCGGGGTCTGGCAGAGTGTGGATATCCTTGTGCTCAGCCGGTGATTTTGTTTGTGGATGCAGACTCCTAGGGAGGTGTGGCGTGCAGTGATGTGGTGGCATGAAGCACTGGATGTCTGGCATGCCTCCCAAAATGCTCAAGCATTGGATATCAAACCCCGGATCTCCACCAGGGGTCGATCAAGCACCAGATGCTTCCTCCTCCTCCCTCCCTCCCTCCCCTGGAGAGGAGAGCAGTCCTAGGGAATGCCCGATCCTCCTCCCCCAGCTGACCGTCAGACCTGGCTCACTTTCGAACCTGGGACGTCGGCATTGTGAGCAGAAGCTCAACTCCTGCACTGGCAGGCCGGCTCACTAGTGATTTATTAAATAAATCTGTCAATGATACTGCCAGGATCTGTCTCGCCTCCTTCAGCACCCTTGAGTGCACCCTGTCTCACTGTGGGGATTTGCTTATACTGAGGTCCTGCAGACCCTTCAGTGCCCCCCTCTCCTTGGACATGTATACTATCCCCAGTTTATACCTTTTGCTACCCTGGAATTTTATCTTGCTGTCTGGGACTGGTTCTGTAGCCTTCACTGTGAACACAAAACCAAAGTGCTCATTAAATATTTTTGCCTTCCCCAAGTCCTTATCTACACTTTCCCTCTTTCTTCATCCTTTCCTTATCATCCTTTGCTTGTCATTTTTCCTGAATGTACCTGAAGACAGCTTTGTAATTTTTATTGATCCCCTTCAGATATCTGTGTCCGCTTTTACTCTCCTAATAATTTTCTTGCTTTTCTCCAATCTTTCATCATGTACCGCCTTGTTAGCTTCATTCTGCTCCTCCATGCATACCCTAAATGCTCTCTTTTTATCCTGAATTGCATCCCGCACTTGTCCATCTAGCCATATTTATTTTGCTTCTTTACCTTACTAACAAGATTTATGCACATTTGGGCAGCATGTAATACAACCCCTTTTATTGCTACCCATTTTTTTCTGCCTCTCCTATTTCTAATTTAAAGTACAACTGCACTGAGTCTGTAAGTCATTCTTCACCCAGTAGAAGCTGTTTGAGTACTGGCTAAAATTTGGTTATTGTTCCATCTATACCTGCCTTTAATAAACTCACTGGGTGTTTCTGCGTTACATTCTGATGGTATGTACCATTTTAGAATTGTATAGTGTAGCTTATGTCCTTCTCAGCCACATACTTCTGTAACAGAACATGGATGCATTGTTCCAACAGTAGGAGAGTACTGTAGAACAGGGACATATAGTACATCATACAATTCTAAAATGGTTCTTAGCAACAGTATGTAACTCAGAAACACCTTCATCAATAACTAAAAAGCCTGGCTAGCTAGAGCAGTAACAGAATTTGAACTAGTATTTAGAAAACAGTTTCTACTGGGGAAAATGACTTGTGAAAAACCCTTAGGCAGTTGGTGAGGCCTCATCTAGAGTACTGCATGCAGTACTGGAGACCTCATCTCCCAAAGGACATTGACAGGGTGGAGGCAGTCCAGAAAAGGGCAACAAAAATGGTGCAGAGGCTACACCAGAAACCATACGAAGAGAGATTGAGAAAACTCAATATATATACTCTGGAGGACAGGAAAGAGAGGGGGATATGATAGAGACATTCAAATACCTCAATGGGATCAACAAAGTTCAAGAGGGCAGTATTTTTCAGTAAAGGAGATGGGCAAAAACAAGGGGTCACAATATGAAGCTGAAGACTCGGGGCAACGTGAAGAAGTATTTTTTCACAGAAAGGGTGGTGGATGCATGGAACAGCCTCCCAGAGGAGGTTGTGGGAGCAAAAATGGTTGGCGAATTCAAGATTGCATGGGACAGGCAGAAGGCAACACTATAGTAATACTAGAGGTACTGTAGAAAGGAGGAGGTAGGCTGCAGATTGATGGGATCTGATGTTTATAAAGGAGGTAGAGAAATGGGCATACTAGGTGGGTCAGATAGTCCTTATCTGCTGACAAATTCTATGTTTCTTTGTTCTATTCACCACAGTTCTCCTTTAAAAGCAGAACTGTAAGAAGAATTTATACTTTGATTATCTTCTTTATAAAAAGGTGGACTCCCAGACTTTGATGTTTGGGATACACTGAGGCAGGCATTCTGTCACTTTGCTGCTGCCTCTCAAAATTAGCAACATAAGTTGCTACCTACAGATGGACAGGACTGCCTCAGCCATCTACAGTCCTTCGGATTCCGTGGCATGGTCTGCCACAGCAGCTTTCGTTCAGCGTCTCCCTCACCCCGTCCCTGTATTTCAGACTTGTTCTTCCTCTTGCTGTATCACTTTTTATAATTCCTGATTCCCTTCTTGCCCATCTGACTGTTTTATCTGCTCTTAGAAGGTTCAGAAAGCACGTCAAAAAGTACTTTTTTATGGAAAGAGTGGTGGCAGACTGGAACAGACTTCCAGGAGAGATAATCTGAACCGAGATAGTAGATGGGTTTCAAAATGTGTGGGATACGCACATGGAAAAAGTGCCTTCAGGGTCAGTTTGGAGATGGAGGGAAAGAAATAAGGATTGGCTGTGGCACAGTCCCATAACCAGGCGGACTTGGTTTGGCTAGATAGGATGCCAGGCCTTTACCTGATGACATTTACTTTGTTTCTGTGTTTCTCCAAAGGTCCTGTTTTCTTCCTCCCCTCAATACTATTTTTATAATCCTTTCATTAGCTAGTCCATTTTTCAGAGTCCCTTCTACCCTTCCTTTGCCATTTTTCTTTTTATCTCTTTATTACCTCTGGATGTGCTTTTCATCCAGTCCTGACCTCCTGACTGCCCCAGACACCTCCTAGTCAAGCTAGACTGCTTCAGTGCCTGACCTAACCCTACACTTGAAACTGCTGGGTTTGTTCCCCACAATTGGACTCCCTCCTCCCTTTTGGCTTGCCCGCTGCCGTGTCAGGAAGGTAGCAAAAGTTTGTTCTGGAGATCCAGCATCAGATAACATACAATAAATGCCAGCAGGTACGGGCCATAAGGTTTATCGCGCCTGCTCGAGTGTGCAGCTATATCAGTTTATGACTATAATGAGGCTGGCCTTTTGGAGTATCAGTCATACATGGCAATTGGCCATCCTATCATGCTGCTTCAACTAGAGGGGCTTTTCCCTTGTATAGAACCCACCAGCTTCTAAAATGTATTAGCATGAATATTCATGTCTGCCGCAGGAGGGGGGGTTTCCAGTCCACGAGTGGTCACCCATGCTGTCAGTGTCACTCCACCAAGTGTCGGTACAAGAGTGGCACTGCATCACAACCCTTTCTGGGTGGAGAGCATCCATACGACACCCTCAGCCCTCCCTTCCGGCCTCTACTCCTGATGTCCCTTGCTTGAGGCATGAACCTGGGTCCCCAGCATGCCAGAGTGGTCCCCCACTGCTCAGCATCACAAAGCTGTCAACATCTCTTACTGTTTATAAGACCCTATTCTCCACCCATCAGCATTATGTCTCCACTGCATACAAGCCTTCTTTTTGGTTCCTTCATCCATCCCCAGCTCTCTTTGTGAGTCAACTCATTTATCCATCCCTAACCTTATTTTTTGGTCGGTTCTCCGCTTCACCCTTCAGTTTTGGCGAAAACTGCTGGAAGTGGGGTTGTATACTGAGTTCTGACAAAATTATTCAAAGCATTCAGAGCTTGAAAAAAAAGGTTCTGAATACTTTCTATGCCTGAAAACTGGCATTGGTTCGGGAAAGTTCTAAATTTACAGTATATAAACCAGTTTTCCCGTCCCAAGAAAAAACACCAATGATATCCATGAGCAGTTTTTCAAGAATCGGTGAAGCTATAGTGTTTGGTCTTAACAAATTGTCCCAGGCTACCTCTCAAAAGATAGACGAGGGCCAATAAACACTTTTTTTTAAAGGCCAAGAAACCTCAGTAGGGTTAGGTAAAACATACCCCTCTGTTTTATTCTTTTTAAAATATCATTTCTTTTTTCATATTATATGCTATTGTTTTAAAGGCCTCATACCCTAGTTGTCTAATGGATATGCAGATTAAATGTATTTTTAATTGACCGCTGGTCCTGTTGGATCCCAGTGTGATCTCTTCAGGATTCAAAATAGTACTATGTGCCCATACATATTGATGAGGGGAATGTTCAGCGGTTCCAGAGGTGCACATGGTAGTCAACACGGCACCTACATGGAGCTCCTAAGGGGGCATGCTAATACAGGAACAGTGCATGCCTTGCATAAATTGACTGAGATTTGACTATAAGGCCCTTGATCTACCCCATAATTATAGTCACTAAGATGTTTGATAATGTCAGAATTTCTAATATATGTTCAGAGCATTTATTAGGCTCCATTCATGTAAATATTTCATATTTCAGACACGATATTTAAGATTAGCTTTAGATGATTCTTTTGTATCTTCAAATTAGCAATTGATACACAGTATGCAGTAAAACCTTCTATGAAGGAAAATATTTGCTGTGGTTTTGGTGAACATGATAGGGAAGGATATTCAAAAAGGGTAATTTTGAAATACTCAAAGGGCCCTTTTTGGTCTAGTTAGTCAGATATGGCACTGAACTGGGAGTAGTCCCCAGTCCAATCTACATTTAAACAAACGAGCTGCTCCAGCTTTCCACATGCAAAATTGGAAACTGGAACAACCAAATGGTGGTCCGTTACTGTATAGTAAACTGAAAGTCCAGACACCAGCTCTTTGCTCAGGAAAAAGTCAAACACTGACTTAAAGTTCAGGTGCTTTTAGTTTATTAAAGTGCAAAAAACTCATGCAAATCAACAGGGTGGAGGGCAGACCTTGCCCAGACTTTCAGTTTACTATTTGCTACTGTTCCTGACCAACAGCACCACAGCCCAACTTGTGTGATTCTTTCCTGTTTGCCAGTTAATTTATATTAGCATTTAACCTATACTTAATTGCCTGCGTAACCAGTGAATCTCAAGGCTAACCCTGGGGTTTGATGGGGAAGCATGCGACTCATGCCACGCCCCCCACGAGCAATACTTAAGAGTGCATACCCAAGCCCCCTACAGCCTCGCCTTCCTCCCCACCACCTCTGCTGCACCTCCTTCCTTATGGACATCTTCCCTAAGCTATAATTTTTCAAAGGGAACCACATTCCTGCGGTGCCTCCAGGGATGGAACCTCCCTTAGAAGAGTTCCTGTGCCATCCTGATATCTCAAACGGGTGTTAGTCCCTGTCCTCAGTGTTATTGGCTTGGTAGGTAGCATGCTGGCTTCTGGCACTGGAAGATCAGAAGGTCGCATGTTCTATCCCCACACCAGGTACATGGGGTAATACCCATAAATGACACTGTAGTACAGTATGAGGGGGGTGATGTACTGTTGAGGCACCGTTCTTTGGATGACACATTAAATGGAGATCCCTTCTGCCAATCTCTGACCATAGTCTGGGTGGAAGTTAAAGAACCCAGGTACTTATTGAAGAAAAGTAGGGTAGTTTCCCCAGTGTCGTAGACAACATTCCCCCTGTCAATAAAACAGGTTCATATAACCCACAACCAAGGATGCATCTAGTGATGAGCTAGCACAGCTCAGGGTGCCTTTTCTGGATGAAAACTACAAATAAATAAATGTAAAAATAAATACATAATAGGGACAGAGACAGCCACATGCATGTTGCTTGAGTATTTCAACTATCTATATTTCAAGCTCAAAGTACCAGTACCAACCACCAACTAACCTACAGTACCAAGCTTCGTACTTACCAGTCATTCTACTCTATACTTAGTTGCCCAGTATGAATCTCAAATTCTGTGGTTTGGTGGGGCTGTGGGTGACTTATGTTTGCCCCCCACCAGAGTGCATCTTTTGGATGATCATTTCTTTGCCTCACCGTCCTCTCATCCTCTTCCTGTGAGCCTCTTTTCTTACAGGCATCTTCCCTAAGGTATTTTTAGCCTAAGAGATCTTTTCTTTTTCCTATGGCACCTCTAGGGCTGGAATCCTCCTCAAGAGGGTTCCTCTGCCGTCATGATACCCTGAAAGGGTGAGCGTCCCTGTAGTGGGGACCAGGTGTGTGAACAGCCACATCTACATTGATTAAAGAGTCAAACTAACTACAATTCCAGCTCAGTCTACCAGTACTAAGCATTCTACCACTAACTAACCTGCAGTACCGTCATCATTCAGTCTCTGTTGCATAAGCACTCTATACTTAGAGGACCACTGATCCAGTGAACCAAGGGGTATGTCTGTAAGAAAACAAATATCTTACTATATGCATATGATGCGGTGATTTTCATGAGTGGGCATGACTTGATGGATTTAAGGCTACAGTGCAGTATGATTTTGACTCTGTTCAGCATCATTGGGTCCTGTCACAGAAACTTGTTCTGAATGCTGCTAAAGCTAGAATGTATGATTTAAGTACTTTGAATGGCATTAACATAGAACAATTTTCATTTTTTAGATATCTGAATTTACATATAGATAGTTCTCTCACATATAATTTTCATATTTCACAAAGGACAATTGTTAATCAGAGATTGGGTGCTCTCTACAGATTGAATTTGTTTCCACTGCCTGCTACTAGGTAACTACTTTCACAACGTTTTCTGCTTCCCATGATAGACTACAGTATTTTATTATACTTTGCTGCTAGTGAGGAAGTGATATCTAGGATTAGGGTGTTATATAACCAAATTGCTAGGTATGCATCTCGATTACCTGCCTGGACACATCATTGTGTGCTCTTTAGTACATTACAGTGGCTGCCATTAAATCAGAGGTAGAAGATCTGTCTTGGTACTTTGGCCAGAAAAGTGGTTCTGAAGAAAGTACCTGATGTTTTATATCAGTTTTTCCAGCCTAGTATGCATACGCATTCACATTTATCAAATTACTTTAATGTTCCGATTGCTAAAACTAACCTTGTGCACTGGGCAGAGATCTTTGTTATACCAGTTACCTAATTTGTATAAATCCAGATGCAAATGATTTGATACCTTTTAATGGACCAACATAGATGCAACAACAAGAACTAATTTTTATAATTCCTTACCACAGATGCTAACAATGGAATCCGTAAGGATGAACTCTTTTAAGGCTGGGCTTAAAAAAATATTTATTAACCTCTGACTGCTGTAACTGTGTTTGCTGTTTGCTTTGTATTTGTGTTGAGATTAATTGTAATACTGCTTATATGTTTTATACTTTTTGGAATTATTATAGTGCATTAATTTTTATTGATTTGTCTGTTAACCTATGAAAATGGGCATCATTGCTCATGGATTTACCAGATTTTAACTAAACAAACTAAACAAAATATCAGAAGTACAAGCAATCACAAATGGCTTGAAAAATCTTCTGATTATTGACCCATTGATCTTTGATTTTTTTTTAAAATTTGAACCAAATTAGGCATATAGCTCAGTAAGATGAGAAAAGCCCATGCATAACCACGTGCGTAGTGAGGCACTTGTGCTGGAGCCTTCAGCACCAGGAAGTGCGTTAACCCATGACCACCTGGAAGTTCATTAAATTGTGATGGCCACCACCCTGGAGTGTCTTATTGTGCTTATAAAGTAGGTCACATGCAAAAAAAATAAAATAAAAGGCAAAAAGAAAAGGAGAAAAAAATCTAAAACTGTCTTTGTGCATTACAAATGACAAACTAAAAAAAATGGTCCCTGTGGGTTTCTGCTACAATATGGTGCTGTTGTTATTGTGAGCAAGAAAACCTTGCTTCACAATGTGGCAGTATGGTACTTTATATAATTTATTAATTTGACTTATTAATAAATAGTTTGACTGATTTGTTGTTATTTGAGAGACAGCCTTATGTGGTCGTTCACTGCTAGCCAGAGAGAGAGGAACTGAGGAGAGAAGTCAACTGAGTGTGAGAGAGAGAGAGAGAGAGAGACAGAGCAGTGCTGTTTGTATGTAATACATTAATATTTGTTTGCTGGCTTTTTTATGTTGTAAAAGAGTCAGGGTGCAGACTTGCAAGGCAGTACACAGTGAGAGAGAGGATCCAGGGAGAGGATATGACCGATTGAAAGATGGGAGGGACGAGAGAGTGAGAGTGTAACAATGCTTGTCTGCTACCATGGTAATTTACAGTGAGAGGAAGCATCTGCAGTCATTAGGGGTGCCAGGGGTATTTTAAATTTGGCAGCTTTTCAAAATTAAGGAAACAGTTTTTCATGATGGAGATGACCGGGTGAATGTGTGTTCCATGGAGTCGGTGGTTGGGCGACCATTTCAAGGGCGAGTGCTGGATTGGGCAGGTGGCAGATGAAGTGACATTCTTTGATGTACTGCAAGGCAGCAGATTCAAGGAACTCAACATCAGGGTCGGCAGCCTACAGTAGAGAAAGTGACAAAATTGGGGAAAAAAGGGTGAATAGATGGGTTTAAATGTTTTATTTTAACATGTTAGCTGTATTTTAGGTTATAGTTGGGGCAAGAGCTTTTAAAATGTGTTTAAAATGTATTTTTTGAAGTTGTGGCAAGTAGTGAGTCTTGTGGTTTTTAACCTTACAGATGTGACTGCCAGAAATAATTTTTTCAAAACATTTCTGGGAGGCATGGATGTCTGACCCAGTGGTTGTCACCAAGTAAGACATGGGGTTCTGAACCCACTACATCAATCAGGATGTGGCAAATTCTATTCCTATTTTATATGTACTTATCATATACGGCATATTTTCAACCCTGGTCAGATATCATGAACTGGAAAGTAAAAAAAAAAGTGTTTCTAAGTATGCACAGTTCATGTTAAAAGAATATTACTAAACTTTCAGAAGATTTCTGTAAAAATAAACATGCAAGCTGTGTTTCCAATTAAGCTCCTAAATGCTATACATAATAGATTGCAAGTGTTTTTAAAGGGGGTGACATTCTAGCATACTGATGAGGAAACCTCAGGATAAACTGTCTCTAAGCTCTATCTGGTATTAACAGCTAGTTTAATCCTTTTCTCCCCAAATTGAAAGATATTTCAGTTTCCAAAACAAAGTATCAGTTACACACTTGGGGTATGAGCACCCACAGTAAGATCTATTTTTTTTAGAGGTAACGATTCACTTGTTGGTTGATGCATACTTGGCTTCAGTAGCATGTTACTGTTAAAAAGACAGAATACAAAATGAGAAATGACCCCTGGATAGAATTTTGTCATCCAATATAAACAAGAATATATTAAAATAATCTGCATGAAACTGATATGCATTTCAGAAATTCATTATAATGGTCTGCAGTTGTTACAAAAAGGGAAAAGAAACTTTCTATTTGTATTGTATATATCCGTGTGTGTGTGTGTATGTGTATATATATATATATATATATATATATATATGTGTGTGATATATATATATATATATATATTCTTTGCAAAAACCTGTGTTAATGCAAGATTTAGGGTTCAGGCTAAAATGACAAAAGTAGGGAAATGTGGCTTTAGGGTTTCCAACCCAAAAACAGTAATGCCACCCGTAAAGCAAATTCTTCCTAAGGTTTTTTTTTTTTTAGTTGTTAAACCAGGAGTACCACACTAAGCTGAAAGCTTTTTTACAGGAGTGACCTGTGAGCACAGGGAAGTTAAGTGACTTGCTCAGGGTCACAAAGTATGCAAGTGGAAGCTGTGGGATTCAAACCCAGGTCTGGTCTGCTGGGTGTAACCAGATTTTCAGCTCAGAGCCTTAAACCACTGCGCTATACTGCATCACTGGGTTATCAACTCTAAAGCTTGCTCAATTAAGTGTGTATGTTTCTAGAGAGTATAGAATGGGGTGAGCTTTAGGGTTGACAACCCCTAGGAAGACTCCGCCCCTGATTTGCTTTAATGGTGGCATTGGCCACATTTCCGTACTTTTGACATTTTAGCCTGAACCCTAAATGTTGCATTAATGCAGGTTTTTGAAAATAATTTCCTTACTTTTTGAGATAGTATAATGGTATCCTTATTTTTCTGTGGCGTGCAGGGCACTCTGGGCCCTGCACTCGCATGCATCTGAACCTTTTGAGATAGTGTAATCGTATCCTTAGTTGTCTGATGGAGCGCAGGACCCTCTCCCTCGCCCATTCCCATTCCTCCATAGAGGCGTATATGTATGTTTATGGGGAAGCACAGGACCCTCTGAGCCCTGCACTTCCATTTGTAGGAGAACATAAACCAAAATGTCAACATAGTCTTTCTATTACCCCATCTCATGAACCCAACAGTAAAAATGGACAAAACCTCACCGAAACGTCATTCCGCACCACTGCAGGGTAATTCCATGGCAGTGGCATGAGAAGACATTTTGGACTAGATCTGAAAAATGACAGCTGTCACATTCATGACGTGGTGCAAAGAAGTGGCTGTGTTGATAATTTGGGGTTAAAACACTTAAAATTAACAAAGTTACGAGCGAACGTAACGAAATGTCAACAGATGCACACAAGTTGGCCATTTTTTGCATATTTTGACCTCAAATCTTCAACATACCCTTCTTAAGACCCCACCTCAAGAACAAGTATGTTGAAAATATTGAAATCACACCTGAAATGTGATTTCTCCAACCAACCGTGAAATTACCTTTCGGGCAGGATTTGTGAAATGACACCCCCATTGTTCATGAGGAGGGGTCTCAAAAAGGGTATGTTGAAAATTTGGTGTCAAAATATGCAAAAATGGCAAAGTTTTGCACCAAAGTTAAAAATCCCATTAAAATACATTCATTTCCCATACAAAAAAGATATGTTTCGTGAGTCATCACATGAAACATCTTTTTTCATATGACGCCCATACGAAAAAGAAATTCAATGTTTAAAAAAACTCACATTTTATGCATATTTCTTGAGCAGTAAAGTGCAGAATGCAGCTAAGGGGGTCCCGATAAGCAAGCTATACGTGTTGATTCCTCCCCAGAATATCATTTTGGGGGGTTTCCAAATTTGAAATTTCTCAGGCGAAACTGAAAACAAGATGGCAGCCATACGAAAAAGGATTTTCTGCAAATGAAAAAGGATGATGCAATACAAAATAATAATTCTTTTTTCATTTTGTACAGCCATCTTTTGATGCTTACTAAGCATGCTCAGAACCAAGTATTAAAAAATTCAAAATTAAATTTTGAATGGATTAATATTTCTTACCAAACAAGCAAAAGGCACATCTGTGGGTCAGCCCCTTTCTACCCTGTAAATTTTAAACCAAAATTCCAATCCGTCTGGGCGCTAGCTAACTTGACAGAAAACCCATTCTAACCAATGGGAAACAATTCCCAAAACTTCACTTTTTTCGCTATCTGTATCTTAGAACCCACACATCCAACCAGAAGGAAAGTTGGGTGGAATGCGTTACCTGCAGAAGTGGTATCCAGTAGAACAGTGGACTGCTTCAAAAGGGGATGGGACAGGACAAGGGGGAGGGTTGATGAAGGGGAAGGGTGGAAGGGAGGGGCAGCTGCAGAATAAGGGGTGCTAGCTGCACATACAAACAGACTTGATAGACCTCTAGGCCTTTATCTGCTGACAAATTTCATATGTTCGTATGTCAAGAGATATACCCCACGAGACTGTGCATGCAAAATTTCATGCAAATCCATGGAATGGTTGCAAAGTTATTAAAGTGTGAATTTTGGGGTTTAACACTGAAGTGCCCATATAACCCTAAATATAGAGGAAAGCTTCATTGTGCATGCTCATTTACAAGGAGGTCCTGTCAAGGACAATGTGAAACAGCAGGTACAATACAATAATACAGGGATACAATAATACAGGGATAATATAAGATTCACATGAAATATGAACATAACAAAAACAACACATATTTACATTTGGATACAGTACAAACATATAAGGTTGGTTACGGAGTAAAATACACACAAAGATTACAGGATACAGTATTCACAGTTCAGTAGTCATGGGTGCAACAAATACGTAGTAGCTTAAGCAGACATGTTATAACATTTCGTGCTAACACTAGCTGGGGTAAAATAAATGGAGAGGCATAAGTGTGGGTTGGTAGTAGGATTCCACGTCTGGGAATATGCTACCTAGCAATGACATTTCTCCTTGAGGGCCTTGCTAATCAATGATTTGAAAATATTAAGTGTGACTAATACTGTGAGCTTAAGGGTAGTTTGCAATTTGTTCCAGTCAGCTGGAATAGTGTATCTAATTGCTGTTCTACCATATTGGGTATGGGATTTAGGCACATCTGGCAGGATGTAGACATTTTTCCTGAGGGAGTAGCAGCTATGCGAACAGTGAAACAGGGACATAATGTAGGAGGGGAGATTGTTCTGCGGTGCTTTGTATGCTCATATGTAGGTATGGGTCAGCCTTCTAGTGGTGAGCAATGTCCAGCCCACTGCAGAATAAAGGGCACAGTGGTGGATTCTTTAGATAAAACGGATAGCACAATGGTAAAGAATGCCTAACTTGTGCAGATTACAGATTACACTACTGTTGTATATAACGTCTGCATAGTCGATGAGGGGGAGGAAGGTGGCTTGCACTAGCCTTTTTCCCGATGTCAGTGGGAAATAAGAATTTATTTCTGAAGAAAAGCCTAGTCTTGCTCTGAGTTTGTTCATAAGGGTTTCTATGTGTGCTATGAGAATGATAGTCTACTATCGAGCCAGATTCCTAAGTATCTAAATTTATCGACGGTCTCTTACGAATCCCCTAAGGGGGTTAAGATGGGTGCAGAAGTAACTTGTGAAGATGGAAGGGTTGGCGTATGCAGGGGTAGAAAGAACATGACCTTATTTTTAATTTTTTTTTAGTGTTTAGTAGTAATTTAGAATCTGTCAAATTAAGTTGTAATTGATCGAAATCGGACTGTAATTCCATGCCAACGTCTGCCACTGCAGGCTTTGATATGTACAGGACAGTGTCATCAGCAAAGAAATGCAATTTGGAATTGGGGATAATGTCGCTGAGGGAATTAATGTAGATTGTGAATAATAATGGTCCTAAAATAGATCCTTTTGGTACACCTCTTGAGAGTGGTAGAGGGGAGGATAGCTGCCATCTGCTTTTAATACATGGAAGTCTTCCCGTCAGATAACTGGAGAACCAATTTATTGAATGGGCTGTTAAGCTGTGTTGAATGAGCTTAACTAGAAGTAGATCGTGATCGACTGTGTCGAACGCTTTTCGGGTCAAGGAAGATTGCTTCTGTATATTGTTCATCTATCACAGTGAACCAGTCATTCATGACTTTAGCTAGGGTTGACACCATGCTATGGTTTCTCCTAAAGCCTGACTGAAGCGGATTGAACAGGTTTGAATTTCTAAATAGTCCTTTAACTGGGTGTTAATTACCTTCTCCAAGAGTTTAGACAGGACTGGCAATATGGAAATTGGCCGATAATTTTTTAGGTCGCATGGATCGCGTGATTTAAACAGAGGTATTATGTGGGCAGTTTTCTACAGTGTAGGGACTGTTCCAGTGGTAACTGACAAGATAAACAATTGGGTTATAGGGGCAGTTAAGAAGTAGATACCTAGTTTTAGGAACCTGGGATCTAAACCGTCTGCGCTTTTTTTCATATCCAGTTTCAGTAATTCGTCTTCCACTTCTTTCTAAGAAACAGGAGAGAAACAAAAGGTGTCATGAGTTAGGGGGTCAACAGATTTATTCACTGGGGTAGGTCCTTGGAGCTTAGCTGCAGGGGAGCTGTCAAAAGCCAGACCCACTGTGGCAAAGTGTGAATTTAGTTGTTCTAAGATGGCACCTTGGTCCAAAATTGGGGAACCTTGAATATTAATTTTTCATGGGATGGAAGGGTGTTCTATGTCCTTCAACAGTTTTGATCGTCTGCCAGATTTTTGCGGAGTTGCCTTTGGCACATTCCAAGGCGTTGACATAATAGTTTGCTTTAGGAGTTCAGATAAGCTTTGTGCACGTGTTTCTAGAGACTCTAAATGCCGTCCAATCAGATGGAGATTTAGTCTGTCTGGCTGTGGCCTAAAGATTGTCCCTTTCAGTTGTCTTTTTTCAGTTCTGCAGTGAACCAGGGGTAGATGACTTTGCGCTTTATGAATGGTGCATGTGTAATTGTTTTATCATGATTGGCACAAAAAAAGGGAACAGAAGCTCTGAAAAATTCAAAATGATATATTCCTTTTGTAGCAGATGTTATGTACTCATGTTAAGGCATAAATTCATTTCAAAATGTAATCAGTAGTAACTACGAATCAAAAAACGATTGATTAGCAACTAGTCAGGTATGAGGAGCAATTTCCCTACATCGATATTGTAATATATAATCCAGAAGAGTTCCACTGCGGTAGAAATTGCTGAACTGCAAAAAGAATTACCACATTTTGGTACTTTTTACCATTACTCTGGTAACATTGCCACAATTGTGGGAAAAATACCACAGTTGTGGACATCAATTGATTGGCAACTGCTGCTAAACAAGGCTGCATTTGATTGACAAATAATGTGTTTTTTGTGTCACAAATTATGATGCTATCCTGCTTAATGTATGCCTTGCATGAGGGTCCAGAGTCAGTTTGGGAACTCTCTAGCTGCAAGAGGGTGGATCGCTTATATATTGGCAGGCTAATGAGAAATAATGCTATGCTAATGTATCACAATTAATGATAAGGGGGTTTCAAAGCAGTGTAAATTCTTTTCACATTAGGCAGTTTGAGAGCTAATTTGCATAACTGCTTGGCATATACCACACATGCCTTCATATGAAAACAACTGCCTGGTTCTATGGGCACTTCGTGCCAGCTGGTTGTTTGCTTTTGTGACAGCCTGTTCTTTAATCACCCTATACGCATTCCTTTCTAAGATTATGGTTCTTAAATGGCAGTGTCTAGCAGCCAGTGGCAGGGTCACACGTTTGTACTCACAGTTGCCACTTTGCACTCTGTGACTATTTATGGGGCCTCAAATTCTCTGTAGAACCTAGAACTTTTTTGGTGTATTTTGTTGAAAGGATACTTGTATTCGTAAAAACAAAATACAGAACTGGCATTGGTTTCAGCTGGTACTGTGACATAGCTCAGTGCATTTGACTGAAGTGCTAACCTGGTGCAGGAGCTCCCACGAAATGCCATGGGACTCGTTAAATTTTTTTTTAATAAAACTATGTTTGAAAGCATTAAACACTGAATTCAATATATGGAGAGTAAGGTCTCTGTTTTATTTAATGCCAGATAGACATATTGAAGCTTCATGGTTTCTCTTTAAAAGAGCACTCTGCGACTTTGAAAGAAGAGCATTTTAAGACCAACCGTCAGTCATAAACCCTTATACTCCATAGACAAATGAAGGTGAAATGTTTGCTTTAGAGAGCCAGCTCACAACCGTGAAGCAGAAGTACAATGAAGATGTTTGTTTTTCCCCAACTAGCTGGTTTTAGGAGATGGGGCTTGGTTAGTAGCCGGCAAGGATAGCTACGTTTTCTTCAGCACCTTCTCAGCTCTGCTTTAAACTACCAACTCTCAAAGAAAGCAATCTTTTCAGCAAATATTTTTATACGTCTCATTGTGCTCTACCTAGTGTGCATCTTTGGAAACTCTAGACCATGGGATGCCCGAAGCAAGACCTATCTCGACCTCCTGCGAAAGGGAAAGAGATGCAGCAACAAGATCCAAGCGCCAGAGAGGGGCAGTCATAAGATGCGAGTGAGGGGCTGAACTGATGAACAGAGCCATCCTCAAAGCAGTGTAGGGCCTTTCACAACTACTGGCAGCATTTAACAGTTGTGTCAGCCTTACTGAAACAGCTGTGGACATGGCGAAAAAAGAAACCTAAATAGCCAGCAAGTCTGCCAAAAAATCCTCTGTCGTAGTTTTGGGGATAATTAAAGAAAACAAAATTCTCCCCTTTTGCTCGAGCACCTAGAAGATGATGCCCGAGCAATGAATGTATGTGTGGTGGGGATTCCTGAATCAGTGGAAGGCTTGGATATACTAGTGTGTGTGTGTGTGTGTGATCTTATGCAAACTGCAATAAACCACACAACAGCTGACTTAATACTTGGAGCTTACCGTATCTCACCTAGGTGAAGGCCCAGGAACCCAGACTTGCCTAGGACTGATAGTCACAGCTGAATTTTATGTTCAGGATCAAATATTGTCACTGGCAAAAAAACAAAGGACAAGTTTTCTTAACCGGCAGCTCACACATCTATTTTTTTCAAAATCTGAGTTAGTCACCATGACAATGTCAGCGAGCCTTTGACACCATAGGAGCTGGGCTGAGGGAGCTTGGGATTAACCGTTCTCACCCCACCACAATAACAATTTAACATCACACATCACCACCACCACAGTGACAAATCTTGCCAGGTTGAGATTGGTTGCTGTGCTGGTCTGCCGTCTGTCGATGCAGCGATTCCTGGTGTTGCACCCCCCCCACCCCGAACCAACTCCGACTTGGAGTTGGTTATTTAGAGATGGGGGGGGTGTGGGAGGCAAAGCCCCCTCCCCCCACAGAAAACACACTCTGAACTGTTGGGAATAATGCTGACTGTCCGCATTGTTCCCATCGCTGTCGGGGGTGTCGATGTCTTGACTTGGAACTGGAGTAACCATAGATTACAAATTATAAGATAAAAAACCTCAGTGCAGAAGCATGGAGGCAAGGGTTACCCTAAAGGGCATTGGCCATAAAGTCAGGTTTCAAAGAAATACAAAATCACACATACCCCCATAATGCAAAGCATCATGGAATGTATATGCAAATCACCATGACATTTTAGGTTGATTCAGCTTTAAGCAAGAATGCATGGTGCCAAATGGCCGCTCACACAATCTGCAAAGGGTGCAAACAGAAGACATAGACACGTGTTTTATCCTACTTAGGACTCATCAGTGTGCCTTGTCTGTATCACACCCAAGGGAAAATGAACTACAGCCGTAAATTGATCTTACGGGTTGGAGTCATGGTGAGCCCCCCCCCAAAAAAAAAACAATCTGAAAGACCAAAAACCTCAGTGCAGAAGCACCGAGGCAAGGGCTTACCCCAAAGGGCATTGGCCATAAAACCAAGTTTCAGTGCTTCTGCACTGAGGTTTTTTTGTCTTTTAGCTTAGTTTTTTTGGGTGGAGGGGCTCACCATGACCCAAACCCATAAGACTAACTAAGGGCTGTGGTTCATTTCCCTTGGGGTGTGATACAGATGGGGCACACTTGATAAGTCTTGGGTAGGACGACATACGGGTCTGTGTCTTCTGTTTGCACCCTTTTCAGATTGTGTGAGAGGCCCTTTGGCACCATGCATTCTTGCTTAAAGCTAAACCAACTTAAAATGTCATGGTGATTTGCATATACATCCCATGATGCTTTGCATTATGGGGTATGAGTGATTTTGTATTTCTTTGAAACTTGGATTTATGGCCAGTGCCCTTTGGGGTAACCCTTGCCTCCATGCTTATGCACTGAGGTTTTTTTATCTTTTAGCTTGTTTTTTGGGGGGCCCACCATGACCCAAACCCGTAAGACCAACTTAGAGCTGGTTCATTTCCACTGCGGTGTGATACAGACAAGGCACACTGATGAGTCCTGGGTAGGATGAAACACGTGTCAGTGTCTTATGTTTTCACCCTTTGCAGATTGTGTGAGAGGCCCTTTGGCACTGTGCATTTGTGCTTAAAGCTGAACCAGCCTAAAATGTCACAGTGATTTGCATATATATATATATCCCGTGATGCTTTGCATTATGGCGGTATGTGTGATTTTGTATTTCATAGATTACAAATGTCGGCTAAACCACAGATATCGTATTCAGGAAAAACTTACTTGTTTGGAGACCCCGTGGAAGCAGGCAAATAATTTGAAAGAATAAAAACTGACTTTGAAAGCCATGAAGCCACTCAGGATACCAGTGAGGAAGAAGACTGCGAACAGTGATGGCAAAGACTTTATTTGCTACACAAACTTTATCAGACTGTTTGCAGGATGCTAAAAGATCGTTATTGATTAGGCACTGTTAATTTATTTTGCCGTTTTAATCCATGGCTCACAGCTAAATGTTGAAGGGTTGGGGCTCAATGCAGTTGGGGCACTATAATTGTCTCTTCAAGATGCTTTACCCTCCTTAGCTAATTTGTGAAAAGATGGCAGTGACTGCATGGCCGTTCATTGATATTGGCGGTCTTTCCTGCTGATGGGAAAATGGCTGTGAACATGAAGCAAGAAGTAGGACAGTAATTCTCCTTTCCTGCTGAAAGATGAGCCTGATACCTTGGTCGTACTTTCTTGATCATACTGGTTCTGTTGTGAGCCGTGTTATGTTTAACACACACAGTGGGGTGTAATTAGTTTGCTCCCTGATGAACTGTGTGTATAATGAGCCTAATTATACACACGGTCTGTATTATAGGGCTTCACTCAAGTTTTGCTGAGAGTGGACCCTGGCTGGGTCAAATTAATACTGCTTGTCAGCAAGTCTATGTTGCAGTTAAAGTCTTTCCATTTGTGGTCAAAGAAAGACAGATATTATAGAAATAAGAGCAGCTGTTTGAATACGTATCTCCAGTTAATGCAAGGAAGCGCATATAGGAGTATTTTATTTCACCTCAGTGGTGGGGAAGGTAATGGAGGTGCTATTAAAGGAAAAAGTGGTGAACTGCCTGACAGACAACAGACTGCTGGATGGTAGGCAGCATGGCTTCACAACTGGGAGGTCATGTCAGACAAACCTAACTGAGTTCTTTGATTGGGTGACGAAGGTGGTTGATCAGGGAGGGGCAGTGGACATGGCCTATTTAGACTTCAGGAAGGTCTTCTACTCCGTTCCTCACAGAAGACTGGTAAATAAGCTGGAAAGCATAGGGGTGGGACAGAAAATAATTAGGTGGATAGAAAACTGATTGAAGGACAGAAGCCAGAAGGTGGTGGTTAATGGGGTACATTCCAGGGAGATGGGGAAGAAGAATGGGCTGCCCCAGGGGTCGGTACTGGGACACTTCCTTTTAATATCTATATCAGTGATATAGCGGATGGGCTGAAGGGGAGGGTGTGCCTATTGGCAGAAGATACAAAGATCTGCAATAGGGTGGACACCTCGGTGGGGGTGGAGGCCATGAGGAAGGACCTGAAGTTTCTGGAAGGGTGCTCAGAAACTTGGCAGCTGGAATTCAATGCCAAAAAGTGTGCAGTGATGCACATGGGGTGGAAGAACCCACAAACAGCTTACAGTCTGAGGGGGGGTAACTAAGCCAACTGAGCAAGAGAGGGATCTGGGGATCTTGGTGTCAAACAACCTTAAGGTAGGTCATCAATGCAGCAAAGTGGTGGAAAAGGCAAATAGAATGTTGGGAGAAGCATAACAAGCAGAAAGAGGGAGGTACTGATGCCTCTTTATAAAGCCATGATGAGGCTGCACCTGGGGTACGGGGTCCAGTTCTGGAGACCACACCTATGCAAGGACATAGATGGGATTGAGAAGGTGCAGAGAAGGGAAACCAAGATGGTGCATGGTATGCAGGGGAAGTCATATGAGGAGAGGTGTAGGGAACTGGATCTGTACCCATTGGAGACTAGAAGAGAGAGGGGGGACATGATAGAAACATTTAAGTATATAAAGGGGATCAATAAGGTAAGGGAGAGGGGCTTATTTATTTATTTATTTGAGTTTTGGTAAGTTTTGGTATTTAAGAGAAAGGTGGGGGTTAAAACTAGAGGACATAGTCTAAGATTGAAGGGAGGAAGATTTAGGGGCAATGTGCAGGGGCATTACTTCATGGAGAGGGTGTTGGACGCTTGGAATAAACTACCAGAGGAAGTGGTGGGGGCAGAAATGGTGGAGGGATTCAAGAGGGCATGGGACAGATATAAGGGGCTGGTAAGTGGGGGGGAAGGTGAGGTCCTGTGAAATAGGTAATGAGTAAGGGGGAAAGGGAAGACTTGATAGGCAAGAGGGTCCTTTTCTGCCACCAGATTTCTATGATTTTCTCGTGGACTAATTGATTCACAGTAAATGATAATGCAAGGCCAGTTTACATGGTAGTATTTCTAATTTAAAGTCTATGGTCATGTTGCATAAGCTATTGCAGTTATCATTTTATTTAAGATGTGTATTGTTTTATGCAGTCAATTATTGTTATTGCCTCCCATGTATAGCAGTTTGATCAGGAGGTCAGTACAGTACTGTCATATCAAATCTACTTTTCAAGATATCTCCTGTGATGTGCACCATGAGTTTTTTTTTTCTTTTCTCAATCCTAACCCTTGCTAGATCTACAATGCTTTTCCTAAACCAAATGTGGTACACAGCTTTTTTTCTTGAGAAAAAAAACTAAATTAAAACATAAAATACTCAGATGTTGTCAGAACTAGAATATTTCACCACAAAATGAAACAGGAAGATGCGTGGATTTTTTTTAGTTAAAAAAAAGGGGGGTCATGCTTTTTGCCTAATTTCATCACACTGCTGCTTTAAGAAACAAAAATTCATGTGTACTCAGTAAAACCGTGTGTGTAACCAGATAAAAATCCAGTTACTAAAAAGAAGGCCACACTCCACCATTCATGAGAACCTCATAAAGTATCAGGGTTGATTCATTTATTCAGATGCAAATAGAAAAAAAAATAATTACAGGGAAACTCCGACAGACGCATCAGTGAACCCTAGCGTTTTGAGGAGACACCTCTTCTTTTGATGGTGTAACCACTGTTTCCTACCTGCCCCCTTTATACTCATAATATTGTGTGACTAAAGGACCATGTTTAAAAAAAGTTATGTAGGGTAAGTCATTTAGGGTTTTACAAAGCTGAACTCCGCATTCCCTTGGCAAAACATTTACACAAAATTTATGTTCTTATCAGACAAGGAATAAAACTGATACCTTTTTTTCTCTTTACACTCCTAAATTGGCCTTAAAATTCAAATGCACACATATTTCATAAAAAGCTTGAATTCACTGAATTCATGTCCCTGTCTTATGATTAGTGTTTCCTGAAAATATCATGCTGTTTGGTTTTGTGATTTTCTTTAAATCAGCATCTGTTAATGTGCTCTGTAGTAACTGAAAACAGTGAAGATTTTCCTGTCCGTCAGTGAGCAATGAATCATACTTGTCCAGCCTGCTGCTTCAGCAGTTAAGTCCCTGATTGACTGAATAAGCTGTTGCAGTTCCTAGTTAGAGCAATCTGTAGAGCTAATTGCTTTTACTCAGACTTTTTTACTAACCCATCTGGTTTGTGTTTAGAGAGATATTTATCTTAAAGTTTATCATTTGGGGGTCAGTGCTAAATTGAAGTGGTATGAATGTATGAGAGAAATTACCTTGTCTGTTATCCCATATGTCAGTTCTCTGTTATCAAAACTCTGCATTCTATTCTAGCTATGTAACACAGGGTTGTTTAATCGATATAAAATAAATCTACATTCCTTTAATTCATATAAGCACTGTGTCTTTGATACATCCTCAATAAATAGGTTCATGTGAGAACAATTTTGTTTTTATGCCAGATTGACAAGTGTGTCTGCCACACTCTGCTATTTCAGGAACATGTACTGTATGAACTCATAAGATTCAGTTCTTTGAGAGTTTCTGTGTGAAAATACATCATGTATGTGTATAACTAGAAATACTATATGGCATCCTGATGCCCCTATCTCCTGCCTCTCAGTTGAGGCTACTGCACCCTGATTCCCTCTGTCCCCCATCCCCACAGTCAGGGCCAATGCACTGTGTTGCCCCTTTTTCCTGTCTCCACAGACAGGGCTGCTGTGCTCTGCTAAGCCCTAGAGTCCCAGGGCCTTTCCCTCCACAGTTTGGGCTGCTGCACCATGCTGCCCCAGGCCACCAAAGATGGGGCTTTTGCTGCACCCTGCTACCCACGCCTCCATTGCCCCAAATGGGTAGGGATGCTGCATCACGTGCACCCCGTCATACAGTCAGGGCTGCTGTACCCTGATGCCTCCCTGTGTCCTGCACCACAGTCAAGGCTTCTGCACCATGCTGTCCTCTGTCCCCTAACACCACTGTGCCCTGCTGCACCATAGAGCCTCATGCCTCCATAGTTAGAGTTGTTGCACCATGCTGCTCCCTGCCAGTAGAGTCAGATCATTTGGTACACTGCCTAAAACTACTCGAAAGAAAAACAAAAAATACTTTCATCTTGTGTTAAAGGGTGGGGGACAGAGGGTAGCAGGGTGCAGCAGTCTCAACTGTTTGTGCAGGAAGCAGCAGGGTACAGCAGCCCTGACTGTGTGGAGAAGGCAGTGGGTTGCAGCAGCCTCAAATGGGGGTAGGAGATGGGGGGCTTTTGGGGCAGCAGAATGGGGAAGAAGAGAGCTGCTGCCTCAACTGTCGGGCAGGAGACAGGGGCATCAGGATGCCATATAGTATTTCTAGTCATACACATATGTGATGTATTTTCACACAGAAACCTTCAAAGAACTGAATTTTATGAGTTTATATAGTACATGTTCCTGAAATAGCAGAGTGAGGGCAGACACCCATTTGTCAATCTGACATGAAAACAACACTGGTTTTCACATGAACATATTTATTGAGGCTTCATTAAATACACACTGCTTCTATGAATTAATGGAATGTAGATTTATTTTATAGCCATTAAACAACCCTGTGTTATATAGCCAGAACAAAATGCAGAGTTTTGATGACAGAGAACTTACATCTGTGATACAGACAAGGTAATTTTTCACAGACATTCATTTGTACCACTTCAGTTCAGCACTGAACCCCAAATGATCAACTTTTTATGAGAACAGAAAGATAGATTTTAAGCTAATCTCTCTAAACACAAACCATTTGGGTAGGAACAAACTTTGAGTGAAAACAATTAGCTCTACAGACTGCTCTAACTAGGAACTGCAACAGCGTATTCAATCAGGGACTTATTTGCTGAAGCAGAAGGCTGGACAAGTATGATGTCATTGCTCACTGACAGGGACAGAAACATCTTCACTGTTTCTTTACTGTTTTCAGTTACTACAGAACACATCAACAGATGCTGATTTAAAGAAAACCACAAAACCAATCAGCATGATATTTTCAGGAAACATTAATGATGACACAGGGATGTGAATTCAAGAGAATTCAAGCTTTTTATGAAATATGTGCCTTTGATCTTTAAGCAAAAAGTCTTTTACCTGATATGCTCCTTTCAGTATTAACAACTTGTCAGCACTAGTCAAATCTGCATATAACATTAAGCACTTTAAAATCTTGCTGAAGAAATTTTATGAGAATAATAACTCTTGTTCGTGTAGTGTTCATTGATTTTCTTTAGTCTTATTTGTTGTATGTTGTATTGTCTAGTATTATTACTTATTGTCAGGCGTGATTGAAAAAGGGCTGTGCCCAGTTCACTTCCTGGTTAAAAATAAAAAGACGAAATGAGATACTATGAATCTTTTAAAAGTCAAAGGTATTACATAGAGGATAATGGATGGGAGATGGACAATAACTGCACTGTAATCACATGGAACGGTTTCTATGACAACTATGTAAACCTCAAGAGTGCAGCTCGAGAGGTTTACTGTTGTCATGGAAACCACACGATGTGATTTCAGCGTGGTTATTTGCTGTCTCCCATCCATTAGCCTTTATAGTGTATGAGGAAAATTACACTATAAAGGCTACTAGTACCCACAAAGCAAACAAATAACAGTGCTGGACTCCTCATTGAGTTCTTAGAAAAGTGACCTTACTTTTTTTTTTTTGCCTTGCTCCCTCTTTGGATCCAGTTCTGACCGCCGCGGACGTTAGTGTCTGAGAGACAGGCATGTGCGAAATGTCGTGCAAACTTCGCTCCTCCTGAAGGGTTGCAGCAGGGTTAAAAACAGTTCTGTTCAGGAGATCACTGCCTGTAATAGTCGTAATCACAGACTGCAGCCGCCACTAGCTGAGAGCCACCAAAGGTCACAAAGAGGTAAAAAAAAAAAATGAATTTCACACAACAACAAAATCAGGAACGCCAGGGACACGACATGCAAGGTGAGTTAGTAGTTGTATGGCATCGATGTGACATAGTCAAGAAGGGTTAACAACCTTTTGACATCACATAGATACCATAACAACATTATAAACTGTGTGAAATCAGACAATTAATAAGGGCTCCCCATACATTATTATGGTTTAATATAAATTATCAGCCTTGTGCCCTACAATTACATCCCTGCCTCAACACAATAAGTTCATGCTAAATTTTGATAAGGCCAGACACAGGAATGTATTTCACCTAGGCACACACGATATAAAGTGGCAAGTTGAGACATAATATGGAGGGAGTCTGAGGGCATGATGGCATAAGGGTGTCTAAAGGCTCATATGTAAAATCACATGAAAATCCGAAGGTGGCAGGTAGAAATTAAACCATGTTATCATTTATACTGTACATCGTGGATGGAATTCCTTATATACATAAAATATAAATTTAAAAATCTTGTTGTTTGTGACCAGTTGGAAAAAGGTTATAGAACAGAGGCATCATGTTTCGCATTAGATTCAAACTGTATTTTTTTGCCAGATAATAAAGTCTTTCTGATTGTAGTTCAGATTAACAGCTGTTATCAGTGCTTTGTGTATTTATTTATTCGAAAACAAAATGCAACCCTGGTAGCCAAGTGACATGCAGAATGTTAGTAAGAATAATGACGGTGTTGCTAGTACATGATACCCAGCCAACAATCACAAAAAGCAGTACAAAAACAGAGCACGGCTGAATACTTCGGAACAAGAGCAAAAGTATTTATTAAAGTGAAAATGTCATATAAAATCGTGAAACACAAGAACAGTGAGTAAGGACAGAATTGTCTCATGTTGCTTTTTTGAAGTTAACATAGCCAGGTTTCCAAAAGTCTGACAAACTGACTTCCATCTGTATTTAGTTAAAGGTGTCTGGAAAAGCAGTATGAGTAAATGAAGGTAGTGTGCCTCTTTGCTGTCTCTCTGGCCTTTAGGCTATTCTTTCTAGAAAGGCAGAAAGACTTTTTTTTAAAGATTGTCTTATTATTACAGTCATGCTGTCTGGACTGCTAAAGGAACATCTGCGTCCAACTGCTGAGTCAGATGGTTACATAACATGCTCTTTTCCATATGTGCAATTACTAAATTGACTTCATTTTTTAGTGTTTATTATGTAGGAGGACAAGAGTGCAGTAGAGAACTGCATGAAAAAAGCAAGACACAACAGTATACAAGTTCATAAAATGGATGTGGCAAGGTGGGATCTTGATCAAGTCCAGCTGGGGGCTGTGATGCCCCTAAAACCCTCTGTGGACTTATAGCAGCAGGGAAGTTGCCCACTGTTTAAGCACCGACTTCAAGCATACCTAGCTGTATCAGTAATTTCTCTCTTCCCTCTCTTCACAGATTCTGTGCCCTGAGCAGATTTCCAGCTCAGACTGTGGCTACAGCTCTCTGTACAGCTGGTCGCAGTCACTATTTCCAGCCTGCCTGCCCGAAGACCTAACCAAGGTAGGCTTCTGCCCATCTGAAAGGCTGCAGGGCCACAGCTCCCATTGGTGCGCTCTGGCTGCAGTTTGGCCACTAACTGGTCATTTCGGCTCCAGGAGCAGCTCTCAGTGGACTGCACTGACCCTGTGCCTAGCTGGCATGTATTTTGAACTCAGACCTGTTTCTCACTGATTTTTCAGCCCACCTACCCCCCTGGCCTCTATTAAATACACTAAAACCCCACTCTGGTTGCCTACCTCTTCCCCATTGGCCTCCCAGCATTAGTAAACCCTCCAACCACGTTGGATCCTCAGACCTTCTTCCAAGCTACACCTAGTCACTTGTTCCCCACCATCCTTGTGTGTCGTCACACTGCTTAACTTTTGTTCCTCTATCAAGGAGACATATATTACATATCCTTGATTTCCTCCATACTGTGTGCCATGTTACTTCTTGTCGCTGTTATATTAATATCCCTTGTATGTCTCTCTGATGACTTAACCCTTACACCACAACCAAACACTTCTCCCCATTTGAACCCTTCCCTATTCCCCATTTCCTACCTATGCACTGCACATCTCTCCTTCCTTCATTTTTCCCCCTTATCTCTTCCCCCCTTTGCCTCCATCCTTCCCATTTACTTTTCCTCTCCTATGACTATAAGAACACTTTCATTAATTTCACTTTATCATGACTTTACTTTCATCACCTCAACCCCAAAACCACCATCTCTATCCTTGACGCAAGGGCATTCTCAAAGAAAGAAAGAGCTAGCTTCTGTCAAGTGCTTTCTTAAGAAACTGCTACTCATACTCCTGCTATGCTGAGGCAATATGGAACTCAGTCCAGGTCCTCCTTCACCCCTAGCCTCTCCCACTGACTTTGCATCTGCCTCAGGACTTAAATTGATACTAGTTAATATCCTCAGCCTAACTAAGAAATTTGTGCAGTTACAAGTGTGGGTCACTCACACTGAACCCGACCTTATCATAATTACTGAGACATGGCTAAAAAAGGTTAACATGAGGGGAGGTGGAGAAGGATAGGGGATGAGGCAAACCTTCAGCATCATTCGTCATTATATGTTTTTTCTTTATTTTTTATGTATTTACTCCTTTTTTTATTTTGCAGACCCCAGCGGTTCAATTTTTAATTTATGCCTTTTTTAGTTTGTATTTTGGGGGAGAAGTAACACCCCTGCGGTGAGCCACCAAGATGGAGATGGAAGCCCACAGCTGGCAGAATTGTAGCCCGCTATTGCCAGTATATGTACTGACTTTGGAAGTTCAAACCACATTGTACATAGTTAGTCAGAAAGGGGGGAAGGGTAAGGAATTGTTTATTATTAGAAGCATCCGGGACAGCAACAAGAATAATAAAGGTCAGAGAGCACTTGGTAATATACCACAACAGAATGAAAATAGACAGGATGGGGGAGGAGGAGAACCAGATAGAAGATTTCAATGACATCTAGACCAGAAACCTTCAGGGTGATATCTCAAAATGTCAGTGGGCTAAGCAGGCCTATTAAAAGGGACAAGATACTTTCACAACTTAAGAGGAAATACCTGCACCTCATTCTTTTACAAGAGACCCACTTGTTACGCACTGAGCATCAGAAGCTTCTTAAATTTGGGATGTCTAATGTTATTGCAAGCACGTATGCGGGGGGTAGATGGAGGGGGGCAGCGATACTAATACTGAGGGCATCAGCTTTTAGTTTGCAGTACTCATATCATGATAGGGAGGGCAGATTGGCGTTGGTAAGAGCAATATGGGCATGCCAACAATACACAGTGGGAAGTGTGTACATTCCTCCGGTGTCAGATGTCGCAGTACATCAATTTCTTTTCAACAAGATATTAGAATTTAAACAAAGAATACCAATAATTGGGGGGATTTTAATCTCCTTATGGACGCCTCTCAAGATGGCTCAAATCCCAATCCTGCTCGAGTCACATCAGGACAGAGGCATGGCAGGAGATTAATCAAAGATCTTGCCCTAATAGATACATGGAAACATCGGAACTTGAGGAAGCGACAATATACTTTTTATTCCAGTGCCATAATACTTACTCCAAAATTGACTATTTCTTCACAGCTGCAGAATATATTGACAGACTTCATGATTTCTCTATCTTACCTATATATCACTCAGATTATGCGATAGTTGTCTTAGAAATAGATTTAGGACAGGAATATTTTCCGAAACAGTGGATATTTAATAATATGCTTATCAAAGATAAACAATTTAGAGACAAAGTGTAGCAATGGATACCACATATCCTACAAGAAAATACAAATTCAGAAACAACAGAAGGAACTATATGGGATGCTTTGAAGACAATGTTAAGAGGGGAGATAATAGCATACGCTGCATATAAAAACTGATTAAGGGTCCAAAAGCAACAGGAACTAGGAAAAGAATTAGAAGATCTTCAATTAGCACATTCACAGGGAGATACCTCTCTTACATCACAGATAACCAGAGTGAAAGCTAAACTTCAAGAAATCTTAATTCAAAAAATGGAACAGGCCCTGATGTATTTAAAGCAGAGATATTATGAGGGAGGCAGTAAAGTGACCAAAATTTTGGCTTATAGATTAAGAAAGCTTCAGGCATTATCTACCATTACCAAACTCAAACATAAAACTACTTCTAAGATATTAAATACAACAAAAGATATATTAGAGTGTTTCCGGGACTTTTATTCCAAGTTACATGACCAAGACCCTGAACCAGATGAGCAAAGATATACAGAATTCTTTCAAAAGATACATCTTCCCCATGTCTCAATAGACCAGCAAACAGGGTTAATGGCCTATCACACCTCAAGAAATTAGCTTCAGTATCAAAAACTCCAGATCTAATAAAAGCCCAGGCCCAGAAGGTTATACAACAGAATTTTATAAATCATTCTTAAAAGAGTTACTTCAACCCCATACCAAATTATTTAAAAGTATTCAAGAAGAATCCACCCCCCCCCCATTAGTTGTCACTATGCGAATATCTCCACAATTGTGATCTATGCTTGACTTGTAGGGCTATTAAAGATCCACTTTTATTTGAAACCTTGGGACTTATAAGGAATGATTCACGTACTATTACTAGAACCCATAGCCTCAAATTAAGAGGACGTAATTATAAAACTCAGAAAAGAAGCCATTGGTTCACTCAAAGGGTGGTGACTGAATGGAATGACTTACCAAGAGAAATAGTAGAGAGTGACACCGTGACTATATTTAAAAGTCAATTGGACAATTATATGGGCAGTAGAAAAAAAACTTACCTAAAACAGAATTTTAACCCACCATATTGGTGGCGAGCTCTTAAAGGGCTTTGCCTCCCAAGCTCGTTACTTTCTATGAATCTGTGAATCTATGAATTCTTAAGCCGAATAAAGACCCATTAAACTGCGAATCTTATAGGCTAATCTCAGTTCTTAATCAGAATTATTAATACTTTGCAGCTATTCTTGCTAAAAGACTGGAGAAGCTACTACCAGAACTTATCCATAAAGATCAGGCAGGTTTTATTGTCAAACGACAAACTTCGGACAATATTAAATGAACAATTTATTTGTTAGAAAGGTACAGAGCAGGCAGACTCCATTATTACTCCTCAGTATGGATGCCCAAAAGGCATTTGACTGGGTTTCTTGGCTCTTTTTGAGACATACAATCAAGACCTTTAATTTCCCTCGGCCTTATTTAAACTTAATTCAATATTTATATGCTTCTCCTGAGGGACATGGAAGGGGGGGAAATGGAGGAAAAGGGGTGGTCAGAGTGCTCCAGTTGGGTGATTCCATGATCAGGAGTATCAAATGGGATAGGGAGAGAGAAGCCTGCCCGGTTAGAACAAAATGCTTCCCTGGACTAACGGTGCACAGGGCCAAGCATGAGGTATATCAGTTGGCAAAAGATTGTGGAGGTTCCCCAGATATACTGGTCCACCTGGGTACCAATGACATTGAGGGAAATAGTGATCTAGGGATACAGGCAAGGTTCAGGGAGCTTGCCAGGGTCTGTCATGACACAGGATGCGTGATTTCCTTCTTGGAAATCCTGCCAGTGCCAAGGGCTAGTGGGGAACACAAGAGAAAGATTAGGGAGATAAACCAGAGTCTCAGGGAGTGGTGTGGGCCAGAGGGTATGGATTAATGGGGGATTGGGGGGAGACCTGGGAGGATAAGGGGCTATTTGCTAGAGATAGACTCCATCTCAATTTGGAGGGGAGGGAAATCCTTAAGTTGAAAATAGAGGGGTTCATTGGTGAAAGGTGGGGTTTAAACTTGTGAAGGTGGGAGGGATGGGAGAGAAGGCTGCCAAGGGGGGGTCTGATAAAGGAGGGACTCTGTCTCCACTCCCTTGGGGAGCTGGAGGAATGTGGGAAAAGGCCGACTGGTAAGGTGCTGACCGGGGGAAGATAGAATCCCCATGGGAACGTGAGCAGGGTAAATGGAAGTATACGGAAAGGGTGGAAGGTAATCTGCATAAATGCCAGGAGCTTGGGCAATAAAATGCCTGAGCTCCAGACGATGCTAACTGAGGGAGAGGTGGATGTGGCAGCGGTCACTGAGACCTGGGCCACCGCAGGGCACAACTGGGACCTGAACCTGGAGGGTTACACCATGTTCAGGAAGGACAGGTGGGAGGGAAGGGGAGGAGGGGTAGCAATAATAGTCAAAAACTGCATTGGCATAGGAGGAGTGGAGGAGGCGGAGGGACCTGTGGAGGCGATTTGGGTCACCTTGATAACAAATGAGGGCAAGAGACTAAAAATAGGAGTGGTGTATAGACCCCCTGCGCTGGCGGAGGAGCTGGAGGAGTGTCTGGTGGCAGATATTGGGAGAAACTGCAGATTGGGCAGGGGAAGGGTGGTGGTGTTGGGGGACTTAAACATGCCAGGAATGGACTGGAAGACTATGACATCCTCGGTGGCCAGGGAACAGAGGTTGCTGGATGTCTTTCAGGATGCGTTCCTAACTCAGCAGGTGGGGGAACCGACCAGGGAGGCACAGATACTGGATGTGATCCTGGCAGACAGTGACCAGATTGGGGGCCTGGAGGTAAGGGACCCATTGGGGAGCGACCATGCCACGGTCTGGTTCTGCCTGGACCTAGGAGGGGTAGAAGGTTGCACAAAGATGGAGGTAACCAACTTCAGGGGGCAGATTTCAAGGAAATGGGAAGGATCTTTAAGAAGCATTTGGATGGGATTGGGCCAGACATGGACGCTGACACTAGGTGGGAAATCATTGGGGGGGGGGTGCAGGATGCTACCAGCACCTGTGCAAGAGTAAGACAAAAATGTGGCATGGCCCGTAAACCCTGCTGGTGAACCAGGGAGGTTCAGGATGTGGTGAGGGGAAAGAAGGCGGTTTATAGGCATTTCAAGTGCTCAAGGAGTGAAAGGGATAGGGGGAGTATGAGCTGATGGCCAGAAGGGACACTACGGTGGTGAGGGTGGCTAAGGCAAGGAAGGAACAGAACCTGGCCAGGGAAATTAGGAGAGAGAATAAGGGGTTCTTTAGATACATTGGGGAAAAACGAAGGGTGAAGGTGCAGATTAGCAGGATTAAAACAGGGAAGGGATGGGCACAAGATCCAGGGGAGCAGGCTGAGGTACTAAATGAGTATTTCACCTCAGTTTTCATCAAGGAAAATGGGGGGGGCTGCTTCATACATGGGAGGAGATGGTGAAACTGAGGGGCCGGGGACCCTTGCCGATCGTCGAGTCTGGGGAGAGGATGGGCCATCACTGGTGGGGGGGAGACAAGGCAGGGGGATGAGGTAGCGGAGGTGGAAATCATGGCAGAGAGAGAGTGAGGGAAGCCCTCAGGTCCCTTAAGATGGAGAAAGCACCGGGGCCAGATAAATTACATCCCAGAGTGCTGAAGGAACTGGCGGATGTCCTGGAGAAACCCCTGACAGAGCTTTTCACCATCTCTCTGAGGACAGGGTGGGTGCCCCAGGACTGGAAGGTGGTGCATATAGTGCCTATCCACAAGGGGGGATCAAGGGAGGTGGCAGGGAACTACAGGCCCGTCAGCCTGACATCGGTGGTAGGCAAGGTGATGGAGGGCATTGTCAAGGAGAAGCTGGGGGGGACCTGGAAAAGTCGGAGTGCCTGTACGATAGACAGCATGGATTCATCCCAGGGAAATCGTGTCAGACAAACATTGTGGAGTTCTATGACTGGGTGACGAGAGCCTTGGACCTGGGTATACCGGTGGACGTCCTCTGTCTTGACTTCAGCAAGGCGTTTGACTCTGTTCCTCAGGGGGACCTGTTGAATAAGCTGGGAGAAATGGGGGTGGGGAACCAGATGATCAGATGGATATGCAATTGGCTCCAGGACCGGACCCAGAGGGTCATGGTTGGCGGGATAGTCTCATCCCCAAGGAGGGTCATTAGTGGGGTCCCTCAGGGATCAGTCCTTGGGCCCCTCCTGTTCAATGCCTATGTCTCTGACATAAGGAAGGGTATCAGGAGTGAGATGAGTCTCTTTGCGGATGACTCAAAACTGGGGGCGGTGGTGGATGGGGAGGAGGGAAGGGTGGCCCTACAGGGGGACGTGGAGGCTCTGGAAAGGTGGTCTAGAAAGTGGAAACTGAGGTTTAATGCAGAGAAATGCAATGTACTGCATCTGGGAGCCAGAAACCCGGACCAAGAGTACACCCTGTGGGGGGGAAATGCTACAAGTCTCAATGGCTGAGAGGGACCTGGGGGTGGTGGTGGAGGTCAAGATGAACAACACTGAGACTTGTAGGAGGGCAGCGGCCAAGGCCAACAGGATGCTGGGATGAATCACTAGGGGGATCACCTCCAGAAGGAGGGAAGTGATACTCCCCTTGTATAACTGCTTGGTGAGGCCACACCTCGAGTACTGCGTGCAGGTTTGGAGGCCACACTTAAAGAGGGACATTGAACTCCTGGAGGGGGTCCAGAGGAGGGCAACCAAAATGATCTGGGGCTTGGAGGACAGAACCTATGGGGAGAGGCTCAAGAGCTAAATATGTACACATTGGAAGAGAGAAGGGACGTGGGACAAGATAGAGGTCTTCAAGTACATTAAGGGGATAAAATAGGGAGAAGCAGTCAGGTGCTCCGGGGAAGGGGGGCAACTAGAGGCATGGGTGGAAGCTGGAGGGGATGAGATTCAGGAGAGAAAGGAGGAGGTGCTACTTCACTGAGAGGGTGGTGGAGCCATGGAATGCGCTGCCTCGGGGCTGGTGGAGGCAGAGATGGTGGAGGGGCTCAAGAGGGGTGGGACAGGTACAGGGAAGGGTTCTGGATGCAAAGTCCTGTGCAGTGGAAATATCCGGGACTGGAAGGGAGAGAGAGAGGATGAGGGGCAACAAGGTCAGCTCCGGGTGGGGAGCTGACCAAACAAGCGAACCACGAAGACCGTTGGGCCTATTCTGCTGGCATTAGTATAAAAGTTAATGGTTCTTTCTCGAAACGCTTTTCTTTGAAGAGGGGCACTCATCAGGGATGCCCTCTTTCACCTCTATTATTTGCTTTACATGCGGAGCCTCTGGCTCAGGTGATCAGGGAGAACATCTTAATAACTGGAATACAATACTCAGATATAGAGCATAAGACAGCGTTTTATGCTGATGATTAGTTGGTTCATTTAACTAGTCCAGAGACTTCATTGCCTGAGCTGTTCTTGCTGCTCACAGAGCTGGAAGCTCTCATAGAAACATAGAAACATAGAGGTTGACGGGAGATAAGGACCGCAAGGCCCATCCAGTCTGCCCATTTCTTTTTCTACCTTATAAATGTGCCATCGGCCTTTGCACTGTCAGTGGCCTATCTATTCATACTCATCCTGTATTGCTCCCTTATGCCTATCCCATGCCTGTTTGAACCCCTGCACTGTATTCATAGCCACCACTTCCTGAGGTAGGCCGCTCCATGCATCCACCGCTCTTTCTGTGAAAAATAATTTTCTACATTCCCTTTAATCGCCTCCTCTAATCTCATGCTGTGTCCTCTTGTCCTGCTATTTTTCTTATATTGAAACATGTTAGACTCTTTTACCTTGTTAATGCCCTTAAAGTGTTTGAATGTTTGATCATATCCCTCTCCCTCCTTTGCTCAAGGGTATACATATTGAGCTCCATTAATCTGTCCTCATATGTCTTCTGATGCAGTCCCTGCACCATTTTGGTTGCCCTTCTCTGGACTGCCTCAATTTAGTTAATGTCCTTGTGAAGATGTGGCCTCCAGTACTGCACGCAGTACTCCAGATGGGGCCTAACCAGTGTCTTGTAAGAGAGATTATTACCTCCCTCTTATGACTTGTGATACCTCTACTAATACACCTTAACATCCCCCTAGCCTTACCTGCTGCTTTAGAGGTCTGCTTGGATGATTTCAGGTCATCGGTGATGATGATGCCCAAGTCTCTTTCTTTCTTTGTGACTGCCAGCAACTCCCTTCCCAGCCTACAGGTGGCTTCAGGGCTTCTCTTCTCTATGTGCATGATCATGCACTTCTTTGCATTAAATCCCAGTTGCCACTCTTCTGACCATTTTGCTAGTTTATCCAGATCTCTTCTCATTCTGCCCACCCCATCTGGATCATCTACTCTGTTGCATATCTTGGTGTCATCTGCAAAGAGACGAGCCTTACTCTCTAGTCCATCTGCAATGTCACTAATGAAGATATTGAAGAGGACTGGCCCCAGGACTGATCCCTGAGTTACCCCACTTGTGACTTGCATCTCTTCTGACTGTATACCATTTACCACCACTCTCTGTTTTCTGCCCAACAACCAGTTTGCCACCCAGTTGACCAACTTCTGACCCACCCCGAGCCTACCCAGCTTATTTATCAATCTTCTATGTGGAACAGTGTCGAAAGCTTTGCTGAAGTCAAGGTAGGCACATCAACTGCTCCCCCTTGTCCACCACTCTGGTTACCCAGTCAAAGAAATCTATGAGATTAGTTTGACAAGATCTTCCTTTGTAAACCCATGCTGTCTTGGATCCTGTGCCCTATGGATTCAGGTTTTGCACTATCCTTTCCTTAAGGGAGTGCCTCCATAATCTTGCCCACTACTGAGGTAAGACTGGCTGGTCTGTAGTTCCCTGCCTCCTCCCTGCTACCACTCTTGTGGAGCCGGATCACATGAGCCCTTCTCCAGTCTTCTGGGACCTCTCCTGTGCTCAGAGACTCACTAAACAGTTCTGCTAATGGCTCTGCTAATTCCCCTTAGCTCCTTAAGTACCCTGGGATGTGTGCCATCAGGTCCCATTGCCTTGTCCACCCCTGAGCTTAGCGAGCTCTTGTAGGACCCTTTCTTTTTAGTCAGAAGGAGTAGTGCTCACCTCCCTCCCCCATGTGTCCATGGTGCTGAGCTGTGGAGGCTCACCCTTCTCTTTAGTAAATACTGAGTAAAAGTATCTATTTAGGATAGATGCTTTACAAGGTCCTCCACCTCACATGCCCCCTTTTCTCCTTTGAGCTTAGCAATACCCCCTCTGGACTTTCTCCTTTCACTAATGTATTTATAGAAAGTCTTGTCACCTTCTTTTACTGTTCGTGCTAGTGTTTCCTCAATTTGGGACTTTGCCTGCCTTACTGCCTTCCCTGTTTCTCTTAGGGCAGTTTGGTATGCCTCCCTAACTTCATTCCGCTGTGTTCCCTTATATTTCCTGAAGGCTAGCCTTTTAGCTCTGACATTTTCTGCTACTGTATTTGAGAACCAAAGTGGTTTCCTTCTTCTTTTGCACTTCCTTTTCTGTCTTACACAATGGGATGTTGCTTCAAGTATTGCATCCTTAAAGCTTGCCCACTTTGCCTGTACTCCCTCACCTGTGTTTCTTTTTGCCAGGGCTAGCTTAACTCTGTTGGCCATCTTATCAAAGTCAGCTCCTCTGAAGTCCCATATTTTTGCCTTGGAATGGGATGATTTAGATGTAGTGGCCAAATTGAACCATACCATGTGATGGTCACTTGCCCTCAGGTGACCTTCTAACTGGAGATCTGTGATCCCTTCCCTGTTAGTCAGTACTAGATCTAGGATAGCCCTGTCTCTTGTGGGTTGTTGTACCAGTTGTTTGAGGCCCTCCCCCTGCAGGGAATCCACCATGTGTCTATTTCTGGCAGATGTTCCTGCTGGTATTGACCAATCTGTATCTGGCATGTTGAAGTCTCCCGTTATCAGAACCTCCCCTTTAGCTGTCATGTTTTGTATATCTTCTAACAGTAATGTGTCTATGTCCTCCCCCTGGTCTGGGGGCCTGTAGACAACCCCAGTTCCTATGGCTGTCCCATTTCCTGTTTCCAGGGTGACCCACAGTTCTCTCTCCCGATATAAGTTAAATATGAATAAGACCGAAGTGCTATATGGAATAAAATGATATCAGACTTCTTATGGCAAAGGAAGAAACCAAGACGAGCCTTTAAAACACTACAGTTACCTAAAATTAGTGGAGGGTTAGCCTTTCCAAATCTGGAAAAATATGCACAAGCTGCAGTAGTATCACATGCCTTGCATTGGATAGATGACACAGTGGTCCAGCACTGGAAGGAGATTGAGATGGAGGGAACGAGAGATAAGACAGAGGAATTCTTTTTTTTTGAGACTCCTGGCTCCAGCTCAAGCTTAGAAAAAGAGATAGACTCTAGATATACTAAACAAATTCTTGTGACTTGGGAGAAAGTAATTAGAAATTTAAAACTTCACCCTGCAGCTAAACTGTTAGCCAGACCAGCAGGAGATCCAGGGTTTAAACCGTTAGAGAAGACCATACATACAAGAGGTGGCAGAGACAGGAACTCAAACACTATTGTCAGTTATATGACCAAGGCATTTTCTGTTAATTTCAGGAATTAGCTAGAAGATTTCAGTTAGGGAAACAGGATTTCTTTAGATTTCTTCAGCTTAGACAATATTGTAAGGAAGCTTTTGGCTTCACATGGGATCCAATAGGGCTTCACCCCTTACTAGGTATCATAATTACTACTCTAGAGAAAAGTATCCCAGGACATATAATTCTATCTGTATACAGCATTTTTTCTCAGGGTACTACAAGGGGGATTTAGGAGTCTCAACGGAGGTGGGAGGGAGAGTTGGGAATACAATTCAATGAAGAAGAATGGGGCAAAATATATACAACCCAGCACAAGATTACTCTTTCTCACATCTGGAGAGAATTCAGTTGGAAATGTGTCTTGAGATTTTTCAGAACACCACAGATAACTGGTAAATTTGATGCTCAATGTGGGACGAAATGCTGGAAGGAATGTGGGGAACCTATGGCTACGCACATATATATTTTGGGATTGTTGGGAGCTGAGCGGATTCTGGGCAGGGGTATCAGATGCCCTCTCAGAGTTATTCCCTGATTTGGGAGATATGTTGCCAGAATGTGCCCTTTTGTTGAAATTTACGACTCACCTACAGTACGAGGATCACATTCAAAAAAGTTACTAGCAATATTATTGTGGGCGGCTAGTAAAGCAATCACAAGGAAGTGGCTGCAGCGTGAACCCCCAACTTTGAAAGTATTGGAAGACATAGTTTGCCAAACACATGTCATGGAGAAACATACGGCTAAGTATTAACTTAAGGGTACAGAGATGTATATCATTCTGGAGTAAATGGTGGTTGTGGGTACTGAACCATAGGATGGATATTCTACCATAAAGCAGGTAAATAAATAATAAGCTATCAGAGATATATACATTGCGATATCACCTATAAGGGGATACTTCTCTAGGTTCATCTACTAAAGTAGAATATATAATTGTACAACAGGATTATTGTAAATGTCTCTCTGATTGTGATAATGATGTAAAGCTGTATAAGAAATGTATATGCTGCCTGGAATGTTAAAAAAAAAATAAATAAAAATGCAAATTAAAAAAAATAAATAAAAAAGGTTAACACAGACCAGTAAGTCTCCCTTCCTGATTATAAGATGTATAGGGCAGACAGGGAATCTAGAAGGGGAGGGGTGGTCATATATTCTAAGAAGAAGTACAAAATCAGCGACGTCCGGTGTATGTCCAAACCTAAGGAATATGAAATTTTATCTCTTAAGCTTCACCTTCCTTCTGCAGATAGTATCTCCATTGTTGGCTGCTACAGACCCCCTCCTGGTGGTACTGACATTCTTACAATTCTTGAATCTTTAACCTCCTTGACTAATAATGAAACCTTTATCGTAGGGGACTTAAACATGGACTGGCTCACCTCTAAATCTAATGGCCTTAAACATCTTTGTGATGAGCTTGGCCTATCTCAAGTCATCACTGAGTTTACCAGGCTAAATACCGCACACAGCACTAATAACTCCCTCCTCTATGTCATATCATCTAGTCACCCTCATAAAATTCTCCACTTCGCCATTTTTCATAATGGCATGAGCGGTCATGGGATTGTAGTTTGTGTAAGAGCACAACCGGAGGGCCAGCACCAACCCAAATTGGTTACTAAATGGTCATTCCTCAAGTGTAATGCTTCAAGTTACCTGTCCGATCTACATGATCTACATTGGCAAAACCTATACCTAGCCAAAACCGTTGATGAGGCTGTCACAATCCTAAACAGTAGTCTTACTTCCCTGGCCAACAAACATGCCCCGTTCATCAAATCTAGAACATATAAATCCTCTCATCCTTGGTTTACACCAGACCTTAAAGCTGCTCTTACAAATAGAGATAAACCCTGGTCCCATGCTAGGGGAACCAAGAATCCATCTGATTGGCAATCCTTTAGGGCAGTTAGAAACGCCTCTGTTAAATGTATACATGCCGCCAAGTCAAATTTTTATATCTCCACCCTAGAGCAAGCCAAAGGAAATGCACACAAAATCTGGAGAACCCTAAAATCAATTGAGGGACGGCAAGCTCCTCCCTCCATTCCAGCCAATGTCCTCGTCCAAGGTAAGACCATCGAAAATAATAACCAAACGCTAGAAGAGCTAAACTTGCATTTAGCCGCAGCTGGTCTGGCCTTTGATTCATCCCCTTATTCTGGACTTATGAACCACCCCCAGGACAGAACTAACCCTGAGGTTCTCCCTTCACCCTACCCCTTTCAGTTGCATCAGGTCTCCTTCAAGGAGCTTGAAGATTTGCTCATTAACTTAGACATCAGGAAAAGTGGAGATGAAGATGGCCTGGAGCCTTTTTTCTTAAAACTCGGCTACTACTATTTAACTGTCCCCATCCTCCATAAATTCAATCTTTCAATTGACTTGGACACAGTACCAGCCTGCTGGAAATCTGCACACATCCTCCTTTTATTTAAGTCTAGTGACCCCTGTGATGAAAACAATTATAGGCCCATCTCTATCCTTCCTGTCCTCTCCAAAATCTTTGAAAAGCTAATCTACTCTCAACTAAGACACCATCTTGAAACCTACTCCCTCCTTAACCCAGCGCAATCCGGGTTCGAATCCAAACACAGTACCATCTCCACCCTCGCCAAAGTCACCAATGACTGGGTCGCATCCTTGGACTCTATAAAGACTACAGGTGCTATATTCTTAGACCTTAGTAAGGCATTCAACACTGTCGAGCATGACCTAGTTGTCAGCAGCCTTATTAATGTTGGAGCCGCTCCTTCCACTGCCAAGTGGTTTACCAGCTATCTGTCAGAGAGGGTCCAGAAAGTTAAAGCTGATGGTCTTTTCTCAGCCTCCTTCCCAATTTCAAGGAGTGTTCCACAAGGCTCTGTCTTGGGCCCTATCCTTTTTTCTCTCTATATAAACAACCTTGACTATAACATCACCAAATCCAAACTCCACTTTTTTGCTAACGACACAGTCCTGTATGCCTCTGGCTCAACTTTATCCGATGTAAGAAATATACTACAAGGTGACTTCTCGTAGCTTGAACAGAACCTTGTAAGTGCTAAACTCCTTCTCAATGCCAAAAAAACAAAGGCAATGATCTTTACCCTGAAAAAGTCCTCCTCCTTCTCCACCTTCCACTCACCTAATAAGTTTATTTCTACCTCCCTAGGTGAACTTCTCGAGGTTCTCCCCAAATTCAAATATCTGGGTATTTGGCTAGATAATAAGCTCACCTTCAACACCCACATTGACTATCTGATTGGTAAGTTGAAGTCTAGAATTGGCTTCTTCTTTAGGAATAGGTCCCTTTTCCCAACTGAGACTAGAATCAGGCTCGTCCAGACTACATTCCTGCCCTGACTTGACTATGGCGACATAATCTACAATTCCTGCCCCACTGTGTATTTGAACAACCTGGATGTCCTCTATCACCGTGCCCTACGATTTATAACCAGTTCCTCCTTTTGTACTTATTACTGCGATCTGTGTGCAGCTGTCGGGTGGACCTCGCTCACCACCAGATGTCTGATCTATTCAGGTGCTTGGACACTCAAAATCCTATTGAACAAACTCCCAGAATATTTATCCTCCCTTGTTCACATCTCCCACAGTTTTTATTCCCATAGGAAGTCTAACCTTATCCTCTTAGAGGTGCCTAGGACTCATACCTCTTTTGGTAAATGTGCCATCTCTTGTGCCCTCCCTGCTGCCTGGAATCAGCTTCGGTCTGTAGTCAAATTCTCCGGCGTAGTCGCTATCACTTCCTTTAAAACATTGGCTGCAAACAAAGTGAAGGAAACATGTTGCTGCCACTAGTCTTCTTTGACCACTGTCTTACAATCAATATCCCCTTTCCCCTCACTATTCCTCCTGCATAGCCAACGTTTCTTTCCCCCTCCTCATCTTCGCCACGCTGGTCCATTCACACCTTGCTATCTGAACATTGTGTTCTCCCTTTTCCTGGACCTCCATCGACTGTCCTTCTCCTCTCTCCTTCTCACAGTCTTTTCTCTTTTATCTAATTTCATATGTACTCATTTCCATGTCCTTGAATGCTTCTACCCCTTCTTACTACAATGCAGTCGGTATGTTCTATTATCAAGTTATACATTTGCTACATTTTTTTGTGTGCCTTTTTTAATATGTATCTTATACTTTATCCTTGGAATTTGACTGGTTGTATATACGTTGCCTTGTCTGTATATTTAACTGTTACATGTCCTCAGGATCTCCTTGTGAATGAGCTTGCTGAGTGGTGTTCTTCCTGCAATAAACTGAAACTGAACTGAAATCATCAGTGCTGTGCTAGACCCACCTCTGCTGATGGGGCTTACTGTAGACCAAGAATTGCTTAGAACAGAGTAGAATCTCATTCCCTTCTTCTTAGTCTACAGAGAGATCCACGCACTGCAGGGTGATTCTTTTCTCAGTTCTGGGGTCACGCTGTTATGAGATCCTCAGACTAAATGTCTGTTTAGGGCAGTGCATATAGGGACCAGTCTTCAGGTGGGAAACAGGGTGCTGAAATCAGCCTCTGAATGAAAAATGTTCTTAATCACCTGGATAACATTCTGCACAAGTGGCTTATGTATTTTGGCTAATAAGACACCTGTCTGACTACATCAGTGTCTACTTTAGAGACTTTTCAGATTCGTTTATAACTAGACCTCATTAAGTAAACACTAGCAATACAACATTGTATTTACTTTATGATGGATTTTGTGACATGAATTTTAACTTTAAAAATGCTGGCTATAGATTCAGAGTCAAGAAAATTGACTTGCATTTTAGGTTTGGCTGTAGTAATAAAAACACATGGAGCTCAATATGAATTTAAATGTGTGTATACAAATATTTTAGGAAATAAAAAGTTGACACTTGTAACTTGTACCTGATACACAAAACAAACCCATTTCTTGTTTTGAATATTGGCCCCTTGTGCAGCTGACTACTTTTATTTTAAAGCCTGCCTGCTGCCTCGACCTATCAAAAAGTACAGTTATTCTTTTGGCATGTTTTTTTACTTAGTTGGACTAGTGGGCAAGAAATAAAAACAGAATTCACTATGGGCATCCATGTTAAAATGTAAAGAATATGTAGACGTGCCCAGACTGGTGGCGCTGAGAGTTGAGGCACTGGACGCCACACCTTGCACCACACTGGCGACCCGTGTTCAGGAATGAGCACGGGTCATCGGGGGTCGGCAAGGGAGGAGAAGGATCTAGTGTCTGGAGGACTGCTCTCATTCTCTGGGGTGGGGGGTCCAGAGTGTCGCGATGGTGCCCTGTTAGCGGGCTGGGGGACAAAGCATACCGCACCAAGGCGTGGGGTGGAGCTAGGACAGACACACGCACCTGCGTCATTGCATGTCCTAGCTCCAAAAGGGAACTCTAGCCAGGAAAAATCGCCGTCCCGTGTATGAGACAGGCATGGTACCCGACATTTCAGCCCGACAGTTCCGCTTCAGTGGCCCCACTCTGGGGCTTCCGGAGTAATGTCGGGTGCCGTGTAGAAGCGGTTTCGTTCACGGGGTTAGGCTCCTGCTACAAAAGAAAATATAATCGAAAAAAAAAAGAATATGGAAACGTACACATATCTTTAGAAAGCACAGGGAAATGGGCATCATTATCCAGTTGAGATGAACAGGTACTTTTTAATAAATGTAGCATGTGCAAATATGTAGAGTAATTTCATTATTTAAAAGCAAAGTGTGTACAGCCATAGTTAGTTACTGGGTAAGGGAAAAGGAAAGCTTCATGGAACAAACAAGGTTAAGAGGAGATGTGATTTCATGTTTCAAAATTCAAAGGGCTGAAATACGGTAGATCAGGGGAAACTATCTCAGCATGTTCTGTAGAGTCGAACTAGAAGACATAACCTACACTTAAGTGGGTACCAGATTTAGGGGTAACGTGAGAGAGCCTTTTTTCACCAAGGGAGTGGCATACTGATAGAGCAAGCGCAGAAGGGAAGTAGTGCAAATAGGGAGTGTTGAATCTTTTTAATGTCAAGTTAGATCAGTTCCTCATGAAAAATGACATTGCCGGATAAATTATTTAATTCCTTGGGGAAGGAAGGGCCACAAAGATCACAACCAAGGCTGCTGGTATTCTGTGATTCCACAGTCATGGAATTTTCTGCAGAACTAGCATCATGCCATACTACATACGATATATACTCGTATATAAGTCACATTTTTCATCCCCACAATTAACTGCTAAAAAGGGGACTCAACTTATACCCAAAGTCAACCTATGTGCATTTTTTTTTCATAAGTGCACCGTACTCAGAGTCAGACTGGGGCACAGGATGCCCACCTGGAAAATCAATAGTGGAGGGCCCAGAGTGACATTTGCATCTTATATTTACTTTCAATGCTCAAAATACCCCATTTAAAAAGAAGAGAGACAATAAATGCAAACATTTTAATAATAATGCTATAATAATGCTTTATTTATTAAGCACAGTTCTGAGACTCAAAGTGCTGTACACAATTAAAAGAATCATAAAAGTAAACACAATCCAAAATGTTTTATAATATAATTTAAATAAATCAGTTAAAATTATCACAGAATACTATAGACCAAATACTGAATGCTTGCTTGAACAGATACATTTTTAGGCCTGCTTTAAAGCTCTCCACGGTCCCGCACTCTCTAATTTGATGAGGTAGAGAGTTCCACAGGGATGGGGCACCAAACATAAAAGCCCGGGCCCCAGATATTTTCAGCCAAACCCTGGGAATCTCTAACAACCCCTTATCAGTTGCGCGGAGAGGACGGCCAAGGCTGTAGGGAGTCAGGAAGGCTTTCGGATAGCTCGGACCCAGTCCATGCAGGGCTTTGTAGGTCAGAAGTCTGACCTTGAAGGTGATCCGCCACTGTAAAGGCAGCCAGTGCAGTTGCGCAGCAGAGGAGTAATATGACTCGAATGAGAAGTCCCAGTCAACAACCGTGCCGCAGCGTTCTGCACCAGTTGCAAGCGACGGATATCAACCCCCCGGAAGACCCCGGTAAAGGGAGTTGCAGTAGTCCAGGCATGAGGTCACAAAGGCGTGGATCAGAGTAGGCAGGTCACTGGACAGAACAAGGTGCCTAATTCTGTCGATGTTCCTAAGGTAGTAAAAGGAAGACTTGATGACTGCTGACACCTGCGAATGCAGTGTCAGCACATCATCAAGAACCATCCCCAGATCACGCACCCGTTAAGAGGAAGACAGCTGTGCACCCTCGAGCCAAAGACCAGAGGGTAAACCTACTACCGACCTCTCTATCTGGTGACCCGGATCGACCACCAACACCTCAGTTTTCCCGGAATTCAATTTCAGCCAGCTGGATTTCATCCAGTCATGGATTTCCCGCTAGACAGCTGTTAAACATCGAGACCGCACTATCCTGGTCAGGTGCAAAAGACAGATAGAGCTATGTATCATCAATGTAGCAGTGAAACCTCAGCCCGTATCATCTTACAATGTCTCCGAGGGCCAGCATGTACACTGCGAACAACATAGGGGACAGCACTGAGCCCTGAGGGACCCCGCATGTCAGAGAGACTATAATCTGCTGGCGAGGAAAAATTGAAACCATCTGAGAACTGGACCAGCCAGGCCACAGATAACCCTCAGGTGCTTGAGCAGCACCCCGTGGTCCACAGTGTCAAACGCTGAGGAGAGATCAAGAAGTACCAAGATGGAATTCAGATTTTAGAAGTTGGCCGGGTATCTGACAGAGGGGGGCCCACCAGGAAATTACCGGGTATCCTGGTGGGCCAGTCTGACTCTCAGCATACTGCCCCCTGCCTGACCCCTTGCCGATCAACTGCGAGAGCCCCAGATGAAAATTTGAAGTCCCAGATGCACTTGCGGTTGACGCTGATCATTAATATATCAGAAAATTAGGTCCACTGCTCCAGCTCTTCAGCACCTGCTATTACAACTACTCCCTCAACTCCACCGCCACTCAGAATTCGGTCGGCATACCAGGCAGCATACTGCTGTGCTTCTAATTCCTTTCCTGTGGGGCTGCTACTAAAAACATAATACCAGGGAACCACTAGCATCCACACTAGTCAGCAGCACAGTAGACGTGAATGGATCAGGAACAGCCACAGGGGTACCAGAAAAGAACCCAAAGAGGCATTAATAAATGGGTAGGTCCAAAGCTTTAGCCTAACTTTTTAATTGTTTAATTTGTGGCTGAGGCAGGAACCAGAACTAGGACAGGTATTTGTTACATTATATTTGGGGAGGGGTCAACTTGTAAATGAGGTAACTGCATTTTTACACAAAGTATCTTGGTAAAATGGGATGGTTGTCTTGTATGTGAGTTTGACTTATGTGAGAGTATATTAGGTATGCAGTGCCACAGAATTTGTAACTCTGAGTGATTCTTCATTTAAATATACAGTTTTTCAGTAGTTCCTGGCTCTCCTCCCCTCCTTTTTATACTGACGCCCCTCCTCTGCTTAGCATGAGATGTCAGCGAAGGCATCACATTATATTTTGTCCAAAAGTAGGACTGCATTCTGCCACAGAAGTGAATGAACAAACACTGCCACAGAAGTGAATGAACAAACACTGTCACAGAAGTGAATGAACAAACACTGCCACAGAAGTGAAGGAACAAACACTGCCACAGAAGTGAAGGAACAAACACTGCCACTGAAGTGAATGAACAAACACTGTCACAGAAGTGAATGAACAAACACTGCCACAGAAGTGAATGAACAAACAGTGCCACAGAAGCCTAGGAGAGCTGCCCAGAAATCAGGACTGGAGTGAAATGGAGCACTAGGAGCCCTGATTATCCCGCATAGCAGATACAGTATGCCTGGCCTGGGTGGAAAAGACAGATTACTTGATCCTGGTTTTCCAGAGATTTCTGCCACTGTTTTCCTCTCCATAGGGCCAACATCCATAAATTACATGGGAAGCCCTTACTTTTAAACAATGGCTAAAGATAGTTTTTCACTTTTTTTCAAACTTATATTTATTGAGTTTTTGATTCAAGACAAACTGAAGGCATCTCTGGAAATGAGTGGTGTAGCCATGCTCCTAACTAGGAGTAGGCACTTATTTGTTTATTACTTATTGATTTCTTGGAATAATACCTTTGAGCTGGAAGTTCGTTTACAAAGGTTCCGCATCAAAACCCTGCTGGCAGACCCGGGAGGTACAGGAGGTGTTGAGGGAAAAGAAGGCGGCCTATGGGCGCTTCAAGTGCTGAAGGAGTGAAAGGGATCAGGAGGAATATGAGCTGAAAGCCAAGGGAGTCACCAGGGTGGTGAGAGCAGCTAAGGCACAAAAAGGAGCAGTCCTTGGCCAGTGGGATCTGGAGGAGGGACAAAGGGTTCTTTAGATACGTAGGGGAAAAAAGGAAAGTAAGGGGGCAGATCAGCAAGATAAGGATAGGGGATGGTTGGGCACAGGAGGCGGGGGAACAGGCAGAAGTCCTAAATTAGTACTTTGCCTCAGTTTTTACCAGGGGGGATGGAGGGGCTATGTCTTGCGAGGGGAGCGGGGGAAAACCGGAGCATGGGGTTGGACCGGTAAAGACCAGGGGCCCTGGTGGGTCTGGGGAAAGGGAGTGGCCACCACAGACAGATGGGGGCCCAGCAGTGCAGGGTGAAAAGGGGGAGGATGTAGAGGCTGAAATCCCAGTAGAGAGAGTAAGGGAAGCCCTCCGGTCCCTTCGGACAGAGAAAGCACCTGGGCCAGATGAGATACATCCCAGGGTGCTGAGGGAACTGGCGGATGTTCTGGAAGTCCCTCTAGCGGAGCTTTTCAACATCTCTCTGAGGACTGGGTGGGTGCCCCAAGACTGGAGGGTGGCCCATGTTGTGCCGATCCACAAGGGGGTATCAAGAGAGGAGGCGGGAAATTACAGGCCCGTCAGCCTGACATCAGTGGTCGGCAAGGTGATGGAGGGTATTGTTAAGGAAAGGCGAGGGGGATTACTGGAGCAAACTGGGTACTTGGACGATAGGCAGATTGGCTTTGTCACGGGAAGATCATGCCAGACAAATCTTGTTGAGTTCTATGACTGGGTGACGAGGGCCCTGGACCAGGGTAGGCCAGTGGATGTCCTCGTTTGATTCGGTACCCCACAGTGGCCTGCTGGCTAAGCTGAAGGAAATGGGGGTAGGGAGACAGTTGTTAAGATGGATAGGAAATGGCTCTCTGAGTGTACTCTAAAGGTGGTGGTTGGAGGGTTAGCCTCATCCCCAAGGTGGGTTACTAGTGGGGTTCCCCAGGGGTCAGTGCTGGGGCCACTCCTGTTCAGCGCCTATATCTCAGACATCAGAAAGATCAGAAAGGGTCCTGAAGGAACTGGAAGTAATAAGAGTTGATAAAGCAATGGGGCCAGATGGGGTGCACCCCAGGGTCCTTAAAGAACTAAGAGAGGTGGTGGCTATACCTCTGTCCATCCTGTTTAGCTGATCACTGGAAACAGGGGAGGTACCCAAAGACTGGAGGATAGCAGATGTAGTCCCCTTATACAAAAGTGGGAACAAAGAGGAAGTGGGGAACTACAGACCAGTCAGCCTCACCTCGATAGTGGGGAAGATCATGGAAGCACTACTGAAGGAAAGATTGGTGGAACATCTGGTTGTCAATGGACTACAGGACCCAAGGCAGCATGGTTTCACCAGGGGGAGGTCATGTCAGACTAACCTCATTGAATCTTTTGACTGGGTGACTAGGGAGGTGGATCAAGGGAGGGCAGTGGACATGGCCTATCTGGACTTCAGCAAGGCCTTTGACACTGTGCCACATAGAAGACCATTGTACAAACTGGGGAATATGGGTGTGGGCAGGACAGTAGTGTGGTGGGTAGGTAACTGGCTGGGCGGCAGGACACAGAGGGTGGTGGTAAATGTCTGTCACTCCACAGAGGGAAGAGTGATCAGTGGGGTACCACAGGGATCAGTGCTGGGACCGGTCCTAGTCAATATCTTCATCAGTGACATTGCGCAGGACCTAGAAGGCAGAATTTCACTGTTCACTGATGACACAAAGCTCTGTAACAGAGTAGACACACCAGAGGGTGTAGACAGAATGAGAAGGGACCTGCGGAAACTTGAAGAATGGTCAGGGGTTTGGCAGTTGAAATTCAATGCAAGGAAGTGCAAGATAATGCATATGGGGCACAAAAGCCCTGGCACAATATATTAGTTGGGGAGTGAGGATATAGCATGCACCAAGCAGGAAAGGGATCTTGGGGTTATCATCTCTGATGACCTCAAGGCAGGGAAACAGTGTGACAAGGCAGCAGGTAAAGCAAATAGGATGCTGGGATGCATAGGCAGGGCATCACCAGCAGGAAAAGGAGGTCATAATTCCACTATACAAGACACTAGTGAGCCCACCTGGGTACACTGTACAGTTCTGGAGACCTTACCTATGTAAGGACATAGACAGGTAGAGAAGGTTCAGAGGAGGGCAACAAAGATGGTGCATGGATTGCATCACAAGTCCTATGAGGGACAGGTTGAAGGAACTGAACATGTACTCCATGGAGGAAGGAGGAGAGAGGATATGATAGAGAGACATCAAGTATCTTACAGGGAGGAACAGGGTGCAGGAATACACTATTTTTAAGCGAAAAAGATGTTCCAGGACTAGAGGGCATGGGATGAAGTTGGAGGGAGGATGATTCAGAGGAAACGTGAGGAAGAATTTCTTCACAGAACGGGTGGTGGACAAGTGGAACACCCTGCCAGAAAATGTGGTGGGGGCTGAAACAATTGCAGGGTTTAAGAATGCATGGGATAGACATAAAGGAATTCTGGAGGTCAGGGGTAAGGGGCAACAGACTTCTAGGAAAACATAAACTGAACTTACAAGCTCAAATGGGCAGATTGGGTAGGCCGTAGGCCCTTATCTGCCGACACTGTCTGTGTATCTATGTATGTATCAGGAGGGTGATCCGGAGTGAGATGAGTCTCTTTGCAGATGACTCAAAGCTGGGTGCAGTGGTGGATGGGGAGGAGGGGAGGGTGGCCTTGCAGGAGGACCTGGAGGCTCTGGAAAGGTGGTCGGGAAAATGGAAACTAAAATTCAATGAGGGGAAGTGCAAGGTTCTGCACCCGGGAGTCAGAAATCCAGGCCAGGGGTATACCCTGGGAGGAGACATGATTCAAGTCAAGGAGGGTGAGAGGGACCTGGGGGTAGTGGTAGATGTCAAAATGAACAACTCAGAGACCGGTAGGAGCGGAGGGCAGCGGCAAGGGCAAATAGGATGCTGGGATGCATCGCCAGGTGGATTACCTCCAGAAAGGCAGAAATGATCCTTCCACTGTACAACTGCTTGGTTAGGCCACACCTTGAGTATTGTATACAGTTTTGGATACCACATTTAAAGAGGAACATTACACTCCTAGAGATGGTCCAAAGGAGGGCAACCAAAATGATCTGGGGCCTGGGGGAGAGGACCTATGAGGAGAGGCTCAAGGAGCTCAACATGTACACCCTGGAGGAGAGGAGGGACGGGGGAACATGATAGAGGTCTTTAAGTACATGAAAGGGATCAATAAAGGAGGCCCAGTCAAGGTGTTCCAAAGGGAGGAGGGTGGGGCAACAATAGGTCACGGGTGTAAGCTGGAAGAGGGCAGGCTCAGAGGGGAGAGGAGGAGATGTTATTTCACTGAAAGGGTTGTGGAGCCATGGAATGCACTGCCCAGGGAGCTGGTAGAGGTGGTGACTGTGGACGGGATTAAGAGGGGATGGTACAGGTACAAGGGGAGGGTAAATCTAACTGGGCCCAATACAGGTGGAACATCTAGGGCTGGGGACAGTATAACCCAAGGGGGGGGGGGCGACAACAAAATTGGCCCTCAGTGCGGGTGCTGAAAATCGAGCAGACTCGAGAGACCATTAGGCCTATTCTGCTGGCATTTTAGTATGTTAGTAAAACAAGAAAAAAACATTACAGGTAGCCAAAGAACAATTTAAGTGCAGAGTTACACAGTATATTTAACATACAGGTAAATACATATTTAACAAACACACAATGAAGCAGTCTGAAGTTGAACTTTGTCAGGAATGGTAGAAGGTGGGGGGTTAGGGAAGTGATGTTTGAAGTGATTGATGGGGAGGAGGGGTAGGGGGCAGGATAAGTGAGAAGAAGGTTAGGTAGAGCAGACAGACAGGAGGCAGGAGGGAGCAGAGAAGAGCAGAGGGTAGGAGAAATTGTGGTTGGAAGTCACAGCTGCTTAGAGAAGTAAGGTGTTGGAGAAGTTTTTTCTAAAATTGCCCAAGCTTAGGCTCATTGTTTATGTCAGGGGGGAGATTATTTAGCCAGCAAGGCGCTTGGTAGGCAGAGGACTGCTGCACTTGTGACTTTTGGAAGAAAGGGAATTGCAGAGATTTTCTGGACATAGCTCTTGTCCTGTGGGAATTGGATGCTGAGTTTAGGAGATTCTGGATAGCTGGTGGGGTTAAGCCAAGGCAAGTTTTTTCCCCCAGGAGGCAGACCTGGTAGTATACCCTGCCATGTAGGCTCAGCTAGTTGGTCTGGGCGTAAAGGTCACAAGTGTGTATAAGTCTGTGCGTACCTAGTACTAGTCGACAGGATTTATTTAAAGCCATGTTAACTCATTTGAGGGTAGTGTCAGAGGCTGCGCCATACACCGCAAGCCAATAGTCAATGATAGAAAGGATTGAGCTTTTAACAGCGAGCGACAGTGCATCAAGGGTCATGCTATGGCGGTGCCTGTATAGGAGGCCAGTTCTGGAATTCACAGTCTAAACAACATGGTCAATATGATGGGCAAAGGATAAGGAGCTACAGAGGGTTACACCTAGGTACTTAAAGGTATACACCTGCTCTAAAGGAGTTCGCATGCTGGTTAGAATTGTCAATTGTTGAGCTTTGTGTTTATTATGGGGGTTCACAAATAACATGACCTTGTTTTTTTTATAGTAAATGAGGAGCTTGTTTTTGGAGAACCAGGCCTCTATGGTGGCAAAGTCATTTTCGAGATGTGTTTCCAAAGATCGTGGTTCAGGATTTTTGGAAAAAATGACAGCATCGTCAGTGTAAAGGAGAATTTGTTCTGCAGGCTAGCGGAAGGTAGTCAATAAAAAGGCTGAATAATAGGGGAGCCTAGAATTGACCCTTGGGGTACACCTGTGTGCACCTGTCTGTTATTGGAAAGGGTATTGCTTGTTTTTACCCATTGTGTTCTGGTGCTGAGGTAGCTTTTGAACCACCCAACAGCTTCAGTTGAGAGGTCTGTGGAGTGGAGTTTGTTGAGTAGTGTGTTGTGATTAACAGTATCAAAGGCTTTACTGAGGTCAATGTATATCACCCCCACTAGCTGGCTTCTGTCTATGGCCCCATATAGGAAGCCGGAGTACTCTAGTAGTGCAGTAGTGGTACTGTGTGCCTTCTGGAAACCATGTTGTTGACATTGGATTTTATACTTATCGAGGTAGTCAACCAGCTGGTCAGCGACAATTTGTTCTAAGGTCTGGGGGGGATTGATATGGGGCGGTAATTAGTGAGGAGGGCTCGATCCCCGCTGTTGTGGACTGGGGTGACTGCCGCACCTTTCCATGTCTAAGAGAGTTGCCCCAGTCTGAGGGATAAGTTCAACAGTTTTGCAAGCAGCAGTAGTAATTCGTCCAGGATAAGGGCAATTAGTTTTCGGTCCACGGAGTCATTACTCTGCCTGGATTTGCCTAGTTTATGCAAGAGATATTTTTTGGCATCAGTCCTGGAGATTTCCTTGAAATGGAAGGGGCGGGCAAAGTGGGGGAACCATTGTTGGTGGTCATAACATGTTCCGTATTGCCCATGGTTGCATCGATGAAGTCTGGCAGTAGTATGCTGCTGACATCAGAAAATGCAACGTTAAATGTGTTGGTTATAGTTTTACGGTCTTGGATAATTTCCCCATTCACTATTAGCATGGAGTGTGAAGTTTTGTTAGTTTTGCCTGTTGGGTCCTTCAGGTTATCTCTAAATTTTCTACCATCCCCCATGAGTTTGTGAGGCTGTCTTTGAAGTGGTGTATTTTGGCTAGTCTGACCTCACGGGTGCAGGCATTTCTAGCTGATTTGTATTTCTGGATGTCTACCTGTTTGCCAGTAGCCTTGGTTCTGTGCCATAGATGGTACCTAGCAACCATGAGGTTTAGTAGAGTAGGGGTGATCCATAAATTGTTGGTGCCCTTTAATTTACGTTTTCTTATTGGGCAAAGATGTCACAAGCTTCTTTAAATTTAATGATAAAGCGATCCAATGCCTTGTCTACATAATTTAGGGAGTCGAATGTGGATCAATCAATTTGTTTAAGACTTATCTTAAGCAAGTTTCGTTGTCCTCTTTGTAGGACATGACTTGTGATGTTTTTTTTGGGGGGGGCTTAGTGGTTTTATTTGGCCCAGTGGCATATGATGGAGGAGTGCTCGCTGAGAGAATCTGCAAGGACTGTGGTGTTGGAGATTCACTCAGGGTAGTTCATGAGGATCCAGTCGAACAGTGTACTGGACCCAGTGCGGTAGTTGACCCTAGTGGGGGCTTCTACCATTTGAGAGATGTTGATACAAGACAGGGTGTCTTTGGACTGGGCTTCCTCTTGTGACAGCCAATTTACGTTGAAATCCCCTAGTATTACCACCTCCCAGTTTTGTCACAAGCCTTTGATATAGTCAGTCATCTAAATCCACCAGATTGTTCTCTTGGGGGAATGTAGACTGAGACTACTGTAAGGGATTTACTATGCGCACCTAACAGTAGTCTGATGGCTAGGGCCTGAGCATTATCCCCAGTGTCAGTTTGGGGGAGGATGTGACCCCATAGGTTATCTCTAATGTAGATTGCCCAACCCCTGCCCCTTTCCCCAGTCTGTCTAGTCTGAAGAGGGTATACCAATTTAAGGCTTGGGCTGAGTCAGGGATCTTTGGTGAGAGCCAGGTTTCCACAAGGGAGAGCACATCTGGACTGTGCTGGCTTACCCGCACTTGGAGTTGGTCGATTTTAGCCACCAGGCTGCAGATATTAATTGATGCTAGTTTTAGTGTCCCTGGGTTTTTTGAAATCTCATTGTCCCTGAGAGCTGCATTAGCATATGAGAACATGATGTGTTAGCACCCTTTAGACTCCGCAGTACACCCGTTGGCAGAACAGACCAAAACAGCACTTTCAAACTGCTGTAATTTCAGTTGAAAAAGGTTTATTAAATAGCTGAATGCACATGAGCAACAAAACTAGCTGGCAGCTTTGACGATGACCCCAGCCTTGCGGATTCACTTCTGCTTCAGCAGTCCCTGTTGAAGCAGAAGTGCATCCTTACATTTTTGGGGCCTTGGCCTGGCTGATCCCACCACATCTTTACCTGCACTTTGAGATCTAATACAAAATTGTGAGTAGCTCTCAGGGTATAAACCGAATGTCGCAAAAACTGAAGCATTACAATTTTACTATTCTTCTCTGGTAAACATTCTAATTTCCATTTTAAGTGGAATCTTCTTTCTTTAAAATATTTGAGTATCTTCCTGTCCGCAGATTTATCCTGTCTGGAATCTGTGCTTAATGATCCAATAATGCAGCAGCTTCTTGATTTTCAATATTGGACCACGCTCCCTCTCACTCTGTTCCAGAGAGATGCATATGAATCTCTTGCCTCAATTATTACTCTTATTCCAGCCTTTCACTGTTGTACCATTTCCTGCAGGCTTTTGTAAATAGGATAAAATGATTTCACAATTTATATGGGAAGAAGAGGCTGTAACTTAAAGGAAAACGACACCCTCATATCCTGTCAGTTTTATTTGTTTCCATGTAAACAGACAACTCTTTCTGTGTAGCTGTTAGGGATCTACTGTATGTGATTGCTTTAGTTTATTTTCACTGTTCATACTAGTCCCTGTAACTATCTTGTGTGTGTGTGGGAAGGGGGGGTCTCCATTTTCTGCTTGTTGAAATAACATTGTCCCTGAGAGCTGTATTAGCATATGAGAACATGATGTGTTAGCACCCTTTAGATTCCACAGTATGCCTGTCGGCTTAATTAACATTTAAAGAAAAAAAAAAAGTTGCAGCAAGATGTGAAATACCACAATTGCCTTCAGATAGCTTTGCAAACCGAGTTATAATGCAGAGTTTTTCCCTTTAAATTGCATTCACTTTATGTGTTTCCAGAAAGCTTTTTTTAGGATATTTGTACCTTCAGTATTCAGATATGTGGTATAATTGGTTGCTGTAATTTCATGGTCTCATATTGTAATGCATCTCTCACAGACAATGAGATTTCAACAACCATAAAATGGAGACCCCCAGGACAGTTACAGGGGACTAGCATAAACAATTAAAACAAACTAAAGCCAAACATGTGTATTCCCAACAGCTACATGAAAAAAATTATCTGTTGACAGGGTAACAAATACAATTTACAAGATATGAAGGTGTAGTACTCCTTTAAAAGGACACTGTCAGCCTTTTACTTACTGTTTTTTTATGACAGTACTCATAAACGTGCCTTCACTGCCTGCAACAGTCCATCTTGTGCTATAATACAGATAGCAGCTATGTAGTCCCCATAAAGAGATTTACTTTCTGAATTTTACTAAAAAGTGAAGCCCCATCAGTCTGCTTCAAAGCGTGGTCACATTTGTAAATGGAGTTGAAGCACCGGAATGCTCGTGCACAGACTATTCTACCTGAGTTCAGCTGAATACAATTTCTAGTAGTGGAAGGAAAGCTGAACTTGGGAAAGTGGTTCTTTTTTTGAACCAGGTGCTCAGACTTAGTTAAATCACAGTCTGAAAGTCAAGCCGTGATACTGGGCATGCATGTATGCATATGTATATGTATATGTATATGTATATGCATATGTATATGTATATGTATATGTATATACATATGTATGCATGTAATGTTTATACACATGCCCAGTATCATGACTCGACTTTCAGACTGTGATTTAACTAAGTCTGAGTGCCAATTTCAAAAAAAGAACCACTTTCCTGAGTTCAGCTTTCTTTCCGCTATTAGAAACTGTATTTGTTTTTTGCACCTCCCCAGCCATCTGGCAGGCCACTCCTTCAGGCCGCCAACGGCCCCCAACTCAGCCAGGCTCATCCACCACCAACCTTCCACTCCCTATTCCCATGTCCTCGGTCAGCCCGGACGTATCCCTTCACCGGCGGGTCCCCCCTCCCCGTGGGGGCTTGTGGGGAGGAGAGACTGGGATTCCAATCTTCTGAGGCACAGGGGCTATGGGAGCAGCCTGAGAGGCAGCCTGCTGGGCACTTGTGGCAGAGGAGAACCCAGCGACCATCATCTGGTCGGCCAGATGGCTGTTTTCCGGTTTTCCTTGTGGGAGCATGACATGCCATGAGACGTCAAGACTGAAGCCGATGTCCATCATGCTCCTTCCCACAGTGGAGTCCTGGTGTATTGATGTGCCTCTGGCCTCTGCTTGGGGGCCAGCAAACGGCGAGGCTCAGACCCCCCCCAAAGAAGGTGAGCAGTCGTGGGATGGTCAAGCCTTTTCCCCCTGGCCGGCCCTTCGACTCCCAGGTCCATTCCCAAACTCAGGTTGTCTGCGTTGCAGGCAGAAATCCAAGTGCCATGCTGGCGGCCGACAGAAACTGTATTTAGCTGAACTCGAGTAGATTAATCCATGCACGAATCTTCCAGTGTTTCAGTGCCATTTACAAATGTGACTGTACTTTGTCATAGAGCTTTTTCTCTCTTGGGTTCCGCACCAGCAGGCTATTCAGTCCTGTCCCTGCCTCCACTGCCCGGCACCCACCACCCGACTAATCTTGCCCTGTAGATTCCCCCACGGATTGCCCCCTGTGGTATAGCCAGGAAGGGGAGTCCATCCTCCTCCCACCTGGTGACTCTCATCCAGAAACAGGGGCCAGTGGTTAGGTGGCATTGCGGGAACGGGAGCAGGCAGGGAGGGTTTCATTAAGCCAGTGCCAACCCTTTTTCTCCCTGTCTCCAGCAGTGGCGGCATATAAGGGTTGACACGTGGTGGCACACACATGCTACAGAACCGCAGCCCCTCCTTTCCATGTCACTCATACTCTGGCACTGCCACCTGGCCTCCACCAGGTGGCAGCCAAGGAGCAAGACACTAGTGAAAGGAGAAAGTCCAGAGGGGGTATTGTTAAGATCAAAGGGCATAAGGGTGTGTGTGAGGAGGAGGACCATGTAAAAGCATCTATCCTAAAGAGATACTTCTGCTCAGTATTTACTGAAGAGAAGGTAGGTCAGGGCCCACAGCTCAGCACCATGGACACAGGGGGGGAGGGAGTTGTGCACTAGTCCCTTCACAAAAGAAAGGGTCCTACAAGAACTAGATAAGCCCAGGGTGGACAAGGCAATGGGACCTGATGGCATACATCCCAGGGTACTAAAGGAGCTAAGGGTGGAACTAGCAGAACCATTATTAGACTGTTTAGTGAGTCGCTGAGCACAGGAGAGGTCCCAGAAGACTGGAGAAGGGCTCATGTGATCCGGCTCCACAAGAGTGGTAGCAGGGAGGAGGCAGGGAACTACAGACTAGTCAGTCTTACCTCAGTAGTGGGCAAGATTATGGAGGCACTCCTTAAGGAAAGGATAGTGCAACACCTGGAATCCATAGGAGCACAGGATCCAATACAGCATGGGTTTACAAAAAGGAAGGTCCTGTCAAACTAATCTCATAGATTTCTTTGACTGGGTAACCAAAGTGGTGGACCAAGGGGGAGCAGTTGATGTCACCTACCTTGACTTCAGCAAAGCTTTCGATACTGTTCCACATAAAAGATTGATTAATAAGCTGGGTAGGCTCGGGGTGGGTCAGATGTTGGTCAACTGGGTAGCAAACTGGTTGACGGGCAGGAACAGAGAGTGGTGGTAAACAGTATACAGTCAGCAGAGATGTAAATCACAAGTGGGGGTACCTCAGGGATCAGTCCTGGGGCCAGTCCTCTTCAATACCTTCATCAGTGACATTGCAGATGGAGTGGAGAGTAAGGTTTGTCTGTTTGCAGATGACACCAAGATCTGCAACAGAGTAGATGATCCAGATGGGATGGGCAGAATGAGAAGAGATCTGGATAAATAGCAAAATGGTCAAAAGAGTGGCAACTGGGGTTTAATGCAAAGAAGTGCAAGATCATGCACATAGGGAAGAGAAACCCTGAAGCCAACTATAGGCTGGGAAGGGAGTTGCTGGCAGTCACAAGGGAAGAAAGAGACTTGGGCATCATCACAGATGACCTGAAATCATCCAAGCTGATCACTAAAGCAGTAGGTAAGGCTAGGGGGATGTTGGGGTACATTAGTAGGGGTATCACAACTTGCAAGAGGGAGGTAATAATCCCTCTTTACAAGACACTGGTTAGGCCCCATCTGGAGTACTGGAGGCCACACCTTCACAAGGGCATTAACCAAACTGAGGCAGTCCAGAGAAGGGCAACCAAAATGGTGCAGGGACTGCATCAGAAAACATATGAGGACAGATTAATGGAGCTCAATATGTATACCCTAGAGCAAAGGAGGGAGAGAAGTGATATGATTGAAACATTCAAACACCTTGAGGGCATTAACAAGGTGAAAGAGTCTAACATGTTTCAATATAAGAAAAATAGCAGGACAAGAGGACACAGCATGAGATTAGAGGGAGGGCGATGAAGGGGTAATGTAGAAGTTCTTTTCACAGAAAGGATGGTGGATGCATGGAGCGGCCTACCTCAGGAAGTAGTGGCTATGAATACAGTGCAGGGCTTCAAACAGGCATGGGATAGGCATACGGGAGCAATACAGATGAGTATGAATAGATAGGCCATTGACAGAGCAAAGGCCGATGGCACATTCATAAGGTAGAAAAAGAAATGGGCAGACTGGATGGGCCTTGCAGTCCTTATCTGCCGTCAACTTCTATGTTCCGACGGCGTATCTCCCCACCCCAGGAGAGGAGAGCTGACTATCGGACATGCAGTCCTCTCCTCCTGGCCAACCCCGGCGACTCGAGCTTGTTCCTGAACCCAGGTCACCAGCATGGGAAAAAGTACGGCATGCTAGGTGCCTCAGCCCTCTTCACCACTGGGCCGGCTATTTGACTGCACTTTGGTATTGGGCGTGGACAGTAGGAGCTGACCAGCAGGGTTTTGCGTTTTTGCAAAATTTTAAAAAGCATGTATTTTTATGAGGACTACATTTCTGCTATCTCTATTACAGCACAAGACGCACTACTTCAGGCAGTGAAGGCACATTTATGAGTACCATCAAAAAAAAAATGACACTGTCAAGTGTAGGTGTTGCTACATTGGAAGAGCAGCACTGGGTACAGGTAGCATAACTGAGGGCATGCAGCAACATACAGAGTATAACCTCGGTAGGGGGAAGTGCAGTAAGAGCTGAGCTAGCCACGGGGTGACACGAGTAAAGGTGGTGAGATGACAAGGTGAGGAGAGGGTGGATATCAAAGCAGTGGGCAGGAAACTAAAGGAGAAAGGGATGGAGGGTGGTGGATTAGGAAGGGTAACGAGTGAGGGAGGTGAGTAGTGTGAGGGAAGACGGAGTAGGGGAATAAAGGGTGTGGGGGAAGGAAGGAAGAAGGAGGTGGCGATGGAAGTGTAAGGTTAGCAGTCACAGGAAACTTAGGAAAAGGAGGGAGGGTGGGTGGCAGAGTGGGAAGAGAAGCAAGCGAGGGTGGTGGGTAGTGTGGGTGGGGGGACAGGGAAGGAGTTGGGATAAGGGGTGAGGGGGTAAGAAAGGGATGAAGAGGAGGATGCAGTGAAGAGTAAAGGTAAGCAGGGGGCAGGAAAACTTATTGAGAAAAAGGGAGGGTGGTAGGGTGGAAACAGTAAGAAACAAGGTTGGTTTGTAGTGTGGGAAGGTGGTCAGAGAGGAAGTTGGAGAAAGAGGGGTGTGGGGGGTAAGGAAGGGAAGAGGAGGAGGAGGAGTTGATGAAGGGTTTAGGTTAGCAGTCACAGTTGCTGAGCGAGAAGAGGTATGGATGAAGTTTGTGCTTGAACGGAATTAACCTAGGTTCTGCCACTACATAAGGGGGCAGGTCATTCATCAAGATAGGAGCTCTGTATGTATGGATTTAGGAAAGGGCACAGCACATCGACTGCCCTACTTGAATTCTCAGGAGCAATCCACAATGGCATGGACAAAGGAAACCTAACTGGAGCAGTCTACATTGACTTAACCAAGGCATTTGATACAGTTCACCATGGCCTACTTATCAAACAACTACTATCCCTAGGGCTCTCGCAGGGTCCTGGTGACTGGGTAAAAAATTACCTTGCTCAGCGCTCTCAATCTGTAAAAGTAGCTGGAGTTCTCTCAGACTCAAAACCGGTTCGCTCAGGAGTTCCCCAGGGATCCATCCTGGGCCCCCTCCTTTTCAGCCTTTTCCTAAACTCCCTCCCCAAATCCTGCCCTGAACAAATAATCCTCTATGCCGACGATGCCGTGATTCTTGCCACTCATAAAGATCTGAACCTCTTACGCCTCAACCTTCAGCATGCTTTTTCCAAAGTTGAGATGTGGTTCCTTGAACATAAGCTGGTTCTAAACCACAAAAAAACTAAATCCATGCTCTTCTCTAACCCGCAAAACAAGAAACGGCAAGTCCCACTCACCATTAATACATACCTAGGAAATACCCTTGAACAAGTGCCAATTTTCAAATATCTTGGAATCAACTTTGATCAAGGCCTAACCTTTGCAACTCACATTGATAGTACAGCAAAAACTATTAATCAGCGAATTGGGATTCTGTATCGGAACCGACAGCTTCTTACCCATTCTGCACTGAGGATTGCCATCCAATCCTCTATCATCTCAGTCGTTGATTATGGCTTAGTTATGTATGGATCTGCCACTACTACAGCACTTAGTCGCATTACAACATCCCTAAATAAGGCCTGTCGGTTGTTCACTGGTGCACACCGACGTACCCACACATGTGAACTCTATGCTGACTCAGGTTGGTTGCAACTCTCAAACCGGATAAAGTAACTTACCTGCCTGATGGCGAAAAAATCCACTCTGGGCCTCACTCCACCCTGTATCCAAGACCTGTTATGCCCGAGCGCTAGCACCCGTTTTACTAGAAGATCAGAACACCAGCCTCTCCAAGTCCCCGATGCCAGACTTCTCAGGGACAAGATCATTTGCCTATCGTGCCCCCAGCTGGCTAAATGCCCTCAGCACTCATATTACTGCCTCCACCTCTCTAGGTATTTTCAAATCAAGGCTTTTCTCTCACCTTGCCACCTCCAGCTCCTGTGACTGCCCTGATTAAACCTCCTATTTTCTCACTACCCACCCTGTCCCGTTATTTGACAAAACATGTTTGGGAAACCTTTTCTCCTGCTATTGTCTGCTCCCCACACCTTTCACTTACCCTCTCTGTTCTGGACTTTTTCCCTATTTGTTTCTCCTAATCTGGCATGACCTCTTTCTTGTAATAATAATGTGATTATTGATATCTCATGTCCTTTTGCACAAATGATTTGATATGTATTTGTATTTGTATATGTTTCTTGCTTTTGACACAACACAAATTGTTGTGTTATCTATGTAACCTTTTGTACTGTACCTAATTGACGTGGAACCTTTGTAAAAGAGCCTCTGGCTCAAAGGTAGTAATTCCTAGAACAATAAACTAAACTAAACTGTACATAAAAGCCCTCTGAGCCTGGGTTGCGCAACAGAAGGGGATATGGAAGGAGGGCTTGGATGCATGCTGTGTACCATGAGGGTTCGGTGCAGGTATTAGTAGGTGTTGAGCTGAGGGGGGTGAGATCTAAGGAGATCTTTTTAGCTGGCAGGCAGGATTGGTAGGAGAGCCTGCCCTTTAGGTGAAGCCATCTGGTTTGAGCATACAGGTTGCAGGTGTGCGTAAGCCGGTGTGCAACTGAGACCAACCGGCAGGCTTTGTTGAGTGCAGTTTTAATTCTGGACCAAGCAGTATCAGTTGCAGAGTCATAGATGGTAAGAACAAAGTTTATAATGGATAGCACTGAACCTTTTAATGCTAGGCGAAGTGCTTCAGGGGTCATACAATGCCTATGCCTGTAGCAGAGCCCCAGTCTAGTGTTGATTGCCTTAGCGACCGGGTCAATGTGTCACTATAGGATAGAGTACTATCCAGGGTTATGCCAAGGTACTCAAAATTGTGGACTTGCTCCACATATTTCTGTATTTATATCAATATATCTATATTTCTATATAATCATGGTGGCAGAGGGAGGGTCCGTTATGTGGCCTCCACTTCCATCATTTAGAAGAGTAAGTCAACATCTGTGGACTTGGCATCTTCACCTGACTCAAAGTACTTGTATTACCAATACCCCGCCACAGCAGAGCAGCTGCACCAGTTCCTTGGCCAGTCCTTTTCCAAAGCCAAGCAATTAGCTATAGCTCAGTCATTTGCTAGCCACACAAAACTGAACTCCAAGTATCGGACTGCTTCCTGAATTATACAGCTTATTGGTGAAATGGTAGGAGATCTCCAGCCCTTTTTTCATTGTGGAGAATATTGAATTCTGAAAGATGCTTGCATTTCTACAGGCAATATATGAAATACTATGTAAGTTTATATTTACCCTCAGAATAGTTCCAGAGATTTACCAAAGAGTAAATAGGAAGTACAAGGGGTGGGTATGGTGCAGAAATAGACACAAGTCCCTTTACACGAGAAAGGGTCCTGAAGGAACTGGAAGTAATAAGAGTTGATAAAGCAATGGGGCCAGATGGGGTGCATCCCAGGGTCCTTAAAGAACTAAGAGAGGTGGTGGCTGAACCTCTGGCAATCCTGTTTAGCCGATCACTGGAAACAGGGGAGGTACCCAGAGACTGGAGGACAGCAGATGTAGTCCCCTTATACAAAAGTGGGAACAAAGAGGAAGCGGGGAACTACAGACTAGTCAGCCTCACCTCGGTAGTGGGGAAGATCATGGAAGCACTACTGAAGGAGAGATTGGTGGAACATCTGGTTGTCAATAAACTACAGAACCCAAGGCAGCATGGTTTCACCAGGGGGAGGTCATGTCAGACCAACCTCATTGAATTTTTCGACTGGGTGACTAGAGAGGTGGCTCAGGGGAGGACAGTGGACATGGCCTATTTGGACTTCAGCAAGGCCTTTGACACTGTGCCACATAGAAGACTATTACGCATACTGGGGAATATGGGTATGGGTCGGACAGTAGTGTGGTGGGTAGGTAACTGGCTGGGCGGCAGGACACAGAGGGTGGCGATAAATGGCTGTCACTCCACAGATGGAAGAGTGATCAGTGGGGTACCACAGGGATCAGTGCCAGGACCAGTTCTATTCAACATCTTCATCAGTGACATTGCATAGGACCTAGAAGGCAGAATTTCCCTGTTCGCTGATGACACAAAGCTCTGTAACAGAGTAGACACACCAGAGGGTGTAGACAGAATGAGACGGAACCTGCAGAAACTTGAAGAATGGTCAGGGGTTTGGCAGCTGAAATTCAGTGCAAAGAAGTGCAAGATAATGCATACGGGGCACAAAAACCCTGGCACAATATATCAGTTGGGGGGTGAGGATATCACATGCACCAAGCAGGAAAGGGATCTTGGGGTTATCATCTCTGATGACCTCAAGGTAGAGAAACAGTGCGACAAGGCAGCAGGTAAACCAAATAGGATGTGGGGATGCATAGGCAGGGGCATCACCAGCAGGAAAAGGGAGGTCATAATTCCACTATACAAGACACTAGTGAGGCCCCACCTGGAGTACAGTGTACAGTTCTGGAGACCTTACCTACGTAAGGACATAGACAGGGTAGAGATGGTTCAGAGAAGGGCAGAAAAGATGGTACATGGATTGCATCACAAGTCCTATGAGGACAGGTTGAAGAACTTGAATATGTACTCCCTGGAGGAAAGGAGGGAGAGAGGAGATATGATAGAGACATACAAGTATCTTACAGGGAGGAATAGGGTGCAGGAGTACACTATTTTTAAGTGAAAAAGATGTTCCAGGACTAGAAGGCATGGGATGAAGTTGGAGGGAGGACGATTCAGAGGAAACATGAGGAAGAATTTCTTCACAGAACGGGTGGTGGACAAGTGGAACACCCTGCCAGAGGAAGTGGTGGGGGCTGAAACAATTGCAGGGTTTAAGAATGCATGGGATAGACATAAAGGAATTCTGGAGGTCAGGGGTAAGGGGCAACAGACTTCTAGGAAAACATAAAGTGAACTTACACGTTCAAATGGGCAGATTGGGTAGGCCATAGGCCCTTATCTGCCGACACTGTCTATGTATCAATGTAATAGCCTGGCTTGTGCAGGCACTTAAGGAGGCAGACGGTGGGGTTATATAGTTCACCACAGATATTTGGACAAGTGCATTTACTCATGGGCATATCTCTTTGACTGTACACTGGGTTTCATTCTCACTGTCACAAAAAGCAGTCTAATCTGACACCAAAAGGGCAGTACAATGGCATGGCATTGCTCATTGTCAGTATTATGGATGGTGAACACAGTGCAGACAACATACATAACACCTTAGAAAAACTGGGGAGGAAGTGGATACTCAGAAGTGGATTATGAGTAGGAATGACAGTGACGGATTAGGTGACTAACATGATAAAGGCTTTAGTGACAGTGACAGGGAGAGAGTAAATGTTAACAGCTTTGCACATACATTAAATTTAGTTGTCTGCCAATCTTTAGAGAGGAGCGCAAGTATCAGGAATCTTACTGCAATGGTACGTAGAATAACCAGTCACTTCTACAGGTCTGCAAAAGCAACTGCCACGCTACAGACAGTCCAGCAGCTAGCAAAACTGCTTTATACTGGACGTCACTACTATATGGAATTCTATGTATTACATGATAGAAAGACTGGTGGAAAAGAAGGCCGTACATGGAGTGGCATTGCCACATGACATTAGTGGAACAATTCATTGCTGGACAACAATGAACCAGCTTTGTTAACTCCTTGCCCCATTTGACAGCGCGACCAGAGAACTCGGCAGCAGCAGTGCCTCTGTTAGTGAGGTCATTCTCATGGTGCATTTTCTCCTCAACTTCACCACTAAAACACTTCACAATGATGAAATTTAACACAACAGGCACAGACATTGAATGAAGCAGAAACAGACATTGTTGGCACAAAAAGGCCATTGGTCTATCAGGTCTGCCCTGTTTTGTTACCCAACCAGATCCCGTGACCTATTGTCTAGATGAGGTTTACTCCCATAGCTTCCTACCCCCCATTCCCTACTGTACTTCTACACCCCTGCATAACTATCAGACCCCTTAATCTGTCCCAGCTATGCCTAAACCTATTTATACTTCTTGCTCCCACCACCTCAGCTAGAAGACCATTCCATGGCTGAACCACTCTCCCTGTGAAGTAACATTTCTCTCAACCCTTCTGAATGCTTATCCTCTGCAGCTCTGCTGCAGATAGGCATACTCCTCAAGGCATACATTAGTGCCCGAGAGTTGATTAGTGGCATTGCTAATCAAAATCAAGAATGATTAGCAATCGGACGGTTTTGAGGAACAATTTTCAAAAATTATTTTAAATAATATATTATAACTCATTCTATCTGTTAAGCGTTAATAAAACAAATACATCACACAGTGTTTTGAGTCAAATGTTTGATTTTTTGGCAATTTGTGGAGGACGTTGGACCAGTGGCGCTTATTAGGTTACTTATGGTAGGCAAGGAACTGAGTAACCAAGGATTGCATAGAACTTCTACAAGTGCTTACACGAAGATGTTTTATGTTGTTGCACACACATACGAAGATGTCTTAGAAAATGGAAAACAAGTACATTTAAAGCACGGTTTTCATTTTTTGATGCTAGGGGGGCCTCCCACACCCCCGCCAGAAAAAATATAACTTATTGGTGCACTCTAGGGTGTGGAGGAAGAGCTCCCACAGAAAAATAATATCACTGAACATAAAGTTGCTGCCACTGGAACTTAGCAAGTTCTTACATTTTGTAATTTTCAGTGATATTCTTTCCGTGGGGGTGCTCCACCCCACACACACACACCACGGGTGCACCAATAAAGTTGTATTTTTTTTTACCTGGGGGGTGTTGGGGCAGAGCGCCCCCACTGAAAGAGTAATATCACTGAAAATTACAAAACATAACTCTCTATGGACGTTCGACCACTGGAGCACATTGCAATGTACCAGGCTGCCAAACAGGCCGAGGAGAATGAGAAAAATGAGAATCTGCAATAATTTAACTGCCTACAACAGAGACACTGATAATGAAACACTGAACTAGTTATTGCTAAATGCCTCTCTGCGATTGTTGTGACAACAGAGAAAATAGTAGTGGTGTCAGGTGGGGTGTGCTCATAAATAAATGTGTTTGCCGGTGCGCAACTGAAGGCAACATGAGCACGCTCACTGTGTGATCACTTCTCCACCATAGTGTGTGGAGTTTCCAGAAAAGAGCACGAGCAGTCCAGCGTCCTCCACAAATGCCGATCTTTTCTCACTTTTTCTTCTTGCTAGGGCAGTCTGCTAATAAACAGAAGATTTTGTTTCAGTTTTACTTTGCATGGATCCCATCATCCCTGCAGGGCAGGTTTTTTTTCTTTTTTTGTTAAATGAAAGTTTTATATTTTGAATTATACAGAAATACAAATAAAATTCAATAATCTCAATACCAAATTAAACAGAACTAGCACACTAATGTAGTTCATTGTATCTGGTAGCCAAAGTACTACAGACAAACTTGCTGTACCAGTGGTTTACTGCATTCAGTAGTCATTGTTTTAAGACATTCGACAAGCCTGTGATTAGGGGGACTGATAACCATAAAATGCAAAACTGAGTGATTTGTATGCTTCCCCGTTCTCTCTTCAACAATGGTTTTCTTTTTAATTCTTTGAAGCTGGTGTCCTGGCTGCTGTTAGCCTATATGTGTGCCATATTGTTATTAAAACTGAATCATGCACTTCAGCTAACTGACTGCTATCCATGACGACTGGAGAGCAAGCTTCTTGTACATATGCACTGTCTACATGTATAGTGTATTGAAAGTGAAATTTATTAGGGACTGTCCTATTGCTATCTTGACTGGAACTGCTTCTGTCTCCCGGCCACAGCTCCTTCTTAGTTCTCACTCCTCTTTCATCATTCAGGGCTCAACCACTGTAAACTAAACTGTTCCCACCTTACTGACGGACCACTTCTCCATCTGTCTGACTAGTAGAACGCCAACGCCGCACAACCGCACCTATGCAAACCGCAACAACAATGTCTACAGCCAACGAGCCCTCCCCAGGCTCCTACCTGTAGTACACTGCTGACCTGGTCCGCTGCAACCTGCTTGCTGGGCTCCTCAGCCTCTGCATCTGCTTGACTACTGTCCACTTCTGCCGGTGTGACTCCTGGCTTGTTCTCTGATGGCCCCCCCCCCAATGACATCAGTTGTCTCCAGACTAGCTCCCTCTGATTGCTCTTGCCTCTCAGCCGTTCTGACATGACTTCAACATGTGTGCGGGCCACAGACCATTTGGGTTGACCAAACAGCCATGGCATGAGAACACTTGGCAGATGGTGCCAAGTCAAGTCAAGTCAAGTCAAGTTTATTTATAAAGCGCCTTTCAAAATCAAGGCGCTGTACAAAAATAAATAGAACAGAAAAATCCAAATATTAAACAACCATAACTATAAAGAATAAGCTAAGGTAAAAAGATATGTTTTTAAAGCCATTTTAAAACTGTCAACGGTCGGGCATTCTCTTAACCAGCGAGGTAGAGAATTCCACAGGGTTGGAGCCGAAAAGGCAAAAGCACGAGATCCCGATAGCTTCAAACGAACCCTGGGAATCTCTAGCAATCCCTCACTGGTGGAGCAGAGAGGACGGAGGGGGCAATAGGGAACCAGAAGATATGGAAGTTTAGGGAAGAGCCACACTGATCCCTCTGCGCAGCTGTTGACAGTGAGTCTGTTCTAGTGAAGACAGGTGGAGGGGTGGGACTGCAGGTCACAACATGCCTAGTTGAGATGGATTGCCCCCGAGACGAGATGAGTCAAAGTCATCTAGGTAACAGCAGCAGGTAACTTAAAAAAAAAAAAAAAAAGCCAGTCGAGCACTGCACATACAAAAGGCAAACAGCAGCTCAGTAAAGGACCAATACTTCACGTAACAGTAAATCTGGCTGAACACAGCACTGCAGCATTGATTAGTATAACACAATTGACTCGCAAATGCCAGTTCTTGCATTGCAAATTGCGATGCGAACCCACTTATTTTATGCCGTGCTCCTGGATGTTAGAGTATGGAAACTGGCATGTGTAGTCTGTGCCTGTGCGCAGGGTACAAGGGGCAGTTCTCTTGTGCTATGAGGAGTTGCATAGGTTTTTTGACAACATATTGAAACAAACAAAACCAAAAAAAAAATGTCACAGGCTGACGGCTACAGTAGTAGATCCTCGTTTTAAGAATGGTTTCCATTTTCAGGACCCTGCTGATTTACAGGAGTATAAATAAACAGCACATGATCAGAGGTGCAAGTGGTCCAAGCACTGTTGAAAGCTCCACTTCTTCCAGCACCATGGAGAAATTGTCCTCAGGTTTAGGCACAGAGTGCTTTTGCCAGTTTCCATACTGAAACAACCAGGAGTGTATGCCTTTCTCCACCACACCTGCAGAGGATGATCACCGCATGCACCGTGTAAAAAATATTTTGTCTTGTTAAAGTCAGATTGCAAAAACAAGACCACATGTAGACATCTTGTCACAAGAGGACTTCAGGATTTCACTGGTAAAACAATGTTCGAGCATACCATGGTAAACCAAGAGAGCCAAACCCAGAGACAGATCCTTTGTTGTGCTGGAACTCCAAGTGATCCATTTGGCAACCTGTTCAAGTTGCTGCCTTTTATTTTGGTTGTCTACCCACAGTGTACCTTCAGCAAGAATATTCAGTACCACTGGTGACATAGTATCTCCAACCAGGCTAAGTGACAACAAACAGAGGCTTGCTACACTGATCCAATAGTCCTATAATTTATTTTTTTTAAAGAAAAAATAGAAAAGTGCTTAAACTGGGACTAGCCCTTGGGGAAACTGTGAGAGAGAGCAGTACACAAGTAGACGTGACAGAAGACAGCCAGGCATGCTAGGTGGCAACAGGCACAGGACTTTCTACACTGTCCGACTGGTCCTACAATTTATTTATGGTGTTATTTAAGGAAAACTAACCAGGTGCTTACGAGGAACTAACTAGTCCTTTGGGCAGGTGTGAGAGAGCAGTACTCAAGTGGATGTGAGAGCAGACACACAGGCACTCTAGATGGCAACAAGCAGAGGTGTACTACACTGACCGACTGGTCCTACAGTTTTTTTTTTAAAGGAAAAATCGCCAAGTGCTTAAATGGAACTAATTAGCCCTTGGATCAACTGTGAGAGGGCAATACTCAAGTGGACGTGACAGCAGACAGACATGCTGCCAACTACAGTATATTCAGCAACACCACTGTGATGGCTGCTACTCTCGAAACCATTAAGGGTGCACACACACACACACACACACACACACACACACACACACACACAAAAAACCTCTCTGTTCCTCGGACTCCTCTCTCTCTGCACTGAGAAGATACAGTTGCGCTACTCGCTGTGATCTCTCCTGGCGCTGAGAAGTACTAAACCACGTTGCTCACTTGCTCTCTCTTTCCCAGCCCACTGTCTTGCTCTCTGTCCCAAACAAGCATAAGTACCGCTATGATGGGTTAGGGGCAGAGAAAAAACATTCTTTCAGTTCTTGTCCTGGCTGCTGCCTGGTGGGGGCTATTTCACCAAGGAAAGATGGATATTTTAATAAAATCAATTTAAAAAAAAATACTATAAAATTTACATTTTACTAATTTTTTTTTATTCTTTACTTAGAGATTAATGTATAATAACTATAAGGCACTACAGGGCACACCTGCAACCTTGTGATATACCACATCAGGCATGGGTAAAACCCACAACAACCCACACCCCGTTGTGCGTTATGGCTGAATTAACTTTCAGAGTTCTGTTAATAATGTCTGGACTTTTCATCCACAGTGCCTGCTGATCTAAATTATATGTGGAGAGGTGGTAAGAATTTATGTGCCACGTCTGTTCTGGTCACAGTGGCAGCTGCAGTTTCTATTGTTTTTACCATGGCACTGGCAGGGCACAGCAACTGCCAGCCAGAGCACCTATATATTATTTCTATGAAAGTAGCTCTGCACCACGTGGGGCACTAGCCAGAGCACAGCATTTTTTTTAACCAGGGCACATGCCCTGCTGCGGCCTGGTTTAGAGCTGCCATTGTCTGATTGTACATGAACATTTAATTAACTGTTAGTATAAAAGAATGCAGCAGCTGCCTGGATGGCTGGAGACTTTAGACGTAAGTTCTTTTTTCTTGTTTAGCATTTCCTATGACTTGTGTTGGGCAGATGCATTCATGTAATTATATGTAAGTGTAACCCCTAGGTGGCACTATCTCAAGGGCTACTACCCCTGCCTGCTTGGCTAGTAGCAGGTTAAGGGGCCTGAGTTCTGAAATGGGTGCCTCCACCCAGAGGTCAGATTTGGTAGTGGTCAAGCTAACCTGGGCACAGCCCTCCGGGACACTGTAACCCCTCTCTTTCCTTACTAGTGGCCGGAACAATACACAATAATCACTTTCATAATACCCCTGACACACCACACAAGTACCCACACTGTTTGCACTTACCACCAGGGCTTTCCTCTGGCCCGGCCCTGGGGACCCCCTGTAAAACAAGGTTATACACAGCAAATAACAGCAGTACAGTACTCTTGCACAAACTGGAACCACAGTCAGGATAAATATAAAAAACAGTTAGGTCTGATTTATTTAAGGGACTTGAACAAGTGAGGGGCGTAATCAGGTTAATTTGCTTAAAGGCTGTATCAATCAAACAATTATGGATGCACTTCAGGGTCCATAAACAGTCACACATTCTAGGTACCCAGATGGAAAATGGTGGGCTAGCCAGGAACGTTGCAGCTGGTTGGGGCCCTGGATGGAAGAAAACAACATGCACAACACACACTATTTGTAATCTGGAGCCGGAGGGCTCAGTTCATGAAAAGAAAACAAGACAGTCAGATGACACACTTTTAGATTAGGCTGTTGTTGCAGGGAGCTACCCTGATGATTACTCATGATACCCAAGACTAGACATAGGCTGGACGAAAATCGAGACACCAGGTGGTTAATCTGGAGTGCCAGGAGAAGCAGAGCCCACACGAATTGCCGAGGCGTCATTCCTGTTCAAGTATGGAGCAGGGGACTGATCCCCAGGCAGGTCTCTCATCGATGGCTTTCTCTGTGCAGCGGGTAGTCTGGCTGGGCCAGTGTGGCAAGGCCCCGGCCAAATGGAGACAAATTTGGATACAGTTTGTTTTGGGCTGGTTACAGCTTCCAGCAAGCAGAACACAGTTCACACAATGGGGAACCAAATCACGACCCACTAACAACTCACAGCACATTTACATGTAAGGAAATTCTACTGTACCAGGCAAACTGCTCTCCGGTCACGATCGCAAAGTCTCTGTACAAACCGGGGATTCAAAAGCAGCTGGAAATCCTGACAGGTTGATCGCATTCAGCAAAATCTTCGGTTTTCTTCAGATATGAGGCTGGTAAAAATCAGTGGCTTACTTCGTTCTCACAAACTTGGATTTAGTCCAAAATAATTCTCTTCTCTCCCTCTCAGGGGCAGCAGGCAGACATGCAGGCCACAACATAGGCCTTACCACAGTTCTCCCACGCGAAACTACTCAGACGGCTGCTTGACTGTCTCAAGCTGTTGCTTCATCAGCTCCCAACTTAGATCTGACTCAACTGCCAGCAAGCCTGGGAATTTCCCCAAGATCCAAAAGGTTTGGTTGGCTGATTCATCTGTCAGTCACAACAGGAGCTTCCCCTTCAGGTGCAAAATAGCACCAAAAGCCCAAAACTACAGTTCATTTTAGGTCCCGCCAGTACCGATTGGTCCATTTCGGCAGTCCCGGGCCGAGATAAACAAAACAGTCCTTGCTGCAAAGAAGGCAGGTTAGACAAACTACATTATCATTACCACTCTAAATGATTTTCAGCAAATAGTTACATCTTTCAACAGAGCTCCCTCTCTGATTACTTATGACTGCAATCCAGGCAGCTCTTAAAGAGACAGTACACAGAGGCTATACAGGCACTTTCTGGTAATCACATTTAAACTGCTAAAACGCAGGACACCAGCCTGGCAGTGAGCATTTAGGCAAGCTCAAGAAAGACTTTTTGGGAACCCCCATTTGTAGGGGGGTTACATAAGGAGTCTTCAGAAAATCACATTCAAGGTCTCTGTGTGTCCTCACCATCTCATAGTGAAGAGGGGTTTTGCAGCCTAGGTAGTCTGTTAGCTATGTCACTGCAAGGTTTAGTAGAATAGTATTGGTTGATTTATTGAAACAGAATCAGACATGCAATTTGCAAAAGTAGGGGGCACGTTTTGTTTTTTTGCCACTCTCTAAAGTTACACACCTGGTCCTGTTTATCATGAAGACTTGAGTTGGTTCTCCAAAACTTGTTAAATTGCATACCTTAGGTAGTCATTAATGTTTAGCAGCACTGATTGTATGTGACCTTCAGAACAAATGGGATGCTTTCGGCTGTCAGAAAATATTTCTAAATATTTTATTTATGCATTATAAATGCCAATATTATATATAACAGATAAGAATGCAGAGTGACCGTAACCTTTGTCCTAGCAAACAGTGGTCAAAGGTTACATTTCAGGTTTAAGCCTGTTGAGGCTCATCCTTATGTAAGCTGTGGGTCCTTGCTTTACTGTAGAAATATTTTCCACATTTCATAATAATCCATGGCTTATGTTTTCAATAGAGCACCGCTCACGGATGGTCACCTTTGACTTTCATAACAAACATCAAAGCTACAATTATGTATCTTCTGAATTTTTTTCTTATGCTCTTTTCAGTCTGTATTAAATTCAGCCAACACTTGTTTTAAGATGAGAACATTGTAGGATTGACTTTTGACCTGGGAAGTGATTCTCTTTAAAAACTGGCAGATATACATTTTAGATAAGGACCCACACTGCCTGTGACCTTTGGTCCAGGAAGCAAAAGGATTGGATTACTAATTTTTCATTTCCTAAAAGCCTTGAATTGTAGTAAACACAGACATTATACATTATGAAAACTATTTCTAAAATTACTTGCCTTAAAGGGACACTGTCAACCCATTTTGCATCATTTTATTTCTGGTTAAAAGCACATATTTTGTCCGGTGACATCAGCGTCCCTATGGCTGCCTAACTCGGGAGCTCTTCTTCACCTGACCACAATCCAGTGTCATCCTGGCACCAAAAAAGCATCTCCGGAAGAAAAAAGGTATTACAGCTGTTATAGACATGGCCACCAGACAGAAATTAAAATAATTTGTTGCTACCCCTACTCCTAAAAGCTCAAAACAACAAACACTTGGGTGGCACCGCTCTAATCACGACTCCAGCCATGGCGCAGCAGAACAGATTACAACCTGTACACCAACTGATGAAGAATCAAACTTCACAATTACATCGAAACTGCTCTGCGAACAACTACAGAAAATAGGGGACTCACTCCAGCGGCTAGAAACCATTGCTGCGGATACAAAAAGAGACCTCAGCATCATAGTATAGCACACCAGAGCTGTGGAGGCCTGTCTTACGGAGTATTCCCAGCTAACAGATGTACACAATGCAGCGCTTCTTGACCTTCATATAAGAGAGAGAAAAACTTAGCTAAAAAGATGGAAGAGTTTGGAAAACATGCACCGGTGAAATAACATTAGAATGCATGGGTCTGCCATAGAACACGGAGGCGGGCAACATGCTAGAGTACATGGAGGGCCTCTTGAACGAACTATTATATTGGCCGTAGGACATACCTCTCAATATTATCCGGGCTCACCGCTCCCTGGTTGCTCCACCTAAAGATCCCAAGGCCAGACCACATTCAATAATCATGGCCTTTTTGGACTTTCATACGAAAGAACGAATACTCCAGCTGGCGTGGTCTAAAAAAGAAGTAATTTTCGGGGATAAGCGACTATATTTTGAGCATGATTTTGTCCCATCGACAATGCCCCAGAGACGTAGAGTGCTGGCGGTCACCAGAGTGCTCCGCCAGAAGAGCCTCAAGGCATTCCTCTAATATCCGACAAGGCTCCATGTGATCACATCTGTGGGCACAAGAAAGTTTACCAAACTGGCGGGGGCTACAGAATTTTTAGCATTACACAACATCAAGCTGGAAGAGATTAACTCCCAGTTTCCGATGCAAGAGCTGAACAGATCCACGTGGCAAACCGCAACCGGTACGAAATCCTCCGGTAAAAGAATCTCCTAGTCCTGGCACAGAATTAAGCAAGCATCCAAGAAACCCAGAGCAGACCCAAGTCCCAGTAGCTCCATTACAGCGAACCCAAAAACATCCAGATCTGAGAACACCATGGACAATATGGGTTGAAGCGGCACAAAAAAATCCAGTGGGTAAGCGCTGGATTACTTTCTTTGAGCTGTTAGAAGAGATGCTACAGCCACTTAGACAGCAGACTCATGGCGATTAATTTAATAAAAGACTTGGGGGATGGGAGGGATAAACATGGGCTTTTAATGGAACAGATAGATCGGAGCAGTTACTTCTCTAAGTATAAATGTATATAAGTTCGATTCTAAACTGCAGTGTCCAATAGGAAGCCCCATGGAAATTCAAACCCCCAAATGTTGGGGATGAGTAGATAACAAAGGGCAGGAAGTAAAAGGGTTATATTGTCATTTCCACAAATGCGATGTTTGCACTTTTCTTAACCAGTAGTATTTTTGTAGAAATGGAGAGACGATTCTAAAACCCTCAGTTTAAATGAGAGTCTCATGGACAGACTAAAGCATGTGAAAGTCCTTTCCCACTCCTAAACGCTAAATCTTTACAGATACGTGACCCGAAACCCCCCCCCCAATCGTCGTGGGACGTATTGGGCCTTCAAGCGAGGAGGAGGTCACTATGTGACTCCCTCTAAAGTGCCTCTTATCCTGCTATCACGCTGGCTGGCACAAAAAGAGAAGGTCGGGGGTGAAGTATATTCACCAGTTCTCCCTAAGGGTAGTCGCTGAAATCATCTGTGCCCACAATAGGGTGAGTGCAGGCAACTCAGCCATGAGCCCAGCTATTGGGGATCCCGATTACCTTGCTGATTACCTATTGGTAGTCAGAACAGGACTATCCTTAGGAGATAGCCCTGCCACCCATTGCGAACACCCTGTCTTATGCAGTTAGGTGGTTGACTCTTTCAGGTACCTGGGGGTAACCCTCGACCCCCAGCTGGACCTCTCCCTGCACATACGTAACTCCTGTAAGGCCACTAACTGTAAGCTGGGGCTGGCGTACAGGGCTAAAAGCTGCCTCACCCCAGCTGCCCGCCTTGTCCTTGCAAAAGGGATTCTTCTCCCCATGCTCTGCTATGGGCTCACGTCCTTTGTGAACGCCCCAACAACCTGGCTCACAAAATGGGACTGCACGTGCAACAACGTATGTCGCTTCCCCTATCTGTCTCCCGTCTCAACCATCACTGTCAACTCTACGCTAGGCTGGGGTGGCTATCCCCTAGCAACCACAGATCCTTTGTTATGGGCAACTTTATAGGCAACATCGTACGATCCTCCACCCCCCCCCTGCACTTGCCAATCTGCTTAAGCCGGCCCCCTCTGCCTATCAGTTGAGTTCTAGCGACTCCCAGGCTCCCAAGGTCCCAAAAACCCGCTCACTTGCTGGGGATCGCGCCTTTGCTGCCCTCGCCCTCAGAGCCGGGAACCTACTCCCGGCTTATGTAAGGGCTGCCCCCTCCCACAGGTGCTTCAGGTCCTCCCTCTGGGACCACTTAAAACAAGCCTCCACCTGCCTAAGCGCCTTCTGATGGCAAGATTGCAGATGTCTGTAGAGCACCCCTCGACATCGTCCTATTGATACCAGCATACCTCCTTGACCGCCTCCTTTAGCTGACATGCCCTAACACTGCCCTGCCTCTAATTAGTTATTTGATTGTACCTGACTGTAGTCCTCTGCCATCCCTGGCAATACCTTGTGTGATAGCTGTGTACCATATCTCTGAATTTGTTATTGCCTGTGGTCTACTGCCTGCACCTGACTGTACCCTGTTAATTGCTGTTATTTTGTCTCTGTATTGTTATTGCCTGTACCTGCCTCTGTAATGTTATTGCCTGTACCTTTTGTAATTCTCCCGGGTCGCACCGGAAAATAGGCACTTGACTGTCTAGCGTGCTCACCCGGTAAACAAAAGCTAAATAAATAAATTAAATGCGGTTGGGTAGAATTAGAGGATTCCTATCTCCTTCCTCACCTTGAAGTGCATATTATGTATTAAAATGTATAGTGCAATGTTCTTTTCTAAAACCATTTTGTGTTTACATCACAGATGATTTAAAATGTTGTTCATGTTTTTAAAGTTTAGTAGGGTAGAGAAATGTGTGCTGTGTAGTGAAATTCTAGGCCCTTGGGATTAGATGAACAGATGGATTCATCAATCTAAATAGCCACTTTAAACATCGCCACTTACAATGTCAAGGGAATTAATAATCCCATTAAATGGGCTATTACAAGAACTGCAGAGGTTGGGGACATCAGTAACCCTCTTACAGGAGACACATCTGAACTCAGCGGAACATAAAAAATTGAAAAGATAAAAATTGAAAAGATCATGGGTGGGGGAAGTACATGCTGCACATTGCTGTGATAATACACACAAACGAAGGGTGGCAATATTAACATGCAAGAACCTACCCCTAAAGGTCCAGAACGTTCAGTCTGATCTGTTAAACCCTGTGCAATCACAACTCTGGCTAAAGTCATAAACGACTGGCAGAGAGGCCTTGACTTAAAGAATCATGTATGCGTGGTATTCCTTGACTTAAGCAAGGCCTTCGATACAGTCGACAATGCATTGCTCTTAGTTACTCTCTGCAACATTGGTCTGGATGCACCTTCCCTAAAACGTTTCTCGTGCTACCTGGCAGAGCGGATACAGCAAGTAAAAGCAGTAGGAGATCTCTCCACTCTAAAACAGATTAGTAGAGGCATACCTGAAGGCTTCATCGTGGGGCCCTTACTTTTCTCACTTTATATTAATAACATTCATCGTGGAATCAGACTTTCCTGTGTACGTCTCTTTGTGGACAACACGGTCCTTTACACTGCCAAACCTACTCCTGAAAGTGCTTGCTCGGACTTGCAAGCAGATATCCTTACGCTGCAACAAAACCTCCTGAGTCAAAAGCTCCAATTGAATGCCAAAAAGACCAAGGCTATGCTGTTATTCCCAACTACCAAGTCCATTAACTCCCTTAAGCATGACAATATTCCCACTGTCTCCACCCTGCTTGGCGAGTAACTTGACTATGTGACCAAGTTCAAGTACCTAGGTATGTGGATTGACAACAGACTTTCTTTTGCTGATCATAAAAATGAGCTCTCAAAAAACACTTAGAGGAGGCTAGAAAAGCTTAGTACAAACCACGTTCCTAGCTATCTTGGACTGTGCAGACTTCCTATATGGCCAAGTCCCAAAAAGTGTCATATCTAAGCTTGACACCCTTTATCATAGGGCCTTACATTTCATCTCAGGTGCGGCAAATAATACCCATCACTGTGTACTCTGTTCCATGGTAGGATGGGCCTTACTTATGTTCAGGAGGCAAAGGAATTCTATATTATGGACCTATAGATCTATATCCATGATGCTACCCTCCTACATTTCTGACTGCCTGCCCTCCTGCACCTTTACGAAACTATGCCTTTAGAAGTCGTTCATACATCTCACTAGCTGTGCCTAAAGTCTTTTCCCATTTTGGCAGAGCCTCCTTCAACTATGTGCTGCCCCAGCTGTGGAACAACATCCAGAGATCCATAAAATTATTGCGTCCTATTGGTTTTGTGGAATTCAAGTCACTGTATTCGAGATACATCTCAGAGCCTTGTCAGTCCCCTCCCTGTCGCTAAACTGTAGCCATACATTGCTATTCTTACAGTCAACCCTCTACACTTTCTATCCTCTTGTTAGAATTACCCTAAGCCATGTTCCTGGAATCATCCTTGCTTTCTACTTGCTGCTGAGCCCCCAGCTTGCACTGTCACTAGCATTGACTCTGCTCTGCTGGAGCTACCAGAGTCTAAAATCACTAGTTCGGCATATTGATACTGACTTGCTTCCACCTCTCTGCTGTACTGTTTAGTGGGATGAGGCTTCACCTTACAACCGGGCCTCATTGATTATCCTTGTACTTTGTTTTTATTACTATCTATTGTATTACTATGCCCATTTGTGCTATATGTTCTATGGTGCTACTGTATTATTTATTCTGTACCTACCAAGCCATCCTTGAAAATGAGCTTGCTCAATAAAGTTTCAAATGGCTAAAGATTGATTGATTGATGATCCACAGGGTCAATATGTGTTAATAAAGGGAGAGATGGGAGGACATCCTTGCACTATTTTAGGCATATACACTGCAAATGAAGAAGAGTTCAGGATACCCTTTCTCACTAAAATAATTGCAGAAGCAGTAGCAAACCCTAAAGACCTGGTCATAATCAGAGGGGATTTCAACACCACTCTATCCCCTCACTTAGACAGATCTGGATCACACGGAGGTAGAAAGTCCCGAGCATCATTGGCTCTTTCCCGTAGTATGTATGAGTTTGGCCTGCTGGATATTTGGCAGCATCTGAACCCCCTCTGTAAGAGATTACTCTTATTATTCCCCGTGTCACAACATGTATTCAAGGCTCAGTTTCTTTTTAATTCCTACCGCATGGGTCTGGACAGCCCAATCGGCCAAGATGGGTAGTATAGGCCTATCTGATCACTCACCAGTAATGCTAAAGGTCAGGCTAGACACCCCAACTCATGGCTCCTACTGGCGCCTAAATGTTTGTTTACTTAAAAGATACCTAAACCATCTTTTTTATACATTTTGTTTTTTAAAAAAATGGCTCCATAGTCTTGTAAAGGAGAGGTTGTTGTTTACATTTATACTGAAACTGCATTTATTAAAGCAGGATAAATGCAGTTGCATGGCATTTGAAAATTGTAAACACAGCCTCTCCTGCTTCAACAATGCTGATGTAAGAATCCTAAAATGGCTGCCTTGATGATGTCATTGAAGAGAGAGATGCCCAGCTGTGCAGATGCATTCTAGCTGTGCTAACCATATTCAAATGCGAATAACTTTAAAATGAAAAATGATAGCATGGTACTGTGAGCACAAACGTTGTTCAGCACAAAAATATCTACAAAATGATTGGTGTTTCATTTATAGATACCATTTAGTGTTTTAAAAATGAGTAAAAAAGGCAGCAGAAAATTTAATTATTTTTTACCTTTTCAACAAACAAATGCAAATAGTATTAAAACAAAAAATGATAGCATGGCACTGTGAGCACAACATTTGTTCAGCACAAAAATATCTACAAAATGAGTAGTGTTTCATTTATATGTGCCTTTTAGTTCTTTTATAATTAGCAAAAAAACAGCAGAAAATTCAATTATTTTTCACTTTTTGCAACAAACAAATGCAGATAGCTTTAAACTGAAAAATGATAGCATGGTACTTAGAGCACAAAAGTTGTTCAGCAAAACAATATCTACAACATGAGTGGTGTTTCATTTATAGATACCTTTTAGATTTTTTATAATTAGCAAAATATGGCTGGAAATACAGTTTGTTTTCACTTTTTTTGAGGTACGGCATGTAAGTAATAACACATGGCAGGGTATGCAGCAGTGCTAAATTACTACACCCCCAAGGTGGCTTGTGAGGCATGAGGTGCAACTGAATGCTTTTGATCACCTGGGAAGTGTGGTACATGAATCCCATAGGATCACATTATAAATTGTAAGTAAGCAATAACACATGGCAGGGTGTGTGACAGTGCTAAATTGCTGTATGGCCTAGGTAGGTTGTGAGGCATGAGGTGCAATTGAATGCCTTCAACGTCCTGGTAAGTGTGGTGTATGATTACCATAGGATCACATTGTAAAAAAGCAATAACACATGGCAGGGTGTGTGGCAAGCCTAAATCACTGCATGCCCCAGGTGGGTTATAAGGCATGAGGCACAGCTGGGTGCCTTCAACCACCTGGGAAGTGCGGTATATAATTTGAATAAGATTGCATTATACATTTTAAGAGATCAGTACCACACATCAGGGTGTGCAGCAAGGCTAAATTGCTGCATGCCTCAGGTGGGTTGTGAGGCACACGGCACAGCTGAGTGTCTTCAACTACCTGGGAAGTACAATATAAAATTCCCATAGGATCACATTATAAATTGTAAGTAAGCAGTAACACACAACAGAGTGTGTGGTAATGTTAAATTACCGCAGGCTCCAGGTGGGTTGTGAGGTGAATTCTGAGGCATAAGGTGCAGCTGAGTGCCATCAACCACCTGAGAAGTGTAGGTGCCTTCACTTGGGTGCCAAAGGCACCTGTGCTGCAATTGAAGTGCATACTAAGGATGTGGGAAAAGAAGTAGGTGTCTGCTCTGAGGAGGACCAGGCCCCTGGCTTCTTTGACTGGAAAAAGAGGGTAACATTCCAACTTAAATGGCATACAGCTGAATGACACAAAATGAAACCAAAAAATGGGAAATGGCATCAGAGCGAGGTGTAGCTCTGGGAAGTATGACAAAGGCAGTTTTCATGTACACTGACTAAATGCAAGGAAGACAAGGAAGTGTCGATGGGTGGCTGCATGAGAAATGCAGTGTGCCCTAGATCACTTTGCCTGATAACGTAAAGTGGGAGTATGAGAATCAGTGTCTCAACTTGTCACAGCGAGGCTGACAGAGGAGAGGAAAATAGAAATGGAAACATTAAGCATACAACAGTTTTGCACCCCCTTCCCCCGTTTGGAAGGCAGGAAGTGGGAGCTATTTGAAAAGCAAATTGCAGTTTGGTTAATTGGAGGAGGGCACAAGAACAAACTATTTTTAACAATATTTCTAGTAGGGAAGCAGCTTATTCCATTTATGCCATACCTTCAATAAAAGTGAAAAAAAAATGACTTCCCAGCAATATTTTGCTGATTATAAAAAATCTAAAAGGGTATCTATAAATGAATCACCACCCAGTTTGTAGATTTTGTTTGGCTGAACAACATTTGTGCTCAAAGTACCATGCTATCATGTTTCAGTTTAAAGCTATTTGCATTTGTTTGTTGCAAAAAGTGAAACATAATTGAACTTTCTGCTGTTTTTTCTAATTATATAAAACAACTAAAAGGCACATATAAATGAAACACTACTCATTGTGTAGATATTTTTTGTGCTGAACAACGTTTGTGCTCAAAGTACCATGCTATCATTTTTCAGTTTAAAGCTATTTGCATTTGTTTGTTGCAAAAAGTGAAACATAATTGAACTTCGTGCTGTTTTTTTTCTAAGTATATAAAAAAAACAAAAGGCACATATAAATGAAACACTACTCATTGTGTAGATATTTTTGTGCTGAACAAACTTTTGTGCTCAAAGTACCATGCTATAATTTTTCAGTTTGAATCTATTTGCATTTGTTTGTTGCAAAAAGTGAATAATAATTGAACTTTCTGATGTTTTTTGCTAATTATAAAAAATAACTAAAATGCACATATAAATGAAACACTACTCATTTTGTAGATATTTTTGTGCTGAACAACTTTTGTGCTCAAAGTACCATGCTATAATTTTTTGGTTTAAAACTATTTGCATTTGTTTGTTGCAAAAAGTGAAAAATAATTGGACTTTCTGCTGTTTGTTTGCTAATTATAAAAATCTAAAAGGCACATATAAATGAAACACTGCCCATTCTGTAGATATTTTTATGGTGAACAAATGTCCTCACAGTACCATGCTATCATTTTTTGTTTTGATATTATTTGCATTTGTTTGTTGAAAAAGTGAAAAATAATTGAATTTTCTGCTGCTTTTTTACTAATTTTTAAAAAACTAAATCGTATCTATAAATGAAACCAATCATTTTGTATATATTTTGTGCTGAACAACTTTTGTTCTTATAGTACCATGCTATCATTATTTCATTTTATAGTTATTCACATTTGAATACGGTTAGCACAGCTAGAATACATCTGCACAGCTGGGCATCTCTCTCTTCAATGACATCATCAAGGCAGCCATTTTAGGATTCTTACAGCAGGATTGTTGAAGCAGGAGAGGCTGTGTTTACAATTTTCAAATGCCATGAAACTGCATTTATACTGCTTTAATAAATGCAGTTTCAAATTAAATGTAAACAACGGCCTCGCTTTACAAAATTATGGAGCCATGTTTTAAAAAACAAAATGTGTAAAAAAGATGGTTTTGGTATCCTTTAATAAGGAAGACTGTAAGAATTTAATCAAAGCAGAAATCCAGGACTTTCAACAGTTGAACCCTCAGGAAGACTCCTCCCCATCCATATACTGGGACACCCTAAAAGCATACCACAGAGGTAAACTTATTACGTACTCCTCAAGAGTAAATAAGGGCAACAGCAGAGGGAGCTAGAGAAAGAGATATTTGAGCTGGAGAGTCACCACAAAGCTACTTTAGCTGAAGAGACCAGACTAAAAGTAGATCAGGCAAAAGAAGCCCTTACCCAACTTATTAACTTAAAATTGAAGGCTCCCTACGATATGGGAGGCAAACATTTTATGAACAGGGGAATCGAGCTAGCAAACTACTGGCAGCATAGCTGAGAAAGGAGGCTGCTAACAGAGCTATCCTTAAAATAAAACACATACGTACATACTTTGGCATCACCCAAAGAAATTTCACAACAATTTGGGGCATTCTATAAACAACTATATTCCCAAGAAAGAGGGCCCCATCATCTGGAAAATATCCAACAATACCTAACTAAGATCACGCTGCCTACTCTCTCGTAGCCACAAGCAGATACCCTTGGGGCATCAGTAACCATGCAGGAACTAAAAGACCAAGTAAAGCTCCTTAAAAACACTAAAGTCCCAGGCCCAGATGGATACCCCGCAGAATTCTACAAAGTCTTTCAGAATGAGTGGCTTCCTTTATTATTACAAGCCACAAATGCCGTAATCAAAGTTGAGCCCCAAACCCCACCTTCCTGGTGACAGGCATAGATCACCGTTCTTCCAAAACCAGGGAAACAGCCAACAGAATACGGCTCATATCACCCTATTTCTTTATTAAATACCGACCTTAAGGTATTCACAGGCATTTTAGCGAACCAATTACAACAGGTCATACAAAAATTAATTCACCACAAGCAGACAGGATTTATAAATGGGAGACTTCTTCAAGATAATATTTGTAGATTTTTAAATATCATATCAGCTCAGGAGGCAGAAACACATCAGTTGGCCATAAGCATCGATGCCGAGAAGGCATTTGATAGAGTGGATTGGAGCTTCCTGAGGGAAGTGCTTAGAAAATTTGGAATGGGGAAAAATGTTATTAATACCATAGAGGCATTATACACTAACCCAGAGGCCACAGTAAAAGTAAATGGATGCATGTCAGAAAGATTCCCATTAGAGCAGGGGAACACATCTGGGTTGCCTCCTCTACCCACCCTCTTCTTGTCCTGTCTTTAGAACCCTTGGCAGTGCGAACTGGAGAACACCCAAATATCATGAGAATAAAGGTAGGACAACAAATGCATAAAATATCTCTTTATGCAGACAACACCTTCATTTTCTTGGGAGACCCTGAAGGTTCTCTTCAGCCCCTCCTAGTTGTTTTAGAGGAATTCCATAAGATCATAGGCTATGAAATCAACGTAACCAAATCAGAAGCGATAAGTCTAAGTGGCTCCCCTACATCAGAATTTACAAGAAGACTCCCATTTGCTTGGGGCATCTCAAAACAAATTTAGATATTTAGGGATACATATAGCCTCAAACACCTCCAAACTCTTTTCGGATAACTATCTCCAACTGATATAGACTGTAAAAAGAGATATAGCCAGATGGTATGTGTTACCCTTATCACTTTACGGCAAAATCGAAACTATGAAAATGAATGTACTCCTGAAGTTCTTGTTTTTATTTCAAACCCTCTCTGTCTCACTTCCAAGGAGCTTTTGGAAGGAGGTCCATTCTACCATAACCAGATTTATATAGCAAGGTAAATGCCCCAGAATTACTCAGTTCTATGTTTACCCAGACAGAATGGGGGTCTGGGGTTGCCTGACTTCCATAAATACTACTTAGCAGCACAAGGGCCATGGATTTACACATGGATAAAACAAAGAGAAGAATCAGACTGGTACCAGATGAAACAAAAGCAGTCTTCCACTGGCAGAATCTGGTCAATACCTACAAACTTCATTCCTCCATAGTTTTTACAAAAAGTAGTTAATCCCTGGACTAGAGACACTGTAATTTCTATTTTACAACTACATAAATACATAAAAACCCCAAACAAACTAGGCCCCCTAGCATTGATTAGGCATCATGATCCATTTACTTCCCCCCCCAGCTTAGACCAGGGATATCAGTTCTGGGCGACACAGGGTCTAGCTAGATTTAAGCATCTGATTATCAGTGACACATGTGCCTCTTTCCACCAGCTTCAGCAAAAATATAAACTAAGAAAAACAGATCACTTTCATTTTTTACAAATAAGGCACTTTCTCCTACAGCCACCACATTTACAGCAGCTGATGAGACCCCAAACCCCCACTAGAGAAACTATGGTACTGTTGGGCCACTTTAAGGGCTAAAATGAAACCCACATCTCAGATGTATCAGTTACTGATTGACCAGTTGGGTGCACAGACTGACAGGCTACGCCAGAGGTGGGAACAGGAAACCCTACAACCCATCATAATGGAGAGTTGGCTGGATGCCCTCAGAGGGGGATGGAAAATAACAGCCTCCCCTTCATGGGGCAAATTTTATTGGAAAATAAAAATTAGGTTCTTTAAAACACCAACAATCATGAAGCACTACTCCACCATACACATGGATCAATGTTGGAGAAGTTGCGGACAGGTGGGCTCACACCTCCACACTTTCTGGGCCTGCCCAGTCCTGGTACCCTTCTGGAGACAAATACAGACTCAGGTGCATAATATACTTGGAATCTCAGTCTCATTCACTTTTAATGCCTTAGTACTAGGTATAAGGGGAAGGACACAAGTCTATGACTAATAGACACAAATTGAGACTATATCATATTTTAAGATTAGCAGCCCTCAAGAGTGCTACCCAGAAGTGGTTCTCCCCGGATCCACCCACAATATAACAATGGCTTGGAAAAACTCAGAGAGATGGAAATAATTACTGCGCTGCTGAGGGTCAAACTTGATAGAAGCTCACTTGGAGGAGAGACAGATACAACTGAAACAGGAGGAGAAGGCGGAGATGGGCACCTACCCCAGTGAGAAGGAGGGCGGGCTAAGGAAAGTGTTTCCCCATAAGTGTGGGACATAGATTCCAAGAACCTCCACAAAATTACTTAACCACTGTCACAGCCTTTCATTCTATATTTCAAATGCTCTACTTTATTTTTCAGATGTCAACTTGATTTGTCTTATTATGCATGTATGGGGAAAAAAATAATACGCAGCACACATTATAGTTGTTCGTAGTTGTTTATTATATAAGTTATGTTTATTTAATCCAGATAGTTTTTTTATCAACTCAGACTGTATTTAATAGATCACATAATCCAACATTCACCAACAGAAGGAGGCGACAGACACCTTGGGACTTTCTGTCATAATGGGACCTTATGTCAGTTTATTGTTGGTCTGTCAAACATCTGAAATGAGAAACAATTATTTATTTTAGTCTGTAACAATGGATATGTGATATATATTCAATAACAAAACATTGGTAATCCTTGAAACAATGGTTGTAAATGATATGCTGTACATTCAGTAACAATACATTGCAACAATAAAAATTAAGTTTAAAAAAAAAAGCACACATTTTATAATTGCTCACCTTCTCTAAAATTCACTGGTGTTGCTGGTTGTTTTATCTACTTCCTTTTTAGTAGAACTGAAATGCATACTAATGGTATGATTATACCCAACTTTGTTTTGTTTCACATCCCTTACCTACTCTTACTGCATCTTTCCTGAACATTAGTAACACCCCCAAACAGTGTAAGCACTCATGATGCAGACTCCCACTACATTATGAGTGGCTACAATGTGCTGTGGGTGTTCCCAAGTCCAGGAAAGATGCAGTGGGAGTTGATCAAGGAATGTAAACAAACACGTTTTGGTGCGGTAACATCACTATGGTGGGAAGTCTGTTTTTCACTTTTTAAAAGAAGAAAAAGATCAAAATCAAACTATCAGCTACATTAGCAGTCTCTACAGAATGTGGACAATCATAGCACATGTTTTTTAAACTAGGGACACTTTGAGGCCTAAGGGGTTGACAGTGTCCCTTTAATTTTCTGGTTTAATTACCTGGTTACCAAAAGAACAAAAAAAAATCAAAAATACCAGTAATCCTGTAATGTTCTGTTCAGTAATAAATACTGCCTTTCTTAGGTTTCTTGTAGTAAATGTTTGCCACACACCGAAACGCTGGGAAAAAAAATTTTGTTTTATGATCTGGATCCAGCCCCAGAGTGGAAAAAGCACTTTAAAGTCAAATTACAATTATGTCCTTTGGCACTTAAAGCCCAAGGACATTCTTCAGCTTGTACATGGATCAACTAAAGCTACTTGGAGGAAATTTAGCAAAGTATTTTTTGTAGCTGTTCAAAAAAGATGTGCCCATTCGGTGTGTGCAGGTACCTTAATTTGAATACTCAATGAGTGCTTGTATCTGGCAACCCCGGTTCTCTATATTTGATACTCAGCTGAAATTAAATGTACCGGTAATTGGGTCACTGTGGATGTTCCAGTTACTACCCATGCCTTGTGGTCTGAAACAAGGTTGAGGGGCTTGGTCGTTAAGCACCTTATTGGGGGGGTTCATATCCAAGTTGGATTAAATTGCCCTGTGCCTCCACCCAGAGAAGTTTTAAGTGGGCCTGGTGTCAGTATGGCACAAACCCCTAGGATGCAGTACCTCCCCGGAGGATCACCCACACGTAAAACCACACAGTGAAATCCAGTTTAACTTAAAATATAATTGTTAATATGCTCAGGAGACAGAAATATTGAACAAATAACAAAAAGGGTTTACTGAGTGGTCAGGAACAAGGTCGGGGGAGAGCAAAAATGGTTAGGCAGTTATAACCTGACCAGTCTTTTGATGCCCTACATCTGTTCAGACAAACAGTGACTACTCTTGGGTGTCTCATGCAAGTGTAGCCAAATAAACAGGTTCCCGGGCTGTAACTAAAAATGTAGTCCTTACAACAGTGCCCGCACACACACACCATAGTGCACAGTACAGTATTGTCTCCGCACTCTCTTGCCCACTTTTACTGGGTGGGGGGCACTATTCTTTTATTCTTTCCCCACTGATGCCAGTGTTTTTAGTATTAGTCACTACTAGGGAGCTCCCACTGCTTCACTGGGTACCCAGCTGCGGAAATGGTGTAGACCTGCTGGTGTTGCAGCTGGTCGGCCAGTTGTGGTGCACTGCACTGAAAGAGTTAGTAGAACTAAAACAGGCAGACAGAAAAATAATACAAATTTTAAAGCAGCAGTGCAACAAAAAAAGTTATTCCAAAAAGCTAATTTTCTGCTATGGTTATGAAAACTATTGGCAGAACTGTAGATTTGGGTTTTCTGGATGCTTCCTATGCTGTGTACTGTACATTTTCATTTTTGCCTGCATTCTTAGCATTCCTCAGGTCCTCAATATTATTTCTATGCAAAAATGAGGTGGTCATCTTTTTTTCTTGAGAAATAATTATTCTAAAACTTTCATAAAATTCTTAAATTAGCTCTATATCTCAATGCCAGCTGACCAGGGACAAAGCCACACTTATACTCTTACACCTATGAGTTACAACATGGAACATGCAAACATGACCCAAGAGCCAAGACACTGAGTTCTGCTCCTTTGCATAAAACCCTATTCATAGTTTGCAGCAGCTCACTCATCCTAGCCCAGCTGTATGCGTCACTTGGTAGGCTAAGACAGTATGCCTCTATCCCCAGGCGTGATAGGAAATGGGGTTTGGCTAAACGCTGTACACTGTCTGCTGTCAAAATTTTTCTTCTGTCTCTGCTAATAATTTCTGGGGATGTTCATCCTAACCCAGGATCTTCTACCGGCTGGTCCACAAACTGTAAAGTACAAAGTGGCTTGAAGATTCATAGGATCATAGGATGTTTATGAGTTCAGTGAGCAAAATTGCCCTTTATGGACTCGCCACCAAGTTTATTGGTGGAAGCTGAATTTTGTATCTCCCATGTATAAATCCTATTTTGTCTTGAATGAATTAATAGAGGTACTAGTTACAATACTGTTTGGCAGTGCATTCCCAAGAATTAATCACTCTCTGTGTGTACCACTTGTTTCTCTTTTGTGTGTTATTTTGTATACCTTTTAATTTCAGGGAATGCGATCTGGTGTTGATTTTTGATAGATTTCTGGTTAAACCTATTGTTTCCAGTGTTGAGTCATTATTAAAGGCTTTGTAAGTTAGACGTAAGTCGCCTCGTAGTCTTCTGTATTCCATAGAATAGAGACCCATAGTTTTTAGTCTCGACTTGTAGTCAAGATCCTTTACTGCATAAACTTTTTTGGTAGCTTTGCGCTGAACTTTTTTAATAAGTTTTTTGTTTCTGATTAAATATGGAGCTACAATTGAGGAGCAATGTTCCAGATGCGGTCTAACCAGGCCAGCATACAACGGGATAATCACATTTCTATCTCTGCTTTTAATATTTCTAAGAATGCAACCCAATATTTTATTCCCTTTTTTAACAGCATTTCTTGTGTGAACCTCAAAAGTAAAGTCATCTGAAATAGTTACACCAAGGTCTTTTTCATGTTCAGTTACCTGTAAAATAATGTTATTCATTTTGTATGCATAACACGGGTTATTCTTCCCTAAATGCATTACCTTGCATTTCGATTCATTAAATAATAAATCTTTTTTTTTAACCATTTTTCAAGGTAAGTTAGATTATTTTGTAAATCAAGAGCAGAGTCAGAATCAGTTATAATACTGCATAGTTTGCAGTCATCTGCAAATTTAGCTAACCAGCAAGTGTTCGTCAGTGGACTCATGGATGATACTGATATATTAAAGAGAACTGGTCCCAGGACCAAGCTCTTTGGCACCCCGCTGGTAACCTGTCCCCAAGGTGAAAGATAACCTTTTATTGAAACCTGCTGGGTGCGATCTGGGAAGCAAGCCTTTATCCAGTTTATGATTAACGGATGAATTGTTATAGACTCTAGTTGTTCGATAAGTATTTGATGTGACACTGAATTGAAAGCCTTAGAAAAATCCAGGAAAATCACATCCACAGACAAACCCTTATCCAGTGCTTCACTAACAGGTTCCAGAAAATTCAAAAGGTTAGTCTGGCATGATCTGCCTCTAACAAAACCATGTTGTTAGATATCCACATATCCTGTCTCTGCTAGGTGTTTAGTTATTCTGTCCTTTAGAATTATTTTGATCAGTTTGCAGAATACCTCAGTTAGACTTATGGGTCTGTAGTTTTGTGATAGGTTTTTGCTCCCTCCTTTATGTAACGGAATAACTCTTGCTTTGTTCCAGATTGGAATATTAGAGCTAGCCTTTAAAGAAGAATTAAATAATATAGTTAATGGTCCAATCAAATATTCAGGTAAAGTTTTTAAGAATACCGGTGGTATTCCATCAGGCCCAGCTGATCCATTCGGTTCAATTAAGTTAATTCCTTCCCTAACTTCCTGTTCTGTTATTAATTCAAAGGGAATATCGGTATTTATATTTGGTGAAAAGTCAATAGATTTTGGTTTATATACACTAACAAAATAGTTGTTTAGATTAGATGCCATTTCAGTCTCATCAATGAGAATACCTTCTGGAATATGTAAGGGACCTATAGTTGGATTATTTTTTTCAAGGAACCAATATAATTATAAAAAAAGATTTTTATTGTCTTTAACAGATATAGCCAAATTCTCTTCTAATTTTTGCTTTTGTTTGCTTATCATTTTCTTACTTTTGTTTACTATTGTTTTATACAATTGCCAATTTAATGCAGTTGGACTTTTTTATATTTTCTATATATTTTTTGCTTCTTAGTATTTTTTATGTTATTGTTACACCATATTGGAGTTCTTTTGTTTTTGTTATTTCTTTCTGATGGGAACCCATGAGTTTATGCAATATTGGAGTTTTTCCTGAATCGTGGTCTATGTCATATCAAGATCGCAGTCTGCGAGGTTTTTAGCCCAGTTCCATTTATTAAGATATTCTTTAATACATGGATAGTTAGCTTTGCTGACATTTTTTATTACTGAGCAGCCATTTATTTTAGTTGAATATGTTTGAGGTTCATTGATGTAAGGACCATATTATGGTTGCTGTTGGATAGGGGATGGGTACACAACTTGAGTGTTGGCATCCTCAGTGTTAGAAAAGATCTAATATGTTCTTTTCTCTAGTTCGTTCTTTCACTAGTTGTTCCATATTGTTTATAATCATTAGATCTAAAAATCTTGAATCTAGGAGAGAATTGCCCTTACTTATATCCCAATTGATGTTAGGAAGGATGAAGTCACCCATAAAAATGCAATCTGTATCGTCCATCATAGCTTCGATGTTGTTCATGAACAAGTCATTCTCTTCCTGATTTAGATTTGGTGCTCTATATCCTAGGCCTATTGTTACTATACGTTTTTTTGTAAGTATAATTTTAGTCCAGATTAATTCAATAACAACACCTTGCAAGCAGTTGCTATCTACTGGATAACATTTGAATGTCTCTTTTACATAAAGTGCAATCCCTCCTCCCCTAGATTGTTTTCAATCTTAGTATACCCTGGTATTTCTGAAGCACAATCATCATTTTTGAACCAAGATTCAGTTACCCTCATAAATCTATTTTATTTGTTTCTGTGAAGTGTTTTAGCTCATCAATCTTGTTTAAGAGACCACGTGCATTTAGTAGCAGTATGTTTAAATTAAGTTTTGTACATGATTTAATATTTAAATTTTTTTTTTTTATTTCTTGATAAATTTGTCTTAGTATTTTTATCAGAGGTTACGTTATTAAAATTTTTGGCATTTATATTTGCATTTGTAGTTTGAGCAGGATTCTAATTCAGAGAGTCCTCTAAGGTAGGCATCTCCCCCTTTTTTATCAGTTTAAAGTATTTTGGATGTATGACAGTATATGTTTCCCCAGTAGAGCATTTCCCCTTCTGCTCAGGTGTAATCCATCCCACGAGAAAAGCTCTTTTCTGTCACAAAAGTCTTCTCAGTGAGGTATGCATCCAATTTGTTGCTTTAGGCACCATTTTCTCAGCCAGTTATTCAGTTCCTTGATTTTTATTTGGCTAGCATAGGAAGCTTTAGGAATTGGCAAAATCTCTGAGAAGGCAAATTTGCAGTTTTATTCTGTAAGTTTGTTGGCCATTGCAACAAAGGCTTGCTTTATTTTTGCTGATGGTTCTCTCAGTATATTATTAGCTCCTGCATGTATAATAACTGAGGGCTGGACAGAATTAACCAAAATGATATCCAACATTAACGTGATATCACTTATTTTGGCTCCGCTAAATGAGGATAATGTTCTAGATGTTTTGTCAGAGTTGCAAATCATTCTATCTAAATGTTTTACTATGGAATTGCCTAATACAAATATTGATTTAGGTGTTATGTCAGTCTCAAAGTCCACTAAATTAGTCTCTCAAGGTAGCTGAACAGCTAAGGGTTCTGTCGGTCCTACGGGTGGTGCATTTGCTGCTATAATTGGATTTGAGTCAGGTGATATCAAAGACTGGTGATCTACAGTTTGGTTACTGTCGCTAGCCTCTGTTTCTTCAGGGACGCTTAATGTTGTATAATGATTTGTTATTGGCAACTCAAAAGTTTCTGCTCTACAGCCTTTTTTTAAGGCCCTTGAACTCTGAACAAGGAACCATTCATTCTCTGAGTTGGTGTTTTGATCATTTTCTCTGGGTCTTTTTTTTATTGTTATTGTGAGCCACATCCTGTAGCTGTAAATCTATAATAGCTTTTTCTTTAGTGTGATTTTCCAGTGTGGGGATACAGATTAAACTGTTAATTGGTTCTGTTTCAGATTCAAAAGTACATGCCCCTGTAACATTTATTTGTAAGACTGATTGCCCGTCAGTGTCAGTGTTTGCTTATAACCTGTTTGCCATGTCTTTTTGGCTGTCTTCTAACATTTGTAATCTTGCTCCAAATGTGCATATTTCATGTTGCAGTTCATCATTAGATACACATTTTATGCATTTGTAAACTGTATTGTTGCTTAGTGCTTTTGAAATAAGTAAGTACATATTACAAGAAAGGCATCTGATGCCTGTTTCCCCATCCATGGTAATAATATAGTCTGCCATTCTAAGCTCGGGAGTATGTACTAAATACAAATGCTGGTGATAAACTATTCAGGCAAGAGTCTCTAAGAGAGCTTATTAACTAAACAATAGTTCACTTTTGCAAAGCGTGCTGCTGTAAAGCAGAAGTGCCCCGCTATACCTTGGTTAAATATGGACCTATGCGCAATGATGGTTTTAATCGCCTACCTTAAACTAGTATTGTACACTGCCAGCTTTCGCTATGCTGCCACGCAGAACACGCAAAACATGCGTGTCTTTGTGTGCGTACTCGCCCTGCTCGTCACAGGGCTTGTTTTAACGGGTGTAGTGACCCAGAAGTAGAGAGCAAGTCAGCCTGCTCACTCGTTTCAAAGCACACACAAAAAAGTTTAAAACGCCCTTAAAGACAGGCACACCAGAAATGCTAGTGGTTGCAGCCAAGCACTGGCTGGAAATAGTGCCCAGAAAATGTTAAAATAATCTAATTATTGAGTTGTAGTCCAACTAAGCTCAGTAGACTACAATCTCACTCTTCCTGCAATCACTTCCTGATCACAGGGCTCCTGAGCACTCCAATCAGGTGCGAGTATAACAAGCAGTCAAATACACTGTTTAAATTCAATGCAAGCAAGGTTTCATTTACACTAAAAGTGCTTTGTGGGATAAAACTGTGTTTCTAACGCAGGCTGTCAGCACAACTACAGCTGTCAAATGCCTGCTCATCGCAGGGCTCATTTTAATGGGTGTACTGACCCGGAAGTAGAGAGCAGGTCAGCCTGCTCACTCGTTTCAAAGCACACACAAAAAAGTTTAAAACACCCTTAAATACAGGCACACCAGAAATTCTAGTGGTTGCAGCCGAGCACTGGCTGGAAATAATGCCCAGAAAATGTTAAAATAATCTAATTACTGAGTTGTAGTCCAACCGAGCTCAGTGGACTACAATCTCACTCTTCCTGCAATCGCTTCCTGATCACAGGGCTCCTGAGCACTCCAATCGGGTGTGAGTATAACAAGCAGTCAGATAACACTGTTTAAATTCAATACAAGCAAGGTTTCATTCACACTAAAAGTGCTTTGTGGAGTAAAAGTGTGCTTCTCGCGCAGGCTGTCAGCACAACTACAACTACTTGCCCTTAATATCTTCAGTTCGCTCCCCAAGATAGCCAAGTCCATGCTTTGCCTTGGTGGGTGGGAGATAAGCTGAGGCAATGGTGAGTGCCTTGCTTTGCCTACCAATGAGGAGCTTTAAGGCCAGCAACTCATACTCAGCGTTACTGGCAGAGATCGGAAACATCATTCCCTGTAGGGATTCCTTGATGTAGATAAGGTAACCCCCTCCCCGTTTTCCTACTCTATCAAGCCTGAAAGTAACATACCCCTGCAAGGCTATCGAGGTATCTTTCACTTCTGGAGTGAGCCATGTCTCAGTCAGGCTAATGAGATCACGGTTGTGCAGCTGAACCCAGGTTTGGAACTGGGCTTGGTCCTGGAAGCATTATCTAAGCTGAAGAGGAATTCGAAAATCATCATTACTTTGGTGATTTTAACCTAAACTTCATTAGAAAGGATATAGACCCACAAAAAGACCAGGTAGCTGATATGTACCCTACCCAGATGGTCTCTGAGAACACAAGACTTAATTGTAGGACCGGCAAGGGCACCCTATTGGATTGGCTCATCACAAATACCCCTTCTAGGATAAAAAAATGTCATTGTGCTGGCTGACTGTCTAAGTGACCACTTGCCAGTCATTTGCCACTGGGTCTTTAAGGACAAAAAAGCTTCTCCTGTCACTATTCTAAGCCATGGCCTTCAGCGTGGCTGTGCCCACGCCTTTAAAAATGCGCTTCAGTTCTTCTCTGACAGGTTCAGTGGCATCTGTGATATTTTTGCCCCAGTGAGGAGGAGGAAGATAAGGGGATCCCCAAATGGGTGGATTATAAGAGATCTTCTGGACCAGATGAAGGACAGGGACAGTCTATGGAGTGTGGCCAGGTGCACTTGTAATCCAGTTGACTACCAGAAGTACCAGGCCACTTTTAACAAGTGTACCAACCTCACTAGACAGGCAAAAGCAAAATACTACAAGGATCTACTGGACAGTAGCTGGGGTAATGGGAAAAGGTTCTGGGAGAATATCAAGGAACTGCTTAGTAAAAAGGATAAAAAGCACCCCACCATGCTAATGATCAATGGTATCCTGACCCTTGACCCACATGCCATTGCTGAATCCTTTAATTCGGCCTTCTCTGATATCAGTTTTCCTCTCACCTGACTACCTCAACCACCCTGGCTCACCTGTGCAGAACGCTAGTGGAAGCCAGCCTGAAATACCCTCGCCAAACACTAGTGTAAGCCTAAACCACCTTACTTTCTACTTTAGAAGCATCACGCCTATGGAAGCCAGAACCTACATACTCAAAGTGTTAGGTAAGACAAGCCTTGGCAGTGATAACCTGGATATGAAGCTGGTGGCAATTTCACTGAAAAAGCTCTTGGTACCTATCACCAAACTGTTTAATAAATTGTTCTTCCTAGCTAAGTTCCCAGCCAAATGGAAGCCTGCAATGGTCACCCCTGTGCTAAACAGTGGAGATCAGATCAGTACAGCCAATTACAGACCGATATCCATCCTCTTCCCCCCCTATCAAAAACCCTTGAGAGGATAGTGACCGATCAGATATCCGAGTACCTTCATAAATACAACCTCCTGTACCCACAGCAGCTCAGATTTTATAAGTGCCACAGGACGACCACGGCATTAGTGGAATTCTCTGACTTTGTACACAAGGCTCTGGATGGTAGTAAACTAGTGGGATCTAGCTTTATAGATCTCACTAAAGCCTTTGACACCGTCAACCACACCATCCTGCTACAGGAACTGATGAACTTGGGGATCTCCTCGGATGCAGTCCACTGGTTCAAGGACTACCTTTCCCACAGATCCCAGTGTGTAAAAATTGGAACTACGACCACCTCCCCTAGGGAAATGGCACTTGGGGTTCCCCAAGATCCATCCCAGGCCCCCTCCTTTTCAGCTTGTTTTTAAACAAATTACCAGAGGCATGCACAACTAAAACTATCCTGTATGCAGATATGCTGTCATCATGAGCAGCAGTCCCTAGCTGGATCACTTGCAGCGGGAGCTGCAATCCACTTTCTCCCTCATGGAAAACTGGTTCAGTATACAGAAACTTCTTAACTATAAGAAGACTAAAACAATGCTGATCTCCACCCCCCTACCACAGGGAATCATCCCCGGTCTTGTCCATCACGAACAACATGAACGCACCCCTAGAACAGGTACAGTCTTTCAAGTACCTTGGGGTCACCATTGATGACACACTCTCGTTTGTACCCCCCACATAGATCAAGTCAAAGTGGTGAACTCTAAACTTGTGGTACTGTACAGACACAGACAATATCTGACGCCTGCTGCCCTGCACTTATCTGTTTCCTCCTCTATCTTATCAATCATTGACTATGGCTGGATAGTGTATGGGGTGGCAACTGGCACTGCACTCAAGCAGGTATTGACGGCCCTAAATAAGGCCTGCAGACTCACCCTTGGAGCTGACAACCTAACTCACTCCTGCTCACTCTACGAGCAAACCGGATGGCTCAGCCTCAGAAACAGAATAAAATATCAAACGTGCCTCTTGGGTAAGAAAACTATACTAGGAAAATCCATCCCTAGCCTCAAGGAGATGCTCACAGAATTTTGCTCTAGCCACCAGACCAGAGGAAAGACAAGGTGCTCACTGGCTGTCTCATTCATGAAAATGACAATAAGTCAGCGCTGCTTTGCGTACAGAGTTCGCCTCTGGCTAAATCAAATCCCTGTGCATATATTCCGCAATTACTCACTACCATCCTTCAAGGCTGAGCTGAAGATGCATCTGTCTGAGACAGCTGTCTATAATTACGGGTAGTTTGGGTGCTATCGGTTTGATGAGTTGAAATTTCGATCCTCCCCCACCCCAACTCATTCTTTGCTCTTACACTGTTGTTCCTATTGACTAGTACCTCCAGTGCTGTACCTGCATCTCCCCTACACCTTTCCACTCCCCTTATCTGGTGGTCCCACTTGTATCAAGTATTCACCCCCCCCCCGCCGGCACCAGCTCCCTTGACCCATGCCCTTCTCTCCACCAGCATGGTCATGACCTCATTACCCCTTCTAGGACCTTTGACTAAGCCTGACCTCCAGGCTGCTACCCCCTTTTCTGCACTGTGTTCCCTTATCGCTCATCTCCTGATAGATGTCAGCAACTGGTTGTTTTTTTTTTTGTTTGTTTGTTTTTCTTCTTCTACTTGCAGAATATATTTTCACCTTTACTTAATTTGATATTGTAATCACCAGGCATTGTTGAAATATTTATAGGAGTCATGCGATTTGTCTTTGTACTAATTGTATAGCATTTGTTGCATTTTCTGTCTATTCCTGTAATTTGATTGTATGTTGTACAGACGTGGAACATTTGTAAAAGAGCATTTTGCGCAAAGGTGTTTTCTGAATTATTGAAATTAAATAAATTAATTAATTAAATGATAACAGAAACTGAAAATTTTACCTAACTGGAAGACATCTGGCATTGATTAGGTAGAAAAAAAGGTGGGGTCAGATTTTAGCCCATTTTCATTGCACTGCTGCTTTAAGAAGTAGTCAGTTGCAACTTTTTATTTCTGCAGTATTTTTTTTTCCTTTTGCTCATTAGAAAGTCTTCTATATGACAATATTGTGCTGAATGTGTGGAGCAGCTCTTAGTCTGGCAGCTGACTTATGTATCTCTATCCCCCACCCCCCACTACATCATCCCCATTGTAATCTCACTGACTGTGACGTCACTGGTGACTAACCTGGCAGTCACTGAGTGGAAGTTCCTAAGCAGCAGTGATGTCACAGTCAGTGAGGTTACAGAGCTGATGATGTAATGGGGTGGAATAGTCAGCTGCCAGGCAGAGTGCTATCCCACACATCACACCTATCAACATCACATGAACAATCTTCTAAGTAAATGTAGGGAAAACAAAAAGTACCTCAGATAGAAATGCAATGGTTGACTGGTTTTAAAAACTGATATTAGTTTTAGGCAGTACACTAGCTGTTTAAATAAAGACGTGCTTTAAATTAAACCCGAAACTCAAAGGCCATTCAAAGGGAAGTATTTGTAACTCCTGGCCCAATGGCTTAATGCAGCAAACTGGTTTCAATCTGCATATTTTACACAGACTTTGAGTTGCAGGGGCAGGCCCTGAAAGTACTCAAGGTTCTGGTTCTGTCAGGCCTCCCCTCTTGATGCATTACTCCCCTCTCACGGCTTGCCCAGGTCCCTCTCACCTGACTGGTTGGTCTCTCTGATGTCTCTGGAGGTGCATGTCTCAGGTGTCCCTTCGATTCTGTCATGGATTGTCCTGGCTTCAGCAGTAGGTTGATGACCTGCACTTTCTCCAAAGTAGACCAGTCTAAGAACCCCAGGGCCACATGTCCAACCCACAGTATCCTGGCATCTAGTCCCTAGTGCATGATGCTAGGAAGTAAGTGCTTGGCTATAGCACTGACTGGCTGGCTACCCAGACTGACTGCAGTCACAATTTATGTATAGGCATGTGTTTATTTATGTAAGTAATTTGGAAAACTACCTTTGAGCACAAGGTGCTCTTTTACAGATGTTCCACGTCTGAGTAAAGATGTATGGTTACATACAAACAGTAAGCGAAAAATGCAACTCCAGAGGAATGTAGCCTGCAACAAACAATAAATACAGTTAGATACACAAACATAACTTGGCTATTACAATATCAATGAAAATCAACTCCAAGCAGAGCTGCACCACAGCAAAGTCTCTTCTCGAGTTGCAAGGTTACAGCTGTGGTTTTCGTGCTGGTCAGGCTTCTTCACATAGTTCAGTTAGGCCAGATGAGCGATCTGATGCAGCACTGCTCTCAGTAGATTTCATCAGGTCTGCTGTTTACCCCTGCCACACGCAGACTGGAATCAGGATGCTGTCAAATTCTTTTACCTTCCAGCTGTACAAGCCTTCAGTCGCCTCCTGCTTCTGGCAGCATCAGGCAGGCTTCCCAACAGCAGTATTCCAAACAGCAGCTTAGCCTCTCGGATGTTTTGTGTGCTAGAGCCAGACACAGACTCACTTATACTACCACAGCCCCTGCTCTTGACTGTGAAAAGATAGCTCACCATTGGTCCTCACAGTTATCAATCTGGCAGGGAAGTCCAGGAGGTCCATTACTCGACACTGTATTGGCCTACAAAAGGGCATCAAGAATCACCAGATGTTCAGCCTCATAGAGGCCTCTGCCAGTTCCCTTTTGCTTTTCAGTACCCTAATCGGTGGTTGCCATGGTCAGAGGTCAGCAGTATGGCAGTGCCCTGTGTGACTGAGGGCTCTGGCCCCAACATCTATTTTCTAAAAGACTTCTGCCTTTAAACTGTTTATTTGTCACCCCTGTTTGGTTGTTTGCAGTGTACGGTCATTCTTGTTTGTGGCAGCAGCACCTTTGATGTGTGGCTCTGGAGCTGCGATCCTCACTGGCACAGGAGGCACAGAAGAAAAGAAACTCTCTGGTCCAAGTAGCCCTCTTCAAGTTTCCCACTGCTTGTAGAGGTCCTTGGAACTGTAGAGTGTGAATGAAATTACAACAGCAGTAGTTGTTCAGGTGGGCTGGGAGGTGCCGAAACAAGCTGTCCTGGCATCTGGAGCTGTGCTTCTTTGGTCCTCACACAGAAAAAGATGACCTTGTCAGTATGAGAGAGTAAAGATGCCACCAGCAGTTCGGTTCAGTCTTTAGGAAGCCCAGAGGAAAGCCCTATACTGGAAGTGGGGGGGAGTTCCAAAAATAATATTTTAAAACATTTTAAAATGCCTTTAACTTTCATCAGTTGACCAGGGCTAGTTCCTTGGTCACCTCCTACCTAACACATCATTTTCCATCCTCCTGTCCCCCCTCCTCCCATAATGATTTCAAAAAAAATCCCAGGCACCTGGTGCTGTTCCAGGAGCCGGTACCATCTTGTAAGTGAATCCTGCTCCCCCCCCCATCCCAAAAGGTACATAATTACAGGGTGCCTGCCTCCACTGACTTTGAGTCTGCTGTGTTATTAGCATGCCCCGAGACACTAAAATTTGCACTTTACTCACTCAGCTTCAGTGTGTTCACCAATGTTTTCTTTTCTTTGCGTGTTGACTTGCTATAACCAAACTGTTGGCACAGCTGTGCCTTCAGAGTGTAAGTGTGCGATATCTTTCTTAAGCATTCTACAATATTTTAATGTTTGGTCCCACTTTTTGACCCCAGTCCACGATTTGTGAGGACTGCCTCGTTACCTCTCTGCTCACTGTATGATAGTCTGACTATCAGCTGACTGATGGAGCGCAAGCTGCATGTGACTGGTGATCAGGGGATGGTGTAGCATATCATTGATGATACTAGGCAGAGTGACCAGTTAGTCTGCCAAGTGTCTTCAGTGACCCCCTTCCTTTCTGTAGTGTGCATCTTGCTCTCAGTCTGTCCTCTGACAGATTGTAACAGAGAGAGTTGATGGCACAGCTGTAGGTTAGGGGGGGAGGATGAATGGGCTAGCCTGGATTTACTGCTAATACTACCCTCTGAATCCCAGATCAGAGGTCAAGAGGGTGGTACAACATTAAAATAGTTTATCTGGAAGGACTCTAATCCACCTAGTTTGTGTAAAGGGATAAACCTTATGATGGAGTTGTATACACTGGAAAAGACTAAGGGCTGGTCCAGTGATGCAGAGGACTGAGATGCTGGATGCCACACCTTTTGCCACACTGTCGACCCTAATTCGGGAGCAGACCAGGGTTGCTGGGGGTTGGCTGGGGGCGGGGGGGGACTGAGCATCCAGAGACCAGCTCTCCTGTCCCAGGGAGGGTGGGAGATGGTGCCCCATTCAAGCCTGGCCCCTAGTGATATCTAAGGGGGAAGGCAGCCAAGGACCATCACATCAGGAACAAGGGGGAGTGGTGGCCACTAAAGTCCCATGCACTGAAATGTGCCCGGGGCCATCTTGGACAGCATTCCACACCCGCTTTCCTAGGGAGAAAAGGGCTGTCATGGGTTCAGTTGGCCGTCTCTAGCCCCCTGCAGGCCCTGCACCCGGTGGGCACCCAGGCCACACAGTAGAAGCATGATTGTAAGTCCTGCCAAAAAGTCAGGATGACAGTGCTGGGGTGGCAAGGGGCATTCGGCTGCTTCAGGGACTTGGGGGGGGAGTGCAAATTAACTGCAAAAAAACTAAACTAGAATGGACTCATTACTATCAAATAATCCTAGAAGATGTCTGAGCAAATTTGGCAACTGTTTATGAGGGCAGTTACTAGACATATTTGGCAGTAATTTGTCCCGAACTACCAGTTTGTATTTGGGAATTCATGAGTTTGTGTAATTTACAAAGTGCTCTATAGGCATATCCTGGAACTCCCCACGTCTGTGAATATATAGCATAATTAGACCTGTATCCGTTGTGCCAGCCTGGTGGCGCTGAGGTTTGAGGTGCTGGACGCCACATCTTGCACCATGCCAGCGACTTGAGTTTGGGAACAGACTCGGCGGGGGTCAGCGGGGCGAGGAAGGATTGAGCTTCCATAGACAGCTGTGCTTCCCTGGGGGGAGGGGGGATCGCACGGCATGCTGTAGACTGACATCCAGTGGTGGCTGGCTGTCAGCACAGGTGCACTGCCAAGAACGGGGAGGGCCCATGTCCAGGGGGGTTAGGCTGCCTTCGTGGAGGTGAAACCAGCCGTTCTGCCCATTGCACGGTCTCTTCATCATGTTAACTGAAGCAGTATATCTGCGGATCTCTACTGAACATTTTAAGTAATCCTTAGTCCAGCAGGATGGAGACCAAGGCTTTGGTTTCCTCCACAGGGTTTATTTTTCCTGTCCTCCATGCCCAAGGTCACAACACTTATGAATATTACTAATTTTAATTATTCCACCAAGAGTTGAAGCTGGATGGTGGTATTACATTCTCACCCATGGCATCTTCTAAGGCTGTGTCTTCTCTCCCGATGGGATGTGTTTGTTTTCTCATTTGTGCTTATGTGCCTTCTTGCCTAAGATACCTTTTGTCTAAGGGGACTTTGTTCCTGCAGTTCCACTTGGAATGAAACCCTCCTCAAATGGGTTGCTCTGTCTTCATGGCACACCGAATTGGTGGTAGTCCCTGTAGCTGGAACAGAGAGAGTGTACGCCAGTTACCGTCTATGTTGCACAAGTATTCAGAAAACTACCTGTGATCCAGAGTATTTTAGTACCTACCATCCCTTACCACTAATCTGCTTCTATCATCATTTCAACATTACCCAACCTTCTTAGTCAGCCCCCACCAGTTCCTGCCCCAGCTGCTTTAGTACCCTTAGATGCAGTCAGTTTAGCACCTTGTGTCTTGTCCACCTTAAAGAGGACAGGAAATAATTAATTTTTTAAAACTCAGTTTTATTGAAAAATATTGATATGTACAACCAAGGAAATAATTTCTAATTGGCAGCAGTTTATAAAGTTCTTGTTTTCAGAAATTATATTCTTTCCTCTAAATTATCCATATTTAACTGTCCAGAATAAAAGGTGATGCATTGTTTTGTTTTTATAGGCAGCATATTGTTATAGTTCTGTTCATGGAACCTGTGTTCTAGACTTTTAACTGTGTCACAGTTTGTGCAAAGAACTCTGAGCAAGGTCCTGACAGATCAACAGTTCATAATTAGCATTCTGTACACAAACCATGACACAGTAAAAACTCCAAACTACAGTTTCGGTGAAAAGGACTTTGCATAAGAAGAAAACAATTGAAAACACAGTTTTCACATTAGTGTTTATTTAAGTACAGTTAAATATGGATCATTTGGAAGTATGAATTTCTTTACCGAAAACTAACATTTCTAACTGCTGCCAATTAGCACAAATGTCCAGTCCCCTTTAAGGTCTTCAAGCCCCCCAGCACTCTGTTCTCCTTGACCTGTACTAGTTACACTTTCTCCCTACATTGATGCTTGCCACATTCTGGCAGTGCCTCGCAACAACTGGACAAAAGTTATTGTTCAGTGTATCTGCTTGTGGCTGTCATCCTTCATGCAAGTCCTCTCCTTCTTTAACCTGATAATCCCCCTACTTTTATTTCATTTGTTCCCATTTCCTTTGCTTCTTTTAGATTTTCTCAGTAATAGTTCCAGTTTTCCTCAGTGTGATCTCCCTTGTACTTCCAGCCTTTTTTTTTAGCCCTAATTGCCTCCCTCAAGCCCTGGAAAACAAGCGTGGTCCCTGGTACTTATTTCTTTTAACAACTCATTTCAGGGCTGGCCCAGTGGTGCTGAGGGTTGAGGCGCTGGACACCACACCTCGCGCCACGCCGGTGACCAGGGTTCGGAAACGGACTCGGGCTGCCAGGGGTCAGCAGGGTAGGGAAGGGATTGAATGTCCAGAGGACTGCTCTCCCTTCTCGGGGAGGGATCTGAGCCTAGCACCGCTCCTTAGCGGCTCCTGGTGGAAACCAGGAGCAGTGTCAGGAACACATGGTACAAAAAGACGAGGGCGTGGAGTGGCGGCAGACGTCGGCACGCCAGTGCCATGACGTCATTGCACATCCGCGCTTAAGGGGGCAACCATCACAGAAAATCCCTTGGTGGACCAGGGAGGCGACAAGGGCTCCAGGGACCAAGCCCACATCCCCAGTGCCGGACCATCTCTCCTCTGGTTCCCCTTGGCTCTCATCCAGGACTGACCCTCTAATCACAGGAAGGTTGCCAGGTAGGTGGGTGGGAGGGCGGTGCTCAAGGGGGGCTGGAAGGTCCTGGGTGAGGGTTCCGGAGAGGGAGGTCTCAGGCGGGGAGTAGAGGCTTCGGTCGAGCGGGCGCCTCCGAGAGATGCCATAGCCAACCGAGTGCATAAAATAGAATTGAAAAAAAAAAACTCATTTCAAGCAGGAGTTTGTCATTTCTGTGTTGGGGAGTACCAAATCAAGGGTGGCTTCCTCGTGGTGGGATACCTAACTCATCGTACTAGTAAGCGTACTTATATAGTCTGGTTTGTACCTCTAAGTCTTTTATTAGTTTTTGTATGATGTCAACGTTTAAATGTGAAACATACAAAACCTTTTTTCTGAAACATCTACAGGAACACATTGTAAGCATGGTATTTATCGCCCTAATGGGTGTATTTGAATGCTTAAATTGAGCCTGTATAAATACAAATGTTTTACTACTACATAATAAGTTTTTGTGGTTTTATTGTAATGTATGTATTTTTGTGTGTTCCCTGAAAACAGGCTTTACAGCTCCTGTATTTCATCAAGCAGTCCTGCATTACTTCCTGCAGTGACTGACATCTTGCATGTCTAGCTGTCGGGGCTACTCAGTCCATGTATGGCATATTTAGGTCTCCCAGACTCCTTATCTCCATTTCTGGATTCTTTCTTGATATCATCTCCCTGTTCTCTATCCCCTTCCTCCTTCTGTTGGGACCTTTATAGTATCCCTGCCATGATCCATGTACCAATAATTGGACAAGATAAAATAGATTTTAGATTGTTGAAAATGGGTATTGATGTATGAGCTACTCCCCTCACATTATTATTTAATTATTCATTATGTCATAACGTCTATCCTCAGATATGGAAATCAGCATTAATTAAACCCACCCATAAATCAGGTAGTAAGAGTGTAGTTTCTAATTTTAGACCCATTTCTTTACTTTCACCACTATCCAGAATTTTGGAAAGAATTGTGTTCGATCAGATGCAGGTTTTCTTATCAGAATATGATTTGTTGACTGACTGTCAACATGGCTGTAAGAAAAACCATAATACGGAAACGGCCTTGGTGGGGTTCACGAACAGCATTCGGAGTTCCCTTGATATAGGTCACTCTGTAGCTGCAGTGTTCATGGACCTCACCAAGGCTTTTGATCTAGTAGATCATACTTTGCTGTTGAGCACATTGAATGAAGTATTTTTTTCCAGGGATGTTATTTCATGGAAAGGGGGTTATTTAAATAATAGGGAACATAAAACCATTATTGGCCAAGCTTGTTCTGATTCTTACCCAGTTTCTTGAGGGGTACCACAAGGTTCAATTTTGGGCCCATTATTGTTTCCTCTTTGTTTAAATTCTGTTCCAACAATCTGTGATGGGTCTAAATTAATCATGTATGCAGATGATGCGGTGATTGTCTCTGATGGTTTAAAGCCAGACTTTGCATTAGTCAAAGTCCAACAGGACTTTGACATATTTCAAAGGTGACTCTTGTCTCTTAACCTTGTACTGAATTCAGGGAAAACTAAAGGTATGGTTTGACAGGTACTAGGAAAGCCAGCGATATAAATGTACAGGTTACTGATTTGAAAGGGAACCCTATCGAGCTGGTGGAAAGCTTTAATTATTTTGGGGTCACTTTTGATCCTCAGTTAACGTTTGACCTTCAAGCCACCATAATAACCAGGAAAATACATCAGAGATTAGGAATGCGTTTTTAGGATTAAATCCTTTCTTATCCCAGAAACTAGGAGACTTCTGGGTCATAGTTTTCTTCTGAGTATGTTTGATTATGGCCTGTTAATTTATTCAGGAACTAGTGTTAAATCAATAAACTACAGTCAACTTATCATAGTGTTTTGCTATTTATGACAGGCCTTCCAACCAGAACTCATCATTGTTTATTGCTAAAAGAAGCCAATTGTCCTTCTTTTATAGATAGAATAAAAATAAAGTTGGGAGCCTTTGTGTTCAAAGGATCACGGTGTTTACTCCCTCAGGCTATTCAAGATCTTTTTCCCACTTATCAAGACCCTTTTGAGACAAGGTCCCAGATTAGAGGTTTATTTAGAGTCCCCCTCTATAAAAAAATAATAGGTCAGAGGTCAGTCATATTTAGGTCAATTACACTGTTCAGTGGTCTTCCACCCACTGTTACTAATGCTGTTACTGTACGCAAGTTGAAGAACAATCTTGCTCAATAGCCGAATACATTCTCTGATTTAACTGCAGCTGTTAATATTGTATTGTATCATAATGTCTGTTTGGTATGTATGTCTTGTATTATTTATAATGAGTATGTTCTAATGTTTTTATTGTTATATTTACTTGTCGCTTGTGAAAACGGGCAATTTGCTCATCTTGCTAACAAGTATAAAAAATAAAAATGAAAAATGAAATGAAAATGAAATCCTTTTCTTTCCCTCAGTTGTCAGTTGAACCCATTGTAATTACACCTCACTCACCCCATTTAGTGCTGTGTCTTCTGCACTTTCGGTACCCTCTTGAATGTAAAAGGCCACCTACGTGCCCTTCCTTCTGTCTCTCCTGCATAGGTAGCATTGCAGGATAGCAAAGTCCCCCTTGCTGTTCTCAGTTGCTCATATCTCAATTACTGTTACTAAGCTGAGGTTAGCCTCTGCTACCACAGCTTGGAACTCACTTATTTTGCTTCCCAATCTCCCTTGTGTTTAGGCTTATAGCCCCCCATTTGCATTTCCCAGGCTCTTTTTCCCTGAGTTTTGCATCTTATTGCTGTTATCTACCTCTGTTTCCTCTGCCTTCCTTACTGCTCCTCAAAGCCTCCCCCCATGAACTTTCTTTGCTTCCCTCCCCTCCATCCCTCTTCCTACACTCCATCCTGTTGACTTCTACCTTTTGTAGTTCTTGTCATTCCTATCATACTCCTATAGGTTCTCACTTGTTCTCTTCCCTTGTCCTCATTCGAGTATTATTCTTTCTCCCTGCCTCTTTGATGATAGTTGCCGAGAGCAAGTATTGCCTCCCTTACCCTGGGCTAATGCACTCATCCATTAGCTGACTAGCCTTCCCCACATAGCTTAAATGTTTCTCCATGTATACTTCAAGTTTGTGTCCCAGCATAAAGGCCTTCTCCCTAGTTGGGTGTAGGTCATCCTTTTTTTTTTGTTTGTATTATCTATTTATGCCCTCCTACATGCTCCGGAGCTGCCTCTCCTTCGGGCCGCCATGACCCACAGACATTCCCCCTACTATCTCCCCCTCAGCCACCTACCTCAGATCTGCAGCCTTCCATGTGGTAGCCCGGTGTAGCCCTTCAACGGGTGGGTCCCCCCCATCGAGGGGAAAGGCACCAGTGGGAGGAGACCAGCACACTATTCTTTTTTCGGTCCTGGGTGCTGCTGAGGCATTTTGTGGCTTACGGGGAAACATAGAAACATAGACTTTGACGGCAGATAAGAACCACTTGGCCCACCCAGTCTGCCCATTTCCCTACCTACTGGATAAGCTGCAGATTCTAGTTAACCAACAGCCTACTTCCTGCCACCCCCCACTACAATTGCCTTGTGTCTGTCCTATGCATGTTTGAATTCCCCACTGTTTTAGCCCCAACAACCTCCCAGGAAGGCAGTTCAACGATCCACCACTTCTCCATGAAAAAGATTTCACATTACCCCTGAGCCGCCCCCTCTATCTTTAAATTGTGTTCCCTTGTTCTTACACATCTCTTTTTCTGAAAGATGCTACCCTCCTGGACTTTGTTGATTCCTTGAGGTACTTGAACGTTTCTATCATGTCCCCCGTCCCTCCTTTCATCAAGGGTATACATATTAAGCTCTCTCAATCTCTCTTCATATGATTTCTGATGCAGACCCTGCACCATTTTAGTTGCCCTCCTTTGGACTGCTTCCATCCTGTCTATGTCCTTGCATAGATGAGGTCTCCAAAACTGCACACAGTACTCCAGATGGGGTCTCACCAACTGTCTGCACAGAGGGATAACCACTTCCCTTTTTCTACTTGCGATGCCCCTTTTTATGCATCCCAGTATCCCCCTGGCTCTCCTTACTGACTTCTTACATTGCTTACCAACCTTTAAATCATCTGATATGACTACCCCAAGTCCGTTCCATTTTTGTTGTTGTTAGTACCTCCCCTGCTATTGTATACTCTTCTCCTGGTTTTTGTTTCCCAGGTGCATTACTTTTCACTTCTTTGCACTGAATCTAAGTTGCCATATGTCTGACCATCCCTCCAACCTTGCCAAGTCCCTTCTCATCCTATCTACCCCACCTTGTGTATCAACTCTGTTACAGATCTTTGTATCATCTGCAAAGAGGCATCCCTTTCCCTCCAGACCCTCTGCAATATCACCTATAAAGATGTTAAAGAGGACTGGACCCAGTACTGAGCCCTGAGGTACTCCACTAGTGACCCCCCTTTCTTCGGAATGTGTTCCACTCACTATTACCTTCTGTGTCCTGTTGTGCAGCCAGTTTGCAACCCAGGCTACCACCCTGGGACCCACTCCCAGGCTGGCTAACTTGATTATTAATCTTTTGTGTGGGACTGTGTCAAATGCCTTGCTAAAGTCTAGGTAGGCCATATCCACAGCCCCTCCCTGGTCTATTACTTTGGTCACCCAGAGGTGCCCGGGGTTGGCAGCCATCATCCGACTAGTCTTCAGATCAGTTTCTGGTTTTCTGGTTCCCCCAGCGTGCCACTTGTATAGTGCTTCCAGTCTCCACTGGGGGCTGCTACTGAGCGAGGCCATCCCCAATTCCACCCCAGGATAGGAGAGCAGTCTGTCGGATGCTCAGTCCTATCCTCCCCCTGCTGACCCCCAGCGACCTGAGTCTGTTCCCGAACCCGGGTCGCTGGCGTGGGTCAAGGTAAGGCACCAGCGCCTCAGCCTTCCATGCCACTAGGCCAGCAGGTCATTCTTTTTAATTAACCTAAAATCACAGCTGGCCTGGTGGCGCTGAGGGTTGAGGTGTTGGACACCACACCTCGTGCCACGCTGGTGACCAGAGTTCAGGAGCAGACTCTGGAGCTGGGGGTTGGCAGGGGGAGGAGAGGATTGAGCGTTGGAGGACTGCTCTCCTCTCCTGGGGTGGATATATGGAGACCCATCATTCTGTAGCAGCTCCCAGTGGAGAGTGGGAGCATCACAGGAACAAGCTGCTAATGGGGCAAAGCTACGGCGGACATCAGCTGAGGGTCTGCCCTTGGCACAGACATCATTGCATGTCTGCGCCTTGGGAGGGAGTAACTATCCAAGGTGGAAAACCCTGGTTTCCTGTGAGGTGACAGCAGGGCTTGAGTGGCTGAACCCACATGCCCAATGCCAGCCCTGATCCCAACTTGACTCTCCGAGGTCCTCGCCTCCTCCTGTTCAGGTCTGTGGGAGAGGGAGGACCTAGCATCCGATGCCTCAGTCAGGGGAGGAGTACTGGCAGGTGGTAGAGGTGACACTGAGTAGGTCCCCGCCAGAGAGATGCCCAGGACACCAGTGACCGGAGGGAAACAAAGTTGACAAAAAAATAAATAATCTACAATCCCAGCAGCCCACCTTCTAGTCCACTATGAATTTGATCCTCTCCATATTGCACCACTCCTTTAGCCATTTATTAAATGCAAACATTTTTACCTTCCTGCCCTCCCCCTTCCGGCTGGATTTCTAAGAAGGCCATCTCAGATACAACACACTTGAGGGATTCCTGCAGCCTGCAAAAAGAGTCTTTTACCTTCTCCATTGTCTTGTTTGCTAGATTGTTTGTCCCTAGGTGGATAATCACATCCGGCATTTCCCCCCACCTCCTGTACCAGGACTTTCACCCTTGGTATGACCATCTCTGCTGGAGCCCCCGAAGACATTTCACCAGTCTGTCCCTCCTCCCTCTGACTGCTAGCACCTTCTCTGCTCTGTTACCCTAACAGTGGAGTCCCCTTCTACCAGGACCTTTCTGGTTGGCCTCCCCACAAGACAGTCCTCCCTCCTCTCAAGTTTGGCCTTCCCAGGAGCTCCCTGAGGCTTAACTGCAGTTGTGTGGTCACCAGTCTCACCCGACTTGGCCATGCATATCTCACTTGGTGGAGTACAGTGGTTATGCATTGTCAGCAGCGGTCCCCTACCCTCCCATGAGCAAGTCATCCTTGTTCTTTCTCCTTACCCTCCACCCTCCATTAACCGATCCTCTGAGGGAGTGAAGCTGCCTGCGGGACTCCCAGTTCCCACTCAGCTCTATCCCTCAGCCTCCTGACCTCCCCTCTTGCAGCAGCTAGCTCAGCTGAGAGTATTGCCATCCTCCAACATACAGTATGACACCCACACTTCTCCAGAAGCACCCAGCTGAAGACTGCCACTCCAAATCTTCCACGCATTACGGTTCCCCCTGATGTTATCTACTCCCCCCCCACCCCGCCGCTGTACTTATGTATCCTAAACCTGCAGATATTCACCGGTTTACATCAAGCTTACCTTACCTGTGTCAGATGTGATGAGCAGGGCCCCCTGCAGGCCTCCTTTGGATTCTCCTGCAGATGCTACTCTTGCTGCAGAGTCCTAAGTGCTGAAGGGGTCACTGGTCATAAGGGGTTTAAATGTAGGGCAGATAGCATTCTATTGGAAGGAGTAATAAGGTAAACACTTTTGTTTTTTTCTGTGTTTTCTCGGGATCTACTAATCAATGTTTTGACCTGTTTGATGTCTTAATCTACAGCTTATTTGGACTCTGTGCAGGAACTTTCTCCTTGTTTAAAATGCTTTTAAAGAAAATTAAAGTAAAAAATAAAAAGGGGCCATACATTTTTTTTAGACTCCCAATTTCTTTCGCGTTTAACAGTCCACTTGTTTTAATAGCTGTAAAAATAAACCTTTTATATTGTCTTTTGCATGAAGAAAAATCAACTTTCGTCATAAAAAAGTCAAATGTGTGTGATGTAAATCCTACCCTTGTTGCCCCTTAACCTGGCAGTGCCTGTTTCCTCTTGTGCCTACTCCCATTTGAAGCTATGGGAGTGGGCACAGAAGGAAACAGACATCCCTAGGTCAGAGAGCAGTAGAGCTGTGCATACAGCTCACAGCCATAGTTCTATTTTTGTATGGAGAAAGAGCAAAAGACTTTGTTATTAATGTTGTTCAGCACCACAGGATCACATTAAAAAAAGAGTCTCTAATAAAACCGGAAAATCAAGAAAGTCCTCTTGTTCAAAAAAAGGTAGGGATATCCTCTCTATGGGTATCACCAGCAGAAGGAGGAAGGTGGTATTGCCACTGTGTGGATTGCTGTTGAGACCCCATCTGGAGTGTGTCCAGTTCTGCAGAACACATCTCAGAAACATAGAAACAGAATTTGTCGGCAAATGAGGACCTCGTGGCCCACCTGGTGTGCCCAATTTTCCCTACCTACTGTACCACCGCAGATCCTACTTGATCTCTGGTCATCTCCCTGCCCCCCCTTGCCTTACTTCCAAGGTCCGCTCATATCTGTCCCATACATGCTTGAATCTTGTAATTGTTTTGGCACCCGCCACCTCCTCTGGGAGGCCATTCCAGGCATCCACCAACCTCTCAGTGAAGAAGTATTTCCTCTGAGCCTCCCCCCTCCAGCTTCATAGCGTGACTCCTTGTCCTCGAGCTTCTTTTTCTATGGAAAATGCTCCATTCCCGTACCTTATTAATACCTGTTAGGTAACTGAATGTTTCTTTCATATCCCCCTCTTTCTCTCCTTTCCTCTAGTCTAGGGAGTACATATTTAATTCCTTGAGTCTCTCCTCATAGGGCTTTTGATGCAGGTACTGCACCATTTTGATTGCCCTATTTTGTACTGCCAGTGTCCTATCTATGCCCTTCCGAAGGTGGGGCCTCCAGACCTGGACACAGTACTCGAGGTGGGGCCTTATCAGTGATCTGTACAGGGGTAATATTACCTACTTCTTCCTACTAGTGATACCACTCCCTATGCACCAGAGCATCCTGCTAGCCGTCCCCACTGCCTTATCCCTCTGCTTGGCTACCTTCAGGTCATTGGAAATTATTACCCCCAGATCCCTTTCCTGTTTGATGGTTTCCAGTACCTCCCCTCCCAATTGGTACATAGCCCCCAGGTTTCTGTGCCCCAAGTGCATGATTTTGCACTTTTCTGCATTGAAACCCAGCTGCCAAACTCCTGACTATTTTTCAAACTTTTTCATATCCCTCATTTTTTTCCACCCCAGTGTGTCCACCCTGTTGCAGATTTTTGTGTAATCCGCGAACAGGCATACTTTACCCTCTAGCCCTTCCACAGTGTCACTAATAAAGACTTTGAAGAGGACCAGGCCTAGTACTGACCGCTGAGGCCCCTTGCTGGTCACCTGGCCTTCTCCAGAGTGGACTCCATGTATCACCACCCACTGACTCCTGTTGCTTAACCAACTTCTTTCCCAGTTTACTACTTTCTGACCCACTCCCAGACTGGCTAGCTTGTTCACTAGTCTTCTGTGTAGAACAGTGTCGAAGGCCCTACTGAAATCCAGGTAGGCCACATCTACTGCTTCTCCCTGATCCACTTCCCTGGTCACTCAGTCGAAGAACTCAATCAGGTTTGTCTGGCAAGACCTCCCCCCTGTGAAACTATGTTGCCTTGGATCCTATAATCCACTGGTTGCAAGGTATTCCACTATCTTTTCTTTTACTAGTGATTCCATTACTTTACCTACTACCAAAGTCAGGCTGACAGGTCTGTAGTTTCCTGCCTCCTTCCTGTTTCCACTTTTGTGAAGTGGAACCACATATGCCCTCTTCCAGTCTCTTGGAACCTCCCCTGATTCTTTTTTTTTTTTAACCAAGAGGGACGCACTAAGCTGAAGCTTGTTTACAGGTGCGACCTAGGAGTACAAGAAAGTTAAGTGACTTGTTCAGGGTCACACAGTATGTAAGTGAGGGCTGTGGGTTTCAAACCCAGGTCTCCAGGTTTGCAGCTCAGAGCCTTAAACCACTGTGCTATACTACCTCCGATTCTAGTTGAACAGAGCTGTGAAAGGTGCAGCCAGCACCTCTTTGAGCTCCCTCAGTATCCTAGGTGAACCCCATGAGGTCCCATTACCTTGTCCACTTTTGATTGTGCTAGTACCTTGAGTACTTTCTCTTCGTTAACAGGACTGGTGTCCACCTTCTTACCAATTATGCCCTTGTCCCTTTTCTTTGGCCTGTCACCTACCCCTTCTTCTGTAAATACTGAGCAAAAGTATTTGTTCAATATATATGCCTTTTTTTGGTCTTCCTCCTCACAAACCTTTCTTCGCCTTTTATCCTTACTATCCCCTCTTGGTCTTCCTCTTCTCGCTTATATATTCAAAAAAGTTCTATCCTTTTTTTTATTGACTGGGCAGTATTCTCCTCTGTTTGTGCCTTTGCATATCTAACTGCCTTTCCTGCCTCCCTTTGTCTGTCCTGGTAATTTTCCCTATCCTCCTCCTCCTGTGTCTTTTTGTAATTTCTAAATGCTAGGTTTTTTTGCCCTTACTTTTTCTGCTACATCTTTAGAAAACCACAGCCATTTTCTTTTTCTCTTGCCCTTGTTAACCTGCCTGATACAGAGATGTATTGCTTGTTCAATGGCCCACTTTATTTTTGCCCCTAGCTCTTCGATTCCCCCCAGATCCTCTTTTCCTGCCAGGGCGTCCCTGAGGCATTCTCCCATTTTCCTGAAATTGGCCCTCCTGAAGTCCAGGACCCCCGTCTTAGTGTGGCTTGGTTCTGGCCCAGTCCTTGTATTGAACCACACTGTACGGTGATCACTGAACCCCAGGTCGTCACCAACTGTGACGTCAACAACACTGTCCCTGTTTTCAGTACTGGGTCCAGTATTGCACCCCCCGCAAGTGTGTTCCTTAACTAGTTGCCTCAGGAACACCCCTTGCAAGGAGTGCAGGATGTCCCTACTTCTGACTGTTGCTGCAGCTGGTAGGCTCCAATCCACATCTGGCAGATTGAAGTCCCCCACCAGCAACACCTCACCTTTACATGCCATCCTTTGGATGGCTTCCATCATATCCTTATCCACCTCCCCTCCCCACCCCTCTGCTGGAGGTCTGTAGATCACTCCTAAGTGAATAGTGGCCATTTTCCATGTTTCCTGAGTGAGCCACAGTACCTCAGCTCCTTCCTGCTCTCCCTCTATTTCTTTAGCTTTTATGTTGTCCCTAACATGAGACATAAGGCTAAAAAGGGAAGGAAGGGGGTCAGCAGAAGGGGACCAGGAAAAAGCTGAAATCCTAAACAAATATTTTTGTTCAGTGTTCATGGTAGAAGAGGACAGGGAGGAACCACAGCTAGGTGTAAGAAGTACCAAGGGGAGGAATGTAGATATCAGTACGTTCGCAGTAGAGGGAGTCCTAAAGGAATTAGAAAAACTGAAAATAGATAAAGCAATGGAGCTGGATGGAATACATCCCTGAATTCTAAAGGAACTAAGAAAGAAGCAAGCAGGACCACTAACAGCCTTGTTCACAAATCATTAGAAACTGGTGTGATTCTTGCAGACTGGAAGAGGGTGAATGTTGTCCCTCTCCATAAGAGTGGGAGCAAGGAGGAGGCTAGTAACTATAGGCTAGTCAGTCAAACCTCAGTGGTAGGAAAATTGATGGAATCATTACTCAAGGAAAGGATTGTGACATACCTTGGATCCAGCTGACAGCGGGATCCGAGATATCATGGTTTCACAGCAGGTCAGTCTTGCTGGACAAACCTGATAGATTTCTTCGACTGGGTGACAAAGGAGATTGATCAGGGAGGGGCGGTAGATGTGGCCTACTTGGATTTTAGCAAGACCTTCGATACCATCCCGCATAAAAGGCTAATAAACACATTGAACAGCCTGGGAGTCAGATCCAGGCTTGTTAACTGGGTTAGAAATTGGCTGAGTGGTAGGACACAAAGGGTGGTAGTGAACGGAGTTCAGTCCATAGAAAGGGAGGTGACCAGCGGGGTGCCTCAAGGATCGGTGCTAGACCCGGTCCTCTTTAGTGTCTTCATAGGAGACATTGCAGCGGGGCTGGAGGGGAAGGTGTGCCTCTTTGCAGATGACACAAAGATCTGCAATAGGGTAGACACATGAGGGGTGTGGAAAGAATGAGAAGGGACCTGGGCAAGCTGGAGGATTGGTCAAATGTATGGCAGTTGAGATTCAACACAAAGAAGTGCAGAATTATGCACTTAGGTCATGGGAACCCAAAAGAGGAGTACTCAGTGGGGGGGAAGGTGCTAGGAATAATTATATCTGAGGACCTAAAGGTGGCTGGACAGTGTGAGAAAGCAGTTAGAATGGCCAGCGGGATGTTGGGGTACATAAGGAGAGGCATCACAAGCAGAAAAAAGGAGGTGGTGATGCCACTTTACAGATCCTTAGTGAGACTGCATCTGGAGTACAGTGTCCAGTTTTGGAGGCTGCATCTCAGGAAGGACATAGACAGAGTGGAGGCAGTCCAAAGAAGGGGTACAAAAATGGTACAGGGGCTGCACCAGAAGTCATATGAGGAGAGGCTGAAATACTTCAATATGTATTCTCTAGAGATGCAAAGAGAGAGGGGGAACTTGATAGAAATGTATAAATATCTTAAAAGGATCAATAAGGTACAGGAAGGTAGCATCTTTCAGAAAAGAAGATGGACAAGAACTAGGGGACACGAGATGAAGTTGTAGAGAGGAAGAATCGGGGTAATAAAAGGAAGTATTTCTTTATAGATTCGGTGGTGGATGCTTGGAACAGCCTCCCCGCAGTGATGGTAGGGGGGAAAACATTGGAGCAATTCAAAAATGCATGGGACACACACAAGGGAACCCTAGAAAAAGGGAAGAGTAGGAAAGCTGCAGATCAACTATGGTCTACAACATAAGTTAAAGGTAGAATAAAGGGGCAAACTAGATGGGCCAGGCAGTCCTTATCTGCCAACAAATTCAATGTATCTATGTAACATAAAGGGCCACTTCTCCCCCATTGTTATCTACCCTGTCTTTTCTGAACAGAGTATAACCTGGTATGGCCACATCCGAATCCTGGTTATCATTGCACCAGGTCTCAGTAATTGCAACCAGCTCCAGATCTGCTTCTGCCATGGTGGCCTCTAGGTCTGCAATCTTACAGCTTAGACTTTGAGCGTTTGCACACATGGCTTTCAAGACTGTGCTGCCACCCCCCTTATGTTTCCCATTTGCCCCCCTTTGTTTCCTCCACCATCTATCTTATTTTCACTCTTGCCCTCTATCCCCCTGATATCCGAGCATACGAATTTGCCAGCAGAAATAGACCACCTGGTCTATCAAGCCTGCTTGAGTGTGCAGCTAGCACCCTTACCTTGCAGCTGCCCCGCCCCTTCCCAGTTAACCCCCCACCTTCTCCCATCCCTTTTGAAACTACCCACTGTTTAACAGGCTACCACCTCCTCTGGTAGAGCAATCCATTCTGCCATGACCCTCTCCGTGAAAAAGTGTCTCCTCATTTCTGTCCTAAATATTTATTTATTTATTTATTTATTTCAAGATTCGGACATTACCTTTCTTTGTTAAATGGTTCTTTTAGGGGTTTCCTTCCCTAAGGATTCCCCTTGCTGTCCTCATTTGCCTGTGGGGGGGATAGTTTATGTTTCCATTCATCTTTCCACCTTCCCCCTTGGGTAGTTTAAGTGCTGGCCAATGTAGCATTTAAACCATTCACTGAGGACCACAGTTCCCCTCCTGGACGGATGCAGGCCATCGCCCCCGTATAGGCCCTTATCCCTCCAGGTGGGGCCCCAGTCCCCAGTGAAGCCGAAACCCTCCTCTCTGCACCATTCCTTCAACTAGGCACTGAAGTTCCTGGTGTGGAGAATCCTGACCTCCCCTTGTCATAGACAGGTAGCACTTCCGAGAAGATCACAGATCATGCCAGTTGTCTAAAACCCCTCGCTAGTTCTCTGATATGATAGAGACCTATAAATACCTCATCGGGGTAAATAAGATACAGGAAGGGAGTATTTTTCAGAGGAAAAAATGCAGACGAACAAGAGAACATGCAATGAAGCTGGAAGGAGGTCAATTTAAAAGAGATGCAACGAGGAAATACTTCACTGAAAGAGTGATGAAAGTGTTCTAGCAGAGGTGGGGGGATAAAGAGTGGTGGGCTTTAAGTATGCATTGGATAAGCATAAGGGAAACTTATTGGGAAGGGGAGGAGGGAGCCAAAGATCAGGTAAGGTCTGTGGTGACAGTATAGGCAGGGAAAAGAATGGGCAGATTGGATGGGTCCTTTTCTGTCATCAAATGCTATCTTTGTATGTTGCATCGGTGCTGGAAAGGACTGAAAAATTCTGTTTCAGCCTGCCCATTGACACCGTTTGTATTTGCTAAAGTGATGAAGACTATTCTAAGGCTATTTTGTTATTTAAATATCTGGTAGTGCCATAAATAGCAGGCAGAAAATGTTACTAATGTTTAAAAGTAGTCAGTTGTTCATTTTTATTCCTGAAATATTTTTCTTTTTGCTCGTTAGAAGATTTTCTGCCTATCATTAGGTGCGATGTAAAGAGCAGTACTCTACCTGGAGAATACATACCTAATTCTGTTCCTCTTCATACCTCATCAGCACTGTGAGCTCACTGACTGTGACATCACAAGTGACTGATCTTGCAGTAGGTGATTGGCTGCTCCTTGGTCAGTTGTGATGTCACAGAGAGTGAGGTCATAGTGCTGATGCTATATGAGGAGGACTAGAACTAGCTAAGCTAGCCTCCAGGTAGAGTACTGTTCCATACATCACAGCAAGTACTGTCAGGTAGAAAATCTTCTAACTGGCAAAAGTGAAAGGAAAAAATAAAATATTTCAGATATAAGAAGGAATAGTTCAAAGCTGACCCAGTGGCGTGGAGGGCTGAGACATCACTGCCTTACCTCCTGCCATGCTGGTGACCCTGTTTACAGTGCGAGCAGGTTGCTGGGGGTCAGCCAGGGAAGGGGAGAGGATCGAGCATCCGGGGTACAGCTCTCCTCTCCCGGGGAGGGTGGGTTTGCAGTCCTGCCAAATGTCTGCCTCCAGGTGAAGCCCTGAGGACAGAACAGGTCAGGGTCACTAATGGAAGAGAGGGTGCTGTGGGACTCTGCAACATGCCTGCACCTCCACACATGCGCGCTGACATGTTGCGCCCCAGCAACGGGGGATGGTCAAACGGTGGGATGACACCGGTCCTCCACAGGCTCCGCACCAGGCCAGCTGGGCACCTTGGTACCATCCAGGTAAGTCCCGGTAGACACCAGGGTGACGGGGCTGGGGGGGGAACCAGTGGAAGGGGGCCGGTCAACCCGGAGGAGAGAAAAATGTAGATAGAAAAAGTGAAGTAATAGTTCACTACTTTTGAGAGTTGATGGTTATTCCAGACAGTACACTAGCTCTGTAATGTTTTTTAGTATACGTATTAGAATAGCTTTCACATAGGGCCGTCCTGCCGGTGCAGTGGTAGCGCTACCACTCACAATGCCAATGACCGGGCTTCAGGAATGAGCCTGAGGCATCAAGGGGCTGGCTAGGGGTGAGACGAGCATCCCAGAGGATGCTTGCTACCTCGGTGAAGGAGTGAATTCTGACTCCACTGCTCTACTGTCCCCAGGGTGACCACAGGTGGTGGTGCAGATAGATCTGAGGGTCTGGAAGGGAGGACGCCAACATGCTGCAATGCACAATGCATGCACTGTGTGTGCATGCATTGCTCGGCGTCCTGGGGCTGGGAATCTGGAAAATGAGGTAAAATGCAGATCACTGCAGGAGGATGTCCACCCCTCACCGCAGGTCCCACACTGCCGACTTTGGTTCTGTCTCCGCTATACTGACCAAGACTCCATCGGGGATTAGAGTTCACCACTGATGGCCTCACCCTGGTGGGCAAGTCAGGGTGGAATGGACAAGAGGAAGGTGCCAGTGAAGGTGGGTTGATGCTGCTGGTTGAGTGGATCATGACCGATGAAGACTGGTCGGACAGAGGAGGGGAAAAAAAGCATACTAAATAAAAATTAAAAAAACAGCTTTCACATCATTTTAAAAGGGCTCAGCTTTTCTGCTTATAGATTTTAAATGAAAAAAGAACAAAAAAATCACTCCTCAAATTGCATGTTATTGGGCTGTCGACTGAAATGCCAAGCTTCACACCCAAGCCCAGAACTTCCACCTTGAACTAGTGGGATATGAGTTGTATTGTGAAGATGATGCATTGGACATTGGTGGCAGGGGTGTGGGGACTGCTGGTTGATTAGTGCCATTAATATAGACTTCAGATGCAGACACATGTCTGCCCTCTCAGCAAATGGTGAGGAGCACGCCCAAGGAAGGAAACTGTACAGGATGCAGCAAGGCTAGGTTAAAACATGACCACTCCTAGGGTTGTGGCAACTATGGCATGCTCCTTTACAATAATTTGTTTTATTTTAAAATATTTAACATGAAAACTGGCGAGATATACTGAAATCTCATTTTTATCCATTTCCTAAGAAATACAAAGCTGGCAGTACTCGATTCATTCATTCATGTAAGATTTAAAGACAATTGACCTGATTTTCTAAACTCTGCACCCTCCTTGCACCTCGGCAAATGTTAAATAGGACCGTATTTGCACAGATGCGCATAAGTATAAACCTTAGCGGGTGGATGCGGGGCACGCTAGGGTAGGTCCCTGCATCCATTGCTAAACCAGGTGACACTAGAACTAATTTTTCTGCTCTCTAACCTGACATAGTCTCAGTCAGCAGATGCACGCACTGCTGAATGCACGCTGCCAGAAACTAAGTCCATTTTTTTGGGAACCAGATGTGCTTTCTAAAATAGCAACCGCTGTGTTCAAACAGGGGATGAACACAGCAGGTGCTGCCAGATGCAAGCACATCCTTGGGATGCACCTGCCTCCTCGAGCATTCCCTGGTGTGTAATGGTACCCCTCTCTCTCCCTGTCCAACTCAGTAGTAGTAATACTCTTTATTTTTATACAGTAAGGGATTTTACAAACACATCATTAGGTCAAAAACCCATTTTCAAGATGGTCCTGTTTCAAAAGCACTCTGTTGTGTCCCGTGGCACCTCTGCTCTCTCCACATCCTATTCAAACCACTCCCGGTGTCCAGCTGCACCCCCTGCCTCTTCCTTTCCCATTCCAAGCATTCTCTGCTGTCCAGTTGCACCCTGTCATCTGACTGAGGCTCCCCAAAAGGGTCCCTATGTGTTTTTTCCTGACCCCCCTCAAAGCAATACTTGGTCTTCCATGGCACCGTAACAATTGTGGAAGGCAATCAACTCATGGACAGTGCTTAACCCAATGGGAGTATCAACTTAAAGAAGTTCTGGTCGGCCCAGTGGCGCTGAGGGTTGAGGCGCTGGACACCACACCTCGCACCACGTCGGAGACCCGGGTTAGGGAACGAGCCCGGGTGCCGGGGGTCGGCAGGGGAGGGAGAGGATTGAGCATCTGGAGGACTGCTCTCCTCTCTCTCTGGGGAGGGTTCCGGGACTGCTCGGCATCCTAGCAACCCCCTATGGAGATCGGAGGTAGCACAGGCATGCCAGCCAGAACGAGAGGTGGTGGGAGTGCGGCAGACGTCAGCAGGTGAGCCGTGCATGGACGTCACTGCACATCGCACTCCTGAGGGGAAACGCAATGGAAAAAAAAATGCCTTGGGACTGTGGAGATGATTGGGGCACCAGAGGCAGACTCATATCCCACCGCAGGCCCAATTGCCAGTGGACTCCTGGCCAACACGGCAGCTGCAGCAAGCCCTCTCTAATTACAGATAGGCCGCTGAGGGTGAGCGGGCCCGGCCCGGTGGGTGAACCGGAGCACTAGCGTTGCCCGGTTGTCGGGGGAGTCCCAATTGGATTAGTGGGTTCAGGCAGGGAGTAGCAGTTCTCGCCGTGAGTGCACCTCGAAAGGATGCCCAGCCCAGGGGGAGCATAAAGAAAGGCTACAAAAAAAAACAAAAAAAACTTAAAGAAGTTAAAGCACATGTGGAGGAAAAGTTCATCAAGTGAGTATATTCAGTCATTTTTTACATAAAGATTTACTCTGGCCCCCAGTCCTGTCACTGCTTTGCAGGTTATCCACCTTTTACTAAGGACCACAGATGTGGTGGGTGGTTGCCCTGTTGGTTCTTTTAGAGTGCTAAATTCGGTGGGGGGGGTGGAGGGGAGATGCTGGCATCATGCCAGTAGACCAGGGTTTTCTTCTCCAGTTTTCTCCTCTGAGGGTGCTGGCATTCAGTGGCATGCTTGGCGTCTGCTGGCTGCCCGTCTCTCTTGAGCGGTGTGCCCACTGTGCTTCCACTTGGCCTGAACATGTGGTGGTGGTCAATTAGCAGGATGCTGTGTACCCCCCTCCCCAAGGGAGGAGAGTTGTCCTTGGTACGTTCAATCGTCCTCCCCCCAGCCATCCCCTGAGTGACCCAGGTGTGTTCCCAAACCTAGGTTGTCAGTGTAGCGAGCGATAATGTTGCCATTGCACTGCTGGGCTGGCAGGCAAACGCAGTGTTTTTGAATAAACAAGCAGACCTCTGGCCAATGCCCCGGCTCTTTGTGTCTGTCAGCAGTTCATTAGGGGGAGGAGTACAAGGCGAGAATACAGCTCTTACAGATATAAATATGGATCCCATGGCAACTTTGTGGTAGACATTAAGTGCAGCTATACACTTTAAAAAGGAGTGTGACTTTATTGGCTTGGTTGTAGGTGGTTTTTCTACAATACGAGACTTCTGGAATTTACCAATGAATGAATTGCAGATTTGAAATGATGCTGTGTGCCTTTAAGAGCAACTGTATTTAAGGGTTGGATTCTTATCTTGTGCTCCGCACCCTGATAAATTGCTGAGGAGGTTGGGTAGAGATCTGCTTGTTTTGCCAATAAATTGGATTTGCCCGCTTTAAGAAATTTTTCTCCGTGAGTGCTTTACCTTTTTTTTTTTTTGTTAAGTTTCCATTGGCACCCCCTCCCTGTAGCATTCGAAGTATTCACCAGTGTCCAGTGGCACCCCATTATTCAGTCCAGCCCCCGTAAGTATCCATATAACATTCCTTCCACCCCTGTTGCACTCACCACCCACTATATACAATCCCAAAGGGGAGTGACACAGATCTCCACTCACGTCTTCGGCTGGCTGCCATCTAAAGTCAATGTCACTAAACTGTGGCATTGATGAAAATTTGGGTTGCCATACTGAGCCTTTTATTATTTTCACAGTGTAACAAAATTTGCTTCAGGCAGCAGACAGCCAAGGAGGTGGGTGAAGGCCTGTTTTGTTTGACATCACAGCGGTGGGCTGAGAGTGTAACAGTTATGGGCTGCTGGACACCAGGAACATTTTGCAGAGTCAGTGGACAGGGAGGATGAGCTAGACATCATTGGCCACCTGGGGACGAATGACATGGCAAGTGGTGAGGCTAGGGTAATGCAGGAGCAGTTCAGGGAGTTGAGGAGGGGTCTTAGACAGGTGGCATGGTTTGTAACCTTTTCACAGGTGTTACCTCTTGATGGCAGGGGGGAGAACAGGGGTACTCAGCACCAAGAGATCCAGTGCACGGCTGAAGAACTGGTGCGGAGTGAAGGGATTTGGATTACTGGGGACTGAGTTTCCACCTGGAGGGATGCAGGCCTGTACAGGGGCAATGACCTGCATCTATCCAGGGTAGGAACCAGGATCCCAGTGAGAGGTTTAAATGTTTCATCAGCAAGCATTTAAACTAGCCAAGGGGAGGTGGGGGAAATGAGCTGGGTGAAGCAAACGGGCCCCCCACAACACACACACACAAAATAATACAGTTGGCAGAGAGGACCCTAAGGTTGAGAAATCACCAAAGATAACTAAAACCAAAATATGTAAAAATGCAGAGAAAAGGCAGAATGGGAGTAAGAACAAGAGGGGTATGGAGGAAAGACATGGGGATAGCAGGGGAGTTATTAGGAGAGGAGACAGTAAAAATTGGAAGGCTGTGTGCACAAATGCCCACAGTCTGGGAAGCAAAATCCCAGACCTAGTGGCCCTGATGCCTGAGGTGGACCTGGACATTGTTGCTGTTAACGAGACGTGGTTCTTGGGGAACCATGACTGGGATATTTCAATACCAGATTACACTTTATTCAAGAGGGACAGAGTTGGTAAAAAGGGAGGAGGAGGAGGAATGTCTGTCTACATCAGGGAAGGAATTAAGACAACTGAGGTACAGGGAATGCAGGGAGAGGCAGAGGCATTGTGAATCACCCTGGAGATGGGAAATGGCACTGCCATTCGCACTGGTGTAATCTACAGATCTCCCACAAAAGGGGAAGAGCTGGAGAGGGTATTTGTAGAAGCCATCCACAGAATAACAGATAAAAGGGGAGATGCTGCTGGTAGGAGACTTCAGTCTGCCGGACGTGACCCGGAGCAACCAGGCTGCAGCCTCAGCCAGGAACAGAGACATCCTGGAAGCCCTGCAGGGTGCGTGCCTAAGACAGCTAGTGATGGAGCCCACCCAAGAGGGAGCGACATTGAACCTGGTATTCGCCAGCGGGGAGAGAATTACTGACGTAAAAGTGGGAAGCCATCTGGGATAAAGTGATCACAGTATGGTGTGGTTCAATGTGAGAACAGCAGACAAGTCAAACCACACGAAAGCAAGGGTCCTGGATTTCAGGTGGGCCAACTTTGCAAAAATGGGGGAATGTCTTAGGAAATCACTGGCAGAGAAGGAGAAAAGAGAGGGGTGGAGGAACAATGGGAGATTCTTAAGGGAGCCATAGCAGAGGCAAGTCATTGCATTAGGCAAATACGCAAAACAAAGAGAAAGAAAAAAACACAATGGTCCTCAAAGGAAGTGGCCGAGAAGATAAGGCCAAAAAGGGTGACATTCAGAAAGTACAAGGAAAAACAGAGAGAAGAAGACAGGGAACTGTATCTGGAAAAGCAGAGGGAGGCGGGGAAAGCAGTCAGGAGCACAGAGGTGCAAACAGAAGAAAAAATAGCCCAGGCAATAACAAAAGGGTATGATAACTTTTTCAGATACGTTAGTGAAAGAAAAAAGACTAAGAATGGGATTGTGAGAGTGAGACTAAAAAGGGAAGGAGGGGAGTGTACAGAGGAGGACCAAGAAAAAACAGAAATCCTGAAGAAGTATTTTTGTTCAGTATTCACAGAAGAAGGGGAAGGGGAGGAACCAAAGTTAGGCAATGGAAGCACCACTGGGAGGGAGGTGGACATCGGTCCATTTAAGGAAGAGAGAGAGTCTTATAGGAACTCGCTAATCTGAAAGTGGGCAAGACAATGGGGCCGGATGGGATATATCCCAGAGTATTAAGAGAACTCAGGGAGGTGCTGGCAGCACCACTGACAGCCCTGTTCAACACTTCGCTGGAAACAGGTGTGGTACCAAAGGATTGGAGGAGGGCAAATGTAGTCCCTCTCCACAAAAGTGGGAGCAGGGAGGAGGCTGGCAATTACAGGCCAGTCAGCCTGACCTCAGTGGTGAGGAAACTAATGGAATCACTGCTAAAAGAAAGGTTTGTGATGTATCTCAAATCCAGTGGAGCACAGGACCCGAGGCAGCATGGATTCACAGCGGAAAGATCTTGTCAAATAAATCTGATGGATTTCTTTCACTGGATGACTAGGGAGGTGGATCAGGGAAGGGCAGCGGATGTGGCCTACCTGAATTTCAGCAAGGCTTTCGACACCGTCCCACATAGGAGGCTAGTAAACAAGCTGGGCAACCTGGGAGTGAGTCCGAGGGTGGTAAACTGGGTCAAAAATTGGCTGATTGATAGGACACAGAGGCTGGTGGTCAACAGAGTTCAATCCAAAAAGAGAGGGGTAACCAGCGGGGTCCCACAGAGATCAATGCTTGGACCAGTCCTCTTTAATGTCTTCATAAGTGACATTGCGGAGGGGCTGGAAGGGAAGATGTGTCTCTTTGCAGATGACACGAAGATCTGCAACAGGGTTGACACTCCAGGAGGGGTGGAGAAAATGAGAAGGGACTGAAGCAAGGTTGAAGAGTGGTCAAGGGTGTGGCAGCTAAGATTCAATGCAAAGAAGTGCAAGATCTTGCACTTAGGACACAGAAATGCAGGGGAGGAGTACATGATGGGGGGGTTACTGACGGCCACCCAATAGGAAAGGGACCTGGGAGTAATCATATCTGATGATCTGAAAGTTACCAAACAATGTGAGAAGGCTATGAGGAGAGCCAGTGGAATGCTGGGGTGCATAGGGAGAGGTATCTCCAGCAGAAGAAAGGAGGTGGTGGTGATACCACTGTATAGAACATTGGTGAGACGTCATCTAGAGTACTGTGTCCAGTTCTGGAGGCCGCATCTCTGGATAAACAGAGTAGAACGGTTCAGAGAAGGCCGACAAAAATGGTGCAGGGGCTGCACTAAAAGTCATATGAGGGGGGACTGGAGGATCTCAATATGTATTCTTTAGAAAGGGGGGAATAAGATAGAGACTTTGAAATACCTCAAGGGTGTAAATAAGGTACAATAGAGTAGCATCTTTAAAAAAAAATAAAGATGTTCAAGAACAAAGGGCCATGATATGAAGATAGAGGGGGGTAGACTTAGGGGTAACATGATAAAGTATTTTTTCACAGAAAGGGTGGTGGATCCATGGAACAGCCTCCTGGCAGAGATTGTAGGGGCAAAAACGGTAGGGGAATTCAAAAATGCATGGGACAAATATAAAGGAACTCTAGCGATAGGAAAGAGAGGGTAAGCCACAGATCATTTAGGATCTGTGGTATATGAAACAGGTAGGAAAAATAGGCAGACTAGGTGGGCCAAGCGGTTCTTATCTGCCATCAAGTTCTATGTTTCTAGGTGGGGAAGCATGGGGGATCTGTGACCCAGTGAGATGGGGGGTATTTGCATTTTTAAACATGGTTGACCCAGTGGTGGGTGGGGTAGTGGAGAGGAATCGGGGAACCACAGTTGTAAGAAAAAAGTAGTCTTGTGCCATCCCTGTTTTCACCCCAACTCCAAGCTCATCCTGTACATATCTGAGTCATTTCACTCGTTTCAAACTGCAACACAGCAGAGAGGGGGCATTAACTAAAGTGGTTGATGATCTGATTTGTGCAAGATATCAACGTGAATTACAACTCCTAGTATTACTTGAGCTCTCTCTTAAATGCCTGATATTGTAGACCATCAAGATCTAATCAAAATCCTTGAATTCTGCAGCAAGATATCACTGTGTATTCTAAATAACTTGAATAAACTGGAGTGTTATGAACAAAATCCCATTTATTATTGGCATGAGAACTGTTTCGCAAATGGAATTCTGTCAGGCAATCAAGGTTTGGAAGGGTATTTGGGTGCTTCAGCTGGGTGGCCAGGCTGAAAGAGTACTGCCCAAAATAGAGCTACACAGCTGGAGAGGTTTGGCCACACGTTCCGTTGCCACAGCAACCGCTGATAATGGGCTTTGAAGCCTGTTCCTCTGTCAAGCGGATGATGTATGTGCATGAGCTAACCAGATGGACCAGTATGTCACCACGGAATGTAGGGAGGGTCACTGGGCAGATGGAACAAACAGAGGGAGAAAATTTCCCAACCATCAAGATGATGGCTGCTGGCATTCATGGGAATGCTCCACACGTAATCCCAGGATGTGTGCCACATGGAGTGCAGTGGATATGATCCCAAGATCTGTTCTGTGCAAACCACAGTGGGCATGATCCCAGGACCCGCTCCACTGAACTGTAGTTGGCATGATCCTAGGAAGGACCCACTACATGCAGACTTCCGTGAGCATCATCCCAGGACCTGCTTCCTGCTGCTCATAGTGGATATGATCCCAGGACCCGCTCCATGCAGACTGCAGTGAGCATGATCCAGTTAGGATAGCAGTTGTCAGGGCTGGGGGGGGGCACCGGACCCGAGCCTGGGGACCTGGCGAACAGGATGGACAAAAAGCTGTATGAAAAATGTCATTGAAGCAACAAGCCATTTCTAAGAAGTCTTGAATAACACTATAATTTGTGAACTAGTTCAGAAATACAGATGAATGAGAAGGCTCACGCAGAGGTTTTTGTTTACTACCTTTCAGAACGTATTTGGGTTTTTGTGTTATGGTCCACAGTTTGAAAGTAATAATCAGAATGTTTTCCTTGTAGCTATTTTGGAGCAATGGTACTTGCTACCAAGGAACCTTCCTGTAACAGATTTCTTTTTCATTGTTGTATTTTGTGCCCATCTTCCTGCCAGCACCCAAATGGATGGCCTGCCTCAGCCAAGTCACCCATCATATCTATGACTTACCCTTGTGCTTCATAATATGCCTCTCATGGAGAGGTCTTATGGGGAGGAGGGCTGCCCTTGTCCCCCCCCCAGTATCCTGTGCTGTTCCAGTTAGTGGTGCCATGACTACAGAAAGGCCATCCTTCATCCTACTTTGGCAGGGATAGTGCCTTCATTTTTTTCTTCCCTTTGGAACATTGATGTTCATTGATGTGGAGCATCTTATTGACGTTCCCAGAGCCTGATGGGCATCCCAACTGCCATGCCATGACACCTGGCGAATGTTAGATATCAGACGTATTGCGAGAAGTGCATTCCTCCCTCCCAAGCAAGAGAGCAGTCCTCCAGATCTATGATCACCCCCCCCCGCAACTTGAGTTTGCTTCCAAACTTAGATTACCAGCGTGGCAGGGGATCGCACTACTGCTCTGCCGCTGAGCCAGCCACATAACAAATTTGTAGCAACAGTTTATTTTAACATCCTCAGATCCTGCACAGTTTTTTTATTTGATCACAAATTTCTCTTCTTGTCTGCCACACCGATTATCACACTAGCCTTGGTTGCTCCCTTCCTACAGTTTTTATAGTCGACGACAGTATTGCTTCTTGAGTGGTTGGCAGGGGTTTGCATGGAAGATGCTTGCCAGCCCACTGTTGCCTTCTCACCCCCACGCAGGAGCTTAGCTCTTCACAGCCAGCAGTGGCTACATGGAGGATGCTTGCCAGCTCATTCTGCCTTCTGACCGTCACCCAGGAGCTTAACACTTCACTTCTGCAATGCTCCCAACCCTCAGCCAGTCCCAGTATGGGATTCTGGGACTCGCGTAAAGGTCAGCTTCCCACGTGGCAATGTGGTGCACTGTCACCATACCACTGGCAGGTTACTGGCAGTGAAGTATAATAAAGATGGCAGTCCTATCAACTTCTAGTAGGCTTCTCCTTAAGTCAGTATTGAGCTGTACATGCTGCTTCAGTAAAGTGGATATGTCTGGGCAGTGTGTGATTACGTAACTGTGATTTTGATATCTGGCAGAACGGTACCATGTTGGTCTGCTTAGATCCATTCAAGTAATGCTCGGCAAAAGAGCATGAACTGAGAACAACTTAAAAAAAATATATAGTTTCTATTAGACTCAACATAGTGCTGAGGAGTGAGCAGAATAATTCCACTACTGTGGGTCCCGACTTTAGAAAGTTTGACTAGACTAACATGTTTGATAACAGATGTGAAGTTGGAGCACCTCCACACAGTAGTAGAGGAGGAGAATAAATAGACAAAAGTAAAGAAAGCCACCCAGTCTTATGTGAGATTTGTGAAAAAGGCCAAGAAGCAAAAGAAACCACTAAGTGAAGCAGGAAAGGACAAAATAAAGGGTTTCAAGGTATACAAGAGGGAACCAAATAAGACCACCAGGGCTACATATGAAGAAAAACTGGCTGTTTATTAAGGACACCGTAAGGAGGACAAAAGTAAGCCCAGAACTGAGAATTATCTACAGATTTATAAGGAAAACAGGAGTACGAAGGAGAATGTCAGGAATATCAGAAAGAATGCGATAAGCACTGAAGATGATACGGAAAAGGCGACTATATGAAATGACTATATGAGCTCAGTGTTCTCAATAAAAAGCGTAGGCCCACTATCCGAAAGAAAAAAACAAGTTCCAGGATTCAGGAAATAGAAGATTGGGGAAATTTACTAAGGAAAAGTTTCTGAGGGCACTGCAAGAACTAAATTTGACCAGTTCTCATGAGTAAGATGGGTTGGACCTGAGGGTATCAAAGTTGAAAAGCCAGCTTCTAGCAGCTGCCCTAGGCAAACCTAGTGAAGGAAAGGGGCCTAGGGGTTATCATTGACCTAAAAGTAGTGACCCATTGTTCAGGGGTGATGGGGAGAGCAAATAGGATGATGGGCTGTATAGGGAGAAGGGCAGTAAGCAGAAGGAGGGAGGTTATACTCCCCACGTACATGTCATTGGTTCACCCACACCTTGAGTACTGTGTGTCATTCTGAGCCCTCACCTTAGAAGGGCCATTGATGAGGTGGAGGCTGTGGAGCGGAGGGCAGCCAAGATGATACAGGAGCAGCAGGGGAAGTCCTACAACGAAAGGCCGCAGGGGTTCGGCAGCCTTTCACTTAAGGGCATGGGAGGAGCCAGAGGGATATGACCGAGACCTTTAAATACCTCTGGGGAATAAAGAGGGTGCAAGGTGGGGAGCTTTTTAGGTTAAGCAGAAACGTGGTTGCAAGAGGGAGCACAATGAAGTAAGTGGGGGGGGTCAAAAGGGAGGTGAAGAAGCATTTCTTCACAGAAAGGTAGGGTAGATAGATGGAACACATTGCCTAAGGAGGTGGTGGGGCAGACAGTGTCAGGATTCAAGCATGGGTGGAATAGACCCATTGGTATCATTAAAGGGAAAACATATTTGGAGAGAATTGGGGGGAAGTGGGGGGTTGCACAGGGCCCCCTTGCCACATGTAGGGTATGTAGGTTGGAGGCAGACCAGAAGGGCCTTGTGGTCCTTCTAGCCTTTTAATAAATCATGGGAGGATGGGGTGGTACCTGAGAACTGGAGGAGGGTGGATGTGATTCCACTTCACAAAAGTGGGAGCAAGACAGAGGCAGGAAACTATAGACCTGCCAGTTTGACCTCAGTGGTAGGGAAAATGATGGAATCACTTCTGAAGGAAATAATTGTTGAGTACCTAGAGGCCAGTGGGGCACAGGACCCAAGGCAGCATGGATTCAGAGCGAGAAGGTCATGTCATACAAATCTAATTGATTTCTTTGACTGGGTGACCAAAGCAGTAGACCAGGGAGGGGCTGTGGACATGGCCTACCTAGACTTTAGCAAGGCATTTGACACAGTCCCGCATAAAAGATTAATAAACAAATTAGCCAGCCTTGTAGTGGGTCCTAGGGTGGTAGCCTTGGTAAAACACTGGTTGGACAACAGGACACAGTGGGTAATAGTAAATGGAGTCCACAGTGAAGAAAGGAGGGTTACTAGTGGGGTGCTGCAGGGTTCAGTACTGGGGCCGGTCCTTTTTAATGTCTTTGTAAGTGACATTGCAGAGGGACTGGAAGGGAAAGTATGTCTCTTTGCAGATGACACAAAGATCTGCAACATGTTGATACACAAGGTGGGGTGGAAAGGATGAAAAGGGACTTGGCAAGGTTGGAGGAATGGTCAAATGTATGGCAGCTTAGATTCAATGCAAAGAAGTGCAAAGTAATGCACCTGGGAAACAAAAACCCAGGTGAAGAGTACACAATGGGGGGTGAGATACTGACAACAAAAATGGAAAGGGACCTGGAGGTAGTCATATCAGACGACCTAAAGGTGGGCCAGCAATGTGAGAAGGCAGTAAGGAGGGCTGGGGAGATACTGGGATGCATAGGAGAGGCATCACCAGTAGAAAAGAGGAAGTTGTTGGCCCTCTGTACAGACAGTTGGTAAGACCACATCTGGAGTACTGTGTACAGTTCAGGAGACACCATCTCCGCAAAGACATAGACAGGGTGGAGGCTGTCCAGAGGAGGGCAACCAAAATAATGCAGGGTCTGCATCAGAAGACATATGAAGAAAGACTAAAGGAACTAAAGATGTATAGCCTCGAGGAAAGGAGCAAGAGGCAGGACATGATAGAAACTTTCAAATACCTCAAGGGAATCAATAAAGTTCAAGAGGGTAACATCTTTCAGAAAAAGAGATGTGCAAAAACAAGGGGGCAGAATTTGAAGATAGAGGAGGGATGGCTCAGAGGTAATGTGAGGAAGTATTTCTTCACAGAGAGGGTTGTGGATACATGGAACAGCCTTCCTGAGGAGGTTGTAGAGTCAAAAGCAGTGGGGGAATTCAAGAATGCATGGGACAGACATAAGGCAATTCTAGTGGGGGGAGGGGTAGGAGGAAGTAGGCTGTTGGTTAACTAGGATCTGCAGCTTATCCGTTAGGAAGGGAAATGGGCAGACTAGGTGGGCCAAGCAGTCCTTATCTGCCATCAAATTCTATGTTTCTATGTCCTTTTCTTCCAACAGAATCTGTTTCTGTGTCTCAGGGTACAGTATGTTTATAAGAGACAGAAGAGCGGGATTGCATAGCAGGATGAGTCTATCTGCAGATGAGACAAAGCTCTGCAGAAGGGTAGACAGTGATGATGAGATAAACAACACAAAGAGACATGTGGAGAGGCCTGAACAGAGGCCAGGAACATGGCAGTTCCAGTTCAGTGTGATGGTAGGTGGGTGGAGATTCCACCCTTGCATAACATACTGGTTGCCAGCAAAAAATACTAAATAAAGATAAAATTACATTTGGAAATGAAACAATATCTTATTTGAATGGTCTTACTATTGCATCTATCAAGAACCCCCAGTGCATCGTGGAATAGTACACTGAAAATAGCAGCATTTATCTTAATCTTCTTTTAGGATTAGCCAGTAAGCAGTTTATTTTCTGGTGGGCTTGTTTTATTTATCGTCATTCTGAGAACTATTGGGCTAATATTATGGCATCATAAAAGTTTAGGCTGGTAGTATGACAGTAAGTGCAGCTTTGTGAGTTTCCATGGTATAAACTGCTGAAAACGAGCCTTTTTTGTTTCTTGTCAGGCTTCAGTGATTAAAGCAATTTTCAGATTAGTATGCCTCTGCCAGTGTTTTAACCCCCACAAAACTATTAAGGTTACTAGGGACTGAATGGAGAAAGTAAATATCTCATGGGACTTGGACCAGATTATCTGCATTTCCATTCTGTGTCAAAGCCCTTTATCTACCCCTTCAGTTGTATGGAGCAAGGCAGGTGAGACTGATTGTACAAGGTGGACTTATTTCACCAGTAGCTTAAAACCAATTATAAAATGGGCTAAGGATTTCAAGCAGTCTGATTGGTTGTGAGTCATGCGTCAGAAGTGACTAACGCATGGCAAAAACTAGTACTGTCAGTCCAGACACAGTACACGGTCAAAATCCTTGAACCAACGTTAGAACTTTCAAAATGAAACAGACGCCACCCCCCCATACACACACACACACAGAAGACAGTTACAGTACCTTGTTTCAACAGCTCCTCTTATTCAAAAAATATCTCCACAAGTAAAAGTTTTAATTTTTTTTATCCACACATAATGAATTTTTATTCCAAATTACAGTTGCAATACCAAGTGTTGTGCAATACTGTAACATTCCTGCCCACTTGGCTACTCGTAGATTAGAGGCCTGTTTCCTGACTCCACACACATACAGTATACACAGCAGTCAAACTGTTTCAAACGGCTGGTCCACTGGACTTACTCATCTGCACCTCAATTGGACAAATACTGTAGATCAGCAGCTCATAGGGTTTTTTTTTCTTTTCAGAAGCACTGTAGTTTACTGGTCCTGCGCTAGTGGTCCTGTGCTCACGCATTTCCCCTCAACCGCCTGCTCACTACTTGCTTTTACCTCTTATCTTTTACACTGATATAAAGACATTAAATATCACAAGAAGTAAAAAACAGATTTAACAAGATGCTGTCGCTAAAACTATTTATTGAGACTCTATCAATAGAGTGCATGTGTGTTGGGACAGGTGGCTGTAACTATGGTAACCATGACAGCCATCCTTAATCATGATGGCTCTAGCAGTACAAACTTCCAAAAGGCAATCAGTGAATACACAAATGTAGTGTAGGTGGAGGAACTATTTTATAACAAAATGCATTAAGGATTTTTTTTTTTCTATATCGGCATAAACATTTTGTATTTTACACCAATGTAACATACACAGGCCCAGATTATAAGCACAATAAGACATTCTGGGGCTCTGCATTAGACAGTTCTAATGCACGGCCAGGGACTGAACACACCTTAGCCATGCATTAGAACTGTCTAACGCATATCCTGTTGTGTTGTGTTGCTTACGCATTCAACAGCAGAACATCTACTTGAGCAAAGCATTATTTCTGTTTAACTGGGGACATCATAGGATATAGCTACAGGACACTGCATAGTGAAGGACCATGACATTGTAACACTTCTTTGTGTTCAAGTTAAGTTCTGAACAATGAAAAAATGGCAGGTAGTTCATGAAATGTTTCTGTCATCTAAACTTAGTGCCAGGTTGTAAGACTATGAAAAAGAGCATAGATATATACTGTCTACCAGAAAAAAATGGCAAATACAGATTTCTGGTGTATTGTTAGTATAACAAGGATACCTCGGTTAGTGGTGCTTTACGGCAGAATAATAAAATAGTCATAATATTACATTATAAAACTTTAGCACAATATCCAGCCTTCTGATTGACTGGGACCCATGTGGATACCACAAGGTATCCATTTGAGTTGCGTATACCTTGTTATTGCCTTATGCAAGGGTGTGCGCTTGGGAACTAGTAGTAAGTTTTTTTTAACATTTGGAAACATAAAAATACAGAAATGCCTTAATGCCTTTTATGATAGCACTAGGGTGACTCCAAGATGTGGGTTATCTGTGGAGTATCCCATCCCCACGGTGAACCACACATACTTTCGACTTGTGTGGATAGGCACCCTGAGGGTGGAATTACCTCCTGGTAACTCACTTGTCATGCCTTGCCACTTATTTATATTAAGTTAGTCAGATCCATGACAGTGAGATCCTTGCAAAGGTAGCAGGGACGATAACAAGTATTATAACATGTACACAGTGGGAAAACAAGGGAATATACAAAACTTGTGTAGGACCAGAAGATTCAGTTAGGAGAAGCATAACATATCATAATCTCTAGCTGGAAGTAACATCTAGAGTTTTTTTATGCAAGTTCCTTTTTTATTTTATTTTTTTTTACATTCTCTTTACACCCTTCCTCACTGACTCCCAGACTCTCTCCGGTGTGGTCACTCGGCATGCCCCTGTCCTGCCTGCCTGAAGTTCCAACCTTACCATTGGCAGAGGAAACCCTCTTCACTCTCCTGCTTCCCGGCCCCCTGGATCCAAGCCCCCCAGGGCGGGACCGCCGACTCCTCTTGGCGACCTTTCTGAAATCAAGACAGGTTGCCATGGGAACGAAGGGAGCACTGATGGCAGGTTAAGAACCCAGCGTTGGGCGTGGAGGATGGCCCCTGGACCCACCATTGCCTACTGTGGGTCAGGGCTTTTTCCATTTTTTCCTGTTCCCGGAGGCACGGACATGCACTGATGGCCAGTGTGTGACAGGCGCGCTCCTGCAGCCACCCGCAGGCCGTCCGCTGTCACCTCCATACCCCAGCGTGTCTCCCGTTAGTTATAAACCCCTCAGTCTCCACTGGGAGCTGCTGTACTATGGGAGACAAGAGCCACCCACCCGCAGGAGAGGAAAGCAGTCCTCCGGATGCTCAATCCTCTCCTGCCCCTTCCGTCCCCCGACGACCTGAGCTTGTTCCCGAACCCAGGTCACCAGTGTGACACAAGGTGTGGCATCCAGTGCCTCAACCCTAAGCGCCACTGGGCCAGCTTATGCAAATTCCTTGAAGGAGATACTGATGACAGTACTCGTTACAGATTTTCAGTGAAGGTCATTGTTGGAACACTATGTTGATGTTCTTGAGGTGTGAGGCTGGCTTCAAATGTCAGTTCATAGTTCTTCTCACTGCAGTTTGTGTTTCCAGTGATGAGCAGTGGTTAAAACCATACTAACAGCTGCCTGACAACAAAATATCCCTAGTTGCGTGATCTGCAGTTTGAGAAGGTAGGTGGCCCTAGTGGGCTCAAGCTAATCAAGTGCACTAGTACAGTCGCTCACCTGGATGGTATTTATGGTGCCTAGGTTCAGTGGTCAAAGGTCACAGTGCTGTTTTTTTTGTTTTGTTTTTTACTGCAACAAGGTATTCAATGTAATATAATACACTTTTTTCTATAGTGGGGTTTTATACAAAACAGTATCCCAAAATGCATTATGTATACAGAAAAAAAAATCTTATACTCGTATCGTATAATAAGTCATATACATGAGACATTTACTCATACAGTATCACAGTCACACGAGTAAATGGATGATTGGATTTTTTTTTTTTTTTATGTGGTGCAAGGAAATTTGTACCCTGCTTAAAGTGCTTTATGAGTTTTAAGTATCTGCTAATTATCGCAGTACTGCACGAAGAAGCTCCATTAGAAAGCTCAATCATCCACTGCTTAACCTTGAAACAGTGTGGCCCCCTAGGTGAAAATGAGAGCAAATTTACTCCTGGACAACTCCACTGTACTCCTTGGGAGGCCTGTCACTGATGCAGCAGGTGGTTTAACAAGGTGCATGTACTGTATTATTTATGTATGTTTTCACCACACAGTACCACCTCAAAATTACAGTCAGGCAATCAAGGCATATAAGAGATCTGTAAACAGAACTATAGAAGGAAACTCCTACAGACTACTATAGATGAGGCTTATGAGTCTGTTATTCAGCAGGAAATCATTAACTCTGCCAACTAAACAATGTCATTTTCATGGGCAGTGAAGCAAGGGACAGCGTATCACCAGTGACAATCTGCAAAGCCTGGGAACAATGGTTTAAGCACCCCCTTACAAGAAGGCTTACTATACAGCCATTCTCCTCACCCTTTGCCTTTTTGGTGAAGGCTGTGGCCTGCCTGCCGGACTGGTAGAGCTTCAGTCCCATAGGGGATTTAAGGCCGGGGTTTGGCGCCAAAAGTGGGGAGGCCGGTGGGAGAAATGAGAGGCAGATAAGGGTCAGGGTCATCGCTCGGCCATGCCGAGGTTTTAAGCGGTGTTGTGATTAGTCACCGAGTCCTCATTTGGGAGCTCATATTTCAGAGAGCAGCTGGGGAACTGGGTTTTGGTGTAAGCAGGACCCCCGGAGTAGTGAGGCTCAGTCAGGAAGTTTGGAGTGAACCATCTAGTGCATTGTGGCACCGGGGTGGGCCTTGGAGGGTTCTGCAGGGTGTATTTAGTTGGTGGGGGTGGCAGCCCATGTCATGGACTAGGCAGTGGTGGCAGTCTGTCTCTTCTTTCCAATGTGGCACTCCACCGACCAGGATGTGTGGCGTGTTTTTTTTAGGCCCATGGAAGGCCAATATGTTTCCAGGATCGCCAGGACCATGGCTGCCCTGTGGATGCCCGGAGCACGGGCGTGGGGAAGGCCAAGAAAGAGTGACATGTTGGGTGTGATTAGAGGCCATTTGCCCATTCTTCGCAGTGTCAACTTGAGAATTTGAGAAATATTTTGAAGCGGCTGCCGTGAAAAGGGGTTTTTTGGGCTCCATTGGGATCCATCAGTGACCTCTTAGTCTAAAGTACGTGCCGTGACTCCAGCCACAGAAGTTGGGAAATCATGCCTACTCTGGTCTGCTGCTGTGCTCCCTGTTCCATGGAGCAGTAACTGGTTTTTTTTGTGTTTTTTTTTTTTTGCCCAGTCCCCAATTACTCCCATCAGGAGCTCAGCCCCTGCCCCACCGACCGTTCCACCATGCCTAGGCTTACCCCCTGGGCAGGGCCACCAGGCAGGAGACCCCCCCACAACAGACACTGGTAACAAGCCCTGGCTTGCCCCCCAGGGCAGGGCCATGGGAGCGTGACCCCACCCAACAGGCAGTGGTGGCAGCGGAAATGGCAGCAGAGCAGGGCATCATGCCTTTGGGGACCAAATTTTATTCCAATACTGAGAACTCTCTGGAGACAGGACATGCAATGACGTCCACTGAAACCTGACGCCTGTCCTGCCTCCCTAGTAACTTTTGGCACTAGCTGTCTTGGAACTGCTGGACTCTGCCAGGAGTCACTAATAGGCCAGACACTTGCCCCCCTCCCTCTGGAGGAGCTCAACCCTTCTCTGCCCAGCTGGCCTTCCGACTCCCAGGTCCGTTCCTGAACCCGGGATGTTGGCGTCTCAAGTGGATGCCTTGCCACTGTGTCAACTAGCAGTAACTGTTTCAAATTATTTATTTAATTAAATTTTCTTGTTTGATAAAGATGGCTCTGTGGGTGGACATTGAACTTCTTTTAATTAAATGTACCAGCTAATTAAAGCTTGCCTTCTTAGCCTTCCGGTCCCGAAGACATGTGCCCCAGCCAGGTGAATGCCAGCAAACCAAAATGAAATAATCCCGGTATTGTCAATCTTTTTTGATTACTACTGATGAGGAGCATCTGCATGGTTTGTGGCCTCCTCTCTCTATGGACCTTTATCATCATACCCCTAGACATCGGGGAGGGGGCCCTTACATGGCGTGTAAGGGAAATTGAACAGGAGCCAGAATTAGATGACCTGGAATCCACTGAACCTGCTAATCCCACAGTAACTGATGTGAATGCGGACAATGAGAGGGATGTAAATACTACAACTGAAAGAACATCATCGCAGAGCTGGCAGTGAGGCTAACCTTAAATGCCACTGCTGATGATATCATGGCATGGACTGCCCATGACATAAATGACGTGGTACCAGGGGTATAGGACTTTCATAACTCATGCATGGCTTTGCACATATGAGATGAGCTAGTTTTTGTGCCAAACTAAACATTTAGCAAAGCTGTCCTCAGCCTCAGTGTGATTTGGGATTTTGAACACCGTCACACCCCTGATCTTCATCGTTGGCAGATGCGGGCTCAGTCTCTCGATTTTCTGCTTGACTGGCATCGACTATCTTGTTGTCAATGTAACAACAACAAAAATGGAATGGGACTTGGGGGTAGTCATATCGGATGATCTAAAGGTGGGTAAGCAATGTGAGAAGTCAGTGAGGAGAGCCAGGGGGATACTGGGATGTATAGGGAGAGGCATCACCAGCAGAAAACAGGAAGTTGTTATCCCTCTGTACAGACAGTTGGTGAGACCTCATCTGGAGTACTAGTCCGGTTCTGGAGACCCCATCTCCGCAAGGACATAGACAGGATAGAGGCAGTCCAGAGGAGGGCAACTAAAATGGTGCAGGGTCTGCATCAGAAATCATATGAAGAGACTGAGAGAGCTTAATATGTATACCCTTGATGAAAGGAGGGACAGGGGACATGATAGAAACGTTCAAGTACCTCAAGGGAATCAACAAAGTCCAGGAGGGTAACATCTTTCAGAAAAGAGATGTGTAAGAACAAGGGACACAATTTGAAGATGGGGGGCGGTTCCAGGAGCAATGTGAGAGTATTTTTTCACAGAGTGGACTAAGTGATATGTGGACACATGGAACAGCCTTCCTGAGGAGGTTGTGGGGTCTAAAACTGTGGGAGAATTCAAGAATGCATGGGACAGACATAAGGCAATTTTTGTGGGGGAGGTAGGAAGAAATAGGCTGTTGGTTAACTAGGATCTGCAGCTTATCCTGTAGGTAGGGAAATGGGCAGATTAGGTGGGCCAAGCAGTCCTTATCTGCCGTCAGAGTCTATGTTTCTGTGTTTGCCACTCTGTGGTACAAAAAGGAAAAAAAGAACAGAAGTAAGCAAAATAAAAAGGCAACCTCTCTCTCTCTCTGTCTCCCTCTCCCTCCCTCCCTCCTTCCCTCTCTCTGTCAGTGATTCACTTGATGTTTCTTCCCAGTCAACTCATCCCCATTCCACTGCCTTGCCTTCCTGTTCTTCCCTGCATGGAAAGCATAACAACCAAGTATCTATATCCACTCCCACTGCAGTGACCCACCAGCGAGAAAAGATACACATCACACAGTGTTTATAATTTTACAAAATAAATTTATTAGTAAGACCAAAAAGAAAGTGTCCAATATGCAGAAGAAGAGTAAACAAAGTCTCTTATCTCTCGTCAGCAGCAGCAACACCCTCTTTTAAGAGACAAACGCAGTCTTCTGGTTCTACTAATTTTGTAACATTTCTCCAGTCTATTCTAATGCAGACTTCAGACTGTGTCCTTACCCTGTATGAACAGATTAAAATAGTAATAAACATATTGTTTTTCCAGATTTAAGAAGTTTTTCTACATCTCTACATACTATCCTATGAAATGATAGTACGATCAACTGCTGTCACACCATTTAATCTATTTCTCAGTAATTTGTTTTAAAATTTTCATAGAAATGTACTGGACTACCACTTGGAACTTGTGGACTACCATTTTTGAGAAGGCCAGTTGTCTTGGACTAGCATGCCATTTTGAAATTTGTTGATCCCTGTTTACAAAAGTGGTGACAAGACCAACTCTAGAAATTAACGCCCAATATCTATTCTTCCTCGACTCTCCAAGGCCCTACAACCCAATGGTTCACCTCTGACCCTTGACCCCTGACCCAGGGGAGTGGGGTCTTGACCCCTGCCCCTTGGGCCCCACCAAACATTTTACAAACCCGGCTTCTATGGCTAGGCAGCATTATTGGCTACATTCCAGAGTGAATAAAAAGCTTAGTCCTAAATGTCCTATGGAATATCCCCTCTTTATACCACACCAGTGGTGCATAAATGAGGTAAATAAAATCATATCACTTTACAAACAGTATACAAATTTTATTTTCATTTGGAACATGTTATTTTCACTTAGAATATGTTACTTTAACTAAGAATCTGGAAATGGGGCATACAGAACAATGAACTGGAAAGAGGGATTACTATGGAAAAAAGTTGTATGCTAAACCAAGGTAAAACAGTAATTCATTGTTTATAAATAATGTGGTATATAGGGAATACATTGTAATATATACATGGATATGTGTGTGTGTGAGTATATATATATATATATATATATATATATATATATTTATGGCAGGAAGTCTAAAGAACGCCATTCGACGTGAGAAATACCACTGTTGTGGAAAAGTGGGTCACATACTGAAAGTGTATAAAAGTACATCATGGACTGCTACTGCACAGTATGTCACAGATGACACTGCAACCACTGAAACAGAAGATGAGGCATTGTGCCTGTTCATGGTTTATGCAACATGGGCAAAAGCAGCAGAAATTTACCTCCCAATGGAGCTAGCAGGAAGCCCGGTTAGCATGAAGCTAGACACTGGAGCCTCAGTATCTCTTGTGCCAAAGATCCGCGTGCAACCAGGAGCCACTCCAATTTTCCACAAGCCTCGACCAGTAGCTTATGCTTTAAGGGAAGCAGTAGAGAAGGAACTGGACCATCCTGAAAGCCATGGTATCATCTCCCAAGTAGAGAGAAGCGACTGGGCTGCCCCTGGGGTTGTGGTACCGAAATGAGACAACGCAGTGAGGTTGTGTGGTGACTACAAGGTTACAATGAACCATTGTATACAGCCAGACCAATATTCATTACCCAATGCAGGGGACTTGTTTGCCACACTCTCAGGGGGCAAGTTCTTTAGCAAGTTGGAGTTATCTTTTGCATACCAGCAACTGGAACTGGAACCAGAGTCGGAATCGTATCTAACCATCATCACCCACAAGGGACTTTACCGGTATCATTGTTTGGCATATGGAGTTTCCACAGTGCCAGCAATTTTCCAGAACACAGTGGACCAGATACTACATGGACTGGAACATGTAGTGTGCTTTATGGATGATATCTTGGTAACAGCACCCACAGTGGAAGAGCATCTGACAATCCTGGACCAAGCTCTGACCAGACTGCAATAGTATGGATGGAGAGTAAAGTTAGCCAAATTACAATTTCTGCAAAATTCTGTTGAGTAACTCGGTCACTGGATCGACGCCCAAGGCCTACGCCCAACAGAGAACAAGGTGGATGCTATAGTCAAGGTACCTGCACCACCAAATGTGACAGAGTTAAGATCATAAGCTAACAATGGTGTAACCCCACTGCAAATGGGGGTTCCCAAAAGACTTCCAGGAGCTTGCCTTGAATGCTCCAAGCCTGAATGGTGTTTGGCGTTTAAGCCATCTATCTGTGAGTGTTTTTAGAGCCTCTGGTACTGTCTCTTTAAGAGCTGTCTGCTTGCAGACATAATTAGTTTGTATGGGGGGACTGTGTGTTTCTCTGCTTGAGTACCATTCGAGTGCTGCCAATTCACTGCATTTTGCAGTCACTAGGAGTGCAAAGGAACCTATCTGAAAGATGTAACTGTTTGCCAGAAATCATTTAGAGTAATAATGAAAGTACAGTTTGTCTAACCTGCTTTCTTTGCAGTCAGAACTGTGTTTGCCTAGTTCCCCATTCTAGTTTTGAACTGCTGAACTGGACCAATCAGTGTGGGTTAAGGTAGCTCTAAAATGGTGCCTTGGATGAATCAGAACTTGGACTCATAATCTGAGCCAGCCACAAGAGGATTGTATGGGCAGTGACTCTGGGAGATGTAGTTTGGACTTGATTGCCTTTTTGGACCAACAGGGGCAGTCTATTGGTGACAGCCAATCCAGCCAAGAACTGGGAGGAACTCAAAGGAAGTGCCGGTTTTGTCTGCTGGAGTTTCAGTTGAGCTCTGGCAGTGAAGAGGGAAGAGCCCTGTGCTTTTTCGGTGTGCAGTTTTAGTCGAGAGGCGTGTAGGCCCGAGTTCAGTCTGCAGCTTGTGTAACTGCTTGTTAGGACTGAATCCGTCCTGTGAAGAGAATCAAGGATATCTGAAGAGTAGAAACCAGGCACAACCTGTAGAAGACTGGAGAAATTGTTGAATTGCGCTTGGTCTGTCAGGAACTGAATCTGCTGTGTGTTCTCCCGGGTATTGTGCAGTAATTGCGATCGGGATAGAGAAGCAGCCTGCCTGGTATAGTACTTTCTTTTTACCATATAAATGTGTGAGGAGGCTTGTGTAGATCAAGTGAATCCTGCTGCCATTAAAGGACTTTTGCCTGTTACTGTTTACCATATAAATGTGTGAGGAGGCTTGTGTAGCTCAAGTGAATCCTGCTGCCATTAAAGGACTTTTGCCTGTTACTGTTTGCCATATAAATGTGTGAGGAGGCTTGTGTAGCTCAAGTGAATCCTGCTGCCATTAAAGGACTTTTGCCTGTTGCAGTTTGTCATATAAATGTGTGAGGAGTCTCGTGGAGCTCAAGAGTAGCCCTACTGACGTTGAAGGACCCTTACTTGTTGGAGGTCGTGAGTACTAATTGGGTCGCTCCCTGTTGGTTGCCACATTGAATCCAAATGGAATTACTGTACTGCTGACTGTTTAACTAATTTTCTTTTCTCTGTGTGAAAGGCCCTACCAGCTGCCACAGTTTGGACTAGCCACTAGGGCTTGGGTACCCAGGGACAGTAACTGGTAGGGATAGGCCTTGCACAGAGCCATAAATAGATGAGTAAAGTGATAAGCTAATTAACCTGATTTCCCCGTCCTTGTTATATCCCCTAAATAAATCAGAGCTGCTTGTTTCAGCAAAGTTATACTGCCTGAGGTATTTGTCTATGTTAAAGTATTGTACTGTGATTGTTGCACTATATCTTCTTATTTTACAGGGGTCCCAGTGCCTGAACCAGTCCTGGGGGTAAGTGTATACTGTGAAGGTAATTCTGATATACTGTGGGCCACTAGTGGGAAGAAGAAGGGGGTTGCAGTGTCCCAGAGGGCTGTGACCAAGTTAGTTTAACTATTGCAAACCCTGACCTCTGGGTGGAGGCACCCGCCATCGGATCCAGGCCCCTCAACCTGTTAGTGGCAAATCAGGCAGGGGTAGTAGCCCCTGGGATAGCGCCATCTAGGGGTTACAATAGCATCAATAAATATCTGCAGCCTGCTAGCAAAAATGGACACTCTTCAAGTCTGGGTCCAGCAGTACCAACCCGACATTCTTGCGATAGTAGAGACCTGGCTATCACCTAGGGTGCCAGACTCTGCTATACAACTCACTCGGTATGCTGCATTCAGACTAGACAGACTAGGTAAAAGAGGAGGTGGTGTATTATATATGTTAAAGACCACATTCAGGGCCAAATGCTTAACCAATGTGACACCAAATGTGGGGCTCAACTGATGGCCATAAAAGTAATACTTGGCAAGAACGGGAAAATCCAAACAATTGTCTTGGCCTATATCCCTCCCAAGGAACAAGTGAATGGTTTCAATTCTGTCATCTACTACCTCTCTGAAGGGGTACCAAACACATAGCTGATAATGGTTGGAGACTTTAATATCAACTGGTCCTCGGCTGAAGCTGTACACTACAAGGACTCATTAGCCACTCTCAACCTTGTGCAATTGGTAGACTCCCCCACTTGGTATAGCAGCAGAACCGGCATGGGGTCAGTGATCGACTGGGTGGTCACAAATTGTCCAGAAAGAATATCCTCCATCATGGTTCTCCCCGACTCCCTCGGTGACCACTCCCCGGTAATCTGTAAATGGTCAAATAAAGCCCCAAAGGCACCATCCAAGACTATTACTGCTAGACTTCTGAAGAAAGGTAAGTTGGGAGCTCTTAGAGCACACTTCAGCCTCCAAGATTGGAGCACTGCCCTAGAATGCTTTATAAGCAAATTCAATGAAGTGTGCAATGTCTACGCCCCCTACACCAAAAGAAACTTCCGTGACTATGACGGCCCCTGGATCATGGCACAGCTACTAGCCCTCATGTAAAATAGAGATGACTTGTGGTACACAGCAAGAAACTCCAGTACCCAGACAGACTACCAGAACTATAGAGCTGCACGGAATAAATGCACCTGGGCTATTCGCAAGGCCAAAAAACACTCACTTTAAAAATGAGCTGACAAACTCATGGGGTGACAGTAGATGGTTCTGGGAGAACATCAAGTCCCTAACTGGTAAACCTAATAAAACTTCCCCCTCCTTCCTGAACATTGAGGGCCAATCTACGCAGGATCACAGTCGCATAGCAAATGTCTTCAACAAAGCTTTTACTGACCTCAGTGGAGTGTTGCCCCCTAGCTTCCTTCAACACCAATCAGATACTTGCACTGAACGAAACCCAGGGACCCAATCAAACTCCCATCCACCTTTCTACTACAGAGCTATCACCTTTATGGAAGCAAAAAAGTACATCCTAAAAGTGCTAGGTACTTTCAGAACAAGCTCTGATCAACTGGACCTAAAATTAGTTAGGCTCACCCTGGACTTAACTGTCAAACCCCTCACCCAAATCTTAAATCTCTCCTTGGTATCAGGCGAATTCCCACGGATCTGGAAGGTAGCAGTGGTTACCCCTGTTTGCAAAAGTGGTGACAGACCAACTCTACAAATTACCGCCCGATATCTATCCTTCCTCCACTCTCCAAGGCCCTGGAGCGAATTGTGAGTGACCAACTGACGGAATATCTAGACAAGTATCATTTACAATGTCAGCAACAACATGGATTTCGAAAACAACACAGTACCATTACCGCTTTAGTGGAGTTTACCAGCTTTATCCATAATGCTCTAGACAGAGGGCTCTTGGTGGGGGCAGCATATATTGATCTCACCAAGGCCTTCGACACTGTCAATCACAATCTGCTCCTGGATCAGCTCTCCAATACTGGCCTCTCCCCTGCAACAGTAGCATGGTTCAGAAGCTACCTCTCTGATAGGGTCCAAAAAGTGAAAATCCTGGACACCTTCTCCAACATCCTTAGTGTTAACACAGGCGTTACTCAAGGCTCTATCCTTGGCCCTCTACTGTTCAGCCTGTTCTTAAACAAGCTCCGTCAGTCAGTAAATCACCAGCTACTACTGTATGCAGTTGATGTGGTCCTATATTCATGTAATTCTGATCCCTACAAACTGGAAAAGCAAATGCAGGCTAATTTCACTGCAGCTGAGCACTGGTTCCTTCAATCAAAACTGCTCCTCAATTATAAAAAAACTAAGACTAAGTTATTCGCATCATCACATAACAAAAACCGCACTCACTAACTTTGCATTCTTAACAATCAGAATACTTCCCTGGAGGTGGTTCAAACATTTAAATACCTAGTATTGACACTGGACTGCACCCTCTCGTTTAACCAACACATAGACGCAGTCGCAAAGTCGTCAAATACAAAACTAGGATTACTGTACAGACACCGAAAAGGCTTGACTTCTGAGGCACTCAGAACTGCTGTAAACAGCTCCGTCCTCTCAGTGATAGACTATGGTCTAGCAGTATATGGGGCTTCCACCCAAACTGCTTTGAAATGTATCAAAACAACACTAAAAGCATGTCATTTAGTCCTAGGTGTACCCTATCTCACTCACACCTGTGAGTTGTACACTCAAACAAAATGGCTCAACCTTGACAGTCGCCTCCAGTATCAAATATGCATGCTCGCCAAGAAGTCTATGCTAGGACTTACCACCCCAGGCCAGCAAAGCCTCCTTAGCCGTCCTAATTCCATCAGATACACTAGGGGTACAAACAACTCAGCTCTCTGCATCCCTTTCCATAGAACCACACAAGGCCAACGGTCCTACGAATACCAGGCACCACTCTGGCTTAATGTGTTTGACCTAGACATCACAAAAGAGGACAAAATAGGCCCCTTTAAAGATAAACTCCGAGTGGCCCTCGCCACATACAGGAACTGTGGCTGTGAGACCTGAACTCCCCCACACTCTTCCCTCCTCTTTCCTGCTACCCTCATTCTAACCTGCACCCTTGCCTCTCCTCTCCTCTCTTCTTGCTAACTAATACTCCCCTAGTAGGCTCCAGGTTCCCTCCTCAGCACTCCCCCCCCCCCGTGAGTCTAGCCCTCCTTTATGACTATACTCTTTAGCACTTAAGACAGAAGAACTGCTGCACATCAAGTTCTCGCCTCCTTGCGTATAGTATTAGTTAATTATTTTACAGACTGTATCATCCTCTGTTCCCTACCTGATTTACTCTATATCCTGTAGATTCTCAAGTTGTTCACTTAACAACCTGTCAATCTAGCCTGCTTTAAATTATGTCTGTATATTTTTACTTATGTACTCCCTGTTATTGTAATTATATAACCTCTGTAACCTAATGTACGCATGTCTTTCTAGGTATGGAACCTTCTTGTATCTGCTTACGTACTTGTAACCATTGTAAATGATGTAATGCCCATGTATCACTACGACATGGAACCTCTGTAAAAGAGCCTTTGGCTCAAAGGTACTTCCTAGAAATAAATAAAAAAATAAACATTTTTAGGACTCTTGGACTACTATGGAGGGTTCCTAGTCCAGTTGTCCACATTGTTACAACCACTCCATGACTTGCTACAGCAGGACCCTCAATGGAATTGGTCACCACAGTGTGGGAAAGCATTCAAGGCTTACAAGAAAGGTCTTCTAAGCAGCAACTGGTTAGCGCACTATGACCATGCCAAATTTCTGAAGTTAGCATGCGATGCATCACCATATGAAGTGGGGGCTGTCATGTGTTACCTTCTGGGGAGGAACAGCTGATTGCTTTGCTTCCAGGAACTTGTCCCAAAGTGAAATAAATTATGCTCAGATCAAGAAAGAAGCTTTGAGCATAATTTTTGGTGTCAAGAAGTTCCATAAGAACTTGTACGGATGGAAATTCACTCTGCTAACAGATCACAAGCTTCTACTGGCAATTCTGGGGCCAAAGACTGCAATACCAACTCTCGCAGCACTCAGAATATAGCGATGGGAACTGATTTTGTTGGCTTATAACTATGACATCGAATACAGACGTTCTCATGGTCATGCAAATGCAGATGCATTATCGAGACTGCCATGCAAAAATGCTACAGAGAAGGAAGATGTTGGGGCAGTATTCCATCTTTCACATCTTGAAGAATTACCCATTGCTTCACAGGATGTCGCAGCAGAGACATGAGCAAGATCCTGTCCTCTCTAAAGTCTTAGATTACACCCTAAATAGTTGGCCCAACTTAACTCTCTGACCTTTCTTAGACAAGAAGGACCAGTTTTCCACAGACCAAAGCTGTGTTCTGTGGGGAGCTTGAGTTGTGATACCTCCAAAGTTCACAAAAGGTTACTTTCTGACTTACATGACAGTCATCCTGGAATCTCTCGAATGAAGGCATTGGCCAGAGGATAACTCTGGAGGCCAGGTCTTGATCAAGATATCCAACATCTTGTCAACCAATGTGCACCATGTGCGGCTGTCCTCAACCAACCATCAACCGCACCCCTGTATCTGTGGTCCTGGGCTACCACACTGTGGGAGCGCATCCATGTCAACTATGATGAAGTGGACAAACAACATTTCTTAGTAGTAATTGACATCCACTCCAAATGGCTGGAAATGTTTCCCACATGAGTGACAACTACTGAAAAGATTATAAACCTGAGACAACTTTCTGCCTCTTATGGCCTACCATGGGAGTTAGTGTCTGACAATGGTCCACAATTTTCTTCCCATGACCTCAAACTGTTCTTAAAGCAGAATGGTGTCCGACATATTTTGGCTCCACCTTACCATCCAGCCTCCAATGGCGCAGCCAAAAGAGCAGTACAGACATTCAAAAAAGCTTGGAATAAACTGTATTCACAGCAAGTACCTAGAGCTCAAAGATTGGCTCGTTTCCCATTTGCTTACAGAAACACTCCTCACAGAGTGAACACATGCTGAACTGTTCCTAAAACATCAACCTCGTACCCGGTTGTCATTGCTCAAGTCAGACTTGGCCGACACTGGCGCAAAGCATCAACTACAACAGCAAAAGGGTCATGACAAGTCAGCCAAGCCAGTACGAATTTTTTATCCTGGGTAGAGGGTGATGGTTTGAGATTTTTAAAGTTCAGAAATCTAAGTTTTACATTGAAATGGCCAGGAAATTCTTATCATGGCACTGTAGAGCTAAAACATATCCACAAAACAGGAGAAATATAAACTCAGACTCATAGGGTAGGCTGTTATATGGCAAGACAGGACAGACAAATTGGCCTTCTTCTATTGACAATTTCTGTGTTTCCGTGTAGAATAATGTGTGGGCAACCAACACACAATAAGGCCACGTTTCCATTGTGGGGTTGTGATGAGATCGTAGATTTCAGGAATGAAGCTGGAGAGGTCCTTGATGTCATCACAGTCCCTGAGATGGAAACATAGCCTTGTTCTGTATGGTTACACATATATTATTTTATATAGTAAATGGTCTTTAATACTGCACTTAAAAACTGTTCTTAGTTACATATTCAAAGGAGTTAACACACTGTGGGAACTGAGTCTGTCCTCGATGTTGTTTCTGTATCATTTTGAACATGCACAATAGCAGTTTGGGATGTGCACAACAGCTTTGATCATGCAAAACAAGGATTGTAAATTAGACGATTTCCATACACAGCAGTGTGTACACAGATACTGTAAACAAATATGCTGTGAGTAGTTGTTGAAGGTTATTGTTGCATAACCCAACCCCCTATGTGGTACTTACCTATTTGGTTGCATGGAGCCCACCCCATGGCACCAGCACCATTGCTCTCCAGTCCCGAAGACTGTAAGTGGGGACCGGGACTCCCAGGCCATGCAGTTTCATGGCTCCCATTGCACAGCAGGGTGGCTCCACTGCCACTGACAACCAAACATTGGCATTTTCCACAATCATGGAGAATCCTCCGCTGACCGCCTCGACCAAACTGGACATTAGCACAACCATGCACAATACCAAGGGGCACACATAAATGTTGTAAGGGAAAGTTCCTTTGTTAATACTTACTGTCTGTGAACATATTATTAGTAGAATGATAAGAGTTGCATTTTTGGAAACTGTTTTTGCTTTTAGTTGGTTCTCAGTCGAGGTTATCCTGTGGGGAGGTGGAGAAGTGGGGAAGGTTTTCATCCTAGGGGTGGTACTATACTTGACACCAGGCCCACTTTAACCTTCCTCCGAGTGGAGGCACGGTGCAACTTAAAATCAATCTTGAATACAAACCCCGCTATCAGGAGTTGTGCCCTTTTTAGGGCACAGGTTCAATAAAGATTATATTGCTTCGAAATTGTTCCTTTCCTCAGACGTGTGGGAGTTGTATATTGCAAAATCATCAAATGCCAGCTAGTCTGTCATTTCCCGTCAGAAGCAAAACAGTCTAGTTTATCTTAAAACCCAAACAGGGCTATGTAACTGCCTTGCTTTGTATCCTAAATATATGTATTGCTTGCACTTGAAGTTGATACCTTAGAAGCTAGATGATGACATCATGGCTAAGCTGCTGCAGCTGGTTACAGTTTCAGTAACATGGGAATACAAGCTGGAGCTGCAGTGCTCTGGCTTAAATGTGGGTCTCTCACACTTCTTTCTGTGTGAGTAGAGGTATTAAATACAAAGCATTGTTTCTGCAGAAGACAATTGGGGTACAATGCACTGAATAGCCTGAGTCATAATATGCTGCTCAAGTTGCATTAGGGCCCCACTTTGTGCAAGAAGAGTTAACATCGTAGCGTTTCATGTCAGGGCTTCCATTTTTGTAGGGATTGATAACTTCTATTGAAAGGCAAAGATAAGAGCTATAAAATATCCAAGCCTTTTCAGAACACATTTGCCCTAAGAGGACTGGCAGATTAATGCAGTGCCTTCTAAGTTTACTGGGGAAGATTATTCAGAGACTCCACTGGCTTCACACCAAAGAGAATACTGTATCCCTGCCAGTGAAGTAATAACTGAGCAAAACAGGGTTCCTGTCCTTCAAGTTACTGTTCAGTTTCTGAAATGAAGGGCTAATCAAAAGGTTGTGCCAGGCAGCATTCAGATTTCAGCCTTTGTGAATCGAGGGCCTACGTTTCACTTTTGCCATCAGCAAAACTTTACAATGGCAATCATAAGATCAAGACATCCGGTGAGATTCAAGAAGCCTTGAAAGAGTTACTGCTTCCTTGGGTTTAGTGTCTGAGCACGTGGGAAAGTACTGGTAATTCATACACATTCAGAACACTATTGAAGCAGAACCTGTTCTGAAATTGCTGTCTACATCATTATAGCTTTTCTTTTAGAAAACCAATATGCTATTACAGTAATAATGGCATTTTTCTGGGGTGTAGTTAACCACCAGACCTGAACTAGTTAAATGCATGAGAGAGGGGTTTTCTAGATAAGACAGTGAACCTTTCCTGGGATAGGATTCAGTGTTATTGCATCTTTCTTTTCTCCTTTTTTTTTGTGCTCCTTACTATGCCCCTTGCTGCCCCATTCCTTTGAACCGCACACATGTTCTCTGTTTTCCATTGGACTCACTTCTTCCTGCCATCCCCCAGCACCAGGCTCCATGTGGTATCTGTCCCTCCTGCATTTCTGGCTTATGCCTACCAGGGGGTCTCCTTGCTGCTGCTAGAGAGGAAGTGCCTCTGATATCCAGAGTAATGGTTGGGGCTGGGGCAGTGTGCTGAGGGGTTGGGTTATGTGGAAAGGGAACATGGAGAGCCATCCTCCGGCACTCTACAGATGGACATTTTCCTGTGTTCTTGCTCGCCCCACACTCTCTTACATGAGCATACTAGCTGCAGTGTCCTGGGGAGCACACATCTGCATGTGGTCATCCAGACAGCTATGGGTGCCTCTTCTGAGTCACCCCCCAGGATCTACTTAAGAGGTGGGGCACACCAAAACCTCCATCCTACAGAAGAGATGTCAGCATGGGCACTCTTCACCTTCCCCACTGGTCTCTGCCCTAGTCGTCCTGGATGAGGGGCATAAATTCAGGCTGCCAGATGCCAACTTGGTGCCTCACTGCACATTGCTACAGATCCAGCTATAATGTTGCATCTATAATGATAAAGCAGGTTTTGTCCCCTAATGTTTTAGTATTGCTTATCAACATAATAATCAATCTTTAGTCGACTGACAACTTTTGCCATTTTGGACATATAGAATACTTACGCAAACTTAAAATAATAATGTAATAATATAGCAATTTAAGGTTGGAAGGGACTTAGGTCCACTCCCACCCCTTCTTAAGCGGGGATGAGTAAGTGAAGCCCGCCACAGTCAAACCCAGTTTTGCAGAATTCTGCAGCAGAGTCCCTCGGGGAGACAAGGCAGTTTCAATGGAGTTAATCCCTTTTGTCATGCAGGAAACTATGACACTGCACTTTATCCTGGTGGGCTCCACTGTATGCTGCAAAAACATGAATTAATTTATAGAGATTTTCTACCCACTCTGCCACTCTGGGGGCCCATTGATTCCCTTGATAGGTTGAAATGTGTTCAGGCTTACCTTGAAGGCCAGTACTGTCTTCATAACCACCGTATCCACTAGTAGGCTGTTCCATAGGTTCACTCATCAGCCAATCAGGCTTCTCCCATCACTTCCCCAAAATCTGGAACTCCCTCTCACCTCAAATACGACACTCCTCCTCCTCCCACTCCCTTGCCTCTGCCTTACATAACTTTCTCTCTGCTAGCTGCTCCTGCTACAATCCTCCTTAACTTGTTCCCCTGCGAGCCTGCTTCAGCTTCATGTCAACGTCTTTTCTGCAAAACCCTCCCCTACATCCTTCCCCCAGCACCCCTTCCTTTCCACCTTACTCCCACCCCCCCGTTCCCTCCTCTGTACACCAGATTACCCTCACTACCCACTCACCATTGCTTGGCCTAGGCCCCTGGCAGGGTTCTCTGCATCCTGGAGGGGTCCAAAACCTAGGCAAACACCTTCCTCGCCTCCTACTCCCACCCCATTCTTTCCTGAAAGGGCTGTTTCTCGGACACTCTTCTCTCCCACCTCCCTCTCTCTCTTGGTCCTTCTGAAGCCTACTCCACATGGCTGCCTACTTCCCCCCCGGTCATGCTCTACCTCTGCCTTGTGCAGGCAGGGTCCACAGCATACTGGAGGGGCCAGGCCCCAGCAGACCCTTCACTTCCCCCGCTCTTCCTTCCTGACATGCTCTAACTCCCACTAACTACAACCTGCTTCCCTTCTGTTCATGCTTGACCTCCGCCTGGTGCAGGCAGGGTCCCCAGCAATCTGGAGGGGTCAGGCCCTGGCAGACCCTTCTCCTCCACCCCTTGCCTTTCCATCCTCCAAAATCTCCCCCCTTCCACCACCCTGCTCTTTGCCTATGTGCCCCCACCCAGCCTCCCTCCTAGCCGTAGTTATTGGCTAACCCCTAATCTCTAATGCACTTATAGTTAGACTTGCACTTTTGTTACACCTTGCAAATTTTGTTCTATCTGTGTCTCTCCTCACAATCTTGCCCTAGTTCAATCTCCTTGTATTCTATCCAGCGATTTTCTAACTACAAATCTATGTTCCTCCAAGTGTTTGCCAAAGATATTTGTGCTATCGTATTTATCTAGTTCAAGACTGTTAGCACTGTATCCATCTAGTTCATACCTGTTAGCATTCCTCCTTTTCAGTACTTCTGTATAGTCTGCTCACTTTATTGAATGTAATCAAATTGTATATCTATATTGTGTACCAAATCTCTGTATACTATCCTCATGTTCCCCTACCCCCCAGGTTGCACCGGAAGACAAGCAACTTGTTGCTCAGTGTGCCTTTCTGGTGAAACACTTCAATAAATAAGAAATATCCTGGGCCAGAGCCAGTGCAGCATCCTTTGCAACCAGCGGTTGCACTGGTGGCCGGTCACAAACCTCAGGTGGCCTACAACTGCTTCAGCATGAGGAGGAACATTGGTGATCCTGATAGGTCAGTGCTTCTTCACTTGTGTGACCTGTAAGACAAATGCGAACACTGGACATGCAGCAGAGTACAAGTGGTAAACACACTGATCAAGGCGCACACCACTGAGCATAAATGTGCCCTTAAATACCTATATCCTAGTGATTCCATGGGTATAGCATAGGTGGCTAACAACAAATAGTGCAAAGGTGCCTGTTTTCAAACACACATGGACAGTGCTGAAATGTGTGCTCCATGAACCACAAAGTCATGACCACGCAAAATGTGAGCACAACACAATGTCAGTCACAGTACAACTGCCATGGGGAGACAGCATTCCTATGTGGTATGAAGAATGCCACGTACATAGACAGAATAGCTGACTACAGTGTCCGATACCACAACATCTGATGTGACAGTACAGCAGCATGACTGAACAAGTAATACCCACTGCCACATGAATGCATGGCCACAGCATGACACAGCACATGAGTACCATTGTGGAACCACACAGCACACTACATGAGTAGGATATACAAAACACAATGCAGCCTGCAGCACACATGTACTAGTAATAGACACATGGACAGTGCTGAAATGTGTGCTCCATGAACCACAAAATCCCAGCCTCCCCCTACAAAACAAGGTACTAAATGAGAAAAAGACCAAGGTAGAAAGGTCAATGGGGGATGCCCCTACAGAAGGTAAAGCCATCAAAAATGGAGAGCAATGAGTACCAATGCCCATAGTCTGGGTAACAAGCTTCCTGAATTAGTGGCCTTGATGGAGGAGGAAGATCTGGATATCGTGGCAGTCACAGAAACATGGTACACAGAACCATGACTGGGACGTAAACATCCAGGATACACTATCTACAGGAGGGACAGGGAGGTAAAGGGAGGAGGAGTAGCTCTCTACATAAGAGAAGAAATCAAAGCAACAGAACAAAAGGGTAAACAGGAGGAGAAGAAGCACTGTGGGTCAATTTGGGGGCAGGCAATGGCACCACAATCCGCACAGGGTTGTAAACAGACCCCTCTCAGGGGAGGAAATGGACAAGGAAATGATAGAAAGTATACTTAGAATGGCAGATAAAGGGAGATATTGCTGATGGGTGATCTGAATATGCCAGATGTTAACTGGAGTGCAGTTGCAGCAGCCACTTCTAAGAGTGGGTTATTCTAGATGCCCTAAAGGGGCATGCCTTAGACAACTAGTATTGGAGCCCACTGAGAGGGGCAATCTTAGATCTGGTTCTCTCAAATGGAGATGAAGAGGATCACAGATGTAGAAGTGGGTAGCCATCTGGGAACTAGCGACCATCGAACAGTATGGTTCATAAACACAGCAATAGAGTGTAGGCTTCAAAGACAAAGGTACTGGATTTTGGAGGGCTGACTTTGCCAAAATGGGTGTGTGCCTAAGGAATGCACTAGCAAATGGGCAGGGAGGAGGGGTGGAAGAACAATGGGGAATAATAAAAACTGCCATCACAGAGGTAACAAGCCTTTGTGTAAAGCAAATAAACAAAATGAAACGAGGTAAGAAACCACTATGGTTCTCAAAGGAAGTTCAAGAGAAAAAGAAAGCATTCAGGAAGTACAAGGAATCACAGAAGGAACAGGACAGAGAACTGTATCAGTTAAAGCAAAAGGAAGCTGGAAAGGCAGTCAGAACAGCAAAGGCCCAAACCGAGGAAAAGATAGCCAACTCAGTTAAGAAGGGGGATAAAACCATTTATAGGTACATCAGGGAGCGAAGGAAGACCAAGGGAGGGATAGTGAGGCTTAATAAAGGGGGGGAGGGTGGGCAGAGGGTGACTGTGAAAAGGCAGAGATACTAAACAAATATTTTTGCTCAGTATTTACAAAGGAAGAGGGGGAGGTACCTAAAACAAACAGTAGAAACACTCTGGATACAGAAGTTGATACCAGCCCATTTACAGAAGAAAGGGTTCTGAAAGAACTCTTAAAACTGAAGGTGGACAAAGCAATGGGGCCTGATGGGATTCATCCCAGAATTCTAAAAGAACTATGGTAGAACTAGTGACACCACTGACTACCCTCTTTAACAAATCATGGGAGGATGGGGTGGTACCTGAGGACTGGAGGAGGGCAGATGTGATTCCCCTTCACAAAAGTGGGAGCAAGGCAGAAGCAGGAAACTACAGACCTGTTAGTTTAACCTCAGTGGTAGGTAAAATGATGGAATCACTTCTGAAGGAAAGAACTGTTGAGTATCTAGAGGCCAGAGGGGCACAGGACCCAAGGCAGCATGGATTCACAGCGGGAAGGTCATGCCAGACAAATCTGATAGATTTCTTTGACTGGGTGACCAAAGTAGTAGATCAGGGAGGGCTGTGGACATGGCCTACCTAGACTTTAGCAAGGCATTTGACACAGTCCCACACAACAGATTAATATACAAGTTAGCCAGCCTGGGAGTGGTTCCCAAGATGACAGCCTGGGTAAAGAATTGGCTGGAGAATAGGACACAGAGTAATAGTAAATGGGTCCACTCTGAAAAAGGGGGTTAGTAGTGGGGTACCGCGGGGTTCAGTATTAGGACTGGTCCTCTTCAATGTCTTTATAAGCACATTGCAGAGGGACTGGAAGGAAAAGTATGTCTCTTTGCAGATGACACAAAGATCTGCAACAGAGTTGATGCACAAGGTGGGTGGAAAGGATGAGAAGGGACTTGGCAAGGTTAGAGGAATGGTCAAATGTATGGCAGCTTAGATTCAATGCTAAGAAGTGCAGGTAATGCACCTGGAAACAAAAACTCAGGGAAGAGTACACAATGGGGGTGAGATACTAACAACAACAAAAAATGGAAAGGGACCTGGGGGTAGTCATATCAGATGACCTAAAGGCGGGCAAGCAATGTGAGAGGGCAGCAAGTAGGGCTGGGGAATACTGGGATGCATAGGAGAGGCATCACCAGTAGAAAACAAGAAGTTATTATCCCTCTGTACAGACAGCTGGTGAGACCACTTCTGGAGTATCATGCAGTTCTGGAGACCCAATCTCAAGAAAGACATAGACAGGATGGAAGCTGTCCAGAGGAGGGAACTAAAATGGTGCAGGATCTGCACCGGAAGACATATGAAGAGAGACTTAAGGAGCTTAATATGTATAGCCCTCGAGGAAAGGAGGGAGAGGGGGACATGATAGAAACTTTCAAGTACCTCAAGGAATCCAAGTCCAAGAGGGTAGCATCTTTCAAAAAAAGAGGTGTGCAAGAACAAGGGGGCACAAATTGAAGATAGAAGGGGCGGCTCAGAGGTAATTTAAGGAAGTATTTTTTCACAGAGAGGGTTGTGGATGTATGAACCGCCTTCCAGAGGAGGTTGTGGAGTCAAAACAGTGGTGGAATTCAAGCATGCATGGGACAGTCATAAGGCAATTCTAGGGGGTGGGGGTAGGAAGAAGTAGGCTGCTGGTTAACTAGGATCTGCAGCTTATCCATCAGGTAGGGAAATGGGCAGACTGGGTGGGCCAAGTGGTCCTTATCTGCCGTCAAATTCTATGTTTCTATGTTTCATTATGAATCAACATAAGGGCACAATGACAATATAGTGGTACTCACTGGTGTGTGCTGGCTCCTGGCTTCATCTCACTGTAGCCCTGCTGTTGCCCCCTTGTTGCCTATTGTGGTCATGTCCATCTTGCGCTTGCTGGCCTGAGTTCCAGCGAATGTGGAAAGAGAAGATGATGTAAGAAACAGTACAGACAATGTGCACACACCTAACAGCCATGGTACCCAGTGATGCTGTATTGTGTGTGTAGTCATACACAGGAGGCACTGAGTCCACAGTACATGTATGTGTCAGCTGTAACAGAAGGGCAGCAACTATGCACATATAGGTGCATGCCTCAACAAGCCTGCAGTGGAGAGGGCTAACCATGTCAAGTGTGCCAACAAAGACAGGTTCTCTATGGAGCAGTGGCACCCTGGGACCTTTATGTGCATGTGTGTGCCAGGACAGCGTACAAAGTGTGTGCCCAAACGTTTGATGTCAACAACTGATTTACCAGTACAAGGTGTATATGGTGTCATGTGCCAGATACTGTATGCAGTACAATGCACATGTAATGGCAGTGTCATACAGATAAAAAGCTGGAAACAGTGAGTGTGAAACAACAGTTAAGCAGTGCCGCCAAGCCTGATGCACAGTCACAAATATATCTGAGCAGTGTCGCGTAATAGCTGCATGTGCACAGTGTGACCCTAACACATGCAAGGGAAATACACAACACATGTCATTCTGTGTGCCAGTCATGCAGCAGCACGATGTGTATACTCACCCCCTGTAGCAGCCTCACTGCAGCCTCCTCACAGAGGTGAGTGAAGCAGAGCTCCTCCTGGTGTCAGAGGTCATCTCACTTATGTCTGCACTGTTCCTTCATGATTCATGTCACCTCTGTTCTCCTGCTGAGGCATTGTGCCGTGGAGTGCCAGGACTCCATGCATGAGGCACATGGCAACAGCTTTGCATGTACCTCATAAAGTGTGTCCTCCCTTCTAATCACCAGAGCAACTAACTAAAGGAGTTTGCCTTGTAGCAGTCTGTCTTTCACGCTTATGGCCCCTCCTCTCAGGACCATAGTTTGCCATCCTGCAGATTTCTGACACTGCTGAGTGCTGCAGAGGGGGATATTGAATGCCAAGCTATGAGGATGTGTTTGTGTGTGTGTGTGTGACTTTGCAGCTCTAGCAAGTGAAATTGATGAGTTTGCAGTGAAAACAAGTGTGTTTGCAATTGCTCCTGCATGTCTCAGTTTCTAAGTGGGGGCATACATGTGTTGCACATGGGAGAATGGCCCAGAGAAGATGGCTGTGCTGTGCAGTACTACACCTGCGTTGTGATGTCATACCACTGCCAGTAACGCAATAGCATGATGTGCTTGCTGCACGGATTGCCTCAACAATGCACAATGGTGAGGCTGCAAAATGATGCTGACTGTGATTGCAAACTGTGTTTACACACCTGTTAGCGGGAATACACTATCATGTGCAGGGCTGATCTGGTAGCATTGGCGATATGCTAGCAGTCTTAAGAAATTGCTTGCAAATGAGCACAAACGCAGTACGTGCAGCTCATTAATGCTAAGGACAGTCCTTAAATGGCATGTGACTACATAAAAGAATGCAAACTGTGCACACAGAACACATTCCACAGAGGATAAGGCAGGAACTGCTGTAGTTCAGTGCAGAAATATTGCCAGTACACACACATACAGCCTGTTTGTAGCACTAATACTGTGCTATGCTAACACTGTTGCCATGACATCTCTGACTGTACCACAGGTCAACATGACTTCACAGGCATATGAGCAGAAAAGGAGGTCACGCTGCTCAGCAGAGTAGCAGACTGCGCTATCTCACAAATATGTGTAACTGGAATGGGTCCTCTTTAGTATTTTTTTTACTGATTTTATTTTGTTTTCGGATGGCCAGAGTTGTTTCCTGGTCTGATGCTGCTTACGTTGTGCATACATAGGTCATTACTCTATAGTCAGAGCGGTGGGTGGGAACAAGGGACAGGACTGAATAAGTCAGCACTCTGAGTGGGCAACTAGCACTGCAAGTGAGTGTGGCCTACAATGTATCCCCAGCTGAGGAGTGTCATTGCTGACATAATTCTGGACAGAGCTCCCGTTGGAGTGAAGGAATCGTTGGGGCTGCGCTGATATGAGAAAATGGCATCTGATTGCGTACAGGGGTTGTTCGCTACATTTAGTGTCACTGGAGGATTTACATTTTTTTTATTATTTATTTGTTTTTGAACCCGGCAGAGAGATACTGAACCTAGCAGCATGAGTGAGGATTTAAAAATGAAACTGCAGCATGGGAGCCTTGCGTGACTGAGCAAGTATTTCAATAATAGAATTGTACTGGACTTGCTGCCGGCTCCAGTCAATGCTGATCTACTGTGAGAATATTTCTGCCTCTATGGACCTAGAGTAAGAGTATTATGATATTCTCACTCTAGGGTCCCATAGTGGTTGCCAATCAAATATCATCACAAGTGTTGCAGATAGATAGACAGACAGACAGGTGGATGGATAGATAGAGAATAAATTATGGTAAAGTGTGGTATACAAGGAAATAATACCAGCGAGGGGTTGAACAAGCCATGAAGCCACAAGCCCGAAGGGTGTTAGGGTTGGAAACCCTAACGCCACATTTCCCAACTTTTGTTGCTTTGGCCCTAACTGGAGCATTAATGCAGTTTTTTGCAACATATATGTAGTATATATTTATAGCTACATATAGTGCTTGTTGGTATTACTGTGTTATTAAAGTGTTAATAACACATTAATAGAATGTAATTAGCTGATTGTCATCATAGTACGCTAATTGGCTACTACCAGTTATGGGGAAATATATGATGGCTTCTCTATGGGGATGAGGGCCCAACCATGAAATATGTATATGTATCTATATATTTACAGATATATATTCTTTGCAAAAAAAACTGCGTTAATGCAACAGTTAGGGTTCAGATTAAACTGATGAAAGTAGAGAAATGTGATGTTAGAGTTTCTAACCCTAACACCCCTGTCCCACCCCTAAAGTGAATGAGGGGTGGAGTCTTCCTTGAAGGATTTTTTCATATGAAAAAGGATTAGGCCTCATATGAAACAGAATCCTTTTTCATATGGCCAGAATCTTTTTTTGTTCCAAAAATCTATCCTAAAGTGCCTACTGAGCATGCTCAGAACTGAAAAAAAAAAAAAAAAAAAATAGAGCCGGCCCGGTGGCGCGGAGGGTTGAGGCGCTAGACGCCACACCTCGTACCACGCCGGCGACCCAGGTTCGGGAACGGACTCGGGTCGTCGGAGGTCGGCCGGGGGGAGGGAGGATTGAGCGTCCCAACGGATGCTGTCCTCCCTCGGGGGGAGGATTCTCAACCCTGAGTATGCCGGTGGGAGCACCGGTGCTCAGGGGGGTTGAAGCTCCATTACAGGAGTCCGGGGAGGGGGGACGTCGTTGGGCGCTTGAGGGAGGCGTGCGTCAGCACGTCGCCCCTCTAGGACGTACGTCCTTGTGTGCCGGCGTCCCAGGGGGCGGGGGAAGTGGGAGAAAAGCGGAAAATGGTAGTCCTCGGTGTCCCTAGATGAAGACTGCCCCATCCAGAGAGTCCACCCAGGACAGACCCCGCTGTGCAGGAGAAGGAGAGGTAATGGCACTCTAGGGGCAGATCCTGAAAGGGGGGCTACGGGGATATGTGCAGTCGGAAGGAGGGGGACACCGGGGACAGGAAGGAGAATAAAGAAATAAAGCAAAAAAATAAATAAATAATAACTTTGGAACGGATTCATATTTTTTCACCAAAATGACAAAAGGCACTACTGTGGGCGGGCCCCTTTCTACTCTGAAAATTTTAGAGTAAAATTCCAAACCATCTGGGCGCTAGAGGCTGACAGAAAAACTGAAAAACCTCTGATGTTTACATATTTTGCACTGTCCAGATCTCGGAATCTCCACATCTGATCAGAATGAAACCTGGCATATCAAGAGACCTTCGGATTCTGATGGTGCATGCAATATTTTGTGCAAATTTGTTGAACAGTTGCGAAGTTATTAAAGTGCAAAAATTGGGGTTTAACATTAAACATCCTACTCAACCCTAACTATAGTGCGCGACCATGCCACTATAATACACATAACATCCTATAAGATAGATATATTATAGGGAGGGCGTTTCAACATTAAAGGTTCAGTTCAATGGCAAGTTAAACCTAAACTTTGAATCTTTAATGAATCTCGATTGAGTTCAGGCAGCAGCTCTCGATTAGCTTTCAATATAGGTCACTTTTTAGTAACAGTTTCTTGGAGAAAAGATTCATTATCTATCATGGTAGTATCACAGGTCTCGCTGCACCTCGGCATTTTTGTTGCGAGCAGCTATAGCACGAGGGCTACCAACATCTGCCATTTGTTGGTAGCCTCATTAGCATAACCTTTCACGGGTGGAAGTCACCTGAGGTGCACAAGATGTCCGCTTGCGGGTCTGTCGCCATGATGGAGCGAGTGGATCTTTTCTATTAAAATTCCAGGGCACCAGGTACTAAAAAAAATGTCTTTTATGTTGAGAGCCCTAATCGGGTGTTTCTGCAGCCGCTGCTGCACTAAGGGACTCAATCGGAGTTTCCCTTTAATAATTTTGCAACTGTTTGACCGATTGACATGAAGTTTTGCATGCACCATCGGGGACCAAGGATCTCTAGATGTGGCAAGTTTCGTTCCTGTTGGATTTGTGGGTGCGGAGATACGGGTTGTCAGACAATTTGAAAATCACCACTTTTAGTGAAATTCTCTGTCACCGTGCAAAAACGGTGTGGAATTTTGGTCTGCAATTTTCAGAGTATATAGGTCTTGGGTCACAGATGTGCCTTTTGAAGGTTTGGTGAAAAAATATTAATCCATTCCAAAGTTATTAAATTTTAAAACTTCCCATTATTTCCTGTGGGACCAGTTAGATGCCCTGCTCGAAAAAGGATTCGTTATTGCAAATGTGGAATCCTTTTTTGCAAACGTGGGATCTTTTGCCTCAAAAGTGGAATCTTTTTCCATGCTGCTGATAGCTTGTTTTCAGTTAGCAAGGGCAACAAAGTTAAATTACAAAAAAAATACAGGGCTTTGGTAAACACCAACAGTTGTGTTTACCTCCTCAGGGCCCATAGAATTGGATTCTAGGGTCAGGTTTTTGCTAACATATTCAGAAATGTTTTTTTTTTTTATCTGCGGAAATCCTTTGCCTCAAATCGTGGTAAACTTATGCCATGGAACAGGATCCCTTTTTCCAATTTATGGAAAAGGATGTTCTTTTGACGCATATTGCAAAAAAAGGATTCTTTCTCGCAATTTGCTTTTTTTTTTTTTACTTACTGTTTATGCCCCCGCTACACCATGCTTACTCCTTCCCTCAGGGACTCCTATGGCGACCCATCAGGCTTCGCCTGGGATTGTGGGGACTTCAGCTTCTTGTGAGTCTTCCCTCCTTCAGTCCTAGGATTACCCCCTCGAGTGGGGTGGAAGGGTGGCCCACAACCCTCCCAGCCTACGTCCAATGTTGGGCGGACTGCACTGAGGGGCTTCTCCCCAGATCTCCAGTCTGTGGTGCTGGGGCCCATCTCCAGGAGCCGACTTGGGGTTTTTCCACTTTTCTGGTTCCCACCCCCTGCAGACGCTGGCACGCACGGAAGGACCAAGGAGATGAAGGCATGCTGAGACATGCCTTCGCTCCGGACCCTCAGCCAACATCCACCCCTCCCTTGCCTCTGCCTTCCCATCTGCACCTCCACCTGTGGTCACCCATGTGGCAGTATTGCAGCGGGACTGCAGCTCACTCTCCCCAGATAAAGAGAGCAGCTCACTGGGTGCTCGATCCTTCTCCCTAGCTGACCCTCCAGCAGCCGGGCTCATGCGAACCTGGGTTGCTGGCGTCATAGTGGTAGCACTACCACTGTGCGGCCGGAGCCAGCCCTCTTTCTCGCGATTGCAAAAAGGATTTTCTTTTACCAAAAATTGCAGAAAAAGAAACTGCGGCAAAGGATTCTTTTTCCCAATTTGCAAAACAGGATTTCTTAGATAGCTGTTTTTTTGTCACTGCACAGTTATAAAATGGCTTGTTCTTTTGAGCCAAAATTTTCAGGGTACAAAGGGCTAGCCCCACAGATATGCCTTTTTCAGATTTGGTGAAAATATATTACTTTGCTGTGGAGTTCTGCGGGGTAATATTTTGTTTCGTTTCCCATAGGATAACATTGTAATGGGAGGTTTACCCAGTCGTTTCTTTGTCACTGCGCTGTGAAGAACGGTTTGTAATTTTCTTCTGAAATTTCCAGGGTACAGGCGGCTTGCCCCACTGATGTGCCTTTTGCTGGCTTTGTCACAATATATTAATTTGGTGTGGAGTTCTGCGGGGTTACATTTTGCTTCATTTCCCATAGGATAACATTGTAATGAGAGGTGTACAGACTTGTTTCTTTGTCACTCCGCTGTAAAGAAACGGTTTGCAATTTTCTTCTTAAATTTGTATGGTGCAAATGGCTTGCCTCACCAATGTGCTTTTTGCTAGTTTCATGAAAATATATTAATTTGGTGTCAAGTTACACAGGTTTCACATTTTCCTATGCTTTCTATAGGAGAACATTGCAATATCAAGTGTTTCTTTGAGTCTGAACACTACGGCATTGGAGTGCAGGGCCCTACACTATGTCAAAAATAATGCATAGATGGGAACCCACATGCAAATATGGATACTGTTAAGGACTGATTGTGTTTCCAGATGCAAATATGAATATCATTATGGAGTGCAGGCCTTATCCATACATGGCAGCATAGGGCCCACAGGGCCCTGCGCTCCCACACACAACGATGCAAAGGAGTATGGGGGAATAAGGATACAATTACAATCTCTCAAAAATTATGGATGGGCCCTGCGTTCCCACAAGCAAATAAGCCTTCCATTATACTTTATCAAAAAGTAAGGAAATTCTCTGCAAAAAACTTCATTAAAACATCATTAGGGTTCCCTACGATTATACTTTCTCAAAAAATAAGGAAATTCTCTGCAAAACACTTTGTTAATGGACCATTAGAATTCCAGCATCAAAAGTAGGGAAATGCTATTTTATGATTCCCAACCCTCAGACCCCATCCCACCCTGCATGCAGGAACAGGTGTGAGGGGTGTGTCTTGGGGTTGAAAACCCTAATGCTCATCCCATTCTCTTATACTGTATCCATCTTAGCTTACTTACTAATGGAATGGGGAGAGCATTAGGGTTCACACCCCTCACACCTGTTCCTGCATGCACGGTGGGATGGAGTCTTCGGGTTAGGAACCCTAAGATGGTATTTCCCTACTTTTGACACTGAAACCCTAATGATCCATTAATTAAGTTTTTGGCAGAGATATATATCTTATAGTATGGCTCTATCTAGGGCATAATGTGTATTTGTAAGATTTCCAGCCTCAAGAAGGGACTCTCTTACAGTATTGTGTCACTGTCTTTTAATGCAGCTCTCTACTTCTCTTGTGGTAAAATGTGTTCCTTAATTTACAACAAATAACCTTCTTAAATTTAGCTTGTGGCATATTATCATGAATTAAGCAGAACTTTATGTTGCTTGGCCCTCTTAAGAACCTCTTGGTTGTTCTGGTGAAGGACAGCATACGGAGGAGCTGCGTATCTCTAAACTGTAAAGAGCTAAAGCCAGATCAGCAGCTGACATGCCTCACAGTGACTGTAACATGCACATTAGGTCATACAAAATGCAGACCCCATATGTCAAATGTTTCAAGTGCTGCTTAGTCCAGCTTGCATCTTGTCATTTCATAATATTTATTGTTATCCAGACAAATTAATTTTTGGGCTCGACGACTTTTAAAAATAGAGCTTCAAAATACTTTGTTATCTTGGAACTTGCCAGCAGTTTTTCTTTCAGTTTTTTTTTTTTATTCCAACCTGCCCCTTGGAGCCCCACTCCTTCAGGCTCCCCAAGCTTTGGCCCCTCAAACCATCCATCCTCTACCCTGCTGCCTTCTTGTTGCCTCCAGACTCCCCAGACTTCGCCAGCACCCTCCAGTGTTCCAGCTTATCCATGCTGGGGGATCCCCCTGCTGCCACCAGGGGAGAAGTGCCTTAGTCATTGGGGGTGACGGTCTGGGGTGACAAGGACAGGCCATTTACCTGTTTTCTCCCTCTGTCCCTTCCTCCCCATGTGATGGCTGCATGCTGTGGCATCCTGGAAAGGATGCATGGTGGCACATGGTCATCCACGCTGCCAAGTGTGCCTCCAATGGCCGACCACCAGGAGTCGCTCAAAGAGGGATGCAGGCCTAACCCTCCCTCCAAGGGAGGAGAGCATCCACATGGATGTGCTTAACCCTCCCCACCGGCCTCCACTCTGTCATCCCAGGCACGGGTCATAAACCCAAGTCATCAGCGTGCTGAGCAGGTGCTTCACCGTTTGGCGCCACGGAGCCGGCACCGTTTTTCTTTCTAAAACTAGCATGGTGAACAATGAAGAATCTGGTTTAAAAAAAAATCTTGGTGCTGTCTCGGTATTCTTTTTTCTTTCATTTAGTATTGTATCTGCTGTATCTTCCCAACTGGCCACAGTCCAGCCCAGTTTCCCCCAGACTCATCACCCGACTTCTCTGGGCTTACTTATCCTAAGTGGCATCCGCCCTCTTCCTGAGGATGTGGGAGAGCCCAGTTGCCAGTGTGATGCCTGTGGGGGACCGTACCTTCATCCTGCCACCATTGGGGGGGGGGCCTCCATTTTTTTTTTCTCCTAGGACCCACAGCACATGCAGTGATGCACTCTGCAAGCTCCATTTCCATTGAGCTGCTCCTTGCCATCAAATGGGTGGGGCATCTTCCCTGACATCCCAGTGTGTTGCCACCTGGAACCTCCCAGAGGCAGCTGCTAGTCGGATGCCCTTATCCCCTTCCCCAGAGGAGAAGCGCTGCCCTTCCAAGGCTCAATACTCCCTTCCCTGCTCAGCCCCCAAGTTACCCACATCTGTTTCTGAATCAAGGTTGCCAGCATGGCAGAAGGAGAGGAGCATAGTACCTCAGCCTTCTACACCACTGGTCTGGTTGCTGTCTGGGTATTCTTTTTTTCCATATAGGTTTTTCTGTACTCCCTAGCAGGCTGGATGACTGTATCAGCAGTGTCCCACAGTCCCCTGCCATCCCGAGTCTCCATCCGACTCCTGAGACTGGGTGGGCTGTTCGTGCTCACAGGGAGGACGTCATTAAGCCCATCCTCTGTTTTTTCCACCAATTTTCTCCCTGGGACTTGGCGGACATACAATGAGTATGCAAGTGCACTCAACCTCTAAGGAGGCGCTCCAGCACTCTGAACATGGGCCCTTCCCACTAACTGCAGGACTTGCACATGCTACCACTTGGCTTCCACGAGGTTGTAGGTGAGTGGTAAGTCACGAGATCTCCCCTCCCTGAGGGATGAGAGGTGTCCTGTGACTCTGTTTTCCCTCTCCCAGCCAGGGCCCCCGAGCGAGCCAGGTCCGTTCCTGAACCCGGGTCACTGGCATGGCATTAGGGAGGCATGGGTGCCTCAACCAGCTGCACCACTGGGCCGGCCCCTGTCTGCGTATTCATTCAAGGTTTTTGTACATAGTCCAGTTTATATTAAATACTTCACTAACAAAAACTTGTATTTATCATATAGTTGTCTATCTTTGTCAGCTACTGCATACTTAATCAAAACTATGTAAAAACAGTCCCCTCCCGCAGTAAAAAAAGAAAAAGGCAGTCATCCCAGTCGTTCTTGCACAAAGGGCCAGCTCTTATGTGTTTGAAACAATTGCTAGATTGTTTTTGGCACCTTATAATGCAAGGAGTGAATTAAATCTTATAACCGCATTAGTAAATACGAAATTACAACTGTGATTGTTGTAAACTTGTTGTACTGTACAAGGTAGTTATTTAAAACTGACTGCTGGTGCCCCAATTTAGAGTAATCTTATATGGCACTGACTCATGGAACACCATTCACAATGTGGCCTTTTAATATCTCAGTGTAACCCTGGATGACATTCTATTGTTTCCGCCCCCCTGTTGACAGTCTAGTGGTCGTAGTCAACAGAAGACAGGGTGCTCTGTACCAAAATCAGAATAATCTAACTGTGGAAACTAGCTGTCTTATAGTGGCCAGTTCTGCCATGTCACTTGTAGATTATGGCCTTCCTGTATATGCAGCTGCTTGTCACACAGTACTAAACAGAGTACAGATGATCTGGCATGTTGCTTTGTACTTGGGGCAGGTAATCGCACCCATACTTGTGCCCTCTATACCCTAACTAAATGGTTTCCACTACCCAAGAGAATAAAGCTACAGACCTGTCTGGTAGCCAAAAAGGCAAACGTGGTCTCACTCCCCCTGCCTTAGCCAACTGCTTCCACACCATTTCCAACTTCTGCAAGACCAGGAGCATGGTAAGGACTGCCTTTGAACCCCCTTTCTGGTGTACTCAGCTGGGCAAGTGATCCTTTGCAGTTAGGTCCGCAAATTGGCTAAATGAACTGCCTGCTACCCTGTTGAATCTACCCAAGGTTTATCGGTTTAAGAGATTTCTAAGGTCTGCCCTCGCAGGCCAATAAAGTTGTGACCACTAACTGTTAAACTCTGTTTTTTTCCTTTGTACTTATCCTGTGATACTGTTGCATAGTGATCTGCCCTATTTTGCTCATAGTCTGTGGGCTAGATAGTGAACACTCCCCCTCCCAGGGAATTTTCAAGACTATGATTTTTGAAAAGTTTGTATCATAGCAATTTGGAATTTACTTGTTTGCCATTTGCTGATGGTGGTTTCTGTTTGGTACAGGGCCATATATGTCATACATTTTCGTAGGAACTGGAGGGCAATGACGAAGCGGTAGGGATAGCTTTTCATGTAGTAAATCTAAGTATGTGACTAAAAATAATGGCAAATTGGGTATCAATAAAAATGTTTTTAATTTTCTATCATATGAATATACTCTAGAGGTTCATGAAGTCAATAGTAACGTAATCATAAAGTCACAAGAGATTGAACCATGTTTTGTTAAGCAACATGTTGAACCAAACTTGACTATAGTTCAGACTGCCACCTCTGCTCCAGAGATTGTGAACCAAGCTTGTGCATCAGATTTCATGTGGGGTTTTGCTGCAGAGGCCAGATGTATGATGGAACACAATCTGTTCCTGGGTGGACAGGCTGGGTATCTTTCACAGGGGACCCGTCAGGATCAGTGCAAAGACAAACAAATGTTGGCTACATGGCACCAGTCAACTCTTCTGTTACAGAGAACTCCACTGTACAACATGTATTGCAGCTATCACAAAATGCTACCAGAGAGTTTGGCCAACAGAACATGATTGTTACTTTTGATCTTGCTGTTGCAAAGAAGGTATATGCTATTGTATGGCAGAATGCATGCCAGTTCAGTGATGTCATTGTGCGACTTGGTGTTTTCCACACAATTTGTTCATACTTAGGAGCCCTTGGGGAAATTGCTGCATGGTACTGGCTTTGCCAACATCATCGAGCCAGAGGTGTGTGCCAGTGTCTCCACTGAAAAAGTATTGAGTAGCAGATACCACAGCAGGGCCATGCGGGTGCATAAGCTTACCCATGAGGCACTTGAATGCCTTCATTTTCAATCGTTCCAGAACAGCACTGATGTACAGACATTGGTAGAAGAGGCCAAAGAAGAGGTGAAAAGGCTAGTGGAAAGACCAGGGTCAGACACATTACGTGAGACAGTTGCCAGTGACTCTTGTCATCAACTTTGCAAAAATTACTTCAAGTTTAAAGAGAAAGTGAGGCATGGCAACCTTGGGAAGACAGCACAGTTTTGGATTCAGTACATGGACAGTATCTGCTTGGTGCTTTCTGTGTGCTACCGAGAACAACTTTGACCTGCACCTAGCATGTGTTGAACAATGCTGCCCTCTGCTTTTTAGCCAGGATCACCAAAACTATGCAAGGTATCTATCTGTCTTATTTTCTGACACTCCTGAACCTAGAGCATACTCATCCTGGAGCTGATGTCTTGCTGCGGAATGGTGGGTTCAGTGTGTGTAGATCCGATGTGCCAGCATCAAGAAATGCTGTTGATTCTAACCATTGAACAGACAATCAATCGACATGTCCAGTGGAGATATTGTTGGATTCAGCAGGAATCATCCCGCCTATTACCGGTGGTGTGTAACAAAGGCATGCCCGAGCAAGCTGTGTGACTGCCACACTTGAAACTGCTGGAATGGTAGACTCGGAGGAATCCTTTCACAAAGATGCTAGGCCTGCAGAGATGGCACACAGTGAGAAAGATGTACAGAAGCTGATCAATGCATTCAGAAACTTCATCAATCTTTTTAAGATAGAAGTCAAAGAGGCACTATTCTGTCTCTTATCAGGTGCACGAGCCCCAGGAGATGTTGAAAATGACTTGCTCAGTGCTGAAAAGCGGGGAAAAGAAGCCTTTCAACAAGTTGTGGAGACAAGGCTTATTGACAAAATGGATCTTACTTCGAGAGGGCTCTTGCAGTAGGTATTCACATATAGGACTAAGCCACCAGGCGTCAGGACCCAACGGGAAAATCTCTAGCTAGCAGTCAATGGCAAGGGACCGCCCCCACATCAGGTGACTGGCATCATCCAATATCAGTATAAAGGGATGGTCACCCACACCCGCCTTCCAGTTCTTTCCCACCATCGGCTTGTGAAAGTACCTCGCGGAAGAACAGTTCTCTTTCGTCTCGCCATTTTGGATAAGTGTTACTCTTTTTGTCTTAAAATTTTTGATTTTCTTCTCAAATATAGTTTTTTAATTTCACGCTGTGCATGTCATCCCCGATGCCCTCTGAATTGTATAAGAAGTGTGACTTGCGCAGTTCCTAGCTCCCTCACAAGGACGACCACTCTCTGTGCCTTTTCTGCTAAGACACAGGCCACTGCGTGGAGGAGTGCCAGCACTGCTGAAAATTCAGTTCCGCTACCCGCAAACAGAGGCAGCAGTCCCTGGAAGCCCACTTGATGAAAAAGAAAATGGCATCCATGGAAAAGGAATTTAAGAAATTGAGGCAGACATACACTTCCCTGGAAGGCCACAAGAAAAAGAGGACAAGAGAAGCACCAGGACCAGGACTTGTCGTCCACAGCTGCTGTGACTTTGGCTGGAGTTGCGACCCTTAAGGTGTCTTTCCCTCCGGGGGTCTGATAATCAACGGCCGCCTTGATGGTTACCAAGCCGGCGTGTCACTACCCCCCTGACGGGCTTGTGCTCAGGCCCTCCGGGAGCCTCCAGGGCAAAGGAGGCCTCCACTCCCACTATGGCCACTTAAATCCTCTCAGCCTACCGGTAAGGGTGGGTCTGGTAAGTCAGGCACCAGCTCCGCCAGTTTTGGCCCAGACAAGGCTGATAAGCCGGTCATCAGCCCCTCTAACAACTGCCCAGCCCGTGACCCCACATCAGGTTCTGAATCCACACCTGACATCCGGGAGTCGCCACAACGTACACCTGCTGCATTGCCCTCTGAGGCCCCTCCATCCCCTCAGACTCCCCCCGGCTGGGGTCGAGGACACAGGGATGCTGCTGTCAGGGGTGCCCTCCCTGACGCCAGATCCTCAGACACCGGACCCCACACCAGTTAACCTGATGTCACCCTCCGGTATACTGTTACCTAGCAACAGACCCGTTCTGCTGTCTGGGCTGGCGGGGTTCCCAGACCCTCCCATGGGTCTGCCTAGTCTGGGCCCTCTACTCTCTGGGCTGACGCCTGAACTGTCCAGTCCGCCTGCTGGGCCGATGCCAGGACCTTCTGCTCCATCACAGCCCCTGGCATCTGGATACCCGACGCCGCAGTACCTGGCTCCACAGTACCCGATGCCACAGCACCCAACGCTGCAGTATCTGATACTGCAGTACCCGGCACCTCAGTACCTGACACTGGGTCTCCCGCCGTTGGGTTATGGGTACCCTTTCTATGAGTTTCCCAGTTACCCGTATCCGAGTCCTCCTCCTCCTTCTCCACCACCCCCGCAGCCTCAGGTGGACTTGAAGGAGGTTTTGCCCTCCTGGTAGGCTGAGGCTAAGACCCAACTCATCAGAGAGGTTGAGAGCAGTTTACCGACGCCGGTCATTATGCCAGATCCCTTACGTTGGCGACAAGAGACTTCTCCCCCCTTGCCTGATGCCAGAGCTGAACCGTCTGGATCCTGGATCAGGGAGGACAGGCATCCCCAGGGTACCCCATAGGGGTCAGTCCACCCAACAGGGAGGACTGTTCCTCTTAATCATCAGAGCCATCAGATTCAGACTCTGATTTTGATCACTCTGACCCTGGGGACGAGCCACACACTCCAGAAAAATCCAGGCATAGGGACTCTCTGAAGTCTTCTCTGAAGGATCCTTCTTTTTTGGAGCTGTTAAGGAAAATCCAGGCAGTTTGTGAGTGGCAATCGTACAGCCAAGTCCACAACGCAGAAAACTTAATGTCCACCTGGATCTCCCGGAAACCGCTCCCACACTGATTCCACCCTGGATCGAGCCTCATGCGGATCTTGTATCCACTATTTGGAAACAACCTTCCTCGCTAGCCCCTCTTCCTAGAAAGGCAGATAGGCTATATCAGGCTCCGGAGGGAAAAGACTTTCGCAGTCTTCACCCCAAGGTGGATTTGGTGGTGATTAGCGCTGCTCACGACTGATCTTCCAACCCAAAGCATCTCAGCTCGTCCCCTCCTGACAAGGAATCTTGACTTCTGGACCAGTACAGGAACAAGATCTATGCATCTTCTACTCTGGGTATGAGGGCCCTAAACTATGTTGGACACATGGAGGACTACCAGAAGTCCATTCTTAGTCAGGTTGAAGCCAAACTGGAGACTCTCCCTGAGTGCCAGACCAAACAGGAACTGGGAGACCTGGTCTGTTCCGCACGTTTGGCCTGTAGACACATTACATGTCACATACGATGCGGTGAACGCTGCAGGTAGGAGTTCTGATTTTGCCGTAGGCTTCTGGCATCATGCCTGGCTCTGTGTGTCAGGTTTGGTCCCTGAAGTGCAGACTGCTATCCAGGATGCTCCCTTCAGGGGCTCTTTACTATTCGGAGGTGATGTCAAGGACATCATAACCGAATTGCAGGAGAAGGGTTTGGCACTTAAGTCTGTTCAGACTGTGTACAAATCCTCTCAAGGGCAGAAACGTCCCTTTTGGCACCAAAATCACCAAAAACAAAAACAGGCCTGACATCCAAATAAACGTAGAGCCGCGTCAGCAGCCAAAGCTGCCCCCAGCAAGAAAGCCTCTGGAGTTCTGCCCTCTGCCTCCTGACTCCCTGTGTCTCCCTCTTCCTCTGGCTGTTCCAGAGGAACTGGTAGGGGGGAGATTCTCCTCCCATCTGCTGGGTTGGGAGAGGATAATGGCAGATGCTTGGGTGCTTCAGCTGGTCTCAGTGGGGCACTCAATAGAGTGCACCGAAAGGCCTCCTCGCAGGCCTCCTCCTCCTTCCTTGTACTCCCCTGTTCATCTTCCCTTGGTACTAGAAGAGATTCACTCTCTTCAGAAGGCAGCAATAAAACCCGTCCCCTCCCCCTTTCAGGGCATGGGTTATTATTCTCACTTCTTCCTAGTATCTAAGAAGCCTAGAGACCTGATACCCATCTTAGATCTCAGCTCTTTGAATCAGTACGTGGAGTACAAGCATTTCAGAATGCTCTCTCTGAAGAGCCTTCTTCCTATGCTTCAGCCGGGACAGTGGCTGTGCATTTTGAATATGCAGGATGCATACCTCCGTATCCCCATATGCCCTTCCCACCTCAAATATCTCTGTTTTTGTTTCCAGGGGGTGCACTACAGTTCAGGCTCCTCCCATTTGGTCTTTCCTCAGCTCCCCGAGTATTTACCAAATGCCTGGCAGTAGTGGTGGCCTTCCTGCATACCCAGGGAGTGCAGGTCTTCCCTACCTGGAGGACTGGTTTCTGGCAGCTCCATCCAGGAAGGAACTCTTACACTTCTTTTCTCTTACCCTACAGGTCTTTCCCAACCTGGGTATCACCATCAACCAGGCCAAGTCCCATCTGGTCCCTTGCCAATGGCTGTAGTTTATTTGGGCTGTGTTGGATACAACCCTAGGCAAAGCTTTTTTTACTCTCAGAGAGAGTCGAGACTCTTAAACCAGACTCACCTCTTGTCCGGCCTCAGACAGGTTGGAGACAGGAAGGTTCTTCGCCTTCTCGGGCTCATGGCGGTGGTCATTCTGACTGTCCCTCTAGTGAGGCCCCACATGAGTCTCCCAATGGACTCTCCGGTCTTAATGGGACCAATCTCAGGACGACCTGGACCACGAGGTCCTAGTGTCAGACCCAATGATCAGGGACTTGCAGTGGTGGATGGTTCAGGAGAACCTCATCTGGAGGGTCCCATTCTGCACTGATCCTCCCACCCAGACCCTGATGACGGACGCGTCAGGTGCAGGCTGGGGTGCCCAAATAGGGTCTTACAGGACTCAGAGCAGCTGGTCTCACCTCGAGCAGCAATTACACATCAGTGTTCTCGGGCTGAGCACAGTTCTTTATGCCCTACAGGCTCTCCTTCCCTTCATTTTCCACGGTCATCTTTTGATTCAATCAGACAACATGTGTGTAGTCTGGTACCTCAACAAACAGGGAGGGACTCATTCCTACCCCCTGTGCCGGGAAGCAGTGAGAGTCTGGTACTGGGCATATCAGCACAACCTGCATCTGACGGCAGTCCATGTTCCGAGAGTGGAGAACACCCTGACTGACACTCTCAGCCACTCATTGGTTAGGTCTCACGAGTGGAAACTAGGTCAAAATGTCATAAACGACATCTTCCAGCAGTGGGGGACTCCTCAGGTGGATCTCTTCGCCTCCCCCAACAACGCCAAGCTTCCCGCCTTTTGCTCGCTCGCTCCGGGGCGAGACATTTTCTGGTGTGATGCGCTGTCTCTCTGTTGGAAGGGCAGATTTGTTATGACTTCCATCCCATTCCTTTGATTCCGAGGGTGCTGAACAAGCTTCGGGCGGGGGGGGGGCATGAATGATCCTCATCACTCCCTTCTGGCCGAGGCAAGTCTGGTTCTGTCTTCTGCAACAGTTTTCCAAGGAACCTCTTCTTCCTCTGCCTCTGTCGCAGCATTTGCTGACCCAGGATCGGGGGATCCTGGTCCATCCAGGACTCAAATCACTTCACCTTCATGCGTGGCTCCTACAGATGTAGCCAAGGCGTGCTTTGGTGTATCACCTTTAGTAGGGGATATTTTGGTGGAGGCTAGAAAGCCTTCCACCAGATCCACATATGCTATGAAGTGGAAGTGATTCACTATCTGGGCTGGTTCTAAGGAGTTAGAACCTTTCTTCTGCCTGGCTAATAAAGTCCTGGACTACCTGAAGTATTTCTAAGATCTGGGCCTTAGCTCTCCTCTTTGAAGGTACATATGGCAGCCATTTCGGCTTACCACATTCCCTTTGGGGACAGGACTCTCACTGAACTGGAAGTCTCCAAGACCTTCCTAAAAGGGATTCTCCACCTGAGACCCCCTATCCGCAAACCTGCTCCTCCTTGGGACTTGAACTTTATTTTAGAATAGCTCACGTTGCCTCCTTTTGAACCAGCAGCAGATGAGGAATTGAAGTTTCTTTCTTGGAAGACACTCTTTCTCGTGGCCATCACCTCTGCTCGGAGGATTTCTGAGCTTCAAGCCCTGATGTGTAAGATCCCATACTTGATTTTCCACAAGGATGAGGTGGCCATGCGCACTAACCCTAAATTTCTTCCAAAGGTGGTGGCTGAATCCACTCTGAATCAGTCCATTGAGCTCCCGTCCTTTTTCATGGAGCACTCCAATCATGGAGAATACCTTCTGCATACAATGGATGTACTCAGAATTATGAGATACTACACTAACAGGACTAAGGATCTCAGAAAAACAGATCAACTCTTCATTTTCTTTGCTCACAAAAGAGAAGGCAATGCTCCTTTCCAAACAATGCCTCTCTAAGTGGTTAATGAATTGTATCACTTTCTGTTACGACAAGTATCACAAAGCCCTGCCGGGTCAGGTCAGAGCTCATTCCACTAGAGGGGTAGCTGTCTCTGCTGCTTGTTTCAGGAATGTGTCAGCGGCAGAAATCTGTGCAGCTGCAACTTGGACTTCTGTCCATACCTTTACGAAACATTGCAGTTTGGACATTGCCTCTCACGGCAGAGCAGGCTTCTGGTTGTCTGTTCTGCAGGGACTTCTTTCTTGAACTCTGCTCAGCCTTTTTTCAGTCATTTGTGGATGACAACTCCTTCTCCTGCTTTTCTGTTTGTTCCAGACTGCTTGGGACTCTGTCCTATATGTGAATACCTACTGCAAGAGCCCTCTTGAAGTAAGATAGTACAGTTATGTAAAAACTTACCATAATAGTAGATCTTCGGGAGAGGCTCTTGCAGTAAGTATTACCTTTCCTCCCTCCGTCCCCTTGAGTTCTTCTTTTCCTTCTATGGGGGCATATCCTCTTCTGTCTTGTCATGCCTCTTCTGGCCTCTGGCGGGAAAGAACTGGAAGCCAGGCATGGGGGACCGCCCCTTTATGCTGACGTTGGATCATGCCAGTCACCTGTTGTGGGGGTGGTCCCTCGCCAGAGATTGCTAGCTAGAGATTTTTCTCCGTGGGGTCCTGATGTCTGGTGGCTTAGTCCTATATGTGATTACCTACTGCAAGAGCCTGTCTCAAAGATCTACTTTTACGGTAAGTTCTTATATAACTATACTTTCTCTTTCATGTGCCCTTGAAAAAGCAGTCACTAAAGACATTTGCTTCCCTTCAGAAGTCAAAGAAATTCAGATCCTCACAAAAGATTGTTCAGGTGACTGCAAAAAGAAACCTCTCTGGGTGACTGCTAATGCTTTCAGAACAGAACAACCTACTGGCCCGGTGGCGCTGAGGGTTGAAGTGCTGGACACCGCGCCGGCATCTCTGGTTCAGGAATGGACTTGGGTCGTTTGGGGGTCGGCTGGGGGAGGTAAGGATTGAACGTCCAGAGGACTGCTCTTCTTCCTCGGGAAGGGAGGTTTGTGCTGCATGTGTCAGCACAAGAGGGGTTCGGCCCTCGCCCAGGGTGCTTGGCAGCCTCCGCGGAGGTGGAGACAGCTACTTCACCCATTGCACAGGTGTGGGGAGAAAAAAAAAAACAGAGGAAAATACTGGGACCCAGCAGGACCCATGATGGCCCCGATGGGCTGGAGGGCATACCCCTTTGCGGGGGTCATAGCCCCTGCCAGGTCTGCGGAGGTGGCGATAGATAATATCATGATAAAAAAAAGAACAGAACAACCTTAGCATGGAGAAGGCTCTCTCATATCCATTGAATCCACTGCCATGGTTATTAACAATTTCAGCTGGCCTACTGGTGAAGACAGATAAATTCACCCTTCCTTACAAACTTGAAGATGAGACAGCACCCAGTACAATGAACTGGGATGAAGACAGAATTTACATCTGTGATGGTAGTGCACTTCTCCAATCAATGACTGGTCTACCGCAGGCATTTGGAGAGCTAGCTGAAAAGGTCTTCAGTGCATTACCAAAGGTACAAAGGTTGGACTTTGTAACAGACACCTACAAATATAATTCCATAAAGTCAGCTGAACGCAGAAGACAAGGATCATCAGATTCTTTCTTTGTGTAAGATCCATCAACAAAGGTGCCAAGAGACTGGAAATCCTTTCTCACAAACAATGACAAGACACATTTGATCAAGTTTCTTCTCAATGAGTGGCAAAAGGAAACATATGCACCAAGTCTAATGGGTCATCAAATCTTTTTTGTCTGTGAGGAAAACTGTATCTATTTGACAAGCCTTGATGGAACCACAACACAGAGCTGCCCTGTACCAGACCTTTCTTCATCTCAGGAAGAAGCGGATACGTGAATATTGCTTCACTGCTTTCATGCAGCGGCGTCAACATCCTCAATTGACATCGTCATCAGATCACCAGATACAGATGTATTTCTGCTGCGGCTGTGCTATAGCGATCAAATACAGAAAAACATCTACTTTGACACAGGAGTGGCAAATAAACAATGGCTTTTGAACATTAAAACTCTAATCCAGATTCACAGTGTTGAGATGTGTAGTGCATTGATTGCACTGCTTGAATTTTCAGGGTGCGAAAGCACAAGTGCATTAGTTACGAAATGGAAAATCAAACCCTACAACATCCTGCAAAAACAAAAGGAGTACATGGCAACTTTTCAAGCACTTGGCGACTCAGAACGTGTATCGGATGCCATCCATGCCAGGGTTTTAAATAATTGATTAGCAGTTTTTTTCTTGGGACTATACTAACTACACAGAGAGTATTTTTATAGATTTTCTAGAAGTGTTGTGTTTATTAAACACAGTGAGGCAAGAGCTGTGCATTTTCACAAAGATTTAACACTTTTATGAGCAAAACGCTAATCAATTTTTAGAGTTAAATAAATCCCTGCATGATGACCTTGAAATATTTGTCTGCTGCTTGTACGGGCAGCTGTCATATAATGATATCAACAAACTTCGCTATGACATTGCAAGGCAGAAATTTCACACAGGAAGCAGCCAACTTTTGTTAAATTATGACGGCATTGATCTGAGTTTACTGCCTCCATGTAGGTCAACATTTAGAATGCATGTACTGAGAGTGAATTACCAAACCCTTGTCTGGAAAATGCCCATGTGTCACACCCTAACATCCCAAGTCCTGAAACACATGGGAGGAAACTTAATGAAACAGGAATCCTGGAGTACGACTGGTGTGATGGTGACATTACACCACAGGAATTGTTAGACATTTTGTCCAGGGAGGAGACCCTCAATCAGTCAGATGAGGAAGATGACAGCGATGTTATTTCTGCCAGCCTGGCAGACGAGATCTTTGATGCTGAGGGTGAAAACATTGGGGATGAAGATGACAACTAAATTATAATGGCAAAGATATTACTGTTACAGTGTATCAGTTTAATCATACATTTATACAAGTATTGTTATAACTATATATTCTGATACTACCAAGTTCCATAGTTTAAATGACATTGCAAAGTACTCATGTATACGTCAGTATGACATCATTACTCAGTCAATCAATCAAATCTTTATTTATCCAGGCGGGCACCATTGAGCAATGCTCATTTGCAAGATGGACCTGGTCATAACAAAAATGATAGTACAGTAACAGGGAAGACATAGTACACTATCATACAGAGAAGTAAAATATACATATGTACAGAATAGTGTGATGTATACATATATCCAGAAATAAACATCAACAATGAGCAAAAGAGCCTTTACAACAGATAGGCTTGCAAAAGGATAAAGCTGGCATATTCATTGAGAAAAAAAGAAAAACCAGGCAAGGGAGATATTACGGGGTCGGTATAGTTAACTGATGTTACCATTGAGCTGAATCTTTTCTAATTATAATAGTTATAGATGAGTATGTAACCTTTTTATTGATACCCGTTTTGTCGTTGTTTGACATACATATATAGACTTAAATCAACAACTACCTCTACCCCATCTTTGTTGTTTTTTCTTTTCTGATATACAGTGGTCACACGATAGCCTGTAGCAAACAAAAGGTACCATTTCCAGATGGCAATCAAGTAAATTCTAAACTATTACAGTGTATGCTTCTAAGAAAGCAGTGTCTTGAAAATTCCCTATTGGAGGAGGGGGGATAGTGATAGCCCATGGACTAACAGTTCTGTATGTAGTTTGCTACTGTCTATTTTAATATGTGCCCGACCCGACTAAATTCCTCTAGAATTGCTTTCAGTACTTGTATTGTCCTATTCTGTGCCTGTACAATCTGATGCGGAACCTTTGTAAATGAGCACTTGCACTCAGAGTTAATCTGCTGTTCACAATACATAAATAACTACTTCAAATCTAGGATGCAGCACTGTTGCTCCAAAGGCTCAACTGGGAAAGTGTGAAGAGGCTGTTCTTCAAAATCTGTGCACCAACCAGAAGTGAAATCATTTTCATGCACAGTCATTTAAAAAAAATGGAATTTTCAAAATAAGTGGCTTCCATTTTATAGGACTTAGTAATTCACTATCACAAGTATTTTTTACTCACAACCTGTTATATGTTCTTTACATATTTTGCATTTGCTCTCTCCCCCCTTCTCTCTCTCTCTCTCTCTCTCTCTCTCTCTCTCTCTCTTTCCTGCCTGTTGTTGGTACTGTTTTTGAGTGAAATTCTGACTTAACCTTGATGAGTGGAAGTCTCTGACTTATAGTGTTGTCTCCCCTGATTAATTTGATGTGACAAGTTTGGCTGCTCTAGTATTGTTCTGTGTAATCAATTAAGCCAGCAATTAACTCCTCCCTCACGCAGTGATGGTTCTTTAATTGCTGAGACAGGGCTGTCACTGCTAATGAGGCTGGCAGTCCTGACATTTGGTTGCTTCTTTTTGCCAGGGGTGGGTGCAGAGATACCACAAAACTATAGACATGCCTGCATGACACTGCTACTTGCTTGGGGGGGAGGGGCAAGTGAGGCTAGGAATGGATTAAGGAGGAAGAGATTGATCTACAGGGTAATGAAAAACTTGCCCTGTGTGGAATGTTTGCGCATGCAGTCACATTCCCCTTCCCAATGCTGTTCTCGCAGTTATTGGAGAGGTCATATAGGGGAGGCTGCTGACATTCAGACTGAACTTTCCTTCTGACTGATCAAAACACAAAGCACTACAAACAGCTGGTTTGGAAACGGAGATCATTCTGATCATCTGACCTGCTCTAAAGAGAGCCCTTCTTCACGGAAAAGTTAAGGTTTAAAGTGCTGTTATCTTTGTGTTGCTCAGACATGTACGACAAAGAGGGTAAGGGAAATTAAGAAAAGAAGAATATTTTGCACTGATAGAGGGGGGAGAGGGGAGACTTGGGGGGTGTTTGATGTCCTTCATCAACGGGTAGGGTGGTAGGCTGCAATAACTGTGGTGCACCAATCTTTCTAAAAATTGCCTGGAAGGTGGGGGGCTGTTTAGTGTGCAACCACACAGAGAAACTTAGAAAGGAGATTGAGGGTCTGCATGAGGAACTAAGACAGGCAAGGCAGACTGGGGTGGGTTAGCCCAATACTGGAGGGAGGAAGAAGGGGAGATGAGGGAGGGCAATTTGAGCCAACAGTGGTGAGGAGAGGGTCAGAAGAAGGGAAGCAGAGACAAAGTGGCCCAGGCCAGGAAGATCGATTGCCGGGGGAAACCCTGCCAGGAGACAAAAGACAATTGGAAGGAGGAGACAGGGACTTGTGAGGGGAGGAGAAGAACTGGCAACAGTCATGGAGTGGAAAGGAGGGAACAGGTTATTATGAAGAGAGAGGAAGTGGGCATTTGTGAAGGGTCTTCAGAAAATAGTTTTGCACTGCTAGAGGGGAAGAAGGAGGAGGGAGGTGATGCAATTGAAGGAGTAATTGATAAATGCCTGGACCAAACCGGAGTGGGGGGGAGTTCTGCTGGGAGAATTGCAACAGGGACAAAAGGGGGAAATAATGTGTAGGAGGAAGAAGAGGAGCCGGGAATGAGAGATGGAGATGAATGGAAGTATGCAGGGAGTAAGAGGGGTGGAATCTTAGTGCTGGGGACTTAATACTAAGAGAAGTCAGGTGGGGTTGCAAGGGTGAGAGGCACAGTTGCATTTGGGTGGAGGCCATGCCAGGAATGACAGCGTAAAGGGTGGGACAGTCTGTTCTGAAATATGCTAGAAGGGGTAGGGACAAGCCTTATTTAATTATACATCTTGGGAAGAACGACCTGTCTGACAAGACAGTAGATATAGTCCAGAATAGGTTTGACGAACTAGGACAATTATGTGAGGGTGCAGGAAGATCAGTAACTTTTTCGGAGACACTTCCAACACCCAAGGCAAGCACAACAAGAATAGAGGAATTTAACGGATGGCTAAGAACCTGGTGTCGTGCTAAAGGGTATGGGCTGTTGGGTTGGGGAGGGACCTGGGAGAACAGCAGTTTCTATGCCAAGGACAGACTACACTTAAGTGAGGAGGAAAGGAAAGTGTTGAAACAGAGGATGGAGGACTACATAGAGGAAGTTGGGAATTTTAACTAGGAGCGGGGAGTGGCAAGTGGGCAAGAGACATGCAGAGACCACAGGTTGGGAAACCATATGAGCTAACCCCCCATAACAGTGACAAAGGACAAATGGCAAGTACTATTGGTGATGCTAGTAAAGGAGGGCAGAATGAGGGGGGGAGGGTGGAAGGTAGTTACCCTTAATGCTAGGAGCCTTGGGAGGAAAACTGTAGAGTTACAGGTGCTCATGGCAGAGGGAGAGGTGGACATTGCAGCCATCACAGAACATGGGCCACCAAATACAATGACTGGGACCTGTCTGTACCAGGGTACAGGCTATTAGTAGGGACAGGTGATTGGGAAGCGGGGGGGTCACTATATGTGAAGGAAGGACATGAAGTGTGTAAGGGAGGAAGGGGGAGGAGGGAGTACGGAGTCACTTTGGATGCAAATCCAGGATTCCAAGAATAGGATTCTCAGAATGGGAGTGGTGTACAGGACGCCCTTTCAGACGGAGGAGTTAGATAGGGAACTGGTGGGACAGATCAGGAGGACCTGTGAGAAAGGTAGTGGTGATTGTGGGGGACTTCAGCATGCCAGGAGTGGACTGGAGTACCCCAACAACCAGGAATAGAAGGGAGCAGGTACTGCTGGATGCCTTCCAGGACAGCTTCCTGCTGAAAATGGTCAGTGAACCAACTAGGTTAGGGAATACTCTTGACCTTGTGCTGGCAAATGGTGACTTTGTGAGAGAATTTACGGTGGAAGAACCGCTGTCAGGGAGTGACCACCACTCAGTATGGCTCAAATTGGATATGGGCAAGGAAGTAGTGGAATCTGGCACAAGACTGATGGACTTCAGGAGGGCCAACTTTGGGAGGATGGGGGAAGTGGTAAAAGGGTACCTGTCCAGAATTCAACCTAGTATGGGCACTAACCAGAGGTGGGAGCTCATACAGCTGGGGATAGTGGAGGCAACCAAAACCTGCTGCAAGGCCCAGAGCAAGAAGGCAAGGGCTAAGAAACTGAGCTGGTTGAGCAAGGAGGTCATGGAAAAGGTAAGGAGAAAAAGAGCTGCCTTTAGGAGGTACAAGAAAACAGGGAGGGGGGAGGACAGGGAGGAGTACCTGACAGAATCGAAGGAGGTGACACGGGCAGTAAGGGGAGCCAGGGCGTCTACTGAGCTCAAGCTGGAACAAGGCATTAAGAAGGGGGAGAAGGACTTCTTTAGGTACATCAGAGAGAAAAGGATCTGTAAGGACCACATAGTAAGGATTAGGAAAGGGGGGGGGTGTGGCTAGCTGCCGACTGACAAAGACATCTTCCACAAGAGCTCCAGTCTACAAGCTTAATTTCTATAAATTTGCAACTTTAAAATTTAACTTTGGGCAACGTACAGGATGGAGTTTGGCTCTGAAATATCCTGCAACCGGAAAATACAGTTAATGCAAAAAACGGTAATTTCGCCAACTTTATCGGAGGCAACATGGGGAGGCCTAAGAGTCAGCAGCAACAACAGGGCCCAACGCATGGCTCGGACACCGAACCCTCTAATGCAGCAGTTCTAAAAGCAGTTAAAGATCTGGAAGCTTTCGTCAAGGAACTAGATAGGAAGGTGGATGGTTTTACCTTGCGGGTCACAATGGTGGAAACCAAATTGGAAGGAGTGGCAACACAAAGTAATTTGTCACATACGATGGCTGAAAAGGCTGTTACAGCTGCTGCAGGTCTGGTGAGCAAAAACCGTCTACTGTGTCAACGTGTAGAAAATCTTGAGAATGGTGCCCGCCTTGCTAATGTGCGGATACTAGGAATCCTGGAGACCTCCAAAGGTCAAACTCTGCTGGAATATATGACCACTCTGGTGCAGACTACTCTTGACATTTTGGTCGAAGGAGCGATCACTCAGGCATACCGGATTACACCATGGCACAGACCTCTAAAAGAAGGGACACCACGAACTATCCTGATGGTGACGGATGGTCCGATCATTAAAGAACTAATTCTACAGGCAGCTAAAAAGAAGGGACAACTTCACTTACCAGATGGCACTCGGATTTACTTCTTTCCCGACCTTTCCTATGCTACACGCCAGAGACGGAAGGCATTTGATGCAGTGAGATCCGAGCTGCGACAATTGGGGATCACAAATGTGCTGTTATACCCTGCAAAACTGCGTATACAGTATGCAAGTAAAACTTTTATCTTCAGTGACCCAATAGAAGCAGGGAAGAGACTCGAGAAATTTAAATCGGGCTTTGCCACTCGTGAGGATTCTGAAGATTCAGAGACTGAGGGGGACTGAGTAGGCCTAATTTGTTTATAAAGTATAGGCTATTTGCCTGTAGGATGCCTTTCAAAGTTAACTGAATAATTGCTGAGTTTAAAGTTTATCTGTTAACCCTTTATAAGGTAGGGTTACGTACTTTATAACCCTCTGTTTAATTCCTAAACTCTCAGCCTATAATTACTCATAGAGAAAAAGTAATAAAATGTACTTGATAACTACTGTGTATGGAGCAAATGTACATTTAGACCTCTCCATTATTATTGGGATAAATTTTCGTTTTTACTTGGACTTATGATATGCCATTAAGGCAACATCAAGAGTGTTTCACTCAGGGACTTTTTGGGTACAGATATTTAGTAAAAAGTCCATGGTCTTGGTGAAGTAGCCATTTAAGAAATATATTTAGAACACATGTGGTTACAAAAGTAAAATACAGATCTTTATTTGTTAACCCTCCAATGATGTAACAAAGGGTGGTATGCTTATTATCCTTAGTAGATGACATATATCTTGTAACTTTCTAGTGCATGGAACCAAGTTTAATATATTGCATATGTACTTGGACATACTCAATAAATAAAAAGTATTAAAAAAAAGGATTAGGAAGGAGGGAGGTTGGGTGGAAACAGGGTACGATAAGGCAGAAGCGCTAAATTATTATTTCTGCTTGGTATTTACTAAGGAGAAAAGAGGGTGATACCGAAGGGGGGAGGAATGGCAGAAATGGGGAGAGGGTGTGACAGATGGGGAAATCGTGGAGGGCAAAGTTCAGGAGGGTTTGAAGGCACTGAGGGTGGACAAGGCGCCAGGCCCAGATGGCATCCACCCCAGGGTACTGAAAGAGCTGGCAGAGGTCCTTGCAGGACCTTTGGCAGACCTATTTAATGCCTCACTACACTCAGGGTGTGTAACTCGGGTCTGGAGGATGGCTCATGTGGTGCCCCTCCACAAGAGTGGCCCCAAGGATGAACCGGGGAACTACAGACCGGTGAGCCTCACATCCATCGTGGGTAAGCTGATGGAGACTATCCTGAAAGAGAGGCTGGTGGCCCTCCTAGAGGCCAAAGGACTACAGGTCAGCAGACAGCATGGCTTCATACGTGGCAGATCCTGCCAAACCAACCTGGTGGAGTTCTATGACTGGGTAACTAGTCAACTGGACAGGGGCCATGCAGTGGATGTCCTATATGGAAGGGAAGGGAACATTGTTTAACCAGGAGTAGCACACTAAGCCAAAGCTTATTTCCAGATGCGACCTGGGAGCACAAGGAAGTTAAGTGACTTGCTCAGAATCACACATTATGCACCTGTATCTGGACCTCAGTAACGCATTCAACTTGGTGCCACATGGGAGGCTGGGAAGTAAGTTAGAAGGCACAGGGGTGTTTGCAAAGCTGGTGAGATGGGTAGGGAACTGGCTTCAGGGAAGGCAACAGAGGGTGGTGGTGGTGGTGGGTGGGGAGCTCTCACACCCAAGGGTAGTGATGAGTAGGGTTTCCACAGGGCTCGGTGTTGGGACCAGTGTTGTTTGGGATATTCATTGCAGACATATCATTGGACATCAAGAGCAAGATCAGTCTGGTTACGGATGATAAGATGGGAGTGGTGGTAGATGACCTAGGGGGATGGCAGGGTTGCAGGATGATCTGGCAAAGCTTGAAACCTGGTTAGACACCTGTCAACTGGGGTTTAATGCCAAAAAGTGCAAGGTGCTGCATTTTGGGGTGAAAAACACAAGGAGGAGTTACCAGCTGGGGGGAGTGCAGCTAGCCCAGACAGAGGAGGAGGAGAAGAATCTGGGGGTGCTCATTATAGGGTCAATGAACAACTCGGCACAATATAGGAAGGCAGCTGCAAAGGCCAACAAAACGCTGGGTTGCATTGCAAGGGGTATATCCTCGAGGAGGGAGGAGGTGATTCTGCCACTCTATAGGTCATTAGTTAGAATGCACCTGAAGTACTGCGTGCAGTACTGGCACCTGTATCTGAAGAGGGATATTAAGTTACTGGAGGGGGTGCAGTGCAGGGTGACAAAGATAATCAAGGGGCTGGGTGACTTATGATACGAGAGAAGACTGAGGGAGTTTAACATGTACTTGCTGGAGGAGAGACGGGGGGACATGATTGAAACCCTTGAAGTACATGAAAGGAATAAACAAGACAGGTACAGAGGGGCTGTTCAAAGTAAGGGAGGGGAGGGACACCAGGGGCCATGATATGAGACTGGAGGGAGGAAGGTCCAGGAGGGAGATGAGGAGACACTTTTTTACAGAGAGGGTGGTAGCTGGGTGGAACGCGTTACCTGCAGAAGTGGAATCCAGTAGAACAGTGGACTGCTTCAAAAGGGGATGGGACAGGACAAGAGGGAGGGTCAGTGGAGGGGAAGGGTGGAAGGGAGGGAGGGAGGGGCAGCTGCAGAATAAGGGTTGCTAGCTGCACATTCGAGCAGACTTGATAGACCTCTAGAGTGACCTTTATCTGCTGGCAAATTTTGTATGTTCGTATGTTTCTTTAAACTAAGGAATATTTTGTACGCATCTGCAAAATCTCTTGGTATATAATGTACGTTACGCCAAAAAAGGATATGTCTGAGCATTACACAGTTTCAAAGGGGCTTGATTTTAGAACATGGCTTATGATTGCTTCTTAAAACATACTGACTTTTTAATGTGCTCTGTGAGTCAATGACATCCTTTCTCCTTCTCTGCAGAAACTCCGAGACACCTTTGTGGTTAAAATTACCTTTAGGATCAAGATGACATTTTCATGTTCAGGAAGCTAACCTCACCGTGCAAAATATAATCAGGCTTGGCTGTAAAGGATCTCACCTTGCCAGAGTAATTATGATTTCACATTTTCTGGCTTTGTGATGCTCCAGTGCAAGGACCTTTGTCATTCATCAGACAAAAGGAAAAAAAAACATAATCTGCTTTAACTCTTGATTGTTTGAACAGGCTGTATTTTCCTCAAAAGCCTTGGCAAAAAATAATGGAAGTTCTAGAAATTACTTGGACTTTAGGGATTCATTGGAGATGCACTAAATGTGTGAGGGAGGAATACTCCCTAGGGTTACTCCGAAATTCTGAAGAATCTGGACAATAAACCATCAGGTTTATGCTCCACAAACAAACATGCTGGTGTCAGGTGTTATAGTGCTTTAGAACTCTTGAAACATTCTGGTGCATTCATGCAATTAAAGATGTATTTTTTAGTATCAGTTTCCATTACTTTCCTTTTAAACCACTCCTCAATTTTCTCTAATTTGCCCCTTCCCAGGTGATTACTTCACCCTTCCCTTACCCACAGTGCCACTATGTTGAAGATAGAACCAGTGACTTACTATGTGGGCGGCCTGTGGCAGCAGGTGAAACATTTCAAAGTGAAGGTACCCTTCGCAGGGCCCCAGTGAAGTGATTTTCCTGGAACTTCAGAGGAGGTGTCCCACTCCTCTGCATTCTTAACTTTAGTGGTACTGGTCACAGCACACTGTTGACTCTTGCCTAAGTAAGACAGTACATTAATTGTTAATTCCTGCAGCAGGAGTCACTCCCAGCTACTTCTCCAACAGCCATTAAGAACTGTTTGATATCACGGTGACCAGATTCAGTCCCCAAAGCAGCCGAGCTCCGCACCTCCGCAGTACACCTTAAAGCAGCAGTATTTGTTAGCAACCGTATCATTTTTTTTTTGTTTAGCAATAAAGTTTGTCTAGCTAAAATATCAAGATGCACTTTTTTCTTTCTTTCATTCCTGAACCAAAGATACGGGATCTCGAAGTTCTTAAAGGGCTACACTCCTGTGCCATGCCCACCATGAATAAAATAAGTATCTTGGTGCTGTGTTGTGCTGTTTGCTCTCAGAAACATCTGGTAGCACCATCCTAATACATCTACAGTATGAATCTGCATATACATTTACATTCAACAGGTGACCTCACCGGAAGAGATTTTTTAAAATGGTGAGTGGCAGCCATCTTTAATGATATGAGTCATTAATTACAAAATCAGCTGTAAAAGCTGTTTCAACAGTATCTAAGAAAAACTAAAAATATACTGAGCAAGATTCTTAGGATGTCAGAAATTTTTTTTTGCCAACTAACAAATACAGCTGCTTTAATCTGCTGCTGTCATGAGGGGACCCCTTTGTGTATAGGGTCTATCAATCAGCAATCACCCATAAGAAGGCAGAATTTCTGTCCAGGGAGATTGCTGCTGCGCAGAATCGACTGGCTCAACTCTTTCAGACTGTTGACAGATTGTGCAACCCACTCTGTCTGCAGTCTGGAAGAGATTTTTCACAAATAAAGTGTGATGAGCTTGCTCGATTTTTCGCAAATAAGATCGCCGGCATCAGGTCAAGTATCAGTCTTGTTCTCTCTATAGGGAATTGAGGTGATCGACGAGAGGAAGCGAACTCTTGTGTCACCTGGTCTGACTTTAGTAGGCCGGAATTCATGTGTTGTGAGGACTGTTCAATCTGTACGACCAACCAGCTGTAGTTTGGATCCGGGCCCTCCGCCACTTTTATTAGGTTGCGTAGATGTTACCTGACCAATCCTAGCTGAAATTGTGTGGAAGTCTTTGGAGCAGGGGATTTTTCCCGGTTCCCTAAAGGAGGCGGTCATTCGACCACTCCTTAAAAAACCTTCATTGAATCCAGACTGCCCAGCCAACTATAGACCTATCTCTAACCTGCCCTTTGTGGGTAAGGTTATTGAAAAAGTGGTTGCGTTACAGTTAGATGACCATCTCACAAATCACAATATCTATGATGCTCTCCAGTCAGGGTTTAGGAAAAGACATAGCACTGAGACTGCTGTCATCCAGGTTTTAAATGATCTCCTAATTGCGAGAGATCAAAAGGCTTGTACTATTCTAGTCCTTCTTGATCTATCTGCGGCATTTGATACTGTGGACCATGATGTGCTGGTGAAGCGCCTGCGGCTTCTTTGTGGACTGTCTGGTACAGTCTTACATTGGTTTCGATCTTTTCTTAAGGGCCGGACTCAGAGGGTCGTCACTGGAATTTATTCCTCTGATGCCATCTCTCTGTCCTGTGGGGTGCCGAAGGGCTCCATCTTGGCGCCCATGTTGTTCGCAGTTGATATGCTGCCATTAGGAGATATCATTAGGCGATACAGTCTGGGTTTTCACTGCTATGCAGATGATACCCAGCTGTATTTGTCCTTTACTCCCGAACAGGATGATGCAGTCTCTCTGCTTAACAGCTGTCTAGCCAAAATCAATGACTGAATGAGTACCAGCTGGCTGAGGTTAAATCCGGATAAGACCAAAGTGTTGGTTGTGAACCCGGGTTGCCTTGAAGCGGGTCATAGGGTTGGGATACCTTCAGGCCTTTGGCTTGATGGTGTGCAGCTCTTGACCTCAGGCCAGGTGCGTAATCTAGGTGTTATTATTGACGACAGTCTGACCTTGAAATCTCAGGTATCGGCCATTGTTAGGTCCTCTTTTTACCATCTGAGGAATATCACCCGGGTGAAACACCTGGTTCCTCTGGCTAACCTTCCTACTCTGGTTCATGCCTTTGTGACCTCCCGCCTTGATTACTGCAGTGCTCTTTACCTGGGGCTACCGGGGGTTGATATCCACCGCCTGCAGCTAGTGCAGAATGCAGCAGCCAGGCTTTTGACTGGGACATCTAGAAATAGTCATATTATGCCTGTTCTGCGTGGGCTGCACTGGCTGCCGGTTCAATGGCGGATTACCTTTAGGGTCAGATTACTGACATATAAAGCCCTACATGAACAGGGACCGCAATATCTGCAAGATCTCCTTACTCCCTACTGCCCCTCTCGCTCGCTCCGATCCGTTGATGAGGGATTGCTAGAGATTCCCAGGGTTTGTTTGAAGACATCTGGGGCATGTGCATTTTCATATGCTGCCCCTGCCCTGTGGAATTCTCTACCTCATCGGATACGAAGCTGCCTGACCATCGACATCTTTAAAGCAGAATTAAAAACATTTCTGTTTTTAAAAGCTTATGGTGATTGATTTTATTGTTGTTAAATGTCTGATTTTAATTGTTAATGTGTACAGCACTTTGGTCTTTGGAAAAGCACTTAAAAATAAATTTTTACTTACTTACGTTACTTACTATAGTAAATCTGCTTCAGTGTGGTACTTGTGGCCACAGTGTGGCACATATCTGTGACTGTATATGTGGTCCTGTATGTCCATCAGCATCATATTAGTGTTGCCACACAAAAAGTGTTTGTTTACATTCCTTGATCATCTCCCACTGCATGTTTCCTGAATGTTAGGAACATCTTCCAAATTGGTTACGCACTCATGCCATGGGAAGAGATGACTACATCATAAGTGACTGGACTATGCATGGGGGTTCAGGAAAGCAACAGTGAGATAAGGTCAAACAAGTTTTTATATCATTACACACATAAGGGTTTTGGGTAACCAAAATAACTTGGATGTAAAGAAGGCTGCCCTAGCCCATGCAGCGTAAGGGTGAGTGAATGTGGAAATTGGCAGCTTTGATTTGGCTTCGATTCAGACCCCTGTCTTCCATTCAACTTCACTACTTCGGCTAAAGACACTTTGGGTTCTTGGTGTTGGTGTTTAGCAGGCTACAAATCTAATGCATTGGCACCCTTAGCCACTTATGCTCCTTTCACTCAACCTCTTCCACCGTTCTCTGGTCTTCCAACAGATTTTTAAAATATTCATTTTCAATTTCTTTATTTATTAAAAGCGTCTTTCCAAAACCAAGGTGCTCGTACAATAAAACCAAACATAACAATCAAATATAAATAAAACAATAAATACAATAACAACTTAATAATTAGAAAATGCCAAGTTAAAAAGATGCATTTTCAAGGCAACTTTAAAACTCAGTCAGCACTTGGCACAGTGCAAGGAGCCAGAAAAATATTTTTATTTAAAAAAAAAAATGCTTGGGGAGGGTGGCAAATGACGGGGTTGGTGAAGGGATGGTCATGGAACAAGCACTGTCACCTGGGAGGGGCTAAAGTGTTTTTTTTAATCAACTGGTCGAAGGTTGACATGATCCTGAAGTGGGTCAACAGTTTGACTGGTTCAAATCAAAGATAAAGATGTCGAATTTGAATGCTTTGACTAAATACAAATTTGGCATTTGCTTATCCTTACTGCACAGCAGAATTCCACTACATTTAAAAACTTGTAAAAAGTGAGCTGCTCATAAGTCACCCATAAGAAGTTAAATTTTTTTTCTGCAGTATCAATGTGGTACATGTTGAAAATACTTTCTTTTAGTCAGTAGCTGAAATACAAGTAAGAACAAGACTAAAAGAATGAATGGGCTTATTTCTGTAGAAAACAAAAAAGCTGTAGAGCCGGTCTCATGGTAACAGCTGACGGTTTATAAATCAAACATTAAGCAGCTTAAAAACCACCCTGCGTAGTAAAACTGTAAAAGGCTCAACAGAGAAGTGTCTATTTCATTCACCTAGTACCTTTTTTTAGATAATGATGTGTTTTAAGGAAAAACATATGCAGACAAACTCTGTATGATTGCTTCCAGCTTTGTGGAACACACTGCATATACTTAGTAAATTTGCTGGATATAAGATAAATACAGTATTTCGAAGGCAGAGCTTCTTAAATTTAATTTTGGAGAAATAGAGCATCAGTATGACTTCAGCATGGCAGTGTTACTGTGCAACAGGTATGGAGCCTCAGTCTTTAGGGACACATTCTGGAGACGGAGGTGCTGCCCGGTTTGCACTCATCTCTCTGGGTTGAGGGCAGAGGCTGAACTGGCTAGGGTGCAGAGAACATTCTGCCCCACCCAGGTGCCAGCAAGTCTTCCACCTCTCCCCCAGAAGATGCCTAAGCAGAGGCAGACACAGAGTGGTATGACCTTGGTGGGCTCTATGAGGGTGGGGGTGGGAAGGGAACACACTCCTCAGCCTATGCCACTGCAGAATTCCTTTGCCATACTGGCAGGATGGAGCAGTCAGGAGGAGACACTCGCAGCAATGGGAAGAGAGGAAAACGGGGTTACTTAGAAGGCGAGGCTCCAAGGAGGAAGGAAGAAGCCCCAAGCTGAGGAGGAAGCAGCTTCTGGTGGGGGACTCTGTTGTTAGGGGGATAGACTTCGGAGTGGGGGGGGGAGGGAGGTGAAATGCCTCCCTGGTGCTGCGGCTTAGAAGGATGAAGAGTGGATCAAGAGGATCGCTAAGCCAGCAGGAGGTGGGAGGGAGCTAGACATCATTGTCCACCTAGGGACAAATGACCTGGCAAGGGATAAGGTAATGGTAGTGCATGGTCATTTCAGGGAGGTGGGGAGGCACCTGAAGCAGATGGCATACACAGTCGCATTTGCAGAGGTGTTACCTGTTTATGGCCATGGAGAGGGAAGGACACTCCACATCATGGCTTTTAACAGTTGGTTGAAGGCATGACGCAGACACAAGGGCTTCAGCTACACTGGGGATTGGGGACCAGCCTGGGAAGATATGAATCTCTGTAGGGGAGATGGCCTGTATCCTTCCAGAAGGGGGACCTCAGTCCTTGTTGGGAGGTTTAAATGCTACTTGGATGAGCATTTAAACTAGACAGGAGGATGCTTTAATACCAAAGAAGGCAAAGATTTCCTGGCCCCGGATGATGAAACAAGAAAGGAGTGCACAAGGAGAGGAAGCTCCCCCAGGTAGGCATGCAGCAAGACAGGGTTGGGGACAAGGTGGAGAACAAAGGGGGTAGAAATCAGGATAGTAAGAAGAGAGGAGTAAAGGAGACAGGTAACGGATAGGGTAAACATCTAGGAAATACAATTCAAGACCTGGAAGTCATCATGGAGGAGGAGGAGGAGGAGGCTAGCCTGGATTTGGTGGCTGTAATGGAGTCATTGCTCATTGTCAGCTATGGCTGGGATGTGGCCATACCAGGCTACGCTCAGTTCAAGACAGACAAGGAAGGGAGATGGGGTTGTACTGTATTGAGGGATGGAATCAAGGCTTTGGAAGTACAGGGGCACCCAGAGGAAAAGGAAGGACTGGAGGTGCTGTGGGTCATCCTGGAGACAAGCACTGGGTTTGCTGTCCATACAGGGGTGGTACACAGCCCTCCAGCACAGGGAGAGGAGTTTGATAAGACACTCCTGCTTGAAGGAAATAAGACATGATGGGAGTGGTGCAGTGCAGTGGCTGTGGAGCAGCAGTCTTCCGGGAGACATTCTGGAGGATGTGGTGTTGTCCCATCTGCAGGCACCTCTCTGGGCTGAGGGAGGAGGTTGCTCATCTCCAGGCTGGATTGGCCAGGATTTGTGGGACCTCCTCTCCCACCCAGGGACCACCAGGGTCACTGCCGTTGCCTCAAAGGTTGCCAAGAAAGAGGAGCGGTTGGACCACAGTGGGCTCAGGGAGGGTGAGGTGGTGGAACAGAGGTGCATTCCTCCAGTTGTACTTTCCACAATTCATATGCCATTCTGACAAGTGTGGTTCCTCTATGGAGCACCCACAGTGGAGAACAAGAAGGATGCTGGGAACCTCCACAAAGGAGACCACAGGAGGGTGGCATGGGACCCCACAGGGAAGGAAACAACTCCTGGTGGGGGCGCCATTGTTAGGAAGATAGAACTGGTGGAGAGGAGAGGGAGGTAAGGTGCCTGCCTGGCGCCATGGCTGGAGGGACAGGGAGGAATCCTCAGGATCACGGAGCAGCTGCACAGGGAGGGAGCTGGATGTCATGTCCACTAAGGGAGTTTGGGAGGGGCCTTAGACAAGTAGCATGCAGTACTAACCTTCTTGGAGGTGCTGCTGTCTATGGCATGGGTGAGGCTAGGGTGTTCCACACCATGCGGTTCAATCAGTGGTTGAAAAACTGGTGCAGAGCTCAGGATTTGGTTTCATTGGGGACTGGGGTCCCTGGAGGATGCAGAGCCTATACTGGTGTGATGGTCTGCATCTGTCCAGGAGGGAACCAGGATCTAGGTGATAGGTTTAAATGCTTCATTGGCAAGCATTTAAACTAGCCAAGGGGAGGAGGCACTGGAAAGGAGCAGGGAAATCCTAGCCCCCCCCAAAAAATTAGGGTAGTAAGTGAGGTAAACACCAAGATAGAGATGTCGATAGGGAGAAGTGCAGGGGTAAATGGAGAAAATGACAAATGCAGTATGGACAGGGATGGGGCAAAAAGGGGTAAGGCCATCAAGAAATGAAGGATAGTGAGTATCAATTCCCATAGTCTGGGCAACAAGCTTCCTGAACTGGTGGCCTTGATGGAAGAGGGATGCCTGGATATCGTAGCAGTCACAGAAACATGGTACACAAAGAACCATGACTGGGATGTTAACATACCAGGGTACACATCCTAAAGGAGAAACAGGAAGGGGAGAAGAGGGGGCGGAGTAGCTCTCTATGTAAGGGAAGGGATAAAAGCAACTGAACAAAAGAGTAAACAGGGATGAGAGGAGACACTGTGGGTCACCTTAGAAACTGGAAATGGCACCACAACCCACACAGGGGTTGTATACAGACCCCCATGTCAGGGGGAGGGAATGGACAGTGATATGATAGAAGGCATCCTTAGGATGGCAGAGAAAGAGGAGATACTGTTGATGGGGGACCTGAATATGCCAGATGTTAACTGGAGCACCTTTGCTGCAGCCACATCCAAAAGCAGGGCCATTCTCGATGCCCTTCAGGTGGCATGCATCAGACAGCTAGTGTTGGAACCCACTCATGAGGGAGCAATCTTAGACCTCGTACTCTCAAATGGGGACAATGAGAGGATCTCGGATCTAGAAGTGGGTAGCCATCTGGGAACAAGTGATCACCAAATAGTGTGGCTCACGATAAGGTCAGGTACAGAGTCAAGCCATACAAAAGTGAGGGTTCTGGACTTCAGGAGGGCTGACTTTGGCAAGATGGGAGAGTGCCTTAGAAAAGCACTAGCAAACAGGCTAGAAGGTGGGGTGGAGCAACAATGGGGAAACATCAAAACTACCATCATAGCAGGAACAAGCCTTTGTGTGAAGCAAATAAACAAATCAAAATGAAAGAAAAAGGCACTATGGTTCTCAAAAGAGGTAGCGGTGAAGGTTAGGGAGAAAAAATAGCATTTAGGAACTATAAGGAAACACAGAAGGAGCAGGACAGAGAACTGTACCAGTTAAGGCAGAAGGAAGCAGGGAGGGTAGTCAGAATAGCAAAGGCCCAAACTGAGGAAAAGATAGCCAACTCGGTTCAGAAGGGGGATAAAACATTTTGTAGGTATATCAGGGATTGTAGAAAGACAAAAGGAGGGATAGTGAGGCTGAATAGAATGGATGGTGTTGGGCAGAGAGGGACAGTGGAAAAGCAGGGATACTGAACAAATACTTCTGCTCAGTATTCACAAAAAAAGGAGGAGGAGGAGGTGCCTGATCCCATTAACAGAAGCATTCTGGATGGGGGGGGGGGGTCGATCCCAGTCCTTTCACAGAAGAAAGGGTTCTGAAAGAACTCCTAAAACTGAAGGTGGACAAAGCAATGGGGCCTGTTGGAATTCACCCCAGAATTCTAAAAGAATTAAGGAGAAAACTAGTGACACCACTGACTACCCTTTTTAACAAATCATGGGAGGATGGTGTGGTACCTGAGTACTGGAGGAGGGCAGATGTGATTCCTCGTCACAAAAGTGGGAGCAAGACAGAGGCAGGAAACTACAGACCTGTCAGTTTGACCTCTGTGGTAGGGAAAGTGATGGAATCGCTTCTGAAGGAAAGAATTGTTGAGTATCTAGAGGCCAGTGGGGCACAGGACCCTAGGCAGCATGAGTTCACAGCGGGAAGGTCATGTCAGACAAATCTAATTGATTTCTTTGATTGGGTGACCAAAGTAGTAGACCAGGGAGAGGTTGTGGACATGGCCTACCTAGACTTTAGCAAGGTATTTGACACAGTCCCATACAAAAGATTAATAGTCAAATTAACCAGCCTTTGAGTGGATCCCAGGGTGGTGGCCTGGGTAAAACATTGGCTGGACAACAGGACACAGATGGTATATGTAAATGGAGTCCACTCTGAAGAAAGAGGAGTTACTAGTGGGGTACAGCAGGGTTCAGTACTGGGTCCAGTCCTTTTTAATGTCTTTATAAGTGACATTGCAGAGGGACTGGAAGGAAAAGTGTGTTTCTTTGCAGATGACACAAAGATCTGCAACAGGGTTGATACACAAGGAGGTGTGGAAAGGATGAGAAGGGATTTGGCAAGGTTGGAAGAGTGGTCAGAAGCGTGGCAGCTTGGATTCAATGCAAAGAAGTGCAAAATAATGCACCTGGGAAACAAAAACACAGGGGAAGATTACACAATGGGGGGGAGGTAGTAACAACAACAAAAATGGAAAGGGACCTTGGGGTAATCATATCTGATGACCTTAAGGTTAGCAAGCAATGTGAGAAGGCAGTTAGGAGGGCTGGGAGGATACTGGGATGTATAGGGAGAGGCATCACCAGCAGAAAACAGGAAGTTGTTATCCCTCTGTACAGACAGTTGGTGAAACCCCATCTGGAGTACTGCATCCAGTTCTGGAGACCTCATCTCCGCAGGACATAGACAGGATGGAGGCAGTCCAGAGGAGGGCAACTAAAATGGTGCTGGGTCTGCAAGAGAAGCCATATGGGCAGAGACTAAAGGAGCTTAATATATATACCCTTGAGGAAAGGAGGGAGGGGGGGACATGATAGAAACTGTGAAGTACCTCAATGGAATCAACAAAGTCCAAGAGGGTAGCATCTTTCAGAAAAAGAGATGTGCAAGAACAAGGGGAAACAATTTGAAGATAGATGGGGGACAGCTCAGGGGCAATGTGAGGAAGTATTTTTTCACAGAGAGGGTGGTGGATGCATGGAACAGCCTTCCTGAGGAGGTTGCGGGGTCTAAGACTGTGGGAGAATTCAAGAATGCATGGGACATAAGAATGGCAGAAAAAAGGTTTGCTTTTGTCATATCAATACTGTATCTGGACGTAAATGGAGTACTGCCTTTTGCCACACTACAGGCAAAATATAAATTCCCCCATACACAACATTATAGATATTTACAGATTCAGACATTTATACAGAAAGAATTAGCATTAAATACTCTGCCCTCTCTCATACCTATGTTGGTGTCCCTTTTTAAGGGACGCTATAGAAGGCAGGGAACAAATTTTTTTAATAGGATGAATATATAAAGCAATAAGAGACTTTTGGAAGGAATCCACTGAGGATGTCTTGGGGAGATGGAATAGAGAATTAGGGGCTCAGATAACTTATGAGAAATGGTTGGAACCTATTCCTCATTCGATGAGAGTATCACAGTCATCGTACTGGTCAGAATATATATGGAAATATCGTAGTAGATATTTTTATACCCCTGACAAAATTGCTAAATTTGTATCTATGAGGCATGGCCTCTGTTGGAGAGAGTGTGGAGAAAAAATGGCAAATATAACACATATTTTTTTGTGCCTGTCCGAAAGTTACCCAGTACTGGTTAGATATAGAAAAGAGCATACAGAATATTGTGGGACCAGAAATTCAGTTATCCAATCAGATGATTCTGCTTTATATTGGGGAAGACGGAAAAGTTCCACCAAGTAGAAGTAAGTTATACTTGTATTTGGCAGCAGCTAAAAAGGTTATAACTCGCCTATGGCGAACAGCTAAAGTACCCACCCTCTCTCACTGGCATTCATTGATGACTGAGATATATTATCTAGAGAGAATAGTAGCTTCTAGAGCTGGAAGGATGTCACAATTTGCGCTCCAATGGAGGCCATGGGTTTTCTATATCTCACCTCTGGATGGAACATTTGTTCCCTGATAGAGCTATATGAAAGTAACCAATTTTTGTAGGATATGAATTTTGATCTAGTATCATTTGATATATAACAGAATGATGCTGTAGAAACATGAATTACCACCCCGAAGAACATTCCATGTATTGTAAGACAAAAGAGCAATACTGTATAGATGAACTCCTGCTGTCATATATATATATATAACTATATGAAAAATAATAAAAAATAAAGAATATAAAAAAATTAAAAAGAATGCACGGGACAGACATAAGGCAATCTTTGTGGGGAGTAGGAAGAAATAGGCTGTTGGTTAACTAGGATCTGCAGCTTATCCTGTAGGTTGGGGAATGGGCAGACAAGGAGGGCCAAGCGACCCTTATCTGCTGTCAAAGTCTATGTTTCACTTGGGGAGGATATTATTGCTATTGCAAATAAAGGGGGGGGGGCGGAGTTGCTAGTTGGTGACTTAAGTCTGCCAGATATAGATTGGCGCCTTCCAGCAGTGGCCTTCTCAAAGAGCATAGCCATCCTTGACTCTCTACAAGGGGCCTTTCTGAAGCAGCAAGTCAATGAATGCACTAGGGACGGGGCAGTGCTGGACATGGTGCCTACTAGCAGGGACAGCATTATAGATGTCACAGTGGGCAGTCCTGTATGTTCCAGTGATCACCATATAGTGTGGTTTAACATTTAGACAGGAGCAGAGGCAAACCACATGAGGATGAGGCTGCTGTCTGAACTTTAGGAGGACAGATTTTAAGGAAATGGGAGACTGACTCGAAAACTGCCCAGTTGGGAGGGTGCCAGGGAGGAGTAGAAAAATGAGGGGGGGCATAATTAAGGCAGCCAGCTCCTGCTTGAAGGAAATAAGTATCGGCAAAGGAAAAAAGAGGCCGTTGTGGTACTCTAGGGAAGTAGCAACCGTGGTGAAGGAAAAAAGTGTGGCATTCATCAGTATAAGGAAATACAGAGGGAGGAAGACAGGGAGGTGTACTGGGTAAAACAGAGGAAAGCAGGTAAGGCAGTGAGGGGAGCAAAGGCACAGACAGAGGAAAGGCTAGCCAAAGGGGTTGTAAATGGAGATAAGACTCTCTTCAAGTACATAACTTAGAACAGGAAAGCAAGGGGAGGGATAGTGAGGATGAGGAGGGTGGCAGAGGGAGACTGTGTAGAAGAGGACCAAGAAAAAAAAGAACATATCCTAAACACGTTCTTCTGCTCAGTCTTCATGGTGTAAAGAGGGGGATGGACCACCAGTGATTAGGAGGAACAAAGGGGGAGGGCAGGCAGACACAAGTCCATTTTCAGAGGAAAGAGTCCTGCAACTCTCAAAGTAGACAAGGCTATGGGAACCAGATGGGATACACCCAAGGGCAGTGTTGGAATTACACTTTATGAGCTTTGGGAGCTAGGGGGCTTATAAGGGTCCTATCTTTAAATTGAGCCCCCCTTCCCATTATAAGTCAATGGCAGTGATGTGTGCGCTACTGGAGCCAAGCTCTTGCAAGCCCCTCTGTAATTCCAACACTGCTCAGGGGTACTGAAATAACTCAGAAAGGTGCTGGCTGCCCTGCTGGTGACCTTATACTACAGCTCAGTGGAATCAGGCGTGTTCTGGAGGACTGCTGGAGGAAATCAGATGATGTCCATCTACATAAGGGTGTCAGCAGGGAAGAGGCCAGTAACTGTAGGCCAGTAAGTCTCACCTTCATGGTGGAGAAATTAATAGGAACAATGTTAATGGAAGGGTTGGTTGAGTATCTTCAATCCAGTGGGCTACAAGACCAAAGGCTGCATCGATTCGGGAAGGGAGGGGTGTCAGGTCATGCCAGATAAATCTGATTGAGTTCTTTGACTGGGTAGCCAGGAAATAGATTGATGGAGGCCAGTGGACATGGTCTATCTGGACTTTAGCAAGGCCTTTGACACTGTGCCTCACAGAAGACTGATTAAGAAAGTGAACAGCTTAGGGGTGGGATCCAAAGTGGTGAACTGGGTTAGAAGCTGGTTAATAGATAGGTGACAGAGGATGGTTGTTAATGGCACTCACTCTAGTGATAGGAAAGTGACCAGCGGGGTGCTGCAGGACTTAGTATGGGACCAGTCCTCCTTGGTGCCTTCATAAGTGACATTGCAGATGAACTGGAAGGGAAGGTATGACTTTTTGCAGATGACACCAAGATCTGTAATAGGATGGACAGTAAGGATGGGGTGGTAAGAATGCATAGGGATCTTGGGAAACTGGAGGAGTGGTCAAGAGCATGACAGTTATTATTGTGGAGAAGGCGAAGGATTTGATTGTCATGGTGGGGGGATTGGAACTTAACGATCAACAGAACCCTATATACAACTTAAGGGATCCCTAGCACTAAGAATAAAATGGCCAAACAGTTTATAAAATTGATGTCAGAGCTGGGCTTTGCTGATGTGTGGTGGGAGAAATATCTAAATGCTAAAGATTTCACATATTACTCCCCTAGATTTAAAATATATTCCTGGCTGGACATGTTTTTACCTATTTAAAGGACCTGTCTTTGTTCAGATCCATGTGGGTGGGTTCTGCCACATATTCAGGCCACCAGCCAGTGTTTGTGGAGATCGATCTGGTGCTCCCCAGGAAAAATACACAGTGAAGACATAACGTCTCCCTCTTATGAGATAAAGAGTTGGCCTCGGCGATTATAGTGGAGATAAACTCTAGCCAAAATATTTTCCTGCAAATGTTGTGGGATACGGTGAAAGTGATGGTCTAAGGCAAGCTGATCTCCATCTCAATGTATAAGAAAAAAGAGAGGCAACGTCAGATGGACTCCCTCATGAGTCAACTAAAATCGGTAGAGACCCAACAAAAACAAAAATGGGATAAACAAACAGAAGAACTTAAAAAGGTGAAAACCAAAATCCAAACTTTATTAAATGTAGAGACTGAAAAAGCTCTTGGTTATCTCAGACAGATGTACTATGAAGGAGGTTCCAGAGCAACAACATTTCTGGCATACCGCCTGAAACAACAATCTGCCAAATCCTACATTACTAAAATCAAACACCCTAGAACAAGTCAATTGACCTGTGAGGGAGATTGGATTGCCAAGGCCTTTGTCTCATACTGTCAGATGCTTTACCAGCCCCAGTGGGAGTCTAAGCCTTCAGATAAACAATGCTTCCTTCAGGCATTAGACCTACCCACCTTTTCCAGGAAACAGGGAGAAGCCCTGATGGTTAACATTTCCCACTCTGAAATTGCTAGGGCCATTCAGAATATTAAATCGGGAAAATACCCTGGACCAGATAGATTTGGGGGGAATTTTATAAGATCTTTTCCAGGGAGGTGATCCTCTTGCTAGGAGATGCATACAGTGCAACCTGGGGAGAGGGAGAAGCGGTTCCACTCTCATGGAATAATGCCATTATATCGGTACTTCATAAAGCAGGGAAGGACCCCACTGAGTGTGGGTTCTATCGGTCCATCTCCCTTCTTAATGTGGACTATAAGTTCACGGCTATTTTAGCCAACCAGCTCAAGACACTTATTCCATAGATAGTCTGCATGGATCAGACTGGGTTCGTGGCAGGAAGACAAGCACCCGATAATGTTCGATGAACCATTAACATCATAAATAACTAACTGTTCATGCACACCTGCCTGATGAGTTTAGATGCGGAGAAAGCCTTCAACAAGGTCTCTTGGAATTTTCCCTTTTTGGTGTTGGAACAAGTGGTCTTCCCTCAACAATTCATTGCAGACCTTAAAGCCTTATATGCGGGCCCGCAGGCGTGCATCAGGGTTAATGGGGGTACATCGGACAGGTTTAATTTGGGTAGAGGCACCCGACAGGGTTGTCCCCTCTCCCCCATTCTGTTCACCATATATATCTAGCCCTTAGCCAAAGTTATATGGAGTGACTCACGCATAAACAGGGGGAAGATGGGGGACACAGAATATAGAATATCGTTATATGCTAATGATGTTCTTTTGTACCTTACTCAACCAGAAACTTCCATCCTACGGGTCTAGATGCTGCTAGAGGAATTTGGCCGTCATGATGACTATAGTCTGAATAAAACCAAAACGGAGGTTCTTAAGTTTCGCTATAACCCTTCCCCTGAAATTACACAAATTCTGCCTCTAAACTGGGGTGCTCCTAAAATTAAATACCTAGATATTTGTATCCCTAAGAACCTAATCAAACTATCTGACATTTACTTTAGCCCTCTGCTCATACAGGTCTGTGAGGATATTGCTAGATAGAAACTCCTAAATTTCCCAATGTCCTAGCACATACAGTCAGTGACCATGAATGTTTTGCCCAGGTTTCTATATTTATTTCAATGTCTGCCCCTGAAGATCCCGCAGGCCTAGTTCTGGTTCTGGCAGGGGATTATTTCTCAATATATATGGGCCCCAGGGAGGCCTCCAATAAAAGTTTCAATTATGTTTTCGGATAAACCAACTGGAGGTAGAGCACTTCCTAATCTAGAGGACTACTATCTGGCTGCTCAACTACGGTTTATCCTCCTCTGGTCAACTGAAGGATATGATGCCCATTGGAAGGTGATGTAGGTGGAAGCTGTGAAGGGGGCCCTCCTAGGGGCAAGAATGGCAGACATATCACTCAAACAAAATATTGGAGAGTTCTCCCTTCTGAAGGCCCAAAACACTCTGAGCAGTATATAAAACATGGGCAAAATACAACCTTTCCACAGCAATCAGTCCTTCAGTGTATCCACTGGAGTGGTCTGTTTCCCCTCCAAAGTTGATCCAAGCTTAGGCATCATGAGAAATTCTTAACTCTGGCAGTTGCTCTGGGAATAATACAAAACTTTTCTCAGATAAAGGACAGGTACCACCTGCAGAATAAGGACCTCTTTAGATACCTGCAACTTAGAAATGATCTTACTGAGCCCCAGCAAAATACCCAAGCACCTCCTCAATCCCACTTTCTTTTTTTTTTTTGCAGTTGATCTTTTTATTGAAGTATTTAAAAGATAAACAAACAACAAGTATATCCAATAACAATACTATATAAGGTTATATAAATGATAAACTAAGTAGCATAACATCTAACAAAAGAGGAAAAAAAGACTATTCAATGGTAATAGAATAATTATGGGTTAACTACCTAAACTAGAACAGTTACAATATTATAATGAAAAAAAGGCTTAGCACTACATAATATACAGTAAAAATAGAAGAAGTATAAGGTAAAAGAGGAGATATGAATAGTCGTAGTTGTACATGTATATATCGTTAGAGTGCTACTAAAGCTTATAAAGAAAAGATTAAGAAAACAAGAGAAGAGGAAGTGATAGCAGAGAGAAGAGAGTATCAAGTAAGTAGAGAAAAAGCGAGACCACAATCTGAGGAAATGGGGATATCAATAAAAGGAGAGAGAGAGAGAGAGAGAGAGAGATTATATAAAGTATTTCAATCCATACTTTAAGTGCCAGATTGGCTAGATGAATCCAAATATTTAAAATATTCCTGCCAACATTTATTATATATACTGAGTCGGTCGAGAGAAATGTGTGTCCTGCGATCCAGGGAGGCATATTGAGATCTCAATCCCACTTTCTGATTGAAACAATCCAGGCAATTCAAAGTCAGACGCTACTGAAGGGCCATATTTCTGCAATTTATAAGGCCCACAGAGGTGTATACCAAACTTGTACCCTGCCCTTACAGCACAAATGGGAAGAGATACCAGGGTTCCAGATCACAGAGGTATAGTGGCGTAAAATATTCAGCTTGGCCAGAAAAATAACCCACTCTCCATTGTGGTGGGAGTTCACCTGGAAGGTCAGAACTTGATTCTTTAATACCCCAGCCACACAAAGCAAATGAGGGAGGGTTCAATCTAAGGTATGTTGGAGACAGTGTTCAGAATCCACTGCTCACCACACCCACATATTCTGGCAATGCCCGTCCCTGCAACCTTACTGGGCGCAAATTAAATGGGCACTAGGTGACCTGTTCTCCATTACTTCGGATATGACCTTTCCACACCTGGTGCTGGGCTTGCCCCCACCTGAGGTTAAGGGGGTGGACACCCTGTATCTCTGCAACATTCTTTTTGCTGCTCCTCATAGAGCCATCACAAGAAAATGTCAGGCAGTGGAGGCCCCCCCCCCCAACTTTGAGCAATGGCTGACAATAGTGCACGATATTATGGATATGGAGGACCTGACCCATACAACTAATTTGTGAACTCAGACATTTGTATGCAGGTGGTCCTGGTGGATGATCTGGAGGGGGGACCCTTGCTGAGGGCCCCGACTGAGGGCCTACCTGAAAACCTGGAAAAGGGAGGTGGTTGATCAGGGCATAGTGAGACTGAGTGAGCTAACCTAATCTGAATAGGTTAAATACTGTAGAAGTGACTGTGAAAGGAATAATTATATATTGTGTAATTGCCATAGTACAATTGTATTAATTGAATTGCTGAGAGATAAGAAAATGTGATGTATTCTTTTTGTTCTGTATGGAGTACCTTTATATGTCAATAAACATGAATTAAAAAAAAGAGCATGGCAGCTGGGGTTTGGTGCCAAAGAATTTAAAATCCTGCACCTAGGGCATAGGAACCCAAGAATGAGTATAGGATGGGGAGGGTACTGTCAGTCACTAAGAATGAAAGGGACCTTGGGGTTATCATATCTGATTACCTCAATGTGGCAGGGCAGTGTGACCAAGCAGTGGGAAGGGCCAGTGGGATGCTGGGATGCATAAGGAGGGGTATCTCCAGCAGGAGGATGGAAGTGGTGTTGCCATTCTGCCACTCACCAGTGAGATCCCTCCTTGAGTATTGCGTCCAGTTCTGCAGGCCGCATCACAGAAAGGACATAGACAGGGTACAGGCAGACCAGAGGAGGGCAACTAAAATGGTGCAGGGGTTGTACCAAAAGCCCTATGAGGAGAGACTGAGGAATCTCAACATGTAAACCCTGGAAGACAGGAGAGCGAGAGGTAACGTAATAGAGACCTACAAGTACCTCATGGGGGTCAACAGGGTGCAGGAGGGGTATCTCTTTCAAATGAGGAGGAGCACCAGAACCAGAGTAAATGCAGTGAAGCTGGAGGGGACAGCAGTTTAGGAGGGATGTGAGGAAGTACTCCTTCACTGAAACAGTGGTGGATGCCTGGAATAGATTGCTGGTGGAATTGGTGATGGTGAAAACAGTAGGGGGCTTCAAGCATGCATGGGATAGACATAGAAGAATGTTAGGAAACTGACAGGGAGGTGGGAGGGTCACCAGTTAGAGTCTGCGAAGACAGACTAGGCAGGGACCATCTGGGCAAACTGGGTGGGCCAAGTGGCACTTTTCTGCTAACAAATTCTATGTTTCTGTGTGTCAGATGGGACCTTACTACAATAAAGTAACTGGAAACAAAAATTTATAAAGATGTAACATAAAAACACAGAATTGTACTCCACTTACTAAACAGGTGATCAAAGAAATGCAGCGATGGTCCCTCTTACCATTGAATTGTATGCAATGTATTGATGCAGTTAGCTTGAATGTTTTCCTTACTTGTTTCGTTTCCATTGCTTCAGACTCTTCCATTGCCGCCCCGTGCAGAATTGAACTCCTGGGAAAAACATATTTCCTGCTTTATATGAGCAGGTGAAAAAAGAGGGAAATATTTACATTTTTACAAATGTCAGAACGTAATTGGGGCTGGCACTTCCTAATTTGCAGGTATATTTTAATGCAGTGCATTCACACTATTTGGTATTGGCCTACAGACTCCTCCTACCCGGCAAATTGGAAAAAAAATTAGTTAATTCAGGAACAGCTACATCTACTAGCTTGTTCATTATTTGCCAGTCACCAACTTAAACCTGAGCTGATGTAAGAAGATTCTGACTGAGGAATAAAACAGAGAAGTTGGAGCAAGGCAGTAGGAGAGGAAATGAGTGACAAGAGTGGTGGGGAAGTGCAGTACAGAGTATCACAAACTATAGTGACTGGGACTCACTATTATAGCCAGGGAATGGACAAGATCATCTGTGAAGGTAGGAAAGAACATGCTGTAATTAATGATATTAGGTTAATTAATCAATAAGGTATGACCAGGGGTTAGATTAACAGTCTGTTAATCACCTCGTAGGGATGTAATGTGGCAGGAGGCATAGCCAAGTGCCATATTGCCCCTAGGGGTGATTGACGTTAATCTAACTCCTGGGAGGGCCTTATTGCTATTATAAAAACTATTCCAAAAGGAAAGTGTTAAAAGTATACTTTTTGAATTTTTTCCTCATTTAAAGGGATATTTTTAATACTTCTTCCACCAACAGTTTAAGAATGCTGGCTTAGAAGCAGAAAGCATCATTTCAGTCATTCAGCAGTGCCAGAGGATGGAATGCTGACAGAAAGAATCCATGTGCCATGGTGATCAGGCTGTACATGACAGTATAACATGGAGTAATTTAAGGCTGTTGGAATCCTAACAGCCTATCAGATTGCAGCATTTCTGAGACCCTTTTTATAATGATGGATGATGTACCCATAGGAGCGAATGAGAAACCAGTGGTGGCTATGCAAATAGGGGCAAATGATGTTAACAAGACATGCCCAAGGTGGGTTAAAAACAACTTTATTAGCATTATGGAGAAGGTTGAGAGTTATCAAGTTACCAGGTTTTTATGCACTAGATAGGGCTTGATCCATGATATATTTTGCAATTGGAAAAAACCACTGTGGACCAAGGGGCCTGAAGAGGGAAACATTGTAGTAGCAGGTGTAAAATATAGACATGATCTCAGAATAAGGGAAAGATGTAATGGTATGAAAAAGGAAGGTCTGAAAGTTTTCTTGATTAATTCAGGGAACCTGGGTAACAAAATCAATGAGCTAAGGTTACCAATGAGTGAAGGTGGATAAGATTTAGTTTCCATAACCAAGACACGATGGAAGGAGGGAGTCAGTTAGGGTGTGCACATGGATCTGTACAATTTGTGTAGGAGAGATGGGAGGTAGGAGAGGAGGGGTGGAGTTGCAATCTGTTTGAAGGAAAGTATACCCACAGTAGAATTTGTGTGAGAGATGATGAAGCTAAGGTGGCGCATTTATGGATCAAGATTGGTAGAAATCAGATGGAGGTTATGTAAGGGGTTATTAGCAGACCACCTGTAAGTGGTGGAACAGTACAACAAAGAATTATATGCTATGCTAAGGAGTAAATATGGAGCAAGGAAGGTAATAGAAAAGGGAGATTTTAATTTTCCAGACATTACATTAGAAGGGATGCACAGCAGCAACAGGGCAGGCAAGGGAATTTGTGGAAGTTGTGATTGACTATTTGGCACAGAGACACCAACAAGAGATGAAGATGTCTGGATTTAGCGTTAATCAACAGACCAGAGTGGGTGGAAAAAGTAAAGGTAGGTGAGAATGAGAATCTGGTGGGGCGTAATCATGCAGTTATTGAATTTGAAGTGAACGTTCAAAATAGGGAAACGAGAAAAGAAATAAGAATAGAGAATTTTAGGTGAGCCAGTTTTCTAAAAATGAGTGAGGAATTGAGGATGGTAAAAATGATTGAATGACTGATGTGTTTAGAAGGTTTAACGTTAACAAAAAATGGGAAAAATCCATGCAATTGATGGAGCAGGCCCAGAAGAAATATATTCCCTTAGGCAATAAACTAAAAAGGGCAAAAAAAGGATCCAATGCAGTGATGAAAGTGAACAGAAACGCACAGGAACTCAGTTTCTGTACCTTTTTTGCAGCAGGAACGGAATTCCTGTACTTCTTCCCAGTGACACCAGAACTGGAATTCTTAAACCAGCAACATAATGACAGTTTCTGGGCCTGTGATCTGAAATCAGGGTTTCCTTAACAACATTTGACTTGTACAACAATTCTGTTTTCCTAGAAATACTTTAATATCTCTAACTGAATCTACTCATGTCTAAACAAATAGATGTGTCTTGACATAGCTATCCTTCAGATTGAAGATCTTCATTCTGCATTTCATATTTACCAGTGTCTGAGTTCCTGTACTTCTTGTCTACCACTTGCACCACTGATCCAATGTGGATGAATAGTGAGTTAAGAAAGCTGATGAAGGGTAAAAGAAGGGCATACAGGGGAAGGCTAAAGAAGGTGTAGAATGGGAGGATACAGGACCCTGCAGAATTGTGGAGGAATGAAATTAATAAAGCAAAAGCTGAACTGGAAAAAATAATTGCAGCTAACAAAGACAGAAACTAGAAGAGATTTTTCAGTACATCCAAGAACTGAAGAGGGGGAAGGGACTAGATCCATTACACTCACAAGATGGAGGAATGTTCAACAGAATTATTAAAAAGGCACAAGAACTGAACAGGTATTTTCCGAGTGTATAAAGCAGGAGGGGCAAGGTGGAGGAGATGGAGCAATGAGAGGATAATAATATGCAGGTGTGGGCAAATGCTGATCTCATTATATTTTTTTTCTTTGCCATTAATTTGTTTCTCCTTGCCAGCCAGCCCTCCTTCCAAGGAGCGCCCCAGCCCCATCACCCCGACGTCTGCCAGGACTTACCTGCTGCCGTCATCCCCCAGGGCTTGCCACCCCCCTGTCGGGGTGGGTGAGGACCCCAGTCCCCACTTCAGAAACTGATCCGGTGCTGGTGGCTTGCCCAGCTAATCAAGTGTGGGGCCTGCGGGTGCTCCGCGTCATCCTGCCAGCATTTGTCCTCCTTTTTCCCCCGGAGACGTGATGTGCAGTGACATCAAGGTGCACACCACATGCTCCCATGTGATGTGCCCTGACATCTTCCACATCTCCTCATCCGTCTTGGCCTTGAGTTGCCATTCTCCCTGCTTCTGCCAGGGGCCAGGTGAGCTACAGACTTTACCACCCCCCCCCCCAGCAGAGGAGAGCGATCCTACGGACACTCAACCCTCTGCCCTCCAGCAGCCCAGATTTGCTTCTGAACTTGGGTTGTCAGCATCATAAGCAGTAGCATTATCACTGCACTGGTGAGCCGGCTGATCTCACTTTATTAAGAGAGGAAGTAAGGAGGAATTGTTGGTATTGAAGTTGGACAGGTCACTGGGACGAGATGTGCTGCACTTGAGGAGGTGACAGAAATGATAGCTGAACCATGGGCAGATATTTCCAACAAAGGAGGTGACAGAAGTGATAGCTGAACCATGGGCAGATATTTCCAACAAAGGAGGTGACAGAAGTGATAGCCGGTTGGCAGATGCTGTTTCCAACACCTCTCTTTTAACTTACACTTTATTGAATTTTACTTCAAAGTTATGCAAGTTATTCCATCAGGTAAGTGCATAGCATGACCTTAAAACAATACTATAACAATAAAAAAATGACATACTCCTGCCTGTAGTACTTGATAGAGGGGTTGCCCGAAGATGATAAAAAAATATCAAATGGGTTTTACAGGTGCAGTTGTGACCATGAACAGGGATGAACCTGTAGGGAATTAAAAACCATGGGCCGGATATTCAAACTGCGTCAAAAAAGTGCGCAACAGCAGGAGCAAGCACAAGTCAATTGCGCATAGGCGCAACAGACGCGATATTCAAACATGGAGCAAAACAAATTGCGCAAGCAGCCAACGTCTGAATATCGCACAAACTGCACCATAGCGCAACCAGGAAGGGGAAGCTGAGCAGAAAGGTTGCGCCATAGCGCAACAAGGCTAGCCCAGCTGAGCAGTCCAGAGGTGCCATAGTGCAAGCAGAGCCCCCCCACCCCCAGCAGAGCAATGGAACTGCACAACCAGGGAGGCAGACTGGGGCCCACCGCCAGCCATGCCACACATGGGCACAGGAACACACTGCAGAACCAACAAGACACCCGCACACCCCAAGCACAGCATCACTGGGGGAGGGATGGATGATCCACTGGCCCATGAGGGACAAGCCAACAAAGCACAGCAGGGCCATGACGCCCCAGCACAACCACTGTCAGGCTGAGATGCCACACACAGGGGTCAACAACCACAGTGCTGCAGCCCCCCTTCTGCACAGCACACCCTGCACTGTGACCCCAAGACACCACCCATGTGCAGTGACTGTCACTGCAGTAAACACCATCGTCCCCCACCGGCACCGTCAACCTCGTGTAGCATAGAACCATACAAGCCAGACCCACCCTGGGCACCCAGCAGTGGCGGCAGCAATAGCAAGACAGGACTGAAAGTCACTCCCACACGGAGACACCTCCCCATGCACACACACGCCACACACACACACCAGGACCATACCACCCCAGATGGCATGCACACCACTGCAACTGAGCAACCATAGCCAGCTGCAAATCAGAGACCACCACAGTATTCATAACAAAATATATATATATTGGAAAACAAGTACAACAACAAGATCAAGAACACAACTATATACAGATATGTACAAGACAAGGGGTAGGGGGTAAAGGTAGGGGTGGGTAAGGAGTCAGGGGTGAACAACTGGGAGAGGGAAGGCAGGGTGGGAGGGATGGAGTGAAGTGGGAAGGGAAGCATTTAGCACCTTGCAGGCTGGTCTGCTGCTGCCTGGTGCTGTCCCTGTCTCTCTCCATGAGTCGCCTGACCCCATGGCGCTGTATGTCCCGGAGGATGTCGCGGGTCGCGGGCGGATACCCTGGTTAGCCGCTGGAGGGCACGGTCCATCCTGCGTAGGATGCTGAGGCCTAGGAAAAGGGAACACAGTCAATGGCTGTGACTGTCCACAACCCTGAACAACACCCATCCTGCAAGGCATATAGCTCAGTGCCCCGCACCTGCGATGGTATGCACCCACCCACAGTGACCATGCACATGACACGCCCAACCAGGCAGCACCAGCTATGTGCACCACTGCACACACACACACACACTGCCCATGTCCATCACAGTACAAACAAGGCTGTCAAGTGACGTGGCAATGTGGTGGGATGCCAGTTCCACAGCCATGTGCCCAGTGCATCGTGGACCACCAATGGTGACACACAGGCGTGCAGTGACACTGGACAGTGATGACTGTCGCCTGTGTCGTGCATGGTTGTGTTGTCCATGGCTGGTGGTCATGCCCACCCCCTCCAGCATGCAATAGCATCCATGATGTAATGATACTCACACTCATCAAGCAGCTGTGACTGCTGCTGCTGCTGCCGCTGTGGCCCACCCCTCATGTCTCCTCTGTCCGCCACCTGGGCCCTGCCAGGCCCTCCTCAGCCTGTGCCTGCATCCTCTCCGCCAGGCCTGTGGGTGACAAATGTTGAGAAAAACATCAGTGTGACCCCAAAGCAGACTGCCCCTGCCCCAGTGGTGTGCCTGCCACACAGCCAGACCCCATGCATCTCACACCTGCACACACTGACACAGCCAACCATGGCAGAGCCATCCCCCATGCACCGCCACCAAAACACAGTCACACCCCTACGGAGAATACAGGTGCATAGATGGTACACCCACCTGGCCTAGGCACAACGCCCCTCCTGGCATGTGACCTGAGGCGTCGGAGCACGTCCAGCTCCCTCCTGCGGAGGTCACTAAACCTGTGCCTGCACTGCTCCGCAGACCGGCACCGCCCTGTGACCCTCACCAGGTCAGTGTCCACCTGCAGCCACACCTGGGTGTGGGCCATGGTGAGGGGCTTATCCCCGTACAGTGTCTCAAAGTGGGGCTCAACCAGGACACCCAGGGTGGCCACCTCCACTGACTCCAGTTGGGGAGCTCTCCTGCGTGCCATGATGGGGTCATACAGCGAGGCAATATGGCGCCCAAGTATCATACCCCGTGGAAATGTTGCGCAATACACCACCATAGGTTCAATCAGCTGTTAAGTATAGCGCGTAGGTTCACATAGCGCTGTCTGCCAAACGGCGCGATGAACGCACACATGGCAGCCGAACAGCGCCACGGGGCAAAGGTCAGACACCAGGTCAGGGGTCTATGATGCAAGGCCACGCAGAGCGCCATCTGACGTCTGCGCATCCTGCGCGACTGATCACCTGTGTGCCAGTGCCACAGTGGACTATTGCGCAGTAGTGCCACAGCGCCATATGGTGCCCAGTGCTGTAGCGCCACTGGCACAATGGTGGTCATGGCCTGAATTGCCGATCGCGCACAGCACGTCATCAGTGCGGCAGGCGCCTGCGTAAGCTACCTGGGCATGTGCAGTACGGTGTACCACACAGCACCAGATCCGCCATTGGCTCAGCCAGCTCAACCGTATGCGCCAAATCCTGGCGCGCGATATTCCAGCCGACACATGCAAATCATCTGATCAGCCATTCAAAGGCACAGTGGGGCGATTTGCATCTCATTACAGTTGCTCCACTCCTAATTTGCATGCATTGTGCTATAAATGTGCGACATTGGGCTCGCTGGCCAGATTCGGTTACTGCAGGTGAGAGGTGGTTTGCATGCTGTGTGATGTTCTGGACAATGGTCATGGGATAACGCTGTAGACTGCACAGTGACAGGTGTCCACTTCCACCCATACAGTTCACCATGACCGAGCAGAGCCAAGGTGAGGGTGAGGATGGTGGCGGGAGGAGGCCAACTTCACCACCGCGGAGACAGAGCCCTCTTCCAGGCCTACCGGGAGGAGGCACTACTGAGTGGGCGCGGTGCACCCTCAGGCCGCAAGTGCTCATGGGAGGGAGTAGCTTGGGCAGTGAACCTGCATGGAAGCCACCAGTGCTCATGCAGGAATGCAAAAGAAGATGGGGACAGACCGCAGGAGGGTGAAGGAGAAGGTGGCAGCCCTCAGGGCGCACGTGCTGCACTGGCGGGGCCAGCCAGTGGTGCGAGCTGACCCGGCTGAGGCCGACTGGCTGCATCAATGCAGTGGAGTGCTATTGAGGGCGTACCAGGAGGTGGATTCAGACAGGTGGAAGCCCATCACTGCAGTATGACATGGCGGTGGTGTTGGGGGAGGTTGTTCATGCACTCACATGTCCTCTCTTTCTGTTACAGATCCTGTTCATCTTCAGGGGATGGTGGTGGTGGGTCCAGGCAGTGAGGAAGACCTGCTGGACATGGAGGAGGTCCATCCACCTCTGTCACCAGCCAGCATGCACTGCACCAGCATGCACACCGGGCTGCCAACTCTGGTGTCGGTGAGTCGGGTTTGGGGGGTGCACAGCCTGTGTCTCAGCAGTCTGGCATGCAAGCATGCCAGCACGCTGTGACTGTGGCTGTAGCACGTACCTGCACCATTGATGATGCAAGGACTGCAATGGGCAGTGACATGTGTGTGTCCCATGACGGACACACAGCAGGCCAGCCCGTGCCCCTGGGCCTAGCTGGTTCCAACGTGTGTGCCAGCATGTCGGCACAGTCCCAGGCTGTGCCTGTCGGCATCGGTGGCTGTGCAGGTGTCTGGCACTGTTGCGGCCACAGCAGTGGAACGAGTGGTCCCTGGGGCACAGCGGTTGGAGGGGCAGTAGCAGCAGTCACCCCCCAGGTCTGGGGGTACAGTGTCCAGCGGTGGCACATGCCCACCACCCTTTGATATGCCCATTCCTGGTCCTGGTGAACAGCGCCCACCCTCAAGGGGTGTTGAGCATCAGGACCTTCCATACCCTGGGGGACAGGATGCCGTTGTGGCAGAGTACCCATTTGAAGAGCACACCGCCTGCTGCGGGAATCAGTACAGCAGCAAAGGCGGGTTGCAACGTCCGTGGAGGCAATGTATGTGGCTTTGGAGCGGCACAGCAGGGACTGTGCTCTGGATCGTGCAGAGATGGTCCATATGCGGATGGATGTGACCGCCGCCATTGACAGGTAGACCCAGGCATTGGTCGCTGTCGTGGCTGCATTGGGCACACAAGCAGGTGCTCCTGTACCGCGCACCCCACACAGTACGCTCTCTACTCCCCGTTCCCGGCGTTATGCGACACCAAGCCTGTCGACGCCGGGTTCTGCTGTGGGTATCCCAAGCACCCCTGGTGCAGGTATGTTTGGCATACTACAGACCCCACTGCGGACAAGGTCATGATTGCACAGTGGGACCCCTGGTGGTCCATCGGTGCCACCCCATGTGGCCCCTGCTCAGCCTGCCAGTGCTGTTGGGTCACGGCGGGGCCGCCCACACATCTGCGGTGGCCATGGAATGGTGCAACATGACTGACCTGTCTCCCAGTGCGGGCCCTGTCTGGTGCTGCCTTGTGTGCACTGTGCGTCATGGTGGGCAGTGCACTGGTGGGTGCCCTGCACATCACGCCGACATCGGACCACCTGCACACCATCCCGACTGCTGTCCACAGGTGCGTGTGTCCATGATAATGCCTGCATTGTACTGTACACCAAGGTGCAAGGGTGCCCAGCATCGACACATGCATTTGGACAGTACAGGTGGTGGGTGTGGTCTGTGGATCTGTGTGTTTGCCATGTCTGTTCCTGCTCTGCTGTGCACCTGCCCATGTATGCTTTGTGCCTGTGTGTGTGTGTGTGTGTGTGTGTGTCCATCGACTGTTTGCCCCTCCCTGATGGTGTGTTTGTGTGCCTGGTCCCTTCCACTCCCTTTGCCGTCATGCACCCTGGTGTGTTACTCTGTGCCTGTGGGTTGTGCCAGGACAGTGTTGGTGCACATGGCCCTTGACTTACTTTACCTGTGTCGTGCATAATGCTCCTCCGTGATGGTGTCCCGGTGCAGCTGGGCCTGCTGGATCAGTCGGGGTCCCGCCCAAGGGGCTGCTCATCACCATCAACACCGGTGTTCGGCTGACCCCATCACTGTCCTCTTCAACCTGTAGGGCTATCCCACAGTCTTTGGCCATGTTGTGCAGGGATACAACAGGCCAGGAATATCCCAGGCCTTTGAGGGCTGTACTGTAGGGCACCGCGGAGGTGTCTAGGCATCTGAAGCGTGCCTTGGCATCCCAAACACCCGCTCAATGGTGTTGCATGTGGCGGCATGTGCCTCATTATAGCGTTGCAGCGATGGGGTCATGGGGCGCCGGTACGGTGTGAGCAGCCAGGGACGGAGTGGGTATCCGCTGTCACCTGTGTGGAGATAGTGGAGATCAGTATCATGTTCAGGTCCATATTGCCCATATCCCTGTGTGCCACTACCATGGCACCTGTGGCATTCCCACCCTTGCCCCGAGTTTGCATTTCCTACATGCGTACTCACCCACTAGATGGCCTGTGGGGATGTCCCCACTCTCGAATCGATGGCACAGTGCGGACTGATGCCATATGAAGGCATCATGTGCTCCGCCAGGGTGTGTGGCACAGACATTGATTATATGCCCAGTGGCATCACACACCACCTGGCAGTTGACACTGGAGAAGCCCTTTCTGTTCCTATATGCGGCCCCATCGGGGCCAGGTGGCGTGAATGGCCACATGGGTGCATCTATATTTCTTGCACGCCAGGCATACGTGCTACCCTGTGGAACTCCTGCATGTTTGCTGTACGCTCTGCCACGGTGCTGGGGAAATGGATGCCTCAAGCATGTGGCAGCAGTTCGCTGGAGGAATTGGGTGAGGATGCGACGCGGGCCAACTGTGTGATGCCTGTGGTGTCCCTGTTGGCCTCTGGAAGGTGACCGTGGCGAGCAGGCACATGCAGGCTGTCACCTTGGTCTCCACTGACAGGCGTGACTCCGTCGTGGGGTGCCTGCATCACATCACTGCACAGCTCACAGAGCCGCCTCAGTATTGCCCTGTTCAGGCGGTGCCGCCCACGATCTTACATCTGTGTACAGCTCAGCTGATGTGGGCACGGTATTGCCTGTTAGCGCATCACCGACAGGCCCATCCACGCCACGCCCCCTGCACCTTGCATTCTCACTCCTCTTCATTACAGCTTCCATGTGGAAGCTGCCACTGTCCATCTCCCTGGCTTGTGACCTCCGGCTGATGTTGCTCTGTTACCCGCTGTCCTGACTGCTACTTCCACTGCACCGGCACCCCGCTGGCCTCTGCAGCCTATGGCCCACCTGCTTCCCTTGCCTGCCCTGGCCTGTCACTGTCTGTCTTTTCTCTCTCTCTTCCCACTTGGCATCCTCTCAGCATTCTTGCGCTTCTTCCTTGAGCCTTTTATTTTGGCTCATTTCCGCTGAGGCGCAACTTCCGGCTGTTCCGCTGTTGCGCATTGCGCAAGTCTTTGAATATCGCATTGCGCTCTTTATGCATGGATCCACCCCCTTCGGTTGCGCATGCCTTCATTTGCATTGCGCTGTTGCTCAGCATGTTTTCGGTGGCGCAACTGCCTCCTGCTGAATATCGCAGAATGGGCCACTTTCAGACTTGCACATGCGCAACCCTATTGCGCATGGCGCAACCCTTTTGAATATCCGGCCCCATACATATTGTCGCTGAACACAGGCTTTACATCCCCATAATACTATCATGTAGGAAATTAATATCTAAATTACTGAGCAGAAGATGTCACTTTATAGAACTTCATAGTAACATTTTAACCTGAGAGAAATGAGAGATCACCAAAGAGAACAGTTTGAAAACTATTTCTAACTACAGGCCTGCTACGTTTGACCGACTCTTGTTTACCAACGCTCATCATACCGAGTCTTAAATCCCGACCCATTTAAAAGACTGATGCTTGCTTTACTGTCAAATGAAATCCTATGTCTTAAATTACCGACTCTCCGAGCATGACACACGTTTGCTTACCCGGCTGTCAAATTCTTAGCTGCTGTGCATTGCAACAATTTCAGCTGCTACTTTTGCTTTCTGGCCACTTGTATTGCTAAAAAAAAGTAATTAGCAGTACTGGTTTTTAAAATACCTGGCTGTCAAATTCTTAGCTGCTAAAAAAAGTAATTAGATCAAGGCATGCGGGTGTAGTCCTGTCCGTTTTCATACCAAAGCAGGCACTTTAGCTTTCTGGCCACTTGTATTGCTAAAAAAAAGTAATTAGCCATAGGCAAACCTGTTTGTCAGGAATTAGTCACCCAGTTTGCTGTGCGGTATTTTGAACGAGTCAGTCTTCCGGAGTTGGGCAAAGAGTTGTCGGTATTTTTTTTATTTTTTATCTTAGTCTTTGGTAACCGGGTAAGGCCCACTAGGCACAAGTGCCTGTTTTCAGGGGCGACCTGGGAGCACTGGGCGGTTAAGTGACTTGCTCAGAGTCACAGAGTATGCAAGTGGAGGTTGTGAGAATCAAACCAAGGTCTGGTCTGCTGGATGTACCAAGCTCGTTCACAGCACGTTACGTTATTATGAGAGTCAGTCTTATGTACGGACCCCCTAACAACAATCTAAACATACAGTATATGAGCTTTACAAAGAAAGTTTGTTAATGTACAACCAAAAATCTGTCTGGATACTGTGATGTTCAGAAATGTATGGTTTGTAAGTTCAGACATACAAGGTAAGGAAAGGAAGGGAAAATTGTTTAACCAGGAAAAGTGCACTAAGTCAAAGCTTGTTTCCAGGTGCGACCTGAGAGCACAAGGAAGTTAAGTGACTTGCTGAGGGTCACACAGTGTGCAAGTGGGGGAAGATTAGATTCAAACCCAGATCTCCAGGTTTGCAGCTCATTGCCCTTAACCACTATGCTGCACTGCCTCCAAGAAGAGTCCCTCACCTGGAGGTATCAAAAAAATTATCCAGTCTTTCAAGATCATATTGCTCCCATAACTGGGTGAATGAGACAACTGTATTATTGTCAACAAATTTAAATATACAATGAGGTCCTATTAACACCCATTAGATACAGTACATCTTGTAACAATAACTGCTTGCCAAAAGCCTGAATGACCAGGGAGAGAGTGAAAGAGAACCATTCTAGGATGAATCAGGTTCCTTTGTGTCACTCTTTTTCAGACCTGTAAAGTCTGTTGTTGTGAAAGGATTTGTTGTAGGTTATACAATAAAATAAAACGGTTGAATTAGATGGAGGTGGAACCCGTTGTATCCGATTCCCTGCTAGTGTACATATCCGGTTGATCCTCACACAACATGTTCAAGAGGTTCTCAAAGGACAAAACATTCTTAACCCTCACCACCTCCCTAGGTAAGGTGTTCCGTCTCACCATTCTATTACTAAAAATGTTTTTCCTAACATCAAGCCTAAACACTCCATCAATTTTCATGCTGTACCCATCATTACTCTGTCCTACACTGTCCACAAATCACTTACAGATGTTCCCACAATATCCTGTAGTATTTTTAAGACCATAATCATGTCTCCCCGCAGACTCCTATATTCCAAGGAAGACATCCCCAACCTCTCTTAGTTTTTCTCGTAGCCACATCCCCTCATTCCTTCAGCCATCCTTGTGGGTCTCCTCTGCACCCTTTACAACTCCACAATTCTTCTTGTATAAGGTGACCACATCTGGACACAATATTCCATATGAGGCCTCACGTAGCCCTTGTACAGATGAATCATCACCCCTTGGCCTAATAACAAATGACCTTTTAATTTTACCTTACTGCCACACACTTTTCAGATCCTACGCTATCAACCACAAACCCCTCTCTATCGCCACTATTCCCAAACCTGCACCATCTAAAGGATATTTCTACCTGTTCTGATAGCCAAAGTGCATGACAGTATTTTTTGTGCATTAAATATCATCTCCCATTTTGCTTCCCAATGCTATAGTATATTTAAGTCCTTCGGGAATTGCTGCGCATCTACCGCTGATGCTGTCTTCCTAACAATTTTTTATTAGCTGCTAACTTTGAGACCCACAATTCTATCCCTTCCTCCAAATCTCTTAATATAAATTCTTAATACTACTGGGCCCAGTAGTGAGCCCTGCGGCACTCCACTCGTCACCTCCCCCTCCCTGTCTGATACCTCCTTGTTAACAAATTCTTCCCCTACAGTCATCATTCTACCCAATTTACTATTACATTCAAATCCAGATGAGCAATTGACTTTGCATGTTGCACTTTATCAAAAACTTACAGAAATCAAACAGATACAGCCCACAGGATGCCCAGTCTACCTTTGCAGTCACCCTTTCCATAAAGGTCAATAATTTTATCTGACATGACCTCCCTTCCCTAAAACTGTACTGACTATCCTCTTCCAAACTATGTTTTCTTATGAAGCACAGTGCTCTTTTTTTAGAAGTCTTTTCAACACTTTACCCACTACTGACATTAAACTCACAGATTCTGGGTCTGTTCTCCCCACTCTTATACAGGGCAATCCTGTTCCTGAATGGCCGGCACCATCACCTCTATTAGAGATGTGCTGGATGTCCCTGGCATCCCCACTCCCCGAAGAAAGCTCAATTCCCACGCACTCGCTGCCCCCCATGCCCAGGCTTACCTCCCTGGGTGGGGCCGCTGGGCGGCACCCCCTCCCCACAGTCCACGGTAACATACCCTGCCTTACCTCCCTGGGTGGGGCCGCTGGGTGGCACCCCCTCCCCACAGTCCACGGTAACATACCCTGCCTTACCCGCCTGGGTGGGGCCGCTGGGCGGCACCCCCTCCCCACAGTCCACGGTAACATACCCTGCCTTACCCCCCTGGGTGGAGCCACAGGAGCGGGATCTCACGTGGTATACACTGTTGGCAGTGGGGGCTGCAGTTGAGCGGGGCTTCACACTGGGGCCGGGATTTTGTGTGCGGCTGTACCTAGGGGCAGGTATGTGCAATGACAACCTGCATCTGCCCCGCCCCCACAGGTTACGGCGCTGGCACAATGGATCCCCCAGCCTCTGCCAGGGGTCCATAATGTGCCAGACACAGTACCTAGCCCAAGAAGGAGAGCAGTTCCTAGGATGCTCAGTCCTTCTCCCCCCCCCCCAGCCAGCCCTCCGACATCCCAAGTCCGTTTCGGAACCCTGGTTGTCAGTGTCACAGACTGACTCACTGCCTCTGCACCGGCAGGCTGACCATATAGTCTGGTGTTTTGATGCTAGCTGCAGGAGAAAATGTGGGGAAAATTAGTTAAGTCACACTCATATATTCTTTATGCATGCCCCAAGTTGGTGCCCTGTAGGGTGGCAATACAAAAAGAAATAACAGAAGTTAGAGAAGGAGTTACAGCGGGTGTAGATAGTCTGCCACAGGCTGCTTTATTGTTACTGCTTTATGCAGAAGAAATTCATACTACAGTTAAATATTTATTGAACAAGGGACTGCCTCACTGACCCTGCGGCAGTGCATCATACTTGTCGTGCAGATGACTCAAGTTCAGGAACGAGCTCGGGTCACTGCATCAGTAGGAAGGCCAGGCTGAGGCAGCTGGTCAGTGGTGAGCTCCGGTACCACAGTGACCCCCTGCGGCTAGGCCAGAGATTTTGCTTCTGCCACAGGGTCAGCTGTGAGCGAGGCCCCAGGCTATGCTTCCATCAGGGAAGGGGGAACCAGAAGAGCAAAATTTCCACTGCCATCTGTATGGCAGTCTTGAATAAGTGGCTCCCCAGGGTCCTAGTGCCTGCCGGCACTGAATCCTGATCCCCACAAGGACAGCGCCCCCCCCACTGGAAGCCCTGCCATGGAGGGCAAGCAGTGGTGCCATATAGTCTGGTGTTTTGATGCTAGCTGTGGGAGAAAATGTGGGGAAAATTAGGTAGTTCACACTCATAAATTCTTATAGGTTACCGGGGTCTGGGGAGGCCAAGAAGGCTCTGGATCTGACAGGATACCTCCATGGGATTAGGATATATCCCTGGAAAGGACATCAGTGGTGAGGGAGAAAAAAAAGCACTATAGAAAAAATATGTATTTATTTAACATGTTATTGATAGTAGCAAAGAAACCAGTTTCATGGCTTTGGCTGACAATGCAATCCCCGACATTGACACAGTGACACAATGGAAACAGTTACAGCATAGTTTTAAAATAGACTTACACAGTTCCTGAGGAAGTGGGCAAGGTGGGTTTATTATATGATGCATGGAGGGAATCTTTACTGTTCCTTGGAATTCAGTATAATGACTCCTCCCTGTTGGTGTGTCCCACTTCTCACTTTACAGATGTCCATCAACAAGGAAAAACAGAAGTAAGGTAATGCGTGAATGGTGATACTCCATCTAAACGTGCTCAGACTACTCTTTTTTTTTATTTTAAATGTTGGTTAGTCACAGTTAATAGTGACTTTTAGATTCATATAACAATGACCCCTGGAAACCAGTATAAAGCTAATGACTTTATTGATTATATAGTACATAGGGAAGCTCATGTTATCTTGTTAAATAGATTGAAACAGGATGCTTGAGAGATGGGGGGAACATTCTGCGTACGAGTTGCTCTGTATAGGTCACATGTACAAACAGGTCTCGGCTCAGTGTGCCTTTGCCGGTTACCAAATTTTAAATAAACAAAATAAATGATTAGGATTGAGGCTCTGTAGTTCTGTTTGTTACATGAAAAAATATTTTTTTGTCGAATATCCTTACTCAAGCTTCAGGAATGTATGCAGATTCAAAGAATGCAATAAAATCTAAATAAAAAAAACAGAAAAAAAACATACAGGCCTACAGAAGTTCTTGCAATTGAAAACATGGATATCAGTAGAGATTAGCAGCTGGTTGTGCACACACACTGAATAATTTTCTGTTTTATATTCATTTTAGAACTGGTCACACAGTACTGTACAAAACACCTACTACAGTGTATTGAAAGCAGCAGGGCACATTACAGTGACAATTTTGACCTGTATCTTCTTATGCTGTTTTTAGATTGATCTTTTTCTAATGTCTGTTAACACAGAAACATAGAAAGGTGACAGCAGAAGGAAACCAAAGGTCCGTCGACTCTGCCCAGGATATCCTGAGATCCCTAGGAGATTGCAGGGCCTAGCTGATTTCCTAGCAGTTTTAGTTCTAGGATAGTCTTTATCCCAACCATCTTTAAATGCATATACAGTTCTGGCCCCCTACAATGTCTGCAGGAAATCTGTTCCATGGCTCAACTGCCCTCTCCTAGAAATAATGCTTCCTAAGATCCCTTTTGAAATTCCCACCCCTCAGTTTCCATTCATGCCACCTTGTATTGGAGCTGGGTCCTGGTAAATATTACAGAGTAGGTACTGCAATGAATCCCCTCATGTACTTGAAGGTTTCCATCATGTTCCCCCTTTCCCTCCTTGTTTCTAGTGAGTGCATGTTTAGCGCCTCCAGTCACCCTTCGTACGGTAGCCCCTGGAGCCCCTGTATCATTTTGGTCACCCTTCTCCAAATGGTTTCTATCCTGTCCCTTTCCTTCCTAATGAGTGGTCTCCAAAACTGTACACAGTACTCCTCGTGGGGTCTCACCATGGATCTATACAGTGGTAGTGTCACCTCCCTCTGCCTGCTGTCAAATCCTCTCCCTGTGCACTCTAGCATTTTATTGGCCCTGCTCTATGCAGTATTGCATTGGCTGGCTTGTTTTAGGGTGTCACTTACGATAACTCCTAGATCTCGTTCCTCTTGTGAGGCACTGAGTATGACCCGGTTGAGCCAATAGGTTGTCCTTGGGTTATTTCTGCCTATATGCTTTGCTTTACACTTCATGGCATTGAATTTCAGCTCAGATACTGGACCATCTTTCTAACCTTTTCAGATCATTTTGTAGTTTCTCAACTACTTCTTCGCTGTCTGCCCTACCCCCCAGCTTAGTGTCATCTGCAAACAATGCTATCTTGCCCTGGATACCTACTTGAATGTCACTGATGAACACATTGAATAGGACTGGTCCTAAGACCGAGCCTTGTGAGACCCCACTCATCACCTCTCCCTCCTCTGACCTCACCCCATTGACTGCCACTCTTTGCCTCCTGTCCTCCAACCAGTTACCCGCCCACTTCATAGTGCAGCTTGCTATGACCATATCCTCAAGTTTCTTCAGCAGACGGTTATGTGGCACTGAATCGAAGGCCTTGCTGAAGTTGAAATAGAGGAAGTCCACTGGATGGCCTCTATCCACTTCCCTAGTCAACCAATCAAAAAATGTAATCAGGTTAATCTGTCATGACCTGCCTGTCACAAAGCCGTGCTGCCTATCATCCTGTAGGTCATACTTGCCCAAGTAGTCTATTATGTCTTGTTTAATCGGGGCCTCCATTTGTTTTCCTACCACTGATGTGAGGCTAACCAGTCTGTAATTACTGGCTTCCTCCCTACTTTCACCCTTATGTAGGGGCACCACATCAGCTCTTTTCCAGTCTCTTGGCATGACTCCTGATTGAAGCGACTGGCTAAACAGGTGCGCTAAGGGTTCTGCCAACTCACCTGCTAACTCCCTAAGTATTCTTGGATGTTTTACATCCGGTCCAGGAGATTTGTTATTTTTTAGACACTCGAGCCCCTCCCTGACCCTGCCTGTGGTAATTGTTGGTGTTCCCATTTGTGGGTCCCCTTGCCCTGTGCTGTGATGCCACTGCTAGGCACTGGGCCTCTGTGCTCCTTGGTGAACACTGAACAGAAGTATTTATTCAGAACAGAGGCCTTCTGCCCGTCCTCTTCCACCATCCTATCCCTGTCCTTGAGTCTAACTATCCATCCCCCTTTCTTTCTCTTTTCCTGTAAATATCTGAAGAATTGCTTGTTCCCCTCCTTGACACCTTTTGCTATTCGGACTTCCGCACTTGCTTTTGCCTGCTTCACTGCCAACTTGGCCTCCTTGTTCTTCTCTACATATTCTTCCCATAGATCATCTCCTGGCTTCCTTTCGCAGTTGTGGTAGGCTTCTCTTTTGACCCTAATGGCTTTCTTTACTTGGCTCGCGAATCAAATGGGTCTTTTGTGTCTGTTTTTTTTTTGTCGCTGTCTTTGCACATGTCTTAGTGGCCTCTGAAATGGTTTGTTTGATCACTCCCCAAAAATATCTTCTACAGTACCTCTAACTGTTCGTGTAGCTTAGGTATTTTATCTCATGCTTGTTCCCTCATTTTATCGAAATTAGTCCCTTTGAAAATCAGGATTTGCTCCTTGGACTGAGATTTGACATCCCTCAGGGATACCCTTATTTCCTACTTTTGATCCTGTGTTAACAGTTTTTTAGATTTGAAATCATTAAAAGGCGTGTGCCTTTTACTGTGGCTATCCCCAGGTTTTTGTCGGCATTCTCTGTGGTTTCTGAACACCTACTGCCTATAAGGTCAGAATGCCTTGTCTGTTACATGCTAGTTTACCTTAGTCACAAGACATTTGGTGCCAATCGGTTTTTAAAACAGCTGTGAGTACTGATGAAAAACTGGAGCTAACCTATTAAAATGTGTGCCTAATTTAATGCTATCAAATCTAATAAAAAAAAAAAAAAATCCAACCCGCCAGTGCTACTGCTTGTGACGCTGGTAGCCCGAGTTCGGGAACGGGCTCGGGGAGTGTTGAAGGGCCGGCTGGGGGGGGGAGGCTTGAGCATCCAATGGACCGCTTGTCTCCTTGTGGGGGGTGGGGGGAGCCATGGCTCAGTGCATGACCGACCTCTAGCGGTAGCTGGAGGTTCGGCATGCCCGCCCCACACAGAAGGGGTGGAGCATGACGGACGCTGGCATAAATCCTGGCATCGGTGCACGTCACACCTCTGGAAGGGAGTACTACAGAAAAATTCCTTGGCTCAGTGCGACACCGAGAGGTGGGTCAGATAGGCCCTCACCACCAGGCACGAGTGGCTCGAGGGAGCACCCCGACGAGACCAAGGTATGGAAACCGGGGGATGGCTAAGACCCGTTGCCCACCTGTCCCCACCTGGGGGGGAAGCTGCGGCTCCATGGGGGTCCCTTTAAGCTCACAGTGCAGGTGGATGGTCGGGTGACAGTGCCAGGGCTCGAGGAGGGAATAAACAGAAATATAAAAAAAAAAGGCAGAGTAAAAAGGAAGCAAAAAGGGCATCTTACAAGACAGGAGAAAAAGGGCAATCTAAAATTAAATAAAAAGATATCAGTTCAAAATTTTCACCATGAACAAACATGCACTGAGGGTGGCACTGAGGGTTGAGGTGCTGGACACCACATCCCGCTCCACACCGGCGACCCTGGTTTGGGAATGGACTTGGGCCAACAGGGGTTGGCTGGGGAGGGAGAGGATCAAGCATCTGGAGGACAGCTGTCCTCTTCCGGGTTGGGTAGTGGGTCATGCATCGCTAGCCAGTGGCCCCCGATGGGGGATCAGGGGTGCTGCAGGAGTGATGCCGTACCAAGGGGTGGAGCAGCAGTGGACATTAGCTGTGCAGATGTCATTGTACATCCGCACTCCGGGAGTAACCTTACAAGAAAAGCTCCATTCCCTGGATAGGCGACGGCACCTCAGAGCCCCACCACAACACACCCAATGTCAGGCTCACTCAACTAGCTCTCCCGATCCCTCATCCTGCCTTGGTTCCAGCATTGCAGGGGTGCCCCTGGTGGACCAGATATGGTGGGGAAGTATCTGTCCCCAATTTCCCAGTGGGGAGCCTTCAGGTGGATGGTAGGCGAGGATGCCTGTGAGAGTTCCAGGGTTGCGGAGTTGAACAGAATTGACAAAAAAAAAAAAACATGCACTGCTGCTTGAAATGCATGGACTGCTTTGTAGTTAGTTTCAGTTTTTATGCCCAAAGGATTGCAGCCGCATGTTTTGTTCTATTTACTCAGTCTTCAAGTTTGTTAGGGCAGAATTCGAACAATTACCAACCTTTTGTAGAGGCTGCATATGTCTGGTTCTTTGTGAAGATGATAATGTAGTGGTCAAAGTAAACCCTTTCCCCCACCTCGGGGAACAGTGGGGGATCCAAAACTGTACTCAAGTTCCCCACCCTGTGGGGACAAGCCTTGGTCTGAATCCCCTGTAAAAGTTTCATCTAAAATGCCCCACAGGAAAAATTTTTGAGGGATGGGGTGTGAAACAGCCTGAAGTCCCCACTCCCTGGGGCAAAGAAGATGCTGACCTCCCCAGGTAATCTCTAACATTTGCCCCACACTGCCAGAGGTGGGGGAACACGTTGACTGCTGCATAAAAGCTCCTTTGGCTCATTCTCTTCACTTTTTAACTATTGTTAAAATCCTGACACACACAGCTGTCGAAAGCTATGAAATTACATCTTGCAATTCATAAGTATTTTCTAAATATTTATACAGTGTTTTTTCTAATTCTGTAATTCATTGTCTATTTTTACTGTACATATATCTATTATCACTATATTGTTTTTGCTGTATCAATCCCTTTTGTAATCCCTCTCTGGGGTTGCACCAGCAAACAAACACTGGCTTAGTATGCCTGTCCCAGTTTTTAAATTTTAAAATAAATAAAGGAAAAAACTTATTGTAGCTCTGCATTTAACTGCAATGACAATAGGATAGTGGACTAAATGAACCAGTGGTCAAAGTCAAGTTTATTTAACAAGTATGTATATACATTACGTCACATACAAACAATTACATTTAAAAAGTTCACAGTAAAACTGTGCAGTGTTACTTTTAAAAATAATTATTGCAATATATCACAAAAGTGCTTCTAATGGGACAATCAAAAATATAAATAGTAGATAATATAAGTAGGAGTACTAAAATACTATAGTATAAATAGGAGTACTAAAATACTATAGTATTTATTTTCCTAATAATATTCAAAGCAAAGTGTCTGAGGGCAAAAATACAGACAAGATCTTCTAATGACAAGATTTTTAAGAAGTTCTTCTCTGGTCACGGAGCGCCTACTGCTACGGGGGGCCTATCCATCTATTTCTTGCCTCCTTAATGAATCACATTCTAATAACAGATGGACCAATGTGAGTTTTATATCTTGTGAGCATAAACATGGGGAGCTAATTCTATCTATGGGCAGCTTCTAGGTCTTCCATAATAATCCTGTCCTAAACCTGGCTAAAGCTCGTCTTTACCTGCCTGATGTTATCGCAGCAGAGCAGATATTTTTCCTTGCCCCATGTTGTTTTAACTATCTTTAAGTTATTAAATTTGTCTAATTCATGGATGTGAGCTAGATCCTTTTGGTCGGCAATATCTGTCATTCTTTGTTTTGCATAAGCAAGGAAATTGGAAAGATTGCCCACGTGAAAGCACGTAGTCTCTTTCCATTCCTGAATTATTCAGTGTACAATTCAGCTTCGAATCATAAGTCAAAGAAATTTGTCTTGATAGTTCAGGTTTTCATACCAGCAGTGGAAGAGCAAATGTTCAGGTGAGGTCAGTGTAATTTTACATAGAAAGGATAAACAATGTATAATTATTTTGGTGTTAACATCTATGGTGCCAGTTTCCACACGAATATTTGCATTTGGTGTGTACGTTGGAAGTCCCAATAACATTTTGAAATATAAATTTTGAATTTTTCCAGATCTTGGACATTGTCCAGTAGACCCTAAACCTCTGCAGCGTACAACATCTGGGCATTGACTTTTGCCACATAGCATCTTTTGTGGGCCTTATCAGAATGACCTCCGTATTTTCCAGCAAATCTATATATTGCTAGCACTGATTTTTTTGCCAAAGAAGTAGTTGACTGAATATGCTTTTTCCAAGAAATACTCTTATGGAACATAACTCCCAAGTACTTACATTCATTGACCACCTCTATTTTTTGTTCAGCGATATTCCAAGAGCAGCCCTTGATGGTGTTATTTTTTTTTTAAACTTTCTTTATTTATAATTTTTGCATTACACATAGACAAAGCATACATACATAGAGGTAGGGAACATAAATACAGGTATCACTTAGTTCACAAGTTGATGTCCATTTGGCTGGTTGATAAATAATAAATAACGTATAAGTATTATAAAAAATAGGAAAGTTATCATCAGTAGGAGATACATTATTGCCTGGAAGAATTACATTTTACAAGCATATTTCCTGTTTGGAGTACCTCTGGATTCCATTATGAAGTTTCTATTATCTCATATCTTTCCCCACTTCAACAAAGGGTGGTACAGTCAGGTACTTAATTCTAGATGGTGATCTACTCAGTTCAAAAGGGGGTAATATTATGTAAGGTGTTCATGACAATAGCCTCTGTATGCCCAGTCAAGGAATACAATCTGGTTTCTCTTTATCCATAAATAAGACCCACCTTCTCCAAAGAATCTCACACTGAGTGGTTCTCTTATTAAGCTTGGCTGTTAAGCTTCCATTCTATAAATATTTATCATGATATCATGCTATATTGAAAAAGTAGGGGCCTGTTGAGAAAGCCAGTTAGTTCTTTGCTATGGCCTTTTGTGCAGCCAGACAGGCTGTCCTCAAACACTTACTTGTAAGGGCATCTCTATATTTTTTTGGTAAGTCCAGAAAAAAATAAAGGCAAGGTGTTAGGAGTAGATCAACATCTATAATAACCTGTAATGCCTGTTGTAGCTCCCCAAAGAAAGGGGATAGGATTGGGCAACACCACATTATATGGGCCAGTGCTGCTGGGGCATGTCTAAGTTCCTCCAACAGGTCGAGGTTGGTTCCCTTTGGTATTTACTTTGTATAGCTGGAGTTTGGAAAAATCTGATGAAGATTTTCCATGAGAATTCCTGCCAGCTTACAGAAGATAAACCCCAATGTATCTTGGACAAAGTCAGGGTCCATAACTCATCTGAAATCTGAGTATCCAGATCTTTTTCCCATGCCCTCCTCACAGAGAGAGTGGAGTCTCCCTTTCTTGACTGCAGGACTTTATAAAGAACAGAGACAATATGAGTTGTAGGAGGTTTCCTTTCCACCGCCAATCTAAAAAGATTGGAAATTAGTGGGGGAGAAGGAATTTTGTCTTTTAATTGGGCTTGAATAGATTTGACAAGATTTCTAACTTGAAAGTATCTAAATCTGTCTCGCAAGGGTATATCAAATTTGGTAACCAATTTCTGAAATGATTTTATTTCATTCCCTTCAAGGAAATGACATATCAAGTGCAGTTTTTTTCCCTCCCAATTCCTAAAACCTGAGTCCCATCCTGCAGGGGTGAATGAATCCATATACGGAACAGACCAGAGGAGATGTCTCCAACCCTTTGCCACCTTATCAGTAAGAATCCTAAACCATATGATCAAAGTGGATACTGTATAGGGGTTTCCTTCCCAGTGCGAAGATGGCTTTATCGTCTGCCCAAGGAGAGTTTTGTTAAAATTTGTAAGGGTTTCCTCTTTTAGTTCCAAAATTTTCCATTTACCCTGATATGAAGAGTCTAGCCAACAGAAGGCTGTGCATAGCTGAGCAGCATAATGATATACTTTGAAATTGGGTAGGGAAAAACCGCCCTCCTTCTTTGGAATCTGAAGGGCAGAGAGACGGACTCTTGGTCTCTGCTTGCCCCATAAAAACCAAGAAATTCCCCTATTGAGTAAATGATGGTGTTATTTTTTGACCCAAATGCAATGATCTTAGTTTTGGATATATTAATTTCTAATTCTAGTTTCAATAATGTATTGTAAATAGAGTTTAGACCTTGCTGTAGTCCTAGCGGAGTTTGTGCCAAGACCACAGCATTGTCTGCATATAATAATATCCGTATTGGAATTTTGTTGATATATGGGGGGAAGGTATCTCAGCTTGACATGTCCTCAGTTATGGTATGTGTGTGTGTGTGTATATATATATATATATATATATATGTATAAATATATACACACACACACAGTGGGGGTGAGTGGTAAATGAGTGTGATAAATTGTTATTTTCACCAGGGTGTGATAAATATAAGACCTGACATTTATCACACCCGCACAAAGCCGTGCAAATGGTACATTTTGCATTAAGGCCCCCATTGTATATATCGGATACATGATGGGCACTCATGTGATATGGGAAATATGTTCAGTCTTGTACAGTGACCTCTGAAACCTCACTCGTGGCTTCGCCACTCGTGAGTATTCAGAGGTCACTCTATAGGAGTGAAGATATTTTCCATATCACACTTGTGCCCATCATGTATCCCATATATATATATATAAACATATCTATATATATATATATATATAAAACAACACAGGGGCCAGGATACAACCCTGCTTTACCCCATAATCTGTACTTGCTGGAGGGGTAAGTGCACCATCTTTTCCATATCTGACCTGGTACTTAGGGGTAGTATACATTTTCTTAATTATGGATAATAGTTTCAAATTTATCCCTTTGACTTCCATAATTGCCTATAGGATGTTTCTGTTAATGCTGTCAAAGGCAATGCGAATGTCTATGAACGCAACATATAGTGTTTTAGCCTTCTGGATAACATATTTATCTAATAAATTATACAGTATGAATATGTGGTCACAGGTAGAGCACCCCCGTCTAAACCCTACCTGGAACACTGATAACATTTCATTATCTACAATTCATGTTTCCAATCTATTCAGTATTAAATGTGATAAAATGTTTAAATTGATGCAAAGTTGTGAGATTGGAAGGTATTGTGCAGGGTTGTTTTTTGGTCCTTTTTTATGTATAGGGACAATAATAGCAGTTAGCCATTGTTCCGGGATAAGTTCTGTTTTGCATATAAAATTATAGTATGGGCAGAGCAGTTCAGCCCACCAGTCAATATCTATATGATAGACTACGGCTAGAATTATATCCACACCGGGGGCTTTATTTTTTTTGTGTGTGTTTTTATTGCTGTTATTACCTCATGTATTGAGAAATCTTGCCACTCAGTTGCATTATTAGAAGCAGAAGGCTTATTTGGTGATATGGGCTGAAAGGGATTTTTTTTCAGGTCAAGGCTTAGTTCTGTTCTGAATATTTTTTCAAAATGCAATAGCCATACTGATGGAGTAATCATGGCTTCAACATTTGTTCTGTTCTCATCCTCTCCTTTGGCAACAAGTGACCAAAACATTTTGTCGTCTTTCTCCAAGATTGCATTATGTAAAATGTCCCACGGATATTTTGTGTAATTTGCTTTTTTTATCTATTAAATATCTATATTCTTGTCTTAAATTAAAAAAACGCTACTCTGTCCGAAAAAGTTAATGTTTTGCGCGTTCGTCTGCCCTGTTTGTACATGTTTGTTTTTTTTTGCCTTGTGGCATTCAGTGTCATACCACTTACCTCCTGCCATAATGCTTTTCTCCACTACCCTATGAAATGCTCCAAGACCCTTTACTATTTGTTTTTCCAGATTAGGGACAATGTTGATAAGTTTTTTGTCTGCTATTATAACTTCATTATTGAGTCCTAACTGCCTCCAGTTGTTTAATAGTTGTACATTTAGCCATATTCATATTCCGTATTCTGTGGTACAATACCTGTTCCTTGTAGGGGTTCCATTTGATTCTCCTACAGTTACTTATTGCCATATGGGTATCAGCTTCCAATTTGTGTTCCGGGTTTTTTAATATAATGGGGATTCCCAGTTTATTTCCAAAAGAATCGGGAAGTGATCACTGTCCCAAATAGATAGCACATACAAATTATTTATCTTGCTGAAGGCATATATATCAGTAATAAAAAGGTCAAGAGCATTACCACCCCTTTTGGTTGGGAATGTCCATTCGCCTAGCATGTCCCCCTGGCAATGTCTGTTTACTATTCTAAGGTTATAGTCTTTTAACATTTTTAGTAATTGCCTTCCCCCTGTATTTATGCACTTATCCTTGGAGTTTCTTATCGGAATATCTAGAGCGTCATCCAGTGACCATGTAGTGGTTGGGTCTTCCGGGGTATCCCCCACTTGTACACTTAGGTCGCCCCTAAGATTATTAGCACATCTCCATAATCTACTCTTATGCTAGTAAGGTATCTAAACACATTAGTGAATCCATAATGGAGGTCAATTTGGCTCCATGGTTTAAATATACATTAATCAGAATGCCATAGATTTTATGCCCAATACTTAATTCTGGGCATAAAAAAAACTTGGAGAAGTTACCAAAAATGGGGCGTACTGATGAATTTAGAGAAATGACAATTAGTGTACAAATAGCACTGGAGGCTCGACCATATTTTGAATCTTTGTGAGCATTTATGATCCACGCCTTTTAGCCTTCTAAGATACAGGAGTCCTGCTCTATGCTCCAGGTTTCCTGTAATACAATGATTTGGAAATTTCTTAAGAAATTTAGACAACCACTGTCTTTCAATTTTTTTGCCATTCCAGCTATGTTCCAGCTAAGAAGCCTTATATTTGGGCCATCTTTTGTTGAACTACAGAGTCAATCAGAAACCATCATGGTTGATTGGCTGTGGGTACCATCTGCTCCTACCGTGCAGTCTTGTTTACTGTAATATCCCTTGTTTATTTTTATGTTCTTATCATGAACTGAGGTGATAGATTCATTCTTTAAAAACTCGTAAGAGGTCTCTGCCAATACTATACTGCTATTTATTCTAGGGCCTAAACATTTTCTCCCTCTTACATAGGAGTCCCTTATAGGGTTCTTTTCTGGACTGGAAGTCGGTATATGAACCGTTTCTATTGGCTCAAGATATTTAGTTATTCTGCTCTGTTTTATTTTGTTTTTTCCCTGTTATTTAGCCTTTCCTTGTTCCCCTTGTTTCAAGTCTTGCTCTTTACTGTAATAGAAGACAGAATAGAAACTTGTGCTCTTAAACCTGTGCTGTCGAACTCTGCTCAGGATTGTAGTGATGCCAGTCTTTTTTCATTTGTTTTAGTGACTAAGCAGACCCAGCCTCTCTCCGACTCCGCCCTGTATCTATAAACTGACCAAATATCAGGCCATGTAAACTTATTACCCCAAATTCTCTTGCATATATTATAGACTGCAATTTTAAGTGTCTCTCTGGACTCAGATTGTGTTTTTGGAATGCCTTTGAAGAAGATTGTTGGAGTTTTCCAGGTCTCCTGACCCTGCTTTCTGTTCAGACTTTTAGCTTTCTCCTTTTTCTCTCCTTTATCACTATCACTTTTACTGTTCCACGAACTTAGATCAGACTCTCTTACATGTGTTGTATTCTTATTTTTCCCTAAGTTCCTCTTTGCTGTGTCCTTTACATTCAATCCATTTTTTGATTTAACTTTTTGCTTTTTATTTTGTACATTATTATTTTTATTACATGGCTGGGATATTCAGACTGCACCAGGCTGGGGTGCAAGCCTAGGCGCAGTGCAACTGGGATGTGCCAGGGCGTGTACTGGGCGATATTCAGTGGTGCTGTGCCATGGCTCAGCACTGTTGAATATGGCACTGTGGCCGCCCGCATTGAGCATGGTGCAGTGGCAAGTGAGGAGCGGGTGATGCACCAGCGCAAGTGCAGTTGCGCTAGGTGCAGGAACCGTGTATATTCAGCGGTGGGTATGCAAATGGGGCCATTTGCATGTCATTATGGCCCCATTTGCGTGCTGGTGCACTGATCCTCGGTGACTTGCACCTGGCGCCCTGCCAGGCTGCAGCTGTCGGGGACCAACGCCCCCTACCCCCTCGGTGCCAAAGCGCCCCAACGCCCGATCGTGGGCTTTGTATATTTGTAATATCCCTGGCGGTCCAGTGGACTGAATCCAGCCTGATCACGGGTTTAATAAGAATAATCTTAGCCCTGATGGTCCAGTGGACCTGCTTCCCAGCCCGATCGCAGGTTTAATAAACATAATCCTATCCCTGGGGGTCCAGTGGACCCATTCCCAAGCCTGATCGCGGCTTTGTAACGAAAAGCACGGTGGTCCAGCGGTACCCCCTCCCCACCCCGCCCCTCAGGAACCGCCACCTTGCTTTCGCCCCGGTCAGCGGCAGGTGGCGCTCTACCTGCAAGCCGCAGCCGCCACCAGCTGACAGCATACAGTACAGCTGTCGCCCATTAGTGGTTGACAGTGGGCCTATGGGCCTGACTCGTACTGTACCAGTCCTGATATGTGAATGGATCCATTCATATTAGACTGTGTAGTACATATGGTCTGCACCCATTGGCCCACGCTTAGATCAGTGGGCGACATGTACTATACGCTGTCAGTCAGTGGGCGGCCGTTGGCTTTGTGGTGGAGTTGCCGCCCGCCGCTGACCGCAGGGGGGCGGGGTGGTGAGTCTGTGTGGGCAGGTGGGGAGGGGGGTACCACTGGACCACCAGGGTTTTTCTGTTACAAAACCCGTGATCAGGCTTGGGAATGGGTCCACTGGACCACCAGGGATAGGATTATTTATATTAAGCCCGTGATCTGGCTGGGGAGCAGGTCCACTGGACCACCAGGGATGAATTTAAGTTTTATACGCCCGCGATTGGGCTGGGAGCAGTCCACTGGACCACCAGGGATAGGTTTCATTTTATTAAGCCCGTGATCGGGCTGGGAGTGGTCCACTAGATCACCAGGGAATTCATTTATTTGCTTATGCCTGCGATCGGACAAGGGGATAGGGTCCACTGGACCACCAGAGATAGGTTACATGTACAAAGCCCGCGATCAGGCATGGAGGAGGTGTGACGACGACAGACCGTGGCTCTGGAGGTCGGATGGCCACCCACAGCTGGCGGCTGCTGTGTTGCACCCTGCAATATGGCAGCTCATCTGTGGGTGGCCAGGCCTTGCTCCTTGTTTTTCTCGGTGGACCTCTGCGCCCCCCCTCCCCATGTGGCGCAAGGCTGGTGTGTGCCTGCGTATGCGCCCCCACATCCCAGGCTGAATATCGGGATGTGCCACTTATGCATGGGCACGCCCCCCGCACTTGTGCCGCATACATTACTGGTGCACCCCAGCACATCAGGATTTGTGCAGCGCAACATCCCCTTTTGAATATTGCGCCGGGGTGCATCTGTGGGTTGCGCATGGCGCAACACTGTTGTGCCATGCACAACCGTTTTGAATATCTGTCCCCATGTGTTCTTATGTTGCATTTGTGGAGCACTATTTAAAGCAGTCTGTCTGATTCCTTTTTTAATATGTCTGATTTCTTTTAGCAGTTGATTTGATTCCCCTAATTCTCTTTCTCCAGTCTCTTTTGTTATTTATTTTATTGAACTTTCTTTTTTAATGGAGTAGCAGTCATTTCTTGTTATTTTGTGACTCTTTTAATTTGTTAGAGTAAGTAAATTTTGCTTTATCTTCATATCCCCTTTGCTTTTGGGGAGTTTTTATCAATGTGTCCAATCTGTAAACATCCATGGCTGTCTCTAATTCAGTTTATAATTTTTTTAAATAATTTGTTACCCCTATTAATTTTTTCTGATGTTAATTAACTCTTTTCCTAGACAACCAGTATTAGGTCAACTACTTCTAGATCTGGGGCACTATGTTCAATCTCTGTGGTCCATAAGTGGGGATATCAGGAGGGCATTTTGTTGGTGGATCCAAGGCAACTTTCGTTAGCATAAGGAGTTATGAACTGGTCAAATTCTTGTAAATAGGTATTTTTGATAGAAGCCTCCTGGTTGTTACTATTATTTGTAATATGACTCTTGGGCTTAGTTGCTAAAACCTCATTTTATTTATTTATCTAGTGATTTGGAAAAGACCTTTGAGCGCAAGCTCTTTTACAAAGGTTCCTTGTCATAGATTGCAAAATTACAAAGGTTCCACATCATAGATTGCAAAACAAAGAACAAAAGGAGAAAGCAAAGGTACATTACAATGAACAATACAGCTTGTATTCAGAACTTACAGAATAATTCAAAACATAGGTACAAGTTAAAATAACAAGAACAACACTTTATGAGGGTAGGGGGGTAAACAGCCACAGAGTGCCTTGTCAGTAGTTCAGAGGGACGGGGATAGCTGGCAGTGGAGTGAAGAAAGGAGGTACGAGAGAGCAGTATGTAATGCAGTGGAGGTGAAGGGTGGGGGAAGAAGGGCGATAAGATATAAGGAAAAATGGTGGGGTGAGGGAAGGGGAGGCTGAGTGGAGAAGACATGCTAAAGTAAATGGTGGGGTGTGAGGGAGCATGGTCTAGCAGCCTGCATTAGTAGTGACTGTTAGGGAAACTCACGGGACTGTGAATTGGGGGAGGGTGGGGTGGCGGGTGCCAAAGGAGCATGACACAGACTGATTGCTAAGGCAAGTCTTGAGAAGGGACAGAGGGAGGGGGTTCCTGAGGCCTGCCTAGAGCTTGCTGGGGGCCAGAGAGAGCAGGTGTGGCTGGACTCAGGGGCAGGTGCACTTAGAGAGTGTCATTAGGTGCTGTTTGAGGTCAGTTTTGAATTGTGCCAGACAGTTGGTGGCCAAGAGGTGCCCAGGAGTTCATTCATCCACAGGGGGGCCCGGTAGACAAATGCATGTTGCCCAAGTGAGGTGTGACAGAAGGGGATAGCCAAGGCCCCCTAGTCCTCCCTCTGGTGACCTGTAATGAGTTGGCCGCCTTGATCAAATTGCCTTCACAAGGTGGTGTTTTACCCAATAGAGCCTTCTTCTCTAGGATGCAAGTCTGGAATTTGACCCTGTTTCTTAATGGCAGCCAATTTGCACGTTTGTACAGAGTACAGGTGTGAGACTGCCACACTCAGCATCCAGAGTGAGTCTGTAGGCTTTGTTGAGTGCAGTCTGAACCCTCTTGAGCGCTGTATCTGTTGCCGCCTCATAGACCACTAGTCCATAGTCAATAGTAGATATAATTGAACTGTGGACTGAGAGGCAGAGGGCTCCCGGAGAGAGGTGTTGCCTGTGCCTGTACAGGACACCAATCTTGGTATTCACTGTCTTGACCAAAGAGTCAATATGGTACTCAGATGTGAGGGTATCATTTATTATGACCCCCAGATACTTGAACAAGTGAACTTTTCCTGCGGCTCACTGCACGAGTTGGAGATGATGAGGGGTGGTGCTTATTTTTGTTGTGGGGGCTGGACATAAGCATGGCCTTGGTCTTCTTGTAGTTTAGTAGCAACTTATGACTACAGAACCAATCCTCGAGTTTGGAGAAGGAGTTCTGCAGCTCAGATTGTAGGGCAGCCTGAGATGTGCTGCTGCTCAGAAGCACAGCATCATCTGCATATAGTATGAGTTTGGTGTCGTGATGAATTTCTGCAAATACTTCAGCCTGGTTAGCTTTAATTTTTGATGGTGACTGCTGTTTTGGTTCATTTGCCTATATTTGATTTATTAATTACAGCTATGTTATTTAGATTTTTCTCAATTCCCTGGGTCCCTTCCAGGTTAATTATTGCAGCCACAAGAGAATGTTCACCTGTGGTTGACTGAGTCAGACTGTGTTCCAGTCTTGTTATAGTGGGAGATGAGGCACATAGAGGTTGACTATTTTGGGTTTTAAAAATTGCTTCTGAGGTTTCAACCACCTATTGATCCATAAGTTGCTTTACAGGACTCCGAAAGAATTTAGTGATTTTAATCTCATTTGGGTCTGATTGCTTTTTCCCCTTTGTTTTTTTATTTTTGGATTATTTAACTAAATTTAATGATTTAGACAAGCACTTCTTAGAGAGCCTCGTTTCCATCATAATTATTTCAGTGCCTAATGCCCAGGAGACTAAAGGTACAGTCCAAACTCGCCAATATCAGTTAAGTGATTAAATGCAATATCTAATGTTGTAATAAAATTAAAACACTTCTGAAATGCAGAAGTTAATGTCCATGCAAACCAAAAAAAAAAGAATCTAAATTAAACAGTATCAAGTAATATCAATAATATCAGATAATGTCAAATAATAGCAATTGTTAGTAAAAGAAAGTTCAATCAGCATAGTCCATAACACATTTTGATGTAGAGTTCAGAGGAAGAGAGAGCGAGAGAGAGACTGAGTGAGTGCAGGGCACCACTGGCAAACAAAAGTAGCTAAATTCTTTGAAAGTCACTTCTTACTGTGACGACAACCAGCCAGGTATACTCAAGTCCACAGGAGCTCCTTTTTTGACTAAGCGGCTAACAGGTTTTCAGAATGCAGTCCCTTTGGATTTTTCCTTTGGGTTTTCAGAAGCAAGACAGGACAGTCAGTTCTTAATAATACACTCCAGCCATCGAGGGTCAAGTCTAAACCAGCAAATTTCCTAGTCTAGAGCACTAAAAATTTGGGATCAGAGGAAAACAGATGGCGTAATATCAAAATAAAGTAAGCGAGTTATAAAATGTAAAAGCTTATAGAATGGCTGCTGTACTATTAAATGACCACTAAAATTGTCAATAATAAACTTGACCTAATATCAATGTTAGAAATATCTTGTCTTATTAATTTAACATAGCTTGAAATCCAGAAAATAAAATTACTTACTGTTTAGCTGATGTTAATAAGTTAGTGCATACACAAGCGATTCAATGGACAAGCACGTATAAGTGGACAACACCGCAGTTACAATAAACACTGTGCATAACTAGCAGAAATTTGGAACTCGCTTTAAGTTTTCAAATTGTTATGTCTTTTTGCTAACGGCAGCCTCTTTTGCACTGCAGCCAGCATGGCTTGGTGATAATAACTTGGTACACTCTGGCTAAGAGGACTTTTAGTAGTTAAATCTAACTTTTTCTGGGTAACCAGACAAAAAGTAAAATGACTGCACACGGGCAAGCTGATGAAGTGTGCCTTAGCTCCACTACCAGAATCTGAAGTGAGCAGACCCTTCACCATTTAGGAAGTTTTTACAGTAACTAATAACTTGTGTGCTCCTGTGGTCTGCTTAAAGGATATCCAGACATGACCATTTAAAGGCCATATACTTTTCCTGTGTATCTTAATTATTCTTAATCAAGGACACCGGAAGCCAATCAAATTGCCTACACCCGTAATCTAGCCTGGGAACACTTGTAGCTCACACAATCAGTTAGGAGTCATATATTATCCTGTTTACTTATTTTACTTATTTAGCCTTATCATCTTATTAATCTTTGTCAGCAAGCACCAGGAGTTGGTCAAATTTTTGCACAGTGTTAGTAATGTAATAATGTGCTAGCAATCTAGTAGCAACAGTCAGCAGGAAAGCAACAGACATTTAAATTTAAGTATAAGTTTTAGTGAGAACAGTAGTTTAAGATAAGATACACGTCTTATCAAAGCAACATTTATTAAAATTGGATCCACATATTGTCTAAAAAAACACTCTCAGAGAGACAATATGTATTTTATATATATATATATATTTATATAGGAATATTGTATTACAACATATGCAACATGTGCAAACAAGTGTGAATTAAAAAGGCTGCCAAAGCAGAAAAACTAAACGGCTGAGAGACTAAAACCCAGATGGCTGTTAAAAGAAAGAGATGGAGCGGGAGGTCAAAAATTCCCAATTTCAATGTCAGTATCTTCTTTCTTTCAGTTTTCTTAGCGAAGCCCCCTAAGCGGGGAACAACAGAAGCAGTGAATTGCTCAGCTTTTAGTGTCCTGAACACTTTCTGCCAGACTCCCTGGAGGAGCGAGCTGCCCCACCGGTACTGCACTCCAAGCTCCAACAGAAGAGCGCAGAGCTGAACGAAAACACTGCTAGGATCTGATGCACAAGAACGTCTGGAAAGGCTGTACACTTGCCAACAGATAAGACAATGGTGGTATACCTGTTATAGGCAGAAAATTCATTTTGTACAGCTCCTGCTCCCACAGCTCACTCCTCAACTGCACAGCGTGTGGCACCACCAGCTGCATCTGGGCTACTCCAGGCCAAAGTCCTGGGAAAACAGTCCAGTGGCCTTCAGCAGCTTTAAAATTTTATGTGATTTAACAGATTCAATTTTTCACCCAGTATAAAGTGGCAGGTGGAATCTCAGAATCTATGGGGTTTTCTGACTGTAAGTTACCTGAGTTATACATATTCCTCTGAAGTGGCAGGAGGCGGAAGAGCCAGGTGAGGGGAACATCAAAGAGAATCTAAGAAGAAAGATGGATTGCAAAAACCCTACCTACTAACCCTGAGCAAAATACTGACTCAGGCCAAAGTTTCACTCAAGTTAGCAGAATGCAACTCGTGTGTCAGTCAACTTGTTTTACCCTTGGCACCTGGCCTTACAGTATTGCAGGGGTGACCCCCCAATTTCCCAATTACAGGTGCCAAGTTTTGTGTATAGCAGCTGCAAGTGGCAGTGCAGTGCAGTGGGCATGAAGTGCCTATTTTGTGCCCCCAGCTGAATTAGGTCCTAGCTATGAAGACACAATTACTGCTGCAGTGAAATAATAATAATTGTAACTTTTTCATTCAAGTTATATTTGCAATTTAAATTACATAGGAAACCACTTCAGATGAGTGGACTGTCATCAGCGCATGTTTGAAGAAGATGAAATTGTTTCTAATCACAGGCATCTGCTGAGATCGTATTTCCATGACTGTACTTCTTTTTACTTACTGGTACATATTTACACCTGCCTCAACAGTGTCTCTAGAAACTTTAAACAGTACATCTGTCTCAAATTACCCTTCATCCTGAATCCATGTTGAGTTCAGTATTATTATTGATCTTTTTATTTGTATGATTGATTTATCCTGGATAGCCTGAGTCGTAACATCATATCAGCAGTAGGGAGTTGCTTGGATTCTACAGAGTAGCGATGATTGGATAACATTTTTGGCTGTTCAGAGGGCATCCAACAGGTAGTACATCTCTCCAAATACAGATACATACGAACATATGAAATTTGCCAGCAGATAAAGGCCTAGAGGTCTATCAAGTCTGCTTGAATGTGCAGCTAGCACCCCTTATTCTGCAGCTGCCCCTCCCTTCCACCCTTCCCCTTCATTAACCCTCCCCTTTGTCCTGTCCCAACCGCGTTTGAAGCAGTCCACTGTTCTACTGCATACCACTTCAGCAGGTAACGCATTCCACCCAGCCACCACCCTCTCTGTAAAAAAGTGTCCCCTCGTCTCCCTCCTGAACCTTCCTCACTCCAGTCTCAAATCATGGAAACGGGTGGCCTTCCCCTCCCTTACTTTGAACAGTCCCTCTGTACCCGTCTTGTTTATTCCTTTCATGTATTTAAAGGTTTCAATCATGTCACCCCTGTCTCTCCTCTCCTCCAGTGAGTATACATTCAACTCCTTCAACCTCCTCTCGTATGATAAGTCCCCCAGCCCCTTGATCATCTTTGTCGCTCTGCGCTGCACCCCCTCCAGTAACTTAATGTCCCTCTTCAGATACGGACACCAGTACTGCACGCAGTACTCCAGGTGTGGTCTAACTAATGACCTATACAGTGGCAGAATCACCTCCTCCCTCCTCGAGGATATACCCCTTGCAATACAACCCAGCATTTTGTTGGCCTTTGCAGCTGCCCTCCTACATTGTGCCGAGTTGTTCATTGACCCTGTAATGAGCACACCCAGATCCTTCTCCTCCTCTGTCTGGGCTAGCTGCATTCCCCCTAGCTGGTAACTCCTCCTTGGGTTCTTCATCCCAAAATTCAGCACCTTGCACTTTTTGGCATTAAAGCCCAGTCTGCCAGGTGTCTAACCAGGTTTCAAGCTTTGCCAGATCATCCTGCAACCCCTGCCATCCCCTAAGTCATCCACCACTGCTCCTACCTTGGTATCATCAGCAAACAGACTGATCTTGCTCTTGATGTCCCATGATATGTCTGCAATGAATATCCCAAACAACACTGGTCCCAACACCAAGCCCTGTGGAACACTCGTCACTGCCCTTGGGTGTGAGCTCTCCACCCACCACCACCCTCTGTTGCCTTCCCTGCAGCCAGTTTCCTACCCATCTCACCAGCTTTGCACCCGCCCCTGTGCCTACTACTTCCTTCCCAGCCTTCCATGTGGCACTGAGTTGAATGCCTTACTGAAGTCCAGATACAGGACATCCACTGCATGGCCCCTGTCCAGTAGCCTAGTTACCCAGTCATAGAACTTGACCAGGTTGGTTTGGCAGGATCTGCCATGTATGAAGCCATGCTGTCTGCTGTCCTGTAGTCCTTTGACCTCTAGGAGGGCCACCAGCCTCTCCTTCAGGATAGTCTCCATTAGCTTACCCATGGTGGATGTGAGGCTCACTGGTCTGTAGTTTCCCGGTTCATCCTTGGGGCCACTCTTGTGGAGGGGCACCACATGAGCCATCCTCCAGTCCTGCGGTACACACCCCGAATGTAGTGAGGCATTAAATAGGTCTGCCAAATGTCCTGCAAATCTATCAAGTCTATCCAAATCAGTTCAGATCCATGATTGAATAGTGCTATCCAATGTCAGATAGAGGGATATGAGGTCAAATAGTAGGATCCAAGATAGGCACACTGGATATTTGGTATCCGATTAGATCCTGGATCATAGGATCCACAACCATATCCAATGCCATCTGGTATCCAGGAAAACTGGTGGTATCCATTTCCATCAGATAATATCTGAGCAACACTACCACACAGTTTTACAGTGGGAGGACTGAGGTACCAGGAGGTTAAAGGCAATTTCCAAGCTATCTGATTTTGCTTTTTTAACATTTATCCTGTCTATTGCAGGCCTACCTGTACTGTTGTACTCTTGCATCTACTGTCTATTTGTCTGTATATAAATGCATTGTTACTTGACTTGTGTAATGCAGGTCCACCTTGTAAATGAGCTTGCTCAATGGTGTTCTCCTGGATAAATAAAGAATTTGATTGATTGAGTGATACCTTATAGTTGCGATCGTCTTTTTAGCCTGAAAATGACATTTTTAGTTTTAGCCACTTTGTGAGAGAAGGGATCAGAAACTGGGCTGAGCAGCCGGCCAGACCATCCTTTACCTTTGTCCACCAGTCCCGCCCCCACACTCAGACGTTTTGTGGCGTCTAACCAGGGACAGCATGGGGGCACACTGTATAGAAGTCTATGGAAGCCATTTTCAGAGCAGTTTTGTATATATTTAAGTAACTTTTGACATAAATGAAAGCCACCACTCACTACCCACCGCAACTAGGGAGATGGTATAGTGCAGTGGTTTAAGGCTCTGAGCTACAAATCTGGAGACATGGGTTTGAATCCCACAGCCCCCACTTGCATACTGTGTGACCCTGGGCAAGTCACTTAACTTCCCTGTGCTCCCAGGTCACACCTGTAAAATAAGCTTTCAGCTTAGTGTGCCACTTCTGGTTAAACAATTGGGGAAAAAAAAAATAAAACTAACAGGGACCCTGTTAATTGCATGGTGGCTTTCATTTACGTCAAAGTTACTTAAATACATACAAAACTGCTCTGAAAATGGCCTATATAGTCTTCTATAGGATGTGCCCCAGCGCTTTCCCTAGCTAGACATCACAAAATATCTGAGCACGAGGGCAAGGCTGGCAGACCAGGAAGGGCAAGGAATTTGCTGGCCAGCTGCTCAGCTCAATTTTCGATCCCTTCCTTCACAAAGTGGCTGAAACTAAAAATGTCAGTTTTAGGCGAAAAAGAGCATCACAGCTATAAGGACTGGGACATTTGTGTTCAAAAAGCAAAAGCAAATACCCTTGGAAATTTCCTTTACGTGATTTGCTCACATTCGTTCATTGAGCCAGTGGCTGTGGTGGGATGTAAACCTCTGAACTCCTGTTTCAGTGCTAAGTCTGTAGTACCACAGTGCCTTCCTGCTTAATAATACAATGATTTTTTTTTTCAACGGTAGCTTCTTGTAAGATGTTGCCTCATCATGGTACAATTCTCTTGTCTTGCTCTGCTGTGTAAAGAGATGGTATTTACTGTAGTACTTCCTTCTCTTAACCCTCTGTAATCCCCTCCCCCAGGGTGACACCTGGAAACAAGCCTTTCTTCAGTTTCTCTCCATAATTAGAATGAATTGGAAAAGAAGGTAGTTGTTGACAGTGTTATTGTGAATGTGTGACTGATGTAGGTCTAAAAAATCAGTACTTCACACTTCACCTAGTGCTTTAATACTGCTTTCGGGTGTGTTGACAGCCAGCTTGCACTTGCAGCGTTTACTGTCATGTTTTTTTAGGTTTAAAAATACACACTCAGTTAGTGCAGTATCTTCAAGAACAATTCATTGTGCTGAAAGGAGATTCTGCACATGACAAAAAGCCTTCTCGGCATCTATAGGGGAAGAAAAATGGAAAAAGGAGCACCAAGCCACTGCAAGAGGATGTCCACTCACCATTGCAAGCCCCACACTGCCAACCATGGCACTGTCCTTCGAGTGCCTACACAGGCATTGTCGGGACAAAGGGGGTCCTTGCTGGTGTCCCCACACCTGGCGTGTAAGAGGGAGAGGTAAGTCCTGGAGAAGGCAGGTGATGGGACTGGACGAGTGGAGTAGGATGGATGGGAACTGGCTGGTAGAAAAAGAAAGTGCACTAAATTAAAAAAAAAAAAAAAAATGTATGCTCAGTGTGTATAACTATGAGGTGGTTGGCAAAACTGAAAACTGTAGTATCATTTAAAATGTTGCGTTAGCTAGCATTATAGCAAGAGTTATCTGTTGTGCCCTTTAACATGCTGCTAGTCACTTGCAGAAGTGGCAGAAAGCAGTCCAAGAGCAGGTTAATAGCTGTAGCTTTTCAGCACCTCCAATACACAGAACCAGTTCTTTTTCTATTTGTGCAGCACACATTGTCACCTGCATTCTATCGGTGAGGGGCGTACCAGAAGGAAAACAGTTAGCTCACATTAAAAATCTTTTCAGTGGTATGGCAGCTACTCGTGGCACCAGCAACCTGGTGAATGAGCCCAGGATGCTGGGGGGGAGGAGGATTGATCACCCTAGAGGATGCTTTCCTTCATGCAGGGAGGGCAGGCAGCAGGCTCTACTGTGATACTGCCACGTGGGTGACCACAGGCGGGAGTGCAGATGGAGCCACTTGTGGGAGGGAGGACATTGGCCAGTATATGCCCACATGACTCCCTCGTCACTGGCATCCAGAGAGGATGAGAGAAACAGCAGAAAGCATCCCAGAGTGAGCAGGATGCTGCTGCTGTCTCTCAGGCCCCAAATAAATTACTGCCCAGTCCTCACCCTGTTCTTGAAGACTGGGTGAGGGGGTCCTGCCACTTCTGATAGAATCCATCACTGCTGCAAGAGCTGCGCACTGTGGACCTTCTGGGTGGTAAAGATGTAAAAGCTGGAAACTGTAAGGATGGGGCTTGGAGGTAGGTGAGTGGAAGGGGCAGTAACGGAGATGAGGGCAAACAGAATATAAAACTAATCCTTTTCAGGGCTGGATCATAGATGCTGTTAAGGAGGATTCATATTTTGTTAGGGGCTAGCATTCTCCTCATGAAACTCATATTAAACCCTGCCCAGTGGTGCCAAGTGGTGGTGCACTGCACGGTCATGTGGGAGACCCGGGATCAAGTCCTAGTCCTGACTCTACTGCATCAACCCTGGGGGAGGAAGCCGAGCACAGAAATTGTTTAAGGGCTTGACAGATAAAGGTTTTTTTGGGGCCAGCACCACAGGACTACAAATATGGCACACATCTTTGTCATCTCTGGCCCTATCGATATGGGAAAATATTAGAGAGTGACTGCAAAGCCAGTCAGGCTCCAGAAGACTGCCGGGAAAAAACAAAGGGCTCGTAGACCTGAGAAGAACTTAACTAATCCAGACATGACATCATTCACTGCGTGACAGACCTCCAGCACTGCCTGGAGTGAATGACAACTCCAGAGAGTCAGTCAGTAACTGGTGTCCCCAGTGAACAGTAGGAGCTGTTCCAGAACTTATCAGTCTCTTGTGGCTGCAGTTGGAGACAGACTGGAGTGAGCGGTAGCTGATAGCTGGAGGAGACAGACCACATTTCTGTCAGAGTGAGCAGAATTCCTGCACATCAGATGTGGAGGCAATTGTGTGATTGTGCAACACAGTCCTGAGAAACTTAATGAAGCAAGGAGGGGTGTTTACGAGGGCAAACCTCCTTGAGATCCCTCTCAAGACACTCAGCGAGGCTGTGCTGGATAGCAGCATCAGTCATGTGATAGAAAGCAGTTCTGTGTTGGGGAGCAGAGGCACGGCATCCAGAATTACCACCAGGTACTGGTTTTCATAGTACACATAGGGACTGGATGCCAGGACATGGTATACTGTGTAGTTATAATTGGGGGGGGGGGTGGAGACCTGGGGAACTCAGTTCCAGGAGTGAAATTAAAAGTTTGACTCGGTTCTGCAAGCAAAATGGGGAAGGATTACTCCTGTGTAAAATGTAACCCCCTAAAGGCATACAACTGGTTAAATAAAGTGCAAAAAGGCATCATATAATGAGGAACTTTTTAACAAGACCCCTGTCGGGTATGTTTGACCCTACATCAAGAGTGGTGGGTTACTCCAGTGAATTGTTCCCATTTCCAGTACCAGGTGTACTGGTCTGACGTGATCGAGTGCCACAAGCTGAAGTTTTACCATGAATTCAAGAGGAAGGCCTGCTGTATGCTGAGAGATGGAGGAGAGACCTGACAGAATCTGCAGAGGGCTGTTTTGCACATCATCACTGAGGACTGCAACTGAAGAAGAAGCGGACCTGCTAGAAGAGGGACTCGCTGTGGCTGCTGCTACTACACCCTGCGCACTAAGGGGAATTCTGCTGTACTGGAGATGCATGAATAATGTAGGGCCAGGTCCTGCAGTTTTTTCTTATGGTTTTTGAGCATAGTCTGTTAATTATTAGGAGAACTCTCTAATGGACAAGGCCATCTAGCTTGGATTTACAAATACCTAGTAGCATTTAATCTGGAGATTGCTGCAAGTAAATCTTATTTTGTTTATTTTTTACCTTTTTCTGCCCTTCCCGGGGTCACGACATACACATGCATACGTTCACGCACACCAGGATCCGATGACCCCCTTCCACCCCACCCCAGACTTACATCGCCACTCCTGTCACCTATGCACCCATTGAACCTCCACCCACTGGGTGCAGGACTACGGAGGAGCGGGCATCCACCCCTGGAGGGGAACTCCCACTCCAACCCTCCCCCCCAGCCGCCTCCTGTTCTGAACTCTGGGAGGGAGAAAGTTGGGGATTTACTGTTCTGAACTCTGGGAGGGAGAGAGTCCGGGGGGTAGAAAGTTGGGGAGGGGGGAGACGAATGTTACTGACTGAATATAAGCGTGAGTGAAAAAATCTACATGTACAGCATGATAATATCCCAGCGCTCTTCTGTACATGTAGCTGTTTTCACTCACGCTGTTTCCATAATGCACATTTCACTGCATGGTCATTCAAACACTATGTTGATGGTATACCCATTGCATGCACCCAGACTTAGTTTATTTTCATCACATTTTTACTTTGGCCCCTAACATGACCAAAATAAAATCTTTTCTCACCAAATTTTGGTGAAGGCTTTCAGACTGCCCCCTCTCATGACCCCTTCACTGATTATTCATAACTCCCAACCAAATTGAGTGTTCAGCATCTCTCTCTCTCTCTCTCTAGATATATACAAGGCCATTGATTTATGGTGATTAAAATAATGAAATTCTGTTTTCAAGACTTGAAATTCTAGGAATTGAATCAGAGATTGTTGGTCTAATTTCTGGATTTTACCGGGATTCTACTGTCATTCTTTTAGTATGTGTATAAATAATCAGAATAAAAGAAGGCTTAGTGTACACAGCATTAAATGAAGCAAATTGAAAACAGTACAGGAAGCAATTATAAGAAAAATACAGGTTCTACAGATTTACTGATCTGATCTAAAATGCAAAATTCCATGAAATACTTTGTTTGTACTGGTGTGCAGTCAGTCCAAATTCTGGAATGTTACCGGGTTTTCCAGTAAGAACCAAAAACCAGTGGCTCATTGCAGAAAAACTATATTAATGCAGATATTTGGGTTGAAACACATAAAATGCATAAAGCAGTGAATTGAAAAAACATTAGGGTTTTGTTCTAGAGTACTGGCAAATCAGTGGTGGGGTCCTCCTTGGGGTTGTCAGCTCTTATGCTCACCTCTCCACCCGAGCCCGTAGCCTGCTAGCTAAAGCACAATGTACAGCTCCAAGTCAGTGCCTTATAGTGATGTGCTCTTTGGAAGTAGAGAAGTGTGGCTCAACACATGTTGCCAACAGAATCAGTCATAGCTTTCTTCACACAGGGCTCTGATTTGACAAGACTCCGGAGACCCCAAACCCTAAGTTTCTTAATTTCCCTACTTTGTGTGCTGTATGTTCTTCAACCCTAATGTCTGCATTAATATAGGTTTTTTGCAATGAATTTCCCACCTGTGAAGATGGCAAAGATACAGGCGACCTTTCCCCTCGTACAGAGACCACCATGTCCACCACCACTCTGTCAGAGGTTGCCAAAAAGGAGGGAAGGATGGACTGTGGTGGACTCGGAGAGGGTGCGGGAGGCAACACGGAGGCACATCCCCCAGCTGGTGGCAGTTCACAACTCGTATGCCATCCTGGCAGGCATAGAGATTACGCAGCATCTCCGGAAGTGAACACCATGGGGGTTGAGAGGGTCATCCAGGATGGATCCCCAAGGGCAGATGCAAGGAGAACACACAGGAGGAGGAAGCAAATCCTGGTTAGGGACTCCATTGTCCGGGGGATTAAGCTGGGGTCAGGTAGCAATGGTGAGAGGGAGGTAATGTGGCTACCTGGAGGCACAGTTCAAAAGAAGGGCAAGCAAATCCTTAGGATTGCAAGGGCAGTAGCAAGGAGGGGGGAGCTGGATGTCATTATTCACTTGGGGACTAATGACCTGGCTAGATAGGGGTAGATGTAGGAAGAGTACAGGGAGCTGGGGAGGAGTCTTGAGCAGGTAGCACACTCTGTCACCTTCTCTGAGGTGCTACCTGTCCACGGCAATCTGGAAGGGAGGGACATCCGCATCACTGAATTCAACAAATGGCTGAAAAAATGGTGCAGAGTGGTGGGGTATAACTTCACTGGGGACTGGAACCGCACCTGGAGGGATGAAGGACTATATTCTCCAGATGGCCTGTATCTATCCAGGGATGCAAAGGTATCCTCTCTGAGAAGTTTAAGTACATCATTAGTGATCATTTAAACTTGCCAAGGGGGGAGGCATAGACAGTCAAGGGGATTATCATAGCTCCCTCCCCCAGCGTAATATCTAACCTAAAAACTACCATGGTTACAATGAGGGAGAGAACAGAAGGCATATCACTAATGCAGTGCAAGGCAAAGACCAATAAACAAGGAACATTAAGGGGTACACAGAGTGGAAGGTCATGTGCACAAATGCCCACAGTCTGGGAAACAAAATCCCAGACCTAACAACACTGATGGCAGACACAAATCTGGACATTGTGGCTATTACGGAGACATGGTACGCAGGGAATCATGACTGGGATGCAGCCATACCAGAGTGTACACTTTTTAGAAAGGATAGGGAGGGGACGAGGGAAGGAGGGGTTGCTATGTATGTAAAAGAAGGGATTAAAGCTATAACGGCTCAGAGGTCCAGGGAAGAAGCAAGGCATTGTGGGTCACTCTGGAGTCAGGGAACAAAACAACCATCCATGCAGGAGTAGTTTACAGGCCTCCTGTGCAGGACAAGGATATAGATCTAGTATTAGTGGAAGCCATCCATAATATGGCAGCCAAAGGGGAAGTACTACTAAGGATGACTTCAACATGCCGGATGCAGATTGGAATACCCAGACTGCAAGTACATCAAGGAGCAGGGACCTCATGCCTGCCATGTGTGGGGAAAACCTAAGGCAGTGGGTGGTTGAGCCCACCAGAGAGAAGACTATACTGGACTTAGTGCTGACAAACGGGGACAGAATCATGGATGCTGAGGTGGGCAGTCCCCTTGGTACCAGTGACCTCAGAACTGTGTGGTTTAGAGTCAACATATTGGCAGAAGAAAGCCATTCAGAGATTAAGATCCTAGATTTCCAAAAGGCCAACTTCATGGAGATGGGGGAGCAGCTCAAACTTGCTCTGGCAGCAGAAGATACGGGTGGGAATGGGTAGAAGAACAGTAGTTTAGGCTCATGAGATCCATAGCAGGAGTGACAAGTCAGTATGTCAGATTGCTTAGCAAAAGCAAAAGAAAGAAGCGGCTACTGTGGTTCTCTAAGTCAGTAACCGAGAAAATGCAAGAAAAAAGTAAGGCATTCAAGAAATACAAAGAGACACAGAAAGAAGAAGATGGACTGAAATATCTGGAGATGCACAAAGAAGCTGGGAAAGCTGTCAGAGGGGCTAAGGCAAGAACAGAGAAAGGAAATACACAGGCTATTAAAAAGGGGGACAAGACCTTGTTCAGTTATATTAGTGAGAGGAAGAAGACCAGAAATGGTATTGTTAGGCTAAAGAAGGGAGAGGGTGCCTCAGAACTCGGGCCCAAATGCTTCCTCAGAGTCGGTATGTGACTATGCTCTTTTGCACCAGGGTGACCACATATGCTCCCTAGACATGCAAAGGGTGGATTACCTAGGTGGGTTAATTTGATTTGAACCCCACATGGACATTGGACTTCAGTATACTGTCATAATAATGTAGAGGACCTTGAATAAGCCCATTACACAGTACGTGCTGATCTCCCTAAACACAGCAATACATCTACTTAAAGGGGGAAATAAAGTCAAAAATGTACACAAAAAAAAATATGCTGGGCAGTGTTTTGTTTGTAGGTGTAATCCTAGTGTGTCTTTCCCTTTGTTTGCAATAAAGAGTTTTTATTTTTATTTTTGAAATTTCTCTTTATCCACCCCTCGCCCTGCCGACTCCAACCCTTCAGTGCTCCTTGAGGAGTCATCCTCCTGCCTTCCGCTCCACTCGTACCTACCTCTTGGCCCCATGGAGCTGCGTGGGGATGAAGTGAGGGACCAGACACCCCGTAATCCTTCATTGCATCAGTCTGGAGGTGGTCGAGTGAGCGGGGGCACATTGGAGGCACGCTCCTGGAAGCCCATCTTCCAGGCATTGGAAGGCAGTTTCTCTCTTTTCTCCCCTCTCCTACAGTGTGCAACCCCCCCGACGTCATGGCGCAAGGCGCCGACATCCACACTGTGTAGTGGCCACCCATGCCCTTCAATTGGGGCTTGCAGTACTCCGCTTGGAGTCAGGCAAGTGCACAGGCAGAGGCCTCCCCCCTCCCCGGAGAAGGCGAGCTGTCTTGGGGTGCTCAAGCCTATCTCCCCCAAGCTGGCCCACCAGCGACCTGAGTCTGCTTCCGAACCCAGGTCGTCGCATGGTGCAAGGTGTGGTGTCCAGTGCCTCAACCCTCAGCGCCACCAGGCTGGCCTTGTTTTTATTTTTAATTGCTTGCTAGTTTTATGGCCCTTGGGGATCTCCATGTTTGCATTTTTCTGGCTCTTCTCTTTCCTAAAGTGCCTTCTGTTCCATGTAACAGTGGTGCACCCAGGACCTTTGATTCCGAGAGTAATAACTGTTGCAGCAGCAGTCTCTTGTTAAGAACCTGATTTTCTGGCATCAGCTAAATAACTCTTTCTGTTCCAGATTTTCTGTTTTCTAGGTATATGTCTAGGTCTAGCCAACATGAGTAAATATTTTTTTTTAAGCTTTTCTTTTTATTCAACTACACACAACCATAAAAAGCACACAAGTTACCCCAGGTCGCCAATGCTATAATTAGTGAAGACACTAGCTGGTTGCTTATGAAAAAGCCCACTCAACCCTTAGATGTTTGTCATCTGTAAATGTAGCCTTCATTCGCAATCCCTGGACAAGGACAGTTACTTAAAAATGCAGCTGTACTGCTGTAAACTTGACAACAGAAACAGCTCTAGTTGAATGAATTGTCCTGGACACATCACTGCCACATGAGACAGGGTGCATTGTGGGAAAGAAGAGTCATAAATTGTGCAAACATGGAGATCCTCAGGGACCCCAAAGCCAGCAGACAAATAAAGAAAACTCAGGAAAACAGCTGATAACTTGAAATTGCTGAAGTGCAGTAGTGGTGTAAGAACCAGTTATTTATTACTTGTGTAACCCCCTTTTTGCAAATGACAGGTGGTATGCTGTTGAAGCTGACAGCAGTACCAGGTGGGGACTGGGTCCGTGGAGGACTAGGTCACTCGGCACAGGGGCACCCAAGTAAATCCGAACACAGGAAGCAATAACTGTGATGTCCAATACCAGGAATGGGATTCTAAAGTGTGGCTTTTATTCACATCCAAACTGAACAAACAAAGCATAGACGGAGCCCCACAGGGCTACATTCCTGGTAATGTAGATAAGAGTAACAGAACACTTCTTCAACACTTCAGCCCTCAGGCTCCGGATGCACCAGGCACACAGCCCGGACTTGCACGCTGCTTTGGGTACACAGCCCGACTTGTACACTATTTGGGTTTTTTCTGGCCCGGCTCCCCTGCCGGCCACTCGAACCCTGTCCATATGGCAGTGGACACATTTTCCGGTGGCTCCCTAAACCACCTTAGAGCCTTCGACTCCATAAGGGAAATTTCCTTTCAATCTCACGTCTTGGTACTTCCCCTCAGCACTGGCCAAGTGCCTGAAGCAAAGTAAAAGGGCCACAGAGCAAATCCGTAGAGGTGAACCTGGTTACTAAAGATGGGGGTCTCCTACCTCCAGCTTCCACAATCCATACCCGGCCATTTCTCTGGACATTAAACAACTCTTTTTGAAAGCTTGGCAATGTAGATTAAAGGGTAAATGTATAGCACATCTCCTCTACATGTCTTGACTTTCCCCTTGTACTAGACGTGAACATACTTAAACATCTCTTCCTGAAAAGCTTGGCAGTGTAGATTAAAGGGTAACTGTATAGCACATCTCCTCTACATGTCTTGGCTTTCCCCTTATGCTGGACTTGAACATACTTTTACTTTGTCTAAGCCTGTTCCTCTAGGCCTTCCACTGATTCAGCAGTCCAATCCCTACTTTAACAACAGTTCAGGTGAAACATAGGCCCCATGACAAGAGCTGAACTCACCCTTTGGTTGCAGGTGCCCCACAGGCGAATCTTGACAGCTTCTGGTGCCACAACTTAGAAAATAAGGCAGCTTCTTCCCTAGCCGGAACCAGGAGGTTGCCCCTGGAATAACAGGCAAACCTTTTACCCCCATTCCCTCAGGGATGTGGCACAGAGATCCGTAACAGCAGTCTTCACCACTGCAAGAACAGCTTACTGTGTTCCTCTTTTGGCGGAAACACACACCTCTCCCTAAAGTAGCTCTATATCAGAGCTTTAGGCTTCAAGAGCCTGTGCACAGACTGCTGTGCTCCTCTCTTCAAGACTGCTCACACACAACTGCTGCAGCTCACTGTTCAAAAACTCCCAACATTCTAATCTAACTCCCATCTGCAGATTCCAATGTGGCTCATGCAGCTGTGATAGTTCTATGGTAATGTCATCCCTCAGTTTCAGCTGAGACTGAGAACAGAGTGAGACAGTGTGAAATCCATTTAACTGGAGTTTCACAAGCTGCCTTCCATGCCTACCACTAGGTCTTACTGGGATTCTAATAATCCCAGGTAACAGGGGGGTTACACTCACTCTGGGCCAGGAAAATGACTGTCCGCAGTGATTATTTACCCAGCTTAGGCCATCCCACCCTATGTGCTACCTGCGGAGAGGGGTGATCAGGCCCCCTCCTACCATGTGCGAGCACAGGCAGGCAACACTAAGGGCCTAGAGGCCTTTGGCTGACATATCAGCCTCTACTCTACCCACTAACTATGGGTGCCTAGTGGCTCTGGTAGAACTGTCCAGAGCATAGCCCTAATAGATCAGCACTGCAACCCCTACTGCAGGTCAGGGCCACAGCCTGTCTATCCCCCAGCTCTCTAGGGAAAACCTATCTGCCTCTAACTTAACACCCCAAAACAAAACAAACAGGGGACCTCCTCGACCTTGGGCACCATGCAACCACACACCAAGAACTAATACCATCTATTACATTACATTACTTTACTGCCTCCTACCCCCACAACCACACCTGTGGAAGGAAAGGGTTACTACAGTAACAACAACAACAGGAACAACAGTACTTTAAATACTACACACTAAAGTACTAATTAGGAACTCCGATGAGCCCCTCCTCCTCTTCTTCTCTTCTCTTCTCTTCTCTTCTCTTCTCTTCTCTTCTCTTCTCTTCTCTTCTCTTCTCTTCTCTTCTCTTCTCTTCTCTTCTCTACTCTTCTCTCTTCTTCAGGAACACCTGCAAGAAAAAGAAAGACAACACACACTCCTAATCTGCATACACAGTCTACCTAAACCCCTACCATCAAAACACTGGAGAATCCTAAAAATATATTTTTTTTTTAGAAAAAGGTAGAAAAACAGTATATACACTAGAAAACAGTAGAAACACAATGACATTATTTACAATACACATTTGGGGGATGGAGTGCCCTAAAAGTCCCATCTAGTGACCACAGTGCCCGAAGGCTAGTCCATTAAAGAGTCTCTCCTGGGACGGAACCCGATAAAGCACAGTTCTAGCAGGCCAAAGTCCCGAAGGGGAGAGTCTTTGAGGACAGTTCACACATTCTGAAGTCTGCTAGTGTAGGGTGTGTACTGCAATGGCATAAGGATAGAAAAGTTTGGACTTATCAGCCCCTTGCAGAAGGAATAACACACACCGACCTGCTCCTCAGCCGAAGACTCTCCCTGGCAGCATTCTTCCGATACAGCTGGGCGGACATCTTCCGGGAACTACAGGAGGGCACATCTGGAAACTGCTGGGGTGATGTCATCTCTGGAGATGGAACCTTGGAACAGGAACAAAAAGGAAAACAGCTGGTTTGACATCATCCGATTACCAGGCGATGGATCAGGATACAGTTGGGCTGGTGTCCTCCCTGGATCTGAAGTCATCTGGTGGGCCAGTCGATGGACTCTGGAAAGGCCAGTACACTGTAGAACTGATGAATGTTGGGCACCTGAGTCCTGGATGTCCATACTGGCAAAACAACAAAGGCACTGCAATGGCTGGTGTGGCAGTATTGACTACCACTGCTCTGCTTTCCATCTGGTAGGCACGGGCACATTTGCAGGGAGGTCTTTGCATTGAGGCCAATAGTACAGGGGGTCAGGAGCTTGAATTATTACCCTGTCTGGGCGCACATAATTCACACTGTGAAAGGTTTCACGTCCCTCTCCATAAACAAAGTCCTGCCTCTTTTCCACTGGGTGTATTTTTCATGAAACAGTCTGTTCCTGACATGCTTGTTTGCACCAGGATGCACACATTTCATTGCTTCAGCCCAGATCCAGGATTTCCTGTTGTTCTCAATCTCCTCCCAGACTCTCCGAGGAAAGGTAGGAAAGCACATCCCAAAGATTTCATTCGCCTTCCTACAAACCAGTCTCTCCTCTTTACTAGCTTTGGTCAACCTGAGACCGCTGGCCTGGAATGGGGGTGGCCAGTCCTGGTTCTGCCAGCTACACATTCTCAACGAGATGAAAAATGGATCCCTGACTACTTCTTCTTGTACAGCCAGGGCAGTGGCATCACCACTCTCTTTCATGCATTCTTCTGAGGCAAGAGCTTGAGGCTGTGTACCCGTTCCTTTTTCACAAGGCCACATAGGTTCCCCCTCTTCTTCCTCCTCATTGAGAATCTGTGCCCAGGAGTGAGCAGTCGTCCTCACTCCTGAGACTATCCATTCATCACTGGGTGCAGAGGTCGATACCTCGCCATTCAAAGGCCTCCCTCATCTCATTTTCTCCTATGAGACTTGGGCTAGGCCCCCCCTCCAGGGGTCTACTGATGCTCTGTCTGAATTATCTGTGATCCAGCATCTGAAACATCAGCATACTGTTCTGTCTGCAAATCTGCACCCTCTAGCTTTGTGCCACACTCCCCCGAGGGGCCTTCCTCAACAGGCTCCTCCTGGTGCTGTGTGCTGCCAACTACAAATTCCTGAACCTTTGTCCATGTGGGAGCCAAACGAATCTTGGGCACTTTAAACAAGCTGTATTTCTCTTAGCACCCTGAACAGTGAGGTACCATGAAGACGTCCCTTCCAGCATTTAAGCATATTAAACACACTTGCACTGGGTATCCAGGAATCACCACATGAGAAGATAGTTGTCCTCCATAGCAACACCTTTCAATGTCCCTTAACTTATTTACTTCTGCTGCTACTGCAGCCCGGGCATGATCCGGGTAGCGGGTTGGTCCTGAGGCCATGACTGCAGGGAAAACAAACAAATGCTCACTGTTACTAAAAGTACCACTTCACTGAACACTTTCTTTTACTTTTAAAATGGCTCCTCTGCTGCTGTGTTTACTTACTACCTCACCCTGCAATGGCGGCGGCAGCACTCCTGCGCATCAACATTCAGAAATTGGGTCAAGCCATTGCGCATCTGATTTACGCACACTACTGATAACTTTGCTCAAAACTGCACAAACTTGCACTATTCCTTTCCTAGCACATTTATATGATTTGCCACAGACTTTTCACTTGCTGAAAACATTTCTTTAGCTCACAGTCCCTTAAAGCCTCAGCATTTCAAGCACAGGATTGCCTGTAACTAGTGCTGCACATTTTGCTACAACTCACAGTCTCTCTCTCTGGCTTTGAAACTTTAAACTGACGCTGAACTCATAACTATGCTCACAGTCAATGGCTTAACAGACTTGCTTTAGCTGGTAAAACTTGACACAGTCTTTATTTGCGAAGCGACTACACTGCTGCACACATATTCAGCTGGCTTTCAGCAGAAAATCACTGTTTTGAGCAATTTCTACTGTTGGTACTCACTGTTATCAGCAGCTGTTTGCTGCGATGGAAAAACGGCCTGGAGCCAGTTTTGGAGGCCTCAGAAAGGAAGCGGGTTGGCAATCCTGCCGATCGTCTCTCCGATCACCACACTCACAATCCAGTCGATTGAGATGCGGGTTGAGCCCGATTTTAAACAGAAAAGTCTATTTTAATACTTTTACAGCGCTTTTTAATCACCGCGACGCTCCTCCACTAAGCCAGTACGTGCACTCCACTCGCACTCCCTCTCGAATGCTGGGCAGTCACTGTAGAGCTGGCTGGGGGGGCGGGACTGATTGCATCCTCACCAATCACACGACACCATGCAAATGAGCCTCTTTCCCTTGCGAGTGCTCTTCTCTTCACGGCGATCGTAGAGCAGGCAAATTTTAAACTGCAAAACACTTTTTTTTTCTTCGAACTGACTCCACCACGGGAGCCCATTTTAGCCATTTAGCATGGCCATTAACACAGCAAGTCTCTCAGTTTACTAAAAAGCATTTCCAACGTCCAGGGCACAATTTTCATGTTGCTACCCCTAGTTTTCCACACTTTTCTTTATCGCACAGTTTACTAGAAAGCATTTCCAACATCCAGGGCACAACTTTCCTGTTGCTACCCCTAGTCTTCCACACTTTTCTTTATCACACAGTTTACTAGAAAGCATTTCCAACGTCCAGGGTACAATTTTCCTGTTGCTACCTCTAGTCTTCCACACTTTTCTTTATCACCCACAGTTTTTTAAAAGCTGGCAAAAATGCTGTAAATATTTGATGCAGGACAAGGGCATACTTTTCAGCTTTACTGCTCCTTGGTAAACAGTTGGCATTTTAACAGCAGCATATGAACCACAGCACACAGCGACACACTAGTTAAACTTGCTTCAGCTTTTTTGGGCTACCCACTGCCAGATAGCCAAAACGCTAGCCCCTTGCCCATGCACCTTTCCTCCCTAATTTAAAATCCAAAGCGGTGCCTCCATTTTGTAACCCCCTTACCCCTGCCTTTTTGGAAATGACAAGTGGTATGCTGTTGAAGCTGACAGCAGTACCAGGTGGGGACTGGGTTCGGGGAGGACTAGGTTACTCGTCACAGGGGCTTAGGTTTGGCTACTCTGCACAGGGGCACCCAAGTAAATCCGAACACAGGAAGCAATAACTGTAATGTCCAATACCAGGAATGGGATTCTAAAGTGTGGCTTTTATTCACATCCAAACTGAACAAACAAAGCATAAATGGACCCCCATGGGGCTACATTCCTGGTAATGCAGATAAGAGCAACAGAACACTTCTTCAACACTTCAGCCCTCAGGCTCTGGACCCATCAGGCACACAGCCCTGACTTGCACGCTGCTTTGGGTATACAGCCCGACTTTGTACACTATTTGGGTTTTTCCTGGCCCGGCTCCCCTGCCGGCCACTCGAACCCTGTCCATATGGCAGTGGACACATTTTCCGGTGGCTCCCTAAACCACCTTAGAGCCTTCAACTCCATAAGGGAAATTTCCATTCAATCCCACATCTGGGTACTTCCCTCAGCACTGGCCAAGTGCCTGAGGCAAAGTAAAAGGGCCACAGAGCAAATCCGTAGAGGTGAACCTGGTTACTAAAGATGGGGGGGTCAACCACCTCCAGCTTCCACAATCCATACCCGGCCATTTCTCTGGACATTAAACAACTCTTTTTGAAAGCTTGACAATGTAGATTAAAGGGTAAATGTATAGCACATCTCATCTACATGTCTTGACTTTCCCCTTGTACTAGACTTGAACATACTTAAACATCTCTTCCTGAAAAGCTTGGCAGTGTAGATTAAAGGGTAAATGTATAGCACATCTCCTCTACGTGTCTTGGCTTTCCCCTTATGCGGACTTGAACATACTTTTACTTTGGCTAAGCCTATTCCTCTAGGCCTCTCACTGATTCAGCAGTCCAATCCCCACTTTAACAAAGTTCAGGTGAAACATAGGCCCCATGACAAGAGCAGAACTCACTCTTTGGTTGCAGGTGCCCCACAGGCGAATCTTGACAGCTTCTGGTGCCACAACACAACTTAGAAAATAAAGCAGCTTCTTCCCTAGCCGGAACCAGGGGGTTGCCCCTGGAATAACAGGCAAACCTTTTAACCCCCATGCCCTCAGGGATGGGACACAGAGACCCGTAACAGCGGTCTCCACCACTTCAAGAACAGCTTACTGTGTTCCTCTTTTGGCGGAAACACACACCTTTCCCTAAAGTAGCTCTATATCAGAGCTTTAGGCTCCAAGAGTCTGTGCACAGACTGCTGTGCTCCTCTCTTCAAGACCGCTCACACACAACTGCTGCAGCTCACTGTTCAAAAACTCCCAACATTCTAACCTAACTCCCATCTGCAGATTCCAATGTGGCTCATGCAGCTGCGATAGTTCTATGGTGATGTCATCCCTCAGTCTCAGCTGAGACTGAGAACAGAGTGAGACAGTGTGAAATCCATTTAACTGGAGTTTCACAAGCTGCCTTCCCTGCCTACCACTAGGTCTTACTGGGATTCTAGTAACCCCGGGTAACAGGGGGGTTACACTTGCCTTCTTAGTTTGTCCTGTCATGCCTTTTACAGTCTTTTTTTAGTTTCTCTTTTTGACTACACAGCGCCATAGCATGCTGCAGGACTGCTCACTCTCAGCTCAGGATATGCAAATTAGTGGGACGCTATGCGAGACACTTTTGTGCCACGATCAGGAAACTGAAGCACCCAAAATACAAATGTCTTTCTGTGTCCCCATTTATTTCTGAAGTCTCATTTTGTGGTAGTCTATTTGCCAAGGACATCCTCTGTGCAGTTGCTGAAATGAAAAACTGATGCAGTACTTGGTTTTGGCGTCGCTTGCCTCCAAAGTTGCTTGCTCCAACATGAGAGCAAGCTTCCCACATGCAGGAGAGGTCAATAAACTTAAACAGACACACAGTGTAATGGAGCCAACTGAAAGAAGTGCTACTGAATGGAGAGTTCAACCTTGGGGACAAGCGACGAAGAAAGTAAGTACTGCATCAGTTTTTGTGTCAGCGACTGCACAGTGGACATCCTTGGCAAGCAGACTACCAAAAAATGAGACTTCAGTAATAAATGGGGACGATGTGAGAGATGTTTGTATGTTGGATGCTTCACTGTTTCCTGATCATGGTGGAAGAGTGTCTCTCACAGTGTCCCACTAATTTGCATATCCTGAGCTGAAAGTGAGCGGTCCTGCAGTTCGCTATGGCGCTGTGCAATCTGAAAGAGAAACTAAAAAAAAGATTGTAAAAAGGCATGGCAGCACAAAATAAGAAGTCAAGTAATAAATAACTACTTCTTACACCACTGTGCTTCAGGAATTTCAAGTTATCCACTGTTTTGCTTAAAGCAAACAAAAGACGGACACACTAGGACTATACTTTACAGGTTTTACAGTTTGAGTTCTCTTTAGGCTAAACAAAGTTACTATTTTGTGTGTGCTTACAGATTTTGTTTTGGGCTTACAGGTTTTGCAGTCTCTTTCCCACACTGAAGGAGCTAATTGTTTTTCTTCCATAGCTCTTCCAAGGGATTAGGAGTGTAACTGGGGGGTGAAGCTGACAAAGGCTTAGTACCTTCCAACAGAAGGAAGTTTTTAAAAGGTCAGGTTACCTTTACCTTTGTCCAAGGGTGCTGTGGTTGGTGGTGTTTGTTGGAGCCAGTGCCAAAGGTTGATTGTTTTTCTCTACTGATTTTCTGCAGGGGAAGATTTTCTCTGCTCTAAGCAACTCAACAGCAATAAATACCTTCAATCTGCCAAAGAAGGAACCGCTACCACAACGAGCAAGCAGGCCAGGATCCTGGCGACTGGTCAAGAACCATAAAAAACATTCAAACAGACCAAGAGTGGAAACCAAACAAATCCAAGCATCAAATAGATATGCACCACTATCTACCACAACTGCTGACAAGGCAGATAGTGAGGTGTGTAACGCCCAACCACAGAACAGGGAAACACTCTCCACTGCAAACAATAAAGCACCAGTATTAATAATTGGTGACTCTGTGATAAGGAATATAGCATCCCAACTTCAGCAGCTCAACTATGATAAGGTCTCAGTCAGATGCCTACTGGGGAAATACGCAAGGAGGGACACAGACAGGATAACAAACATTGTGTGTAAGGCAGAACTAAACACAAAGGTCATCCTCCACATAAGCACAAATGACATATCCCGTTGCTCCATAAATGAAACAAAGCAAACTCTAACAAGGCTTGGCAATAATCTATCTTCTGTTTCATCCTCAGTCTCTTTCTCTGAGATCCTGCCTGTGTGGAGGAAAGGCATCAGCAGGCAGAGACTCAGGGAGAGGGACATCTCAGAGCTAAACACTTGGCTGAAGTGCTGGTGCCAAGAAACAGGGCACCACTTTGTGGGTAATTGGCAGAACTTCTGGAAGAGGGAGTTCTTCAGATTCGATGGCCTACACCTCACAAAGGAAAGGGACAAGAGCACTAGGCCAAAAGTTTGATGTCCATGTCAGTCAATTAAACTAGTGGATGGGGAGGAGGCAAGAGCACCACCAGCATTGCAGGGGTCACCAGTTGTCTCTTCCCCAACATCAAGCAGTTCAAGTCCAGCATGTGCACTTTTTACTAAATCCGACAGAAACACAAACCAGGAAGGTCCACTGGAAAATGTCAACAAATGCAAAAGGCACCACAAGTGCACGGTTAGTACAAAATAGACACAGGGTAACCGTACAGCAGGCCAGGGAGGGTATCAGTGCAACAAAACTCCAAGACAAACAGTGTAAGGCTGAGGACCTATGGATTACCCTAGGAGCTGGAGAACAGCCCCTATCCAGGTAGGGGTTGTCTATAGAACCCCATCCTAACATATTGACACTGACAAGGAGCTCCTGAAAGCCATCCTAAAAATGGCCAATAAGGGTGTACTACTTCTAGTTGGGGACTTCAGTCTGCCTGATATGGATTGGTCCTCACACACTGCATTGTCAGAGAGGAGCGAGGAATTCCTCCTTTCACTTCAAGAAGTGGAATTAACTCAGCTAGTGGGCTCACCCACCAGGGAGACATCAGTCCTAGACCTGGTACTCTCTAACAGTTCCAGGATCTCAGGTGTTCACATAGGAAGTCACTTAGGATCCAATGGACACAGATCAGTATGGCTAACAGCAGAACAAAAGCCAGATGCCACACAAAAATCAAGGTAATCAACTTCAGGAAAGCAAACTCCCCTGAAATGAAATCCCAAATCAAATCCTTACTGCATTGCTATTTACTGCATGTAACCTTATTCCGAAAACGACTGTTATATTGTGTTCTTTTGTTATCTGTATTGCATTTGTATGTTACCACTGTTGTATCTCACATTGTAACCATGTCTACCCTCCCTGCGGCGAGGTGCCTTTGTAAATGAGTCCCTGACTCAAAGGTTGTAAATCTGACTTTCAAAAATAAATAAATAAAATACTACAAAATGGTATCAAGGGCGATGTAGAAGAATGCTGGAAAACCTTGAAACATTCTCTAACTACAGTAGTGGAGGATAGCACAAAACAGATCAGCAAATCCAAGAAGAGGAGGAACCCACTCTGGTTAACTAGGGAGGTAACAGTTAAGATTAAGGAAAAGAAAAAAGCATTCAGGCAATACAAGGAAACAAAGATGGACAGTGACAGGGAGGAATACAGAAATAAACTCAGAGGTGGGGAAGGCAATTAGGATTGCCAAAGCACACACAGAGGAGAGAATAGCACAGGAGGTAAAGAAGAGTGATAAGACTTTCTAGCGATACATAAGAGAGAAGAGGAAGAATAAGGGGGGGATAGTCCATCTAGCATCAAAGGAGGGTCAGCTGGTGGCGAGGGATAAAGATGAGGCAGAGGCACTGAATGACTTCTTCTGATCAGTCTTCGCTATAGAAGACAGCGGCAAAGGAGCTATGTTAAGTGGCACTGGGCAAAACAATAATGTGTCCAACACGAGCCCCTTCATAAAAGAAAGAGTCCTAGAGGAGCTGGGTAAGTTAAAAGTGGATAAGGCAATGGGTCCAGATGGTATCCAATCGAAGGTCCTGAAAGAACTTGGAGAAGAGATTGCCACATTACTGACTGACCTGTTCAGTAAGTCACTAGAAAGTGGTACAGTACCAGATGACTGGAAAAGGGCAACAGTGGTGCCCTTTCACCTTGCACAAGAGTGGAAGCAGGGAAGAACCAGAGAACTACCACCCTGTCAGCTTAACCTCAGTGGTGGGCAAAATTATGGAAGCATTGCTTAAGGAGAGGATAGTAGACTACCTAAAGGAAAACAGTAGACTCAACCCAAAGCAGCACGGGTTCATGGCTGGGCACTTGTGTCTTAACGAATATGGTGGACATCGATTGGGTAACCAGAACAGTGGACCAAGGTGGTGCAGTGGACGTGATTTAGTTGGATTTTAGCAAAGCTTTTGACACTGTTCCCCACAGGAGATTAGCCAACTAGAGCACATAGGCATAGACCATAAAATAATTAGCCTGATTAAGAACTGGCTTCAGGATAGATCACAGAGTTCTGGTCAATGTGTCATTATCAGAAGAGGGCATGGCATTCCACAGGGGCTAGTACTTGGCCAAAACTTCTTCAACATATTCATGAGCGACATTGATGATGGACTTATGGGGAAGGTCTGCCTGTTCACAGATGATACAAAACTCTGCAACAGGGTAGACACAGATGAAGGTGCTTCTGGGATGGAAGCCAATCTCAAGAAATTAGAATAGTGGTCAAGAATATGGCAGTTAAACTCTAGCACCAAAAAGTGTAAGGTGATGTACATCGGTAAACATAACCCATGAAAGATGTAAACTAATGGACATCAATTTGAAGAATCAAAGATAGAGTGGGACCTCTGAGTATTTGTTACTGATGATCTAAATGTGGGGAAATAATGTGAAAAAGCAGCACAGAAGGCCAGTAGCATCCTTGGCTAGGTACCGCTAGGTAGCGGAATTACAAGCAGGAAGCGCGAGGTACATCCTGCTGTACAGGTCCTTGGCCAGGCCGCATCTGGAATACTGCATGCAGTTCGGGAGGCCCCACCTAAAAAAGGACATTGACCACTTAGAAAGGGTTCAGAGAAGAGCCACTAAGATGGTGCAGGGCCTGCATCAAGAACAGTATGAAACGAGACTCAGTGAATTAAACGTATACTCTCTAGAGCAAAGAAGAAATAGGGGGACATGATAGAAACATTAAAATACATAAGGGAAATCAATACAGAACAGACAGGAAACATATTCCAGGAAAATAAAACAATGGCTAGAAGGGGGCACAATCTGTGCCTAGTGGGAGGCAGATTTAGAACCAATATAAGGAAATACTTTTTCACAGTGAGGGTGCTAGGACTGTGGAGCAGCCTGCCCGCAGAGGTGATAGCACTGAAGATAGTACGGGAATCCAAACTAGCATGGGACAAGCAATGTGGGCACCTGAAGGGGTAATAAAACAGGGAAGGCGGTAGAAATCTTTGGGCAGACAAGATGGATCACGCGGTCCCCATCTGCCTGCTGCTACTTATGTTCTTAAATCAAAACAGTCTGCACAACATTTTGTAAAGTTTGACTTTAGTTCTCCTTTAACTATGGCAAAAGGTGTGCTGCATTCAGTTGTTCTTCTCACATGTGGAACTGGATTGCTTGTTGTACTGTGAAGCCCACTGCCTGCATCCACTGCACAAAGAAGTGTGCCTTGATAAGACATGTAGATTCACAGGTAAGGATATGTTAAGGAGCTGTTAGTGCTCTGCATGTTAAGTAGGGTCATTAGCATTTTATATAACAATGTCGCAGTTCAGTGCTGAAATACTAATGAATTTGTGCCTTGCAGACTGCCCAACTTGCTTAGAATGAAGAGATACTTGATGTATTTGGGCACCACTGTGGTTTGCACTCACACAAGGGTATGTTCTTTGCTTTGCACAATGCTCACAGGAGGTATATTAGGAACCTATTAGCCCTGAACAGAGCTGTAGGGCACAGTTTCCAACAAATCTCCTGTTGTCTCATGCACACAGTTGCATGAGTACATAAGCCTTTGCATGTCAGCAAACACGACTTTCGAATATAGAGCCCTGTGGGCCCTGTCCAGTGTACTTGAATCTTAGTGAAGTCATAGTATGATATAATTTAAACCATGTCAAACTGTAATTTTTCAAGATGACACAGAACTCATGTATGCATCACTGCATATATTAGAGTGACATGAACTTGACAGTGAGGTCAGTTTGGGGTCAGACTTGTAAATGCCATCAGACCTACTGCATGCTATTAGTTTACTGTTGGCTTGTAAAAATACAAGCATGGCTAACCAATACTGAGATATCATTCTGTTTGCTACCTGGACAGAAATGTGAACTGATCTGATCCACTTCAGATGCCATACACAAACTTTGTTGGGTGTGGAGGGGGTTCTTACATAATTAGGTACTTGGTTTTTAGGATCCGCATAGCAGTTCACATAACAGAATGGTCTGTGTTATGACTTTGTAGCCCCTTGGCATCCCAGTTTCACTGTAAGGTAAATCACACCTGACCTGCTTAAGTGAGTTCCCACAGCAGAATAATACGGGGCAAACTGAGTAACTGCTTCCTGAGTCACTCCTCGTCATCCCTCCATGTGAACTGGTAACGATAATCAGCAACTCCCTACGGTTTTAATTCACTCACTGAAATGCTGATGATTTACAGTGCGTTTCTCCCAAATGTTTTCTTTGATCTGAATTCTGAACTATAGCCCTATTGTAACAGGAAACTGATGAAGCTTGCCTTTTGCTTGCAAACTCTCTTCGGTCAGAATATTACAGATTTCAAAACAATTCATATCCTACATTAGCTTTCATTAGTGTCACAGTACAATGCTCTGATACTGGGTGTGTTGAAAATGATCCCTCGCCTTGAGCAAGCTGCAGACTCCCACTGAGGGTTCTTGATTTATGGCTTTCTTTTTTAAGTTCCTCATCAGAGAATGGGAGCTGAAGCGGAATTAAGCTTTGAGTACTGCACAGGCCACTTGACTACACTTGGCCATAAAAAAGCAGCTGAGTCTTAGAGTTGAGATCACATACACACACACACACACACACACACAGTGCTGAGGAAAGTATACTAAGAACTTACTTTCAGAGGTGACAGCCCTCATTTTCCATATATCTGACCAGGAGGTAATAAAGTGATCCATCAAAAGCAGGCTGGTCTGACTCAGCATGACAATGGGATTGGTTCTTGAAATAGCTAGTTCAGCCAGTGAAAGAAAAACACTTCCTTGGTTTGTAATTTCTATAAAAACAAGGATAGGGCATTGGAACAAAAAGCAAATGACCTTTCCTTTGTTGCTTGCATTTTCTTTTTTAGAAATTCTTTAGCTGATTCGCACTAAACGCCGCCCTGGTGGACTTTTTTTTTAGTGAAGCACTATCATGTTTCAGAAGCATGGTCCAATGTTATATATGGTTGTATTCATTATGCTTTACTTTATCACTGAAATGTAAAATATTCATTTCCTCAATCCGATTTTGGTCTGGATAATTTCCTTTAATAGTACAGGTGCTATAGCTTCAAATGTTAATAGTTATTTTTGGTCTAGAGAGCACAATGGGCTAGACAGCTTGTCTCTGGATGTGTCTTGAGGAAAAGCAAGTGGGATACATCAAATAATATTATACAAGCAGTAAACTGGATGACAAAGTGTTGAACATTAAACAAAGGCAGTAATACTCACCTATATTTGTGAGCTATGAATCAGTATGTAATCCACGCAAACTCCAAAACTACCAGGGTCTCACTTAGACCAATGACTAAGAGTGTTAGAAAATTATGATCGTAGCTAGTGTGTGGACTTGGAGACTAGGCAGTGTTGGGTATGTGCAGTTGTCTGACTCAGAACATGTACATTTTCTTCACATGTGAGGGGGCAGAACCATAACTCATGAGTGGCCAAGCCACAAGTGATTTGTGAAAGTCCTGCCCTCACACAAGTGGTGATAAACTACATATTTTAAGTGGGACCATTGCATATTTGATTTATAAAATGGCAGTTGTTATAACTGTTAGATCTGCTGTTTGTTTGCGTGTTGATACGCTGTGAAGAGTTAACTCCACCCTTCTTAGCCCGAAGGAGCCTATCCGTTTTCTCAGTGAAAGTGCATGTGTGCCTGGGCACGTTTGAGAATGACATTGAGATATCTGTTTGTTCTGCAGTCCAGCATCCACCATACCACGTTATCATAAGCACCAAACCATAGATCATACTGTATATCGATCAGGGGAAGTGCAGAACTGAACGCCATGTGATTACACCCCTAAGATTTAGGGCATCGAAATGGGATACCTGTGAGTCGTTTTTTCAGACTCCAGGATTGCTATGCATCAAACTGCCAGTCCGGAAAAAAATGATTCCAGGCTCCAAAGGGTTAATATAATGGTAGTCTCACATGCATTTTTTTTGTGCGTGGTTAAGCCATGTCATGAATGTTTGGCCATGCTAGGATGTGTGGTTGTTGAATTTGTTTTGTATATTGACCTTTTGCCCCCAACAGGTGGTGCTCCAATGAATGCATCCTTAGGTGGTGATTATGCTATGTTATAAAATGGGCAGAAGCAGTCCTGGCTCCTGATTGAGGCAGACTGGCAACCGTGCATTTGCCTTAGCCTAATACCTACTAAACTCAGTGTGCACTCTTAGCACGTTCAAATCTGTTTTACCAATCATCGTTTTCTCACTTAGCGAGATTACCGGCCACTACCCTCCCCTTCCCCCAAACAGCTCCCACTGATACTACTTTTCTCACCTCCAACCCCAGATAAACAATTTTGTTTTTTAAAAATGTCTTGTTTTTGTTTAAAATTTTGTGAGTGAGCCACTTGCTCAAGTACTTATTTTAATGCCCACTCTGTTTATCCATAGTGCTGATCGTGGCAATGAAATAAAGCTGCTGCCCGAAATAGCTGTAGTCCAGTCACTCCTGGTTCTCACAGCAGCCGGTGGAGACTGGATAAGAGTACCCCAGCTCACTACCGATCTTTAATGTATGCAGCAGGGACCTGGAGAAATGTTAAGGAAATGGTCAAAAACCAACAAGAGATGCATGTTAGAACTTCTGGCCCTCCAAGCTCTCTTGTGACAGACCACCAGCAGAAGGACTCCTTTTCATAATATGACACATTTTTAAAACATTTTGTTTTTTTTTTTAATAAAAAAAAAAAAATTCAACAAACCCATTTTATAAGGCACTCCAGTGTGGGCTTTATGCTGAGATTACCACCTGCGGTATCAGGCTTCGCTGAGCCCCTGGGCAGACAATTATCTCAGCTTATAAAATGGGCTTAAGATTTTCCTGATCTCTGATTGGCTGATACCAATGCCAGTGGTTACATTAACTACCAGCAGGGCCCCTGGTGTTCTCTAGCAGAATTTTCTGATTTCTTCGGCAGGGCTCCTTGACTTCTTCGGCAGCATTTTCTGATTTCTGCGGCATGATTTATTCATTTCTCTGGCAGAATGCAGTCCTGTCATTGGCTAAATATGATGTGATGTAATCGATGACATCATATGCTGAGCACAGAGGAGGGACTTCAGGATAAACGAGGTAGGAAAGAAAGCCTGACACTATGGAATAACAGTATATTTATATGAAAATTCACCAAAAACAATGAATTCTGCGGCACTATATATATTCTGTGGCATGATGCAAATTCTGCAGCAAATTCTGCAACTGCAGAATTCCAGGGCCTTGACTACCAGCAAAGACCAGGAGATAAAAAGTATCAGTCTAATGTGCCATACCACAAGAAATATCACTGTGCCCAACTCAGCTTCACAACTAAATATCAGCCATGTTTTTTTCCTGCCTTAGAAAGTGCCCCCCAGTAACTACATTTATGAACCAAGTGCAACAGAAAACAACAACCCTAAAGAACAACTTGCCACATGTAACATACTTGTAAAATTTTCCCTCTTAAAAAAAATCCTTTTTTTAGTGGAAAATAGTAGCACTAGCATGTCGCATGCTCTGCTCTACTGTAAGTAGTCCAGCTCACCTTACATCCACCCATGCACAAACAAGTCATCTGAACTGTTCATAAGTTGTTGTTTTTTTCCTTTAAAATAAAATACATTATGTTAATCCATATTTAACAGAACGTCACCAGCTTGATAAATGACATCTCTGTCTCTGGCTGCCTGCCTGCTCTCCCTTCTGCCATAAGCAGGCAGCATGCCTCCATCTACAGGTGCAGAAACTGAGCAAATACCACTGGTTTTATGCTCGAGACTGCATTACAGCAACTAATACAGTGTAAAGTAAGCAGAATGATGTGGATGAAGCAGGAGGCTAACATAACAGGACGTATGGGTTTCCTCTCAAGAAAACTGCAGACAGACATTGGGAGGGGGTAAGGGTCAGACCCTAAATTGAAAAACATTTATCAAACCTTGCAGTGCCCTCTACTGGCAGGTACCAGTAGGGGGACTACTTTAACAAAAATGTAGTAAAAATTTATTTTTACTAATTTTTAAAGCCATTATTCTGTTTCTTTTAATCTTATAAAAAAATTACACATGTAGCCCATTTTTCTGAGCACAATAATACCCTCTAGGGTGGATGATATGGGCTATACCGGACCTTCCAGGGGCTAGTAGGGCTCTGCCTGTGATGTTGAGCCTCATTATGCCCCGGGCAGTCTGATACAGCCCAGTACCACCCATTCTGTTGGGTACTATTGCTTACATAAAGCCCACCCTGTCAAGTCTTATTGCTTCCTTAATGAAGTCCCATGTGGCCAAGTTGCGAGTAATAACAAAACAGAATTGTCCAGATTCCATTTTGTAAGAATATCTGATTGTCAACAATAAAATTGAAGTTTCTTGCTAATCCAGTATAATAAAGTGATAATTATATTGATTTTTTACTTGAATATTACATCCTTGAAAACTACTGACTGATCTCTAACCTATTTTTCAAAGAAAGCAAGGATTGATTCTTCCTATTAAATCTTTACAGGCAACAATTTGCAGCCTTTAGTACAGTGGCCTTTCTAGAATTTATTTACTAGTGTTTAATGGTGATCAAAATGCTTTTTAAAGAAACAAAATCAAAGGCAGTATGGTTTAGTGGTAAGAGCACTAAACTGAATAATAGATCACAGTTGCAAATCCCACCACAGGCACCGACGTACTGAGTAACCTTTAGCAAGTTACTCAACCTCCATACATCCCATGTGAAATTGAGTAAATCTGCCCCCGAAAATTCAGTGTTGCATCTCAGTTGGGTCATCCTGCTAAATACATTGTAAACTACAAAAATATGCATTCTGTTAGATCTAGATTTGGGACTACCCTCCACCCCAACCCCCAGTCGCTATGCACCAGTTTTTCTGTAAAACTGCTTCTTTGGTATGCTAAATCCGAGTGTATTTAATGCCCATTGCTTTGGGGCCTGAGGTGGGACTTGGCTGAGACAATGATTGCATGACATTGATGAGTCCCAACATGACAAAACACCTGTCTGTAGCTTGTCATTCTCAGCCTATACTGTGTAATATCTGTTCTGGCAAACCCTTGTCAGCCTGCCTTGCGCAAGAATTGCACACCTGTGATACCTTGTACCGGGACTGAGATTTTAGGTTATGTGTGATTGTTTTGAGAGATGAATAAAAACTAAACAATTTGAGTATTATTTCTCTCCAGATCCTGTGCATTACTCTTCCCGCATATTGCCTCTTCGATATCCTAACTTCAAGTGTATCAAATGCTCAATCATAGTTACAGGCACTTCTGAGCACAGAAAGGTTTGTCTCTGCTAGGGAGGGACATTTCAAATCAGTTAAGCTGGTACACTGAAAGAGTGTTCTCAGAAATGCTGAACGCGTCAAACCTGACATTGCACCATTACAAATAAATATGCCTGCTTGAGTGAACCAGGACTGTTTTGTAAATAAACTTTATGACTGCGACAGTGGTTTTCAGGCATGTTATGAAATACTGCATTGCTCTGATTTAACAACCACACCATTCCAACAACTGAGGGACAGACTTCGGGGACAAACTCGGTATTCATTTTTGGTTGCAAGTTCAACGCTGCAGTAAATTTCCAGTTCCATGGCTTGAAGTGCTGGTGTACTGTCCTATTTTCCATAGCTGATAACTGTGAGTCGGAATTCCATTCCCAGTGCCGCTGGACTTGTTTTACACAAAGTACTTGCAAAATGTTGGAGAACATTTCTGTGTGTAACCCCCCCTGTTACCCGGGGTTACTAGAATCCCAGTAAGACCTAGTGGTAGGCAGGGAAGGCAGCTTGTGAAACTCCAGTTAAATGGGTTTCACACTGTCTCACTCTGTTTTCAGTCTCAGCTGAGACTGAGGGATGACATCACCATAGAACTTTCGCAGCTGCATGAGCCACACTGGAATGCTGCAGTTGGAAGTTAGGATAGAATGTTGGGGATTTTTGAACAGAGTCTGTGTGCAGTCTGGAAGAGAGGAGCAGCACAGCAGTCTGGTTGTAGGCTCTCAGAGGCCTAAGCTCTCTTTTAGAGCTACTGCAAGGGAGGTGTGTGTTTCCACCGAAAGAGGAACACAGTAAGCTGATTGTGAAGTGGTGGAGACCGCTGTTACTGGTCCATGTGCCCCATCCCTGAGGGGATGGGGTTAGAAAGGTATGCCTGTCTTCCAGGGGCAACCCTCCTGGTTCTGGCTAAGGAAGAAGCTGCCTTATTTCAAGTTGTGCTGCGGCACCAGAAGCTGTGGGAGAGAAATTCCTGTGAGGAATCGCCTGTGGGGCACCTGCAACCAAAGGGTGAGTTCGCTCTAACAGAGGGCCTATGTTTTCACCTGAACTGTTGGAACGTGGGGACTGGACTACTTAATTTGTAGGAGGTCTAGTGTAATAGACATTGCCTGTTAATTCAAGTAGGTTCAAGTCCAGCACAAAGAGTAAAGTAAAGTGGGGATTGGACTGCTTAATCAGTGGGAGGTCTAGAGCAATGGGCTGAGCCAAGTAAAAGTATGTTCAAGTCCAGCACAATGGGAAAGCAAGACAAGCAGAGGAAATGTGACATATATTTAGCCTTAATCTACATTGCCAAGCTTTACAGAATGAGATGTTTAATGTCCAGAGAAATGGCCGGGTATGAATTGTGGAAGCGAGAGGTGGGAGACCCCCCCATTAGTAGTAACCAAATTCACCTCTACGGATTTGCTCTGTGGCATTTTTACTTTCTCTCAGGTACTTGGCCAGCGCCTGAGGAAAGTACCCAGATGTGGGATTAAAAGGAGAACTCCCTGATAGAGCTGAGGTGCTCATAGGTGGTTTAGGGAGCCACCAGAAAAGGTTTCCATGACATCTGGAAGGTGTCCGAGTGGCTGGCAAGGGAGCCGAGCCTGGGAATCCCAGATAGTGTACAAGTTCAGGCTGTGTACCCAAAGCAGCGTGCAAGTCCAGGCTGTGTGCCCGGTGGGTTCAGAGCCTGAGGGCTGGAGTGTTGAAGAAGTGTTCCTGATTATTTTTATCTACATTACCAGAAGTGTAGCCCCGTGGGGGGCCATCTATGCTTTGTTGTTCTGCTTGGATGTGAATAAAGCCACACTTTAGAATCCCATTCCTGGTACTGGACATTATAGTTATTGCTTCCTGTGTTCGGAATTACTTGGGTGCCCCTGTGCAGAGTAGCCAAACCTAGCCCTTGTGCCAGGTGACCTATTCCTCCCCGAACCCAGTCCCCACCTGGTAGTGCTGTCAGATTTAAACAGCATACCACCTGTCGTTTGCAAAATGATGAGGGTGGGGGTTACATGTGTCTTGATTTTTTTTTTTAATTAAGGTTTTTCCTCCTCCTCCTGTGTCACCGACCTGCCCCCATTCGGACCAGGCCCTCAGCCCCAACACACCCCTTCTCTGGGACTTACCCCTCCACCGTCTTCCATGGCTTGCCCCCTATGGTGGGTCTGTTGAGACTGGTCAGGCTCTTTCAGTGCAGGATCCAGTCGCAGAGGGCACCCAGTCAACAGTGCTGGGCCTGCGGAGAACAGGACCATCATCCAGTCACACATGGAGTTTCCCCATAAAATTTTCACCCCAGAGATGTCCCTGTACAGTGGTGCACTGAGAACATGCTTGTGCATACACATGGCCGTGCCTGAATCAGGCGGCATCCCTTCCTGTCTCAGTGACTCCTGCTGCGCTACCACCCAGCTTCAGCCTGGTGACAGACACACACCTTACAGAGCACATTCCTTCTCAGCCCCCAAGTAGGAGAACTGCCCCTAGAATTCTCTGGCCTCCTTCTGCTGGCTGGCCTATGACGACCTGTGCTCGCTCCTGAAGCTGGGTTGCCGACCAGCAGCATCCTTGTGCTCAATCCTTTAACCACTCAGCTCATTGGCAGCACATCTGCTAGCCAGCCCCCTGATACCAAGACAGTGACTTTGGCAAAATGCTTCTCTCGCACTTCCTGCTAGCCACTCAGGGAGAAGGGTGTCCCCAGGAAGGAATAGAACTGACCCATTCACCAGAGGACAACACTAGGTGACAGATGGTGGAAGATGTAGGCGATAGTAAGTCCAGAAGTTGGAGGAATGACACAATTATAGTGTTTGAAAGAGTGAAGCTCCTGGGAGCATGGAAGGTGGCAAAAAACCAAAAACATCTGCCAGTTGTAATTGCAATAATCTTTTCTCTTGCATGTATTACCTAAATCATGAGGTTGCTCAGAGCACATGAATAAAATTACTTCTGGTTTATATATACAGTGAAATTCTCTACAACATTTAATCACTTCACAGAGTCAATGAGCCATGCATGATACTGCATTTCTGAAGACAGTAATAACAGAGCATTTTGTGGGGATTTGTCTCGGACCATTTACCCAGTCAGTCATTAATTCATAGTCGAGGTCAGTGTCATTACTACATGTATAATAATGATGTGCTGATTACATTTGGGGGAAAAGTCAATCAAATGAAGCTAACTGGCAAACGTCTTGGTTTCTGGACACAAATTCTGTCATCATGCCTCCAAAACACCTGAATGGCTTTTCCTAAGATTTCACAGAGTACCTAGGCCATGACAAAAAAATTGACTGAATCCTTAGGATTTGCCTCTTCTTATTTAAAATGTATTTTTACTTTGACTGTTTTTCTCAAGTATTTACTGAATTACCATGTCCCAGGAGCTCAACATGGAGCTTTTGACTGATACTCCACCAGAACAAAAGATATGGGTAGTTTTTGTTAGTTTATAACTAACAAATGTATTTATTTATTTATTGAAATGTTTCACCAGGAAGGCACACTGAACAACACGTTGCTTGTCTCCGTGACCTTGGTGGGGGAGGGGACTATTGATGAAGAATTACACATACAGTTTAACATTTAAAACATACAAGAAATGAAACATTCAATTACATTTGTAACAAGGACAGTTAAAAAAATATAAATAATCATTCAGTCACATTTATAACATAACATACAATTAAATATATCTTACCTGTGAAATATGCATTTAATTACAAGTGGCATATCTGAGGAACAGTACATAGTGGTGAAAGGGGAGGAGAGTGTGCTGAGACACAGGCTGGGGGGGTGGAAGGTTTAATAGGTGATGTGAGTCATGGAGAAGAGCAGAGGCATAGGAGGACAGTTGAGGGTTAAAGCAGGAGCAGTTAGATGAGAGAAAGTTACGTAAGGCAGAGGCAAGGGAGAGGGAGGAGGAGGAGGAGTGCCATATTTGGGGGGGAGGGAGTTCCAGATTTGCGGGAAACGATGGTTGGGTAAAGCCTGACTGAGCGATGAGAGTGGTATGACGGGGGACCAACAAAGTGCAAGTGACAGAGGATCTGAGGCAATGGGAGGGGGGGAGGCAGGGGAGAGAGCAAACATAAGAGGTAGAAGGGAAGTTCTCCTAACCTAAATTTAGAATTGAGTTTGGCACAATGAGTAAGGTGCCTGTTGGCAAGCAGGGGAAGGGAAATGGTGTGGTTGAGGTAACAGTGATGAGTGCAAGATGGAGCATCAAGGGCAAATCGACAGAAGGAGTTAAATTGAGTGTCCAGTCTGGTTAGGGAGGATTTGGGAGCAGCACCATAGACTACATCACAGTAGTCAAAAATAGGGAGGATCATCTTCTGGACTAGTTCACATCACACTGTGGTAGGGATGAAATTATGGTTCCTGAATAAGACACCAAGCTTGGGGTGCAATGTTTTCAGGATGGTGTCACTGTGGTCAGAGAAGTTGTGGTGTTGGTCCAACCAAACCCCAAGGTATCTGAATGAGGAGGTGTCTTCTAATATTGTCCCATCAAGGGTATGGAAAGACTGTAAAGGGTGGAGCCTAGAGAGTCTCTGCCTAGTGCCAAAGGTCATGGAGACAGTCTTTTTGGCATTTAGGAATAGTTGATGTGAGGCAAACCATAACTGAACCTGGTAGAAATCAAGCTGAAGGGTGGTTGCAGCATCAGCAGGGCATTTGCCAGACGAGAACAGGACAGTATCATCAGCATACATATGGATAGAGGTGGAGGGGGAGCATACTGAGAGCAAGTAATTTAGGAAGATGGAAAAGAGAATGGGCCCAAGCACTGAGCCTTGTGGGACTCCAGTGGAAATAGAGAGGGGGGAGAGACTGTATCCTGGATCTTGACTGATTGTGTTCTGCCTGAGAGGTAAGTTCTAAACCAGTTTTTGGGCAGAAGTAGACAACCCAGCAGCCTTAAAGAGTCAAGAAGTAGGGCATGGGAGACTGTATCGAATGCCTTGGCGAGGTCAAAAAAGATGGCAGAGGTAATGAGGCCATTATCCATTCCAGTGAGGACGGAGTCAGTGAGCCTGAGTAGGGAGTTGGTAGTGGAGTGGTTCCTCCAAAAACCAGATTGGAATGGGGTAAAAAAGGAGGAGTCATTGAGGAAGGAAGTTAGCTGAGAGAGGACCAGGTGTCCTTGGAGTTTAGCAAGGACAGGGAGTAGGGAGATTGGGCGAAAATTTACAGGGGATGAGGGTTCACCATCCTTTGGGAGAGGGAGGACCACAGCATGTTTCCAGGATGAGGGGACATATGAGGATGATAAGGAAATATTTAAGCTCAAGGAGAGAATGTAAGCTATAGCAGAAGCTGAAAGGTAGAGGAGTTTAGGGTCAAGATCATCCGCCGATGAGCCTTTGGAATGATTAAGAGAGAGAGGGACCATTAGTGTTTCTTCTGGGGAGACCGTAGAAAAAGAGAAGGAAGGATGGGCATGGAGGGGTTGAGTACTGGGTGAGGGAGGATGAGGAGGAGGAAGGTTAGAGGGGAGTGACTTTAGAAGTGCTGTGGTGCAGGAGGTATAATAGAAGTTAAACTCTTGAGCCACTGCACATGGTTCGGAGACCAGTGAGTTGTTTATTTTAAGCACAGGGGGAGGTGGATGTGAAGGGGGGGAATAGGGCGTGGACCACTTTCCAGAATTTGGAGGGGGAATTGATGTTTTTGAGAAAAGACGATTTAAAATATTCAGACTTGGCAAGTCCGGTAGCTTTTGTGCAGGCATTTCTTAACATGCAATACCTGGCATGGTCTAGGGGAAGCTGGGATACCTTATGTTTCCTCCAAGCTTTGTCCTGTTCCCTGAGACAGGTCTGTAACTCGGGAGATCCAGGGATGATAGTTGCCATGAACTCTAGTGCATTTGAAAGGAGCGTAGGAGTTCCATGTAGTTAGAAATTTATCTTTAAAATAAGTGAGAGCTTGGTCAATGGAAGGGGCATAGGCAATAGGGGACCAATCGGAGCTGGCCAGTTCATTAAGAAAGGGATTAAGGAGCGGAGTTGCAGAATTTTGTGAGGTGGTTTAGGTCTATGGACTTTCCTGACAACGAAGATTGGGTGATGATCACTGAGGGCATCCGGGAGGATGTCTGATTTAATGACTCGATGGGGGTGAGAGGTGAGAGCCCAGTCTATCAGGGAGTGGTTAAGAGTTTTATGATTTAGGTGGGTGGGTTCCAGGATGAGTTGGGAGAGATTGAGGACCATGATGTCATTTCGTGTCTTGGCAGTTGTTGGTGATAGCCAGTTTTGGTTTACATCACCCAGGATGTATAGCTCGCCTTTATGAGGGAGGTTATGGAGGTAATGAGATCCAAAGTATCAGATAACTTGGAACTAGGTCGACAGTAGATGCCAGCTATGAAGATGGGGGAGGAAAAAGGTAAAGTAATGTTTACAACAAGTGCTTTGTAGGCGGAGGGCATTGAGGATGATAGAATGGTTGAGAACTGAAGTGAGGACAGGATATACATGGCTACTCCACCACCCCTGCCAGTCCTATCCTGCCTGATTATGGAATAACCTGGGATATTAATGGCGAGATCAGGTATTTTAGCGTTTAACCAAATTTGCATTAAAATTAGTATATCAGGTGTGAGAGAGATTACCATAGAATGTAAAAGGTCAGTTTTTTACACAAGACTGCAGATGTTAAAGTAGAGGATGTTCAAGCCCTTGGGGAGGGCAGAGGGGGTGGAGGATGTTGGTACATTAGTGGAAGGATTGCAACTGGCAGGGATGTGTGTAGCAGGACCAGGATTGGGATGAACATTTCCTGATACAAGTAAGAGGAATGCTATTATGAGTGAGTGGAGTTTATGGCATTTGTGACGGGCTGAGGATTTTAGAAGTACTTGGGTGGAGTGGGGGCTAGGTGAGGTGAAAATAAGACGGTGAAGGAAAGCTGGGTGGCTAGGGACTGAGAATAGAGTAGCAAGTGTAAACCTGTGGAGAACAAAATGATAAAAATACATCATGCACACCACTCCAGGAAAATGGCCTGAACAATCTGAGAATCAAGATACTGATTTTCTAGTAAGTAAGTAAAATGTATTTGTTTAGTGCCCAATCCCGGAGGCTCTGGGCATTGTACAAGTTGGTAGGAAAACATACATCAATAATAGGTATAAAACAAGAAGAATAAAAATAGTTTAACAGATAAATCCTAGATTAGAATAAAAAGTGCAGCTAGAAGGGGTACATTGATATGTTCATGTAATGTGAAGGGTCTAAGGAACCCAATAAAATGAAGCAAAATAGTAAGTCAGGCTAAAAAAGCCTCTGTAGACTTCTTGCTCCTACAAGAAACACACTTGTCAGCACAAGAGCATAATGAGTTTCTCAAGCTGGGATTTAGTGAGCTTGCAGCTTCTTCCTACAGAAGGGGTAGAAGACGAGGAGTCATGGTCTTGGTTCCCAGGAGGACACAATTTAAGAAAATTGACTCGAAAGTGGATAAAGAGGGAAGATTTGCCATGATAAAAGGGGAATTCATGAGCAACATCATCACCCTAGCCTCAATCCATTTTCCTCCAGGAACACAATACCAAGAGTATCGTACTCTTCTAACTACATTATTGGACTGGAGCGAGGGACAGTTGTTTTGTGTGTGGGGGGGGGGTCTGAACTTGACCTTTAACCCACATTTACATTCTTCCACTTTAAATCCGAAGAGACCATATCAGATGGCGTCGAAGGTAGCTAAACTGGTAACAGAGCTAGGTTTGATGGACGTTTGGAGACATCAGCATGGAAGGCAAAGAGACTATACGTTTTATTCCCCAGCCCACAATACGTACTCCAGACTGGACTACTATTTAGTGCCTAGAGATGAGTTACACAAAGTCAATGATACATGGATAGGGAGTTCCTCCTCTCAGACCTTGCCCCACTGCATATGTTAATGGACTTGGGGGAAGTGAAACATACCACTTTCTGGCGTCTGAATGTCTCCCTGCTCAGAGACGATGAGGTCAAAGACATAATAATTGAAACATATAATAATTTTCTAGTAGAGAATACTAGTCAAGACACCTCGCAGTCAATCATTTGGAATGCAGCAAAAGCAGTGTTGAGGGGAAAGCTAATACAGATAGCCGCATAGAAAAAGAGATTAGGGAGACACATAGAACAGAATTGCTACAACGGATACAAGAATTAGAGGGACAACAAAAACAAAACATAAACAAAAAGATAGAGCTAAACAGCTCTTATTGTATAAAATAGAACTTGTGGGTATCTTAGATTACCAGGTAGAGCAGAAGCTCCTCTTTCTGTGCCACAAGTATTACGAAGGGGGACCACGCTCGTTAAGGTTACTAGCCAGTAGATTACGAGCGCAGAGGGCTAGGGCTTTGATCACTCACATATGGCATCCTAAGAGGAAGAATATGGTGCTAGGAGTACAAGACATCTCAGATGCCTTTAAGGAGTACTACACAACGCTTTACACAGACGAGCAAACTGTGGGAAGTACAGAGCAGCAAGCCTTCGTAAATAAGCTGAAATAACCAGTGTTAACCCCAGAACAAGAGCAATTTCTGTTAGCCCCTATTGCAAGCTCAGAAGTGATGGCAGAGATTGGGAGACTAAAGGTAAGGAAGTGTCCTGGTTCTGACGGCTTCTCTTCAGAATTTTATAAAGCAATGGGGAAGCAGATCCATCCTCAGCTTGTCCGAGTATATGCAGAGGTGATGAAGGGAGAGACAGCTCCTCCTCCGTCTTGGTCCAGAGCCATTATCTCAGTTGTGCCCAAGCTGGGAAAGGACCCAGCCAGGTGCTCTTCATACCGTCCCATCTCATTATTGAACACAGACTATAAGATTTTGACATCGATTATGGCAAGACGTCTACAAGTCTACCTTCCATCCCTAATTTATTTAGATCGGACGGGTTTTATACCTGGAAGACAAGCCCAGGACAATTTAAGATGAACAATACACATAATAGATCACATACACAGACAGAAAATTCCCTCACTAATAGTAAGCTTAGATGCTGAGAAAGCCTTTGACCGTGTTTCCTGGTCTTTTCTGAGCTGTGTCCTTTCCCGGTTTGGGCTTCCCCAGCAGTTTAGTTCTGCTTTATTCAGATTATATGAATCCCCGAGAGCGCATGTGAGAGCAAATGGCCACATATCAGCAGCACTAGGCAAGGATGCCCTTTTCCCCCCTTCTTTTCACCCTTTACATAGAACCATTGGCTCAAATGATTAGACATCAGTCTGAGGTTGGAGAGATTGAACTGGGAGGAACCACACATGAAATAGCATTATATGCGGATGACGTACTTGTCTAAACCAGAGAGCTCCCTATCTGTAATGTTTACCTTAATTCAGGAATTTTCAACAATAGCAGGTTAGAAATTTAACAGAGAGAAGACAAAGATACTCAGTTTTAATTATGTTCCAGGGGAGGCCATGCAAAGGAAATATCCCATGCAATGGGATTTGAATGCCATAAAATATTTGGGAGTAAGAATTAGCAAAAACAATGCACAATTAACGGAACTAAATTATCCTCCTGTAATAAAACAATTGAAAATTGACTTTAGGAGATGGTCACTCCTGCCTTTGTCTCTTAATGCCAGGGCTCAAGCGCTCAAAGTGAACGCCCTGCCACACCTTCAATACATTTTCCAATGCGTGCCTTGTGTGGTTAAGCAAAAAGAATTAGAAATATGGCAGAGAATCTTTCTGGATTTTCTTTGGGGGCATAAGAGACCTAGAACACGGAGATCAATACTATTTCTCACGAAGCAAGAGGGGGGAATGGCCTTCCCAAATCTATCGGGCTACTGGGTGGCATCTCAGATGAGAGTTGCCCTCCTTTGGGGCAACGCGGAGTACGAGGCACATTGGAAAAATATAGACTTAGCAGATCAGAGTCACCCCCCGATCCAGGCAGACCTTTTCTCCGGTGGAGGACCAGGTCAAGTACAGAGGTACACAGGCAGTGCTGGCTGGGCGGAAAAGGGGAATCAAAAGGGGTGAGACACAGCGACAGCTCTGGCTATATAAATGGTGGGCCTATGATCCCCTGTTTACCCCAGCTAAATTGGACAAATGGTACCTACAGCAAGCTAGAAGGGGCTTCCATTCACCATATCAGATGATATCTGGCTCCACCATCCTCTCGTTTGAGGCACTTCAACAGCAATATGGTTTCCTTCCTACAGACAGGATTCGTTATTACTAGCTTAGGGATGCAATAAACAAACAAATTCAGAACATAATAAAAGAAAAGGGAACTCTCAAAAGGACTCCAATATTTCCCAAGATTTGGGGACATGGGGGGAGAAGCAGGCCATAACTCGGCTTTATAGAAATTACATAGAGGATATGGGTATCACTTCACAACAAATAAAAATCAAATGGGAACAAGACCTTCAGATCTCTCTCACATATCAACAATGGAATTTAATCTGGAGGGGCACATGGTCTACATCTAGCTCATTGTTCTGGAGAGACTTCTGTTGGAAATTAAGGGTTCGGTACTTCTTAGTACCCTCTCAAACAGTCCACTATGTAGAGGGAACATCATCCTAATGTTGCGGAAATGTAGAGAGAAGTGTGCCTCACAGACCCATGTTTTTTGGACTTGCCCCACATTAGCAATATTTTGGAAAGACATAATAAAACACCTATCTCAACTATTTATACTGCAGACCAAAATAGGCCCGGAACATACAGTATTAGGTTTAATACCTAGAGAACTGAAGAGCAGAGACAAGAGATATTTATGGTCCATACTAGTGGCTGCTGCATTGAAATCAATAACTAAGAGATGGCTCCAGACTTCAGCCCCGGAGATTTCAGACTGGTTTGAGGTTCTGGAATCAATACATCAGATGGAAAGAATTAGCCTGGCCCTGAGACAGCAGCTACACTGCTATCAGAATAGGTGGTCTAGATGGATATTATATGATAAAATATAATTGCTGTCTTACTCCCTGGACAGCTGGGAAACCTGGTAGGGAGATGACTGTGGGTGGGCCTATAGGAGACTCCGTACTGAACACCTTCTTGTTGTACCTAAGCTGAATTCTGGCTCAGAAATATTTGTCTGTACAATGTTTTATAAATTCATCAGGGGATAGAAGTAAACTCTGACTCACTTAAAATATGATAATACCAAAGACGATGCTTTCTAAATGACCTAATCCTGATTTTAGATTACATATGTGACTAAGTTAAATTTGGTTAATTTTTATTATGTTTGAAATTTCTTGATGTTCGGAGGGAATTAAAGGTGTTTTAAGAAGAACTGTAAATGATATTTGGGCCCAGATATTCAACCTGCACCCAAAAAGTGCTCAACAGCAGGAGCAAGCGCAAGTCCACTGCGCCCATGTGCAAGAAGCGCGATATTCAAAAACTGCACAGGCCAAGATGCGCCTACGGCCGACGACTGAATATCATACCACCTGCGCCATAGAGCAACTAGGGATGTGAAGCTGAGCATATCTGATGTGCCATAGCGCAACAAGGGATGCTCAGTGACGCAGTCCAGGTGCGCCATAGCGCAACCAGGGACGCCCCCTGCAGCAGGGCAGCAATGCAACAGCACAACCAGGGATGCAGGGGCCCACCACCCATGCCATAGATGGGCAGAGGAGCACACAGCAGAACAGACATCGTCCCCCACACCCCATGCACTGCACAACCGGGGGAGAGCTGGAATACCCACCGGCCCATGGATACCAGTAACCAACCCACAGCCGGGCCATGGTGCCCCAGCACACCCCCTGGCAAGCTGTGACTGGCACACAAGGAGAGGCGACCACCCTGTGGCACCCCATCCCACCAATGCAGAGCACACCCTGCACCACAATCACCATACACCCTTCCCAGGAGTAGCGCCCAACAGTGCATGACACCCTATGCATGCCACCACCCCCACTGTGACAATGCAGCCCTGTGCATCATGGAGCCATGCAAGGCATCCCCACCATGTGCACCCTTCTGTGGGCAGCAGCAGACAGCAGTGCAACAACAGCATACACAGTACCACCCTGCACGTCACCCCCTGAGGTACAGCTGAGAGACTGACCATGCGTTGCCACACGAGGTACGCCACATGCGACAGGGCATGCCCTGGACCCCACCTCCAGTGGTACAGCACCCTGCACACCCTCCCAAGTACACATCCCGTCCCAGAACTGGCCACAACAGCCAGCACAGACATGCACAGTGTGGCATGGAAGCATGCACCACACAGGATGCAACACAGTGCATGGACAAACACCCACCCATACCCCAAGGGCACACCAACACAGGGACACAGTAGCGGGTCAACCAAGCCACTGGCGTGTGGCCACTGCTGACGTGTACACACGGACAGCACCCCTACATTCCACAGGTGTGCCAGCCACCCTGCACAGGCACCATGAAGCTGTATGCCACCAGCATGCCGCCGGAGCACAGGTGACAGACACTGGAGCACATCCCTTGCAACAGACACAAGCGACAACATGGAGAGGGGACAACAACAGCAGTGAAGGCCACAGTGCCACTGGAGGTAGAAGTGCACCATACTGGTGATGGAAGGCAACCTGGCATTGTGCCAGGTACAGTTGTTATCCAGCATGGACAGCTACCACTGACATGCCAGCAGACCATGCATATCACAGACATGCAAGGGTGTCAGCTGCACAGGCCATGGACGGTCTGACAGGGGTGCCATGCACACAGTGCAGGCCCCGCGGACCACTGCATACAGGCATCCAGTGCACAGAGTACAACACACAAACCACAGACAGTGACTGATCCCCCTGCCCACACCACAGGTGGTTCACCTCTGCACACACACACACGCCCATGCGTGCACCACCCCTGACGCCATGCACACTACTGCAGCTGAGCACCTGTAGCCCGCTGCAAATCAGAGACCACCACAGTTGTCATAACAAAATGCATATATTTAAAAGAAGTAACAAAAAACTATTTACAACTATTTACAAGAGGGGGGGAAGGGCCACATATCAGGTGGGGGCGGGTAAGGGGCAGGGGTGAACATATGGGAGAGGGAAGAAGGGGTGTGAGGGTGGGTCAAAGGGGGGAGGTGGTAGTAGGGGCATGGGGACATTAACGTGCGCCCTGGTTCTCCTCATCATGGCGCCGACATCTGCTGCTCTTCCTCCTCACCCCATGGCGGTGGATCCTATGAAGCAGCTCCAAAGTCTCCCTTGCCACCTGGAGCAGCTCACAAATACCCCTCTCAATTGCCTGGAGTCGCCTTCCACATAGGACAAGAGAGCAGAGTCAATAAGTGTGACTGTCCAGCCCCCTGCAGCCCACCCATTGTGCATGGCATACAGCCATGTGCCATGCCCCTGTGATGGTGCACGACCACCCACAGTGACCATGTCCACAAGACCTGCCTACCCAGGCAGCCACAGCCATGTGGACCACTGCACACACCCACCGCCCATGTCCTGCACAGCACCACCATGGCCGTACAGTGACTTGGCTATGCGGTGTGAAGGCAGTGCCACAGCCATGTGCCCCGTGCACGCATGGACCACCATTGACGCACTCCCAGACATGCAGTGCCACTGGACAGTGCTGACTGTAACAAGTTGCGTGCATGGCAGTGGTGTCAGTGGATGGTGGCCATGCCTCGCTGCCCGCCCAGTTATACAGCATGCAATAGTAATCATGGATGTAAGGCACTCACCATCATCAGGCTGGTCCACGCGCTGCTGACCACCATTATCCCTCCTGGCCTGCTGCTCCTCCTCCAGGCGGCGCCTCCGGTCTCGGTTCTGCCGACGTTCTTTGGGCCCTAAGGTGCAAACATGGAGAGAGGAACATCAGTACAATCCGGTAGCAAAGTCTCTATCATGTCCCCTCTGTCCTTCCTCTCCTCCAATGCGTACAGATTGAGTTCTTCCAGTCTCTCCTCATAGGTCCTACCCTCCATGCCCTGAATCATCCTGGTCGCCCTCCTCTGGACCCTCTCCAGCAGTGCTATGTACGTCTTAAGATCGGGTCTCCAGAACTGCACACAGTACTCAAGATGCGGCCTGACCAGGGCATTATACAGAGGGAGGATCATCTCCCTCCTCCTGGAGGTAACCCCCGGTTATGCAGCCCAGTATCCTGTTTGCTTTTGCTGCAGCTCTTTGACAATTCTCTGTGTTATTCATTTTGCTGTCTACCACTATCCCCAAGTCCCTCTCGCCTGATGTGACTTGCAGTGTTGTCTCCCCCCCCCCCCAGGGTGTATGCATGTCCCGGGTTTCTGACCCCCAGATGCAGCACCCTACATTTCCCTGCATTGATCTTCAACCCCCACTTCCTTACCCACCCCCCAGGGTATCCAGATCCCCCTGCAGGGCCTCTCTCCTTTCTTGCCCGTCAGCCAGTGCTCCCAGTTATGAGTCATCTGCAAAGAGACTCAACCTACTCCTAACACCCCACCCTATGTCCAAAACATAGGAATTGAACAGGAGTGGCCGCAGGACTGAACCCTGGGGGATCCCACTGATGACCCTCCTGGGGGAGGAGACTATCCCTCCAACCACCACTCGCTGTATTCACCCCATAAGCCAGTTTTCCACCCACCTGAGCAACTGCCCCCATCCTCCCCAGCTTTGTTACTAGGCCGTTGTGGGGTACTGAATCGAACGTCTTACTGAAATCCAGATAGAGGACGTCCACCCGCCTATGTTGGTCCAGGACACCCATCGCCCAGTCATAAAACTCCACCAGGTTAGTCTGGTACGACCTCTCTGGAACAAAACTATACTGCCTGTCATCCAGGTGCCCCAACCTTTCCAGCTGCCCCCCAGCCTCTCCTTGACAATGCCCTCCATAACCTTGCCTACCACAGACTTTAGGCTAACAGGCCTGTAATTCCCTATCTCGTCTCTGGACCCACCTTGTGGATAGGCACCACATGAGCCACCTTCCAATGTTGAGGCACCCACCCTGTCATCAGGGAGCTGTTGAAGAGTGAGGTCAGTGGAGCTGCCAGCACATCCTCCTGTTCCTTCAGCACCCTTGGATGCAGCCCATCTGGCCCCGGTGCCTTCTCAGTCTTTAGCGACTGGAGGGCCTCTCTCACCCTATCTGCTGTGATTTCACCCGCCTAGCCCCCTCCTCATGCATCCTCTCCTCCCCTTCTAGATATGACCTATCCCCTGCCCTAGTCTCATCCAGTCCTTCAGTCTCCAACTGACCTCCTGGTTCAGTGGGCTTCTCTACGCTCCCATCGGGTTGGAAAGTTCCCCCACCTCCCCGGTAAAGGCAGAGGTAAAGTACTCATTTAGCACCTCTGCTTGTTCCCCAGCTTCCTCTTTCACCTTGTTAATGCCCTTAAGGTGTTTGAATGTTTCAGTCATATCACCTCTCTCCCTCCTTTGCTCTAGGGTATACATATTGAACTCCATTAATCTGTCCTCATATGTTTTCTGATGCAGTCCTTGCACCATTTTGGTTGCCCTTCTGTGGACTGTCTCAATTTGGTTAATGTCCTTGTGAAGGTGTGGCCTCCAGTACTGCATGCAGTACTCCAGATGGGACCTAACCAGTGTCTTGTAAAGAGGGATCATTACCTCCCTCTTACAACTTGTGATACCCCTACTAATACACCCCAACATCCCTCTGCCTTACCTACTGCTTTAGAGGTCTGCTTGGATGATTTCAGGTCATCGGTGATGACGCCCAAGTCTCTTTCTTCCCTTGTGACTGCCAGCAACTCCCCTCCCAGCCTATAGGTGGCTTCAGGGTTTCTATTCCCTATGTGCATGATCTGCACTTCTTTACGTTAAACCCCAGTTGCTACTCTTCTGACCATTTTGCTAGTTTATCCAGATCTCGTCTTATTCTGCCCACCCCATCTGGATCATCTACTCTGTTGCAGATCAGGGTTTTATTTAACTCTAAAAATTTGTTAGTGTTTTGCTCATAAAAGTTCTAAAACGTTGTGAAAATGCACAGCACTTGCCTCACTGCGTTTAACAAACATAACACTTCTAGAAAACCAATATAAATGCTTTCTGTACAGTTAGTATTGTCCCAAGAAAAAACTGCTAATCAATTATTTAAAACCCTGCAGATCTTGGTGTCATCTGCAAACAGACAAACCTCACCCTCCAGTCCATCTGCAATGTCACTGATGAAGATATTGAAGAGGACTGGCCCCAAGACTGATCCCTGAGGCACCCCACTTGTGACTTGCATCTCTTCTGACTGTATACCGTTTACCAGCACTCTCTGATTTCTGCCTGTCAACCAGTTTGCCACCCAGTTGACCAACGTCTGACCCACCCCGAGCCTACCCAGCTTATTTATCAATCTTCTGTGTGGAACAGTATTGAAAGCTTTGCTGAAGTCAAGGTAGGCAACATCAACTGCTCCCTCTTGGTCCACTGACCACCACTCTGGTTACCTAGTCAAAGGAATCTATGAGATTTGTTTGACAGGACCTTCCTTTTGTAAACCCATGCTGTCTTGGGTCCTGTGCTCCTATGGATTCCAGGTGTTGCACTATCCTTTCCTTAAGGAACGTCTCCATAATCTTGCCCACTACTGTGGTAAGACTAACTGGTCTGTAGTTTCTGGAGACTCCCAGGGCAATCACAGAGGCTACCACGAGCAGCGAAAACAAACTAAGGCTAACACATATAGCCTTAACAGCTACAGGAAAGAAGTTGTCTGTTGACATGGAAACAAATGAAATTTAAATCATACGAGGATGTTGTTTTCCTATAAGGACTTATAAGGCGGGACCTGGGAACTACTCGGAGGCCCTCAATGGAGAAGTGAAGTGAACACAGGACGGGGAGGAGTCAGAAGGTCATTCAGGTAGCCAGGGTCCAATCCATGTATATATCTGTCAGTTGAACTAGCTAGTCTATAGTGTATAATCTGAAATGTGCTTACTACTATATGTTCCCCAGCGTCAAATGATGTATTTCCCACATGTTTGTTTACTGTGACAAAAAACTGTACTCTCTTTGCCATGTCTCCTTGACTGTTGTTCCTCATGTTGTATTCTCCCGGGTCGTTCCTGAAAATAGGCATAATACTTGTCTAGTATACTTACCCGGTAAACAAAAGCTAAATAAATAAATAAAATAAATTTGCTAACTGGGGGCAGTCAGCAGTTTTTATTTATTTATTTATGGCATTTTTGGTAAAGGGGTGGGTCTGCTGGGGTCAGAGGTCCCTTTTTTTTTATTATGTATTTATTCGCCTTGTTGGGGCACACTCCGGCTTGGGGCATCCAGCCGCCAGCTCTGCCCGCCCGGACAGGTGGGTAGCTTGAACTTGTTGATAAGATTTAGTTCCTACTAGAGTTCTGTTAATTTGTTTACCCTGTTTGACTGGTGATATACTCCGGGACCCCTACTAAGTCATTATATGGGTGTCCCTGATGTTCACTGTTCCCAGCTGGTACTCTACTGGCACTACTTGCCTCTGGGCATTGCTAATGGTTTGCATGGCTTGGGTCCCTACAACTGGGAGCACATATTATAGTGGCCCTTGACTAATAGTGTGCCTAGTCTGCAGCACCTATAGGAACCTCCCCTGGCTGGGTGTTTCAACTCCACCAAGTTCACTAGTGTTTGTTTTACTGTATCCCCTGCTCCCAGTATCGCCCTACAATGTACCCACTAAGTACAGTATCGCCGAGGTGCTCACTCCTACTAGGTCTTATTGCATTGCATGATTCTCATGTATATGTTTTTCCTGTGATCAAGCTGAATTAGTGGGTCAGCCCCAATCTCCACAGTATACCTCCTAGATTTCCCCCTACTGCATCTTGCATTTATGGGGAACAGGCTTGATCACCTCCTGTGTGCATATATTTACTCCCTGAATGCACCCAGGTGCCTGCTAAGGGGCTGCAGAACCCTTTGACCCCCCATTACTACTGCTACTGGCTGGTGATATTGAAAGTAACCCTCGACCACTAACCTCCTTGCTAAATCACAATGACCGTCTCTGGGCGAACTGTCACTGGTTAAAGATAGCACACCTCAATATATCCAGTCTCCTAGCCAAAATCCCTGAGCTGGAAGCCTGAATTGCCTTCTACAGTCCTGCTATCGAAGCCATCACCAAACTGTGGCTGAAATCCTCCATCCCTAACTTGAGCTGCCATATGAAGGGCTGTTACCTGATCAGGCAGGACAGATTTATGAAGGGCTGTTACCTGATCAGGCAGGACAGATGGGGCAGCAAAAAAAAGGAGGTGGTATGCTTTTGTATTTTAAGGAATTCCTAAATGCCACACTTATTTTGTGCAGTGCCACTGATGATTCTGTTTGCATATAGCTCATCACTGAAATGACCCTTGAGTCTGCTAAGAAATTATTTATTGGTTGCACATACAACCACCCCAAGGGTGGTCTGAAAGGACTCCCTCAACTAACTCAATATACTGGCTGCTGCTCTCCCATGAGGGAGCTCATAATGGTTGGGGACTTCAACATCAACTGGTTAAATGGTCAACAGCTTGAATGTTCAGAATTGTTGAAACAAGGCTGGCCCACCAGCTCAGTGGAAAGATTTACCGCTGTGACGCGGGCGACTGGGGTTCTGAAATAGATTCAGGATGCCCGAGGGACAGCTGAGGTGAATTGAACGGCTATTGCATGCTGTTCCCCTCAGGGGGGGAGGGTTGAGTGCCTCCAGTTCAGTGCTCCCAGGTGACCACAGGATACACCAATACCGGAACACCTGAGAGCGTCGCTTCTTGGGGGGCATATCGGGCTCATGACACGGTTGCGTCGCAGCATCCTCCTTGACATGACTCCCAAAAAACAAAAAGAAAATAGCCTCTGGCATGCCACATGATGCCTCCCACCCGTCGCAGATCCGGTGGTCCCCCAGCGCATCCATGATGGAATTCATCAGGGTTACTGGGGGTCTCTGGCAACTCCGCCCAGGGGGCAATCCAGTGGGCACTACGCTTCGGGAAGATCCTCAGTCTGGTGATGGTGGCAGGGCGGCTGAAGGCGAGCCGCTGGAAGATGGATAAAGCATAGTAACTAAAAAAAAAAAAAAAAAAAGAATTGTTAAAACAATTCATTGTAAACCAAATTATCTCTTCCCCCACTCGGCTCAACCCCAAATCCTCCAATCAGTCCCTCCTTTATTGGATTCTTACAAACCGAGAGAACAGGATCCTTCAGGCTGGAGTTCTCTCGGATTCCATAAGGGACCATTCCCTGACATTTTGCACTTGGTCCTGTGGGTGTTCTCATTCCCCATCCAAGTTTCTGTCATTTAAGGACTTCTCCAAACGTAACATAGGAAAACCGCACTCGGACATAAGGGCTGTGAACTGGTCAGTTCTCCACACCCTGTCGGAAGTGGACTTGGCCCTGTGGTTCCTTACTGCTACTTTGTCCTCCGTCCAGGGCAAACACTTCCTGACCACCACCCGCAGAGTGCAGGACAGGAACTCCAAATGATTAGCAAAGGAGCTCCTAACAAAAGTTTGTTTGTTTATTCTTTGGTAACTGGGTAAGGCCCACTAGGCATAAATACCTATTTTCAGGGGTGACCTGGGAGCATTGGGGTGGTTAAGTGAATTGCTCAGATTCACTACAGTGTTCAGGTAGAGGCTGTGGGAAGCAAACCCAGGTCTACTGGATGTACCAAGCTCATTCACAGCTCATTACTGTAACCACTAGGCTATACTGCCAGCCCCAACAGAGGGCCGCTCACAAATCCTCCCAATCTCCTGCCGGCTGGAACAACATTGTAGGCTCCATAACCTCTGTAAGCATTAATCTAAATCCCTTAAGGTTGCCTTCCTTAAAAATCAACAAGTTCACACCCCGGGTGACCCTCATAAGTTCTGGGCCTCGGTGAACTCCCTAATTAAGCCAGGTACCAAGCAAAGCCTCATCAATCTGTGCACCAAATCTGGGGCATTAAACGAGCCCCTACAAGTCATGGAGGCCCTGAACCATAAATTCCCCAACCTAGCAGAGTACCTGGCCAAGTTGTCACCTAAGGACTCAACACCAGCCCATAGTGATAGGAGTGTAGGGGAACCCAGTATCCCTACCTTCTACATTAAGACCACTTCTCCTAAAGAAGTTTGTCGTCTTCTCATGGCCCTCCCCAACTACAGTGGTGCCGGTAGTGATGGTCTCTGCCCCTAGTTCCTTAAGCTGACAGCTGATCTCATTGCCGAGCCCCTGGCCGCCCTCTATAATCTGTCACTTATCTCCTCATCTATCCCTGTGATACAGAAACAGGCTAGAGTTGTCCCTATATTCTAATCATGTGACCCTAAGCTCATGAAAACCTGTTGGCCAGTGTCCATCCTCTCCCACTTAAGTAAAATTCTGGAGTAAATTGTCTTCAACCAAATACTTGACCATATATTAAAGTACAATCTGCTGTCCCCCACCAGCATGGCTTTAAAAAGGGCCACAGCACACACTTCTATCCCTCCTGGATTCCTGCTCCCCTATTGATTTTAACCCAAATTGGCTTGTGCCCTCACACAGCTCCACAAAGGATACCCTTTCTACCCTCCACCTCTCACGACTTGTACGGCTGCCAACCAGACACAACTATAGAACAGAAACAAGCACTTTAATAGACTGGATTCTATCAAACCACGCTGAACACATTACTAATGTAATAGTCCACGCTGACTCCCTCAGTGATCACTCCCCAGTATCATGCTGCTGGGAAAATAAATTCTCCAAGCCTCCTCCACTAACTCTAAGAAACAGAGTGCTAAAACATGGGCACCTTGATCCCCTAAAGTTACAACTGCACTCCATCGATTGGTTTGTTGTTGACACCATAGTGGATGTAAATCATGCCCTATAGCTTTTCATCTCATGCTTCAGTGAGGCCTGCGATAGGCATGCTCCGATGAAAACTCAGAAAGTCCGAGGCACATCAAATTCCTGGATCACGGCAGAGCTTCTATCCAAGATGAAGCAACATGATCTCCTGTGGTTGCTGGCTAAAACTTCTGGGAATCCTGCTGATGTGCAAGCCAATAAAACTGCTAGGAATTCCTGTACCTGGGACATTAGGTCAGAAAAATGCAAACATCATAGAGAATTGCTTGCCAGGTCATGGGGGTATAGCAGAAATTTCTGGATCAACTTAAAAGATGTCTTTGGAAAACTCCCAAATGTTGCCCCCTCGGTGATTGACACAGACGGTGTTTCAGTTATGGACCCCTTCACCAGTGCAAATATCTTTAATAACGCTTTCACTGACTGTAGTGGTGTCCTCCCATCTGACGTCTTTAATCAATCCACACCTCCCCCGAGCAATCGACAGTCAGGGCCTCCCATGAACACAATGGGAACCAAAACCCTGTCCTACCCTTCTACTTTAGGAAAGTAACTGTCCCCCTTGTTAAAATATACATGTACAAGGTCCTAGGTGAGTCTCGGAATAGTAGTGATTCCCTTAACTTAAAATGTATCATTCTTACCCTGGATGAGGTTATAGCCCCCATCACAAGTATTTTCAACCTCTCCCTAAGGCTATCCTAATTCCTTCTTGTTTGGAAGTCAGCGCAAGTTACCCTCCATCCATAAATCAGGTGATCGGATCTCACATACCAACTATAGACCTATTTCTATCCTCCTTGCGTTGTTCAAAGTGTTGGAGTGGCTAGTTGCTGATCAACTAATTGGATACCTTGGAAAATACTCCATTCACTGCCCACAACAGCATGGTTTCGGGAAAGGGCACAGTACCACAGCTGCCCTCGTGAAATTTACTAGATACATACACCATGCTCTTGACCAAGGGAATCTTGTGGGTGCAGCCTTCATTGACCTCACAAAGGTGTTTGACACTGTCAGCCACTTTGCTTCTGCAACAATTAACCAACACTGGTGTGTCAAAAGAAGTGATGCTTTGGTTCAAAACTACCTGGATGATCGAACTCAGTGTGTAAAAATTTCCAACGTCTTGTCTGACCAAAGAAATGTCCACTCTGGTGTGCCACAACGTTCCATCCTTGGCCCTCTACTTGTTAGTATTTTTGTAAACAATGTGCCCCTCCATTGTCATCAGCGCATACTGTTTTATGCTGATGATGCTGTCATTTACTCAAGCCAACCTAACCCCACTCTACTTGAGGATCGTCTTCAAAGTGGCTTTGATGAAGTCGAAACCTGGTTCTCTAATCAAAAGCTGGTGATGAATTACAAAAAAACTAAAGTTCTGTTGTTTAGGTCCACAAGCAACAAATTTAAAGCGCATGCACTCGATATAAAAAATCAGCAAGGTGTCCCCTTGATGTAGTGGAAGAATTCAAGTATTTGATTTACACTGGACAAACACCTCTCCTTCTCACATCATATTAAAGCTGTAGAAAAGGCAGTAAATATAAAAATTGGTCTGCTATATAGCATCAAGCGTAATCTAACCCCTGAAGCCCTCAAACTGGCGGTGTATAGCTCCATCCTCTCAACCATTGATTATGGTCTAGTAGTCTATGGATCGGCTACCGACGCCATGCTTCGCAGAATAACTGTTGCACTAAATAAAGCCTGCAGGTTAATTACAGGGTCTGATCACTTTACTCACACCTGTGATTTATAGGAACAGATGGGTTGGCTTCAACTGAAAAATCGGATTAAATATGAAACCTGATTACTAGTCAAAAAAAAAAGCGCTCCTAGGACTAATGCCACCCCGGACGCGGCATTGCTTACCCCCTCCCGACCCACTAAGATCATCAGATCAGCTACCCACCAGTCTCTCCTAGTTCCTAGATGCCGGACATCACAAGGCCAGCGTTCCTTCACCTACAGAGCTCCTCAGTGGTTCAATTCGCTGGACTATGAAGACTCAGCACTGCAAAAATTGGGTGCCTTCAAGACCAAGCTAAAACTGACCCTTGTGGCTAACAGTTCTTGTGACTGCTTCACTTGATATCTGCCCCCTTGCACCCCTAGGGTCTGCCTAGTACTTTTCAGTGACCTTGCCGCCTCATCCTGTCTTTGGTTTCCCTTATGCCCACTCTCCCTACCTCCCCTTCCTTTTTGATAGTAACCCCTGCTTTTCCCCTCTCTCTCCCATCCCGCCCTTAAAGTATGTACATTGTCTTTACATGGTCTGCACCTCCTCTTACCCCTCCCTCTTATACATTTCCCTATCCTACCTCCCCTCTCTAGCCTCTCTCACCCACTATTTATTATATACTTTTTACTTGAGAATCCAACACTGTTATCAATTCCAGGTACAGTTTCTTATGTCATTTCTGCTATTGTTATCATTAATTAAATTGTTTTTATCCTCTCATGTATTTATCAATTTATAATTTTAGTTATACTGTTGTTTTTTTTATCATTTTAGTTTACAGTAATATTCCTGTGTCTGTATGTTATCCTTCCACCACTGATGTGGAACCTTTGTAAATTAGTGCCTGTGCTCAAAAGTGTTAATCCAAGATCAAAAAATAAATAAATAAATTTATACCCAGACTTCCAGTCACAACCTGGCTAGACTCAACACTGCCTATAACAACATCTGCAGGTTGCCTCGCTGGCCACGTACAACACCCAGCATTGCTCCCTGTACTTAATGCTTGGTTGGCTAACCCCGTAGGCTAGCTGTGACTACCTTATTGGTACCTTTATTGAAAAGTCCCTTCCGGGACAGGAGAACTCCCCATATCAAGCCTCCTCAGTATTAGAACTGGAACAGAGTCCTGCATTCAGGAACCTTACAGACCATGCTTCACAAGAATAATGTTTCAAAAGCTTTAATGCTGAAATGGTGAAGGGTGGCATGGACAGTCCCCGCACACCACCAGGCTGCCCAGGCAGGGACTGGAGTGGCAGTTTGGTGGTCTGCCAGGACTGTCCGTACCCAGTCTTCATCATTTCAGCATTAAAGCTTTTGGAACATTATTCTTGTGAAGCATGGTCTGTAAGGTTCCTGAGTTCAGGACTTTGTTCCAGTTTTGAGCATTTTCGGGTTGGCCGCCCCTTTGTCCTGCAGTGACCTCCATTCCGAGGATTCACAGTCCTCCACTTGGGATCTTCTCAGTAGTAGGACTGGCATGCAGGAACTTAGGTCCTCCTCTCAACATCTTCTTGAACATTCCCAGACAGCAACCTAGATGGGTCAGAAAGCCTTCTCCCTTGCATTCCCGGGCTTTGGAATGGATTACCAGCCTCACTTTACTCATTGGGCACTTCTCCCCTCTTCAAAACACATTTTAAAAAATGCCTTTTTAACTACCACTGTTAGCAAATGCCCCACCTGACCTGGAATGGGGGTAATTCCAATACCTGGCCTCAGACCACTGGTCATGTTTTGAAATGGTGAGAGGGGTGCAGCACCCCATACATCGAATGGGAAGAACACCCCTCCTCCCTCAGCTAGTGATCAAACAGGAGTTCAGCATGTTTGTAGTTCATTTGTATCACCTGATAAGGAAAAAGGTCCGGTTCCCCATATGACGCGCAGGGGAAAAGCCAGACCACGCCCAACAACTAGTGCACTGAAATCTGGCCAATGGAAAATCATGTACACAAATGCCCACAGTCTGGGAAACAAGATCCCAGACCTGGAGGCAACAGTGACAGAGGCTAAACTGGACATAGTAGCCATTAGCGAGACATGGTTCACCAATAACCACACTTGGGAGACTTCAGTACCTGGCTATTTACTGTTCAGAAGAGACCAAGGTGCAAAAAGACGGGGGTGGAGTGGCCCTTTGTGTCACTGAAAATATAAAAGCTACAGAAATTCAGAATACACATAAGAAGTCAGAAAAACTGTGGGTCACCCTGAAAACAGGAAATGGGACAGCCATATGAACTGGGGTTGTCTACAGGCCTCCAGACAAGGATGAGGACATAGACACATTACTGTTAGAAGATATACAAAACCTGACAGCTAAAGGGAAGATCCTGCTAATGGGAGACGTCAACATGCCAGATACAGATTGGTCAATACCAGCAGGAACATCAGCCAGAACTAGACACATAGAGAATTCCCTGTAGGGGAGGGCCTCAAACAGTTGGTGCAACAACCCACGAGAGACGGGGCTATCCTGGGTCTAGTACTGACTAAGGGGGGAAGGATCACAGATCTCCAGGTAGAAGGTCACCTGGGAGCCAGTGACCATCACATGGTATGGTTCAATTTGGCCACTAGAACTAAATCATCCCATTCCAAGGCAAAAATATGGGACTTCAGAGGAGCTGACTTTGATAAGATGGCCAACAGAGTTAAGCTAGCCCTGGCAAGATGAAATACAGGTGAGGGGGTACAGGCAAAGTGGACATGCATTAAGGATGCAATACTTAAAGCAACATCCCATTGTGTTAGGGAGAAAAGCAAGAGCCATTAGCAGAATTGTTTAGTGAGTCTCTGAGCACAGGAGAGGTCCCAGAAGACTGGAGAAGGGCTCATGTGATCCCACTCCACAAGAGTGGTAGCAGGGAGGAGGCGGGGAACTACAGACCGGTCAGTCTTACCTCAGTAGTGGGCAAGATTATGGAGGCACTCCTTAAGGAAAGGATAGTGCAACACCTGGAATCCATAGGGCACAGGATCCAAGACAGCATGGGTTTACAAAGGAAGGTCCTGTCAAACTAATCTCATAGATTTCTTTGACTGGGTAACCAGAGTGGTGGACCAAGGGGGCAGTTGATGTCGCCTACCTTGACTTCAGCAAAGCTTTTGACACTGTTCCACATAGAAGATTGATAAATAAGCTAGGTAGGCTCGGGTGGGTCAGAAGTTGGTCAACTGGGTGGCAAACTGGTTGACTGGCAGAAAACAGAGAGTGGTAGTAAATGGTATACAGTCAGAAGAGATGCAAGTCACAAGTGGGTACCTCAGGGATCAGTCCTGGGGCCAGTCCTATTCAACATCTTCATTAGTGACCTCGCAGATGGACTAGAGGTAGGCTTGTCTCTTTGCAGATGACACCAAGATCTGCAACAGAGTAGATGATCCAGATGGTGTGGGCAGAATGAGAAGAGATCTGGATAAACTAGCAGAATGGTCAGAAGAGTGGCAACTGGGATTTAATGCAAGAAGTGCAAAATCACACATAGGGAAGAGAAACCCTGAAGCCACTTATAGGCTGGGAGGGAGTTGCTAGCAGTCACAAAGGAAGAAAGAGACTTGGGCATCATCATCACTGATGACCTAAAATCATCCAAGCAGACCTCTAAAGCAGTAGGTAAGGCTAGGGGGGTGTTAGGGTGTATTAGTAGGGGTATCACAAGTCGTAAGAGGGAGGTAATAATCCCTCTGTACAAGACATTGGTTAGGCCCCATCTGGAGTACTGCGTGCAGTATTGGAGGCCACACCTTCACAAGGATATTAACCAAATTGAGGCAGTCCAGAGAAGGGCAACCAAAATGGTGCAGGGACTGCATCAGAAGACATATGAGGACAGATTAACGGAGCTCAATATGTATACCCTTGAGCAAAGGAGGGAGAGGTGATATGATCGAGACATTTAAACACCTTAAGGGCATAAACAAGGTGAAAAGAGTCTAACATGTTTAAATATAAGAAAATAGCAGGACAAGAGGACACAGCATGAGATTAGAGGAGGCCGATTAAGGGGAATGGGAAATTCTTTTTCACAGAAAAGGTGGTAGATGCATGGAATGGCTTACCACAAGAAGTGGTGGCTATGAATACAGTGCAGGGCTTCAAACAGGCATGGGATAGGCATAAGGGAGCAATACAAATGACTATGAATAGATAGGTCACTGACAGAGCAAAGGCCGATGGCACATTTATAAGGTAGAAAAAGAAATGGGCAGACTGGATGGGCCTTGCGGTCCTTATCTGCCGTCAACTTCTATGTTTCTATGTTTCTAAGAGCAAAAGAAGGAGGAAACCACTTTCATTCTCAAAAACAGTTGCAGACAAGGTCACAGCCAAAAGTTGGCCTTCAGGAAATATAAAGGAACGCAGCGGGATGAGGATAGGGAGGCATACTAAACTTTCTAAGGGAAGCAGGGAAGGCAGTAAGGCAGGCAAAGGCCCAAACCTAGGAAACACTAGCACGAACAGTAAAAGAAGGGGACAAGACTTTCTATAGATACATTAGTGAAAGGAGAAAGTCCAGAGGGGATATTGCTAGGATCAAAGGGGTAAGGGCGAGTGTGTAGAGGAGGACCAAGGAAAAGTATCTATCTTAAATAGATACTTCTGCTCAGTATTTACTGAGGAGTAGGTAGGGCAGCGCTCACAGCTCAGCACCATGGACATGGGGAGGTGTGCATAAGTCCCTTCACAAAAGAAAGGGTCCTACAAGAGCTCGCTAAACTCAGGATGTACAAGGCAATGGGACCTGAGGGCAGAAAACAGAGAGTGGTGGTAAATGGTATACAGTCAGAAGAAATGCAAGTCACAAGTGGGGTACCTCAGGGGATCAGTCCTGAGGCCAGTCCTCTTCAATATCTTCATCAGTGATGTTGCAGATGGACAGGAGGGTAAGATTTGTCTGTTTGCAGATGACACTAAGATCTGCAACAGAGTAGATGATCCAGATGGGGTGGGCAGAATGAGACGAGATCTGGAAAAACTGGCAAAATGGTCAAAAGAGTGGCAACCGGGGTTTAATGCAAAGAAGTGCAAGATCATGCACATAAGGAAGAGAAACCCTGAAGCCATCTATAGGTTGGGATGGGAGTTGCTGGCAATCACAAGGGGAAAAAAGAGACTTGGGCATCATCATCACAGATGACCTGAAATTATCCAAGCAGACCACTAAAGCAGTAGGTAAGGCTAAAGGAATGTTGGGGTGTATTAGTAGGGGTATCACAAGTCGTAAGAGGGAGGTAATAATCCCTCTTTACAAGACACTGAGGAAAGGAGGGAAAGGGGGACATGATAGACACTTTCAAGTACCTCAAGGAAATCAACAAAATCCAAGACAGGAGCATCTTTCAGAAAAAGAGATGTACAAGAACAAGGGGGCACAATTTGAAGATGGGGGGATGGCTCAGGGGCAATGTGAGGAAGTATTTTTTCATGGAGAGGGTGGTGGACACATGGAACCACCTTCCTGAGGAGGTTGTGGGGTCAAAAACAGTGGGGGAATTCAAGAATGCATGGGACAGACATGAGGCAATTATAGTGAGGGGTAGAGGAAGTAGGCTGTTGGGTAACTAGAATCTGCAGCTTATCCATTAGGTAGGGAAATGAGCAGACTAGGTGGGCCAAGTGGTCCTTATCTGGTGTCAAATTCTATGTTTCTATATCCCAGGGTACTAAATGAGCTAAGGGTGGAAATAGCAGAGCCATTAGCAGAACTGTCTAGTGCGTCTCTGAGCACAGGAGAGGTCCCAGAAGACTGGAGAAGGACTCATGTGATCCTGCTCCAGAAGAGTGGCAGCAGGGAGGAGGCAGGGAACTACTGACCAGTCAGTCTTACCTCAATAGTGGGCAAGATTATGGAGGCATTCCTTAAGGAATGGATACTGCAACACCTGGAATACATAGGAGCACAGGATCCAAGATGGCATGGGTTTACAACAGGAAGGTCCTGTCAGACTAATCTCATAGATTTCTTTGACTGGGTAACCAAAGTGGTGGACCAAGGGGGTGCAGTTGATGTCGCCTACCTTGATTTCAGTAAAGCTTTCGATACTGTTCCACATGGAAGATTGATTAACAAGCTGGGTAGGCTTGGGATGGGTAAGAGGTTGGTCAACTGGGTGGCAAACTGGTTGGCAGGCAGAAAACAGAGAGTGGTGGTAAACAGTATACAGTCAGAAGAGATGCAAGTCACAAGTGTGTACCTCAGGGATCAGACCTGGGGCCAGTCCTCTTCAATATCTTTGTCAGTGACATTACAGATGGACAGGAGGGTAAGATTTGCCTCTTTGCAGATGACACCAAGATCTGCAACAGAGTAGATGATCCAGATGGGGTGGGCAGAATGAGAAGAGATCTGGAAAAACTGTCAAAGTGGTCTGAAGAGTGGCAACTGGGGTTTAATGTAAAGAAGTGCAAGATGATGCACATAGGGAAGAGAAACCCTGAAGCTACCTGTAGGTTGGTTGCTGGCAATCACAAGGGAAGAAAGAGACTTGGGCATCATCATCACAGATGACCTGAAATCATCCAAGCAGACCACTAAAGCAGTAGGTAAGGCTAGAGGGATGTTGGGATGTATTTGTAGGGGTATCACAAGTCATAAGAGGGAGGTAATAATCCTTCTTTACAAGACACTGGTTAGGCCCCATCTGGAGTACTGTGTGCAGTACTGGAGGCCGCACCTGCACAAGGACATTAACAAAATGGAGGCAGTCCAGAGAAGGGCAACCAAAATGGTGCAGGGACTGCATCAGAAAACATGAGGACAGATTAACGGAGCTCAATAAGTATACCCTAGAGCAAAGGTGGGAGAGAGGTGATATGATCGAAACATTCAAACATCTTAAGGGCATTAACAAGGTGAAAGAGTCTAATATGTTTCAGTATAAGAAAAATAGCAGGACAAGAAGACACAGCATGAGATTAGAGGGAAGCCGATTAAGGGGTAATGTGAGGAAGTTCTTTTTCACAGAAAGGGTAGTAGATGCATTGAACGGCCTACCTCAGGAAGTGGTGGATATGAATACAGTGCTGGGCTTCAAACAGGCATGGGATAGGCATAAGGGAACAATACAGATGAGTATGACTAGATAGGCCATTGACAGAGTAAATGCCTATGGCACATTCATAAGGTAGAAAAAATGGGCAGACTGGATGGGCTTTGCGGTCCTTATCTGCTGTTAAGGTCTATGTTTCCATGAAACAGTTATCTGTTAGTGGCTTCATTGCCTATGAATCTGAGTTACACTGCCATTTATTCAGCCAGAGTCGACCTGCCTACCTGTTGTTTATTGCACCACTGGCCTGTGTTTTTCACTGGCAGTCCGGCTGTTATTTGTCACTTATTGCATTCACTCTATGGCTGTTTTATTTCTACCTGCACAAATTGTTATAGTTAATGTTTGAACTGTACTGTACAGTGCCATCTCGAGTTGTATATTGCTTCGACTGTACTATTTGTGCCATCTAGATGTCCCCGGGTCGTACCTGAAAATGGTCCCTTGGACCAATGTACCTATCCGATTATTAAATAAATAAAATAAATGCATAAATACATTTTGGTGCACATCAGGTTACAGGTGGTTGAATGCCATGGCCATTTTTGTTGAACTCTCATCACTGTATTTGAGCCAAAACAACTATCTCCGCATAATTGACCTTCATATACAGGTGTACAAATGTTATTGTTCTACACTTTGGATTCTGACAAAATTTGTTGAGAGCAGGATTTTCTTTTTGTTACTTAAGTAGATACTGTGGGTCACCTAGAGATGGGGAATGGAGTCTCTATTCACACTGGTGTGGTCTATAGACCTTCAGCACAGGGGGAGGAATTAGATAAGGTTTAATTAATCCTGATGCTGGGTGAGAGTATTTTTTTTTTAAGTCCAATGTATAAGTATATAAACTGAACAAATATATCTATGTAAAATGTCTTCTATAATGTATAAATGTCCTCGTGCCTAATAAAAATGTTATTATAAAAAAAAAAGGAATTAGATAAGGTACTGATGGGAGCCACTGGCTAGATGACAGAAAAGGGGGAGGTGCTGTGGGTGGGAGACTTCAATCTGCCAGTGAACCAACTCGTGATGGTGCAATACTGGACCTGGTAGTGGTACTCACCTACAGGGACAGTGTTGTAGATGTTAAGGTGGGGGCCACCTGAAGACCAGCGATCACCATGCAGAGTGGTTCAGTGTCAGGATGGCTGAGGAATCGAACCACACAAAGGCGAGGGTCTTGGACTTAGGGCGGGCAGATTTTAAAAAGATGGGTGAATGCCTCAGGGATGACCTGGCAGGGGGGATGACCGATGTGGGGCTCGAGGAACAGTGGGGGAGACTAAAAAGGCCATGGTGAAGGCAACAGACCTCTATATCAAGCAAGTGGGCAAAAGCAAAAGGAAGAAGAGACTGCTATGGTTCTCGAAAGAGGTGACGGAAAAGGCAAAGGTTAAAAGCGTAGCACTCAGAAGGTACGAGGAGACATATAAGGAGGAGGAGGATAGTGAGGAGTATCAGGAGAAACTGAGGGAAACAGGGAGAGCAGTAAAGAGTGTGAAGGTGCAAACTAAAGAGAGAATAGCCAAGGCAATAACAAATGGAGACAAGACATTTTTCAGATATGTAAGTGAAAAGAGGAAGACCGGGGTGGGATTGTAAGGTTAAAAAGGGAAGGGTGGGACTTTGCAGAGGGGGACCAGGAAAAGGCAGATATCCTAAACAAATATGTTTGTTCAGTATTCAGAGAGGAAGGAGACAGGAGTTGACCACAAAAATGTAACAGGAGCATTGGAGGGAGGGCAGTGGACACTAGTCCATTTTCAGTGAAGAGATTCCTGAAGGGACTTGCAAATCTGAAAATGGAGAAAGCAATGGTGCCAGATGCAGTGCATCCAAGGGCATTGAGGGAGTTCAGGGTGGTGCTGGCTGCTGGCTGCAGCTCTGACAGTCCTATTTAACAGCCATTGGAAACAGGAGTGGTCCTGGAGGATTGGAGTAGGCAGATGTAGTCCCACTTCACAAAAGTGGTAGCAGGAAAGAGGCTGGCAATTATAGTCCAGTCAGCCTGACTTCAATGGTGGAACAAGGTAATGGAATCACTGCTGAATCACAGAATCACAGAAATCTGATGGCAGGAAAGGGCCTCCTCGGCCCATTGAGTCCGCCCTTTTCCGCCTCCCCTACTCACCTTTACTTTTACAGGCCCAAAAAGGAAAGATTGTGGAATATCTTGAATCCAGTGGGGTACAAGATCAGAGGCAGCATGGATTTATGGGGGGAGGTCATATCAAACAAATCTGATAGATTTATTTGACTGGGTGACCAATGAACTAGATCAGGGTGAAGCAGTGGACATATCCTGTCTAGATTTCAGTACTATTCCACATATGAGACTAGTAAGCAAGTTGGGTAGCTTAGGAGTGGGTTCAAATTGGTAAACTCTATAAGAAACTGGTTAAGGGATAGGTGGCACACAGGGTGGTGATAAACAAAGTTCATTCCGAGGAAGGGAGGGTGACCAGTGGGGTGCCTCAAGGATCGATACTGGGACCTGTCCTCTTTAATATCTTTATACAGTAAGTGACATTGCATAGGAGCTGGAAGGGAAAATAGGATGGACACTACGTGCGTGTGTGTGTGTGTACATAAAGGATTAAGAGCGATCTGAGAAAACTCGAGTGGACAAAGGTTTAGTAGCTGGGTTTCAGTGCAAAAAAGTGCAAAATAATGTACTTGGGGCACAGAAACCCAGGGGCAGAGTACAGGGTGAGAGTGGGGGTGGTACTGATGACCACCAAGCAGGAAAGAGATCTAGGGGTGATCATATTGGATAACCTAAAAGTGGCCAAGCAGTGTGTGACAAGGCAGTTGGGAGGGCTAGTGGGATGCTGGGATAGGCCTAAGGGAATCTTATGGAAAGGTGGGGGGGGTGAATGGGCCCCATTGCTCAAGTAGGACCTGTGGTAAAACTATAGGCAGGGGAAAATGGGCAGACTAGGTTGGCCAAGCGGTCCTTATCTGCCGGCAAATTCTGTATTTCTGTGGGTGCATAGGGAGGGTGTTTCTATGGGTGCACAGGTAGGGGTATCACCAGAAGAAAGAGGGAGGTGGTGTTACCTCTGTATAGATTGCTGGTAGGACACCGTCCCCACCTAGAGTACTGTGTCCAATTCTGGAGACCACATCTCAAGAAGGACATAGAGTGGAAGTAGGTGGTCCAGAGGAGGGCAACCAAAATGGTGCAGGGTCTGCATCAAAACCCCTATGAGAAGAGACAGAAGAACCTCAGTATGTACACCCTGGAAGAGAGGAGAGAGTGGGGGATAAGATAAGAGCTTTACATACCTCAAGAGAGTAAACACAGTACAGGAAGGAGATATTTTACAGAAACAAAGTGCTCAAGAACAAAGGGACATGCTGCAAAGCTAAAAAAAAAAGGGTAGATTGAGGAGAGACGTGAAGAAGTACTTCTTCACAGAAAGAGTGGTGGATTCCTGGAACAGTCTTCCAATGGAGATGGTTGGAGCAAAAACAGTGTGTGTGTGTGGGGGGGGGGTCAAGAATGCATGGGATAGACATAAGGAATCTTAGGGGAAAGAAAGGGGGAGGGAGGATGGGCCAGAGATCAAGCAGGGGCTCCAGTGATACTGTAGGTAGAGGAAAATGAGCAGACTGGGTGTGCCAAATGATTATCTGCTGGAAAATTCTATATTTCTGAACTAGTCAGCATGCCAAATTATCTATTATTGAGCCTGCTGTGTAGAACTTTAAAAAGGTACAAAGATTGTCAGTTACACAGATAGGATTTGATACATACAATTTATTTGCTATGATTAATTGAATATTCTATTATCACTTTCTCTAAAACCATCTTAATAAGATAATTAGAACATTTTGACAAGCAAGATTGTTCCTTGATTAATAAGTACAATCTATTTTATTGCAGACAGCACAAAAGATGACTAAAAGCCATGCTCTTGCTGGATGTGTACGTTTAAACTGTAGTTGGGAACTGCTACACCAAAATGCTGGGAGGCACTAAACTGGTGATCTGATGACTGGTGAAATTGTTTTTCTGCCATATGGGCCCGTAATCTCAGACAAGTGATCCAGTTTCACAGAGAACATGGAAGCTACTCATGTTTAAAAGCCCTTTGTGTTTTTATTTCTCAGCTGCTTGACTGTCCACGTGTGATGTGGTTACATGTTCTCTAATCTAACAGTTTAACAAACACCTGCTGTTAGGTAATATAGCTTGTAAAAATTAATGGCTGGACAACTTTAAAAAATGAATGTCTGGACAACTTCAAACATGCCAGGCAAAATTATGGACAGGAAATAAAACATTTTGTGTATATGTTTGTGACAACAGGTACTCTGTCAAAAACAAAACACAACAAGTAAAAACCACTGCAGAGTAAGAAAAAAACCAGGATGCTACTGCACCTGCTGTTTGATTTGATATCATATTCTACGTCACTGTGTTTTGTTATGTTCAACAATCATACTGTCTGCATGTAAACCTGTCCTCTGGAGCAACTTGGATTTTAAAATAAATTGTCCTGCAGTGGCTATTTGCTATTTACAGGTACATGTTTCTTCATGCCTTTCGTAGCGTTTGTTCCTTTGAGCAATGCTGGTCACAGAACTTAGACATTTATCAGCAATGTACAACGTTTTATATTCTTGAAAATGGTACTCTTCATCTGTGGCTAACAAATGCGATATTTGCATTCATAATCTTGCAGTTTTGAGCTGGAATCTGCCAACTAATTTTTAATTTATGAACTCCATGGCACAGTTATAGATTTCCTGTTCTATGTACTTGCTGGGAAGGGCTTCCCATGAGTGACCAGTATGAAGCTAATGACGTTTTGGGGCAAAATCTGAGTCGTTCAGCCCTACCGCATTACATACGTACTCTGATCATGTGTTCTGGCAGTGAACAAGTAATACAGTAGGACAGATTCCAGAGAGTTGTCATTTAACTACCGAGTGGTAACCATGCACATCCAAAAAGCAGGTGTGCTGCAGGATAGAAACAAAAAAGAAATGTGTTAATAATAATACAGATGATAGACTAGGCTACGTGCGCCACCAGTCAGCACAGGATTTTGGAAATTAAAGACCCAAGCATGGTTGGCGAGGGAGGTGGGGTTCTTGACCTTCTGAGTTACAGGAGGCGTAGTGGTTGAACTTATGAAATCCAAAGGTGCAGGTCTTCAAGCTAAGACTTGGGACTCCCCTGCACACTTGCTTTTGCTTCTGCAAGCTGGCTTTCTTTTCTGTGTACTGTATTTAAAAACTTTAAATGTCAGCTCAGCTGATGCTTGCTGCTGTGACACTCCTACAGCTCTTCTGCCTGTGCTGTGATCCTGCTGCAGCTTGCAGAGGAGTCCGATAATTAGTGGCGATATAAATTCCCCCAATCATTCCCATAGTCCATTGTTTTCAGTACGTTTTTTTGTACACTCATGGCACAGTCATTATATGTTAAATTATCTGGCAAAGGAGACCTGATGTAGGTCATCGTTTATTTTTATTAAATGTAGTTTTAAATATTGCTTTAATATGTGTTTGTTAACATACATGGTACTGGGTTTCTATAGATGACAGTAAACTACCCTTATCTCTTGGGGTCAGATAAGGTTGTGAAACAAGGATTACATTGTCATGGGGATACATTATCATTACTCACTGATGTTGAGTTAAAGTTCAGTTGTAAATTACAGCCTCCACCCAGGGAAAGATTAAGAGGGCTAGATAATAGGGTAGTACTGCCCCTTGGGAAACAACATCAGCACACTATGGTCCCCACAGGTACAGCCTTCCCAACTCATAGTAATCAATAGCAGTTTTATAGGCCCTCTGTGGCCCTACTACAGCCCTCCCCCAACCAACACAGTACTTGGCCACAACAGTACTGTTGGGGTGCTACCCCAATCCATCTTTGGTACCAGTTAATTAATATCTGTAGTCCAGGCTGGCCTGTTGGTGCAATGGTAGAGTTAACACTCACAGTGCCAGTGACCCGGGTTCGAAACTGACCTGACTTATTAAGGGTTGTCGGGAGAAGCAGGATCACATGTCCCAAGGACAGCTCTCCTCTTTTTTTTTTTGGGGGGGGGGGTAAACAGAGCATACTGCTGCATACTCGCCCTCTGGTGGAGGCTGGACAGTGAAGCAGTGGATTGCACTCTGGTGGAGGGCCCTGACGCAGACACTGATAGCACATTGTGCACATGCATGTGTACGTATGTCATTGCGAAGGAGCTCACCTCGGGGAGAAAACTGGAGAAACAATTCCCTCAGCTGGCAGGATAGTGATGGCAACCCCCTCAAGTTCCACACTACTGTCCGTGGCACCCACCCACCACACAGCTGTTCTGGCATGTAGTGGGGTAAGTCCCAGAGAAGGTAGGGATGGGGTTGGGAGGCCATCAGAAGCGGGCTGGTTTGGCCAAGGTGATGATAGGCACAAGCGAACCAAGTGGCTGCTTGGGGCATCAGCACAGAAGGGGTGTGCTAAAGTATAAAGTATAAACAGAGATCAGCTTCAGATGTGTGCATATAAAAACCAAAATTGTTGCCATCCTTGTATTCATAGAATTTTTACCACATTTTGGAGGTGAGATTAGGCAGAAGGAGGGGCAGGAATGAAGAAGGAGGCACTGCAAGTTTTTCTGCTTGGGACTTCATTAGGTCTAAAGCTGCTGCTGCTGCTGCTGGTTGGGGGAGATCAGGTGTAGAAATTGTAATTAAAAAAAACACACCCCTAGTCCTATCGAGCTCCTGGGGAAGCCTGGGTACCTAGGTGGGGGCTAATGGCGGGCCAGCATAGGCATGCTGTACACGACGACTGAATGAAACCCAACTTGTAAATCATTACCATATGACCTACAGGTAGTCTATTAATCAACAGAAACCCCAAACTGTGCCCCTGTGTAAACTATTCTACAAAGGTGATGAAATGCTGGACCCAAAGGCCCTGATTCAGTGCCCTGTTTACCCTGAGGCTGATATACCTCCATCTCCAAATGCAGTCCTGGCTGTATATACTTGCTTCATTCCAATCCTCTGTAGCACCTCTGACTCCCTCGACTATCCTTTGCTAGCTGCTCTCACTCTTAATGGCCTTTCGGGACTCTACAGCTCACCCCTATGAACCCTATAGCAGTGCCCTTTTCAGGCTGTCAGATGCTGGTGGTGATCAGCATGGTAGATTTAGGCCAGTGCTGGCTGTGGCACAGTTACAGACCCCTTAGATCTGATCAGGAAAAATGTCTCTGAGTCTGTACAGTGAAGCTCAGCTGCAGTGTGCCTTACCATTACAGGCTGAAGCCTTCAGCTGCAGTTTCAGCCTCTCTCTTAAGCTGCTGATAGCAGGCCTCCTCCTTTGTGGCTGTATGAGCATATGCTTTCTTGCAGACCCTAGATGCAGGCTCTGCCTCCAGCAGATAATACGTCTGCTTCTCTGCACACTCCACAGCAGACTCAGGATGTCCTGGAAGATTCTTTGGTCTAACAGCAGCAGACAGCCTCCTGATTGGTCAGTCCTGGTTGTCAGTCACCGAGGAGGGCTGTCTGGCTGTCACTTGATATATTGTTGGCTATTGAACTCTCAGTCAAATATTTATTATACTCCAGTATCACTGTAGTCCCTGGCTGTCCCTCCCAGGCTTCTAGAGCCTGAATGATTGATGTGATGTCCTCCATCCCATTGCCATGTTGAGAGGAGTCAGAGTTGAGAAGATAGCTGTCATTATGTAGTTTTAGGTGCTCTGGTCCCAACAATCTTTTATTTATTTATTTTTTTAAGGGTGCCTACCCTCAGATAATTTTTGCTCCATAAGAGTATTAGCACAATTGTACATTTTTCCGATTAGTTGGGGCTGGCAATTTGGGGCTTTCCCTAATCGCCAGGAGCACTGATTGTACTCCTTGTTGGCAGCATGGAACCACAGTGCTGAGTGTCACCAGAGCTGCTAAAGCAGAATGGTGCCAAGTACTGAAGAAATTTGGTGGCTCCTTTTCGGTACAATGGCAGTCGTGATGCCAGTCCCAGGGGACCAAAGGGGAGAACAGTAGCCTTCGGGGGTTGCAGTCTCCCTCTGGCTGCATGTCTGACATCTGTGTAGTGCGAACAACTAGTATAATCCATTGGTTGTGGATGATCCAAGACCCTAGACGTTGTGAAAATAGTTTTGTGATTTGTCCTGAAACCCGATTGATACCTATCCAAAAAATTATAATCATTCTGGTACAGTACTTTGCAAAGGGAGGCAGTATGACCTAGAGGTTAAACCACTGTGCTATGAACCTGGAGATACAACAAACCTGGGTTTGAATCCCACAACCTTCACCTTCATACTGCTGTATCCTGAGTAAAAAGCTTAGCCTCCCTGTGGTCCTGGGACACACCTGGAAACAAGTTTTTCACAGCAAAAACATAAAAAAAAAAAAATGTAATCAACATTTCATTGCAGTGGTTTTTTTGTTCAAAGAGGCCCTAGCCGGTCCCCAAACTACAGTAGAGCCCCGATCTAATGAACCTCTGTGTACCGAACCACCCTATCTAATTAACCTATTCAGTGTCCCCCAGCTTTCACATCTTTTTTACAATTAACTGTTGCCAATTCCTGGCTTCCATTGGTACAGTACAGTGACAGTACGTGTTTAACTGTGGCTATAATCCTTCTGCTTCAACTTTTGTTCTTTTACATGGAGATTTTGTTATTTCATATAAAAATCTATATTCTGAATAGCAGCATGTTGTTTTTTACTACAGCGCTGTGTGTGAGTGACTAGGACTGGGATGAGGTGAGTTGGAGCCGCAAGAGGAATCTGTGTTCTGAAAGCGCCACAGTTCTGAAACTGGAGCAACATTTTTTTGGGCTACTTAATTTAAAAGTAAGCACTACTGTGCAAGTTGAAGTGGTGGGTTTTAGATTGCCTGGGGGGTTGGGAAGCTGGGGCATGTGCGTTAGAGACCAGTTGGATGTGGTGAAGTCAGGACTGTAGCAAGCGCACAGTTCAGCATGAAGTTAAAAAAAAGGTGCTTTTTTCAGGAGCCACGATGCTGATCAGGGTGCAGGACAGTGAAAACAGAGTAAAAGAATGGTAATGGGACTGCGTAGTGTACTGTATTTATTGGTTGGAGGACAAGTTGAGCTGAATGTGTTCGATTTACAGGGGCAGGCTGGTGGATGGGCAGTGGAGCGGACAGTACAGTATTGTACTACAGTTTACAGCACACTTTCCAGGCATTTACCGTCGTTACAGCGATACGGACATGGCAATCCAGAAGTGTAATGCTTTTCCTGGGACAGATTAATTTAAAACCGTGTTTCCAACACTTTAATACAACCCTGACACAGTCTATAGTGCTGGACTACACTTTCCTGGCATTTACCGTCATTACAGACATGGCAATCCAGAAGTCTCGTGCTTTTCCTGGGACAGATTAATTTAAAAATGTGTTTTCAACACTTTAATACAACCCTGACACAGTCTATAGTGCTGGGCTACACTTTCCCGGCATTTAACTTCAGCACAGCGTCACGGACATAGTGATCCCGATTATCCGACTGCCCAATTATACGAAATAATCAGATGTCCCCCAGCCGGTTCGGATAATTGGGGCTGTAGTGTACTTGTAGACAGAAGAATTTTCCATTATAGTAGCAGTCCATGTTTCAATAGACATCGAATCAGTAGGCTTCAGTAGTTCCTGTCGGTAACATGCAGCAAATAACATTGTCTTGGTTTTAGCTGCATTCAAAACTAGTACAGAATAGTGCAAGAAATAAAAGACTAAATTATCAAACCCTTTTTGCAGAAAATGATTGAACCATCTGGAGTGAGCCCCTGGTAGCATAGATGACCATGCATTCTGCAGAGAGTTGGTACTCCTCCATGCATTCAGTAACACCTCCAACTGTACCAAGATACAGAAAAAACAATGTAGCCCTAACACAGAGTCCTGAGGGACCCTTTTAGCGACAGTCTAAAATTTAGATTTCACTTCATTATAAATAGTTTTTTGTGTTCTTGTAGAATGATAACTAATAAGCCACTTTATAGGGACAAAGCTGTATCCCTGTATCCGCCCACCGGGACATCATCACTAAAATGATCCTCCCCTTTTTCGATTATGGTGACTTAGTCTATGGTGCTGCATCTAAATCCACCCTGGCCAGACTGGACCCCCTCTTCCACTCCTTTCACCATTTTGCTTTGTCCTGCCCCCCCCCCCGGACTCGCCACTGTTCTCTGTACATTGACACTTCCCTCCCTTCCTTGAATGACCACTGTCTCATCCACTGTGCCTCCTTTATTTCTAAATTCTGGTTGGCTTCACTCCCTCCTTACCTCAGCTCTCTCCTCTCCCCTATGCCCCCCTCCATGTACTTTCTCTGTAACTCAGGTTATTGTTCTCTTTTGCTTCCCTCTCGTAAATTCCTAGCTGGCCAATCTGGTTCCTCCTTCCGCCTTCCTAATCTTTAGAACTCCCTTCCACTAATAGTTTGCTCTCCCGCATCCAGATGCTCTCTTTCCTCTCTTCTCTAAGGCCACAATGCCCCCTCCAGTAAATGCCCTTAGCCCCATTGCCGTACACTTCTCCTTATCTACTACAACCTCTATACTTCTCACCACACCACCTCATCCCTCCTTCCTCTCCCCCTTTCCCTCCACTGCTTCGTCTCACTCTCTTACTTCTTTCTCACTCACTCCCACCCCAGTAATCCCCCTTTCTATCCCTTCCTAATCCTCTACACTGTATCCCCCACCCTATCCACCATAATCTGTTCTCTTCTCCTCTGTCTTTTACTTCCACCACTACTTTACCTTTTCACCACACACACACACACACACACACACACACACACACAGCCTCTCGTTCTCACTCTCCTCTACTTACTCTCTCTCTCCTACCCTTTCTATTTTGTGGCATTACCTTCTTGTGTGTGACGGGTAATTCGCACTTCTGATATTTAACGTGCATTATTATTTGCTCTGGTAATGTATATTATTGTACATACCTGTGTATTGTTGTATTGTTATTACTGGTAATGTGTATTATTGTACATACTGTGTATTGTTGTATTATTACTGGTAATGTATATTATTGTACATACTGTGCATTGTTGAATTTTTATTACTGTGCTTCTACTTGTTTATACTTAGCCTTCCCTCTCTCCCTCCCCCAGGACACATCTGGAAACGAGCCTTTTGGCGCAGTATGTCTTTCCTGGTAAATCTCTTGTAAACAAGTAAATTAATTAATTAATTAAAACTGGAAAAACGTAGCAACAAGAAATCATAATCCACAGTGTGGAAGGCCTTGGATAAATCCACAGAAATGGCCACCTGTAAACTTGCTGTCCGTGGCCATGTGAAAATCATCCAAGTCCCATGACAGGGCAGAGATGGTGTTGTGATTTGTTCTGAAACCCAACTGATACCTATCCAGAAAATTATGATCATTCATGATGCAGAGCCAGGATCAGCAGAACAGGATAAATTGTGTGCCTTTATTTGAAACTGAGCTACTGTATTTTTTGGATGGTTGCCTGATTTCTGCTTTATGTGGGACTCGGGAACTGGGAGGAGGAGGGAAACTGCAGAGGGCGGGCTGAGGGAGGGTTCAGGCCGGATGAGCCAGCATTGTTGGACAGCCAACAGGGCCATGTGGCTGCAGCTAGCCAGTAGGGTGGCTGTAGCCCCTGTAGTTTAGAGGGGTGTGCTTCTGTAGTCCACTCGCAGACGAGCAGTGGAAAGCAAATGGGCGGGTGGCGCAGAGCCAGGAGCAGTGGGACAGGATAGGTTATGTGCCTTTATTTTAAACTGAGCTACTGTATTTTTGGGATGTTTGCCTGATTTCTACTGTGTGTGGAACTTGGAAACTGGGAGGGAGATGGGCAGGCTGAGTGAGGGTTCAGGCCGGACGAGCCGGCATTATTTGGCTAGCAAAACCATGTGGCTGTAGCCAGCCAACAGGGCAGCTGTAGCCACTGTAGTTTATAGGGGTTTGCTTCTGTAGTCTGCTTGCAGACGAGCGGCAGAATGCCAACAGGTTGGTGGCACGGAGCCTGGAGCAGTGGGACAGGATAAGTTGTGTGCCTTTATTTTAAACTGAGCTACTAAGAGAGAGTGACTGCAGAGGGTGGGCTGAAGGAGGGTTAAGGCTGGACAAGCTGGTGTTATTGGATGGCCAGCAGAATCACGTTGCTAAGCCAGCCAGCAGGGTAGCCCCTTCGTATTACCCAGAGGGACAAGCAACACCTCGTGTGATCAACCCCGATGCATGAGTACTATGACGCAGGAGTGTGGCGTCTGTGACTAAGTGACATCTGGGGGCATCAGTAGGGCATCTAAAGGGAGGACCGGCTGGACAAGGCAGTTTAGGTGAGTATATGTAAGGGGAGGGGAGGGGTATCATATTGGGAGCTAAATGTGTAGTTGTGTTATCAGCAGAGTAGGGGAATAGCAGCAAAACCCTATCTAGGGCCAACCAATTAGCAGCATCCTAAAAAGACAGCAGACACCAAGTTTGGGAGGGTGATTCAGGGGAAAAATTAATTCAGGAGGTGGGGAAGCTACAGGACCAGGAGAAAGGGGAATGCATAGACAGCAGGATGTAGTGGGGAGGGTGGTGTGCAGCAATAACTGTGGGGCAGCAGTCTTTCTGGGAACCATATGGACTACAGGAGGCTGTCCAGTACGTAGGTACATTGGGCAGTTAAGAGCAGAAATAATGCAGCTCAGATGGAAGCTAAGGAGAAGGGAGTGGTGGACTGGAACAGCAAGGCAGTGGGGAGGGAGACAGGGGGGAAGTGCCATGGGGAGAGAGGATATCAGACAAGGGGAACGAACCTGGCATGAACACCTAATACTCGGGAGGTATCCCTTCCTCAGAGGGCCAGGGTGCCCAGGGAGGAGGAGTGGCAGGTTGTAGGAAGAAGAGGTGGGAGCTCAAGAGTTGCAAAGGGGGGGGGGACTTCAGAGGGGGCACCCTTACCAAACAGGTTTAGCTCCCTGTCTGGAATGGGGATAGGGGTAGCAGAAGGAGAATTGGGAGGTCAGGGTAGTAAGGTAATGGCAGAGGAACATGAGAGGGGGATTGAGACAATGCAGGGAAGTTATGGGAGACAGGAGAAAAGGAGTGAGCGTAGTGGATGGTGAAAGGATTAAAAAGGCTAGGGTTAGAGGGAGAAAGGGGATGTGGGAGAAAACAGTTATGGAGAAGGGAAGAGGCTCAGAGGAGAAGAGAGGCACAGTTGAGGGGAAAAGTAGAGACAATGGGGGGCACAAAACAATGTACTGGATAAGGATAGCAAGAAGACAGGTTCTGTAGTAGTAGAGGTCGGGAGGGAGGGAGGGAGGAGAACATGGTGGTGGGGTGAGGTAGAATGACAGTCACTGGAGACTCTGATTAAGGGTATCCGCTGTGGAAAGAAGGGGGGATATGGATGCCAAAACAAAAACGGTGTGTAATCCAGGGATGACAACAGGAGAGTGGGTCCAAAAAATAGGGAAGGTGGTAAAAGGGAAAAGGGGAAACAAGCATAATAATTCACCTGGGCACCAGTGACCTGGGGGAGGTGGAAGTGGTAAAAGTCAGTTCAGGGAGTTAGGAGTGATATGCAGGGAGGTGGCAAGTTCACTGCCATTCTCGGAAGTGATCCCAGTACCAAGAGCTAGAACTGTAAGGAAATCTAGAGGAGTTCAGCGAGTGGCTGAGGGATTGGTACAAGGAGGAGGAGGTGTTTGACCGAATAGGAGACTGGGGGGAGATGTGGTCAGATAAGTCTCTATATGCACCTTACAGACTGCATCTCAGCAGGGAGGGATCAAGGGTACTAAGGGACAGAATTGGGGGGGGGTTACATCACCTAGAAGTTAAATTTAAACTACTGAATTGGGTCAGGCAGGCCTAAGGGCCAAAAGACCAGGGAGGTGGACGAATAGACCTTCCCCATAACAGTAGAGGGGACTACAGGAGAAGGGGAGAAGGGCAGATTAGAAACAGCGGGGGAGGAAGCATACAGAGGCAAGGAAAAAGCAGGAAGTGGGGGAAAAGGAGGGCTCAAATGCAAAGTGGAAGGTAGTGTCCTTAAACTCACGTAGTCTAGGCAACAAGTTGGAGGACCTATAAGCACTACTTGCAGAAGGGAAGGTAGATTTTGAAGCAATAACTGAGACTTGGCCACATCTGACCATGACTGGGATCTCTCCATTCAGGGATGCAGGCTCTACAGGAGAGATAGAGTAGTAGGAAAGGGAGGAGGGGTGGCAGTGTACATCAGGGATGGCATAACAAGCACAAGAGAGGAATCGGAGGAAGGGAGGGCAGAAGTGATGTGGGTCTGACTACAGACCAGTAGGGCAAGGAAGGTGAGGTTGGGGGTGGTTTACAGATCACCCAATAAGGATGAAGAAATGGACAGGAAATTTGCAAATTCTGAAAGTTGCAGAAAAGGGGGAGGTGATTATAGTGGGGGACTTCAACCTGCCCAGGATGGACTGGAGTATGCTGGCAATGACATGTGCCGCAAGCCAGAAAATACTGGATGCAATCCAGCATGGGTTCCTGACCCAGGGTGTTACTGAACCCTGCCAAGAGAGGGGCAATCCTGGACCTGGTGCTTCTGAATGGAGAACATGTACAGAATATAATGGTCAGGGAATCACTTGGTGGAAGTGATCACTCAGTGTGGTTCAAGCTGGACATGGGCAGGGAGAGTGCCACCACTAAGACCAAAATCCTGGACTTTAGGAGGGTGGACTTTGGAAAAATGGGTGCGGTATTAAAGAGGCATCTAGGTAAAATCAGTGCAACCATGGAGGTGAACCAAAAATGGGCTGTTATCAAGGAAGGAGTAGGGGCTGTGATGGAAGAATATGCTAGGCACAAAAGGAAGAACTCAAAAATCAAAGCGCCAAACTCGTTCAGCTCTGAGATGGCCCAGGCAGTGAGGAACAAGAAGCTGGCTTACAGGAAATTCAAGAAGATCAAGAAGGAGGAGGACAAAGAAATATACCTAAGACAGGCAAGTGAAGCTGGAATGACAGTTTAAAGAGCTAAGGCACAGAAGTAATTGCACTTTGTGGAAGGTATTGGGGGGAGAAGGCTTTCTTCTGCTACATAAGCAAGAAGACAGACAAGAAAAACGGGATAATCAGTCTAAGACAAGGGGAAGGGTGGGTGGAGGAGGACAGGGAAAAAGTGAAACTAATGAACGAATCCTTCTGCTCTGTCTTCACGCAGGAGAAAGATGGACCCGTGACGATAGGGGGGGAAAAGGAGGCCAGAAGGGGAGAAGGAGGACATATAGGGCAATAGAAGGGGAAAGAATGAAGAAAGGACTGCTAGCTTTGAGGACAGACAAGTCACCCTGCACAGATGGAGTACACCCTAGGGTGCTGAAGGAACTGGCAGGGGAGCTTGCGAAGCCACTGGCGGATCTGTTCAGATGTTCACTGGAGTTGGGTGTGGTACTGCAGGACTGGAGAATAATACACATGGTTCCCCTCCACAAGAGCGGTCCCAAGGACAACCCAGGGAACTACAGAATGGTCAGTCTCATTTCAATAGTGTGCAAGCTTATGGAAACCATACTGAAAGAAAGATTGATAGGGCAGCTATGGGAATATGGCCTCCAGGATGCAAGGCAGCATGGTTTTAAGGGAGGGAGGTCTTATCAAATGAATCTGATCAACTTCTTTGACTGGGTAACCAAAACAGTGGACAGAGGCCAAGCAGCGGACATCTGCTTGGATTTCAGCAAGGCCTTTGACTCTGTACCACACAAGAGGCTGATCAGGAAGTTGGTGGACCTCGGAGCAGGAGAGAAGTTGGTTAGATGGGTGTAAAACTGGTAAAGGAATAGGTTCCAAAGAGTGACAGTTGGAGGGGAGTTGTGCTCCAGGGTGGTCACAAGTGGAGTCCCACAGCATTTGGTGCTAGGGCCGGTGCTGTTCAATATTTTCATTAATGATTTTGGAGACGGCATCAAGGGCAAAATGTCTGTTCACAGACAACACTAAGCTATGTGGGAGGGTGGACTCAACAGAGGGGATACAAGACCTTAAGGAGGACCTAAGAACACTTTAACAATGGTCAGGTAGCTGGCAACTGGGCTTCAATGTCAAGAAGTGCAAGGTCATGCACGTGGGAGCCCCAAACCTCAGGACAAAGTATTACCTGGGAGGGGTCCGGGTAACTCCCACAGGGGAGGAAAAGGATCTGGGAGTGATGAGTTCTAGTGACTTAAAAAGCTCCACGCAGTGCAAGAGAGCAGTGGTGAAAGCAAACAGGATTTTGGGTTGCATAGCTAGGGGGGATCAGCAGTAGGGAAACAGAAGTGGTTCTACCAATGTACAGGTAACTCGTGAGACCACATCTGGAGTATGCAGTGCAGTTCTGGAGCCCTCACTTTAATAATTATAGAAGATATCAACCTTATGGAGATACTCCAGAGGAGGGCAATAAAGATGACTGTGGGGCAACAGGGGTGTTCATACAAGAGAGGCTGGGGGCCCTGAACATGTACTTCCTGAAGGACAGAAGGGAGGTAGGGACATGATTGAGATTTTCAGGTACTAGAAGGGGTTCGGTAGGGTAAGCAAGGAGGGGCTATTCAGGGAAAACTGCAACAAAACTACAAGGGGGCAAAGTCTAAAGCTGGAGGTGGGGGGTGTTTAGGAGGGAGGTTAGGAAACACTTTTTTACATGAAGGGTGGTGACCAAGTGGAATGCACTACCATAAGAGGTGATCTCTAGGAGGATGGTGGGTAGCTTCAAAAGGGGCTGGGATAGATATAGTGGGAAGGTAGGGGGTGAAATAGTTGGGGGGCATCAAGCTGAGCTGTGCTGAAGACCCCACACAACAATATTGGCCTGTAATTGCCCATCAGATTTGTATCCCCTCCCTTGAACATAGGTATTATTCTTGCACATTTCCAAGGAGTTAGACTCAAGCAAATACCAATTAAATAGCAATGTCATTGGTTTATAAACCAAAAATGCCCCACATTTTTGGTTTGGCACTCAGCCATCTGAGCCACAATACTTGGAGGTGTCACAGTTAAGCAACATCACTAGAGCTTGATAAGGCATAATTTGCTGAAATGAAAATGTATTTGAAGAGTCAAGTGACTTTTCATCAGTCATCAGAAATACCGTACCAGAAGAAAAAGATGTTGAATGAAAAATGTTGGAATGGACTTATTTATTTATTTGAAGAGTTTCAACAGGAAAGGTATACTGAGCTAAAACAGCTCGTTTCCAGATGCGTCCTAGGAGGAAGGGGAGAAGGAAGTACAGTATGATACAGTTACAGAGTACAGTAAATGGTAACAAAAATAGAAAATTTACAAAGTTAAAGGAATATACAAGTATTTACACATGTGAACACAAAATGTGCTCTTTAGTGCACTAAAGTGGCAATTCAGGTAATAAGCAGGTAAAACATGTACTGTACGTACATTGGAGTGGTAGACTTGCTGAGAGATAGACACACTAACACACAGATTATGACGAAAACGGGAAGGCTGTAGATTCACTCATTAAAAAAAAATCATTTCAGTGGTTTGACTTGCTTAGGCGGATATCTCAAAATTGGTCCACATCTTTCAGGTGAACAATTATATTTCAAATCCAACAATCCGCTTGAACTGTATGCACTGTACAGTATTGCCAATCCTTCTCCATTTCTTGCAGACTTCACCTGCCAGCTGCTTTCATCCTCTGGACCAATCCAGACTCTTCTGAGTGAACCCCAAATTCCAGCTATGTGCCCCCTCTGCTTCTGGGGACTCCCAGCCACAAAGTGCCTTTCTCTGTGTCTGCCCTCAGGTCTCGCACTGCTCTGAGGACTGCCTGTCTCCCTCTCAGTGCATGAAAGCTCACTGCTTCCATGCCAGACCACATTTAGAAAGCTAACAAAAGGCAGTATTGGAATCTTTATGATTCTATACTCACATTGAGTTGTTGCTGATCAATTAACCGTTTCGCTGACTTTTAAAATTAGTAAACTCCTTTTCTAATAGGGAAACATGTTTTAACACAGATGGCACTGCTGCGACAAAACTGTACAACAGTGCTGTACACCCAGTTCTGTAGGTGGATGCTGCGGTGCATCTTGGTGCCAGAGTGCTAAATATGGGGGTGGGGTGGATCAAAAACTGGTGGTAAGTGTAGCGTTTCATATTACTAGAAGACAGGAAATGCCACCAAATACTGATATTGTATAGTAATTGTCAAACTGCACACCTAAGGCATTTTGCAGTTTGCGGTTGTGCTTTCTCAGGAAATGGTGGTAGATTAGAACACTTCTGCTACCTTATAAAGTTCCAAGCACAAAATATCTCATTGGTAAAAAACACTCTGCTGCTTGTTACCATGAATAACAACATATCCTGAACTAAATTTTGACAGCTTTCTGCACTCAGTTTACCTATTTATTTATTTATTTATTTATTTCTACCTCGGAAAAATACCTTTGAACCTTACAAAGGTTCCACATCAGCATGAATAACAAGGAAATTACAGTGTGAGGCAGTCAAAATAAGAACAACAGCACAATTAACATTTCAACAGAGAACTACAGGGAAATATAGGCATTCTATGGGTAACATATCAGTCAGGGTAATACAGACAAGTTTTAGGTATATATGACAATATACAGATGAATAACTCGAACAATTGGGTACTATGGTTTAAGAAGTGACACAGTTTGCATGAGGTAACAGCATAGCCTATTGAACATGGAGGGTATAAGTGCACACTCTCAGAGATGTGGGAGGTGTACGTGCACAACTCTAAGAGAGGTGGGGGGGGGGCTGAAGTAGCCGAAAGAGGCCTTGTCACAGGAAAGGTTTGAGGTTCATGTGTGAGGTGGGAGAGATAAAAATGGAAAAGGGTTGTTAGGTGGGGGGTGATGGCCATTAGCTGTAGCAGTGGGGGGTGTATAGATAACGGGGTAGTAAACTCAAGGGAGAGGTCGGGGTGGGGGTTAGGAGGGGGAGAGGAGAGGAAAAGTCGAGGGTGGAGGAGAGGGAATAGTGTGTTTTTAGAGGTTGCAGGTGCAACTACTAGCTGACCCTAAGTGATCTCGTAATTTAGACTTGAATGGGCCTAGTTTGGTTTCGGAGAGCAGGTCATCCTTGAGGGAGTTAAGCCAGATGGGGGCTCAATATTGATATGAACGCTGTCCCTGGGAGGTCTGCCGGAATGGGACTTTAAAGGACAGGTTATTAGACCCTCTTGTTGCCCTGAAGTGATTGGTGGGGAGAAGAGGTTGTGGATCCTAGGGGGTGCAAGTCCTGGAGTGGATTTTTTGTCTGTCAGGCAGACTTGATATTGAGTTCTGCTGTCAAGGCTTAACCACCCTGCCTCTGAATAGAGATTGCAAGTATGCGTTAGGCGTGGGGCATCAAGGCATAGTTGACATGCTTTGTTGAGCACAACCTTCACTCTCTTGAGGGCAGTGTCAGATGCGGCACGGTACACTGCTAGACCATAGTCCGTCGTTGAGAGGACTGAGCTGGCTAGAGATAATCTTAGGACACTTGGTGTTAGGCAGTTTTTGTGCCTGTATAACAGCCCAGTCTTGGCATATGCTGACTTGGCAACCAGTTCAATGTGTCTTGCTTAGGATAGTGAGCTGTCCAGAGTAACTCCGAGATATTTGAAGTACGGCACCTGCTCAAACGGTACATTTTGGCTGTCGAAAATGCACAAAGGGTGGGTCTTCTGTCAGTTGTGTGAGGATACAAACAACATTGTTTTTGTTTTTTTGTAATTTAATGGTAGTCTGGAGTTGTCGAACCAGGCCTCAGCAGCTGAGAAGTTTTGTTGCATCATTTTCTTTCATTTGTTGCAGCATTACTGTATCAGTATGTCTGGAGAAGAGCACTGCGTCATCTGCATATAGAAGGATTTTATCCTGGCATGCGGACGGGAGGTGATTCAGTAACAGGCTGAAGAGCAGTGGTCCCAAGATGGATCCTTGGAGTACCCCAGTCCTAACATCCCTGCCCTCTGAGGATCCTGGAAATTTTCATCCACTGTGTCCTCCCGTAGAGGTAACTCCAAAACCATGAAACTGATTCAGTTGATAGTCCCATGCAGGCTAACTGACACAGTAGTAGATCATGGCTGACTGTGTCAAATGCCTTGGTGAGGTCGACGTACGTCGCACCTACCAACTGACCATAGTCAAGCGCATCATGGATGAAGTAAACTCAAGTAATGCACTGGTCAAACTGTGCAGTTTACGGAAACTGTGCTGCTCTGGGCATAGCAACTGGTATTTATCCAGGTGGTCAGTGAGCTGGTCGTAGACTATTCGCTCGAGTGCCTTTGAGAGTAGTGAGAGAATGGAGATTGGTCTGTAGTTGGTATGGTTTGCTGTATCGCCACTCTTGAAAAAGGGGGTTACCAATGCTGCCTTCCAGGCCTGAGGGAATTTACTATGACAGAGAGAGAGAGAGAGAGATAGGGGTTCAGAATCCTGGTGAGGGGAGCAAGGATTTCATTGAGAGTTAAGGCAATGAGTTTGAGGTCGAGTGCATCACTGCCAGCTCTAGTTTTACCAAGGACTGGCATGAGGTACTTTTTGGTGTAAGCTTGGGAAATGGTTTTAAAGTAGAAGGGTGGGGCGGCATAGCTAGATGAGTCTGATGGGGGGTAGAATTTGTGTTGTTTGATGGATTAAAGAAGTTTGAAGGGAGTACACCACTTAGATCAGCAAATGTGTGGTTAAAGGTGTTGGCTATGGCTGTGGGGTCCTGGGTGGTTATGCTGCCAATATTAAGCAGGGTTGGTGACAACTTGTTGGGTTTACAGATTAGGGTCTTTATGTTTTCCCAAATTTCTGACTGTCCCTCCAGAAATTAGTTCATTCCTCCTTAAAGTAGCCACGTTTAGCAGTGCGAATGGCCGCTGTACAATTGTTACGAGTTGCTTTATAGTTTTGGTAGTCAGTGGGGGCACCAATATTTCTTGCTTTGTGCCATAAATTGTCCTTATTACTCATCATCTCGAGAATGAGTGTGGTAATCCAGGACTTGTGTGTCCCCTTAATTTTGCACTTCACCACAGGGGTATAGATGACACAGGCTGTGGTGTAAACCTTGATGAAGTGGTCAAGGGCTACATCGACATCATTAGTGTTATAGAAGTTGGGCCAGTCCAGTAATCTAAGGTGGGCTCTAAATGTGGTCAGCAGCTCTCTCTTGAGAACTCTGGATGTGACTGTTTTGGGAGGGATCTTGGGGGATGTGTTTGTCCACAAGCACACAATGGGAGAGTGATCAGTAATGGTGTTGGGAAGGATGACTAGGTTGGAGATTCTTTCTGGTCCGTTGGTGAGTAACCAGTCGATCAGTGAGCTGGTACCAGTACGGTAGTTGTGACAGGTAGTGGACTCAACTAGTTGTGTCATGTGTAGTGAGGAGATGGCATCTCTGTGGGATGCGGCCTCTGGTGATTGCCAATTTATGTTGAAATCACGTAATACAAGGACCTCAGAGCTGTGGCCCAGGTCAGTATGGTAGCTGAGGAGGTCATTGAACCCAACTGCTTGTTGTTCTGGGGGAATATGCACAGTAATGATTGTTAGCCCTTTACTTTGGGCACCAATCAGCAGTTTGATTCCCATCAGTTGTACATTTCCGGTAGCGGTAGGGTGATGGAGGATGCACCTTTGGATCATGTCCTTATGTAAATAAGGCACCCACCCCTTTGCTTTCCTATCCTGTCTAGTCTAAAAGTGTTATAGCCCTCCAGCTGTATAGCTGTATCTGAAACTCTTGGTGTAAGCAAAGTTTCTACGACTGAAAGCACATTGAGGTTGTGTTGAGACACCCAGGCTTGGAGGAAGTCGAGCTTGGCTAGTAAACTGCATATATTAATGGATACAACAATCAAGCCACTGCACAGCTGGTTCGAGACTGGTGCAAACAGCAGTGAGAGGCTGGGGTTGGGACGTATATTGCCTGACAATAGCAGGAGTAACCAGGCCATTTTTATAGCTTGCCATCTTAGGTTCCTTAGGGTCTGTTTACGGTTCTGATAAGAGTTCTGTACTGTTCTGCTTGCACTGAGGATTGTGCAATTATAAAGGATAGTGGGGAAGTGTGTAGGTAGTGTGCTATCCTGGGCTAAGACCCTATGTTCCATACTTGGGCCAGATCAGGTACTGAAGTGGAGGTGGTGTTTTCACTTGCTTGGTAGACACTGTGATTTATTAAGGTGTAAAGCAGGGCATTATTGCACCCAGATGTTATGTTGAAAGAGATGGGGTGTGTTACTGACAAGAAAGCCAATAAAACCCAGACAGTGGGCGAGTCCATTGCGTAGGGAAAACATGGGCCTGTGGTACTGTTGTCTGAGGTTGCCTGAATGTAAACTAGGAGTGGAGGGGGGTGTAAGTGGTCCACAACACTGTGAACAGTGCAGAAATGTAGTGAAGCTTAGGGGGATTGTTGTGCCATAGCTGAGGGAGGAAGTTGGACTAGCTCAGCTGTAGAGTCTCCGCCTTTGGTGCCAAGGGTTTGAGTCCTACTGGGGTTAAGAGAAGGGGTTACAGTATTAATAGTGGGATTCTGGAGGGAACACTAGGGGGCGTGAGGCAATAACAGGAGTAGTAGTTTGTGAGACAAGGGGGTGGGATAGGTGTGTGGATGGCTCACTAGTGACTCCTAGCTGTGGACAAATATAACCTGCAAGCGGAAATCTAGGGACTTAGTAATTAGTGTGCACGTCACATGACCTACACCGCCTATAAATGAAGAGTCGGACAAGGGTGGGTGGGGCAGTCAACACACAGCATTGATGGGCTAACCCAGTAGCAGAGTAGTGCTGGAGGTGAGCTACCTTTAGGCTTTCTTTCTGCCTTCTTGTTGCAGTTGCTCCGTTCGGGAAGGGAGGGCTGAATGTTCTGAGAAGCACAGCTAGCAGGGCTAGGGGAGAAGGGGAGAACAAAAGACAGGGCATTACTGCAGTGTAGCACAAAGGAGGGGGTAGCCAGAGAGGCTGGAATGAACACAAAAGGAGAGAGCCGTAGGGGAGTACCAGTCTGTGCATGCACAGGTTCAGGTCCCAAACGGAGCAGAAATGGAGTGGAAAGAAGAGTCCGAAGAAGCCAGAAAACACAGTTGTAATTCATCAGATACGTTTTGCAGCTCATACGGCTGTTATATCCTACAGTACAGTGTTCAGTAGCCCCACACCAGGTTCCTGTCCCATCCAAAGCTCAAACTTAAAGCAACCCTCAAAATCCTTAAACAATGCAGCAAAAATGAGGTAATCGGGTACAGTAAAAAGCTATGCAGCGAATAGTTTGAAGGCAGGGTGGTCCACTGGTTAGATCCCTAAACTGGGAAACTGGAGTTCACTGGTTCAAATCACACCACAGGCATTGGCTTATTGTGTGACCTTAAACAAGTCACCAGACCTCCCATTGCTTCCATCCTCTGTGCTATAAACTTAGGTAGAAACAGGACTCACTGAAAGCATGAAGCTTGACCTGGTAATATTCGGCAAATGCACTGTTAAAAAAAAAAGGATTTTTAAAAAATTGTCCCCATTTTACTTCTTATTTCCATCCTATTGGGGTATGTTATGCTTGCAGTTAACAGATTCACTTTGTGGAGCATGACATAATAATAAGGATAGGCGTTCAGTGCCATAGCAACCATTTCATCACTATGCTGTTTTACTGTTTGGACATATAGATGGTTTTATCTGGCTGAAACTAGTATTCTGACAGCCTGGACTTTGTAGGAGGACCAGTCATATACTTCAGTTAGTGGAGCTAGTTTTAGGGCATTCATGTAGCGTCTGAACAACAGGACCCAGAGTTATTATCAATAATCATTGCAAACAGGGCAGATTTCCTTGGTCCATGCATCCCACATCTTAATATGGGAGCCATTTTGTTATGTTTGCTTGCATGCATGTGCAAGAAACATAGTGCCACCATACGAGTTTTCTTAGGTGTGGCACCCCCGCTTCCAATGCCTTGATTGTTTTTGCAGGCACGGCAGCAGGGCACCAATGAATGTCTGAGCTTTCTATGACAGCAGTTCAGATGCAGTGGCGTACAGTTGAAAGAGAAAGACTGCTACAATCAGCGGTGGTAACGTGTAGGCAATTTGCATACTGCCGTGCCATCAGCAGTATGCAAATTGTCTACACGTCACCACCTTAGCAATTGTTCTGTTTCAGCTGTACACCACTGCATCTCCCGGCATGATGTTCCCCCCCCCATTTGTTGTGTGCTGAGGGGGTGCCCAGTCCCCCTCAGCACACATGCACATTCCCCCCCAAGCACACTGTATGTCTGATGGGGCGCCCAATCCCGTGGGCTCCAGTGCCCCCCAAAAAGCAAACTTCAAGGCGTTCCACTGGGAGCCCATCCCAGCATGGCAAAAGTCCTGTGTCGTCATGTGCTGTCCCGTATCATCATGTGCGCCCCATACACTGTATGGCCAACAGAGGTGCCCAATCCCCCATTGGCTCCACTGCCCCCCCAAACAAACTTCCAGGTGCCACACTAGGAGCTCACCCCACTGTAGCAAAATTCCTGCGTCGTCTTTTTTTAAAAAAAAAGTGTAACAAAGGAAAACGGTCCCTCGTTAACTCTCTTGACCCCCAACCCGCACCCACCCTCTGCGCATCCCACCTCCCCTCAACCCTTACCTGCCTCCGGGCCGTCATGATGATCTTCAGTGGACCGGGAACAACGTCTACTGCTCTTCAAAGCCGACTACCGAACTGAAGAAGTGCCAGTAAGCTATATAATGGCATAAATAGGTTTTTTTTCAACTTTGGTTCATATCTCGGTCATTTTTTCGAATTTTTACACCAGATTTTCAACATGGGGATCTTGGGACCCCATCTCATGAGTTCAGTCACTGTCATCTGGTTATTCAGTCCGGAAAGGTGATTTCACGGTCACTGTGCGGAACCACCTTTTGGGACCAGTTATCGAAAAGACTGTGTCACAGTTCATGAGGTAGGCCCCCAAAAACCCTATGTTGAAAATTTTGAGAAACAATTCCCCAAAATGACTGTTTTATGAGCGTGCGTTGCGCAGTTCCTACACACACGCGTAACTTCAAGAATTTTTTTTTTGTTATTCTGTTTTTCCGCACCAGTGTTCGCTGGTCCCCCACTCCTTCGGGCTCCGAAAATTCCCCCCCAGCCCCTACTGTCCTTACCCAGCCCTCCTCTGGTTCCTTGTATTGCAGTCGATCCCCAGGATATCCCCGCATATCCCTTCGCTGGGCGGGTCCCCCTCCTCCGAGGGGAAGGCACCAAGGGGAGAGGGATGGCCCAGCACACACTTCTAGGCCCTGGGAAGGCACTGGAGGCACTCGGGGAACAGAGAGCCATCGTCCAGCGGCCAGTGAGCAATTTTTCCTGGTTTTCTTTTGAGGTGCGTGACGTCCGGATGTCAAAGCAAGAGCTGATGTCTGCCACGCATCACCCAGCAATGACCCCGACGTGTTGCCCCACCCCTGGTCTCCACCAGTGGTGGCCCAACACTGGGTCACAGCCCTCCCTCCCTCCCTCCCTGGAGACAATGAGCAGTCGTGGGACGCTCAAGTTTTCTCCCACCGGCCGGCCCTCCAGCGACCCGAGCTCGTTCCCGAATCTGGGTTGCTGGCGTCGCAAGCAGAAATCCAACCGCTATGCCGGTGGGCTGTCCTTCAAGAATTTTTAATATTTTCACTCCAGATTTTCAACATTGCCATTTTACCACACCTCCTTATGAACAGTACAGCTGTCATTGTTCACATCTCGCCCAAAATGTGTTTTTGCACATGTAGCGCACAATGACGCTTTCGGTGTGCAAAATCAATGTTTGGGACAGATTAAGAAAATCACAGTGACACTGTTCGTGAGCAGAGGTCTTAAAATGGCTATGTTGAAAATTTGGTGACAAAAGTCCATAAAATGACTGTGTTATGAACGTGCATTGCGGAGTTTCCACACACCCTTGTACGTTCACGAATTTGTAGTATTTTCAGTCCAGATTTTCAACATTGGCATTTTTCCACACCTCCTTATGAACAGTACAGCTGTCATTTTTTACACCCTGGGTGAAATACGTTTTCGCACTTCGGCACAGAATAATGCAGTTGCTGTGGGAAATCAGTGTTCGGGACACATTAAGAAAATCACAGTGACACTGTTCATGAGCAGAGGTCCCAAAATGCCTGTGTTGGAAATCTGCTATAAAAAATCCCCAAGCTAATTACATTATGGGTGTGCATTGCGCAGTTTCTACGCACGCTCATGCCTTCACCTTTTTTTATATTTTCATTCCAGATTTTCAACATTGCCATTTTTTACACCTCCTCATGAATAGTACAGCTGTCATTGTTCACATATCGCCCAAAATGTGTTTTTGCACATGTAGTGCACAATGGTGCTTTCAGTGTGCGAAATCAATGTTTGGGACAGATTAAGAAAATCACAGTGACACTGTTCATGAGCAGAGGTCTTAAATGGCTACGTTGAAAATTTGGTGACAAAAGTCCATAAAATGACTGTGTTATGAACGTGCATTGTGCAGTTTCCACACACCCTCGTACGTTCACGAATTTGTAGTATTTTCAGTCCAGATTTTCAACATTGGCATTTTTCCACACCTCCTTATGAACAGTACAGCTGTCATTTTTTACACCCTGGGCGAAATATGTTTTCGTACTTCGGCGCAGAATAATGCGGTTGCTGTGGGAAATCAGTGTTCGAGACAAATTAAGAAAACCACAGTGACGCTGTTCATGAGCAGAGGTCCCAAAATGCCTGTGTTGGAAATCTGCTGTAAAAAATCCCCAAACTAATTACATTATGGGTGTGCATTGTGCAGTTTCTACGCACGCTCATGCCTTCACCTTTTTTTTATATTTTCATTCCAGATTTTCAACATTGCCATTTTTTACACCTCCTCATGAACAGTGCAGCTGTCATTTTTCACATCCTGTTTGAAATGTGTTTTCACACCTGTGGCGCCAAATGGCGCAGTCGCTGTGAAAATCACCTTTGGCTAACGAACTGATAGTGTCACTGTTCATGTGGTGGGGTCACAAAAAGCCCATGTTGAAAACTTGGAGTAAAATACCAAGAAACACCAGGCGTTAGGGTATTCAACCAAATGCCCTACCCTGTAAAGGACTGATAGGCGTCAGGGTATGACTTGGGATTATCGATAGTAATGCTCATGCCATTTCACCCCACCCCACCCCCACCCTGCAGTCAGTGATAGGCATCGAGGTGCGCCTTGGACCCTTTGGCCCCAGAGTTCACCCCATTCTCCTATACTGCACCCATTTCAGTGTGTTTGCTTATGGAATGAGGTGAATGTAAAGCCCAAACACCCCAAGGCACACCTCAACAGTTATCAGTGTCTGCAGGGTAGGGTGAGGTGAAATGTTGTGATCGTCATGGGTGATGACCCAAAGTCACACCCCAATGCCTGACCATCTCTGCAGGGTGGGGGTGGAGTTGGCATCAGTTCAGTACTTCACTGCTGTTCCTATACTGCATCTGTCTAACTCCTGCACTTCCACTGCTTATGCTAGCAAGCAAACATTCAGCATTGACAACTGCTTGTTATAGTAACAACTGTTCAGTGCAGAGATTCACATTGGGATTTTCAGTACTGGTGACTGTGCTCTCCAAGTGTATTTCTTTCTGCTAAAGAGGAGGACTAGCTCAGGATGACTAGCATATCTCTTAACAAAAAGAAATGTATCCTTTATAAAATATGTGTGTGCAACATAATGTTTCTAAAAAACAAATTTTGTAACAATCCATAATCAGTATAATACCTATTGTGTAAGAATGTACAAGAAGGGAAGAACAACCTTTGCAACCTGAATATTGCTTGAATTTGTGGGAATCTCGTATGATCTGATGTATAAAAAAGGACGGGCAACCCTTGTATCCTGGATGTTGCCTGAATTTGTGTAAATCACATATGATTTAATGTATTTTTTCATCCCCCACCTTCCAAGTTGCATATGCAGTACACAACTGAAATAAAAGAACATTCTCTGAAAATCACTTTGAGGTCTATTCACAAATGCCTACATGTAGTATGTGTGGCGTGTAGGCATGTCAATGACAGAATGCTGCCTAGTGGGGTCCAGGGGACCCCTGGCAGCATTTACAACAGTCGCGCCTGCGCCTTGCACACCAAATTCCACATCCGCCTGCATGGCTACATGTGAAGGTGGTCCAGGAGCATGCCAGAGGGTATCTAAATTTACATAAATTTCATATGATTTAATATATAAAAAAGTATAAGAAGGGAAGGACAATGTTTGTAACCTGGATATTGCTTGAATTTGTGGGAATCTCATATGATCTGATGTATAGAAAAGTATAAAAGGGAAGGGCAACCCCTGTAACCTGTATATTGCCTGAATTTGTGTAAATCACATATGATTTAATGTATTTTTTCATCCCCCACCTTCCAAGTTGCATATGCAGCGCACAACTGAAATAAAAGAACATTCTCTGAAAATCACTTTGGGGTCTATTCACAGACGCCTACGCACCATGTATGTGTGGCGCATAGGCATGTCCACGACAGAATGCCACACAGTGGAATCCAGCAGACCCCAGTGGCATTCAAGACAGGAATGCTTTCACCTTGCACACTGGATCCCCCGGCCGCCTGCGTGACTACATGTCACGGGTGGTCCAGGGGCATGCCAGGGGGTGTGCTTACATTCCCCGCTTTTCACTAAGGCTCGGAGTTGGTGTGGTGTGCCAGGTGAAGGGGGGCTTGAAATACGGGGGGGGGAGGAGACCCTGCTGTAATTATTATGCACCCCCACCATGACATTCGGCAGCGCTGGTGGGGCATGGCTTCCCCCTACCATGCTGCCCCAGCCTACTTAGCTGCCTGGTAGGGCTGGGGGTAGCTGTTTGGGCACTCACCTGTACACGCAGATTTCCTGGCACCCATGCCTGCCCAGAATCCCCAGCTTGCATGGTGCAGGTGATACACTACGGGACCTAGGCTGGGCATCCAACTGGATACTCACCTGTGCCCTGTGATCCATCCCCTCCAGCTGTGATCCACCCCTTTGCAGCTGTGCACTGCAGGGGCAGGGCTGCAGACAGGTGCCCTGCGGGTGCACACAGTTGAGAATACCTCGCGCCCTGCGCCTGTCCAGGGCTGCATAGCTATGTGTGCGTTATACGTGCATTTCATACATACAACCCATGTCTTTGTGAATAGGGTCCTTCATCAGGTGAGATAAATGTCATTTAGCTAGTCTGCAGATAGGAATCAACAGGTAAGTACTGTCCATGATGTTACCATATGTGCTATGATTAAGGTTTGAGCATAGTTCATTCCTCTGTTTATTGATTTAAATCTTTGACCTGGACATTACAAAGGTAGTGGGGTCTAGTGGCTAGAGCAGTAGCTCAGAAACTAGGAGATCACAGGTTCAAACCCCGCTAGTGCAAAATACTCACCGTGTGAGCTTGAGAAAGTCACTTTACCTCTCAGTGCTCTGGTCCATACGGCTGCTGAAATGAGTAGAAGTAGAACCCCACTGGAAACAAGATGTTGCATTTCAGCTGGGCTAGCTTAAGAAATTAAATTGTAAAAATAAAGAAATAAAACACGAGAAAACCTCTTATAATGAAAGCACCATTACCAAGAGTACCTTGGTACAATGCAGATCAGGCTAAACATTTCTGAAAGTAGGTTGAGGGAAGTAGAAAGCCGTTTTTTCTATTTGTTTTCTGCCCAACCCCACCCCAAGTTATCTGCCCTAACTCTAGGGACCCTCATAGCTGCAGACTTCCTCTAGCTGTAAGGGCAGATAAGAGGTTGCTTTACAGCCAGTGGGTGGGGGAGGGTAAATGCTAGGTGTCCAGCCTAACCCCAGGGACATAAGTACCCCACGTATGCCACATGCTCAGCTCGGTCCCAGAGTGCTTTTCTGGTGCTTGCTCATTAATCCCAGCTCGTCTTATGGTGGCTTAAAATGTGCTGCAGCACCACTGGTCTGGTCCAGCTTTTGTTTTTTGCTTCCCACCTGTCTCCTCATGTCCTGTACTCAGGTTTGTCATCCAGCCATGGTACTTGTGCCCTAGGCTTCCTCCTATCTGGAGTGCAAGAAGGAAACCTCTATGGTTTTCAAGGGAGAAGGATTGTTGCAGTGAGAGAAAAGAGGGTGGCCTTCAAAAAGAATAAAGCACATCGGAGGGATGAAAAAAGGGTGGTTTACCTTCAGAAAGTAAAGCAAGCAGGCAAGGTAATGAGGAGAGCAAAATCACAGGTGGAGGAAAAGATTGCAGAGGGAGTGAGGGAGATGGACAAGACATTATTTAGATTCATCAGTGAGAAAAGGAAGACAAATGGGAGTAGTGAGACTAAAAAGCATGTTACAGTGGTGGAGGGAGCCAGAAAAGAGGAATTCCTGAACAAATACTTTTGCTTAGTATTCACAGCGGAGAGAGGGGAGGGCAGCATCACCAAAGGGAGCATACACAGGTAAGGAGGAGGTAGGCAGGGAGACCTGTCACTACACATTTTCCAGAAGATAAGGTTTTGAAAGGATTATGGGCACTAGGAGGCCATGGGCCCTGATGGTTTGCACCCAAGGGTGCTAGGTGAGGTCCTGGTGGCCTTGCTGATTGACTTGCTCTACAACTGTCTGGCATTAGTAGTAGTCCCAGAGGACTGGGGAATGGCAAATGGTGTCCCCCTAAACAAGAACTACAGCTTGGAAGAGTCGGGTATTTACAGGCCAGTGAGCCTAACCTTTGTGGTGTGGAAGCTGATGGAGACCCTCTTGAAAGAGGGATTACTAGAATTCCTGGAATTTTATGAAGTATAAGACAGTAAGCAACATGGGTTCACCAGGGGAAAGGTGTGCCAGACAAATCTAATAGACTTTTTTGACTGGGTGATGAGGGAGGTAGATGGGGGGCGAGCTATTATTGTGTCCTACTTGGACTTCAGTAAGGCCTTCCACACAGAGCTATACAGGAGGTTACAACAGAAGTTAAGAGGCCTGGGGGACAAAATAACCCAATGGGTAGGAAATTGGTTAAGGGACACAACATATGGGGTAGTACTTAATGGGGAATTCTTAGTGGAGATGGTAGTCACAAATAGAGTACCCCAGGAGTTGGTACTGGGTTTTGTATTCTTCAGTATATTCATAGGGGTGGGGTTAAAAGGAACAGTCTGTCTATTTGCAGATGACACCAAGCTCTGCAACAGAATGGACACAATGGTGGGAGTGGAGGCCATGAGGAGAGACCCAGAAAGGCTAGAAGAGTGGTCCAGAATTTGACACCTGGGGTTCAGTGCCAGAAAATTCAAAGTCATTCACATCAGACACAAAAAAAACAGAGCCAAGTACACAATGGGAGGGGAGGTCATGGAATGTACCTCTGAAGAAGGAGACCTCAAGGTTGTCATTACGTACAGCCTTAATGTAACAGCCCAGTGTTCATCGGTGTTGGGGACAGCAAATACAATGATGGGCTTCATAGGGAGGAGGATAGCAAACAGATGGAGGGAGGTTATATACACCTCCTGTACTAGTCATTGGTTTGTCCCCACCTTGTGTACAGTGTGCAGTTCTGGAGCCACTACCTTAGAAAGGACATTGATGACAGGCTGGAGGCTGAGCAGGGAAGGGTGACCAAGATAATATGGGATGAAAGGGGATCTCCTACGAGAAAAGGCTGAAGGGCCTCAACAAGTTTCCTTAGAGAACAGGAGAGTCGGGGGGACTTGGGTGAGACATTTAAATACCACCGGTGGATAAACAGGGTAGAATGTAGGGAGCGTTTTCTGTTGAGCACAAACATGGTTACAAGGGGAAGACACTGAAGTTAGTAAGGCAAAGATTCAAGAGACAGTGACGAGATGCAAGCACACATGTGACAGGTGCATGGGTATCGTTAAACAGGAGAATCCCCAAGAGTGGGTCAGGGAAGATGGGGGCTGCAGAGGGACCAGTAGGGTAGGTAGGGGAGTATGGCAGAATGGGTGGGCCTTGCAGGCCTTTTCTGCTGACAGAATCTGTTTCCAAGAGATTCACACCACCTCTTGACTCCACATTTCTTTAAAGCAAGCGACTGGACCCCCACACACATATGTGACCAACATGAAGTGGAGGAGGCAAGCACAATGTTGGTCAGGGAGGAATGTTCTGAGCATCGGAGGAGGAGGGCACTGCTGAGCACAGACCGGTGATGGCATGTGTGGGGAAACAGGAGTCATAATCTGAGACCAGAGATGGCATTTTCCTCCTTAAATGTCAGTCTGCCCTACTCTGGAACACACATCCTGATACCAAGATGCTCCTCTGAACATCAGTCTTCCCTTTCATCCCTACTGAATAGGTTGTAGTGGCTCTGCATGCTGCCTCCCCTTAATGCTGGGAGGCAGCTGTGCAAATGAGCGCGCAAGCTCTTCATACCTGGCTTCCCTTACTTAGGGTGAAAATCCAGATCACCATTGTGCCAAGTGCTCCCCTGCCACGCAGTGCCATGGAGCCAGATCCAGCTTCAAGTCAAGTGTGTGTGTGTGTTTGTTTTGTTTGAACTGGGACTATATCACTTTTATAGTGTTGGGGGGGAGTTAAAAGCAGGTTGCATCAAACCTGCCTCCTTAAGACCTGGCATTTTGCAATGGATTCTCTCAACTAATAGCAGGTTGAATGTTGACAGACTTTTAGAAAAGGTCAAATGCCAAGATCTGGACTCGAACAGATGCATTAAAAAGATTAAAAAAAGGGGGGTGGGGGCTACCTGATAATCTTAAGGGAAGCATTGCAGCTTGCTGTGCTGACAACCTGGGTTCACATCCTGAGCCTAGGCCGTCATACGTTGTTTGGCCTTTGCTGAGCTCCTGACTCGGATGACTTCAGCCTCTAGAAGGCTGGTTGGCATCGACCAGGACATGACTACCCCCATGTGGTCCATGGGGTGGGAGTATGTGGGCAGGAATTTACAGCTTCAAAAAGGAGGGTGAAATTTGGACATCTGTAAGATGCAGGATGTTAAAATATGGCAGTGTGGCATCACATGTTCTGTCCTGTGCCAGCAAGGGTCAGGAGAGAGTGTGGTAGGTCAGTCTGGTCCCAGCCAACTTCATACTGACCTGACAAGTAAATCACTGTCCAGTCAATGAAGAGAGCCCCACTTTCTCCACAAGGCAGTCATAGCACTCATGCTGGAATGTTTTTCTTTACTGAATCCACAGTGCACAATAAAACACAAGTTACTGAACCAGAAATGCCATAATAATCCTTTTGGTCTCCCAAAACAATGTGTCATCCTACCCACATTACAACATTTTGACAAAAGGGTGCCTTGTTCCCGCAGAATGAGCACTATTTCATTAGCTGTGGAGCACCACATTTGTGACTAATGGCCTGACAGTTCTCCTGTCTGGAGCAGCACCCCACTTGGGATGGTGTTATGTTAGGACATTGGGGGGGGGGATAGATGGAAACAACAGTGATGTGCAGATGATGTTACTATGATCTCTCTGCCATGTTGTGGCATCTGGGCCTCTCAGTCCCAAATCTCCACCCTCACTCCCTGTCTGAAATGTTCCAGCTAACTACTGTTGGCTTTCCAGCCCCACCCAGAGGGGTAGGTCTAGGACAGTATATGACGGGGATAGGCAGTGGGTTGCTAGAGCCATTGGTGGCTGCTCCAGGAGGTGTGGGACCAACAGCTTGTCGGATGGCCTGAAGGAATACATGCTCCACCAGATAAGGAAGAAAAAATAAGGGGAAAAACTCTGCATTTTTTGTGGCCCTAAAAGAAATTATTTTACACACAGGGTTAACAGAGTCTTCCATAGGAGTTTATGTTCTTTAACTTGCTGAAAACTTAAACATTTCTTTTAAAATGAAGCATATTATGGTACCATCTTACATGCAGCTGAAAGAGCCAGTGCACTGCCTAAAACTTACATTAGTTTTTAAAAGCAGTCAGCCGTTACCTTTCATATCTCAGGTACTTTTTCTTTTCCCTGTGGTTAATTAGAAGATTGTTTACCTGGTGTTAGCAAGTGCAGGGTTTTAAATAATTGATTGGCAGTTTTTTTCTTGGGACAATGCTAACTGTACAGAAAGTATTTACATAGGTTTTCTAGAAGTGTTATGTTCGTTAAGCACAGTGAGGCAAGTGCTATGCATTTTCACAATGTTTTAGCACTTTTATGAGCAAAACGCTAATCAATTTTTGAGGTTAAATAAAACCCTGAAGTGTGTTGTGTAGAACAGCACTCTGCCTGGCAGCTGACATATCTACCTCTGTTTCTTCCACTACATTATCAACATTGTGACCTTACTGACTGTGACATCACTGCTGCTTAGGAACAGCCACTCAGTAGCTGCCAGGTCAGTCACCTGTGATGTCACTGTCAGTGACGTCACAGTGCTGACGATGTAGTGGGGGGATTAGAGATAGATATGACAACTGCCTGGATGAGAGCTGTTCCACACATCTAGCACAATATTATCGCATATAAAACTTTCTAATGAGCTAAAGGAAAACGCAAAATACTTTGGAAATAAAAAGTTACAAATGGCTACTTCTTAAAATTTGTATCATGTTCCTGCCTGTCTGTTTTGGTTCCACTAGCTCTTTAAATTTACACGTGCCCCACCCTCCCTTGCAGAGTAGGCAGGTACACTCATGGTGGCATTCTACAGAATTTGCAACCTGGACATATATAACATGGAAATGAAATAGGCATGGATTTGGAAAATGCATCTTGATTGGGCATGTCAGGCATTTTTAAGGCCCAGAGAGAACAGTTGGCATACAGGGGGAATGCCGAAGTTGTCCCTCATAAGTGGCAAATATGACCGTTACTCAACCACCTCTACCACTGAAAAATTTGCCAGGGTGTTTTTTTTTCATTGACCTTTTAAAAGGATATGGTAGCAGTGTGTCTCATCCATGTGTAGTGGGTATCAGTTTGGGCCACAACTGGGGCTCTGATTTGGAAACTCATTGCCTGGTCTTTTCCTGCTACCCTTCCAAACTCCTCAGTCCTTCTACAGGTTTTTTCGGGGAGGAGTGCATGGTAGCTCAAATTGGTGTGCTGCAGGGGAGAAGACACAGATGGAATGCATAAGGAATGAGGCTGTTCCGTACCAGGGCCCTTGTGAACTGGCCTTTGTTCACAATATGACCCTTAAACTGTAGTGGTTGAACCCCAGTGTTTCTTATGAACTTAATTCCATCATGGTTGAGTTTACTAGCTAAAGCTTGTAAAAGTTTCACCTCTCGAAAGCTAGTCTTAAAAATAATTTTGTTAGTCCAATAAAAGGTATCGCCTGCAACATATTTGTTGTATTTTTTCTCTACTAGTTAAAGCTCATATTTAATTATATTATCTTAGACCTGTGGAATAGTTTTATTTATGTGCATGTGCAAGGGAAATGGGAAATATCTGATCTGTTGTGCAGCTGGTAATTACACTGAAAATGACTTGTCAGCGAAGAGTGCTGTAAAACACATGCATCTTGAATGTGATAAAGAATATAGTGTTCTGTGGTTTCCTTCAATTTAGGTCACTGACTATATTTCTGGCCAGTGTTCATGATTGTAAGTAATGCAGTGATCACATTTCCAGTTATTTTTCTGAATAGCCTAAAGTTTGCTCAGCTTTCTTTCTTTCTTTCTTTCTTTCTTTCTTTCTTTCTTTCTTTCTTTCTTTCTTTCTTTCTTTCCTTCTTTTCTTCTTCCTTCATTTCTTTTTTATTCTATTTTAATTTCTTTTATTCACTAACAAAGGATTACTATTTTTATTTTTTCTTATTTTATTGATGTCGGAATTACAATCCTTTGAGTCAGTGACTCTTTTACAAAGGCTTCTCATCAAGGTTAGACACAGGTACAATAAACAGTCAACATGAAACAAGACAGTTACAGAAATTTACAAGGGTAGTGCAAACAACATGATACAATAGTGCAGTTCATGTACAGCATTTGAGAGGAAGAAGGCTGGACAGAAATCCATTGTCAAAGGTAGATCAAGGTCAGGCAACAAGGTGGGCAGAAGCTAAGGGCAATTACAGCTGCAGATGGTGCGGAGGTGACTCTGGAGTGAGGATTTGAATAGCCAGAGTCTGTTCTTGTGGCGATGGATGCAGGGAGAAAGTTTACCAGTGCAGGGCCTTTGTAGATGAAGGACCTCTGGGCCAGCTGGGCATATGCAACAACGCTTTAGTGGAGCTACAGGTGGAGGGTACAGCGGGGGGGGGGGCAGGCTGGGTTAATGCAGAGAGTCCAGGCAGGACCAGACCAACCATAATTTTTTTGGCGAAGAGGCAGGACTGCTACTGGAGTCATTCTTCAAAGTCGAGCAGGTTCGATAGGGTGTAAAGAGTGCACGTGTGGGTGAGCCTATCACAACCTGTAAGGAAGCAGCATGTTTTATTGAAGGAGATTTTCACTCTATGGATGGCTATGTTGGTGGCCAAACCATAGACAAGGAACCCATAATCTACGAGAGAGAGGACTGAGGAGGTAATAGCGAGCCTAAGGGCTTCCAGGGGGCAGTCCCTGTGGTGGTAGAGCAAGCCAATACGTAGGTTGACAGAGGAGCAAAGGAGGTGGATGTAGTCTTGGAAAGATAGCGATGGGTCGAAAGTTATGCCAAGGTATTTGAGACTGTGAACCTGTTCGAGGGGGCGGAGACCATTAGACATAATTCGCAGCTGGGAGTCATGGGACCTACTCTGGTTGGGGGTGAAGAGCATGGACTTCGTCTTTTTATGGTTGAGAATGAGCCAGCAGTTGATGAACCATGATTCTACCAGGCTGAAGGATTTTTGAAGGATGCCTTGTAGGGTGTGTGGGTCGGGGTGGGAGTAGAAGAGGACCACGTCATCGGCGTAAAGGAGGACTCGCTCAGAGCAGACAGAAGGGAGGGTGTTGAGGTAGAGACTGAATAGGACCCAGGATTGAGCCTTGAGGTACGCAAGAGCGAACAGGGCAGCAGTAAGAGATGGTGTTATTTATTTTGACACATTGGGAGTGGGAGGAGAGGTAGCTTGTGAACCAGGTGATGACACCCTGGGAGAGGCCACGATGGTCAAGGGTGGACAGGAGGAGAGGGTGGCTAACTGTGTTGAAGGCCTTCGACAGGTCTATGAAGACCGCCCCCTGCCAGGTACCCCCTGTCGAGGGCAGAGTGTAGATAACTAGAGAATTCCAGGAGGGCTGTGGTAGTACTATGACCTGGGCGGAATCTATGCTGTTCCACGCAAAGGAGGTTGTAGGCGATATGCAGAATTGTTGGCATTTATTCACCTTTTTACAGATTTTTGTATTCTGTCCACTCCAGCGTTCACATTCACACATAACTGTATGTGATTCATGTACAAATTATGAAATTCAAGTACATTTGTGTGTGAAGTGGGTATACTGCACCCCCATAATTCTGTTTGTAGTACATGTACCCCACAAAAAAATTAGTAGAAATGGTACAGTGAACCCTTGTAATTTAGTTTGTACCTCTGATAATTTTTGGAGAGGGTACAGATCTGCAGTTTTAATGGGAACACTGGTCCACTCATCAGCAAAATGCAGGAAAGTTGAACAAAGTTATCCTTGTAAAACAAACATGTCTGCAGGCATTTAGACTTCTTATTTATTTATTTATTTATTTATTATCTACTGCTGCTCCCATGATCCTTGCCAATCAGGACCTCTTTCACCTTACCACTAGTGCTTTCCACTGGTCCCTGCAACTTTTAATACAGTAGCAACTAAGCCCTTTGGATTTTAATACCTGGATGAATATTGTCATTGAAATTTATAACATTGAAAAAGTTCATTAAATTCTAGAGAAGAGGATGGAGCTATTTGATAAGATGTGACTAAATTTTGGAAATTTCATAAAATCAAATAAAATGTTGAATAATTTGTCATGAACCCATGAAGTACAAATTGTATATGTATAATTAGAACTTATTAACCTATGTTTGACTGATTCCCTTAAATGTTCAAAACATTACACAGTTATGTATTATTCCCTTTATATTTACATTCCAGACGTACTGCATGTTTCAGGTGCAATTTTTACTTTTATTAATTTAAGTTTATAGGACTTGTTAATATAATGTAAACTAAATGGCTTGTTCTCATGCTTCTATATTTATTACTTGTTATGATGGTGCATGTTGACAAATGTTAATAAAAACAAATCGAGACATTGCCAGAGTCAGGCTTGGGTTCGCATGTGATAGAGAATTTTCCCCCGTTATAAGACATCCCCCGCCTTGTGGCAGGAGCATCGATGTAGGGTGCTACATGTGCTGGTGCTTTTCCTGAGCACATAGCAAGTGGAGTCTAGAGACGCTTCAGTGATGGATAGTCAACTACTCTGAATTTGGGTAAGCCAAGTTAGTTTATTACCTACTAAAACACAAAGTATTATACTATTATTATTTCCAGTTTCAAGTTTCACTCAGGTATAAACCAAGGTGGGCCAATTTTAAAGTTTTGTTGCATTTCTAGTCTCTGTTAAGTGAGTTTCAGCTTTTATGTCTGTTAGTTTGAAACATAAATATTTGGAGGATATTTCTAACCATGTTAATATGAATGGACATTGTTTGGCATATCTGGAGTGGCTGCAGCCCAGGGAAGTCCAGATTATCAGTCGTATTGTTGATTTTGGCATCGTGGACATATTGGTCAAGTAACGTGACCCATTTGAGTGTATTTCACTCTGGACCACTATCTCTCGAGGACATTTGGGAGTAACTCTTGATCTTGCTGCAAATAGCTTATAATTTCTGATTTCTTCCGCCACAGAGTTGCTCTGGTACTTTAGCAATTCCCTCCCTATGCTGTAACACTGGATGAGAAGTGAATGATATTCTAGATAAGACACTATGTATTTTCCAGCCTCTGATACTTTGAACCAAAGTACTTTTCAATGTAGTTGATTTATTTTGAAAATCTTCAAAATAAAAAGTAACAAAAAAAAAAAGTGATGGCGGTGTGACTGAGGAGTGGGCGAGCATTGCAGAGTACAACGCACCGCTACCCCTTTTGTAAAGGCGCCTGTTGTTTTAAAGAGGAATACAGTTTTGTACTTTTTTTAATAACCTTATTGGACTGTTGTACCAATTTTGTAAAATATCTAAGCCTGACCACTTTCACCTCAGAAACCAGCATCAGCCCACCCTTTTGTGTTTCTCCCTTTCTGGACAATAGGATTGCTGCTGCATCTCTCTAGTTACACAGCCTAATACAGCCACGCTCCAGTCCCTGCACCTATGGAGGTCATGTATGCTTCACATTTGTTTCTTGCACCCTCCAATCGTGTCCGTCCCCCCATCTCTCCTCTCTGGCCCATGCTGCTGAAACACTGGAAGAGAGAGCAAGCACCAATGCAGTGCACCACAAACCACTGCCGTGTAAACAAGCGGTGATGGCGATTAATACTTACAGGATTAATAAATGCATTTAAATGAAATGGAAAGATCCGTCCCCTCTGGATTTTAATACCTGGATGGATATTGTGATTGAAACTTAAAAAACTGAAAAAGTTAATTAATTCTAGAGAAGAGGACAGAGCTATTTGATAAGATTTGGCTAAATTTTGGGAATTTCATAAAGTCTAATAAGATGTTGAATAATTTCTCAAGAACCCATGAAGTACAGATTGTATATGTATACTTAGAACTTATTAACCTATGTCTGACTGATTCCCTTAAATGTTCAAAACATTACACAGTTATGTATTACTCCCTTTATATTTACATTCCAGACATACTGCATGTTTCAGGTGCAATTTTTACTTTTATTAATTTAAGTTTATAGGACTTATTAATGTAATGTAAACTAAATGGCTTGTTCTCATGCTTGTATATTTACTACTTGTTATGATGGTGCATGTTGACAAATGTTAATAAAAAAAATTGAGACATTGCCAGAGTCAGGGTTGGGTTCACTTGTGATGGAGATTTTTCCCCCGTTATAAGACATCCCCATGTGTGAGAAGCATGATATAGGTTGCTACATGTGCTGGTGCTTTTCCTGAGCACACAGCAAGTGGAGTCTAGGGACGCTTCAGTGATGGATAGTCAACTACTCTGAATTAGGGTAAGCCAAGTTAGTTTATTATTTACTGAAACACAAAGTATTACACTATTATCTCCAGTTTCAAGTTTCGTTAAAATGTAAACCAAGGTGGGCTGATTTTAAAGTTTTGTACATTTCTAGTCTATTTATGTCTGTTAGTGTGAAACAAGTATTTGGGGAATATTTCTAATCATGTTAATATGAATGGACATTGTTTGGCATATCTGGAGTGGCTGCAGCCCAGGGAAGTCCAGATTATGGGTCTTATTATCGATTTTGGCATCATGGACATATTGGTTATGTAACATGACCCATTTGAGTGTATTTCACTCTGGACCACTGTCTCTCGAGGACATTTGGGAGTAACTCATGGTCTTATTGATTTATTTATTTATTTAGCTTTTGTTTACCGGGTAAGTACACTAGACAAGTATTATGCCTATTTTCAGGAACGACCCGGGAGAATACAACATGAGGAATAACAGTCAAGGAGACATGGCAAAGAGAGTACAGTTTTTTGTCACAGTAAACAAACATGTGGGAAATACATCATTTGACGCTGGGGAAACATATAGTAGTAAGCACATTTCAGATTATACACTCTAGACTAGCTAGTTCAACTGACATATATATACAGGTCATCATACATAGGAGTGGAGCATGGCTCAAGGACTGGATTGGTCATAATATAACTTATAACATTGTCATATACACCCCCTAGGCTAGCTGGATCGCGGACAGGTATATACAGCTCATCACATTTTTCTAAATATGCACATGTTAGACAGAAACAGAAACACTTGGTAGTACAAGTTTTTACCAAGTGACCAAGGTGCAATATGTCATGGTTAGCCTATGACTGTGGAGCAATAATGGGTGTAAAAATGCTCAAGGCTTTTTAGGCAGGAGTAGTCAGAAGTCATTGATACAGTGGGGAAAATATCTCCAGGAGTTCAATGGAGACACCCTGGGGAGGTTCAGACAAAACAATTTGACACTTTACTCTAGGGAGGTTTGGGGCAGTCACACTCTGATGCTAGTGTTAGGAAACCCCACAGGGAATTTCGAAAACTCAGATAGGAGGGGGCAGCTCGGATATCCACAGGCAGCAAATTCCAGAGTCTGGGCGCACTTAAGGCAAAGTCCCGACCCCCCATGAGGGTCTGGGTAGGAGGGACTTTGAGCATCCCTGATGTGAGACCTAAGTTGGTAGGGGGTGGATTCAGTTTAGGCAGAAGCGGGCCAGCCCCTGAAGGGTACTAGTTCTGATCACTTTCCCAGAGAGGCATCCCAAACCAAAATCAAGGTATCTAGCTGGTGAGAGCCAGCAGAGTTTCTCATATAGCTCACAATGGTGGGTGAGTCGGGGGCCAGCCAAGACAAAATGACAAATGTTATTGTAAGCAGTGTACCACCGGGTGGGATGTGTCTTTGGAGAGCGAGCAAATAGGTGCAGCCCATAGCTGAGGGAGGGAAGGAGCAGACCCTTCGCTAGGGCAAGACTGGCTGCCGGTGTAAGGTTATACTTGGCCCTATAGGCCAGACCCAGTTTGCAGTTTGCCACCCTGCAGATGTTAAGGATATGATTACCCATGTCAAGTTGGGGGTCAAGTGTTACCCCCAGATATCTGATGGAGCTCACTATGGGTAGTGAGGATCCATCTGTGCTGGTGACGTGTAAGCAGGCCGATGAGGCTTTGATTTTAGCCATTGAGCCAAAGAGCATAGTCTGTGTCTTTTTCAGGTTCAGGACCAGCTGAGACTAGTAACCCATGACAATACCCTGTTAAAGTCATCGGTCAGGTTCTGGTTTAGGGTAGTGGCATTCTGGGAGTGAGCCAGGATTACCAGATCATCTGCATACATGGTGGTGCTACAGCTGGTAGTAATCATGGGTAGTTGATTGATGAAGAGGGAAAAGAGGAGGGGACCCAGTACCGAGCCTTGAGGCACTCTGGAGGTCACCGGTAGGGGCTCGGAGAGGACTTTATTGAAGCAGGTACGCTGCTTTCTGCCATGTAGATAACCCATTAGCCATTTCATGGCATGGGGAAGAGGCTAAGCGACCACAACTGTGCACCAAGCAGTTTGTGGTCAACGAGGTCAAAGGTTTTGGACAGGTTGATAAATATTGCACCAGAGAGTTTGCCCTGGTCCATGGCTGTCCGGATACTTGATGTAACCGAGATTAAGGCTGTGGTGGTGCTGTGTCCCTTACGAAAGCTGTGCTGGGCTGGGGACAGAAGTTCATGAGAGTGGATATATTCCGAAAGCTGCTCAGCCACTATCTTTTCAAGGAGCTTGCTAAGGGTTGGGAGATTGGCAATCGGTCGATAATTGTCAGGCAGTTTGGGATTTCCTTGCTTCAGTACAGGGATAATCCTCACCTCTTTCCAGATGTCTGGGATGGCCCCCAAACCAAGGGATAGGTTGAAGATAAAGGCTACTGGTGAGGCAATGTGTGCAGCACCAAGCTTAAGGAGTTTAGGCTCCAGGTTGTCTAGGCCAGGACTGGAATACTGGGAGAGGCCAGCTAGGCGTTTCTGCAAGTCCTGAACTGATACAGCCCTGAGGTGGAACATTTGACGAGGAGGGTGACCCTCCAGCAGAGTGGAAGGAAGGAAGTCTTGCTGCAAATAGCTCATAATTTCTTCCGTCACAGAGTTACTCTGAGACTTTAGCAATTCCCTCCCTATGCTGTAACACTGGATGAGGAGTGAAGGATATTCTAGATAAGACACTGTATGTATTTCCAGCCTCTGATACTTTGAACTAAAGCACTTTTCAATGTAATTGATTTATCTTGAAAATCTTCCAAATAAAAAGTACAAAAAAAAAAAAAGCGGCGATGACGGTGTGATTGAGGGACTTATGACTGAGGAGTAGGCGAGCAGTGCAGTGCACAATGCACCACTTCTCCTTTTGTAAATGCACCTATTGCTTTAAAGAGGAATACAGTTTTGTACTTTTTTTAATAACATTATTGAACTGTTATCCCAATTTTGTAAAATATCTAAGCCTATTTTAAAATTAGGGAAAACTGAATTGTATTTTGTATTTAAAATAATGTCAGCCCTCTTTTGTAGTTGAAAGGCCCCGAATTGTCCCACGGGTTGACTTTTTTCCTTTAATATGTAAGGGATAACACATGACCGGGTGTTCAGTAAGAAGGAAATATTGTGCGCTCTTGGTGGTTGTTGGTCACAGGTTGTACCTGAGTACTGTAACCACCCAAGAAGTGCTTTATCCCCTTATGACTGAACACCATGAAGTGTGTTAATCTTCTTCTAAAATTGGCGTTTGTTTGTAAAACCAAAAAGAAAAAAAATAGATCAGGTAAAGTGTTTAGTCATAAGTAAATAATGTTTATTTGATGGGTTTTGACCAGTGGGGTTACTTAGGGTGCATTCATGGATAGTCCATTTTATAATGTAAATTAGATAATAAACTAATAAAATAATTCTGTAAAATGTTATCTTCCTTTCTCAAGCTGTATGTATGCTTCTGACAGATAGTAAACCTCATTGTTATAAAAAAAAATCACTGCTGTATTTGTGGCTTGTACATTTCTATTATTCTAGTGTGTATCTAGTGTTTCTAGCATTCTAGTGTTGCTTGTGCATTTCTAGCATCCTCAGTGTGTGATTTAAACCCTTGAAGCTTTGCTCTCTGGGTTTATGTAGCATCATATACACTTTGCATGTGTATAGAATTTTGGTTATGCACACTGCCCCATGCAATATTCTATATATTCCAATTTATTGGACATGTAAGCCAAGGAGTAATAGTTTATATCAGAATAAGCTTTTAGAAAGTTTCCATGGTTCAAACTATCATTCACTCCATTATTCATGCTACTAAGCATACTGGACCCATTTTTAAAGCCTTTTAAATACAAGATTAACTTTCTCACAATGGCTATTGTGCAAAAATGCATTTTAGTAAAATGTAAGGATGCCACCCCTCCAGTTTATGTAACGTGGCTTAATTTAATGTTTGATATCATGAAAGTGGAAAAGATTTCAGTATTATAAAAATGATAAACAGTATGGGCCTTCTTCCACAATATAATCCAAAAATTTATTATAGATTAATTTGATCACTTACAATCTCCTGTCTCTTCCTTTTATGAACTCAAAGTATGTGTAGTAGTAATAAGTTTAGGATTTAAGAAACGGATTGCACCTATATACTGACTTTACACTTAGGAAGATAAAATGCAATATTGGATCATAGTATTTTTGGTAATTTGGCTATGTATTATTCTATAATAATAAAAAAAAGTTTCCACTGTATTTGATTACTTTATTTAGCAGCTTCTGTATTTAATCAGGTGAGTTTCATTTATCCTTAATGGACCTCATTAGCATATCTTACAGCACCCAAAAAGGCAGGCCACTGTGGCCACCAATTAGCTGGAAACTACTGGGTGTGGTGGTTGATTTAACCTGCTGCTGCAGGGGGCCAGTTTTGAGGCTATTTTCTGTCCAAACTGTTAGGGCACTTTTATAAAGAACTAGGACTCATGCTGTTTAGTAGAGACTCCCACTCTCAACTCTCTACGAACATTACCTGGGTTGGGTCTCCCAGCAGAAAACTTAAATACCTTAGGATATGGTTGACCCAAAGCCGAACCTCTGAGAAAACATCACCAGAATAGTCAGGAGCACACAACAAAAACTTAGCCTACTGTACCAGGACTGCAGCTGACTCAATCTGAACACCAGGAATCTTCTTCTGGGCCAGTTTGCACTACTCATCCTTTCACTCATATGGAGTAAGTCTTTACATTGCTGTGCAAAGTTACAGTAGCATTTAACAGTATATGCAAGTTAGAAACATAGAATCTGTTGGCAGAAACAGACCGATGGTCCGTCAAATCTGCCCATGTTATACTACCTCACTCCTCAACATACCTCTCAACTGTACCATATTACGAGGAACGTTCCTCATTTTACTTCACAAAAACTCCCTGTTCCACATTGTGAGGACTTGTTCCACATTCAAAGTCAACATTTTAAAGCAAAAATCCATAGTAAATGATGCAAAAAAGATATTATTCAATTAATAACAGACTTTCTGAACATAAATGCAACATTTTAACAATGTTTTGAGCTTCTTAGGTAAAGACTTGAGTAAGTGTTCCACATTTTGCCCATTTGTTCCACATTTTGACAGGCAGTGTTCCACATTTGGGGTACAAAAGGTTGAGAGGTATGCTCCTCAACCTCATGTCCTGGGGGTTGCCCTCCTCTGTCTCCACACCAGCAACCCCTTCATGCCCCCCCATGGGACTACCAGTCCTGTTGCTGAGTCCCACTCCCAGCCATGTTTGAACCCATTTAGGGTATCTGCCCCACCACTTCTGCCGGCAACCTATTCCTGCCTTCACTACCCTCTCAATGAAGTAAAACATCCATACATCCTTCCTGAGTATACCAACCTTCAATTGTACCCTCCTGTGACCACGTCCCTGTTTCTAGTAAACAGGTCTTCACTATTCACCCTGTTTGTACCCCTCAGAAACTTACATGCCTCTATCATGCCCCCCCTCCTGTGACTGGCCTCTAGTGAGTATATGTTTAGGGCCAGTGGCCGTTCCTCATAGGATCTGCCTTGCTGGCCCTGGATCATTGGGTACCCTTCTCTGTACTAACTCCAGCCTTTCTATGTCCTTTCTCAGGTAAGCTTTCCAGAACTGGATATAGTATTCCAGGTGAGACCTAACCAACAATCTGTATAGGGGCAGTATCACTTCACTTTTCCTGATGTAAAAACCCCTCCCAGTATACCCAGCATCCTTGATGTCTTACTGCATATCTTATTGCACTGGCTGGTTTGCTTGAGGGAGTCACTGTCTGATGATGACCCCCAGACCCCTCTCCTCTGTTGAAGTAGCCAGCATAACCTTTCCCATCCAGTATTTTGTGTGTGGGTTCCATTTCCCTAAGTGCACCACCTTGCACTTCTTGGCGTTAAATCTCAACTGCCAGATTTTGACCACATTTTAAACTTCTCTGAGGTCATTTTGAAGCTCCATCACCCCCTTCTTCACTTTCTGCTCTGCCGCATAGCTTTGTGTCATCAGCAAAAAAGACTCATCTTGCCCTGGATACACTCCTGAGCTTGTTGAATAGGACAAGTCTCAGGACTAATTTCTGTGGCACCACGCTCATGAACTCCTGTCCCTTAATTTAGCCCCCTTTATAGCTACCACCTGTTGCCTCTCCGCTAGTCAGTTCCCTACCCACCTGACTAAATCCTTCTCTACTCTCAAGTCCTCCAGCTTTTTCAGCAGCCTCCTGTGTGGCATCAAATTGAATGCTTTGCTAAAGTCAAAGTACAGCAAATCTACTTCCTGCCCTCTATCCATCATCCTAGGGACCCATTTTGAAAACAGTATCAGGTTGCTCTTGCATGACCTCCCTGACACAGGCCCCTACAGCTTGCCGTCCTGCAACCTGTTGTCTTTTAAGTAGGCGACCAGACTTTCCTTAACTATGGTCTCCACCAGCTTACTGCTACAGAAGTAAGACTGACTGGCCCATAGTTACCCACATCCTCCCCGCTCCACTCCCCCCTTGTAGAGTGGGACTACATCTGTAGACCTCCAGTCCCTTGGCACTACTCCAGACTCCAGTGAGTCATTAAATAGCTGGGTCAAGGGTTCCACCAGTTGAGGCCAGTTCTCTACGAACCTGCAGGTACAGGCCATCTGGGCCTGGCACTTTATCCATCCTGAGGGCCTCCGTACCTTTTTTTTACCAGTTCAGCCACGATCACTACCTTCCCCATTTCCTGCTCCCCCACACTCTGTGTGGCTGCCTTGATCCCACTCTCCAGTAGAGACCCATCTAATTCAACCTGGTGGCTCATTTTATCTCGGCAGAACTCTAGAAATACATTTAGGAGGTAGAAAGTCTGCCTGGTATTGTATTAATTTCTGCATTGCTGCTGGTGGGAGAGGAGAGCAATTCTTGGATTGTGTTTACAAGGATTGGGTGAGGGTGTGAGAGCCTCACCTGCCTTAATACGCCCTTTTTGAAGCATTGGCATGCTTCTTACATCTGGGCATTGGCTTTGCACTTTCTAAGAACCAATTTATTGTGTTTGTTTGGTTGGGTTGGGGTTTGATAGTCTGATTGTGGGGTGGGTAAGTGGGTTATTTTAACGGTTTTGTGTTTTTTGGGTGGGACTGTTAGTTATTTGTGGGGTGGGGGGTCTGGTCATTTTGTTTGGATTTTATTATTTAATTAGTGATGGCTGGCTAATTGGACTGGTAGGAGATTATGTGTTGGTAGGTGGCTCTCCTGGTCAGGCGCTACTCCTCCTTCAAGTTCCGGGGCCTCCGCCACTTTAACTGTCCTCCTCTGCCTGCCAATGTCTTTGGCCATTGTCGGACACTGGGGATTGTAGGTAGGAGGTGCGGGGGGGGGCAGGACCTCAGGGAGGAGAGGACCGGGGTGGCTGAATAGGAGTAGTGGGGACAAGAAGATGCCCTGGGGTGAAATGGAGACTAGAGAGGGGTCCTCCCTGTCTGGTCCCCATACCCAAGAGCTCCACCTTGAGTGAGCAGGTGTTGCAGTTGGCCTCTGAGTCCCATCTGACCCGGGCGGTGTTGTGCAATGCCAGGTCCATTAAAAACAAGATGACAGTGACTACCAATCTTGTTGGGTCAACGCTTTTGGCTTGCATCACTGAGACCTGGCTGGATGCAAATGCGGCCCAACTCTGGGCCAGCGTTCCAGACAGGTTTTTGTGATACACCGCCGAGGTTGGATCATAGGGGCAGGGATGTTGCCATTTGTTTTAGGATGGAATTGGGCTTGGTAGATGTACCGGTGGAGGAGACCCAATCCTTTGAGTGTATCTTGGGAGCAGGTGTGGGGTGCAAAATTCTTCTCATTTACCATCCACCCGGGGATGGGAAGCAATTTTTGGAGGAAGTCGCAGATTTCGTTGTCAACATGGTGTTGGAGTCCCCCAGAGTGATGCTACTGGGCGACTTCAACGCCTGGATCGATGACGAACTCTTGCATTTTGGGCAAGACTTCCTCCAACTGATGTATTCGTTGGGCTTCACACAAGTGGTTTCCTCTGCGACCCATATTTTGGGTCACCCATTGGGCCTGGTCTTCCTACTGGGTATGGAGAGCGCCAGTCTGGTGGTAAAACCAGTCGGATGATCTGACCATTGCACTTTCAGGTTTAATATCCAGGCACCCCCCTCATAGGCCTGCCCCTTTGGAGATGGTCCAGTGTCGCCTTTTAAGGGGTTTGACGCCTAATGACCTGATGGCAGTGCTGGATCTATCGGGATTTCCGAGTGCAAGCTCGGACCCAGAGAATCTACTGCAGGTCTATAACAAGGCCGTGGTGGCGGCTCTGGATTCCATAGCTGTAGTCCGTGTTCACCCCCTCTCCCTTCTTCCTCAATCCCCCTGGAGCCTTAAGAGAGATAAGGAGGGTTGGGCGAAGGTTGGAGCGTTGCTGGCGAAAATCTGGCCTTGATGCCGACAAACTTAGATTGATGGCACATTATGTGGACTATCAATCGGTGATCTTCTGTAAGAAGGCAGAGTTCCTGTCCGTTGAGATTACTGCTGAATGGAATCGACTGGCTCAGCTCTTCCGAACTGTGGACAGTTGTGCAGTCCAGCTTGTCTGTAGTTACGGAGAGCTTTGTCACAGGAGAAATGTGACAAGTTTACTCATTTCTCTGCAGATAAGATTGTCGACATCAGGTCAGAGATCAGTTCATTTCACTCCAGTGGGGGTGGCGGTGATCAGTGGGAGGTCGCAACATCTTGGTCCGGTTGGTCGGCATTTGATCAGGTGGCAATCTCAGATGTCAATGGTCATCCAGTGTATGCGGCTGACCTTCTGTGGTTTGGACCTGGGCCCAACACATCTCCTTGTGGGATATGTTGAGGTCATGGTGTTCGTTAGAGACCAGGGAGTTTCTCGACTCCTTGAAGGAGGCGTTGGTGACTCCCCTCCTTAAGAAACCTTCTCTTGACCCAGACTGTCTTGCTAACTACAGGCCTGTCTCTAATCTTGCCTTTGTGGGTAAGGTTACTGAGAAGGTGATCGCACTGCAGCTGGAGGATCATTTTGCCATCCATGACATCTGAAATCCCTTCCAATCAGGATTTAGGAAGAGGAACAGTACTGAAACTGCTCTTGCTCAGGTGCTCAGTGACCTTCTTATAGCGAGAGATCAGAGGAGCTGGTCCATCTTGGTCCTTCTTGATCTTTCCATGGCATTTGACACTAGGGACCATGGGATAGTGTTAGAGCACCTGCAGCTGATCAGTGGACTGTCGGGTACAGTCCTCAGATGCTTTCAGTCCTTCCTCACTGGCAGGTTTCAGAGAGTAGTGTCGGGAATTTATTCCTGTGATGCATTCTCCCTGCCATGTGGAGTCCCGCAGGGCTCTATGCTGCCTCCCATGTTGTTCGCGGTGTACATGTTGTCACTGGGGGATATTGTAAGGCAGTATGGGCTGAGTTTTTACTGCTGTGCAGATGATACTCAGCTGTACTTGTCTTTTGTACCTGAACAGGATACAGCAGTCTTGGTATTTAAGAACTGCCTATCCGAAATCCAAGACTGGATGAGTGCCAACTGGTTGAAGCTGAATTCTGACAAGACTGAGGTTTTGGTTGTGGACCCGGGTTGTCGAGTAGAGGGGTCTGCGGCAGGGCAGGCAACTGGTCTTGTGCTGGGAGGCTGCCAGCTGAGGACCTCTGAACGGGTGCGGAGTCTGGGTGTTATTTTTGACGAGGGGCTGACCCTGAAATTTCAGGTGTCGCCCATCGTCAAGAACTCATTCTACCATTCGAGGAATAACACCCAGATTAAGCACCTGGTTCCGCCCGATGATCTTGTGACATTGGTCCATGCCTTTGTGACCACCCATCTGGATTATTGTAACTCCCTATACCAAGGGCTTCTGGTGGTTGATATCTGCCATCTGCAGCTAGTGCAGAATGCGGCAGCCATGTTACTAACTAGGCTTTCTCGATCTAGCCATAGTATACCTGTGCTGCACGAGCTGCATTGGCTGCCAGTTCAGTGGCATATCACCTTCAAGGTCAGCTTTCTGACTTACAAAGCCCTACACGGACTGGGACCGTATTACCTGCAAGAGCTTGTGTGCCACTGTTGCCCCTCTGGACAACTCCGCTTCACCGACAAGGGATTGCTAGAGATTCCCAGGGTTTGGCTGAAGACATCTGGGGCTTGAGCATTTTCTTATACAGTCCCTACCCTGTGGAATTCTCTACCTTGTTGGATTCGGGAGTGCCTGACTGTGGAGAGCTCAAAGTTGCACGGAAAACCTATTTATTTAGTCTTGCTTTCTCATTAACTTCATATTGATAACTTGATATGGAGTTTCTAATTTGTCATTAACTGAATTTGAATTATTTATTATCTTAGTCTGTTTAATTGTTTACTCACTGTTAAAGTGCTCTGATACTTGTGAATTGCACTCTACAAATAAAGATTATTATTATTATTAACCATGAATGCTGAGCAGAAGTAATTATTTTGTACATTTTCCTCCTGCTCATTGTCTTCTAGTACCCTTCCACCCCCTCCTCCTCAACTAGGTTGACACTGAGGTTTGCATTAGATGCAACAAGAACACTCAGCAATTTCTTTTGCATAGCAGCCTAGGTCTTCTTCCTACGTATAAGGGATGTGATCTCAAGTGGGTCACCTCACAGAATCACAGAAATCTGATGGCAGAAAAGGACCTCAATGACCTATTGAGTCTGCCCCTTCCCCCCTCCCCTACTCCTCTCCACTGTTACGGGCCCTCCCCTTCCCCTCACTTCCCAGTCCCATATGTCTGTCCCATGCCCTCTTAAATCCCTTCACCATTTCAGTCTCCACCACCTCCTCTGGTACTTTATTCCAGGCCTCCACCACTCTCTCTCCGTGAAGAATCACCCCCTCACATTGCCCCTATATCTTCCACCTTCCAAACTTAGGCTATGCCCTCTTATTTACAAAGGTGTACATTGGCTTTACGTCCACCTACCCAAGCAACCTACTGCCTAATCCTCTCTTGTATATTTCACGTGGCTCTTTATACAATGATTTGTATGGATTTTTTTCAAAACTGTATGTAATTGTTCTGTCTTAGGTGCTTTGAGCCTGACTCAAATGCGTTTCCTCTGGAACTGCTTATTGTACTTGTAAAGTTTTTTTGTGACTATGTATTTGATGTGGAACCTCTGTAAATGAGCACTTGTGCTCAAAGGTAATCTCTGAAGTTTTCAACAAATAAATAAATAAATAATCCTGCACTAACTTAGGCCCTGGCCCATAGCACTGCTTAAACTTCGTTAGCGTTTGCCGCTCTTGTAGGAAGTTTTTTGAATACTGTTATTAAGACTCCTAGAAAAGTAGTTTCAAAATAGGTTTTAGCAAACAAAACCGCCCATGTGGATACAAGGTTCTCCCAGTGCAGCTCCCCAAGTACCCCATAGTGCCTAACAATGAAGTGTCCAAAATAAAGAATACAATACTTGATGTCCTTGTCACTGAAGGGAGAGAGCAGTGGAGCTGTGAGGCTTATAAAGAAAAACAAACTCCCCAGTTGGATCCCCCCCCCTTCAGTTCTGGTTCCTGCCAACATGGGGAACAAGCAGTGGTACTGTCTGGCCCTTTATTTTAAAAAAAAGGCTCCTGTGTTGTTGCTGTCCAGCCCCAAAATCCAATCTCTAGTACCCCCAATTCCATTTTAGTCCTCTCCAGCACAGCTTGTGACAGGCACAACCCTCCTCTAACCTCTGGGGACAGCCGCTGTCTGACTGACAGTAGCGCTAAATCACTAGTGCTGGTAGTACTGTTTTTATTTAGACAAAAGACAGTTGAAGAGGTAAGAGGAGGGCTGTGCTGGTTGTCATCTCGGGTGGGGAGGACTGTTAAGTAGGGAGTGGGGCACCAACAATGGAACAGGGTTGGAGGGGGACAACAACAGCACAGGTGCTTTTTTGTTTTAAATAAACAGCCAGACAGCACCACTGCTCTCTCTCCTCAACTGCAGGAAAGGGGACGTGGGTGCCACTAGACACTAGGAATACTCGGCATGGAGAAGGGATACCACAGAATGATTGAGGGCGTACCACTGAACACTAGGGAATGCTTTACACTACGTTAGGATGAGAGACAGGAATACAACTGAGCACCAGAGAGTGTATAACATTGGGACAGATTAAGGGAAGAGGGATACCACTGGACACCAGGTAATGCATAACATCGGGAGAGGGTGAGGGGGTACCACTGGACACTAGGGAATGCATAACGTCGGGAGAGGGTGAGCAGATGCCACTGAACACCAGGCAATGCATAACATTGGGAGAGAGTGAGAGGTACCACTGGACACCAGGGAATGCATAACATCGGGAGAGGGTGAGGGGTACCACTGGACACCAGGGAATACATAATATCGGGCGGAATAGGGGGGTTATCGCTGAACATCAGAGAATTTATAACATCATGACACAGTGATGGGGATGCCAGTGGACTCAAGAACGTGCTTGGCAAGGGATGGTGTTTGTGAGGGTATGCCAGTAGATACCAAACAGCGCTTTGCATGAGAAGGGGTGGAAGAGAGATGGGTGCCACTGGATACCGACCAAACAGTAAAACAGGAAGTGCACTGTTGGATTCAGAAGAACTCCCAGCTTGAAACCACAAACATCAAGTGACAAAAACAGCACTTTATTGTAAATGTGAGTCAAAAAAAAGTTGAAAACAAAGGAAACTACGGACTACCTAACAAGCTGGAACTTTGCTTATAAGAATGAGTCAATGCCAAATTTGCATTCTGTGAACATGCTGAAATCCGGTGTTGTGGACACCAGCAAAGCAGATCCAAAGGAATTGAGTTTCCCTTCAGCTCTTTGGCACTTCAACATCATGACTTAGCATGTTCAAATTGCTGACAAGTCACATGACCTACAGCAACCAATCAGTGACACTGGTGATGAACATTGAGAACTCCTCATGCTGTGCACATCTCAGTGCCATCTCCAGCTCTCTGTCACAGAGAAAGGACCTGGCTGCTGAAAGGAGCAGAGGCGAGCACCCTTTACATTCAGAGGAGTGACTTTTGATGAGTAAACTTAAGAAATTGTCAGAAAATCATGCTTTATCATTCCACTTAGCCAATTCACTACATTTTTTTAAACTAAGTATTTATGCTCCCTGCACACCAGCCCTCCCAGACTTGGGACCACCAGGCACCTTCTAATCCCTTCTGCCTGCCAGTCATGGCCACCTGCCTTCATGGAGCCTTGGCTTTTCCCCCAGGTGGAGCTGGGGTGGGGGGTTACCCACGGACACCTAGTTGCATCAGGTGGGGCTCGTGCCTGCAAGGCAGGGGACCTGGGCTTACCAGGGCTATCATCGTCACTGAGGTGCTGGGGTCATGGTATTTTTTTCCCATGTTGCTGTCCCCAGGATATCAAGATGTGCATGTGCACACTGTTTGTGCATCTGCATGCTGGCATCATCGATGTCCCCACCTTCCACATCCATCTCTAGATGTACTGCCACCTGTGGTCACCCAAGTGTGGCAGGATCACAGCGGGGAATCGAACCCTCCCTCCCCAGAGGAGGAGAGCATGCTATGGGACACTCAATCCTCCTCCCCCTGGAAGGCCCCAGTGACCCAGGCTCATTCCCAAACTTGGGACGCTGGTGTCGCGACCGGTAGCGCTACCACTGCACCGATGGACCAACCCAGTTCACTATTTTAAACTGTAGTTTCAAGTAGGCAGTCTAGTAAAATCATGATACAGAGGGACTGCGAGCATACACGGTGTGAGCAGGCATTGATAACTGCAGGCCTTGCAACAGTAGCAGGCAGAGAGAGTTTAGCAAACTGGGAAAGGTGCAAGAAGGAGTTAAAAGGATTTAATTGGCAAATAATTTGACTGCTAGCGGTGTGGGGTACGTAACCCATTTTTATTTATTTATTTTTTGCTTACAGGTCAAAACTAAGTAAAGGATGCTTCTGCAGGTCTCTCAGAGAGAGTGAGAGTGAGGAGTAGGGTGTGTCAGTGGGTGACGCAACAGTGCTTGCTTCTTGGGCATCTTCAATCATGTGGTTTGGAAACAATGAGGAAAAGAACTGGAGCAGATAGGGATGTGGGGGGGATGAACAGGGAAAGGTTTCATCATGCTAATTCTACCATGTACCAGTTCTATACGTGGTGATGGTGGGGAAGGAGTTGGGACAAGAACTTGGGGTCATAGTGGTAGGGCAGGGGTATGAGAGGGCTGAGAGAAAGACTAGAGTTGAGTGTGATAGTCCATCCAATGAAATTGTGGTTAATTAATCCCCAGAAGTCTACTAGTTCCACTCCCACAGCAAGTAGCAGCTTTCCCAGCCTGTCCCAGTCCTCCAGTGCATCTGGTGATGAAAGCACTCTGAATAAACCAGAAAACCACATAGACACAGAATGGTCAAATAATGTTGATGTGGGACCTACTGTAACCCCCCTGCAAATGGGGGTTCCCAAAAGACTTCCAGGAGCTTGCTTGAATGCTCCAAGCCTGAATGGTGTTTGGCATTTAAGCCATTTATCAGTGAGTGTTTTTAGAGCCTCTGGTACTGTCTCTTTAAGAGCTGTCTGCTTGCAGACATAATTAGTTTGTATGGGGGGACTGTGTGCTTCTCTGGGTACCACTCGAGCTGCTGCCAATTCACTTCATTTTTGCAGTCACTAGGAGTGCAAAGGGAACCTATCTGAAAGATGTAACTGTTTGCCAGAAATTATTTAGAGTAATAATGAAATTACAGTTTGTCTAACCTGCTTTCTTTGCAGTCAGAACTGTGTCTGCTAGTTCCCCATTCTAGTTTTGAACTGCTGAACTGGACCAATCAGTGTGGGTAAGCTAGCTCTAAAATGGTGCCTTGGACGAATCAGAACTTGGACTCATAATCTGAGCCAGCCACAAGAGGTTGTGTGGGCAGTGACTCTGGGAGATGTAGTTTAGACTTCAGTGCCTTTTGGACCAACAGCAGCAATCTATTGTGAGTGACAGCCAATCCAGTCAAGAACTGGGAGGAACTCAAAGGAAGTGCCCGTTTTGTCGGTTGGAGTTTCAGTTGAGCTTTGGCAGTGAAGAAGGAAGGAGCCGGTGCTTTTCAGTGTGCAGTTTTAGTCAAAAAAACGTGTAAGGCCCAGAGTTCCGGTCTGCAGCTTGTGTAACAGCTTGTTAGGACTGAATCCGTCCTGTGAAAAGAATCAAAGGATCTCTGAAGAGTAGAAACCAGGCTCACCCTGTAGAAGACTGGAGGAATTGCTGAAATTGCACTTGGTCTGTCAGGAACTGAATCTGCTGTGTGTTCTCCGGGTATTGTGCAGTAATTGCGATCGGGATACAGATGCAGCCTGCCTGGTATAGTGCTTTCTTTTATATGGATGTGTGAAGAGGTTTGTGTACCTCAAGTGAGCCCTACTGACATTGAAGGACCCTATCTTATTTGGAGGTCGTGAGTACTAATTCAGGGTCGCCCCTGTTGAATTGCCACATTAAATCCAAATGGAATTACTGTACTGCTGACTGTTTAATTCTCCTTTTCTCTGTGTGAAAGGGCCCCTACCAGCTGCCACGGTTTGGACTAGCCACTGGGCTTGGGTACCCAGGGACAGTAACTGATAGGGATAGGCCTGTGCACAGAGCCATAGGTAGATTATTAGGTGATAAGCTAATTAACCTGATTTCCCCTGTCCTTGTTATATCCCCTAAATAAATCAGAGCTGCTTGTTTCAGCAAAGTTATACTACCTGAGGTATTTGTCTATGTTAAACTACTGTACTGTGAATGTTGCACTGTATCTCATTTCACAGGAGGTCCCAGTGCCGGAACCAGACCTGGGGTAGTGTATACTGTGAAGGTAATTCTGATATATTGTGTGGGCCACTAGTGGGAAGAAAGGGGTTGCAGTGTCCCAGAGGGCTGTGACCAAGTTAGTTTAACTATTGCAAACCCTGACCTCTGGGTGGAGGCACCCGCCATTAGATCAGGCCCCTCAACCTGTTAGTGGCAAATCAGGCAGGGGTAGTAGCCCTGGGATAGCACCATCTAGGGTTACATCTTGGAGGCTCACCGCTGGGATTGTGTGTCCTCTAGTGGCCATATTTACGAACCACTGTTAAGAAAAAATGGGTACCCGACAGAGTGGCTGTGCACCGGCTGGTGGAGTGGTGTACTGGGGAGGAGATCGACCCCCAAAATGCTATCTTATCCTGGACATCCCCTGGGTATCATCACGGACACTGTGCAGGAGTACTTTCCAAGGTGGAAGGTTTACAAAACCCTGTGGTGGTGGGTCGGCATGCCAATCTGCTCACCCACACTTTCCTGGCCCTAGTAGAGTTTAAGGATCCCATAGATAGCTCCAAAGTGCCACAGACCATTACCCCAGAGGGCCCTCACTGCTTGGAGAGTGATAACTAAGGACAGTAAGACCGGGGGAATCAGCCCCACCACTATCTGAAACTTTTGAGGAGAAATTTGCTGAATGGTTGCTGGGAGGGAAAACTGTGGAGGACTTGAAGAAACTATTCTTGCCACCTGGGGTGTTCCTCCCCAACACCCTCTCCTGCTCCAGTGCCCGTAATGGTGGCTGAACCAATGCAGACTCCTATTTCTGCACCTGCCATTAGTCACGACTCTTACGAAGGCTGAGGATCTTCTCTGGCACCCTCCCACCCCCAAGGGAGGATGACTGGGAGACCTGGATAGACTATGTTGCCCCCAAGTGCTAGAATGGCAATGCTCGGGAAGGCGAAGAGGTTAGTGAGGCCTCCGAGGTCCTGCCCTGGCTACCATCCGTGCTAAGCAGGCCAGTAACCCTGAAGCGACTGCACAGGCCTATCTTGAGGCCTTGGAGAATGTGTATGGGAGCCCAGATTCTGATGAGGACCTATGGTGGAGAGTAAGAAATGCACAACAGTACCAAGGAGTTGTTGTCTGTGTATGTCTCGGCTAGAAAAATTGTTGGAAGAATGCCTCAGAAAGGGTAGTTTGCCAGCGATTGAACTGGACCGAACCAGACTGGACAGAATCCTTAAGTCTGCCCCTTCTCAGAACTGCTGTTGCTTCAGTTACGCCTGGCAAATCGACTGGAATCCCACCCTCCTATGATGAGTTAATGAGAGAAATTGAGGAGTTGAGAAAAGGCGACCTCGGGAGGTACCTGCACCAACAGCTGTGGCTACGACCCGAGTGACTGAGGGTGACCCATCAAGTGAAGTTCAGGGGCAGAGGTTGACAGTCAATGAGTGCTCTGACAAGGAAAAAGATATGCCACAATGGGGCGAACTGTTGAGAGAGATCCGGGAATTCAAAAACAGTCCCTTTATGAAGGCCACGCCTGCAAGTACGGGCCCTGACCTATATCCGACTGCATCTGCTATGGGGGTGGGGGTACCCACCCATGTATCTCCTGCTGATAACAGCTCAAACTCAATTCCTTGACCATGGAAGTGGAGAAACTGTGAGATGTCTCCAAATGCTTATCACGCCGCAGACAGAGATGGCACCCAGGTTTCCAGTTAGTAATACCCCGCCCTGGCTCCCAGTGTGGCGCCCGGCCAGCTCAAACTCCAGAAAGTATGTTTTGCTATAATTGTGGGAAAGATGGGCACATGAAAGGGAATGCCAGTCCCAAAAGACACTGACAAAGTTGCATATAGGCTACAAGAGAGCTTGGAGGAAAATCAGTGGTTAAAGAGGTGCGACATAGATCCCAGTGAGGGCACAAAAATGCTAATTCACGTCCTTTGTGGCAAGGTCAGTTGCCCAGGCCCCACTACCGCCTCTCAGACTGGTCCAGAATAGTGGGTCCCTCCATGGAGACCACTGTAAAGGTGAATGGAGTGTCTACAAGAGCTGTATTAGACAGTGGCTCCCAAGTGACAATTATGTTCCAGGATTGGTATCAGAAGCATTTGTCAGGCGTGCCCTTACAACCATTGAAGGACTGCATGTATGGGGTTAGTGGAAGGCCTACCCCTATTCGGGTATATCAATTTGGCTGTCTTTCTCCACCTCCGTGGCTGGAGTGGCGAACAAGTAGAGACCCTAGCCTTAGTGTGTCCCCCACTGGACTGTATGATGGTGTCCCTTTGTTGATTGGAACAAATGCTCATATGTTAGGAAGGCTGGCACAGTTGTGTTATGAAAAACAGGGGTCAAAGACTAGTAGAGCTTTAAGAGTTCCGGCTTTAATTAAGAAGGCCTATGAGGCACAGAGATGCTGAAAAACAGAACCAGAGGAACCGTGGAATTGTATGGAAGAAGGATCCTGAGTCTCTGATCCTGGCGCCAAATGCCCAGTGTACCTTACAGGAGAGGTCCGTATCAGAAAGGATGTTAAGAATAAAATATTAATGTTGGATGCACCAGGCGATGGAAAATTGCCAGAGGGACTGCTGGTCAAGCCTAGTATTTTGCCGCTAGAGCCCATGCTTATGCCAGAAGGGTAATGGTCCAGTTCATAATGTGTCTGAAAGAGACATTCGGTAAACAGAGGTTGCATCCTGGCTAACGTGCATTGTGCAGACACTGCAGTGCTACCCAGCAGCAAGAGTTCAAGGAAGAATGACAGAGTAACGCCTGACTTGTTTGATTTGGCGACTCCGCTGCCAGCTGAATGGAAAGTGAGGATCAGTGAGAAGCTTGCCCAGAGAGACCAGGTGTTTTCTTTAAAGGAATGGGATGTAGGATGCGTGCAAGGAGCTGAGCACAATATCCGGCTGCATGACGGAAGACCATTTCGTGAGAGGTCTCGACGCCTGGCACCTGCTGACATAGATGATGTGAGACGGCATCTGCAAGAGATGTTAGCTGCTGGTGTAATACAAGAATCCAGAAGCCCTTATGCTTCCCCCATTGTGGTAGTGAGGAAAAAGAATGGAACAGTAAGGATGTGTGTGGATTATCGCACCTTAAACCGGCGGACTATCCCTGATCAGTACACAATGCCCCGCATTCAGGATGCTTTGGACTGCCTAAACGGGAGCAAGTGGTTCTCTGTGCTGGATCTCCGCAGTGGGTACTACCAGATCCCGATGGCCCCAGAGGACCGTGAGAAGACGGCCTTTATCTGTCCGCTTGGCTTCTATGAATTCATGAGGATGTCTCAAGGGATTTCAGGTGCCCCAGCCACTTTTCAACGATTGATGGAGCGTGCAGTGGGGGACATGAACTTACTAGAGTGCCTGGTATACCTAGATGATGTTATTGTGTTTGGCAGCTCACTGGAGGAACATGAGAGCAGATTATTTAAGGTATTGGACCGACTGGAGGACTTTGGCCTTAAACTGTCCATTGATAAGTGTCAATTCTTTCAAACATCAGTAAAGTATGTGGGACACATAGTATCCACCGAGGGAATAGAGACCGACCCAAGTAAAGTTGAGGCCTTGACCACCTGGCCACAGCCAAAAATCTAAAAAGAACTGCAAAGATTCCTGGGATTCTGTGGTTATTATCGGGCTTCATCAAGGACTATTCAAGAGTGATCCGCCTTTACTTAACCTTACTCAAGGGTATCCCCAACCCACAAAAATACCAAAAGTCAGCGTCCTCAAGATTGAAAGAGTGTATTTTATCCAGTGAAGTATTTGGGGCCCGCTGGACTCCTGATTGTGAGACTGCTTTTCATGAGATCATATATCAACTTAACCCATGCTCCAGTGCTGGCCTATGCCGATCCAAGAAAACCCACGTCCTGCACACTGATGCCAGCTTGCAAGGGTTGGGGCTGTGTTGTACCAAGAGCACGAAATGGCCTGAGACCAGTGGCCTTTGCCAGTAGAAGCCTGACCCCATCCGAAAAGAACTATCCTGTACATAAGTTAGAGTTCCTAGCTTTGAAGTGGGCTATTGTTGACCAATTCCATGAGTACTTGTATGGGCTAAAATACTAGTAAAACTGACAATAATCCTTTGACCTATGTGCAGACCTCAGCTAAGTTGGATGCCACTGGCCATAGGTGGCTTTCTGCATTATCTACATATGACTATGCTCTCAATCACCGAGCAGGTCTGAACCACATAGATGCTGATGCTCTCTCCCGAGGCCTGTTCCCCAGAATGATTGGGTCCGATTGGCAGAACCTGACATTCGGGCACTCTGCGGAAGTTTGACAGGGAGGAACAAATGTCCACGGACGCAGTGGACTGCATGGTGGATTGCTTGGGACCCTCTGAGAATTGCATACCTGCTGCTTATTGCCACTTTTCTGCAATAGACATTGGTGCACTGCCTCAGCTGGACAATGACAGTATTCGGCGGGCTCAATCCCGCGATCCCATGATCAAAGCAGCTTTAGAAGCCCTCTATGCAGGAAAAGATGTGTCCAAATTATGCTCCACTGATTTGAGAACTGCACTGTTATACAAAGAAGGTCCTAAGTTGAAACTGATCAATAAACTGTTATACAGAGAAACAGTAGACAGAGGGACAAGTAGACAAACAACAACTAGTGCTGCCCCTGCCTTCGAGACTCAGTACTGAGGTCCTTGCACAACCACATGGGGCACCTTGGTATAGACAGAACACTTGACTTGGTGAGATCCAGATTCTATTGGCCTAAGATGGGGGCTGATGTGGAGCAACACATTCAAACTTGTAGTCGCTGCCTACAGAGGAAAGCTTTTACCCCAGAGGGCTGCCCCCCTTGTTAACATCACCACCAGTGCACCCATGGAGCTGGTCTGTATTGATTTTCTGAGTTTGGAGTCAGATCAAAGAAATATCAGTAATGTGCTGGTGGTCACTGACCATTTCACGAGATATGCCCAAGCTTTCCCCACCAAGGACCAAAGCATCCACTGTGGCCAAAGTACTTGTAGAAAACTTTTTGTTCACTATGGGGCTCCACAAAGAATCCATTCTGATCAAGGGAGACTTTGAGAGTCGTCTGATCAAAGAGATGCTTTCTCTGTGGGGAGTGCGAAAGTCCAGAACCACTCCTTACCACCCCCAGGGACCCCACAGCCCTGAACGCTTCAACCGCACTTCTGCTAGATATGCTAGGCACCTGCACCCAAAGGACAAGCCTAGATGGAGCCAACAAATTAGCACCCTGGTACATGCTTATAACTGCACCAAAAGTGATGCCACTGGATTCTCCCCTACCGCCTGATGTTTGGAAGAGAAGCTCGACTACCAGTAGATGTGTGTTTTGGGGTCTCTCCTGATGGGGTTCAAGCTGGCAACTATTTACAGTATGTGCAAAGTTAAAGGCCCAGCTAACTCATGCTACTCAACTGGCTCAAACCATGGCTGCCAAAGAAATCTGGCCAACAAAGAAAGGTATGATAAAAAGGTGAAAGCACAGGAACCCAGGAGGGAGATCGGGTATTGCTAAGAAATCTGGGACTGCATGGCAAGCACAAGATTGCTGACAGATGGCAACATCTCCTCACATTGTAGTGGGCAAACTAGATGATCTGCCAGTGTACAAAGTAAGGCCTGAGAATAATTCAAAGATGTAAAAACAATGCATAGAAATCATTTACTGCCCATTGGACAAATCTTAATTGAGTCTGAGCCCTAGAAGATCCCCCTCTGGACCAGTGACTAGAGCTGCTGCTAAGAAAAGATCAAGAAAGTCTGCACCTACAGAAGCAAAGTTAAAGTGTTCCCTCCACAAGTCCCAGCTGAGCTGACTGTCAGTCCATATCGGAAGAAAGTGAGAGTGACTTTGAATACTATCCTTCTTATGAACTGAGTCAATTGTTTGGGCAATCCCTAGTCAATACTGGAGACAAAGCTGGGCCTTCTGGACTGTCTAAGCCCCAGCTTCATCCCTGGAGCCAATGCTCCCAGAAAGTGAAGTGCAAAGCATCAGATCAGATGAAATGGAATCATTGTGCATGGTTGAACTGTTTGAGCTTTCAGGGGAGGAAAATGATAGATTGGGGCAGACTGGTGATACACCAGAACAAGAAGAGTATTTTGAGTGCCCTGACAGTCCACTGCCAGTGTCCGAAAGCTCTCCATGCGAGCCAAATATTGTGGACTCAGAAACTGTAACTCCTGGAGCTGAAAGTGCCCCAAGTTCTAGCCTCTCTACCCCCATGGAGACTCCCCTGACAAGTGAGGACAATGCTGAAAATGAGGCTCAGAGTGCAGAGACTATAACAGTTCCCCTAGAAAGACTGGTCGAACTGTAAAGCCTGTGGTGCACCTCAGTTATGATTCACTTGGAGGCCTGTGGACTTGCCTCTCAATGTTGTCCATAAAGGGTGTATGTGTGTCCCGAGCTCATTGCCCAAACTGAGCATCAGTGCTAACTCCAAGTTACTTGTGTTGCCCTCTAAGTATGGTGCCCTTGCCCCATCCAGCCCCAAGGTAACTGATAGGGAAGGAACCCCTCTCTTCAGGTTTCATGTACAAGAGATAATAACTTGAGTTATGGTACAATGTGTGTGTAATACTGTGTAAAGAGTGACGTACTGCAATGTTTCAGAAATGTATTCTTGGTAAAATGATATATTGACTGATGATTACATGTGTGAGACTAATGCAAATGTATATGGTTGCAGTTGAAACTTATGGTACTTGCTTGGCGCTGACGTCAAGCTTTCCCAAACCAGGAAGGGTGTAACCCCCTGCAAATGGGGGTTCCAAAAGACTTCCAGGAGCTTGCTTGAATGCTCCAAGCCTGAATGGTGTTTGGCATTTAAGCCATTTATCAGTGAGTGTTTTTAGAGCCTCTGGTACTGTCTCTTTAAGAGCTGTCTGCTTGCAGACATAATTAGTTTGTATGGGGGACTGTGTGCTTCTCTGAGTACCACTCGAGCTGCTGCCAATTCACTTCATTTTGCAGTCACTAGGAGTGCAAAGGAACCTATCTGAAAGATGTAACTGTTTGCCAGAAATTATTTAGAGTAATAATGAAATTACAGTTTGTCTAACCTGCTTTCTTTGCAGTCAGAACTGTGTCTGCTAGTTCCCCATTCTAGTTTTGAACTGCTGAACTGGACCAATCAGTGTGGGGTAAGCTAGCTCTAAAATGGTGCCTTGTACGAATCAGAACTTGGACTCATAATCTGAGCCAGCCACAAGAGGATTGTGTGGGCAGTGACTCTGGGAGATGTAGTTTAGACTTCAGTGCCTTTTTGGACCAACAGCAGCAGTCTATTGTGAGTGACAGCCAATCCAGTCAAGAACTGGGAGGAACTCAAAGAAAGTGCCTGGTTTTGTCGGTTGGAGTTTGAGTTGAGCTTTGGCAGTGAAGAAGGAAGGAGCCCTGTGCTTTTTCAGTGTGCAGTTTTAGTCAAAAAACGGTGTAAGGCCCAGAGTTCGGTCTGCAGCTTGTGTAACAGCTTGTTAGGACTGAATCCGTCCTGTGAAAAGAATCAAAGGATCTCTGAAGAGTAGAAACCAGGCTCACCCTGTAGAGACTGGAGGAATTGCTGAAAATTGCACTTGGTCTGTCAGGAACTGAATCTGCTGTGTGTTCTCCGGGTATTGTGCAGTAATTGCGATCGGGATACAGATGCAGCCTGCCTGGTATAGTGCTTTCTTTTATATGGATGTGTGAAGAGGTTTGTGTACCTCAAGTGAGCCCTGCTGACATTGAAGGACCCTATCTTATTTGGAGGTCGTGAGTACTAATTCAGGGTCGCTCCTGTTGGATGCCACATTAAATCCAAATGGAATTACTGTACTGCTGACTGTTTAATTCTCCTTTCTCTGTGTGAAAGGGCCCCTACCAGCTGCCACGGTTTGGACTAGCCACTAGGGCTTGGGTACCCAGGGACAGTAACTGATAGGGATAGGCCTTGCACAGAGCCATAGATAATTATTAGAGTGATAAGCTAATTAACCTGATTTCCCCTGTCCTTGTTATATCCCTAAATAAATCAGAGCTGCTTGTTTCAGCAAAGTTATACTGCCTGAGGTATTTGTCTATGTTAAAGTACTGTACTGTGAATGTTGCACTGTATCTCATTTCACAGGAGGTCCCAGTGCGGAACCAGACCTGGGGGTAAGTGTATACTGTGAAGTAATTCTGATATATTGTGTGGGCCACTAGTGGGAAGAAAGGGGTTGCAGTGTCCCAGAGGGCTGTGACCAAGTTAGTTTAACTATTGCAAACCCTGACCTCTGGGTGGAGGCACCCGCCATTGGATCCAGGCCCCTCAACCTGTTAGTGGCAAATCAGGCAGGGGTAGTAGCCCCTGGGATAGCGCCATCTAGGGGTTACACTACTTTCAGACTTTTGGGTACAGGTGTATAATATATCTGTAGGAGACTGGAGTTGGTTGCTCAGTGAGGCACAAAGCGCATAATATTCAATGAGAATGGTGTTTCATGTTTGATGGAGGCGCAGAGCCCGTATGTTAAATTGGGCATTGAGCCTGTAATATTGACTATGGTATGAGGCCAGCAAAGTTCTGTAGGGCACAGAACCCTATTATTTTATAGGTGCACAGAGCACTTACTTTAGTGTGGCCCAGAGAATAAATGAAACATGGAGCCTGTAGTTTTGCTGGGATGTGGAGCTCTATTATGTTTCAATGGCAGAGCTGAATGATTGTTAGGGCACCTAGCTTAGCACATTGGGGTGTGAAGCCCTTGATGTTCATGGCTGCAGAACCCATTTATGATCAAGGGCATGAAGCATTTAGGTATCCATGAATGCACAGCCTTTTGATGTTTGCGGACATGAAGCCCTTTGATATACGCTGGGGAGCACAGGCCTTGGTGAGTGCCAGCCATATCATTGAGCATGGTGACATTCATAGGTATGGAGCCTTGTGATGTTTATGAGTATAGAGTCAATAAATATTAGTGTGCGTGAAACTCTTTGGCATTTGTTGGCACAAACCCTTTGATGTACTTGGGGCATGGAGCCCTGAAGATCTTGGGGCCTTATGTTAAAAGGGCACAGAGCCCTTTAATGTTCATAGTGTGTAGAGTCTTCATGTAAGCTGAGGCATAAAGAATCTTGAGTTGAGTGTGCATAGCCCTTTAATGTCATGGAGTACGGAACACTAGATGTTCATGGGTGCTGAGCTGATTGATGTTCATGGGTGCAGAGGCAACTGATGTTTGTGGGTGCTGAGAAGATAAATGTTCATGGGCACAGAGCCAATTATGTTAGTAGACATGAAGCCCTTGATATTGGAGGGGAATTAATCCCTAGAGCCCTTTGATCTCCTGTGACTGCAGTGCCTTTGAGGTAGGTTGTGGCATGGTGCCTTTAATGTTTGTGGGTACAGGTCTTAATATTAGTGGGGTATGGAGCCCTTAATGTTCTTAAGTGCTGAATCCTTGGTATTTGACAGCGTGGCACCTTCAGTGTTCACGGCCATGGAGCTCTTTGTTAATTGTGGGTGTGGAACCCTATGATGTACATCAGAGCATAAAACCCTTTGCAGTTTGTGGCTGCAGAACCTGGTGATGTTAATGGGTGTGGAGCCCTTTGATATCCTGTAGGAGCAGAGTTGAAAGTTAGGGAGCCCTTTAATGTTTATGGGTGCAGAGCCCTTGCAGTCTGTAGGCATAGAACTTTTCAATGCTCATGTTGTGTGGAGCTCTTTGATATCATGTGTGAGTAGCTCCTCCCTGTGGCTCAGCAGAAGTGTTTCATGCTTCCGTGCCAGTGACTCGAGTTTGGGAGTGGACTTGGGGAGCCAGGATCAGAGGGGCCAGGGCTGTGGAGTGCTGCTGGGTATGGCACGTGCCAGCCCAGGGAAGGAGATGTCTGGGTCCTGGCATCACAGAGGCCTCTCCTCATTGAGTTAGAGAAACTGCTCCCTTATGAGGGGTGGCATCTGTCCTATGCTGCAGTATCCAAGGCTATTAGGGGCATGGCTTGGCATTGGGGAGGTGGGAGGTTCTTAAAGAGGAAGAGGAGAAAAAAATGTAAAGTATTGTGCCTTGAGCCATCTAAATGATGGTCACCGGCTCCCTCAGGACCTGCTCCATGTGGTCTCCAATGGCTTTGATGATGGAGGGAATGGTTGTCATTGCTGGGGAGGGGTGCTGGCAGGGGCCTGAATGGCAGGAGAAGGTGGTGGCTCGATGGCCAAACAGCTATGTAGAAGATATCCTGTGGGAGCAAATTTTGAGGATTTGGAGCCCTTTAAAGTTCATGAGGTGTGGAGCGCTTTAATGGTTATGGGGTGTAGAGCTCTTTAATGAGCACTGGAGTACAAATAACTTTGATATGGTAGGCACAGAGACTTCTGTGTGCTTTGAGACAACAAGCTTTTGGAATTTGAGGAAATGAAACACTTAATATTTGGAGGCTGGGAACCCTTGATGCAGGTCACAGCATGGGGCCATTTGGCATCAGTACGGCATTCAGAATGAGAGCATTACAAGGCTTATGGTATGAAGCAGTTATAATGGCTTTAAAGCAAGGAGCCCAAAATTTGCAGTGTTGGTCTTTGAACTGGGTACTGAACCCAAAGAATGTGGTGGAAGCTGGGAAGATGGTGCATAGAGCCCAAGGTATGTGTAGTGTCAGCAGTGTGGCCACTTCGTTGTTGGGTAAGAGGCTGAAATCATGTGGCTTTCAGGGCACTGAGCCCAAAATGAGTGGTGACATTGTTGGGGCATACTAAAACCTGAACTCAGAAAGATGGTACCATGAAGCCTATAGTTGAAGCAAAAGCAGTCAGACCAGCAAAGTAGGGGAACAAACAGAGCTTCCCCTAAACAAACTGAGGAGACTGATGACCAGACTGTAATGCACAGTAAGGAAGCACTGATATGCATGCCTGGTGTCACAGTTTCACATTTCAAAGCCGAATTTCACTGTGATACAAGGCTCCTTTCTGCAAGTGAGTTAGTTTACTAAGTTTGGTTTACTGTGCAGTTTTTGAGACGCTCTGTCTCACATTGTTGGAAATGTTACCAATCTTGTCCACGGACGAGTTTACCAGTGCTTCTGTGCCACGTTGACATGCAAATGTGTGTTGACACTGGGCGACCAGGGATAAGGGCGGGTTGGCAGAAAAACTTACTACTACTATAAACTATTAAAAGTGGTTATTGTATGGCATACTATGGCATTCTGTAAGCATACTGTACATACCTTGACTGGCAATATAGACTGCTGCAGGCACTATTTGAAAAGGAATACACAAGTCAACCAAAAGTTGACAGTGTCCCTTTCTGTATTCATCAAGTCCCATTGTCATATACACTTCTGCATGCATGCATAACAATGGCGCTGTCTATCCCATCAACTATCCAGCGAATACTAGCAAGTGAACATGGTTGGCATTGGCTAATGCTTGTTTGAATAGTGACAAAATCTTTTTTATACAAACATACGAAAACTGCCAGCAGAAAAAGGCTTATTGGTCTATCGAGTCTGCTTGATTTTGCAGCTAGCTGCCTCTCCCTCCTTACCCCCCTCCCTTGACCCTCTCCCTTGCTGTGTCCCAGACCCTCTTAAAGCAGCCCACTGTTCTACAGGCTACCACCTCCGCTGGTAGCGCATTCCACTCTGCCACCACCCTCTCCATAAAAAGATGTCTCCTTATCTCCCTCCTGAACCTTCCACCCTCCAATCTCATATCATGGCCTAGAGTGTCCCTCCTCACCCTTACTTCGAATAGTCCTTCTGTACCAGTCTTGTTTATTCTTCTCAAGTACTTGAAGGTCTCGATCATATCCCCCCTGTCCCTCCTCTTCTCCAGTGAGTACATGTTCAACTCTCTCAGCCTACTTTCATTTGGTAAATCCCCCAGACCCTGGATCATCTTTGTTGCTCTGCGCTGCACCCCCTCTAGTAATTTAACGTCCCTCTTCAGGTACGGGTGCCAGTACTGCATGCAGTACTCTAAGTGAGGTCTAACCAGCGATCTATACAATGGCAGAATCACCTCCCCCTCCTTGAGGTTATACCCCTCCCAATACAACCCAACATTTTGTTGACCCTTGCTGCTGCCTTCTTACACTGTGCTGAGTTGTTCATTGATCATGTAATGAGCACCCCCAGATCTTTCTCCTCCTCCTCAGTCTTGGCTACCTGCACTCCCCAGTTTGTAGTTTCTCCTTGGATTCTCTGCCCACAGTGCAGCACCTTGCATTTCTTGGCATTGAACCCCAGTTGCCAGGTATCCGACTAGGTCTCCAGTTTTTCTTTACTGTTTGGTACTTATGCTCTTCTTTGAAGTCATTTTTGCTGAACCCATGTTTTCTCTGAATTCTACGTCTGTAATACTGCATTTCCTTTTCTCATAAAATAGGAAGGAAATGCTTAACCAGCCTGGAACTTAAGCATATATGACACCTGTACGAAAAACTCTTACACCATAGCATTCTAACATACAGCATAGAAGTCATTTAGCATGTGTGGTCTAATCAAGATGAAATCTTTTTCTGTGCTACCACCAAACAGAAACTGACCAGGAAATCCCTCCCTCATTTTTATGAGTTACTGCATTCTATGGAGTATTGAGGAACCAACTTTAGTTTTAAGTTGAAACAGTAAACACCAAATGAGTCTCTTTTCATTGGCAAAACAAAGCTAAACCACAGCACTTGCAGTCTAATTTGCACTGTATTATTTAAAAAGTGCTTTCTTTCATTAAAAGCAGATTTTGTCTTCACATCCAGGGTGGCCAACAAATCTTTCAGAGTACTGGCAGGCCATATGAAATCAGTGTGTAAGATAACATTTCAGAATCCCTATGTGTCCTTGGGCAATTCGTGCAGACCTCTCTTACTGGAATTACAGCAAGTGGGATGGATCACAAGGTATTCCTTTACAGGAACAGCATTCTTTTACTAAATTAAACCTGCACAAGCTCTTCCAGAAGACCTACATTCTAAAATCCTTCTCAGAATTGTCTGGATACAGCATTTATTGGAGAAGCCAAACACCTCACCTTTTTCAACGTGTTGCCCCAAACACCTCCCAAATGGCTCTAGTCTGCTGGCTGACAGATGGTTTAAAAAATAGTTGGGGAGGGGTTTCTGCAACTTCATATGTAGAACATCTGGTCAGTGATAACTGCATCCCGCTTCTTCATACGAACCAAACAAAGGCAAATGAATAGGTGCTCCAAGTTAAAGTAAATGTGTGGGTCAGGCAGATGTCATGAAGATGAATGGGAGTTGCCCTCAAATTTTGCACATAGTAGTATTGTATTTTGCTGAAACTGTCTGCCTGGTTAAGACTTTTCTCTGGGGATATCAGATTCCAGCTTTACATTAACAAAACTACGAACAACACTGCATAATGGTGGGGTAAATGTTTCTAATGTTAAACTCTGCAAGCTGGATTACATTATGCATGGGATGGATGACGTATGGTTGAACCAGAGCTAAGAAGTCAGGCTTTGATAGCAATAAAGAGAAAACTGGTATAACTGTACTATCTACCACAAGTTTCAGGCTAAATGGTACCACAGCTGGAGACATGGGCACCTTTTTGGTCATATCCTGAGGCTGATGGCACCCAGGGTATCACTGAAATTAAACATGCACTCCATGATCACATGACAGTATAGCGCTTTGTGACACTAAACAGCAGTTCTTTAGATTGAGCGTCCCTCAGGCTTATGGTTAGCTACTACTTTGGCACTGTCTCTAATAGGCTGTAGACCCTTTGAGTACACATTCTCCCAGTGTTAAAGGAAAGGGGGCAACATTTTTTTTATTTTTATTTTAGTATTTTTGGTCCACCCCTCCCCTCTTCAAAGGGAGCTCAGCCCATGCCCGCATGCTGTTCCCCCAAGCCCAGGCTTACCCCCCTCCCACGGTCATTGGTATCTTGCCTGGCTTATCCCCCAGGGTGGGGCCACAGGAGCGGGACCCCCATCCCGCAGACACTGGTGGCAGTGGGGACAGCGGCAGAGTAGGGCGTCAAGCTCGGGGACGGAATTTTGTAGACTTACAGCAATCTGGGGACAGGAACATGCATTAATGGCCAGCATCTGCCCCATCCCCTTGCTTTATGGCACAGGCAGTGATGGTACCCCTAGCTTCTGCCAGAGGTCCACAGTGCACTGGACATTCTTCCCCTCCCCCAGAAAGGAGAGCAGTCCCTGGGATGCTCAGTCTTTCTCCCCGCCAACCCTCCGACTCCCAGGTCCGTCTTGAACCGGGATGTCGGCCATAAATAGATGCTTTGCCACTGCATTGGCGGGCGGCAAGGGGCAACATTTGAAATTAGTTCTTTATAAGTGACTAAAGAAACAGGGATGTATTTCAAAGACCTACAGTTTTTGCCCTGAGTCTGCAAGTATCAAGGGTTTTGTAGTCCGCCATGTTTCCAGTGGGGATGTATACAACTATACAAACTAGTGGACTTCATGGTTGCACTGCAGGTGCAAATTGCAGTTGTCCTTTGCAGGCAGCAGAAGTCTATGGCACACCTCTCAACCATTTGTCACTAAAATGTGGAGAAAACACTAAAATGTGTTGTCTTCCCTGCCCTCCCCCATCTGGCTCAGCCTTCTTCTGACAAACACCCCAGCCACTTCACCTCAGCGTCTGCTGGGACTTGCCTGCCGCCTTCCTCCCCAGGACTTGACCTCCCCTCAGCGGGGTCGGTGGGGTTCCCAAGCCCCACTGCAGAACAGATCCATTTTGGGCTGGGATGCCCAGCTGGTTGGGTGGGGCCTGTGGGCACTCATTGTCATCCTGCCGGCAGACTCTTTTTCATCTGGTTTTCATCCCAGAAAGCCGTGGCATGCAATGAAGTCATGGTGCCTGTTACGTTCTCCCACATGATGTGCATCGACCTCTGCCATTCCTCCTGACCTTCTGACCCCTGCTGCCTTTCCCCAGCTTCCGCAGAGAGGCAGCAAACATTGGGCTCTGCCCATCCTACCCGCCTTGGCAGGAGAGCAGTCTTGCAGACACTCGATCCTCCTCCCCAGCCAGCCCTCTGACAGCCTGAATACGCTTCAAACCGAGGTTGCTGGCATCGATGGCGGTAACACTACCACTGCATTGGTGGACCAGCTTAAACACAAAATTTGTGACAGTGGGGACACTGACCTCCTTAACGTGGGATATGTCATGAGATGTGGGGGTAGATGCTCAGGTCAATATGTAAACTAGTGCTTTTCGTATACAAAGATTAATTTTGATGCAGCATATTAAATTATGACTTTCTGCTTTAAAGCCTAAATCTGCTGCATCCTCCCTGTATGAGCAGCACCTTTGCATGTGAAATGGATGTTGGACAGATCAGTTTTGATGGTTAAAATGAGGGTTGCCCCTTGCAATGTGGGACAGTTAAAAGATATGTTCCAAGATGGCAGACACTGTGTTTCTCATTTTTTAATAAAATAAATGCATTGAAAACTACACGTGGGAGGCTCTGTTTCCTATGAGAATGAGAAGGTGGAGATAAAATGTTTTTGCTGTATAGGTCTTTATCCTCAGGCCACACATCTTCATCTCCAGCTGGCGAGCAACTACCCAGTCCTGTCATCTACCGACCCTGCTCCACGGTCCCTCACAGAATCCCCCCGCCATGGCGGGGATGGAAAGGAAGGCGTCCCCGCCTCTCCTGCTGAAGCGCAATCTGACATGGAAGCGTGATGCTTTGCATGGGCTCTGAGTGTGCCGCTATCGTCATATAGGTGGCTGCCATTATCTGCCAGGTTTTCTTCCTAAAGTCCCTCCCATGGCATGGAGCACTACCCCTTTAGGCTACGCAGACAGTGATGTCTTGCAGAGGAGGCAAGGTCCCTGGCCCAACACAGGTGTTCCTGTGATGAGGAATCTTGGTGCCAGTCCCACTCCACCTGGAAGCGCTGCCACGCAACAACACCATTTCAGACCCACGTTGGCTGCCTGAGCCAGCTACCAAGTTTGCTCCTGGACCCGAGCACTCACACGGCACTGCATTGAACTGATGCTTGGTCATCATGAGGCCTTTCAAACATTTAGAAATGTAATGAGGTCACACATAAGAAAATGTGAATAACCCATGTCTACCCTTTATGGCTATGAGGAGGCTGTTGTGCAGTTACATAGCTTTCAAAAATAAGCAGTTTATGCCACAAAATACATTTGCTGTCCACAACTTAGAGATTTCTTTGAAAACAGCTTCACTACCAGAGGCTTATATTTGTGGACTAAACTGCAGAGTCTAGAGCTGTAGATCCTTTGAAAAATCTTGCCCGTTCTAGTGTAGTCCATGCATGGCGTCTGGTAACATGACTCATGAAAATCTGAGGATGCAACTAACTGACCAGATTTGGTTTCAGTCTCTCCGAGCTGTAAAGCGGGCAGAAACAGGACCTCACTGTGTACTAGATGTTGCATCTCTGCTGGACCAGATATTTGCTAAAATATTTGAGCAATAACACGGCAGGTTATTGGGAGACATAGCATTCCTCTGGTGGGTGTTGAGGCACGAGGCCAAAGATGGCAGTCAATTCCTTCTAAGCACACACGGAGATGCGCCTGTATCTCCCAGTGAATGCAGAACATTGGTGTGTTATTGCACTTATAAAAATGTCCTAGTTTTATAAATTTTGGCATATAAAAAATGTAGCACCATGTGCTTGTGAGTACATATAGGCATGGCAAGTAACTTGATTCGTCCAGTCACGGAGCAGTATTTGTGGCAGCCATTTTGAATGTACAAACTTCATTCAAGGGAGAACATTACATAAAAAATGCAGAAGCCACGTTTGATTACACAGAAAGAATACTGCCTGTGTAGGTCTCATAAGAAATGTGCCACATTTCTCCAAATGACTAATCCCTGATTTTCATTCTTTGAAGTGCCATCATAAATTCACGTCACAGGCATTGTACTGTTTCATAAGGGTCCTTGCTTTTTTGGATTAGTCTGGGACAATTCTTAAAAGAGGTTTTCCAGTTTCTTAAAATACTTTCGCAGCTGGTATGAGCATAATGTAGTTTCAAACAATTCTTCCCAAATTTCATTTCCTGACCTTGCATTATTTATTTCTGAGGATCCTTTCATCAACATAGGTTATTTAAGCAATATACCATGACAGGGAGTGGGTATATGGTTGGATTTACCATGCCTAGTGTGGTTCAGTCACGAGGCACAGCCGAGTGACTTAACCATGCTGGAAGTGGTAACCAATCTATATACCTACTCCCCTGAGGTATATTGCTATTATACAATGTGACCATTTTTTTGTGTTGATTTATAATGAGAAAAAATGTTTTTAGATACCCGTAGATATTTAAAGTTATTTTTGTTTAGTTTGTTGCTGCATGAGAACAAATAGTGCATGGTAGGTATCTTGGGTTGGAAGGGCGTAGTGCACATGTGCAGGAGCATCTGGAGTACTGGCTCCGTTTCTGCGGTATGCAGGGAACCGTCCTAGGCAGAGTACAGTGGTGCCCGCATGAATGATAGCCTTCCCAGCCCCTCTTGCACTTTTTGGGTTGGGAAATAATACACATTTTTGTGTGTGTTTGTCTGCCGCCTGCTCGCTCGGCCGGGAGAGGGACAGAGGTCAGAGCCGCAGCAGATTTGAAGTGTGGGCGCTGACTAAAGACGAGGAGCTAGCTGCAAGAGAGAGAGAGAAAGTCAGCAAGAGAGTTTGTAAATGAGGTGAAGTGACTTTGAAAAAAAAAAATACTGTGTGTTGAGGTTTTTTTTTATATACTGTATTTGAAAGAAACAGTGAGTTAGTAAGGTGGGTTTTCCGGCAGCTGGTCACTTTGATGTTTCGTATGTGGCAGAGTGAGCAGTAGGAGTTGTGCCAGACGGGGTTGGCAAGCTCAGAGTGATCTCGAGGAGAGTTAGAGATTCGGTAGATTGGTGGCTGGCACCTTTTCTAGTGGGTATACTGGTAGATTTATAATGCTGGAAAGGTGCCAGCCAACCAATCAGAGTGCAGGATTCTAGTGTTTGTGCTTACCACATGGTATAATTTCCACTTTTGATTTCATCTGTGTACACTGCTTATTCCTGACATGAGTTACTTTGTGTTATTTTCACTGCTGATGTGTATTTCAAGCAAAATACTCTTTATTTATTTATTCATGCATTCATTACTAGGATTACAAGTATCTTTGAACCAGGGGTTCTTTTGCAAAGGTTCCACTTCAAGAAAATATGGCAATAGAAACAATTCAAGTAACAAAAGATAATGCAATCAGAAATGAATTACAAAGCAGAGGAAACAAGGGTCAGGGGATTACAGCTGTGGTCTAACAGTGGAGTACAAATATTTATCAGAGACGAACAATAACAACAACAGTACATGTATGCAGTCAAAATATAGCAGACTTTGTCAAATAAATAAGCAGTCAAATATATTGCAGACACCGTCAATCTAGGAGTTAAAATGGAAAGGTAGTAGGGAAAAAATGATCAGGAAGATGGGGGGGGGGACGTGGAGAGGGACAGCAAGGTGAGGAGGGAGCAGCGGGCTGCTAGGGAGGGCAAGTAGGAAGAACAAGGGGAAGGAATAAGTCTTTGGGTCACAGTCACACTGCAATGTGACCCCCTAGTTTGGTTTTGAATGTGCCGAGTTTTGGTGTTGAGAGGACTTCAGGGGGAAGGTCATTCAACCAGGATGGAGCTCTATTGCTGAAGGTCCGTTAAGCTTGTGAGGTCCGGCTTTACTGAAATAAATGTTGAAGTGTACCACTAAACTGTGTTTATATCACTGAAGTCCCTACCCTGAGTTCTTAGACCACAACATTCTGTGGGAAACTTCATGATGCCGTTTTTGGCCCAGCACATTGTTCCTCTTGCTAAAAATAGGTACATTGTGGGGGGCGTGGCCTGACCACCAAGAAGAATGGATATGTAGTAGCTCAGCTCACTCTACCACTGACTTAATCTAATATAATCTGCCTCTGTAACTCATTAGTTGTATAAAATACTTCGCTCTGTCAGTTAAATACGGCTTACTGTACCTAATAACTCGCACCTCCAGGCAGACTGATGGGAATTACCACACATTTCCAGTCACGATCAGCAGCGCCGGTATCTGAGCGGGACTGACTAGGCCATGAAAATGGGGATGGCTGGCTGATCCACACAAACTCTAGAAATGGCCAAGATTGAGCTGATGTTTCTTTTTTTGAAATTGTCTTTTTATTGAGTTTTAAGGCAAACAAACAAATGATGGACATAATCCATAGTGTTATATCTTAATACATTCCAAAGTCAGGTTACATACATAGGTGATGTGAGATAAAGTGAGTGAGGGTGACTCCACTCCCACAGTCCATCCTCTGGCTGTAGCTTTGGTTCTATGAGGTCTTTCCCATAACCATATGGTTCTGAATCCCAAAAAAAAACTAAATTTATGATCTTTTCCTGTAGACCTGGTAGGAATGATGATAAACTTATTCCTATTAAAGATAAGGATGGGGTTGTTATTGAGTTGGTTGAAAATTTCAAATATTTGGGAATATTAATGCATAGTAAATTATCTTTTGAATTACATATTAAACATCTCAGAAAGGTTATTCATCAAAGACTAGGCCTTTCATATTGTGCAAAATCATTTCTAACAATAGATTCCCGTAGGCTATTAGCTCATAGTTTTCTTTTAAGTGTTTTTGATTATGGTTTATTGGTTTATTCCTCAACTATGACTACAGGTTTGAACAATCTGAGGGCTATGTATAACTCAATATTGCGGTTTATGTTTAGTGCACCCTGTCGTATGCACCACTGTCATCTATACAAATCTTCTGATTGTTTATGGCTGATAAAATCTCTCATAAAATGGGAGTCTTTTTGTTTAAAACCATAAATGGGCTTCTTCCAGTGACAGTTACTGATCTTTTCCCAAGGCTCCTTCATCTTTGTAGTACTAGGTCTCAGAGTAGATTCTTTTTTTTTCCTCCTTACTTGCTCCTCTGGCCTGCCTCTCCTTCTGGCTGCTCAAGGACCCCAACCCTCGCCTGACCCCTTCACTCACCTCACGCCATGCAGCCATGATGGGGTGGCCCGGTGTATCCCTATCACCGGATGGGTACCTCTCCTCCAAGGGGGAAGCCGCCAGGAGGAGCAACTAGCGCGCTCTATGTTCAGTCCCTGGGCGCTGCTGTGGTGGATTCCGGGGCATCAGGACACTCGAGTTGGCAGGAGCCAGCAGCCATCATCCGGCCGACCAGGGAACCGAGTTTCCACTTTTTCTCTCCGGGGCACGGTGTGCCACAGACATCTAGGCGTGCGCCGACGTCCACCACTCCCTGTACAAGTGGGCTTGCTTGAGGTGTCACCCTCCCGGCCTCTGCCAGGAGGCGGCAGACAGCGAGCCGCTTCCCCTCCCTCCCTCCGGAAAAGGCGAGCAGTCGTAGGACACTCAAGCATTCTCCTCCTGGCCGGCTCTCCAGCGATCTGTAGATTCATTTTTAAAATACCGATCTTCAAAAAATCAGTGGGCCAAAGGTCATATTTGTATCGAGCACCCTTATTTTTTAATACAGTCCCATTTGACCCGGCCGACTGCAAAACTGTTCCTTGCTATAAAACTCATCTTAAGCAATGGCCCTTTAATAAGTTTGAATGCACCTGTTGACCATATACTATTATGTAATTGTCAAAATTATAAGTATTTTGTATTGTATAATTTATTATTTTGTCTTGTATGTTGTCTTTTTGTACTATTGTAACTTGTCATCTGTGAAAACGGGCAGATTTGCTCATCAGATTTACAAGTATAAAAAAATAAAATGAAATGAAATAATGTTTCTCCCCCTTACTCCAGAGAGCGAGGAGAGCGGAAGTTTTATACATTTCAGTTATTCAGCCCTCAATTCCTGTAGTACCAGTCAGCCCAGGGACTCTAGGGATCCTTATTTCAGGGGATGAAGCCTCAAATTGGGTGGCTTGTTCGCTGATGATAGGATGGCACCCAGGGCCCCCCTCCAGCTTGGCCCTCTGTAGGTAAGTGCCTTCCTTCCCTGAGTAGGCTCCAGGGGAGTCAGGATGTGCATATGTAGATGATCATGGGACAAACGTTTTATCTTTAAGCATATAGCACATAATCCAGATGGTCTATCTGGAGGTGCACCTTTCTTCTTGTTCATTAAGCTTATGCGTAATTTTCTCCATCTGATAGATCTGACTTGTAACTGCCCACCATTCTTGTATGGTGGAAATTCTAGGGGTCAACCACGCCTTTGTAACTGCTTTTTTAGCCGCAGTAATTAGGATCCCCAGGAAGTGGTGAGAATTCGGGTCCCTGAACTCCCTTGGATATTGTAATAAGACGTATAGGTCCCCTGTAAGGTCTACCCTTCTCTGAAAGATCTCCTGTATTTCCTTCCGTATCTGATCCAAGAAGGGTTGTAGCTTGGGGCATGTCCACATAACTAGGTGTGGTGGGTTGGTTTATCGCCAACAACTGGCATCTTTCTCAGGGTGGAAGTGTTGTGTGATCACCAGGGTTCGGAAGAACCACAATAAGTGCTTCCAGGTATATTCCTTCCACTGATGGGAGCCAGTGACTTTAGCTGCCCTCTGGCAGGCCAGCTGCCAATCTTTTTGTTCAATATTGGTGCCTAGCTCCTCCTGTCACTGTATCTGGACTGTAAGTGTGTGCCTCTCCACTATAGTCAGAATCGGTTGATATAGGGATGAAATTAGGTGGTCCCCATTCTGGTGTCATAGTAGACTAATTAATTTAGTTATTAATGGGAAGTGTAGCTCAGGGTTATGGGCCCCTCGTGGGAATGTGTTATAGTAATGTCTAAACTGTAAAAAGCGATAAGAGTCCCGTCTAGGAAGCCCAAATTCCCCCTGCACCACCTCGGATGACTTGAACACCCCCTGTTCCTCCAGCTGAGGATTGTATCTAAGCTGGTAGTGTTCCCATTCCTGATATTTGTGGTCCATGATCGCTGGCTGGAAATCAAGGAGGTTAGCAAAGAGAAGGGCAAGGAAAGGTGTAAGCTGTAAAACCTTCCTAAGTGAGGTCCAGTTTGTTATGTAGTATCTAATCCATGGGTTAGTATTTCCCAGTATGCCTGGTTCCATTGTGGAATGGTATAGGGCCTGATAGTAGTGGCGATTGGAAATCCGTGTCAGTTCAATCTTTTGCCAGTGAGATGTGCCACTGGTCATTTGTCTGGCCATTATATGTGTGAGCTGGGCCACCCAATAATAAAACTAGAGGTTAAGGCCGGCCCGGTGGTGCTGGAGGTTGAGGCACTGGTCTCTGCACCCGGGTTCAGGAACGAGCCTGGACTGCCGGGGTTCGGCAGGGGTGAGAGAGGATTGAGTATTGGAGGACTGCTCTCCTGTCTCAGGGGAGGGAGGTCTTGTCGTCCCGCTCGTTGACTGCCCTCTGGTGGTGGCTGGAGGGTAGTATGGGTCGGGAGGCACATACTGGCGTTCTCACATTGGTGGGGGGATGGAAGAAAACGTGAAAAAGGAGCTGGCAGGTTCCATGATGGCCCGTCGTGTCTCTGACTGTCCCCGGCTTCTGGATAATGCTCTGGGGTTGGGGGGAAAGCCGGCGATCTCCTCCCTGGCCCCACCTCGGGGGGTAAGCCACGAGGGAATTACTGGAGGTAGGTCTGAGTGGGGGCACATGGGCCGGAAGATGAGTCCCTTCAAGGGAGGGCCATAGCCATCTGTCAGGCCCCAGGGAGTAAAATACATATAATAGAAAAAAATAAATAAATAAAACTGGAGGTTAGGGAATGCAAGTCCCCCTCTGTCCTTTGGGAGTGTTAGGATTTTAAAGCGTACTCTGGGCTTCTGTCCTACCCAAATGAATCTGGAGATCACCTGATTGAAGCTTTGGAAGACAGACTGGGGAAGCGGAATAGGGACATTCTGGAAAAGATAGTGCTCTGGGTAGTGTCACCATGTGGATCAACTCTATTCTTCTAGAGAGGCTAAGGAGTAGGGTGTTCCATTGGGCTAGGTCAATTTTTAATTGGGCAGTAAAGAGAGCATAGTTGTTCTTGAATGCTGTAGTTGGGTTGCAGGCCATATATACCCCCAAGTATTTTAGTTTCTCTAGGCCCCATTGAAATGGGAGCAGCTGCCAGGTGGGCTGGGACGGTTGATAATGAGAGGTCAGAGTTTCCATCTTAGTCGTGTTGAGCTTGTAGCCTACAACCTGACCAAACTCCTCTATTATTTGTTTGACTGCCGGGAGGGATCTCTCCGGGTTGCCCAAATAGAGTAGCACATCATCAGTGTATAGGGCTCTACGGTGTTCCGTGCACCGATCTCCACGCCCCTCATTTCCTCAACCTCTCTGATCTTCTGTGCCAGTAGCTCTATATATAAAGAAAAGAAGAGTGGTGAGAAGGGACAACCCTGATGAATGTCCCTCTGGAGCTGGAAATACGGGGAGTGGTGCCTTCCAATGTTGACACATGCCTTGGGCGTGTCATAGATGTTTTGCAGGACTTGGACCACTGGCTGCAGGAATCCCATCTTAAGCAGCACCACTTAAAGAAAGGTCCATGAGACTCTATCAAAAGCTTCTTTTGCGTCCAAGCTAACTTGTACCGAAGGGGTCGGACTGCTCTCCCTCTCATGAATGCTATCACGGATGGCATCCCCCAGTGTTCGATATCGGGACCGCTCCTGTTTTCCCTATCTATTAATGATTTGCCTCAACATTGTGGAGGGGCCAAGGTAACCTTATATGCAGACAGTGCCATGCTTTATGGGTTCTCCTGAGATGCTGTCCAACAAACAACCTTCTTGGTCAAGACCTTGGTCTACTTGAGAATTGGTTTCTTACTAATAAATTAGTTCTAAATAGTAAAAAGACCGAAGCCATGTTATTTGGTCCTAAAAGCCTGGGCCCAACCCGTTCACAGTTATTGTCCCCAGCTCTTTCCAATGGCTCAAAAATTGAAGTGATCAATTGTATCAAATACCTAGGTGTATACTTAAACCAAGACTGCTCCTTTAAGGGCCACATCGACCATCTGACCAAGAAACTCAACCAAAAGTTAGGTATATTATATCGCCTGAGCCCTTTCCTCACTTGTGAATCCAAACTCAAGGTTTCCACTGGTACAGTCCTTCCAACCTTGCTATATGGGGCCCCTTTACTACATTCTGTAAGAAGCTCTGAAATGCAAAGGCTAAAAATACTGTATCACAGGATAGGGCGCTTCGCTGCAGGGGTGGCACCATGGGAGCATCACTGCAAGGTACTATTATCTCTAAGGTGGCCTTCTCTTAAGGGCAGATTATCATATACCTTACCGTGCCTTGCTTTTAAGCTCCAGCAAAATGGCTCCCTTCCTAGCCTAATTAACACATTAGCTCCCAAAAAGAATGGGAGAACACTAAGATCCTCTGGCCGCCAGCTTCTCCAAGTCCCCAGTGTTAGAACTTTGGTCCTGTGTTGCCTTCATCCCTCCTATCTGGAATGGTCTCCCTAGCAGTCTCCATGAATGTACCTCCCTTGGGGGCTTCAAGAAGGGTCTTAAAGCCCACCTGTTGGAACTGAACCTCTGCAACCGTTACTGCTGAGTCAGCTGACTCCCTGCTGCCGATCTAACCTTATTGTGACATCAATCTGACTGTGACTGTCTCGTGTATAATAGTACTTCTTCTCCTGTTGATGTTGATTGTAAATTAACCTGCCACTGTATCCTTGACTGGGTCAGTATGTCTATATTGACTGTTAATTGTGAAATGACATGTATGTATTTTGTTATGTTTATAGATGTATGTAATTAATTCCGGGTCGCCTCTGAAAAAGGGTCTGTTTCGGTCTCAGTGGGTCTACCTGTCACCAAAATTTAAATAAAAAATAAAATAAAAAATAAACATGAAGTGTCCTTTTAATGTTATCCGTTGTTGTGCGAGCACTGACAAACCCTGTGTGGCCCACCCTGATCAGTTGTGGAAGCAATGTATCCATCCTATGGGCCAGCAGCCCCATAAATAGCTTGTAGTCCATGTTGGGGATTGAAGTGGGCCTGTATGAGCCACAGTGCTGTGGGTTCTTGCCCGGTCTTCGGTATTACCAAGATGGATGCATAGGACCAGGATGGGGGGACCATATCCTCCCCGAGCATGGAGTTAAATGTCCTAGTCAGGCTTGGTAGAAGTTGTTCCCTACTGCTGTTATAGAATTCTGCCCCATATCCATCCGGGCCCGGGGATTTCATAGTTTTTAGTCTGGCTACAGCAACTGCCACCTCCATAGCTGTTATGGGCTGTATTAGCTGTTCCCCCTGTGTTTGTGTGAGCTGAGACAGGGTAATTTGTTCACAATATGTACTGATATCTACTTGGGTAGCTATTGTTTCTGGGGTATATAGTCCAGTGTAGTATGCTGTGAAGCCCTCTGTGATGTCATACAGTTTTGTGAATGGTCGGACATCTGGGGGTGTGTCAGCTAAGTAACAGTTGAGTTTTTCTTCGGTTTGTTTGGTAGGCCAGGAGACGTGACGCTCTCGGGCCAACCTCATAAAATTGTTGTCGTAGAAAGGTCAGAGCTATTTCTGTTCACTGTTTGGCCATGTAATCTAGGCTAGTTTTAGTTTGTTTCAGTAATGGCAATAACAAGCTATCCCCCTGTTGTGGGCCATCTGGAGGAAGTACAGTGTCTCCTCCAGATGCTGCTACTTTTCCCTACGAGCCCTAGCCTGTGCCACGGTGTACTGGATTACGTGGCCTCACAAGACCGTTTTCATGGTGTCCCACTGGATGGCTGGTGTGGTGTCCCCTATCAGGTTGTCCATCTGTATCTCCTCCATCTTCTCTAGTAGGAAGTCTCTAAGCTGTGGGGTCCTCAGGTGGTATGGGTTCAGTCTCCAAAAAATGTCGTTTTTGTAGGCCCAGGTCCCACCAAGTCATCACTGGGGAGTGGTCTGAATGTACAGTATCTCCCAGTCGGGAGTCCAGCAGTCACAGGGTATTCTCTATCTGTGTATATCATTGGTCAGTCCTGGAGTATGATTGGTGGACCACCAAATAGAATGTGTAATTTCTAGACTGGGTGTGAAGGTGTCTGCATGTGTCCACCCATCCAACCTCCCTCACAAAACACCTAAAGTACTTGTCGGCTGGGGTCTGTCTGGGCGGTCTGGGGTTAGTGGTGTCCATTGAGGGGCTGGGATTGATATTAAAATCCCCTGCCAACAGTAGCATCCCCTTAGTTAGCTGGACAGTCTTTTCTAGGAGTGATCACATCTGGGGAATTACCAGGCCTGGTGGAAAATGATCCCCCGCACTGTTACCAAACGCCCCTCCGGGTCTTCCCAAGCTTCAGTTGGCCAGAATGGTGTATGTGGTAATATCAAGATAGCTATCCCCCTCTTTGTACCCCCCCACGCCAAAGAAGAGTGCACCTCACCTAGGCCAAACTTAGAAAGCGTGGCATGTTCTGCTTTGGACATGTGCATTTCTTGGAGGTAAATGATGTCAGATTTGATTTCCTTAAGGAATGACATCGTTCGCAACCTCTTTACAGGGGATGAAAGCCCATTAATGTTAAGGGCAAATAGTTTTAAATTTTGGTCAGACATTATTTTGCATTTTCTTACTGTTTTCCCACTCTGGTGGAGGAGCCGCTCGGGCACCCAGCAAAGCCTTCCCCGTGTTGCAGCTTAGGACCATGTCGATACATATTTATACCAAACAAACATACCACTTCACATCAACAGTGGGTTACATAAAACAAATAACACATACTGAGTTACCCCTGAACTTGGCCCCTCAGTTTTCATAAGTGCCTGTCTAGTATCTACTAATAAGGAACCTGGGGCAAGATGCAGCGTGGCCAACCATGCCTCAACTGCCTGAGTGCAAGTAACTTGAGCTTCCAAGATGTGGATTGTGTGTGATCCAGCGTGCAAGGTCTCTGCCCTGCTTGGAGGGTTTGCCTCGGTTAAGGTCCCTCCTGACATCTAGTATGTCAGTTAGGTTGGGGAAGTGGTGACGCCATTGCCTTCTCAGGACTGACCTGATTTAGGTGTGCTTCTGGGATACATGCATGTTATGCTTTCCTGTTGTGGGATTCGAGAGTGGTGGTTTACCTCCAGGTTCGCATGCTCCTTTTCAGTGGGACCTCTCAGAGTTGTTCTCTGGTTATTCCCTCCCACCAATGGATTGCATCTACTTATCCATGTAAGGGCACCATATGTATATGTGTCATGCCCCTTCTCCATCCATCCCCCCCATACCCACCTCCCAGGTCAGGGTACCACCTTTGTGTTCATTCTTCCAAAATATTGTATATCATACATTGGCTGTATCTCCCTTGCACCTTTCAAGGTGCTCTCTTTCTGTCCCCCCCGACTTTAATCCACCCATCCGCCCACTCCCTCCTGCTCCACTCCTTGTTCCACTTCCTCCCTTGTTCCCCTCCTGTCCAACCCTTAGTATTAGTAGTACTTAAAACAAGCTCAGTAGTAGGTTTCTGTTGTTACCTGGTCGGAGGTTCCTTCCCGCATTCTCCAGGCCTTTGATGCACATACCATAGGGGCTCATCCTCGAGAGTCCAGTCGTCCGGGCATATTGGGTCTCTGAAGACAGTCTGGCCAGCCGTAGGCATGGATGCTCCAGATCAGACCAATACAAGTGTATACATTAGTCAGTAGCAATAATAACATTTTTGCATAGTAAATATTCTCCAATATGCATGTCACTGCCCTGTTTCCCTGGAGGAATTGTTACTCGTCCTCCTCCCTGCTTCCCATGGATGTAATATCCCAGTTCAAACACCCCTTGTTTAACCAGTTTGGCACCATCCCCTGTCATGGGGAACCTTGCGCTTCCGCCTGTGGCTTGTAGCACCCCATTTGTAAAGATTCAACAGCTTGCTTGTCTTTTGGGGCAATTGTATATGGGAGCCAGATATCAGCTTGGTCTCTAAGCTCAGTCCTGGGATGATTTCCCCTACTCCCATAGCCCCATCCCTTTCCTTTCCCCCTCCCTATTCCAATGTGAGTGCCATGCTTGCATTACTAATTAAACCCCTCTCCCTCCCCTCTCCTCCTGTGTTTACCATTCCTCTGACCTTGTTGCTGTATGTGTGTGGGTCTTTTGTCACCCTGCATACATGGCTCTCACGCCAAGCGAAAGCCTACCTGTCCAAAGCCCTCCACAGCTCCAATTACTGCAAAGACGCCTTCGATATGCGTATCCTATACCTCGCGCTAGACTCAGTTATCTCCCCACTCACGGACCTTCTAAATCTGTCCCTGCGCCTGGGCCAGTTCCCAACCTCATGGAAAATGGCAGTGATAACACCAATATTGAGATGTGGTGACAGCTCCCTCCCAAACAACTACCAGCCCATCTCGATTCTCCCCCACTCTCTAAAGCCTAGATCATGGCCAGTCAGCTCACTGACTACCTCCTCGCACACAACCTCTTATGTAGGAGCAGCATGGTTTTAGAGCTGGTCATAGCACTACGACTGCCCTCACAGAATTCGATAACTCATGCACTCCATGCTTGACAAGGGGCACCTCGCAGGGGCCACGTTTATAGACCTTTCAGAGGCCTTCTTCACAGTTTCTCATCCCCTCCTTCTTAACACATTACAACAAATGGGGGTCTCTCATTGTCCACTCTCATGGTTCTCCAGCTATCTTTCATCTAGAACCCAATGTGTTAAAATTAATAATACCATATCTACTATGCTGCCTGTGCACTCAGGAGTTCTCCAGGGATCTATCCTGGGTCCCCTGCTATTCAGCATCTACCTCAACGTCCTGCCTAAATCCTGCCCCGGCAACCTTCTCCTCTACGCAGACGACGCTGTTCTTTATGTCGCACTTCCTGATCCTCTCTCTCTTCGGCATACCTTACAAAACTCCTTCTCTCAGATTGAACACTGGTTTGCTGAACACAGATTGGTGGTCAACATTAAAAAAACTAAGATGATGCTCTATGCCTACCGCCAAAACAGAACAAAGGAATTCCCTCTGGAAATACTCTCCGCCACTCTCATCCCACTGGAACAGGTTCAAAAGTATAAGTATCTAGGTATTATATTTGGCTCTTCCCTCTCATTCCACAAACATATAAAAATCCTCACCTCTGCCACCAACACCCACATTGGTCTCCTTTACAGACATAAAGACTCCCTGCCACCTGAAGCACTTCGCCTAGCCATTACCTCCTAAGTCTTATCGTTGGTGGACTATGGCCTCTCAATCCGTGCTACCACCGACCCTACGATGCTTCATCAAATACAAGTAGTCATCAATAAGGACTGCCGGCTTCTCTCTGGTGCAGTCAGAAATACACATACCTGCACCCTATACGTGCTCACCAATATCCTCTCCCTTGAGGAAAGACTATTATACCAGACCTGTCTCTTCACCAAAGAAATCCACCTGGGTTTAACCCCAATAGGTGTCTTGGCTTCTCTTCAGGCAGTCACCATCTCAGCGTCTACACGGGCTGCCACAAAAACTATCTGGAAGGTGCCTCGGGTCAGGACCACCCTGACCCAGTGATCCTTCCCCCTTAGAGCTCAATCCTGGTACAATGCCCTCCCACTGGCTGTCACATCAATCACCAATCTAGGTCATTTTAAAGCTGCCTTAAGGGCCCATATCCTCTCCTCACGTCAATGCCAGTGTAACTGGTTACCTGTGGATCCTGCACCATGCTACTAGCCACGCACCGTCCCTTGGCCAGGCAGTGGAGAGCCCTCACTATTTCTAGCCTACAGGCTCCTCATCTCCTTTGGTTACCATATAGTTGCACTGGACTATGAATGCATTGTATTATGTATAAGACAAGGCCTCCTTGAGGCGGCTTACTACCAACTCATATCATGCATTGCTTTAGCTACCAATTGTATAGGTCTTAACCGCTTATTAGGTAAATATGTTGATAGCTCTGCCCTGTTTTAGCTACCAAATGTATAGGCATTAATCCCTGCTCATTGTATTTATACTCTGTATGATTGCTCACCCACATTTATTCTGTGTATGTACTGTATGAATGTCTGTTTTATTCTGACGTGGAGCCTTTGGAAACGAGTCTATGACTCAAAGGGTTGTAATTCTGATTTCATAAATAAATAAATAAATTGACAGTGCCCTGCTCTGTCCGTTGGCCTGCAAAGAAAACAAGGAAAGCGGGGAAGAGTGCCTTGTAGAACACGGTGATCATCCTACACTGCAGTCCCCCCCACCCCATTCCATCCACTTGCTGTTTCGGCACCCGTCAGTCATCCCCCCCCCCTCGCATTCTGTTCATCTATTTATGGCTAGGGTTCAAATCCCAATTGTCCCAGCATCTTTTGACATTTTGTGCAGCCAAAGGCTCTAGTGAGGCATATTTGGCAACCACCCTCCCCTTCCTTCCGTCCCCCTTTTCTGGACCCTCGTGATATTGCCCCCCACACTTACTGGTCAGTATATATTTACATTAATCACTACCCTTCCCCATGTCCATAGTCTCTGTTTTGGCTCATTTTATACATATAGGGAGGAAAGTGTCCACTTATTTGATAATCGCTGGTGTTGCAGTGTTGAGTCCAGTCTCTTCCTCACATGGCAGCCACCCCTCGCGCTCTTCTATGCACCTTAGTGGTTCAATGGTAGCTGCCTAAGGGCTCCCCCTCTCTGCTTTCACTGAATGGGTCATTCTAGAAGTTGCAGTGCATCTCTGTGATGCGAAGGGGGAGCTTCAGAAATGTTCAGGAGACAGGCCTGTCCTTGGAAAGGAAAATTAAGCATGACTTCAACTCGAGGGTGTAGGCTGTGACTGCGATCCGTTTGCTGTGACTGGAGCCTGGGTCTTCAGAGTGTCTGCAATCCGCTGCAGCACTTGGGTGCCCTGTCACCTCTGATCTTCTCTCTGTCCCTGGGACCACACTCGCTGGGACAATTTGGATGCCAGGGTCAGTTCTGGAGGGGCTTGCCTCGTGGTGACTGGGATCTTCGTCTGTGAGAGCTCAACCAGTACCTCCACAGCTGTATTGAAGGAGAGTGTCCCATCCAGAAAAAAAACCACCATTTGGGCGGGATACAGAGTTCTGAATTTCAACTTGGCTGCCTTCAGGTCCTTCATCAATGGGAGGGAAGCCTTCCTTTTTTGCATTATTTCCGGAGCGTAATCATTTTCAAAAAAATAACTGGGTGTTTTGAAAGTACACTGACCCCTTCTGCCATGCGGTGTGGATGATAGTCTCTTTCTCCTGATACCGCAGCATGCGGATTAGGATAGCCCAGGGACACATTCCTGCTGGTGGCTTAAGGCCCAGTGTTCTGTGGACTCTGTCAGTTTCCAGAGTGTTATCTTCAGGGAGTGAGAGCCGTCCGGAACAGATTCTGTAGGAAGGCTATAATATTTGTGCCTTCTGCTTCCTCAGGGACTCAAGAGAGCTGAATATTATTTTGGCGGTTGCGGCTGTCCGTGTCCTCTGCCCTCTCTTGCAAAGTCTTTACTTGTTGGTACAGCTACACGATGGTTGTTTCAGCCTGATCCACATAGCCATTGTTGGTTGAGAGATGTGTTTCATACTCCTCATGATGTTTCTCCATTTTGTCCACATCAATCCTCAGCACTGTTGTAATTGAGTGCATTTCCTGATGAAAATCTTCAATTTCTGCCAGCATTCTGTCTAGTTGTCTCTTGACATTGTTGTTGATTTGGTGATCTGGTCTGGCGTGGCTGCGCCTGGAGGAGCGTGAGGTCAGGGAGCTCTCGCTTTTAGAGTCCCAGTCCGTCAATCGCTTGGAATCCTGTAACTCCTCACTGAATGTTTTGCATGATCCTCTGGGTTTGGTCATTTTCTTGCCTTCTGATGTGCTTTTTAAGAGTTTTTCCTGTATCTGGCTGTATTTATGAAGGATTTATTGCAGTCCCGATGAGGGCTGTCACAATTAGCTGGTTGCTAGGAGCATGACGTCACCGGACGTCTGAGCTGATGTTTCAACACATCTTCTCTCAAATGGAAACAATGACCACCATGGTGGTTAAATTAAAATGCAAAAAGATGTGACAAAATTAGGCATGTGAGTTCACACTGTGGAAAACAGAACCACCCAAACTGAAGCCTCCTAGGCTTTCCTGACTGCACAGCTCCATGTGCAGTCCTGGACAGTTCAGCTACTGTGGGCCCCGATCGAGGACCTTGAGAACTGGAGCAGGAATAACAGCCTCTGGTTTGTTGGGTTCCCCAGATGGGCAGAAGAGCCTCATATCATGGCTTTCCTGCAGAGAGGTTGTACCAATACTGCTAAAAAACTGAGGAACCAGACTGATTAACATAGACCGAGCCTACCACTCCCTTGCCAATCCTGGACAGTTCAGCTGCTGTGGGCCCTGATCGAGGACCTTGAGAACTGGAGCAGGAATAACAATCTCTGGTTTGTTGGGTTCCCCGAATGGGCAGAAGAGCCTCATATCATGGCTTTCCTGCAGAGAGGTTGTACCAATACTGCTAAAAAACTGAGGAACTGGACTGATTAACATAGACCGGGCCTACCACTCCCTTGCCGCCATGCCTAAGACTGGTAAGAAACTGAGACACATCTTGGCTGGATTCCTCATATTTTATTTATTTGAAAATTGGTAACTGGAAGAGGCACACTGAGCCAAAATGTGTTTGCAGGTGTAACCTAGGGGAGGGAAACAGTGGAAGAATAGCAGCACAATACATAGTACCAAAACATTTGAACTACAATTAAAAAAAAAAAAAACTTCTACAAAATTGGAATAAATACAAAAAAGTTGTATGTGCAGAGAAAAAGAGTGCAGTACAGCTCAGTAAGAATGTATAGCAAATGCATATTCAGAAGTGGCAGCAATGACTGGTGAATAAGAGGCGACTGACCTGAGTGGTGAGTTATTGCCCAAATGCCCAGCCTTGTAAAGAAGGGAGAAAACAGTAGTGGTGTGGAAGTTAATCCAAGGCAGGAGCGGAGACCCAGCCAACTGCTTACCAGGATGGTTAACGCTTGGCCATGGTGTTTTTTCTGTGGGGGAGGTTAACAAGAACAGATGGGGAAGGGTTGAAGTTTCAGCTGGTGCCTGAGGGAGCCAGGGGATAGGGAGAGGCGGAAAGTTGGCTCCAGAGTGAGGGAAGTCGATAGGAGAAGGCAGATTGCCTAGCAGAGGTGAGGAGTGGCAAAAGTGTGACAGACCAAGGAATGGAGGGAACAGGAAGCGGGGCAGTTTGGGAGAGGAGAGGATAGGAGAGGTAAGAGGGGAAGGGAACCAAACCAGTATTTGGATATGAAGGTGGTATTGTGAGCCTCACAATGAGTGGGCAGAGGGAGGATGGATCGGGATGAATACAGTGAACAATAGTGGGTGGGATTGAGGGTGTTTCTAGCAAAATGGTCTAAGGTATTACAGAAGGTATCCACCTGGCAAGGGTAGTGGAATGGGCGGTGCCATAGACCCATCATAAAGAGGCCATACTCGGGCTAGCTAGGGAACAGGGTCCACTTCAGTAGCAGGGTCACTGAATAGCTGTCTTCCCTGATTGCTCCGTGAAATTTTTGAAAGATAGGTAGGCATAAGAAAGTGTTCCACTTTGTGGTCTGGCCCCAATTCTCCAGTACCCTACCCATCTCAGAGTCTTAAGGAAAGGAGACACAAAAATCTTCGATATCCCAACAGCAGCTGAATCATGCGCTGTAAAGACATGAGTAGACAAGTTCGATGCACTGTTTGAAAAGCTGCAGCTGATCACATACGACCCTCTGGATGAGGTTTAAGATATGACACCACCCTCTTGGGCAACCCTATTAATCCAGACTTGGACAATCAATGGCAGATCCCCCCCCCCACCCAGGAAAGGACACGTCAAAGACAACAGACCAACATGATGAAAGAACCCAACCAGAATGCCTTCAGATCCAGAAGATGTAACAGAGGCAGCCCATCCTCCATTGGATCCCTGGACATTTTAGCAAAACACCGCTCAATGAATAGGTTTGCCTTACTGTCACTGTGATTCCCTTCCCCCTGAGCCACTGACGGAACCTAACCAGCCCAACAAGACCACTGTACCTACTCCTCTTACTGCAGCCAAATCATGGGCTGAGGTACCAGCAGTGATGGTCCTCCCAGCTAGCCACCTGGTCCAGAGGAGCTACAAGACAACATTTAGATTATTACTGCTCTCACCCCACCACAGAGCCGAACAGGCCAGCAGTGACTATATCCCTTCTACTTGTTCACACATGGAGCTGATATGCTCAAGGTTTGTTTTTTATCACATCCTTATTTCTCTCCTGCTGTGGTACATGTGGCAGGGGCATCCAGCTGCCGGCTTCCCCCGCCTGGAGGGCAGCAGGCTCACTCGCATGATGGGGAGTCTGGTACGGCTGCTCCCCGACCCACTGGGAGGCCCCCCATGCCTTCCCATGCCAGGCCGAGACCAGAGCCCCCCAGTGCAATTTCATGACAGACCTGCGGACAGTATGAGCACGGCTATCAAGCTGCTCACTCACGCCCAGCCTTTTTCCTCCATTAATGGCCCTTTGGAGTGCGGGGCATGCAATGACGTCAAAGGCACAATGTGCCGACGTCTGCCGCACTCCACACCCAAGTGCACCACTCTGGTAGTGCCCCCAGTGGTCACCAGGGGCCGCTACAGAGCGATGGGATCCCTCAACCCTCTCCAGAGACGGGAGAGCAGTCCCTCGGATGCTCAATCCCATCTCTCCCCTGATGACAAGGGCACATTTCCGAACCTAGGTCACCAGCGTGGTGCGAGGTGTGACGTCCAGTGCTTCAACCCTCAGTGCAACCGGGCCAGCTACACTCAAGGTTTTTGACACTAGGTGTGGGGTGGGGGGAGACGGGAGAGGCAGGCCAAGAATTTTACAGGCCAACTATCTCACCCTGAGATCTGGAGCTGGCCTCCCTTCTCCCCACACACATTCCTACTTAGACTCTGTTGCACCACCAAGCTTTCCACTTTTTTCTGAACTGCCACTCTTATTTGCTGAAAGGACACTGCCTACTAGCGCGCAGTAAAACCCTACATGCTGACTGACTGGGACAGTTTTGTTTTTTCTTATGTTCCAATAATTTCAGGGCAAAGTAACAATCCGAGGTTGTGTTCCAATTTGGGTGTCCTCTGGCTGAAATGATGGAAGTCCACATCAAACTCAATTAATTTCTTGCCCATAAGGCTGAACTGGCACTCTCTCACCTTCTGCACAAATACTGGGAGGAAGGTGAAAAAGTGGGTTGGGTCCTTGCAAATCATCTCTGTAAGAGACAAGCAGATAAGTATATTGCCTCACTTGAAAATGCCACAGGCATTCAGTGGCGTGGGGCTACCTGTTTCATGTTTTGTCTAAGATGGCCTTTGGAAATACTTTCCTATCTTGAGTTTGTACCCTCTAGCACAACCCAGCTGCCAAGGTGTTAACAAATGTGTCTGTCTATGTCTGCCCCTTTCCCACTTCAGAAAGGGACCCGCCAAGGATACCCTCTCCCTCTGCTATTTTTCATGATGGCTGTGGAGCCACTGGCAACAGCCACTGGGAGAAACCCTGGTATCAAGGCCTTCATATTGGGGACAGGGAGTATGTAACTTTTCTTCACACAGACAACATTTTGGTTCTGGCAGAAGATGCCCTGCAAGCTATCTTCCCTCTCCATACACTGTTGCAGGACTTCTCCATGATGTCTTGCCGGAAGGTCAATCCCAACAAAACCGAGGTCCTGCCCCTTCACAACTCCTGCCCCAGCTCCCCTTTTACCTCACTGGGCATGAAATGGGTCCCACAGGGTATTACTTATCTTGGCATTAGCTTATTCCCTGACATTCACTAGCAGGCCAGTGCCAACCTCACACCACTATTGTCCAAGCTCAAACTTGAGATGGAGAGATGGCAACATCTCAAGCTGTCATCGTCCAGCAATATAGCAGCTCTTAAAATGGTCTCAACCCCTCAACTCCTGGACTACCTATTGCATGTCCCACTCAACATCTCATGTTCATAGTTTCTCCAAATAGAAAGGCAGCTGGTAGATTTTCTATGGGAGGATAAGCCCTCAAGGTACAGTAAACTAAACTATGCTTGCACTGGAGGAGAGGAGATGGGGACTACTGTGGTTATTTGGCAACCATATGGCTTTCCTGGGGGCCCAAATACTCTGCTGGCTTGATGCTCCTGCACTGCTAGCACCTCAGTGGATATAGCTGGAAGGGGTACTTACAGAAGGTGTGACCCCAGGAGCCCTACTATATTTTAAAGGTGCTGAACATCAGAAGCTCCCCCCTACCATTCTGTGCTCCATACGCACATGGGAAACCCTGTCAAAACTACTGAAGGTCCCCCTGGTCAACTTTGGGAACTGTCCTCTGTGGAACATCCCCCTTTTACATATATCTCGCAAAACTATTTATTGGCTTAGCTGACAGCATTCCAGAATCTGATGTATCCATGACTTGTACATGGATGGGTGGGACTGCTTGGACACTATCCAATCTCTCTGCTACAGATACAGCTTACCACAGCATGACCTGTGAAGATACTTCCACATTAGAAATGCCATCTTCAACCTAAAAAAAAGGCTGGTACTTCCTTATGACCCCCAGCACTCATCCCCACTGCCATGTTGACTGTGCCTAAACAGAGGCAAGGCAAGGGCTATCTACGAGCTCCTCCAAAAAGAAATCCGAGACCAATCCCAGTAGGCCAGGACCAAATGGGAGAGCTAGCATTGCATCTCCATCACCCTTGAGCAGTGGTCACATTTTTGGATAGTAGCTCACAGGAGCTGTGCAGACAGCAGAGCATTGCTCATACAGAATAAGTTGCTGCATCAATGGTGTTGCACCTCCTCAGTCCTACTTGCCATGACTCTCCGTCCCTTAGGTACCTGCTGGAGATGTGGGGTACAGGAAGGTAATTTAGCACACATAATCTGGATATGCAACAAAATATAACCCTATTGGAAACAGGTAGTTTCTGCATGCTCTCAGGTTCTCCTAATACCCACTTCCAGATACCACCCCCCCCATAGCGAGTGGGCATCCCCCTGGATAACAGCTGGTTAATCAGATTTCACCTACAGTGGTTGATGGCAGCAGCCATGGAGGTGAAACGTTTCATTCTCCAAAGATGGTGCTTTGATAAAATTACTTCCATAACATAGTGGAAAGCAGCCATGGGGAAACTAGTGAACTTTGAAAGCCTTTCATACATTTCTGGGGATTCCATGGTAAAATATACAGTTGCATGGTCCCCTTTTCTCTCATCCCCATGCTGTAAATATCCAGCAGGGAGTGCTACCCCAGCATAGCTGATCCATGCATATGATCCCAGAGGAGGCATCCTGCAATGAGTGCAGGCTCGCCACCACCACTACTTCCATCCAGCTCAAACGAACAGCATCAGTCATCAGTATGAGTATGAACGGTACTATCTGTGTGTCTCCATTTACTGATCTGCGTGACAGCTGCTCCGTATTGCCCAGTCAGTATTAACATTCGATAGAGAAATGCAGTGTCTAGTGTAATTGTTGTTGTGTTATATTATTGGTTTATCAGTTCCTTTGACTGTACATGATGTCATGATATTATGTGACCCTTCAAAGGGTCATGAACGAGACCCGAAGTGCCGGGGTTTCCTTGCCTCGCTTGAGCTGTAAGGACTGAATAAACTGTGAGTTTTGCATTTCTGGTATTTTTCATGTTTTCTCCTAGGAGTGCAGCTCCTAGTGTTTCACATTGTAGCCTGGTATTTTCAGCAAGCACCCCCGCCATTACAAAGGCTGAGCCCACTGGGATCTGTGTTTGTTTGGATCTCGTAGGGGAAGCTACCAAGGGGTTAAAGGCAGGGCCCCACCTCTGGGTGTAAAGCAAGGGCAGTTTATCGGTGAGATGCAAGTGTCCTGAGGACCGAGGAAAGAACCAGCAAGGAGGAGCTCCAATGATGGGTCGGTGGCACAGCTGGTAGCCAAAAAAGGGCCTGGCTGGTGGGCCACAAGAGACAAAGAGAACTGAAAAAAAAGAGAGAACTAACTAGTGTCATTATAAGTTAAAAAACATTTTTTTTAAGAAAAACATTTTATAATGGTCCGTGGTAGCAATACTTAGAGGCGAAGGGCTAAAATGGCATCTTCAAAGTACTGTGCATCTGGGAGATCAGGAAAGGTGCTGGAGTGAAAAAAGCATGTTATATGTTATTACCACACTATGGTGAGACTAAGGAACATGTAAACATAGTTTCAACAGTTAGTACATGCCACCAGTAAAAATATAACAGCCTATAGTTTAATGTTCTTAAGCTCTTACAACTCATGGGCATGAGAGTCCATTATAGAAGACTAGTATACTTTAAAAATGGGCCAGTTTTGAGTTTTCTGTGGATCAGGCTATGGTGTACTGCAGTCCATAAACGCATACCTCTCAACCTTTCATCACTCAAATGTGTGACAAATGGGCAAAATGTGTGACACATCATCAAAAAAATGACATTGCAAGTTCAGAACACAGTCTAAATCTGTGCACTTATGTTATTCGTGTTGGCTGATAACTGAGTATCATAGATTATTATGAATTTCTGCATTGAAGTTTCAGTGGACAGTGTGGAATATAACCTGTGCCATGTGAAACAGAGGATTTCTGAGAGGTAAAATGAGTGACGTACCTCGTAATGTGTCACAGTTGAGAGGTGTGCATAAACTGTACCATTTTTGAATCAATACAAGGTGCTGCATCCCCTGAACATTAATACTGAGCACGCTCATGGATTCACATTTGACTCAGTTATTATATAGCCCTATAAACAACATGGCTGTTTGTCAAGATCCCCTTCTCAACCTATTGTGTCACAGGCACCTTGCTTGTTTCTCCCCCCTTGCCAGCTAGCACAGCTAATGTCCCAGAAGAATGTGGATTTCATTGAAGTGTGTATTTTAGCTGCAGCATTCCCTTACACTAATTATACATAGGATTAGAAACTTTAATTAGATGGCAGTTCTGCTCAGTACTTATGCTTCATTCCACAGCTATTTCCAGTGTCACACACACTATGTGTATTTGCACTTGAAAAGCAGTGCTCATTTGAGAAGTCCATTCCAGCTTGGAAGCACCTGGTGTAGAACAATGATGACTTGCTGCGTAGAATTCACTGCATTACCAGTTTTTGTTTGTGTGCCAGTTTTGGATCAGTCTAATGGTGGTGACCAGTAGCTTAGAGAAGGAGCTAGGAACAATGAACTACATGTGATTTATGTCTCTGCTTCCCAGTAGAAAAAAAATAAGGAAGTGCTGTGTAAATATTAGAGAAAGGTAGGAAAAGAGATGAAGTATAACACATTAAAAATCATTAGTGCTGCTTGCCACCACCCCACAGTGCACAGGCAGGGGCCACCTCGGCTAACGGCAGGACATCAGAGCATATGAAGTCCTTTCCCTTTTTAGCATAGTGCCTCCTCCCCTATTTTTTACCTGTTTTTTCAGCCTACCCTCCATTCTTGTCTGAAGTCATCCCTGCCATGTCTTGGCCAATGGTAGGAGAGGTCGGAATGCTAACACAAGGAGGCCCACTACAGGAGTTGCTGATGCAGTAGGTTAGCCATCTCCCCGGAGTTCAAGAGCACTCCTGAGACTCCCACCTGCTCAGGAATAGGACAGGAGTCGAGCGTGAGATGTGAACCTGTGTCTTCAGAAACTTGCCATTTTCATTCATTCTAAATTTTCTGCATCTGAAATCAAGTGTTTATTGCTCCTACTGGAAGCAAGTGTCTGTCACTAATTAAAAAAAAAAAACTTTACTTGAAAGAGTTATAGAAAGTGTGGTGGAATTAAGGATATTTATTTATGATTTTCAGAGTATAAAAATGAAGGTTGTCAAAATGGAACTCTTACATGCCCAACATTATACACCCAACACACTCATAGAACATAAGCCACCCATAAATCAACTGTAGATGGACACTTTTGTTGGAGGAGACATCAAAACACATGCCTAAACTAGTAGCGCAATATAATTCTAGTTGTACTTTGGCTTACTAGTTTAGTTATTATACCAAATGAGTAGTTAAGTGCACAAGATGTGTAATTACACATCTCTGAAAACAGTGGTCTTTTAAGTTAGTCTGTGTTTTTTGGGCTGCTGATGGCAAGCAGATTTTCCCCACTGTTGTAGAAAACATACGGTAGGGTTCCTTAAAAAACAACAGTTACGCAGACATATATATATATATATATATATATAAAATTTTCTTTCTTGTATAAATCTTTTTCTCTGGTATTTACATAGGGTACTATTCTTTCTTGACAGGACTAGAAATTGTAATTCCTAGATAAGCATGGCATGGTACTGTATCAATAAAATATTCCAAGGGAGTCTTTTTAAGACTTTGTCAGACTTTATTATAGGTTAGATTTTGCATTGTTTTGATTGTATTTCAGTAACAATCATACTTCTTAAATGTTATGCATTTCCCATAGTGCTGTGTATTTTACACCCAAACATACCCTTGCTCCGTGAAGATATATATAGGGGATATAACATGGGCTGAGTTAAGTAAACATTTTTATCTTTGTGAGAGGACATTGGTCTGTTGATATCTCATGAGTGATGAAGCCAAAAGTGAGATAGCAATAGACCAATACCCTCAAATGAAGATGAAAAATAATATCTTAAGTCAGCCCAAGTCATATTTGAGTTATACAACAGGTGTTTAGGTGGTTTTCTGATAGCTTTGATAAAAAGTTATAACAGGAAAAAAAAACTACTAAATGTAAATGGTTACCCCTGTACTAAGTGGCTTAGTGTAAATGCAACTAATCCAACACAAACACACTGGAGCAAAAAAAATGAATGGCATCTCACATGTGAGAATACGTTTTTGAGCATGCTCAGTGTGACCAAAATGAGGGAGAAACATTTCTGAGCATGCTCAGTGACCAGCTACATTTATCTTGCTATGTTAGCTCAAGATAGAACTTTTTATCTTGCAGTCTATCAGTACACGTTTTGCATAAACTGATGTTCCATATAATGTCAGATCTATTTCTGGACACATAAACTATTAAAAAAACAAGCATTTGTCAATGCTGAATGTTATCTCGCTGGCATTGGCATTGGTAGTGCAGGAGTTAGAGATGCATAATAGGAATGGCAGTGAAGTACTGAACTGACACCAACCCTTCCCCCACCCTGCAGAGACTGACAGGCATTGGGGTGTGCCTTTGGGTCGTCAGCTATAACGCTCATGCCATTTTACCTCACCCTACCCTGTAGACACTGATAAGTGTCATGGTGTGCTTTGGGGTTTTTGGGCCTTATACTTACCCCATTCCATAAGGAAATACGCTAAGACGGGTGCAGTATAGGAAAATGGGGTGAACTTTAGGGCCGAACACTCCAAGGCACACCTCGATGCGTGTCACTGGCTGCAGAGTTGGGGTGAAGATGGAATGATGTGAACATTACAGCCAATGATCTCAAGTCACACCCCTGACACCTGTCAGTTTCTACAGAGTGGGGTGTTACAGTTGGAAACCCTAACATCGTAGGCATTTGTTGGTATTTTCATTCCAAATTTTCAACATAGGCTTTTTGTGACCCCCACTTCATGAAGAGCGACACAATCAGTTTGTTAGCTGAAAGGTGGTTTTGCACAGCGGCTATGCCATTTGGCGACACAGGGATGAAAACACATTTTGAGCAGGATGTGAAAAATCACAACTGTATTGTTCATGAGGCAGTGTAAAAAAATGGCAACGTTGAAAATCTGGAGTGAAAATATGAAAAATTGGTGAAGTCATGAGCGTGCATAGAAACAGCGCAACACACGTCCGTAACCCAATTATTTTGGGGATTTTTTTTGCCACATTTTCAACATAAGCATTTTGGGACCTCCCCTCATGAACAGTGGTGGTGGTGGTGTGATTTGGTTAATCTGTCCCAGAAGTTGGTCTCCCACAGTGACCACATCGTGCACCACAGGTGCGGAAACACATTTTGGGCAGGCTGTGAAAAATGACAGCTGTATTGCTGATAAGAAGGTGTGAAAAAATGCCAGTGTTGAAAATCTGGCATGAAAATATTGCAAATTTGCGAAGTTACAAGGGTGCGTGGACACTGCGCAATGCACGCTTGTAACACAGTCATTTTATGGACTTTCATCACCAAATTTTCAACATTGGCATTTTAGGACCTCTGCTCATGAACAGTGACACCGTCATTTTCTCAAACTGTCCCAAAACCTGATTTCGCTCAGCGACCGCGCTATTCTGCGCTGGATGTGAAAAAAACACATTTCGGCTAGGATATGTTCAATTACAGCTGTACTGTTCATAAGGAGGTGTGGAAAAATGCCAATTTTGAAAATCTGGAGGGAAAATATTACAAATTCACAAAGTTACGAGCATGGAGAAACGCATATCATGCACTTGTAAAACAGCCATTTTGAGATTTTTTCATCAAATTTGTAACATAGGCTTTTTGAGAGCCCCCACCATGAACAGTGGCGCTTGTCATTTCATTAATCGTCCCAAAGGTGATTCCACGCAGTGACCACAAAATCACCTTTTGGGACTGAATAACGCCATGACAGTGACTGAATTCCTGAGATGGGGTCCCAGTAACCCCATGTTGAAAATATGGTGCCAAAATTCCCCAAAATGCCCGAGATATGCACCAAAGTTGAAAAAAACTTATTTATGCCATTATACAGCTTACCGACATTTCTTCAGTTCGTGGTCGGCTTTGAAGAGTGCAGACATGTTCCCAGTCCACCGAAGATCATCGCGCCATGCTCCGTAGGTGAGTATGGGTTCCATGTGAAAATCGCGATTATAAAATCGCGACTACAATTTGAGCGTCTCCTTTTCAGCGACTACATTAATAGCGCTCGCAAATTTCAGCGCCCCACAATCTCAGCTACCATGTAATAATAACGCTATGCATTCAGTCAGAGTTTACTTACTATTTATGATATACTTCTTAGTATTACTTCCTGTTTCGTGGATCCCACAATGCATTAGTCTAACTCTTAAAGGTACCAGTACCATGTCAGTACCGAGATCGAGGTTACCATGGACGTGGAGTTTATCGCAAGCCAGAAGGGAAAGCCACTAGCCTTATTTTCTGGCTTCAGTTATCGCCGTGACAAAGAAAAAGGAGGAAAGGTGTATTGGCGATGTGTGGATGCACACCGCTTCAACTGCCTTGCACGCATCCACACAATAGAAGGCAAGATAATTGCTCAAATCAGAGAACATACTCATGTTGTGGATGCTGGAGGAGTTGGTGTACGTAAAGTCATGGCTAGTGTAAGAGAGTGTGCAAGAGGTTGTGTAGAGAGCACTTCACAGGTTGTAGTGCAATGCACTTCTACTGCACCTCACTCAGTTGCTGGTCGATTGCCAGATGTACAGTTAATTAAAAGAACTGTTCAAAGGATACGTCAGGTAGAACGTGGTTGCCCCGCTACACCCAGCACAGTGCAGGAATTGGTCATTCCACCTGAATTTACAGTAACTGAAGGTGGTGAAAATTGTACGATTATCTCCGAGGTCTCGCTTACAACATTCAATTTCAGGTGTGAATGCACCTAAGAGCACCTCGAACAATTGGCTTTTTAAAATGTTTTTTTTGATTTGGCACATTAATTGGCTTTTTGAATTTTTTTTTTTTTTTCTTGATTTGGCAGATTAATTGGCTTTTTTAATTGGTTTGTTTCCTTGATTTGGTGGATTAATTGGCTTTTTTAATTGGTTTGTTTCTTTGATTTGGCTGGCTGTTTGGTTGCTAATTAAGAATACATTTTTTTGTTTATTTGTCAGTCACTATTATGACATGCCTCCTGTGATCCCCCAACCTTCCTGATGATAGAGTGACATGCCTCCTGTGATCTCCCGAACTTTTAACTTGCCTTAACAAATTGTGTGAGTATAGATGGAATAGTCACTGAATTTGGGTAATCGCTATTATGACTATTAATTTTCAATGCCCAGTCGCCGAAATTGTTTATTCGCTCAATTGTGCTGGTTGCTGATAGAGCAGTTGTGATTATCCAGTCGCTAATTTGCCATCGCTCATTTGTAGTCGCCGTTTTCATGGGTAACCGTAAGTATGGGGTGAGGGGGGTGTAGGAAGGCAGGGTGCACAGAGGGGTGGAGTGTAGGTTAGGGGAGGGCCACTGGACTCGTGAGGGGGATCGTTTTTCTGGTTTGCAGGTTGTTAAAAAAAAAAAACATGTGGGACTGTTTTCATTTACTGGGGTATTTGATGCGGCTGGAGACCACCCTTCCGAGTGTTTTTTTTTGGGGGTTCTGAGCCGATGGAGGATTGGGCACCCCAACAGTACACAGCAAATGGGGGGCTTTATGCTGATGGGAGGGCTCCCATCGGCAAATTAAACTGGGAGGGGGACATGATGCCGAGGGAGATTGGGCACCCCCTCGGTATACACTTTAAATGGTGGGGTGCATTATGCTGATGGAGAGTGGGCTCCCCCTTCAGCAAATGAAGTGAGTTGGGGCATGCCGACAGGGGGATTGGGCACCCCTGAAGTCGTCTCTCTGTGCAGCAGCAGTCAGCGCCACCATGTTTATAGAAGGGCTTCACCAGGAAAAGCACGTAGGGAAGGCGTGTTTTGGTGCCGCTGCACGATGAGTTTGGCTCTCATTGCAGCTGACCTTTTCTTAGATGTGCTTGCCACATTATGTATTCCTGGTGTGGCCCCTGCATGCTGGCTTATTGGGGAATGAAGGACGCACCTACTGATGCGTGACCTGAATTCGCCCAACAGTGACCGCACCTCCAAATCTGCTACTAATGCAATATGTTGGCTGGTGCACAAGCCAACATAATTAACCTAACTTACTAGAAACATTCCTTAAAACTAAAGATAGGGTGACCACTTTTCTTTAACCTATTTATTCCTTAAAAAGCACCTGTCGTAATTCTAAAAGCATCAAACCAGGAGCTCTCACTCTGTTGCCCCTATGTCTTTTGGCAGCTAAGAAGGCCATAACATGTAGATGGATGTCTACTACCATTCCTTCACTGTTGGAATGGAGACAAATTGTCATGGAAATATATAGACTTGAACGTTTGACAGCGGGAATCCATGACAAGCTTGTCCCTTTCAGGGCTAAATGGCAAAGATGGATATGATACATGACACAAACTGATGCTGAATTTGTCCCTTGACTGGGGGATGGGGATTTTCAGGGTGCCCTCTCCATTGTGGAGGAGACTAAGAGCTCTTGGCTATATCTTACAGCATTGATATAATATATGATAGTTCTGTGGATGTGTTTCTGAAATTCAACATTTTGCTTTCATATTATGGAGAAATGGCTTATTGTCGCATTTGAATTCTGTGGGCCGGATTCAAAAAAGGCAACTCAGGACGCAAGGCAACTTGCGTTGGAAAAAATGGTGCAAGTAGCACTTGCGTTCTGAGTTGCATTGTGGTGAGATTCACAAAGGCAGCCTGCGACATGCTGCAGGCTGCCTGCGCCCAAGTGGTCCATTGCGCCTGAAACCCCCTTGCGACATGACGTAAGGGGGTTTATGGCAGCAGTTGCACCCTGTTCACTAAGGGGGCTGCTACATCCCACATCAGGATTCAGAAACAATCCCCGGTGGACATCTGTCAAAGACTATTTACGCTAGCTATGAGGTGGCGTAAGTGGTCTTTGCCATCCACAGGGGGTTGCCACAGTGCCTCAATGCTACAGCCCCCCAACAGCCCCAGTTCCCAGGTATGGCACCCACTGTGCCTAGATGGGTGTCTGGAACATCCCTGTATGCCCAGAGCCCCCACACATGTCCGGAGCCCCCCAAATGCCCACTGCCCTCCCCACATGTCCTGGAGCAAGATTCCCCCCTCCATGGTAGGTCCAGTATGGTCCTGGTAGTCTAGTGACCCCAACTCCCCCTTCTAGCAGTGCCAGCACACCCCGCTCCCCCCCACCAACACCCGGCCGGCGACTGGCACAGCCCACCTCTCACCACCACCACGGCAAGCTGCCGACTGAGCTTTGCTGGGATCGCATACAGTAACCATAGATGCTATGTGAATGACAGCTGCTGTCATTCACAGAGTATGTATGATTACTGTACGCGCTCCCAGCAAAGCTCAGTTGGTGGCTGGCCGTGGTGGTGAGAGGGCTGTGCCAGTCATCGACTCGCCCGGCCAGGTGTGTGTGAGGGGTTGGCACTGCTGGGAGGGGGTGGGGACCACTGGGCCACCAGGGCAGTTAAGGGTGTTTGGGGGGGTATTCATGTCAAGGGTGCTTGGGGCTGGGGCCCACACCATATGGGGATCGGGGATAGGCATGGGGATACCACGGCTCTTGTCAGCTGGCGCTTCTGCTGCCTACCCCGTCCTGCAGATTGCAGAATACCTGGGAGCTGCACTGTACCTTGCAGAGCTACTGCAAGTCGCAGGACGCAGGCTCCTGGACCCTGCTCCTTTCTGCATCGGGCGCAGGGTCCAAGACGCAGGGGCCACTGCCGCAAACTGCCAGTGTCGCAGCCTGTGGCAAACATTTGTGACTCTGGCCCTGTGTCTTTTTGTAACTTGCTGATGCTATCCAACAAATGTAGTTGGAAATTTTTCTGATTATTCACTGCACTGATCTCTTGACCAAATGTATTTGAAGCTTTGTTTAATAAAAATTCTATTTAAAAAAAAAGGGGGGGGGGAGCTCGCTTACCTCATCGGGAACTCCTCCAGGCTGTTTTCACATTTTTTTATCCAATTCCCCCAAGGAAGGTAAGGGATCATAATTTGCCCTCAAGGGGCTGGCCACACAATCCCTTTCCATTTCCTGACTCTCTGACCCGCCCTATCGCTCCGACGTTTTATAACGTCTTTATGGGTTGAGTGTGGGGGTGCGCTTTCTTCACTTGAGTGAAGCATCTGTTTCAAATGTGATTTCCCAACTTTAAATTGGGTTTTGGTACATATTGATGCCAGGGTTCAAGCCTTGTAAGTTGAAACGTGAAATCAACAGGTACCAAAACCCGATTTAAAATCAGGAAATCACATTTGAGAAAGACGCTCCATTCAAGTGAATGGAGCATGCCCCCACACTCCATTTATAAAGACGTCACAACATGTCAGAGCATGGGGGAGGATCAGAGAATCAGGAAGTGGAAAGGGATTGTGCTGCTAGCCCCTCGGGAGCAAATTACAATCCCTTCCCTTCCTTTGGGGGCTATATAAAAAAAAAGTGAAAACAGCCTGGTGGAGCTCCCAGTGAGGAACGAGACTCTCGCCCCGCTTGATGTTTTTAGAATTAAAAAATACCAAGAAAGGTATTCTTTTAAAATAAGCAAGTGCGACTCATTCTGGCCATTTGCTCTGCATTTTTGAGACTATTGCTATGCACTGCAGTGCTGAGAGGTTCTGAGGTTGAGAAGTATGGTAACAAAGATGATGTTTTCTGCTGAAAATTCTGCTTTATTTCTGAAAGAAAAGTAGATTGTTTAAAATGTCTAAAAGTTATGTGGAGTAATTTTCTTTCATATTCAGTATACAGTAAGTTTCAAACCAAAGGCATATTCTGAATGCTGCTGTAATCAGAGGGAAAGGCGTCCTGAGTAGAAACCAACATACTGTATATTGTTCCTTGGATCATGTCTGGAGCATTAAAGGACTGCATTTGCATTTCATTACAACTGTCAGTGTATGCTAGTACATACGGGGCACAAGACAATAACAATATGGAATTATTTTTGCTTACAGAAAGATTAAAAAACTGCATATGCACAGAGATCAGGTGAACCAAACATCCTTCGATGCTCTACTGTACCACTTTTAAAGCTGTTTTGAGTGGAAGCTTAAATTATCGTTGTTAAGCAAAAATCTGACTGCAAAGAGGTGCCTGCCTGCAAATGGTTGTCCTCCCTAGATAATAGCATGGAAACATCAAAGCAGATTTGTGTCTCCACTGCATAAGTGAAAGTGTTGAATATTTTATTCTCATTACACTTCAGACTCACCAGGATAAGATAAGTATCAGACTTGGAAACTGGCTGCATGAACTGCATTAAAAATGTTGACCGGCCTGGTGGCATAGAGGGCTGAGGCGCTGGTGCCTTACCTCCAACCACGCCGGCGCCCCGGGTTCGGGAACGGACTCGGGAAGCCGTGGGTGGGCAGGGATAGGATCGAGCATCTGGAGGGATTGCTCTCCTATCCTGGGGTGGGTTTGGGGAACGCATTGCTCGGCAGCGGCTCCCAGTGGAGACTAGGGGCACGACGTGAGTGACACAGTGAAGGGGACCTAGAAAAGTGGAAATACCACCTGGTGGCCTCCGGATGACGGCTCTCCTTCACTCGATGTCTCCGATGCCTTCGGCGAGCCTCCTTCCTCAGCAGCATCCCCTGGGCCCTATTGAGTAGTACGCTGGAACTCCCTCCCCGGTGCCTTCCCCCTCAGAGGAGAGGGACCCACCCGGCGAAGGGCTACGTCCAGGATATCCCGGGGGATGGCTGCGATGTGAGGATTGGAGAGCTCAGGCAGGGTTAGCGGGGATCGAAGAAGGACTTGGAGCCCGAAGGAGTAGGTGTCGCCAGGTGAGAGTTGGAAAAAAAAAAGTGTTAAATGAAACTTGTAATTGGTACACATTTTGTGCTCCAGTTCTATTTTATTTTTTTATTTTGACATTTTCAGCACCTAGATAGACTCATTTAGATGCATCAGTTTTCAAGATGGTCTTAGGCATTATTTGAAACAACATAGCAAGCAATTCCAAGACCATCAAATTGTAGCTATCTTGCTTATTACATACGTATCATTGGTTACACAGCTACAATAGTTTCATTGCTATAAAAGTATGATGTTTACATCATTTGCAGAACTCCACAGCTACATCTTACATATACAGCATATGAGTTTAGATGCCATGTAGCAGTCGCCTGGTTTGTCTAAATACTGATACAAAGCTGATTTGAATGGGACAAAGCTAAACACACACGCGCATGTATATGTGTGTGTGTGTATATATATATATCTATCTATATAGATATATATATATATACACACACACACACACACATATATGCACAATGCTCAGACACTGCAGCATCCAAGCTAACAGAAATCTGACAGATACTTCACCATTATCCAGTTTAGATCTGACTTAAAATCACATGAGTTGGTCGAATCCAGTAATGATTATCTGAAATAATTATCCGACATTTCCAAACTGGACCAGAGATGAGCAACATTGGGAAACTTCAGTATGGGAAATTACTTGTGAAGTTTTCCAACTTTGTGTAGCACAAAGTGTCACAATAGTTCTATGCCTGTTGAAGTGCCCACTAAGTACCATTACGTGTAGTTCTTTGCCTGTGAAGTGGGTACCTTGCCTTTTGTTACAGTGTTTAAAAAAGCACCCCAACCACAAAGCTATGTTCTTCCACCCCCACCAGCCCTGACCATAGAAATGAAAGCTCCAAGCACTCACCCTAAAAGTACCCATGCCTACCTCCCCCCCTTTCCAAGTCCATGCACATTTGCATATTATTAGTACCCTTCCCACTACCCAGTGTCCACTTTGAAGCTGTAGTATAAAGTACCACCCTGCTGCACACTTCCCTAACCAGACCCAGTGAAATGACAAAGACCAACCTTCAATAAATGGGCAACCCCACATCCTCTCCTCTACACCCAAAAAAGATACTAAAGAACATCCAGCCAGTCGGTGAGGGCTACTGTAATAAAGAAAATCATCCCTAGCTGGTGTTAACAGCCACTGACAGCCCTTTGTCTTCCTAGGCTGACCACTGTCAAATAAATGAAACCGGCGACATGTTGCTATAGTAACACACTGAGCCAATCAGCTCTTACTATAGGAGTGCATCACCAGTTCCATTCATTCAGCCTAAGAAGACAGACTTGTCAGTGACTGGTCACTGTGAATAGGGCATTTCAGGAAATCTTACTGACCACCAAGATGTCACTTAGTACCATTTTAGGGTGAGTGGGTGGGGGAAGGTGGTGTGGTGGGTGTCTACCTTTGTTGTTTTTCTGGGCTGACTTTGGGAGGTGGATGGCAGGGTTGTGTTTAACATTCAAAGGAAAGCAAGGAGACAAATATTTGCATTCAAACCAAATGGTTTAATGTTGATCCTTGAAACTAACATTAAGTAACAGTGGTGCAATGCTTGTCTCTATCGCCTCGACTCCCAATGAGTCTTCAGTGGGGTAACATGATTGGATAAAGCAGATCATTTTAAGCTCTAATTAATTACATATTCATGAGCAGTCCACTTGAAATATAAAATATAAAAAAGAGAGAAAAAATGTGTACTTTAAATAGGGCACTTTATTGTAAGTTGCAATCTGTTCCTTTAAATTCCAAATGGACTACTCGTGATTATGTAATTAATTAGAGCTTAAAGAAGTACTATCAGCTTTGCCCCTTCGTTTTTTGGCAAAAGCAAGCAGTGTTCTTATTGGTCACACAACACTTAGTGAGGTACTCAGAACACCCCTATAGATTTAAAAGATCAGGATTTTACCTGCTTTCCCCGTTTTTTTTGCATAAATATAGTTTCAGTCATCCCGACGCTAAACCCCCGCAAACCGGAAGCACATCCAGGTCGAGACTACACGTCTGCCACAAGCACAGCCCTGAAGTACGATTTTTTTTCAGAAACTGCCGGTAGAGTCATATTGCCCCGTCCCTTGTGTTATTTTAAAAGGTTGCAGCCATCTGCCGTCACAAAGCAAGCACTAGAAGTGGCATTATTTGTATGTCTAAGCCACGGCCGAAATCCCGCGCATGCACATCAATGGCATGCTTTTATGCATGCGCAAGATAATTTGTTCATGGATACTGTAGACATGCGCTGGATTTCGGCCACGGCATACAAATACGAATAATGCCACTTCTAGTGCTCGCTTTGTGACGGCAGATAGCTGCAACCTTTTAAAATAACTCAAGGGACAGGGCCAATATGACTCTAAAGGTTGTTTCGGAAAGAATCGTACTTTGGGACTGCACTTGTGGCAGATGCGTGGTCCCGACCTGGATGTGCTTCCGATTTGTGAGGTTTAGCGTTGGGACGACTGAAACTATATTTATGCAAACAACGGGGAAGGCAGGTAAAATCCTGTGTCCAGTTCTGGAGACCACATCTCAAAAAGGACATAGAGTGGAGGTGGTCCAGAGGAGGGCAACTAAAATGGTGCAGGGTCTGCATCAAAAGCCCTATGAAGAGAGACTCAGTATGCACACCTTGGAAGGGAGGAGGGAGAATGGGGATATGATAGAGACCTTTAAATACTGTACTTGGGTAAATAAGGTGCTGGAGGGAAGTATTTGTTAGAGAAAAAGCTGCTCAAGAACAAAGGGACATGCTATGAAGCTGAAGGGGTATTTAAGGAGAGAGTAAGGAAATACTTCTTCTCAGGAAGAGTGGTGAATATCTGGAACAACCTCCCGGTGGAGGTGGTGGGGTGAAAATGGTGATGGGTTTCAACACTGCATGGGATAGGCACAAGGGAATCATAGTGGAAAGGAAGGGTGGAGGAGAATGGCCTAGAGATCAAGTAGGATCTGCAGGGAAAATAAACAGACTGGGCGGGCCAAGCAGTTCTTATCTACTGTCAAATTGTGTGTTTCTGTACTTTTGACCTCATGGTGCATAGCACAATGGAGTCATTCATGAATGTCATTGTAACCACTTAGTGACAGTCCTTTGTAACTATGTCTGGAGCTGTATGTCTCCATAATCAAGGATAGACAAAAGAGTTATTGGGCAGTAAGCTGTTTGGGGTATATTCTCAGGTAAGTCTTAGCACTGCAGAGCACTTTAAGGCTAATGGCAAGTGGTCATGCACATCATACAGCCAAGGTGTGGTGCTTTGCTGTCAGAGGACGATATTGCCCATCCATCATCCTTATATCCCCTACTAGCCAACAGTGGTATGATGTTCTTGGCTGCAAATGCAGCCCCACCCCTACACACACACACATGCACACATGCACACACACCCCCCTCAACATTGAAGTGCAGCTGCAGCAGTTCATATAGTCTTGGTGGGAGACTGAGGAAAACCAGAAGAAATAGATACCTGTGCCTACAAATATGAGTACATTAAACCTTGCATGTTAGACGTGCATGTCAAATGTCAATATATTACGAGTTGAGTCAGACTCCTAAGTATCTCAGTTTCTGAACTTGTTCTAGGAAGATGACATATAAGGTGGCAATGTTGAAGGGGCCAGGATGTCTGTGTAGCATATTTGTGTTCTAAAATACCATGGTTTTAATCTTAGGTATTTTAAGAATGAGCTTATTTCAGATTAACCAAGTTTCTTCTTTTGCTATGTCAGCCTAGGGCTTTATATGAGTACAGTGTGCAGCCATAGTGAACAGCGTCACTTGCATATAGGGATGGGCTACCGGTTGGGTATCGGAAAATTTTGGCTGGGTAGGGTAGTTTGGGTAATTTATTACCCTACCTGACATAATAGTATACTTTATGGGTCAGGTAGTTTTAACACAGTTAACAGGTAATTTGTTTTAAACAGGCATTATAGACAGCCTGTGGGGTCCTGGGAACAGCCATGAAAGGGCAGCTTGTGAGGTCCTCCACGAGCTATGGAGCACATGACACTGGACTGACAGTCTGATGGGTCAGTGGTGTCTGTGCTCCATCTTCTGTGAGCCCGTTGTGCAGCTAGCAGCTGCAGTCTGGAGGGAGTGGAAGGAATCTGGCACTCGCTCTGCATTTTTGCCTAAATCGCGGTGCAGTCTTATAAAAAAAAAAAAAAACACACGCAAAAGTTAAACCTCCACAAAGGAGCAAAGAGTTGTGGACTGAAACGATCTCAGGAGGGAGGGGGGAATCGGGATCATCCAGTGGTGCGGTGCTGGGGAGAGAAGGAGCAAGGGGGGACAAAAGGCACTGGCAGCTGGTTTGTGTCTCTGCAGCATAGTGAAAGCCATTTAGGCTATAAATTTCCACTGTTTCAAGATTCTCGAGAATGCGGGTACCTGCGTCATTTACTCACATTTTGTGCATCAGGATGCTCGTTTTTATTTTTTCTGAAAGTTCCAGAGATGCTAATTTGCCAGGGCCTGGGATTCCATAGACTGAGCCATGCCCCCATGCTTGCATGTCTCGTAATGTAAGAATCTGTAGAGTGTGGGGGCGCGCTCCATTGGTTTCTATTGGGTTGTGTTTTAAACTAGAATTTTCAATGATTTAGAGGGCGAATTCAAACAAATTACAGCCAGCGCTCAACTAACAAGGCCCGTGTTAGTTGAGCAGTGGCTGTAATTTGATAAGGCCCTTGTTAGTTGAGCAGTGGCTGTAATTTGTTTGAATTTGCCCCCTAAATCATCAAAAATTCTAGTTTGAAGCACAGCCCCATAAAAACCAATGGAGCACGCCCCCATGCTCTACAGATTCTTACATTACAAGATGTGCAAGCGCAGGGGCATGGCTCCCATGCATTTAAATAGGGACCCCAGAAATTTACCAGGGACTCGCACTTTTGGGCTGTGGACCCCCCCTTTTTTCTAAAGAAAGTCCCAGACCCCCAATCAAAAAAATCCTACCAAGAGCTCTGTGTTTGTGTTAGGTGCCCCGAGCCCTGTTATTTTATTACTGTGACATAGCCGTGTGTCTCCTCAGCATAGTGAAAGCTGTTTAGGCTGTAATACACTGTCTGTTAGGTGCCCAAGCCCTGTCTGTGACATTAGCTACACTGTTTGTCTTTCTGCAGCATAGTGAAAGGCATTTTTTTCCCCAATTATTTTTCCCCCCTGCACTCCTGAGGAACTCTCTCCAGCGACCCACTGCCATCCCAGCTCTATCCTCCACCTGAGAGCGTCACTCTCACCCATTTTGGACCGCACAGCTCCCAGGTCTGAGCCCTCCAGGGAAGGGCCGCCCTATCCTCCCAGGGCACTCTATCTAAGTACTGCGTGCGGTCCTCAAGGGGTGCCTCCATGAGAGGAGAGGATCCGGTATTGGGAGTGTGGCTGGAAGGGAAGGGGAGGCTCCTCCTATCCCCAGGAGTGGGATTTTTAACTTGCAGAGGTTGCCCCTCCCACCCCACCTCGATCTCGGACGTGCAATGATGTCCGTAGATGTCTGCCACAGCTTAGCCCTCTGTCTGCTGCCCAAACATGCGCAGTGCCTCTGATCGCCACGGTAGCTGCCATCGGGCTGGCCTGTAATCCCCCAAGAGGAGGCTGTCCTCGGCGCTCAATCCTCTCTCTCCTACCGACCCCGATGGCTCGGGCTCATTCCTGAACCCGGTCGCCGCATGGCGCGAGGTGTGGCGTCCAGCGCCTCAACCCTCAGGGGAACCAGGCCGGCCTTAGTGAAAGCCATTTAAGCTGTAATTTACACTGTTTGTGTTAGGTGCCCTGAGCCCTGTCATTTCATTACTGTGACATAGCTGTGTGTCTCTACAGCATCGTGAAAGCCATTTATTCTGTATTATACTGTCTGTTAGGTGCCCTGAGCCCTTCTGTGTCATTAGCTACACTGTGTGTCTCTCTGTAGCATAGTGAAAGCCATTTAGGCTGTAATTTACACTGTTTGTGTTAGGTGCCCTGAGCCCTGTCGTTTTATTACTGTAGCATAGCTGTGTGTCTCTGCAGCATAGAATTTAGGCTGTATTACACTGTCTGTTATGTGCCCCGAGCCCTGTCTGTGATATAGCTACTCTGTATGTCTCTCTGCATCATAGTGAAAGCCACCTAGGCTATATTATACTGTCTGTTACGTTGTATTACACTGTGTTAGGTGCCCCAAGCCCTGTCATTTATTACTGTCTGTGACATAGTCAGCTACACTGTCCATCTCCGCAACAGTTAGCGAAACAATGTCCATTCCTTCACAGCTTTGTCTGCTGTGTCTCATATTTCCCAGTATAAGTCTACTAAAAGGAAGCACAGTGCTGCTGTATGTGCAACTGTTAATGATATGGGCAATATAAATCACAGCACTAATGAAGAACATAGTGACAATAATAATGTCATCATCAGGATTGGCACTAAATGTCCTCCTGAACCAAAAAAGCATGTTAGCAATGAAATGTTAGTAGAGTTTCGGAAAGAATTGACTGGAGTTACAGCACTTGTAGAGGTACTGAATGCTTTGCCACGTGTCAGAATGCTTCCAGCTCCTGAAGCAGCATGCAAGAAGGCATCCTCCTCAGATATAAGCTCAGATGCTGAGGCAGCAAATGCTGATAGGCCGGGAGGAACAGCGAGGGAGCAGCCGGGAAAGGTGCAGCCAATCGGTAAACGAGCGCTCCTCCAGGCACAGCAGCCGATTGGCTCTCCTGCCCCATTGACTTACACTGGCTCAGCCTGCATTGCCGAAATCTGTGCGGGACTTGATTTTGCCATTCACTCTTCCCCTGTTTTTCTGCAAAATCCCCAAAAGAGCTGCTTCCAACTTGTGAGGCATCTGTAGAGGGAATTTGTGGTTGCTTTTGTTTGAATTCTGCTGGATCCTGTCAGCAGCAGTGGGCCAGACGCTGAGGCGCCACTCTCCTTCTATTTTAACTGTGTAAATTACCTAAAAAGTGCTGTTTTCCACTATTGTATTGCAAGGGGAAACTGCCATTTTACTGCTCTTTACTGTAATTACCGCTCCTTTTTTGCATGTGTAAGGTGGGCCAGACACTGAGGTGCCACAGCACCCCCACAGTCCTTTTGTAGTGCAGATTTGGTCAGTGACGCTCAGGAACGCTTGATACTGCCTTTATTAACTGCTGCACCTTCCTCTGTCTCTCTCCAGCCTGCAACTCCACCCCACAGCACCCAGCTGGCGCGGGGCTTTGCTCCACTCCAGCTAGGCGGTTGGCGGCATATAGCCAACCAGGGAACCACGGGCGGGAGGAACAGTGAGGAGCAGTCGGGAAAGGCGCAAAATTTTTGCCCACCCGCCCTTCCCCTCTTGTGTGTTAATTTATAGGCATCTTCCGCACGAAATCTCTTCCCCGCCTCAGCATTTTTTCTAAACCAACAGAGAGTCACACCAGCTTGCTGATCCAACCAATCAGCAACTTCACTACTCCCCCACAGCCAACTACCAATATCTCTTTCAGAATGGGGAGCTTACTTCTGATACTCCTTTCACTATCAGCCATAGGGTTCCACAAAGAAGATGTCCCTGTCATACAATTTAGAGTGGTCCATCCGCCCAGTCTGTCTGAACCATCCCCTTTGACTGACACTCAAACCCTCATATATGCTCTACCATTGCTGCATCGACTGCAGTGGTATAATCGCCATAAAGAGACACATACCACCACACATGTATTTCAGCCAAGGCTCCACTGCTGGATATATAGATCCCCCCTAAGCCTAGTCATCAAACTGCTACTTGGTATCCCGACACTTCCTTAAAACCACAGGAGCACCTCAAAAAAAGAGTGGCAACAGAATAAAAGAAGGAGGACCAAAGACAGCCCCCTCTCCCTATCACTGGCAGCCCTCATGAAACTACTGCTCTTTCTATTGCTCTGTATTGGTAATGTGGAAATCAACCCAGGACCTCTTGAAAGTATCACCTCTCCATCAGACCTAACCTCAATTAAAGGCCTCAGTTTCCTGCATATTAATGTATGCAGTCTGTTGAAAAAATTTACGTTGATACAAGCCTGGGTTGCCCATACCTTGCCAGACTTTCTCGTGGTAACTGAGACATGGCTCAAACCCACCACAGCGGACAGGGATGTTAACCTACCTAACTATCAGCTATTCAGAGCTGATCGCCAAACAAGGGAGGTGGAGTAGCATATGCAAAAGCTGGTATAGCTGTATCCTGTACTGCTGCAACATCTATGCCCAATGAGTTTGAATGCCTCATCTCTAAAAGTCTCTCTCCCAATACAGCAGCTTTTCAACTAATTGGATGCTACAGAACCCCCTCTGCTGAACACAAGCTCTTATCCCGCCTGGGGAACCTGGTCAAGCCCAGCACTGAAGAAGTCATTATTCTAGGTGACCTGAATTTCAACTGGCTCACCCAGGCAGCTACACCTCTGGTATCATTCTGTGACACCTATGGGCTCACACAGTTAATTAATGAACCAACAAGAATAGATGCAAGGAACAGTAGTAACAGCACACTACTTGATATTATGCTAGTAAGTAAACCACATCTATTCACACACGCTGGAGTGCTCCTATGCGATATAAGTGATCACTGCCCCATCGCAGGGGTAAGATCCACCAGCATAACAACAAATCCTGCAAAATTCCTCATGAGGAGATCCAAGAAAAACATCAATATTGAAGGATATCTGCATGATCTAGCTTGCTCTCCACACTGGCAAAAGTTTTATCTTGCACATTCTGTAGAAAAAGCTCAGCAGGTACTAAATAGCATTATAATAAATGCCCTTAACACCCATGCCCCAATCTCTAGTATCCGAATAAAAAACAAATCCTGTCGCTGGTTTTCAGCTGACCTCAAAGCTGCACTGCTGGAGAGAGCCAAACTCTGGAAAGTGGCAAGAAAAACTAAGAATGCAAATGACTGGATGATTTTTAGGAAAGCCAGGAATAGATGCACCAGGAAAGTTAGGGATGCAAAAGGCTGCCTTCTACCTGGCCGAGCTCGACTCCTCCTACCATAATCCTGCTAGGTTTTGGGGCACCATCAAGGGTATGTTGGGACAGGACGCTAGCAACCCCCTTCCAACTCAACTACACAATAGTTATGGCCCTATCACTGGCAAAATGGAAATCCTGGACGCATTCAACAACCACTTCACAACGGCTGGCCTTGCCTTTGACACCTCCCCAGCTAACCTGCTGAGGGACCAATTAATCTCCCACTACATTGGTGATCAAAGAGTTGACTCTTCCTTTAGCTTCAAACCTATACTGTTGAAACAAGTTGAGGATCTATTATGGCATCTGGATACCAAAAAAAGTGCAGGAGCAGACTTTCTGGACCCCTTCTTTCTAAAGATTGCGTGCCATGTACTTGCAGTCCCCCCTAACACACCTCTTTAACCTTTCCCTAAACTCTGGCTCTATTCCCACACTGTGGAAGACAGCCCAAGTAGTCCCCCTTCTAAAATCAGGGGACCCTATGGATCTTAATAACTACAGGCCCATTTCCATTCTACCTGTGCTATCCAAGATGCTGGAGAAATTAGTGAGTAATCAGCTAAGGGAATATCTTGACAATGCTAACCTATTAAATCCAGCTCAATCTGGATTCAGGGCCAAACATAGCACTATCACTGCATTAGCCAAGGTCACAAATGACTGGCAAACTGAATTGGATAAAAAGAATAATGTCTGTGCAGTATTCCTGGACCTGAGCAAAGCATTCGATACTGTGGACCATAAGCTGCTACTCTCATCCCTGCACTCCCTTGGCCTAGATCCACCCTCCCTTAAGTGGTTCAGATGCTACCTCTCTGGTAGGTCACAGCAGGTAAAAGCTGAAGGTGACCTATCCCCATTAAGACCACTGTCAAGAGGAGTCCCCCAAGGCTCTATTCTGGGTCCTATCCTTTTTGCCATTTATATAAATAACATTGATTCAACCCTTACCAAGTCCTCAGTACACCTCTTTGCTGATGACACTGTTCTGTATGTCAGCAACCCTTCGCCTACAGTTGCTCATGAAATCCTACAAACAGAATTCTCCTTGTTACAACATCAGCTACTCGAGAAAAGCTTTTGCTAAATGCAAAGAAAACTAAAGCAATGATGTTCACAACTCAAAACTCCACCAGCACATCCTCTTCAATCATTCTCCCCCAGCTATGCACTATACTTGAAGAAAATCTGGAGTATGTTGCAAACTTCAAATACCTAGGTGTGTGGATTGACAACAGACTCGACTTCACTCATCATCTAGGAGAACTGTTAAAAAAGCTTTGCCAAAGGCTTGGCCTCCTCTATAGATTAAAACCCTTCCTTAACAGAGACTCAAAGATGAGGTTAGTCCAGGCCATCTTTCTATCAGTTATTGACTATGCAGACTTCCTTTATAGTCACTACCCCATCTCCTACCTTCACAAGTTGGATACCTTATATCATAGAGCAATAAGGTTCATTACAGATCTGCCATATAATACCCACCATTGCTCTCTTTATGACGCAGTTGGATGGGTTTCCCTTCATATCAGGAGGAGCAAAAATGCAGCTCCATGGATTTACAGAGCTTTATCACAAAAACTCCCAAACTATATCCTGGACTGCTTCAACCAGACCACTCCTAGCTCCTATGCCCTAAGAAGCAACAGTATCATCCTGCTCAAATTGCCCAAAGTCAGCACCAGACTAGGGAGGGCAGCAATCAGCTATTCTCTAGCTATAGCATGGAACACCCTACAAAAATCCCTAAAACTGTCCATTATCATTCCATTTGCATCCTTTAAACAGCGTTGTACAGCCTTCTTCACAGAGAAATGCAGTTGCTACCGCTAGAGCTAGAATAGTAATCCTACAAATCTGGCTTCCAATCATATATGGCATATTCCTTCCAGTCAGACACCCCCAGCTTATGGCACGCAATAATACCTTCACCATCCTAGTATTCATTATGTTGTGTGTCTGTCATGGCCCCCAGTGGGATATGTATGTACTGTACATACTGTAGATATTAGCTTAACCTTCCTTTAACCGAGTTTTAACATGTGAATTCACTGTACATCATTGTGTGTAAACATTATTTTTCTCTGTATGTATAACTGTCTTATAAAGCGTATGATGTATTTGCTGTGTATCGACTATTGAACCTTAACCTTATCAGGTCCATCTTGTAAATGAGCCTTGCTCAATGATGTTCGCCTGAATAAATAAAGATTTGATTGATTGATTGCTTGATTGATTGATAAAGGTGGTGGTGATAGTGGGGACTGGGAATGGGATAGCCCAGGCTATATTCCACACGATGATGACTGCACTTCCAGTTCTTCTGAATCTTGTGGAGATAAGGTCTGTAGTTTCAATGAGGGGGTAGGAGAGGATGCAACTATAAAGCATGAGAGGCAAGTGCAGAAAAAAAATCATATGCTAAATTTAAGAAGATGAGCATGAATAAGAGCAATTCATATCAACAAGGAAATGGCAGTGTAGGGTTTCCTCCAGGTCCCTTGACTGTATAAGAAATAGTACCAGACATCGTGGTACAAAGCACAAAAGGTAAATCTTTAGTGTAAAATGTATTTTCTGTTCATCCTGCAGACACCTCTCGAGCTGCATGCAGTCTGTGCAAAAAGAAGCATCAGTCGTGGTGGCAAAGCAGGAAATTTTGAAACATCAGTAATGATATGACATGCAAAGGTGTGTTCAAAATCAGACTACGCCTCCTTCTAGCTCCTGTGATTGCCACCCCTAACCGGTCCAATCCACTAGCACCTCTCCCTGCAGTCCTCTTGACAATGCCATTGTGCTGCACTAGTCTCTTCCCGTGTGTGTGTCCCTGTCATTTCTCTCGCTCACCCTCCTTTCTCCTAGCTGCCCTCTCTGGGCAACCCCCTGTTATTCCTCCTAGTTGTTGCATCTTTGTGATTGCTGACTTATGTATTTGATTTATGTAAATTGCTGCAGTTCTGCTTATTTTTATGTATGTACCATTTCTGATATGGAACCTTTGTAAAAGAGCCTCGGCTCAAAGGTATTTGTAATCCTAGACTTTAACAAATAAATAAATAAAAGGCAAAACACCCAATTGAGTGGGTCAGGGCACGGGACAGTGTGGTTGTATGGGCAGCAGTGGAGGAGGAGGTGGTGGTGGTGGTGTGTTTTCTTCTGACACCATCAAGTACTGCAAAATCCCAAAGTAGTACTCCGCATGAAAAAGGCATGAAAAATACAACCCCCCCAAATTTAAAATATCTTGTGATTCTCGCCAACTAACATTAAAAGAAAGTGTTGCTAGGACATCAACATTTACCCGCAAGTACCCAACATGCCAGCTGTTAAATAGAGCCATTGCAGAGCTATTGGCTGATTGACAGCTCCCTTTTGCTTTTGTTGCCCAGAAGGGTTTCCTCAAGTTCATGAACCAGACTGAACCATGGTACACTGTTCCCTGTCGAACATATTTCTTGAAAAAGGTTATTCCACAGGTGTTTGACTTGGTGCGTACTGCAGTCATTCAGCAGTTGAAACTCTGAGGTGAAGCAGGTTCACATAACCACTTTTATATGGACCAGCAACATAACAATTGACTTATATGAGTGTTACAGCTCATTGGGCAAGTTTTCAGTCAGAAAGTAATAATTCCTACCGTACTGTAAGCAGTAGAAAGCAGGCTGTATTATGTGTCACCACTTTTGAGGAAAACCACACAGCTGCAAAATCAGTTCCAGAAAAGGCTTACTCCATGTTCCTTATCTCCTGGGTTCATAGTGTCGGATAATGGTGCCAACTCAGTCAAAGCAGTTAGATATCGGAACTACCAGTAGATGCCATGTTTTGCACATTGTTTAAATCTTCTCATCCATAGTTTCTTAAATGGAAACAGAAATGTTGAAAACCTGTTAGGTCTTGCTAGGAAAATATGTGGGCCATTTCAGCCACTCTGTGAAAGCACAAACAAATCCTGAAGGAGCTGCAGAGGTCAAACAACTTACCATTGAATACATTAAAGCAGGAAGTTTCAATCAGCTGGAATTCAGCATTTTACATGTTGGAAAGGCATCTTGAACAGAAAAAAGCTGTACATGACTACACCATGCAGAATCAAACAGGTACGGTAGACATTATGCTCAGTTCCCGCAGCTGGACTCTACTTGAATCCTGATCACCTTACTGGAGTCATTTGAGGCTGCCACATGTGATATCAGTGTGGACAGTGCAACTCTGAGTCAAATTCGTCCTCAAATAAGATTTCTTCACATTTTCCTTGATGACACGAAGAAAGGGTTTCAGTCAAAAGAAGACACCACTGCTGCTATGCTGGCAGATGACTTGAGTCTTAGACTGTCAGCTGATCAGAGAATAAATGCCAAGTGTAAGAATGACACCTATGTGTTGGCTACGTTGCTAGATCCCCGCTTCATGAGGAACATTGAAGCCATCCTTCCTGCAGGGGGAAGACATTGAGTATTAGAGAAATCTTCTGCTAACCAAATGTGACATTGCCCCACCAACACCATTAACACCATTAATTGATGTACAACAGTCAAACTTTGACGGCAGATATGGACTGTTTGGCCCACCCAGTGCCGAACCATCAGAATGCACCTCTGGTGCAGACAATAGCACATTTATCAATTCTTCACAATCACCAGTGTCATCAGCAAGGGGAAAGGACATCTACAGCTACTTCTCGGGCATCCTATGTTCAGGATCAGAAAGGCAAATCACTTCTGAGTTGTCTGCAATAACATGGACTACTGTCCTGTAAAGAAAGTGCAGCTGCTTCCTCTGCCAGACTGGTAACCATCTCATGCAGCAAAATGATCCTGGAGTATTTGTAGACCATACTGTGATTGGTCTTGAGGAAGATCCATTACTCAAGTTGGAAACAAAAAGAGAACAACATGGCCAGATCTAGCAAATCTTGCAATAATGTTCCGCAGTTGTCCACCTTCAAGGGTATATGCAGAGCGCATATTTAGTGCAGCTGGAAAAATAGTTACTGACCACGGAACACTGATAAGTCCTGTAAATGTGGAATGGTTTACATTTCTCAAAATGAATGCTGACAATTTCCCAATTGTTTCAAACACTGAATTATGTGATTTTGACCCTGAACATGAACAACAGTCTGCAAACGGTGATACTGAATATGGATGACTAGGTCGTGTACGAAACGAATAGTACCATCACCACTGCCACCATGCCAGCCACAAGTGCCACACTACACTTAGTTTTCTTTTGTCAATCATTAGTTTTATATTACGTAACTTTGATGCCCACCATGGGTATAATTTCTGGGAACAGCAGCAGCCACACTCAAAGCAGCTGCTCCTCTCATGCCTACCTCATCAGTACTATTCATGTATTTTATTGTACTGCTTTCTCTGTACTGACTGTACCTGTTTTGTATTCTCCCGGGTTGTGCCTGAAAATAGGTATTTACTATGTCTAGTGCACCTGCCTGGTTATCAAAACCAAATAAATAAATGAATGAATGTCTGCCATGGGTATAATTTTTGGAAACAGCAGCAGGCTCACTAAGAGCAGCCATGCCTCTCATACCTGCCTCAGCAATGCTCACTATGGACATAATTTTTGGAAACAGCAGCAGGCTCAATCAGCGCAGCTACGCCTCTCATACCTACCTCAGCAATGCCTGCCATGAGTATAATTTTCTGAAACAGTAGCAGGCTCACTCACACCAACTGCGCCTCTCATACTTGCCTCAGCAATACCTGCCACGGGTATAATTTTTGGAAACAGCAGCAGGCTTGCTAAGAGTAGCTGCACCTTATGTACCTGCCTCAGCAATGCCCCCCTCCCCCCCGTGGGTATAACAGCTCGAGGCACCTAACGGCGTAATACTCCAAATAAAAACAATGATATTTGTTATGGTTAAGGTTGGGTAATCGGGTAGTAGAACGGGTCAGGTAGTAGTTACCTGACCGAACTACAGTACTTGGTTTTCATGCAGTTATTTTTAGGGTACTTTAGTTGGTCTTGAGGGTCACGTATTTTAGTACCCACCTATCCCCACTTGCATATACATAGAAACATAGAATTTGATGGCAGATAAGGACCGCTTGGCCCACCCAGTCTGCCCATTTCCCTACCTACTGGATAAGCTGCAGATCCTAGTTAACCAGCAGCCTACTTCTTCCTACCCCAACCCCCCAGAACTGCCTTATGACTATCCCATGCATGCTTGAATTCCACCACTGATTTTGACTCCACAACCTCCTCGGAAGGCTGCTCCATGCATCCACAACCCTCTGTGAAAAATACTTCCTTAAATTACCTCTGAGCCGCCCCTCTATCTTCAAATTGTGCCTCTTGTTCTTGCACACCTCTTTTTTGAAAGATGCTACCCTCTTGGACTTTGTTGATTCCTTGAGGTACTTGAAAGTTTCTATCATGTCCCCTCTCCTCCTTTCCTCGAGGCTATACATATTAAGCTCCTTAAGTCTCTCTTCATATGTCTTCCGGTGCAGACCCTGCACCATTTTAGTTACCCTCCTCTGGACAGCTTCTATCCTGTCTATGTCTTTGGAGATTGGGTCTCCAGAACTGCACACAAGTACTCCAGATGGGGTCTCACCAGCTGTCTGTACAGAGGATAATAACTTCCTGTTTTCTGCTGGTGATGCCTCTCCCATGCATCCCAATATCCCCCAGCCCTCCTTGCTGCCCTCTCACATTGCTTGGCCATCTTTAGGTCATCTGATATGACTACCCCAGGTCCCTCTCCATTTTGTTGTTGTTAGTATCTCACCCCCATTGTGTACTCTCCCTGGGTTTTGTTTCCCAGGTGCATTACCTTGCACTTCTTAGCATTGAATCTAAGCTGCCATACATTTGACCATTCCTCTAACCTTGCCAAGTCCCTCTCATCCTTTCCACCCCACCCTGTGCATCAACTCTGTTGCAGATCTTAGTGTCATCTGCAAAGAGACATACTTTTCCTTCAGTCCTTCTGCAATGTCGCTATAAAGACATTGAAGAGGACCGGTCCTAATACTGAACCTCGGTGTACCCCACTAGTAACCTCCTTTCTTCTGGAGTGGACTCCATTTACTATTACTCTCTGTGTCCTATTCTCCAGCCAATTCTTTACCCAGGCTGTCATCTTGGGACCCACTCCCAGGCTGGCTAACTTGTATATTAATCTTTGTGGGGACTGTGTCAAATGCCTTGCTAAAGTCTAGGTAGGCCATGTCCACAGCCCTCCCTGATCTACTACTTTGGTCACCCAGTCAAAGAAATCTATCAGATTAGTCTGGCATGACCTTCCGCTGTGAATCCATGCTGCCTAGGGTCCTGTGCCCTCTGGCTCTAGATACTCAACAATTCTTTCCTTTAGAAGTGATTCCATCATTTTCCTATCACTGAGGTTAAACTAACAGGTCTATGGTTCCTACTTCTGCCTTGCTCCCACTTTTGTGAAGGGAATCACATCTGCCCTCCTCCAGTCCTCGGGTACCACCCCATCCTCCCATGATTTGTTAAAAAGGGTAGTCAGTGGTGTCACTAATTCTACCCTTAGTTCTTTTAGAATTCTGGGATGAATCCCATCAGGCCCCATTGCTTTGTCCACCTTCAGTTTTAAGAGTTCTTTCAGAACCCTTTCTTCTGTAAATGGGCCGGTATCCAGCGTGTTACTACTGTTTGTTTTATGTACCTCCCCCTCTTCCTTTGTAAATACTGAGCAAAAATATTTGTTTAGTATCTCTGCCTTTTCACAGTCTCCCTCGCCCACCCTTCCTCCCCTTTATTAAGCCTCACTATCCCTCCCTTGGTCTTCCTTCGCTCCCTGATGTACCTATAAAGGTTTTATCCCTTCTAACTGAGTTGGCTATCTTTTCCTCGGTTTGGGCCTTTGCTGTTCTGACTGCCTTCCAGCCTCCTTTTGCTTTAACTGATACAGTTCTCTGTCCTGCTCCTTCTGCGATTCCTTGTACTTCCTGAATGCTTTCTTTTTCTCTTGAACCTTCACTGCCACTTCCTTTGAGAACCATAGTGGTTTCTTATATCATCTTGTTTTGTTTATTTGCTTCACACAAAGGCTCGTTACCTCTGTGATGGCAGTTTTTATTATTCCCCATTGTTCTTCCACCCCTCCTTCCTGCCCATTTGCTAGTGCATTCCTTAGGCACTCACCCATTTTGGCAAAGTCAGCCCTCCTAAAGTCCAGTACTTTTGTCTTTGTATGGCTTGACTCTATTGCTGTGTTTATTAGAACCATACTGTTCGATGGTCGCTAGTTCCCAGATGGCTACCCACTTCACATCTGTAATCCTCTCTCCATCTCCATTTGGAGAATCAAGTCTAATATTGCTCCCTCTCGAAGTGGGCTCCAGTACTAGTTGTCTAAGGCATGCCCCTGTAGGGCATCTAGAATAACTGCACTCTTCAAATGGCAGCTGCAACTGCACCCAGTTAACATCTGGCATATTCAGATCACCCATCAGCAATATCTCCCTTCTTCTGCCATTCTAAGTATACTTTCTATCATTTCCTGTCCATTTCCTCCCCTGAGAAGTCGTGCTCTAACCCTGTGCGTATTGTGGTGCCATTGCCTGTCTCCAAATTTACCCACAGTGCTTCTTCTCCTCCCTGTTTACCCTTTGTTCTGTTTCTTTTATTCCTTCCCTTATGTAAAGAACTACTCCTCCTCCTTTTTCCCTCCCTGTCCTCCTGTAGACAGTGTATCCTGGTATGTTTATGTCCCAGTCATGGTTTTGTGTGTACCATGTTTCTGTGACTGCCACGATATCCAGATGTTCTCCTCCATCAAGGCCACTAATTCAGGAAGCTTGTTACCCAGACTACGGGCATTAGTACTCATTGCTCTCCATTTTTGATGGCTTTACCTTCTGTTGCAGCATCCCCACTGACCGTTCTACCTCAGTCTTTTTCTCATTTAGTACCCTGTTTTGTAGGGAGGCTGGGATTTTCCTGCTGCTTGTCAGTGCCTCCCCTTTGACTAGTTTAAAAGCTTGCCAATGAAGCATTTAAACCGATTGCTCAACAGACTTGTTCCTTCCTGGACAGATGCAGACCATCCTGCCAGTATAGGCTGGTGTCCTCCAGGTGGAACCCCAGTCCCCAGTGAAGCCAAACCCTGTGCTCCACACCATTTTTCAACCATTCATTAAACTGCATGGTGCCAATTGCCCTCGCCTCCCCATGCTTTTGACAGGCAGCACCTCTGAGAAGGATACTGTGTGTGCTACTGTGTCTTAGGTCCTCCCCAACTCTGCAGTGTCCTCCTGCACTGCTCTAATCTCATGATGAGCCAAGTCATTTGTCCCTAGGTGGACAATTACGCCCAGCTGGAATCCTTTGCAGCTGTTCTCGTGATCCTGAGGATGCGCCCTGTCCCTCCAAGCCATGGCACCAGGCAGGCACCTTACTTCATTTTTCCCAGCTCCCCAGTTTTATACCCCTAATAATTGAGTCCCCCACCAGGATCTGCTTCCTTTCCCTTTGGTGCCCTCTGCCTCCTTTCTGTGGGCCTCCCTTGTGACAGATATCATCAATCTTCTCTGCGGGTGCATCCACAGGGGAGCTATGCTCCCCCAGAATGGTGTATGGATTGTGGAGTGGAACAATTGACTGGGTGTGCCTCTGTTCCACCCTCCTCACCCTCCCTGAGCCCACTGTGGTCCAACTGCTGTGCTTGGACAGTATACAGTATACAGTATATGGACATCAGTTTGCTTACACCGATTTGGCATGTCATGCCCCAACACTGGAAAATGGGAATGGGCACAGTACAGATCCCCGAAGAGCATCCATGTCAATATCTTTCGACTCTGTCACGATGACATTTTGTGCATGATTGTGAGTAGCCAGCAAATCCCTCAAATGCAAGAACTTCCACCCTGGAGTTTAAGAGGTGTAATTTCTCATGCTTAGTCATATTGCAGCCTTGGACAGATCAGTGAAGATAGCTTTTATTTATAAATTTCACAAGGAAGACATACAGAGCTGAAAAATCAACTCATTTTCAGACGCATCCTGGGGGGGGAAGGCAGTAGGAGAGGTATACAAAAGTGCAAATTTCTCTTATAGAATAATGTATGGGCAACAATACGAAACAAGGCTGTGTTCCCATCGATGGGGTGAGATGACATGGTACAGGATCACGGATCAGATGCCTGATCCTGCAAAATTCTGCAGGAAACAGTGCAATTCAGTCGCAGCTGTCATGCGAGAAACTGACACACACTGTAACAGTGCCACTGATCCTGAGGGACACCCCTGTATGTGACTTATTTTTTTGTAAATTGTTTTTTGTTTATGTGTTTGAAACAATTGTTGTCATTGCATTATTTATTTATTTCAAAAGTTTTACCTGGCAAACCATACTGGGCTGGTATCGGCTCATTTCCAGATGCATTCTGGGGGAAAGATGGAATGGTAAACAGTGCAATGAAGGAATCACATCAGTACTGTACAAAAGGCATGGAACAACACACTTACAACAACAGTAGTAAAGTAGATTACAGCAAATAAACAGAACAATGCAACAGTATACAAAAACAAGGTACAAGATATCACACTTAGAGCTAGTGGAGCCACAACAGGCAGACAGGAAAATAATACACGTTTTAAGAAATAGTTGTAACTTTTTATTTGTAAAGTATTTTCATATTTCCTTTTGCTCATTAGAAAGTCTTCTATGTGATAATGTCGGTCTGGATGTGTAGAACGGCTCTCAGCCAGGAAGCTGACATATCTATATTTATTCTCCTCCACTACATCATCAGCATTGTGATCTCACTGACAGTGACATCACAGGTGAGTGACTTGGCAGCTACTCAGTGACTGTTCCTAAGCAGCAATGATGTCACAGTTAGTGAGGTCAAAATGCTGATGAGGTAGTGTGTGTGTGGGGGTGGGGGGGTATAGATAGATATGTCAGCTGTCAGGCAGAGTACTGTCCCACACACCACACCTACTAACATCAGGTAAACAATTTTCTAAATAACCAAAGGGAAAAGAAACAGTACTTCAGATATAAAAGGTTTATTTATTTAAATTTTGGTAACTGGGTAGGACCGCTGATACCATGACAGTCCCTTTTTCAGGGGCGACACGGAATTAGTTACATTTACCTAGAGGGAAAAATAAACCAATACATGGTGTTTGAATATAATGGTTGTCTACTTTTAAAAACTAATATTAGTTTTAGGCAGTACACTAGCTCTTTAAAAGAAAATGAAGATTAAACTTGCAGCAGTCAAATAAATAAGCAAAATACTGAAAGCCGTTGGAAATGGGATTTTTTTGTTCGTTGGCTTTGTACTGTACAGCTGATGCAAATAAAAGCTTACTTACTCAGTTTAGTTACATGACATCATATGGACGTCGGGAGCAAAGCTTGAGAGGTCCATGATGTCATCTCGAACCTGAGGTGGAAAAAAAGCTCAGTTGGACATAGTTGCCTATATTTAATTTTTTTTTATAGTGTATGGTTTTTAGGTAAAAAGTACAATTTCAGTTTCTATAGTAAGTGTGACCTGCCTGGTGATCCCCTTGCTTCCCTTCTGTCCATCTACAGTACATTTTATTGCCCATAGTAGTGACTGTATCAAAGAGTAATTCTTATTATTATGTTGCTTGGGAGCCTTAAAAGAAGACAACCATTCACAGCTTTTTGTGACCTTTGAACAGAGTCACACCTTACTTCTTACCACTCTCTCCCAGCTTGACCTTTCCCAAGATGCCAATGCCTGGTTCACAGACTACCTGTCAAACCGCTTCCAGAAAGTAAGAATCAACTCCACCCACTCAAACCCTCTCCCGGTGCACTCTGGGATCCCACAAGGCTCCTCCATACTGGGACCGCTACTCTTTAGCCTTTACCTTAACTCTCTCCCCAAGGCCTGCTCAGGAAATATCCTCCTTTACGTGGTCGATGCTGTTCTTTATGCATCTCATGCCAACCCGGGTGGTCTTGAGTGCTCCCTCCAAACAGTTTTCTCCGAGGCTGAGGACTGGTTCATTATGCACAGATTAGTCCTTAATCAGAAAAAGTCCAAGGTCACGCTCTTCTCTCACCACCAGAACAAATTTAGACAAGCCCTCCTACACATAAACACCTCATTCTCGCTACCCCTCGAACAAGTCAGCACCTTAAAATATCTGAGTACTACCCTTGACCCTGCCCTCACCTTTCACAACCATATTCATCACCTCTTCTCTGCGGTTAACTGTCGTATTGGTCTGTTATACAGAAACCGGAACTGCCTTCCCCCTGAAACTCTCCAACTTGCTGTCTCCTCCTCCGTGCTGTCCTTTATGGACTATGGGATCGCCATATACGAAGCTGCTGACAATACAGCCTTACACAGACTCAAACTGTCCCTTAACAAAGCCTGTCGGCTCATACTGGGGTGCCCCGCCACCACCCACACCTGCTCTCTGTACAGTCAAACAAACTGGCTCGACTTCAGTGACAAGCTATTTTTCCACACTTGCATTCTAGCTAAAAAGGTTGCCTTGGGGCTCTCCGCACCCAGCCTATCCCCCTCATACAGTTCACCACGCTCACCAGGACAACCATGAGCTCCCTCAAAACCTCTTACATGGTACCCAGACAAAATACATCTCTTGGCCATTGCTTCTTCTTGTACAGAGCCCCCATCTGGTTCCACTCCCACCCCACCCATGTTGCAACCATAGACAAAATTGGCCATTTCAAATCTCTACTCCATTCCCATCTGCTCACCTCATGCTCCTGCCATCCCAGCAGCCTGACAAAGGACTATGTCCTGCCTTCACTGTTGTAGTCTCTGTTCATCTGTTTGGCTTGCTTTGAAGCTTTGTACATAATACACTTTCACTATTTGCTTATCTTGTATCTGCACTGTGTGCATTGTTTTTCATCACGTTAACCCATTGTACTGCGTGTCAATTTGTTGTACCTATTTCTGTCTGTACTACTTTTATTGACGAGGAGCCTTTGAAAAGGAGTCCATAACTCAAAGGATTGTAATTCTGAATATCTCAAATAAATAAAATAAATAAATAAACAACTTGTGCCAGTGCACAAAAAATGAGTAAAGTGCATGGGCAGCCATGAACAACAGGGCTGTGTTTCCATTGAAGGGTTCTGATGACATCACAGGAACCTAGGGAGTGAAGCGCGATAGGTCTTTGATGTCATCAGTACCCCCAAAATGGAAACACGGTAGAGTACTACATGGTTATCCATGTGCTATTATATATAGTAAATGGTTTGAAATGTACACTAAAAAATACTGGCTTTTTTTCTTCCCATTAAATCTTTAGTTTAATTTTTTATTAATTAAATAAACATAGCCGGCCCAGTGGCATGGAGGGTTGAGGCATCATTGCCTTACCTCCTGCCACGCTGGCAACCCATGTTCACGGTGCAAGCGGGTCACCGGGGGTTGGACAGGGAGGGAGAGGATTGAGCATCCGGAGGACAGCTCTTCTCTCCCAGGGGAGGGTGGGGACATGGACCGGCACTTGCCTGACCCCTAGCGGTGGCTGGGGAGCCGGCATGCCAGGTCCCATAACATGGGGGCAGAGATGGAGTAGCTGCCCAACATACAGCATGTGGACGCGTGCGCTGGGTGTCATTGGCGTCATTGCACGCTCACTGCCGCACAGGAAAATCGGAAAAAATGGTTCCCGCCACAGCAGGATGACGATAGTCCCCCACGCAGCACCACCCCAAAAGGACATCCCCCGAGCTGGGTCCGTGCTGGTGGGTTGAGTAGCTCTCAACCCCCTGCCACGAAGGGTAAGTCATGGGGGTGATAGGGAGGGGTCTGATGCTCGGCGACTGCGGGGGACGTCAGAGATAGCTGGCAGGAACCAGGGGGAGAAACAGCAACATGAAAAAAAAACAAAACATAAACCCACCCTCACCCAGCTGCTAAAACTCCACCTGGGTGAGGGGTGGGATTCTATTTTTTTTTTCTAATAATGAAAGACTTTATGTATTTATTTGAATTTTGGTAACCGGGTGGGCCCACTGAGATCATGCAGTCCCTTTTTCAGGGGTGACCTGGGCAGACAATACATTACAGTTCAATGCAATACAATACATGGAGCAGCAATACACATAATGAGCAACAATTGTTAAGAAAAGCAGATAAACAGTCAGAGCACATTTGCCGAGAGCAGCTAGCAGCAATGTGTGAACTGTAAAGTTATGGGGATAGGCAGATCACAAAAGTTGAACACTGAGTAAATATTATACAAAAATTACAAAGATATATACAGTGAAATTTAAAAAATTTACATGTAACCCCCCCCCTATAAATGGGGGTTCCTAAACTGTCTTCCTGGGCTTGCCTAATGCCCACTGCCAGGCTGGGTGTTCTGTGTCTAAACCATTTAAAGTGTTTGCATGTGAATGCCTTGCTAGCCTCTGCGCCTGTCCCTTTAAGAGCTATCATTTTTGTAGTGTATAATTAATCTGGGTGGGGACCAAGTAATTTCAGGCTTGAGTCCCTCCCAGGCTGCAATACAGCCACTTCATTCTGCCATCGCTAATTGCGCAGAGGAAACCCTACTAGAATTTGTGATTGTTTGCTGATTATCTGCTTTAATAATAATGATACAGTAGTTTGTCTAACCTGCTTTCCTTTGCAGCATGGACTTTCTGTTTTGCATCACCATCTTGGTTCTGGACTGCCAGTTTGGACCAATCAGTACCTTTGGGGACCCTAAAATGGAGACTGTCCCCAGGGGTCTTGTGGGAATGAATTTCTGTAGGAATTGTAGCTTTTACTGTTTGGCGCCTAAATGGACCTGGAGGGGGCGCCCTTGCTGTGACAGACAGATGGATCCACCAACCGAACCTTTTGGATCACTGGGAAGTGCCAGAGTTGCCTGCAGCAGTAGTCAGTGTGTAATTGAAGTTGAGAGAATGAACAGCTCGAGTAATTCTAGCAGCTGCTCCTGCGTAGTAGCGTGGGGGAATTGGTGGGAAGGCTGTGTCTGACCTGCCTCCTGCCATCTTCTCGAGTGAAGAAGTCTGCATTAATATCTCGGACTTTATCTGAATTTGTTGTGATTGTGACTGGAATCCTGAATTGTGACAAAGTGAAATTAGCCTGGTGTGGACCGAAGATTTGCCTCGGTGCGATCGGCCTGTCGGGACTTCAGACAACCGCAGAGGATACGGTTTGTGCAGAGACATTGTTGACTGCAACTGGATTGTCATCCGAACTGTGGTATTTGCCTATCCTTTACTATAATTGTGTTGAATGTGCAGTGTGGGTCGCAATTTGGTTCCCCAAATTGCTTGAATGTGTCACGCTAGCTGGAAGCTGTATCCAGCACTTTACCAGACTGTATCCAAACTGTTCACCTGGTCTGGGCCTCATCATCTCGGCCTAGATTGCTGCTCATGCCGCAGAGTTACATCCGATGAAAGACCCGCCTGGGGATTCGGCTCCCTGCTCAACTAGAGGGACTCTTAAAGACATACGTGCTTAGCCTGATTAAATCAGATCCAGAATCAAACACCCCAGATTACTGCCCCTCCATTGTTCACATTCCCCAATGAATCAGATCTAAATCTTTTTGCATTTACCCTGGCTATTGTGTACCTTTGTGGCGGGGATACTGTTTTGCTATTGCCTTTCTCCATTGCAGGTCTTGTTTTGCGGGGGGCCTCCAGGGCCAGTGCAGCTGATCCAGCCCTGGTGGTAAGTGTGCCAAGTGTGGGTATAACATTGCATTCTGGTGTTCATTGTAACTGTCTAATTGCTGACCAGTATAGGCCACTAGAGGGGATAGAGGGGAGTATCAGTGTCCCAGAGGGCTATGCCCAGAGCAGCTACGCTACCCTTAAAGCTACCCTCCGGGTGGAGGCACCCATTCACAAAACTCAGGCCCCTCAACCTGCACCTAGTCACACAGGCAGGGGTCGTATCTCTTGGGATAGCACCACCTAGGGGTTACATCTTGGAGGCACCATTGGGATTTGCACCCTTTAATGGTCAAAAGTGGGAATTGTAACCCTGAAACCTAGATTCTGTCAGAAATGGAAGTGTTTGCTGCGCCCAAATGTAAAATTGCTCCCCACAAGCTGGTTGTGCATTGCATGATGGGGTGGAGTGAGACTGAAGGGGTAGATCCCCAACATCCCATGTTACTGCTGAATATCCTTTTAGGGACCACTAATGCTATTATTGTGGAAACTGTAGAGAAGGTAAAGTGTTTTGGGAAGGTTGAAGTGAGGGGAAGGGACTCAGACCCGTTTGACCAGGCCATGGTGGCCCTCCTCTCCTGCAGCCTCCCCATAGATCCTGAGAAAGTACCCCCATTATCTTGCCGGAGGGGCCCCAGAAAGGGTGGCGAGTTATTCATTTGCATAGTGACCTGTCCTCTCCTGGGGGGTCCCCAAAGATAGAAGGGTTCAAGGAAAAATTGCTCAGACTACTAGCTGCTGAAGGGCGAACTGCCAAAGACTTAGTGAAAATGTTAGCCATTTCTGAATACACCACTCCCATACAGTCCCCTATAGTTTCTTCTGCTACCCCCAGAGTTTCCCCCATGGTAACCTCCCCCATTGTGATACCCTCCGTACACCTGGACTCTTACCATGGGCTCAGGCTGTTCTCAGGCACAGTCCCAGTGCCTGTGGGGGAGGATGATCTGGAAACTTGGATGGACTATGCCACCCCCTAGTCCAGGAGAGGCAATGCTCTGAGGGAGAAAAGAGAAAGACTTATGAAGAGCATAAGGGGCCCTGCACTGGAGGCTAACCATTTCCTTCATTCCACTAGCCCAGAGGCCACTGCAGCCAAGTACCTCTCTGCTCTGGAAGGGGTGTTCAGCAGCATTGAATCGGGGGATGACCTGATGTGGAAATTTAAATCTGCCAAACAATAGAAAAATGAAAAACTGTCTGTTTGTCACCCGAATCGAGAGGGCCTTGCAGAGGGCTCACTGGAAAGGAGGGGTGCCTGTCCGTGATTTGAATAGAGTCTGATTAGATCATATTTTGAAATCCGCCAGGTACTCTAGTGTGCTGATGTTAAAACTGAAATTACAAGATCGGAAGCCGAATAAGCTGGAGTATTGCTGGCTGATGAAAGAAATTCGGGAAGCTGAGAATGACGAAGAGGGTTGGGAGTCCTATTCCGGGGTTGCCCGAACCAGCCAGGCCTCTGACCGACCTGACGAGTGGATTGATGAGTCTGAGCTCCTACAAATGATTCAGCTACTCAAGGAGGTGAAAGAAATAAGAGCTAGTCAGCAAGCGGCTGAGATGGTTAAAAGTTCATCCTCCTGTCAGACTTTCCCTGAGATTAGAAGTGAAACGTCACCCATAGAGGTGGGGGTTCACGTCATTTCCCCTGAACCTTGGGCTGAAACTAAGTTGATGGAGGAAGTGAGAGCTGAGAGCCCTGGTGGGAGACCTCATTCGAGCCACTCAGGTAACAGATCCCTGGAGAAGACGGGTAGAAAGGGAAGGTGAGCTCCGATCCAAAGAGGATCCTTAGGGTTTTCCTAGTCAATCTAAAGTGAGAGATGACTCCTTTTCTACCAGAGACTCAAAGGAACCAGTATTCTATTATTGCTGTGGGGAGGATGGACACACTAGGCCGAACTGCACCCACCCTGAGAATTAGCGAAAAGTAATTTCCCGGTTGCTAGATCTAGTTAGGCAGAGCAACATAAGGCCCCAGACCAGGCATGTAAAAAACTCCTATTCTTCTAAGACTACTGTGGGACAGACTGTTAAACCAACCTCACCCAATTGGTCCGAAGTGGTGGGTCCGTCAATGGAGACTACTGTGACTGTGAATGCTGTTTTTGCTCAGGCTGTACTGGATAGCGGATCACAAGTAGCCATTGTGTTTCAAGATTGGTACAACAAACACTTGCCTGATGTGCTCTTACAACCTCTGGAAGGATAGCTTGTGCGGGGACTGAGTGAGAAGTCCTACCTCTACCTGGGGTATGTCTGGATCTGGCTGTCTTTTCCCACAGCTGTAGCTGGAGTAGACAAGCAAGTAGAGACACTGGCCTTGGTGTGTCCCCCTATGGGACTGTATGATGGTGTGCCCTTACTCATTGGTACCAATGCTCACATGTTTGGGAGGTTGGCTCAGCTGTGTCAAGAGAAACAGGGACGGCGAACTGGAAGGGCCATGCGAATTCCAGCCTTAGTCAAGCAGGCTTATGAATTATAGAAACAGAACCATGAATGGAGAAGGATGAGCCCGTGGGGATAGTGTGGAAAATGATCCCGTCTCCTTGGTATTACCACCAAATGCTCATTATACCATTCGTGGTGAAGTGCGCCTCAGGAAAGATATAAAAAACAAAATCCTCATGCTGGATGCCCCAGAAGAGGGGAAGTTGCTGGAAGGATTATTGGTCAAGCCCAGTATTTTACCCGCTCAAGCCCATGCCTATGCCTGGTGGGTTGTAGTGCAAATCCAGAATGTCTGATCGAGAGGTTCGGGTCAACTGGGGATGTACCTTGGCCACAGTGCACTGCGTGGACACTGCGGTGCTGCCCAGCAACAAGTACTCTGGTGAGCAAGAGGAAGTGACCCCGGACCTGTTTGACTTTGGAGAGTCCCCACTGCCTACCGAGTGGAAGACCAGGATCAGCCAGAAGCTATCCCAGAAGAACCAAGTGTTTTCACTAAAAGAATGGGATGTGGGATGCATCACTGGAGCTGAGCACCATATTCGGCTTCATGATGACAGACCATTCCGAGAGAGGTCCCGTTGCCTTGCCCCAGCTGATATAGGCGACGTCCAGAGGCATTTACAGGAGATGTTGGCATCTGGGATTATCCAGGAGTCAAGGAGCCCCTACACCTTCCCAATCATAGTGGTATGCAAAAAGAATGGATCGGCGAGAATGTGCATACATTATCGGATTTTGAACCGGAGAACTGTACCAGACCAGTATACTATGCCTCGCATCCAGGATGCCCTTGACTGCCTAAATGAGAGCCAGTGGTTTTCAGTGCTTGATTTAAGGAGCGGGTATTACCAGATCCCGATGGCCCCAGAGGACCGTGAGAAGACAGCATTCATTTGTCCCCTGGGGTTTTACAAATTCTGCAGATGCCCCAAGGTATTTTGGCTGCACCCGCTACCTTCCAGCGGCTGATGGAATGTGCTGTGGGAGACATGAATTTATTGGAGTGTCTGGTGTACCTAGACAACATCATCGTATTCGTGCGTGCTTTGGAAGAGCATGAGACCCAGTTGTTCAAAGTGCTTGACAGTTTGGAGGATTTCGGTCTGAAACTATCTATAGATAAGTGCCGTTTTTTACAAACATCCATAAAGTATGTTGGGCATATAATGTCGGTTGATGGGATTCAAACAGACCCCAGCAAAGTGGAGTCATTGACCACCTGGCCCCAGCCAAATAATTTGAAAGAGTTACCTCGATTCTTGGGGTTCTGCAGCTATTACCGCCGATTCATTAAAGACTATTCAAAAGTTATCCACCCTCTACTTAATCTTACCCAAGGCTATCCTCCTACCAACCGAAAGTATAAGAAGAGTCTCGTCAAAGAGGAAGAGAAAATGTATTTCAAAACCAATGAGCCGTTCGGGGCCCGGTGGCCCTCTGAATGTGAGTCAGCTTTCTCTGAGATCATTCATCAACTTACTCATGCACCAGTGCTCGCTTATGCCAACCCTACCAAACCGTATGTCCTACATACAGATGCCAGCTTGAAAGGGCTAGGGACTGTGTTATGTCAAGAGCATGAAGAGGGCCTGTGACCTGTGACTTTCGCAAGTAGAAGTTTAACACCATCTGAGCGCAACTACCCTGTCCATAAACTCGATTTTCACACCCTCAAGTGGGCTGTGGTGGACTAGTTCCATGAATATCTCTATGGGGCTAAAATTCTAGTGAAGACTGATAACAATCCATTGACTTAAGTGCAGACTTCAGCAAAATTAGATGCCACTGGGCACAGGTGGCTTTCTGCCTTGTCCACATGTGACTATATGGTAGAGTACTGACCTGGTTTGAATCATATCGACACAGATGCCCTCTTGAGATATCCAAATCCCACTGACACCTGGGTGAGGTTGTCTGAACATTCCATCAAAGCATTATGCAAAAAATTTGATAAGGATGACTGCCTGTCTGCCAACACTGTTGATTGCTTGGTAGACTTCTTGGGGCCCCCTGACGCCTCTGTCCCTGCAGCCTACTGTCATTTTTCAGCACTGGACCTCAGTGCCTTACCTCAGTTTGATAACGACAGCATCCAGTGGGCTCAATCCCAAGACCCAATGATTCAGCCTCTGCCCAATGCTCTGCGTGCTGGAAAAGATATATCCAAACTCCGTTCTTCTGATTTAAGAACTGCTTTATCACTCAGGGAAGGCCCCAGGCTTAAACTACGTGACCAACTGTCATATATAGAGAGAGAGAGAGAGACAGTGAATTGTCAAGGCCAACTGGACAGGCAGCAGTTGGTGTTGCCCACAGCTTTCAAACAACTGGTACTCAAGTCTCTTCATAATCACATGGGGCATCTCAATTATGACCGGACCCTTGACCTGGTGTGTTCTCAGTTCTATTGACCAAAAATGGGGGCTGATGTTGAGACGCATATTCGGACCTGCAGTCATTGCCTTCAAAGGAAAGCCTTGCCTCAAAAGGCTGCTCCCCTAGTCAATATCTCCACCAGTGCCCCCATGAAGTTGGTTTGCATCAACTTTCTGTGCCTGGAGCCTAACCAGAAAAATATTGGGAATGTGCTAGTTGTAACAGACTATTTTACACACTATGCTCAGGCCTATCCCACAAAAGACCAAAAGACCTCCACCATGACCAAGGTGCTTGTAGAGAAATTCTTTGCCATTATGGTGCACCCCAATGTATCAACTCTGATCAGGGAAGAGACTTTGAAAGCCGTTTGATCAAAGGGATGCTCTCCCTGTGGGGAATGCGGAACTCTAGAACCACTCCTTACCAACCTCAGGGGGATCCTCAGCCTGAACATTTAACAGGACCCTCCTGGACATGTTGGGCATGCTTCACCCTAAAGATAAACCTAAGTGGAGCCAGCAGATTAGCACCTTGGTACATGCCTACAGTTGCACAAAAAGTGATGCTACCGGGTTTTCCCCCCTACAGTCTCATGTTCGGCTGGGAAGCCCGGTTGCCTGTGGATATCTGTTTTGGAGTATCCCTAGATGCGGTCTGTGCTGAAAACTATTTACAATATGTACAAAAACTGAAAGCTCAGTTAAATCATGTGTACCAACTGGCCCAAACTATGGCTGCGAAAAGAAACCTCGCCAACAAAGAGAGACATGACAGGCGGGTAAAGGCTCAAGAGTTGTTGCCAGGAGATCGTGTGTTGCGCAATTTGGGACTACATGGAAAGCAAAAAATTGCCAGTAGATGGCACCATCTCCCACAAATAGTAGTCAATAAACTGGATAACCTACCTCTGTATAGAGTGCACCCTGAAAATGACTCTTGAGCTGTTAAAACTATGCACAGGAACCACCTGCTGCCTATTGGTCAAGTGATTATTGATGCTGAACTCTCAGATGCTGCCCCTCCCGGGGTGGTGACTCGTGCTGTTGCTAATAAGAGACAGTCAACCTTCACCAGTTGTTCAAGAATCAGGGCCTTCCCCCCGGCAGGCCAACATGACAGTGACAGTCAATCTGAATCTGACAGCAGTGAGTGTGAGACTCCTTATTTCCCCACTTATGAACTGAGCCAATTGTTTGTGTAATTATGGGGATGAAGCTGGGCCTTCAGGACTGCTTAACCCTCCAGCTTCCTCCCTAGAACCAATGCCCCCTGAGACTGAGGTGCAAAGTATAACGTCTGAAGTAGCTGGTTCACTGTGCTTAGTGGAACTGTTTGAACTGCCTGAGGAGGAGCCTGATACCATGAATCTTCCTGGTGATATACCAGAAACTAGTGAACTGAATGACGATAATGACCATGATGAACTTGACCTTGCTATTCTGAATGAGCAAAGTGTACCCTCTGTGGTTGAAAGTGTCAGTCAATTGTTTCAAGACCAAGACGTTTTACAGAATTCCCTGGATGACAAATCTGGGCCTTCTGCAGAGCTCAAAGATGAATCTAATGACGTGGAAACAGAATAAACAGAGCAAGGAGTCAACAGTGTTCCATTACTGGAGTTTTCACCCAGTGCAGAGGTACCCCTCCTAACTGGAGAAGAGACTAATGCCAATGCTGATACTCCAGAGCCTGTGTCTGTTCCCCCAAGAAAGTCTGGAAGAGCTGTTAAACCTGTAATACGTCTCAGCTATGACTCCCCTGGGAGGCCCGTGAACCTCCCCCTAAATGTTGTCCACAGTGGTGTCTATATTTCTGAAAGCTCACTGCCCAAACTGAGCCTTTCTGCTACTTCCAAGTTAATTGTTCATCCTTCAGGACATGGTGCCCTGCCCCATCTAGCCCTAAGTTAGCTGATAGGGATGGGTTCCCATCTATGTTATTTAGAGTGCAGGAAACAATTACCTGAATAAGTACAGTAATATTGTGTGAATCATAGTAAAATAGTAAAGTATGAAAAATGCATAACTGCTGTCATTACAGAATATCTGTAGAGTATCATGAATAAGTATAGTAATGTTGTAAGTTTACATTTACTGATGCAGCAGTCTTTATTTTGGTCTTTTACAGTGATGGAACATATGTCTCGTATAGCATAACGTTGTTCTACAAATATATTGTGAGTATAGATTTAAAGCGCACGCCAAGTTCTTTCCAGGCAGGGAAGGGTATAACCCCCCTACAAATGAGGGTTCCTAAATTGTCTTCCTGGGCTTGCCTAATGTCCACTGCCAGGCTGGTGTTCTCTGTCTAAACCATTTAAAGTGTTTGCATGTGAGTGCCTTGCTAGCCTCCGTGCCTGTCTCTTTAAGAGCTATCATTTTCATAGTGTATAATTGATCTGGGTGTAATTTCAGGCTCGAGTCCCATCCGGTCTGCAATACAGCTGCTTCATTCTGCCATCACTAATTGCGCAGAGGAAGCCCTACTAGAATCTGTAATTGTTTGTTAATTATCTGCTTTAATAGTAATGATATATAGTAGTAGTTTGCCTAACCTGCCTTCCTTTGCAGCATGGACTTTCTGTTTTGCACCACCATCTTGGTTCTGGACTGCCAGTTTGGATCAATCAGTACCTTTGGGGATCCTAAAATGGAGACTGTCCCCAGGGGTCTTATGAGAGTGAATTTCTGTAGAAATTGTAGTTTTTACTATTTGGCGCCTAAGTGGACCTGGAGGGGGAGTCCTTGCTGTGACAGACAGATGGATCCACCAACCGAACCTTTTGGATCACTGGCAAGTCCCAGAGCTGCCTGCAGCAGTAGCCAGTGTGTAGTTGGAGTTGCGAGAGTGAACAGCTTGAGTAATTCTAGCAGCTGCTTCTGCGTAGTAGCGTGGGGGAATTGGCGGGAAGGCTGTGTCTGGCCTGCTTCCTGCCATCTTCTCGAGTGAAGAAGTCTGCATTAATGTCTTGTACTTTATCTGAATTTGCTGTGATTGTGACTGGAATCCTGAATTGTGACAAGGTGAAATTTGCCTGGTGTGGGCCGAAGATTTGTCTTGGTGCAATCAGCATGTCAGGACTTGAGACAACCGCAGAGCGTATGGTTTGCGCAGAGACATTGTTGATTGCAACCGGACTGTGATCCAAACCATAGTATTTGCCTATCCTTTACTATAGTTGTGCTGAATGTGCAGTGTGGGTCGTGATTTGGTTCCCCACATTGCTTAAATGTGTCACGCTAGCTGGAAGCTGTATCCAGCACTTTACTGGACTGTATCCAAACTGTTCACCTGGTCTGGGCCTCACCATGTCGGCCTAGATTGCTGCTCACACCACAGAGTTACATCCAACGAAAGACCCACCTGAGGATTCGGCTCCCTGCTCAACACCATCGAACAGGATCGACCACCACGGTGTGTCGTGTTGGCCCTGCTTCTCCTGGCACAGCAGTCAATCATCCTGAGGTCTTCATTTCATCCATCCTGCCTCCTGGTCTGGGTAGCGTGAGTAAACATCAGGGTAGCTCCCTGCAACAGAGCTCAAATCAAAGTGTATCATCTTATTTAATCGTTTTGGTTAATCATTATGAACTGAGCCATCAGGCTCCAAAATACAAATTGTGGGTTAAAGTGCATGTTGTGCTTTTCAGATCCAGAATCAAACACCAGATTACTGCCCCTCCCTTGTTCACGTCCCCCAATAAATCAGATCTAAATCTTTTTGCATTTACCCTGGCTATTGTGTACCTCTGTGGTGGGGATACTGTGTTGCTTTTGCCTTTCTCCATTGCAGGTCTTGTTTTGCAGGGGGTCTCCAGGGCCAGTGCAGCTGATCCAGCCCTGATGGTAAGTGTGCCAAGTGTGGGTATAACATTGCATTCTGGTGTTCATTGTAACTGTCTAACTGCGGACCAGTATAGGCCACTAGAAAGGTTGGGGGGGTATCAGTGTCCTGGAGGGCTATACCCAGGGCAGCTACACTACCCTTAAACTAACCCTCCGGGTGGAGGCACCTGTTCACAGAACTCATGCCCCTCAACCTGCGCCTAGTCGCACAGGCAGGGGTAATATCCCTTGGAATAGCACCACCTAGGGGTGACATACAGAGCGAGAAACATATTTACAGAAGTTCAATGTAGTAGATTTAATTGAGATTTAATCAGCAGAATATAGAAAAATAGTATGATTATGGTGTGTATAATAGAGCAGAGAGAAAGCAAGCTTTGAAAAATGTACCTGAGATAATTAAGTTGAGAGTATAGGGAACAGAGCAGGCAGGTGTTAGCGAAAACACATGCAGGATGAAGGTTTGAGCAAGTGAGTAGCAAGCAATTTTTTGAATAGTGTTAGAGAAGGGCAAAAAGAAAATGTGGTGGAAGCGCATTCCAGGCTGTGAGGCAGTGTAGGTGAAAGATTGCCTCCCAGCGATACGGTGAGGTTTTCGAGGTTGCGAGAATAGATCATGTGGATGACCCGAGTGGATGAACAATTGCCTTGCGATAGACAATTTCGATTAGACAAGGTGGATTGAAAAGATTCACTAGTTTATATATAATGTGAAGTACTTTAGCTGTGAGTCATAGTCCAGCCAATGTAAGGTAGTCAGGATGTCACAGTGGTGTTTTCTAGGATGACCCCTAGGGCAAAGCGCCCAGTTTTATAATAGAGTTGTCGGAGCTTGGTAATGGATGAAGGTTGAGCAGAGAGAAGTAGAGGTGCACGTCACCATAGAAGGGTATAGGGAGGAGGGATCTGGAACTAATTTTCTGGCAGAAGGTGGTGGATGAAAGGGGGCGGTGACGGTATAACAGACCTAACTTCTGGTTGATGGTTTTAGTTAACAAGGAGACATGGGTCTCTAAAGAGAAGGCCGAGTCAAGGTGCAGTCCGAGGTATTTAATGGTTTGGACTACTTCTATGGAATCCCCAGATTGTGAGCAGATTTTGAGAGGGCATTGTGAAGATGTTTTAGAGGTTTTAGAGGAGGGACTGTGGAAAACCATGGCTTTGGGGTTTTTTTTGTATTAAGAACGAGATGGTTATCTGCGAACCATGTTTCAAGTGCAATGAAATCTGAATTAAGACTTTGATTAAGCCAGTCCATGTTTTTAGAGGAACGGAACAGAATGGCATCGTCAGCATAAAGTTGCACTGATGCACCACTGCAAAAGTTGGGAAGCTCGTTAATGAAGAGCAAGAAAAGTAATGGACCTAGGATAGATCCCTGTGGAACTCCATGTATTAAAGGCTTGAGAGAAGATAGTGAGCTGGACCACTTCACCCTTTGGGATCTCCCAGTGAGATAACTCTTTAGCCAGGTTAGCACTAAGCAGTTGAGACCCAGGAGGGTAAGTTTACTTAGTAAGAGCTGGTGATTAACACGGTCAAAGGCCTTTGTCAGGTCCGCAAACAGTGTTCCTGTAACAAGGCCTTTGTCACTCGCATTGAGGACATCGGCAGAAATCTTTACATGGGCTGTAGTCATACTATAGTTTTTTCTAAAGCCATGCTGGCAGTTGGTGAGAAGGTGGTGAGTCTCCAAATAGAACTTTAATTGGTTATAAAGTATCCTTTCTTGGATTTTAGTCGGGGGCAGAGAATTGAAATAAGTCTGTAGTTTTTGATGGCGTGAGAACCACCCAGAACCAGAACACTAGAAGATTTTGTGTTGGTGGAGGGTCTGGGTACTGTGTCTGTGTAGCGAAAATGAAAATAAAACCATAGGTGGCATGGGTTTCCATTCTAATTAAAAAAGTTGTTGTACCACAGAGGGTACAACAGCATTCTGCAACTTATAACCCGTCCTACAGCAGCATTCTACGACCTGCAACTTGTGGTGCAACAGCTTTTTAGTTAGGATGGAAATGCATGCACAACAAGGGGTAACCATATTATATGGAGAATAATACATGGGTTGGTGTGTGTAAACAGAGTTTTACACACTGCTGAGGTGTATGATGCTACATAAACCCCGGTAGCAATGCTTGAGGGATTTATAAAAGCATCCCACACCGAGGGTGTGTGTAAAATTCTGGTTTACAAGTGAGCAATTTTAATTAATGTGGTGTTTCTATGATGTTCTTAACTGGCAGCAGTTCTGTTAGTAGTGCTCTCGCCACACTGATCTTGACTGTGATTGGCAGGGACCAATTACAGTTGCTCGGTTGTAACACATAATTACAACCGGGTGGTTGTAATGCAGTTTTACAAACTGGTTATCTGAGCATTAAAAATGCTCACTAGTAATTATAAGTATTCTGAGTTTAGGTCCCTTAAGCCTTTTATTTTGTTTACCTTTGTAGTCTGTAGTCATGAACAATGACTGACTCTATTGCACCCTCTTAACTTCATCAGAATTTAAATGTAAATGAAGGTACATAAGTCTGGTGTATGAACCTGCTTGTCTCCATTGCAAAGGGCATGACCCAAGTCATGTAAGATATCCTGGAATTTTGTGATGTTTTAGTGCTAAAGCATACAGTAGTTATACTGTATTAGTCAGTGCTGTTGCTGACCTTTGCAGTCCCCATGTTCTTGTCTTATGTTGAGCATGAAACTTCAAGGCATAGTAAGTGTCATGCTGTTTTCTGTAGTTAAAAGTGTATCTGAGTTGAAAAAAAATGTTTTTAAAGAATACAGGGACTTCACGAGACATGCAGCAGAACTGAATGAGAGTATAACTTTTGACTTGTGCAGGTACGCATCAACTCCCATGATGCCTTGCATGAGTGGGATCATGACCTTTGCAATGGAGACAAACAGGTTTTCACACCGGGGCAAAACAGAGTGATGCAACCTCATTTATATTTAAATGATGATGAAGTTAGAGGGACACAAGAGAGGGAATCATTGTTCTTACCTACAAACTACACAGGTATACAGAAAATAGGTTGCAGGGACTTCCCCTTTAACCATATACAGTACTATAAATATATTACATCAACATGGTTGCACTACAGTTACAGGAGATCAACAGCCAAATGGTGATAAAAATAGACTGATAAAAGGTATAAAAAGAGAACTGTCCGCACTGCAATGCCTGAGAACAAATCTAAAGTACGGAAAGTGCAGACAGTACAGTATAGTTTCAGGAATCCAGTTTGGGCCCATCGCTGTGTGTATTGTGTTGCTGACTATTAATATCATAGTGTGCACTTTATGTAATACTTGCATGCTTGTCTGCATGTCATTGCTGTGAGCCATGTTGTTTACCCACTTAATCATCATTTTGCTCTTGCACCTGTAAAGCTGTCTATGTAGCCACATTCTGATTTCTGTTGTAACTGTAATTTTATTGTTTCTGTACTCCCCTTCCTCACTCCCCCCAGATTGCACCTGGAAACCAGCCTCGGCTCAGTGTGCCTTTCCCAGTCATCAGTTTTTAGATAAATAAATAGTGTTGGAGAACTAGCTGGCTCAGAAACCCAGCTGCATTGGTAACAGTAGGCTTTATGTGTGCTGTTTAGGTACGGTAGCTAGGCACTTGAATGTATACAAACCTTTCTGTGTCTTTGGGAGGAAACAGAGTATAGAGAGATGCTGGAACTGGTTACGGTCTGTTTTGCTGCATCCTTTCCATGGGAGGCAACCTTGACATATTTCCATATTTTATTTCTAAATTTATATGTATTACCAGTGTGCTAAAATTAATCACTTTGTTGTTGTTTTTTTTTTTTTACTTGAATGCATTGTATGCATTGTTTGCATGGAATTGTAGAGGTCATTTGAGGTCAAAGAATGAACTAAACACATTTCCTGCCAGTGTTGAGGCACAGAAGCACAGATTTAAAATTGTACCAATAGCCAGCCCATCGGACCAGTAGTAACACTATTTCTCATGATGCTAGTGACCCTGGTTTGGGAACGAGTCTGGGTCTGCGTGGGCCGACCAGGGGAAAGAGGATCAGCTGTCCTAGATGATGCTGCCCTCCTCCAGGGAGGGTGGGCAGCCAGCTCTGGGCACTATACTGCCACCTGGGTGAAAACAGGTAGCAGTTGATTCAGGATTTGCTTTCTGGGCCAGGGGATGCCGATGTTATGTGCTGCACACACCCCATGTCAGTCTCCTGCAGGGGAAAAATAAGGGTCTGACATCTTGCAGGCTCCACGCAGGCAACGTGACCCTTCCCCAAAGCACCAGATCCTGTTTGCAGCAGTTGGGATTCCTGCTGACCTAGCCATGTGAAGGGGGTGTAAACCATGGAGGAAGACTAGGGATTGATGCGGAAGTCTACGAGAAGCCAGGTTTCGGGGCTGGGGGGATCAGACTGGATGGAGACATAGTTAGAGGATAGGAGGAATAAATAGAATCACTGAAAACATAATCTTACCAATGAGCCCACTCATTGAGGGAACTAGTCCGATTGTGTTTGGGTGTAGTTTGTTGACATCAATGCTTATGTTTAGGTTTCTTTCTTTTTTTTCAGTTGGGAAAGGCATACTGAACTGAAGCTTGTTTACAGGTGAGCCTCAGGACTACAGGCAGGTTTAGTAATGTGGACAGGGTTTGCAAGTGGCATTTGTGGGTTTCAATCCCAGGTCTGCTGGATCTCCATGTTCACAACTTAGAGCTCTAACCTCTCGGCTATACTACCTCCCTGTTTGACGTATAAGAGAAGGAAAAATCAGTACATGATAGAAAAAGGTCATAAAAATGTACCTTTGTACCTAGCGTCTCAAACAACATTTTATAATACTGCTCTCTCTTTGTAGAGTTGGAAACGATAGGCTAGCACAACTTCTCTTACCTGCAGCTAGACCCTACCAAGAGAGGCAGTATAGTGTAGTGTTTAGAGCACAGACTTGACAGCCAGGAGACCCACGTTTAAAACCCACTAGAGCCTCTTACTGACTTTAAGACCCTGAGTAATTCCCTTAACCTCTCAGTAGTTCAGTCACCCCAACCATAAGTAAGATCAAACTGAAAATTAGCTATTACATCACAGCTGGGTTATTTTGGTTAAATAAATGATAACATAAATAAATAAACAGCAGCAACTTGATTTAGCAGTGAATTAAACAGCTATAGTGAGGATTATTGTTTTTGCATAAACTGTTTATTAGGCCCTGTTCACACTACAGCACAGTAATTTAAAAGGTTTTTTTTTAATAAGGATTAATTACCGTGCTGTAGCATCCAGGTTATTCTGTACACACTGTCAATAGTGTGTTGTAAACCGTTATTAAAAATGGTTTACAACATCCGCACTGCTGCCTCGGGACCGGATTAACTAGCAACCGGTTCCCAACTGGGGACATCCAGCTTCATGAAAGGGAACTGTGCCAGACCGTCCACACTGCAGGTTAGTCCGATTTAACTCCAAAAACATTTTTAAAACCATGTTTAAGCCTAGGTCTTTTCAGGGTTTAAACACGGTTTTAAAAAAAAGGACTAACAAGCGTGTGTAGTGCGATCACGAACCGTGCTAGGGCACTTTAAAACGGTTTAAGCTTGTTAAACCGTTTTAAATACCCTAGTGTGAACAGGGCCTTAAAGTTTTAAACAACATGACACTACATACACTTAATAACAAACACATAAACAAAAATTAGTTCATCACAACTATGTACAGGTACATCAGAACTATACACAACTTTGGGTGCATTTTATTCTTATAAATCTTCATTTCCTGTAAAACAATGTTCAAAAGGAAATCACAGACTTGCACACTTTATTTGCCACATAAAATTTGCCACATAAAAGTAATAGCACTGTATTGCACCAATTCCGCATTGCACAATGGTCACTTTATCCCCTACACCTAGATACCTAATGTTCCAGCTAATTCCTACTCCAATAGAGCATTGAAGGCCGCGTCACCCACTCTTGTTTGCCCCCTTGTCCTGGGACACCCCTTCCCTTAGATACTGGCCTTCTTCTGGGGATAGGGAGGCCAAAAGTGGGTCCCAAACCAAAAATAATTTGTCTTCCCGGCCTGCTGCCGTAAAAGATAGACGTTCTAGGGCCAGTGTCTAAATCACCGGAGTGCGCCACTGCAGCAGTGTGGGTATAGCACCCAATAGCCATGTGTTTAAGATGCAGTGGTGAGCCAAGACTAACAGTACTCTGGTCCATGGTGATAACACGTTCCAGTCATCTGCCCCCATTACCTCTACGCCAAATAGAAGCAACATTGGTGTCAGTGGAAGCGGTCTCCCCAATATGTAATCTATCTCCTGCGCTATCTTCGCCCAGAAAGCCCGCAACACCAGACAGGACCAAAAGTAGTGATAGTAGGACCCCGGGTCCATCCCACATCGGCCACAGAGCGGAGACACTGCAGGACTGAATTTGTGAACTGTTAGAGGTGGACAATACAGCTGGTGGATAAATTTATAAAATGATTCCTTATATTATAGATAAGGAGGCCCTTGTGCAGGGTCAGAATCTCAGCCCATATATCCTCCAAGATGGATGTACCGAGATCTCTCTCCCACAACATTTTCATCTTTTGCATAAGGTCAGGCAAAAATTGCCTCCTTAGATGCACTGCTTTGTGAATCAGGCCCTCCGGATCCCTCTTGGCCCCCCAGTATCAAGTGTTCCACTTCCTCTAGTAGTGAGGTGCCACCCGGGTCCCTCCCCAACCCCCTGTTGTAGACTCTCATTTGTAAAACTAAAAAAAAAGTGGGCTTGCACAATACCCATACTCCCTCTTAACTGCTCAAAGGAGCGGAAACCCTTCCTACTCTGTAACACACCCGGGCAACTAATTCCTCTTCTCTGCCACTCCTGGAAACCAATGTCGTCCAGACCAGGAGGGAAGAACATACATTGATAACAATAGGGTCTTCTCCTCCTCTACACCCACAATTCGGCGCAGCTGACCCCACTTGTCCAACACTGACATAATCATTGGCTTTGGCTTTGGCAGCCCCACATATGCCCTGCTTTGCTAAGTAGGCAAAAAGTCTCCCTGGGCATCCCTACTCCTCCAAATCCAGCCACACTGCCTCCTCCGGCCCATGTACCCAATCCTGGACAAACCAGTATTGCACTGCTAGATAATAATTTCTAAGGTCCGAGAAATTGGGTTCCCCCCATCAACTCCAGCCTAAAGCCTCTGGAGAATGGTGCTCCCTGCCATACAAAGTCATTGAAGGCTTTCTCCAGCCTCTTAATATCCGCTCTAGTTAAACCGACATGCAACATCTGCATCATATATAAGAGCCGGGGTAGAATATTCATTTTAATAAGATTTATTCACCCCAGCCAAGATACAGGCAGGGCTCTCCATCTACACATCTCCTCCTCCACAGTCTTAATGATGGTGGTATAACTAAGGCGATACAAAGCTCCCAAGTCCCTTCCACATAAATCCCCAAATACTTGAAAACCCCCTTAACTATCTTCAACCCCCGAGTTGAGTCTGGGTGTCTACCCCCTCCCCTCACTGCCAGCAGCTCCAACTTATCTAGGTTAATTTTGTATCCAGATAACCAGTGGCGGAGCCAGGGGGGGCGATCGCCTCCTGGCTGCCCCAGTGTGAGTAGTGGCACCCTGCCACCATCTTTATTCACTGTTTAGTGCCCATTGTGGAGCCTGTCATTGACTGAATGGTCCTCCCTGGCTCCCAAATGATCCCAAATCTGGTTCCGCTACTGCAGAGAACTCTGCAAAGCGCGCTATGGAGGCAAAGAGAGGCGGCACAGACTCCGCGGGTTTGTCACGGAATAGTGGGAATTTGTCTGAGAGAGAGAGAGCTGTTCAGCAATGCGGATGCCACAAGGGTCCTACAGAGCACCCAGACTATCCCCACGAAGTCGTCCCCCAGACCAAACCGGCCCAAATACTTCAAACGTGTACTCCCATTTAATGCGGTCAAATGCTTTTTTGGCATCCATAGACAAGCCTAGAGTGCTGCTGGACCGCCGGAAGGCCCCCCCACACTACATTTAACAACCTGCACACATTGTGATAGGAAAGGCACACCTTAACAAAGCTGGTCTGGGTGACCCAACCTCGCCAAAATCCGATCCAAGCGCCCTGCCAGAACTTTGGTGTCACAGTTCAACAGCGATATCGGGCGATATGAGGCACAGTCCATAGGGTCTCTACCAAGTTCTGGCAGGACACAAATCACCACTTCATAACACAAGGCAGGGATTGACCCTCCCTCCAACCTCTTTAAAAATCTCTCACAGCAGATCAACCAGTGAGCCCGACAATGCCTGATAATATTCTACAGGGAATCCATCCAGACCACTGGCTTTACCCCTTTTTAGGCTCCAAATCACACAGCTGATCTCTTCCTTAGTGATTTCTGCTCCCACCTGTTCCTGCTGTGACTCCATGAGGCTGAGGAAGACTACCACATCCAAAAAGGATCTGGCCTTATCTATAGTGCCCATACACTCCGACCTGTATAATTCCTGATAGAACTACTGGAACCTCTTTCTAATGGCCTTTCCATCACCAGTCACCTCCCCCTGTGAGTCCTTAATACGTGATGGGCCCTGCCTACCTTTGATTAAATTAACCAGAAGGGGACCAGGTTTATTACCCCATTCAAAAAAAGTATTTTTGGCAAACAACCAAGCCTTACTTGCCTCCCCCATTACTAAGCCGTTCAGTGCCTCCTGAGCTGCAGTCAGCTGCACCTGCAGATCGCCCTCCCTCCAGCTGCCTGCCACACTCCCTTCCAGGTCCCTGAGAGTACCCTCAAGGCTCTCCCTCTTTTCCCTCTGGGCCTTTTTATATTTTGCCACATAGCTAATAATGGCCCCTCTCATAAAGGCCTTCCCAGCATCCCAAAAGACTCCAGAAGATGTGGCCGCAGCCTTGTTACACTCCTGATAAAATTTCCACTGATCCTTTAAATGTTTCCAGGTGTCTTTGTGTCCCAGGAGGTAGCACAGAAACTTCCAAGGTGGAGACCCCTCCCTCTCTTCCGCCATCCCCAGAGTGAGGATCACCATAGCGTGATCTGATATATGGATGGGGCTTTGTTGAACAGATGTCATCCTTGTACACCACTGCCTTAAAATAAAAATATAGTCTATTCTTGACCATGTTTTGTGTGGGTGAGAGAAAAAAATTAACTCACGCTCCTGGGATTAGCCATCCTCCAACAGTCCACCATATCCAAATCATTAGCCCCAGCTTCCATTATTTCAGGGACCCCCACTCCGAATGGTACATGTCTGGATCCATAGTGCAATTAAAATCCCCACCCCCCATCAACAGCCCTGGGAACTGTTCCTTAACCACTACATCCAATGTTTCTTGATAAAAACTCAGGTCAAATGTAGCTGAGGCATAGATGCTGGCAAATGTAATTTGTTCCCCATACAGCTCACCCTCCACAAATACATAATACCCCTCCTTGGGGTCAGCCACCACCCTCTGCATATGGAAGGGGAGATGCCTGTATATTAGTACGCTGCCCCCTGCTTGTGAGATGTATATGGCACCGCATGATGACATACCCCAACCCATCCCCTTACCAGCTTCTGATGCTCCGAGGATGTTAGGCGAGTCTCCTGAAGCAGCGCAACATGTGCCCAGCATCATGTCAAGGCCACCAGTGCACTTTACTGGGAAGGAGAACCCCTGAATTTTCCACGAGACGACCATAATGTCCTTAACCAGACCCATGGTTAAAAGCTAACTTATCCCTTACGGTGGAACATTTTTCTATCATTATCGCTGTATCAGTGAAGATTTGTGACCATCATGCTTCATTCTGTGTTTTGTTGTATAAGGACCCATAGGACATGATAAAACAACATAGTATAAGAAACAATAACCATAAAACTCTCCCCAAACCCCCTTCCCCTTGACAACTAGACAACATCTTCGCCATTCACTCTTCGAATAGCACCCTTCCCACAAAGTAAACGGGTACCATTACCTCTGCGTTCCTGACATTAAATCCCCAGCATCGCATAACACTCCCTTCATCTCTCCCCCAGTACCTCCATGCATTACAGGCACCCCCTGCGGACCACCACCACCCCTTGCACCAGGGCAGAGCCCCACCCACCCCCGGTGCATAATTCCCATAAAACTCCTGGTGGATGTTTCTGCACTGCCTGTGGTAAACAAGTATGGCCCCCCAGAGCCCTCACCCCCACTGCCCGTGGAGTTACACTGAACACATCATGCTAAACCACCCACTTCCTAACAGGCAGTGGAGTCACACCACCACCGAACAACACCCTACCTCTGCACACTTGTCTTTTCCCACAAGCGTACCATAGTACTGGCAGCCAACTCGACAGGAGGGAACCCCCGCCCCTCAATACCACTTCCCAGTATCCCCTCTTTCTCAGGCAGCTTAATAAATTAAACCACTCTCTGACAGTATATATTAGTCCTGCCTAAGCACTGCTTAGATGCACAGATAAAGGGCGCTAAAGTAGAGAGTGCATCCCTTCCCCCTCGCCTCACACAGTAATACACCCAAGCAAAATACAGAGGTGAGGTCCTGCTCCCTTTACACCCCCATTCACATACCATTCCCTTGATTCCCCGAGTCCTCCCTCACTCGTCTGAAGCCCAAGTTATCCACTAAACTTTCCGTATGAAAATGTCAGAGAAAGGGGAGGATGCAGAAGACAACATCCTCTCCAGTCCTAACTTCCAATCTCTGGAGTACTCCACCCATTACATGCAGACACAGCCTTTGCTGGTGCCAGGGGTCGGGGTGCAGACCGAGGTGGCGTGAAGGAATATCAGATGCACATCGCCCTGTGCCCGCAACCGCCCTAGCTTACCTTCAGCTTCAGAGAGTTCCAATCCCGGGCAGGTTTCAGAGGGTGCACTGTGGGCGCAGCTGCATCTCCCTTCAGTTGGAGGGGAGGCATGAGTTCCAGTTCTTACAGGGGCACTCCTTCCTCTCCCCCCCCCCCACTGACATCAAAGCAAACCAGGCACCCTCATAGTCTTCTAACAACAGGCAGTGCCAATTTCCATAAAGAACCAATTTCAACAACATGGACAAACAAGAACAGTCCAAAATCCAAACTGTAGTAAGCATCCGCTCAATAAGCCCAGGCTCGAGTCAAACAGTTCAAGTCCAAAAAGCAGCTCCAGTCTGAAGCTGTGCAAGCCTCAATCACAAAATTCGAATCCAACAAAAGCAGCACCAGCATCTGTAATTCATAAAACAGCTTCTTTTAATATATTACATGCCCATGGCAATAACAAAGTGAAAAAGGCAAACTCACAAGCCCCGACCAGTTTCGCGCTTCCTCAGGGAGTAAGCAGGCCGCAAAGCCCCATATTCCTCACTGGCAGTTCCCTGCGTCATCAGCCCAACTTCCTTTTCAGCTCTTTGATGAACTCCGTAGCCTTCTTCACTTTCCAGAAGCTATAGGCGCCACCCTTGTGCTTTCTTTTAAGGATGGTCGGATATACCATAAAGTTCTCCACTTTCATTTCCCCAAGTTGTGCCATGACACCCCCATTTTTTCGGGAGCCAGTCTGAGTAGTCCTGGCGAGGAACAGCCGAGAGTCCTCGTACCTTAGCTTCTTCAGACCACGGTAAGCGGATAAAACAGCCTCCCGATCCTGAAATGAATGAAATCTGAAAATTATTTGTCATGGTGGTTGTCTCTGCAGGGGCCTCGGCATCTCAGCTCTGTGGGCCCTTTCCAATTTGAATCGCCCATTCTTTGGTTTTTAGGCCCAACAACTTTGACAGTGTTGAAGAACAAAATGCCAGAATGTCCCGCAGCCCCCGGAGGCGAAGATTCAGGCGTTGGTGGTAATTTTCTTGGTAATCGAAGAGCTTCTTGAACTCTTCAAGCTCCTTCTCTGGCCTCTCAACCCCCCCCCAGGCAAGGGATACTCTGCGTCCTCCAGGTGCGATATCCTCTCCTGTATCCTGACGGCCTGGGCAAACGTTTGCTCAATAATGTTCTATAGGCATCAGTCTAGTCTGCTGTCCAGTTTCTCCAGCCGCAGCTCCAATGCTGCCAACACTTGTGTAGTAACCCCCGGCCCAGAGGTGCCATCTCGGCAGCCGACAGAGATATAGGGCCCAGTGCCTCGGCCTGCGTTGCAGCTCCTTGTTTCTTTGCATTTTTAGACGTGGAGCATGACGCCTTGCCCAAACTATTCATTAGGTATTCATCCATACTACTTGCTGGTGCCGGTAACGATTGTAATTTTGGGTTTAAAGGCAAGATGCTTAGGATTTTATTGTAAATTATAATGTTAGAGGTGGGAGCTGCAGGAAAACACGTTTTCACTCCTTGCTGCTCATTGGCACCCCTCCCCCATAGTGAAGATTTTAATTATTAGTCACCATGAAAAGCAGTAACCATAGACTTTATAACTAATAAGGTCCTTCACCCACAATTTTCTCAAAGCAGCATGTAGACAAGAACTCTGACAAGTAATCTGCTTCCTTACTGACATTACAACTTCCAGATGCAGATGGTCCATTGAGGTACTCAGCTTTTGTACAGATGAGTATTCTTCCATGTAACAATGGTTGTCACATGTACAATAGGAAAGCTGTGAATGTTATTTAAAGTAATAGAAATCACTTCCACTACTTCCGCTGTATTTTACCTTTATAATTCAGTTTCCTTTCTGCTTGGTGGCTCTTAGCAGTGTTTGACTTCATAATCTGTTCTCTTTCCTCCTCTTTTCAGCTGCCCTTCTATTTCCAGTGCTTAAAAACATAGGTCACAGGGGGAGGTTTTCCATGACGCCCCCTCCCCCGACACCTGGATCTATATTCAGTCAATGGATACTCAAATTTAACTGATTTTACAGGCATTGTATATAACTTACAGCTATTTTCCTGACCTATAAACCAGTGTTTAGGATTTGGTGCAAAGCACCCTTCAGAATGGATCTGAGGATAAAACTGAATTTTAGTGGACTTTTGCTTTCAGTAATTTTACTCCTTGCATAGCTAAAGTTTTCTTGGGTGACACTGAACTTTGACTCCTGTTACAGTATCTATATTGTCTCAGCTTGTTGCTAGGGAAAGGAGTATATAATTTCAAATGAGATTTCTAAGTCTGATATCTACATTTTCATTAGGACAGAGAAAAATAAATATGCTGATCTTTAGATTTCAGGGTTGCCATATCTACAGGGATTCCTGCATTGTACATTGCATTATATGGGGAAGGGGGATAGGGATGGTACTGGTGGGGGGGGGATGAGGAAAGAACTAGTAGGAACGAGAGCCATGGGAAGGGATGGGTGGTTGTCTCCATGAATGTGAAGAGCCTAGGTAATAAGATGACAGATGTCCAGGCACTTCTGGCGGAAGGGGGGTAGATGTTGCCTCCATTACTGAAACATTGGTAAATCAGGATAGAGAATGGGATTTAATAATACCCGGCTTTAGTTTGTTTGAGAGGAATAGGGAATCTGGTAGGGGAGGTGGGGAGGCTGTCTACATAAGCATGGGTGTAGGCAGGCATACTCCAAGCACTCCATGGTGTGCAATTTTATTTAAGGGGGTAGCAAATAGGCTCTGAACTGCTTCCTTTTTCCATGAAAACTAAGAAAATACTGAACCTTTCTGTAATTTTATTCATAGGAGTCAAAACTAGAAGGACTGGTCACTAATACTCTCTTTGCATCCCAAGGACAATACAACTTTACAGGCTCTGGGATGGTATGTGGGTGTCTTAGGGAACAATGCATGGCATTTGTATTTACCCATGCATGGCAACAACCATTGTCATGAGATACAAAAGTTGTATTTATTGTGCCAAATGAGGCAACAAACACGGTCCTGGTGTGCATTTTTATATTGTCTGGCTACACCCGGGAAGGGGTAGCTCACCCTAACAAAGGAGGGGGGGTGGTAGCAGTGAGTCCACTTGGTGTGCAGATCTGAAATCCCTGGCTACACCCCTATACATAAGGGAAGGAGTAGATTGTTATAGGGAGGAAGGGGGGAGAAGGGGATACTGAGTCCTTGTGAAATACTTTATGTAAGTCAAAGACCAAGAGGGTTAAGCTAGGGGTGGTGTATAGATCTCCATCCCAGCCGGAAGAGAAGGACAAGGAGTTAGTTGGAGTTATTCAGTGGAACCGTAGAAGGGACAACACAGTGGTGGTTGGAGAGTTCAACCTACCAGGGGCATATTGGGCCACCATGTCCTCAAATAGCAGCAGGGAGCAGGTTATTTTGGATGCGTTTCAGGATGTGTTCCTGACTCAGCTGGTAACAGATCCTGCAAGAGAGGGCAATATATTAGATCTTGTCTTGACAAATGGGGATCAAGTAAGGGAAGTGATGGTGGATGCACCCATAGCAGGGAGTGATCATAGCACTGTATGGTTTGCACTTGAGTTGGACAGTGAGGAGACAAATACTGCTGTAACCCCTAGGTGGCGCTATCCCAAGGGCTACTACCCCTGCCTGCTTAACTACTAACAAGGTGAGGGGCCTAGGTCCAATGGCGAGTGCCACCACCCAGAGGTCAGGGTTTGCAGTAGTTAAACTAGCATGGTCACAGCCCTCTGGGACACTGTAACCCCCCTTTCTTCCCACTAGTGGCCCACACAATGCATCAGAAATATCTTCATAATGCACACTTACCCCCAGGACTGGCTCTGTCAACTGTACTCTGGGGACCCCCTGTAAAACAAGATGACACATTGCAAAAACCACAGTACAATACTTTAACATAAATGAATACCTCAGTCAGTGTAACTTTGCTGAAACAAAAAAGATCTGATTTATTTAAGGAGCTGTAACAAGGATGGGGAAATCAGGTTAAGTAGGTTAAACACATTAATAATCACAATACTGTGCACATATTTAGAGTCCCAGATTGTCACTTTCACTGGGTACCCAGGATGGGAGGGGGCAAGCCAGGATCGGTGCAGCTGGTTGGGGCCCTGTGATGGAAAAACACTGGCACAATACCCAAATTGTAATCCGGAGCCGGTTGGCTCAGTTTGTGAAGAAATAATAAAAAAAAAAAAACAACAATTAGATGACACACTTGCAATTCGATAAACAGATGGCAGGGAGCTACCCTGCTTTGTACTCACAAACTCAATGCTGTGGACTGGATGGAAGGCAGATTGTCCTGGATTGCCAGGAGGAGCAGACCATGTGGACAAGGTCCTTGTGACTGGACCCCACTGCAGTTTAGAGCAAATGGATGTAGTCTGGATTAAGCTGGGGTTTACTTCCAGCTTTATGCACTCAATTCACTGTACAGGGGATTTGAAACGCGATTCTCCACAAGCACTATACACATTTATATGTAAAAGGAAAGTACTATACCAGGCAGGCTGCTTCTCTATCCTGATCGCAATTACTGCACAATACCCGGGAGAACACACAGCAGATTCAGTTCCTGACAGACCAAGCGCGATTCAGCAATTTCTCCAGTCTTCTACAGGGTGAGCCTGGTTTGTACTCTTCAGATCTCCTTGATTCTCTTCACAGGTCGGATTCAGTCCGAACAGGCGCTTGTACAAGCTGCAGACCGAAACTCAGGGCCTTACATGTGCTTCCTGCACAAAAGTATACACCGTAGAAGCACAGAGCTCCTTGTCTCTTCACTGCCAAAACTCATCTGATCTTTCCAGTAGACAGAGCCGGGCACTAACTTTGAGTTCCTTCCAGTTCAGTTGGCTGGTCTGGCTGTCACTCTCAATAAACTCCCCCTGTTGGTGCAAAAAGGCGCAGAAGTCCAAACTACAGTTCCCAGAGGCATCTGCCATACAGTCCCATTTGCTGGCTCAACTTAAGAGTCCAAGTTCTGATTTGCCAGCAGCAGGCTCCACTTTAAAGGTCCCCCATGCTGATTGGTCCAGTTCAGCAGTTCAATTCCAACATAGAGGGGAAACACACACAGAGTCCTTGCTGCAATAAAACAGGTTAGATAAACTGCAATCTCACAAATGCTGCTAAATGATTACAGGCAAACAGTTACAGCTTGCAGATGGGCTTCCTTTGCACTCTTAGCGACTGCAGAAACGGAGTGAATTGGCAGCAGCCCGGGCAGGATTTGGGTATTAGAACACACAGTCCCCCCTCCTCAATTAATTATGGTCACAAGCAGGCAGTTCTTAAAGAGACAGTACCAGAGGCTCTAAAAGCACTCACACTCAAGCAGCTTAAACGCCGGACACCTCCAGACTTGGAGCATTCAAGCAAGCTCCTGGAACACTTCTGGGAACCCCCATTTTCAGGGGGGGTTACACCGCCACAAAGATTATTGATTTTAGAAGGGCTGATTTCAGTAGGGTGGCAGAAGTACTAGGGAGGCAAGTGGCTGGTATAAAGCCTGACATGGACACCACCCAAAAATGGGATATCGTAAGGTTAGGACTGGTGGAGGCCACTAACTCTTGTACTGTGTGGAGAAGTAAGAAGGCAAGGTCTAATAAACCAAACTGGTGGACCAGGGAAATGCAGATGAGAGTGAGGGGAAAAAAGGGTGGCTTTTAAAAACTATAAGAGGACCGGTAAGGAATCAGATAGGGATGATTATATTAGGAGTACCAGGGAAGTTACAAGGGTGGTAAGGGCTGCCAAGGCTGAGTAGAAAATAAGGCTTGCTCAAGGGATTAGGCAGGGTGAAAAGGGGTTCTTCAAGTACATCATGGAGAGGAGGAAGTGCAGGGAGCAGATCTCTTGAATTAAGACATATGAGGGATGGGTAGATAAGGGGGATGAACAGGCAAAGGTATTTAATGAATATTTCTGTTCAGTTTGTACAAGGCAGAGGGGATTACCTAGTCAGCATGGGCAGAGAAATGAGCAGAATGTTGAGGGAGCAAGGATGGTGGATGAGGAGATAAGTAGGCAGAGGGTACTGGAGGATCTAAGGGCACTGAGAATGGATAAAGCATTTGGGCCAAATGGGGTAGGGAACTTGCGGAGGTGCTGGCGGAGCCACTGACAAACATTTGCAACATGTCTGTTTGATCAGGTTGTGTGCCCCATGATTGGAAGGTGGTGCATGTGGTGCCCGTCCACAAAGGGGGCTCTTGGAATGATCCTGGGAACTATAGGCTGGTTAGTCTCACATCAATTGTGGTTAAACTATTGGAGACAATCCTGAAGGGAAAAAATAATGGCATTTCTGGAAGAGAATTGTTTCTTAGATGATAGGCAACATGGTTTCACAGAGGGAAGGTCTTGTCAGACCAGTCTTGTGGATTCTTATGATTGGGTGACTAGGGCTGTGGATGAGGGTAAAGCAGTGAATGTTCTGTACTTGGATTTCAGCAAGGCCTTCAACTCGGTGCCACACAGGGGACTGATAGACAAGTTGAAGGACCTGGGGGTTAGTGATAGGGTGGTCAGATGGATTGGCAGCTGGCTGGATAAGAAGCAGTAGAGGGTGGTGTTATCAACACCACAGGAGGTCATCAGTTGGGTCTCACAGGGTTCGGTGCTGGGTCCAATGTTATTCAACATCAGTGTAGCTGATATGTCAGTTGGGATTCAGAGTTGGATAAGTATGTTTGCTGATTATACCAAATTGGGTGCAGTGGTTGATAGGGAGGATGGGGGGTGCTGCAGGGGGACCCAGAAGCCTTGAAGAGATGGTCAGGTACCTGGCAGTTGGGCTTCAATGCTAAGAAGTGCAAGATTATGCACTTTGGAAACAGAAATCCGGAATTTAGCTATAAACTGGGAGGTGTGCAGTTATTGGTATCCATTGAGGAGAAAGATCTGGTGTGCTAGTCACAGGCCATATGAGTCACTCTGCACAGTGTAGGAAAGTGGCAGCAAAGGCTACTAGGATGCTGGGGTGTACAGCAAGGGGAATCACCTCAAGGAGTGAGGAGGTGATTCTGCCACTGTACAGGGCATTGGTGCGGCCACAGTTGGAGTACTGCATTCAGTGCTGGCATCCCTACTTAAAAAAGGACATCAGATTGTTGGAGGGGTGCAGAGGAGAGCTACCAAGATGTTGAGTGGGTTGAGGGAAAAACCCTATGAGGATAGGCTACAGATGCTCAGTATGTGTTTTTCTGAGGACAGAAGGGACGGGGGGGGGATATGATTGAGACATTTAAATACTTGAAGTCATTAAAAGGGTAAGTCATGAGGACGTGTTTAAAATTAGGAGGAAATTAAAAGAGGACATAGTCTAAAGTTGGAGGGGGGCGGTTCAGAAAGGGGATGAGGAGGCACTTTCTCACTGAGAGGATGGTGACAGCATGAAATGCTCTGCCTGAGGAGCTGGTTTCGCGGGCATCAGTGGGTGGATTTAAGTGGGGTGGGATAAACTTAAGGGCAGAATCAAAATGGAAAAGGGGAAATGGTAAAGCAGTGGAATCAGTTGGTAAGGAAGGGGGAGTGAAGGATGTGGGTCAGCATCGGTGCACAACACTGAGAGCTGTACATTCGAGCAGATTCGCTAGACCGCTAGGCCTTTATCTGCTGGCTTCATCATATGTTCGTATGTTCATGTGTAAGAAAATGGAACCATCTACAAGGAAATTGTTCCCATGGACTTTCATTGGTTATACGGAAAACAGAGCAATTTAAGTTATATAGGAAATAATGTAATCTACAGGAAAACCCAGGAAAATTGCCCCACAGCTGCAGGGAAAATGTCAAATCAGTCTGGGAGAACTTAGATTTTTCTGGGTATTTTCTTGACATGGTGATCAGAGTTACACTTTAAGTGTTGATTTCAATGTAACTAATCATTAATTGCATGCAGCAGGGTAATTACCATGTAGTTACAGGTTTATAATGTATGGTAGTACATTGTTAGTATTAAAAATCTATCTTTCCCTAGTGGTGGTGTACCATCAATGTGTCGTCATGATGTTGTTATACCATCGATGGTACGTCACATCGATGGTACAACAGAATAGAACTAACAAGCGCGGCCATTGTCTTGGCAGCACAGCCGAATGTTTACATTTTTTTGAAGCCTCTCTCCTCACCGTTAAACCCTTCAAACTTACTCACACTCACCCTGAGTTGTAGAGCCTTTGTGTAGTAAAACTCAAAAGAGTTTTGAAAACATGGCAATTCCCTGTCTCGCTCAGCAAGAGTCGCAGAGCGCTGCTTTGGTGTTGGTGTGTTTTGGGTCTTTTTTTTTCTTTTTTTTTTTAAGAATACATAATATATCTGGTTTCTCCTGCCATTAGTGTCACCTTGTGGATTGTGTTGTGTTATGAAATAAAAATATGTGAGCGGAGAAGACGGTGGATTCAGTGGGTTGCTGAAAATCAGGAGACTCCTCGTCGAGTGGAGAAGCAAGCTTGTGAAACACAAAAGCAATTGTGTCATGGACCGGAGAAGGTTTTATTTATTTATTTTTTTTAGGCCAGTGAGTGGCTGTGGATCTGTTCTGTTGTTGCCGTGGGAAGAGATGTTTTTGAGAAAACTAGCGTTTTTGGCGAGTGTGCTAGTTGTTATTGGAGCTGGGCAGCACTAGCGGCTCAGGCCGAGTTTGGTGTGGAGGAAGGGAGCACAGAGAGAGCTGGCAGTCTGGAAATCGTGTTTGTGGGGGGAGGGAGAGACTCAGGGAGGGGATGTAAATTTAAAAGACATTCATGATTTGAGCTAAACTGATTGCACCGATGCCCATACACTGCAAAAGACAATGTATGGGCATCGATGAACAACCACGCTATGCTTGCTTCTTGTGGTTCCCATGGCAACATTGGTAAACCTCTCGAATTAAGCTCTCGAGGTTTACATAAGTTGCCATGGGAACCATTCGAAGCAAGCATAGCGTGGTTGTTCATCGATGCCCATACCTTATCCTGTGCTGCATGCAACTACAATACATTGCAGTTGCAATGCAGGTACAGTGTAGTTACACTGTAACTACACTGTAGTTAACTCACACTTAAAGTGTAACCGTGATCAGTATGTATACTGTATTATGCGGTATTGTTTGGCTGCTAATAACTTCTCTCTCACCTCCCTTTGTAACACTCTGCAAAGAACCCTAAGGATCACCACTATTCCAGGTCCTGCCACCTTCAAATCTAAGCTCACATGTAGCCTGAAAGAAACCCTTAATTGTTACAGGTGATCACATGCCAGCCACTATTTCCCGCTGTTGATCTTTGACTGTTTACAACCTCAACCTTGCTCTTTGCAACACCAGCACTTCTCTTCAACTGCAACTATCATGGCTTTGTTAGCTATCTCCCCCCTTGCTGCTCTTCCCTTTCCTCCATGTCACCTTTCCTTAGAGCAACTTTTTTATGGGGGTTGTCTGAGTGCGGTGGCTCGGGGGTGCTGTATGTTATTTCCCATAGGATGCTCACCAGAGGCCTTTTAGATCTACTTACTCTGGTTTGTGTATGTACTAGACTTGCTGTTGACTTGTTCGAGTGTATATTATCAATGACACTATCTTCTGAATAATGTTTTATACCTACATTGTATGTACTATTACTGTTTTTTACCTCTGTGTTTGTTCCACCTGCCTAGAACCATCTTGAAAATGAGCTTTCTTAATGGTGATATGCCTGGTTAAATAAAGTTTGATTGATTGATTGATTATAGGGTTGTAGTAGTGCCCCTGTATTAGGACTGAGTCGGCACTTCTTTCTTAAACTCCAGTTATTGCACTTACATATAGGGTATATGGTGTAGTCCCTTAAATGGAAAAATGTCAAATTCTTTATGCGTGTGGAGCAAGTGCTGTAATCTCTGGATCCTGTAAATTTGGTAGCAGTCGGTTCAGCAGTTTAAAAATTCTAGAAGGTTGAAAATATATAAAAATAAGTTTTAAGACCTTTTGGGTTTTTTTGCTCATCAGTAGCACAAAATGGTTGTGAGTTGAAACTTGAAACATTCAGATTTGTTAGACTGTGGCCCATGGATGATTCTTTGGTAGGTGGCATTAATTCAGAAATTTGCATTTTTTAAATGCTAGAAAATAATATGCCATGTCTAACAGCAGGAGTTTACTAGTGAAGTCATACAAGTCTACATCACCTCATGCTTGAGTTGTTGCCCCTTAACCCGAATTAGAAAGAATATGTAAGTGTAAAGTCCACACTGTGGTCATGCTCCCCCTAACATTACAGTGGCAGATTTATTTCTCCACTGAAGATTGTAACGGGGTTCAAGAAAACATGGGATAGGCATAAGGGGAACCTTAGTGATAAGACAAGGGGGGGAATAAGCTGGAGATCAAGTAGGATCTGCAGTGATAACATAAGTAGGGAAAAATGGGCAGTCTAAGTGGACCAAGCAGTCCTTATCTGCTGTCAGATTCACTGTTTCCATGTTTCTATGAAGAGTTCAGAGGCCATGGAGTCCAGCCTTTTCTAGGGACATGGATATGTTGTTCATCCACACTTCTTGGCACTGTCCCTTTCCCCTTTTAAATCTGCCGGAAGGTCTTCAAGCGGGCTCCTCCCACCCACCCGGGTGGTATAACCCTCGGCTCCACCCGATGATGCCAGATCTTCCTTTCCACTGGAAGATTCAGGTTGCCTCCTTCATGCTCTCGCATTTTGTAGGCCCTTGCTTCTCAACCTTCGGGTATTCTGAAAATTGGACTTAGTCGCGTTAGCGATTGTGACTGTTGCTTCTCGATTATGGAAGACAAGTCTTCCCTCGGATTTCACCGGTGCCCACGCGGCCAGAAGATGTCGCGTATAGACCTGCATACTGTGTGCGACTACTGTCTTGGTGTTGGACATGACACCATGACCTGCAAGTTCTGCCTCGCTTTTCAGCCTAACGTCCTTGACGACTGTCTTGCATGCCTTAAATTGGGCAGGCCCAAAAAATGGAACCCTGCTGGTGAAATCGAAGGAGGCCGGGTGGGCGGTTTCCATGGCCGCGGGATCCGCCGAGCAGTTGGAGCACAGGCAGGCTTTCGAGGAGGAAGCAGCTCACTCTGCGGAATCTTCCTCTCAGGGCTTCTTCATTCCACTCAACTTGGGCTCCACTTTCTTGGGTTCCTTCCAAGAGTTATGCCACTCTATCCTGACTAAGGGTGAGAGTCCTGCGGGCATGCATTCCTTTCAGTCCCGTAAGTGGGAGAGGAACCCGGGACCTTCTTCGTCTCGACGGAGATGCTCTTGGGATCGGGAGAGATCTCGGTCCCAGGAGCCAGCCATTTTGACCTTGGTCGAGAGTGCCTCTTCGGCTGCTGGCTTCTCGGCTCTGCCATCAGGCCAGTCGACCGAAGTTTCATCAACGAAGTTGAGATTGTTCTCAACCCAATCGACCCACTGTCGCCGACTCCCTCAATCGGACTCCAGTCTTTTCCTTCTTCGATGAGGAGACCCAGGCCGCTGGAAAACCTGCTGAGGAAGTGGTCCCTTACCCCCGGAAGTCTCTGGTTTTACTGGTGTCTCCCGAGCGACCGAGTCAGCCTGCCCAATCTCGATCACAGTCTCAGACCCCTTCGACTGACAGGCCAAGGAAGGCGCAGCGCGCCAAAAAGAGGTGATACCTCCAGTCATCCTCGTCCTCCTCGGATGAGGAGAGGCTTCGGTGGAAATTGACACTACGAGGACCTCATGTGGCAGCAGCTGATTTTGTCTGGGCATAAGCCAACCCCATCTCCTACCCCGGCCATTACTTGGCTTTCGCCTCCTAGGCCGAAGCCAACACCTCAGGAACCGATAAAGTCAATTCCCCGCCTGCGGAGCTGGCTAAACCCCTTCTGGTTCTGTGTAAGCTGGTCTCTCCACCGATTCTGGTGGAACCACTGCCTAAGCAGCCCATGGGAGGGGCTCCTTCTAAGGAAGCTTGGCCGGACACCGGGCTCCCCCGACATCTTTCAGTCACTGTCACCCCCCAGCCAACCTAGGCAGGTCGAGGGTGATCTGGGCAGTCAACTGCTGTATCCAGATACTTCAGATTTGGATGACACTGGCCTCCATTCTCATCCACAGGATGACGAGTCGGCTGGTGATTTAGCGACAGAGGAAGGCCCTTCATCCTTTCAGGGCATTCTCCACCTCATCCCTGAGTCCACAGGGATGCCCCTGGAACCTATGCAGAAAAAGGCGGAGTACCCACTCACAAATATCCTCAAGAGAGGAGATACCCCGATGGAAGCCTTTCCTGTGGTTGAAGCCATCATTGGCCTGGCCCTCAAACTTTGGTAGCACCCTGCCTCCTGTCCGGCTCCATCTGCCCAAATGGCCCACAAGTATGCAGTGCCCATGGGATCCCTAGTGAGGTTCACAGAGCACCCTTCGGCCAAGAGCCTTGTAACCGCCTCTGTGTTCAGACTTACAGGCAGCTCTGCTGATACCGACAGACCTCCGGAGAAGGAATCCAAGAAATTGGATCACTTTGCCCAGAAGGTCTATGCGGCCTCTTCCTTAGGCCTCCATCAGGCAAGCTCAGCCGTCATCATGGCACACTTCTCCCATGCCCTTTAGGGGTCCTTGGACAAAGTCCTCACACATCTCCCCACAGACTTGCAGACCATGGTCAAGCAGATCTAGGGACCAAGGCCATGCCGTTGCTAAGCAGCAGCTCCAGACAGTCCTGGACATTGGGGACTCATGTGCCCGTTCGTTGGCAGCCGCAGTTGCCTCCCGCTTCAGGGCTTGGCTGAGGCTTTCCTCCTTCCTGGTAGATACCCAGCACAAACTAGCTGATGTGCCTTTCCTGGGTACCAATCTCTTTGCCCAGGTGTGGCCAGTCACCTTCAGTGCATCGAGCAGTCCAATGCCACCTAGGATGCCACTTCTACTCAGAGTTCTTCTGGTCCCAAGAAGCAGCAGAAGAAGAAGAAGCCATTTCAGCATTCTTCCCCTGCAGCCCAGCAGCAGCCCTCCTTTCAGGGAGGATAGCAACAGCAGCAGGCTCAGGCTTGGCACCCCCGCCCCAAGTCCGGACCTACCCAGGCCAGTAAAGGAGGTCGGGGTTCAGGCCCTGGACCCTCTTCCTCCAAGCCTGCCCAGTGACGGGATAGGGGTTGCCACCCCTATTCCCATCACGCCAGCTCTGGGTCCTCCAGTGGGGGGCTGGTTCCACCATTTCCTATCCGCCTGGTCCGTTGCTACCATGGACAGGTGGGTCTTAGGAGTGGTTGGCCAGGGTCTGCCTCCAGAATTTGAGCAGTACCCTCCAAGCCAAGCCTGTGCCCCATGGGGGGGGGGGGGGAGAGTATCCGCCCATACTCAGTCGGCTCTCCTCAAGGAGGCGGTAGCTCGAGTGGCAGATCCTCCACCAGACCCAGGGTTCGCTTCCAGGTACTTCCTGGTTCCGAAGCAGATGGGGGGCTGGCGCCCCATTCTAGAGCTGCACAACCTGAATCAGTATCTCAGGCCATGCACCTTCAGGACGGTAACTCTGTCCAAGCTCATACCATCCCTGGAGCAAAAGCATTTGGTTCTGCTCGCTGGATCTCCAGGACGCGTTCTTTCACATCCCAATCCAGCCGTCCCACCAGCAGTTCCTCTGCTTCAGAGCAGAGGGAACCCTTTACGATTTTCGAGCCATGCAATTTGTCCTGTCATCGGCCCCATGGGTCTTCACCAAATGCATTGCAGTGGTGGCAGCCCACCTCAGGTTTCGGGGGGGGAGTCAGAATATACCCCTACCTTCACGATTGGCTCTTAGCAGGTTCCACCCAGCAGGAGGTGGAGAGGTTTAGGGACCTGGCCCTCCAGACCTGCTCCCAGCTCGGCCTCCTGATCAACGAGGCCAAGTCGGAACTTGTGCCTTCTCAGGTGATGTGATTCATTGGGGCAGAGCTCGACTCTCGCCGAGCCACAGGCCGGCTTCCGACGGTCAGGGCGGAGTTTCTCTCCTCCTTTGCCTGATCATTTCTGGTTGGGCAATTGTGCCCTGCCTGGGACTTTCTGCACCTTCTGAGTTACATGGCGGCCTGCACCTCTATGGTCCATTGGGCCCAGTGGCGTATGCACCCCTTCAATGGGATCTGGCCACCCAGTGGACTCAGCACCTAGGTCATTTCGACCAGCTGATCACTTTGACCCAGAAGATGTGGGAAGCTCTCCAGTGGTGGACCGTCCTTGACTGGTTGCAGGAAGGGATCCCATTTGTTTGCCCTGAGCTGACAGTCATCCTCACGACCAATACCTCTCTCATGGGCTGGGGAGCCCACATGGGGGACAACAGGACCCACGGGTTCTGGACCCCCAAGAAGTCCCATTAGCACATCAACCAGTTGGAGCTCAGAGCAGTCATACTGGCGCTGTCAGCATTCGCTACTCAGCTTCGGGGTCAAGTGGTTCAAGTCCAGATGGACAACACCATGACCATGTACTACCTCAATGAGCAGGGTGGCATGCACTCCCGGCTGCTGTGCAGGGAAGTGCTCCACATCTGGACACTTGTGAGCCGACTGGAGGCAGATCTCCTAGCCATCCATGTGGCAGGAGCCTCGAATCAACTGGCAGATGCTCCCAGCTGCATAGGCGAGACATCCCATGAGTGGTCTCTCCATCCAGAGGTAGCTCACAGCCTGTTCTCCCACTGGGGCAAACCGATGGTTCACCTGTTTGCCTCCAGGGAAAACAGCAAGCTGAGGCTGTTTCATGCCCACCCCCCCTCAGCAGGGCTCGCTGCAGGGAGATGCCTTCTGGAGACCGTGGACCCCAGGCCTCTTCTATGCCTTCTCTCCATTTCCCTTGATCCACAGGGTGCTCCTCAAGGTGAGGAGGGATAAGGCACAGGTGATCCTGGTAGCCCCAGACTGGCCACACAAGTTCTGGTATCCAGATCTCCTCAGCCTCGGCAACAGGCCCCCCAAGGCGGTTTCCAGCATGCCCGGACTTGATCTCAGTCAGTCAGGGGAAGGTTCTCTACCCGAGCCTTCAATCCCTGCACCTGACAGCCTGGTACCTGAGCGGCTAGAGTTCCAGGCTTTGGGTCTCTCTGAGGATGTACTCACGGTAGTGGAACCATCCAGGAAGGAGTCGACCAGGAAGTGTTATGCCTTCAAGTAGAAAAGGCTTTCCATCTGGTGTCAGGGCAAGGGCCTGGACCCTTTGTCCTGACCAGTGACTAACATTCTAGACTATCTTTGGTAGCAATCCAAAAGGAGTCTTCGGTCATTGACCCTTAGGGTGCACCTGGCAGCCATCTCTGCTTAGCGGGCATGGGCCGGTCAGCGGATGTTGGTGCAGGAGACAGTGGTCAGGCACTTTTTCAAAGGCCTGGATCACGTATCCCTTCCAATGCGTGAACCTCCACCTCCGTGGGATCTACTGCTGGTCTTGGCACAGCTCATGGGCAAGCCATTCGAACCAATGCACAATTGTGAGTTGTCACACTTGTCATGGAAGACGGCCTTCCTGGTGGCTATCACGTCTGCCAGAAGGACAGGGGAGCTCCAGAATCTCTCGGTGGATTCCCCTTATCTGGTCTTCCACAGGGACAAGGTTGTCCTTCGCCACCACCCGAAATTCCTTTCGAAGGTGGTGTCAGAGTTTCACCTTAACCAGGTGTTGACTCCACCGGTGTACTACCCCAATTACACTTCGGAGGCCGAGTACAGGCTCCATATTTTGGACCTGAGATGAGCTCTCTGCTATTATAGGGAGAGGACGGCAGAAATTCATGGAGAGGTTCGCCAGCTGTTTGTCACCTATGCTGAAGCCGCTTCTGGCAGACCTGCAGCAAAGTGGATGATCACAAGATGGATTACATCTTGCATAAGTCTATGCTACGAGTTGGCGGGCAAGGAGCCTCCCAGAGGGATAAGAGCTTATTCCACCTGCCATACTGCTGCATCGGTGGCTGCTTCCAGGGACATCTGCATACAGGAAATCTGTCAGGCTGCTACCTGGAAGTCAGCAAATACCTTCATCACCCATTACCACATCAACCTTGAGTCACGCTGGGATGCTGGTTTGGGGGCCTCAGTTTTCCAATCTCTGTTCCCCAAGTAAGTATTGAGTGGGTGTACACCTTGCCTCCCTCCTCCCAGAGAACTGCAAGGAGTCTGCCAGGAAGTGTGGATGAACAACATATTTACATCCCTAGAAAAACAGGTTACTCACTTGTAACCGTAGTTCTAGACGTGATGTATGTTGTTCATCTATACGGACCCACCCAGCCTTCCCGGCTGCGACACACACCCCGGCTTCCAGCGGGCTAAGATTTGTGATCATGGGGCGGAGCTGAGGGGTATACCACCCGAGTGGATGGGAGGAGCCAGCTTGAAGACCTTCTGGCAGATTTAAAGGGGAAAGGGACAGTGCCAAGAAGTGTGGATGAACAACATATACCACTCCTAGAACTACTGTCACAAGTGAGTAACCTGTTTTTGTGACTCATGAAGCTTCTATCATGACTTGCAATCCCACTTTTCTAAAGGTTAGCAATCATAAAAGTGGGGAGTAGAACAAAAAACTTTGCTTATCAGAATCAAGAAAATAAGTTGAAAAGTAAGTCTGAAACTTGTGTGGTTCACGGTGTAGGGTGTAAGGCTGATTCTCCATGTGTTTTAAAACCAGTTTTTAAAATATTAAAATAATTAGGAAGATGTGTCATGAAAATAGGCCTTGTTTTTGTTACTCATAACTCAGTTTCCTTGGACTCGTAAAACCATTTTCATAAGTACAACCTCACTTTTCTGACAGTCTCAGAATGACAAAAATGTTGGTGGCTTTGACGCGGGTGATGTCTGTGTGCATGCAGCTCATGCCCATTAGACAGGGCTATCATCATGCCTTTGGAGTTAGTTCCCATCCAATTTTCCATGTTGGGCAGAGGAACGGTTGTAATAGTTTAATACCGTGCCCTGCTTTCATTAAGTTTTAATTGTGTGCCACCCAGATATACTTATGGCATGATGTCTCTGCTGCTAGATTTGCAGCTGCTTCTTGAGTGGTCCGCAAGCGTAGGTGCCGGAATCTATGGGCGGTGGGCAGGGGATGGGGGGCGGTTATGCCCATGAGTATTCAGAGTGCTCCTTTAATGCATAGAAGGTGAGAAGGGACGCAGCCATGGTCTCTTGTGTAATTTCTATAGCCCCCTACTTTTCTCCATGTTCAGGCACCCGTGTCCGCAGGGTCGCTCATAAAACAAGCTTCAGATCTGCCACAATGCAGGCCACTCACAAACCAAGCTACAGGTCTGGTGCAATGAGTGCGACTATGTAGTGTTCGTCGTGGGCCACAGGGTCACTCACAAATTTCTGCTACTGGTCTTGGGGAATGTATGTAATGATACTGCTGAGGGCTACTCATAAAGTTCACTACAGGCTGGGGCAATCTGTGTGGTGATATTGTTGCTTTCACTGTGGGTCTTGGTTAATGTGTGTGATGGTGTAACTGCTTTGGGACTGACACAAACACATGTGTCTTACAACTATGGCAACTGTGAACTCTCTAGGGGCTTTTGCACTACTGGATCTACACCAGTGCAAGCGGTGCAGATGAGTTGCACCAGTGCAGATGCGGCAGTTTAAAGAGCTGCCAAAACATTGCAAGTCTGTTGTGCTCCATTGCAGCGCAGAGCATTACCTGGTTTGTTGGGAATGCGGACCAGTAAGTACCAGTGCAAGCATTTTTTGCCAGCATGTAAGTGTAACCCCTAGGTGGCGCTATCCCGAGGGCTACTACCCCTGCCTGTGTGAATACTGACAGGTTGAGGGGCCTAGGTTCTATGATGGATGTCTCCACCCAAAGGTCAGGGTTGGTTGTGGCTAGTCTAACCAGGTCACAGCCCTCTGGGACACTGTGACCGCCCTTTTCTCCCACTAGTGGCCCACACAGTACACAACAGTAACTTTCCCAATACCCCAAATATGCAAACCACATACGCTTGTACTTGGCACTTGCTCCCAGGACTGGTTCCTTCAGCTTGACTCTGGGGACCCCCTGTAAAATATGGTGAAGCAATACAACAGCCACAATGCAATACCTTTAGTATAAACTGACACCACAGTCAATGTAAATTTGCAGAAACAAACAGATCTGATTTATTTAGGGAGCTGTAACAAGGAAGGGGAGAAAATTAGGTTAATTGGTTTAAACACAATAATAATCACAGTATTGTGCATGCACTTTGAGTCCCAATCAGTCGAGTTCTCTGGGTACCCAGGATGGGAAAGGGGCTGGCCAGGTCCGTTGCAGCTGGGTGGGGCCCTGTGATGGAAAAAGGAATATGCACACATACAATTTGTGCAGCATCTCACTTCAGTTCCTATATCATCTCTGTTTTCCACAATTAAAATAAACTGTCTGGACGCAGGAGCTGGAAGACTGTCTGTCAAAAGAGAGCAGAGTCACTGCGTGCTGCCATGATTCTGCTACTGGATCTGGCGATGTGGTAAAGGAGATATTCCTGTATAGTTAATTTGTTTAATTACTCTGACTGGGAGTGTGGAGTAAAGTGGTTTAGTTCCTCTGACTGGCTAAAGCAAAGCAGAATGACAGCCTTGTAAAATTAGTGAGACAGAGAGAGAGAGCGAGAGAATGAATTTCCCACAATCTACTATGACACTGTCCCCAAACATGCTTAGATTGCCCATGATGTAGTGGCACACAGTGGTATGATGTAGTGCCAGAAAGAGAGATGCAAGCCCAGAGATATGCCAACGGCAAGAGAGAGAGAGAGTGAATTTCCAAGTCAGGAGAATTAAACAAATTCAGTACAGGAATGTCTCCCTTTACCACACCGCTGGTAGTGCTCAGTGAATCAGCTGTCTTTTGACAGTCTTCCCACTCCTGCGCCCAGTCAATTTATTTTAATTGTATAAAAAAAAAAGATGCTGTACGAACTGTAGTGAGACACGGCAGTGCTCAGTGAATCTGTTCTCCTTTGACAGTCTTCCCACTCTTGTGTCCAGTCAGACAGTGAAGTGAGATGCTGCAGTGCTCAGTGAATCAACTGTCTTTTTGACAGGTGATATTTCCACTCCAGCTTAAGTGCTTTTGTCTGTGAACCAGTAACTAAATGTAACCCCTGGGTGGTGCTATCCCAAGGGCTACTACTCCTGCCTGCTTGGCAAGTAGCAGGTTAAGGGGCCCGAGTTCTGAAACGGGTGCCTCCACCCGGAGATCAGGGTTGGTAGTGGTCAAGCTAACCTGGGCACAGCCCTCCGGACACTGTAACCCCCCTCTTTTCCCTCTAGTAGCCTGAACTCTGTACAATAATCACTTTCACAATACCTCTGGTATGCCACACAAGTACCCACACTGTTTGCACTTACCACCAGGGCTGGTTCCTCTGGCTCGACCCTAGGGACCCCCTGTAAAACAAGGTTATGCACAGCAAATAGCAACAGTATAGTACTTTGAACACAAACTGGAACCACAGTCAGATTACATGCAGAAAAAGTTAGATCTGTTTTATTCAGGGGACTTGAATAAGGGAGGGGCAAAATCAGGTTAATTAACTTAAAGGTTATATCAATCAAGCAGTTATGCATGCGCTTTGAGTCCCCCCACACAGTCACACCTCTGGGTACCTAGGTGGAGAAGAGATGGGCTAGCCAGGACTGTTGCCCAGGGTTGGCTGGCGTCACAGCTGGTTGGGGCCCTGTGATGGAAAACACAACATGCACAGTACACAATATTTGTAATCCAGAGCCAGCGGGCTCAGTTCGTAAAGGAAACGAAACAACAAGACAATCAGATGACACACTCTGATTAAGCTGTTGTTGCAGGGAGGTACCCTGGTATTTACTCATGATACCCAAGACTGGTCACAGGCTGGACGAAAATCGAGACTGCAGGTGGTTGATCTGGAATGCCAGGAGAAGCAGGGCCCACATGAGTCACAGAGGCGTCGTTCCTGTTCAAGCGTGGAGCAGGGGGCTGATCCCCAGGCAGGTCTCTCGTCGATGGCTTCTCTGTGCAGTGGGTAGTCTGGCTGGGCCAGTCTGGCAAGGCCTTGACCGCATGGAGACAAATTCGGATGCAGTCCGTTTTGGGCTGGATACAGCTTCCAGCAAGCAGAACACAGTTCACACAGTGGGGGACTAACTCACGACCCACTAGCAGCTCATAGCACATCTACATGTAAGGGAATTCTACTGTACCAGACAAAGTACTCGCCGGACACAATCAAAAAGTATCTGCAGACACCGGGAGCTTAGGGGTAGCTGGAACTCCTGACAGGCCGATCGCATTCAGCAAGATCTTCGGTCTTCTTCAGGTTGAGCCTGGCCCACTTCAGTAGCTTACTTTAGTCACACAAACTTGGATTTAATCCAAAATAATTCTCTTCTCTCCCTCTCAGGAGCAGCACACCGACACGCAGGCCAAAAACTTAGCCTTTTCACAGTTCTCCCATGCAAATCCACTCAGGATTGCTGCTCAGAATCACTTTGGCTCCTTCTTGTTCAGCTTCCAGCTTAGATCTAACTGAAAACTGCAAGCAGCCTGGGACTTCCCCAAGATTCAAAAGATTTGGTTGGCTGATTTGGCTGTCAGTCAAAGCAAGAGCTCCCCCTTCAGTTGCAAAAAAGGCGCAAAAAGCTCAAACTACAGTTCCTACAGATTTTGAATTCAGACAGCTCCTGCAGTCTGGCTACATTTTAGGTCCCACCATACTGTTGTTTGGTCCAATTTGCAGTCCAGGACCAAGATAGTGGAGACAAACAAAACAGTCCTTGCTACAAAGAAAGCATGTTAGACAAGCTACATTATCATTATCACTCTAAATAATTTTCAGCAAATAGTTACATCTTTCAACAGAGCTCCCTTAGGTTACTTATGCTGCAATCAGGCAGCTCTTAAAGGGACAGTACACAGAGGCTATACAGGCTCTGGTAATCGCATTTAAACTGCTAAAATGCAGGACACCAGCCTGGCAGTAAGCATTTAGGCAAGCTCAAGGAAGATTTTTTAGGAACCCCGATTTGTAGGGGGGTTACACCCTTTCCTGCCTGGGAAAACTTGGTGTCCGCGTAAAGTCTGTACCATCATAACATTGAAAATGCAACATATACAAGATATTTATACCATTAGCATGCTATACAAGTACTATCTGATTCATCAGTTGGCATAACTTGTCACTTTACTGTACATTTCAATGTACTCCACTGTATCACTTCCATTCTGACAATACATTATGCATATTTCACACAGATAAATTGAACATTACTATACAGAATCATGTAATAACTTCTTGTACTCTAAACAATGCAAGAGGGGGTCCTTCCCTATAAACTAACTTGGGGCTGGATGGGGCAGGGGCACCATGGTGAGAGGGCAAAACAAGTAACCTGGAATGGGCCATCAAGCTTAATTTGGGCAGTGAGCTCTGAGAGACATAAACACCTTTGTGGACTACATTGAGAGGCAAATCCATTGCCTCCCAGGGGAATGGTAACTGAAGCACACCACTGGCTTGGCAGCTCGCCGAGTCTTTCTGGGGTGAACAACCACAGTCTCTGTACTTTCAGCAATGGTCTTAGAGCTTTCATCACTTGTGAGGGGTGCCTCTGCATGAAGGGGAATGTCCATGCTGGGAGTACTGTCAGCCCCTTGCTCTGTAGTCTCTGTTTCTACAACACTTGGCTCATTTTGAGGACACTCTGGCACTGAAGGTGGACTGTCAGCACTCTCATAGTGTTCCTCAAGTTCTGGCATGTCATCAAAAAGACATACCATCCGCCTCTCCTTTAGGCAAATCTTACAGTTCCACAGTACACAAAGACTTAGCATCCTCAGACGTGATACTTTGCACTTCACTTTCAGGGAGCATTGGCTCCAAGGATGATGCTGGGGGGGTTAAGCAGTCCAGAAGGCCCAGCTTCATCCCCTTAATTCAACGTAGGATTTCCATGAAACAACTGACAGTTCATATGAGGGGTAATAGGCATTACCACACTCACTGTCATCCGAGTTAGACTGGCAGTCACTCTCATTCTGGGGCTGCTGTGGGGGAATTCTTAAATCGGCAACCACGGGGGTAGGCTGACTCTGTACTCTGACCTTTTTCTTGTAGCAGCATGAGTCACTGGTCTAGGGGAATCAATCTCGGTGGGTTCAGCCTCAATTATAACTTGACCAATAGGTAGCAAGTGGTTACGGTGCACGGTCTTGACAGCTGTGGAGTTATTCTCTGGGCGCACTTTGTACACTGGCAAATCATCCAACTTTCCAACTTTCACATGGGGAAGATGGTGCCATCGATCAGCAATTTTGTGTTTACCATGCAATCCTAAATTTCACAACAACACACGGTCTCCAGGCCTAAGTTCTTGAGCCTTTATTTTTCTATCATGTCTCTCTTTGTTGGCTAGATTTCTTTTGGCGGCCATTGTCTGGGCCAGTTGATAGGCATGGTTCAATTCAGCTTTAAGTTTTTGTACATATTGCAGGTAATCTTTGGCTCGGACCCCATTAGGAGAAACCCCAAAACAGACATCAGCAGACAGCCGGGCCTCTCTCTCGGACATGAAGCAGTAGGGAGAGAACCCGGTAGCATCATTCTTCGTGCAATTGTATGGATGTAGCAAGGTGCTAATCTGCTGGCTCCATTTATGCTTATCTTTTGGGTGGATGGTGTCTAGCATGTCTAGCAGGGTACAGTTAAAGTATTCTGATTGAGGATCCCCCTGCGGGTGATAAGGGGTGGTTCTTGACTTTTGCACCCCCCATAGAGAGAGCATTTCTTTGATTAGCCAACTCTCAAAGTCCTGGCCCTGATCAGAGTGAATTTGCTGGGGGGCATCATAGTGGACGAAGAAATTTTCCACTAGCACCTTGACCACGGTAGATGCTTTTTGATCTTTGGTGGGAAAAGCTTGTGCATACCGTGTGAAATGGTCCGTAACCACTAACACATTGCCAATGCTTCGCTGATCAGGCTCTAAACTCAAGAAGTCTATGCAGACTAGTTCCATTGGGGTGCTGGCAGTAATGTTGACAAGGGGGGCAGCCCTCTGAGACAGGGCTTTTCTTTGCAGGCAGCAACTACAATTCCTTACTTGGTGCTCAACATCAGCCCCCATCTTGGGCCAGTAGAATCGAGATCGTACTAGGTCAAGGGTCCGGTCGATACCAAGGTGGCCCATATGATTGTGGAGGGAGCGCAGTACCAAATCTTTGAAGGCTGTGGGCAGGACCAGTTGTTGCTTGTCTATTTGGCCACCCCGATCTGCTGTCTCTCTACACAAGAACTGATTAAGCAGCTTCAACCTGGGGCCTTCTTTAAACAATAAAGCGGTTTGCAGATCAGAGGAACGCAACTTGGACACATCTTTTCCTGCACAAAGGGTGTCAAGTGCTGGCTGAATCATAGGATCTCGGGATTAATCCCATTGCATGCTGTCATTGTCAAACTGAGGTAGTGCACTAATATCTAGAGCAGAAAAGTAGCAATATGCAGCGGTATGCAGGTGTCAGAGGGGCCCAAGCAATCTACTAAGAAGTCTGCGGTGTCCGTAGACATCTGTTCATTTCTATCAAACTTTTGGCACAATGCTCGGATGTCAGGTTCAGGCATCCTGACCCAGTCACTCTTGGAAATGGGCCTCCGGGATAGGGCATCAGCATCAATATGATTCAGGCCCGGTCTGTATTCGACAGCATAATCATATGTTGACAATGCAGAAAGCCACCGGTGCCCCATGGCATCTAACTTAGCTGAAGTCTGTACATAGGTCAATGGGTTATTGTCAGTCCTCAGCAATATTTTCACCCCATAGAGGTAATCATGAAACTGGTCGACAATGGCCCATTTTAACGCAAGGAACTCCAACTTGTGCACAGGGTAGTTTCGCTCTGACGGGGTCAAGCTCCTTCTAGCGAATGCCACTGGTCTCAAACAATCCTCATGGTCTTGATACAGTACAGCTCCTAGACCCTGCAGAGTGGCATCAATATGCAGCACATAGGGTTTGGTGGGATCAGCATAAGTGAGGATAGGGGCATGGGTGAGCTGGTATATGACTTCATGGAAAGTTGCTTCACAGTCAGGCGTCCAACGGGACCTGAAAAGTTCACCTGGACGGGAATATGCTTTGCTGGTTCTTTGATGGACCCTTTTTTGTATTTCTGGTTGGTAGGAGGGTAACCCTGGGTAAGATTCAAGAGTGACCCAATCACTTTGGAATAGTCCTTTATGAACCGGCGGTAGTAGCCACAGAATCCCAGGAAATGTTGTAGTTCTTTCAAATTGTGGGGCTGGGGCCAAGCAGTCAAGGCTTCAACTTTACTAGGATCAGTCTCTATCCCATCTGTAGACACTATGTGCCCCACATACTTCACAGAGGTTTGGAAAAAACTTGCACTTGTCAATGGACAGCTTGAGGCTGAAATCTTCCAGTCAGTCTAGTACTTTGAACAGTTGACTCTCGTGTTCCTCTAGGGAGCTCCCAAACACAATGACATCGTCCAAGTACACCAGGCATTCCAGCAAATTCATGTCTCCCACCGCTCATTCCATCAGTCACTGGTAGGTGGCTGGGGTGCCCGATATCCCCTGTGGCATTCTCAGGGAATTCGTAGGACACCAAAGGACAGATGAACGCTGTCTTCTCACGGTCCTCTGGAGCCATCGGAATCTGGTAATATCCAGTGCGAAGATCCAACACTGAGAACCATTTGCTCCCATTCAAACAATCCAGAGCATCTTGTATATGGGGCATAGTGTATTGATCAGGGATAGTCCGCCTGTTGAGGGTCCGATAATCCACACACATTCGTACTGTTACATTCTTCTTACGCACAACCACAATGGGAGAAGCATATGGGCTCCTGGATTCTTGTATCACACCAGCCGTGAGCATTTTCTGCAAGAGTCTTCTCACATCGTCTATGTCTGCAGGGGCAAGGCATCGAGACCTCTCTTGAAATGGCTGTTCATCATGCAGGCATATGTGATGCTCCACACCCTGGACACATCCCACGTCCCATTCCTTCAACAAAAACACTTGATCTCTCTGGGCAAGTTTCTGGCTAATTCTAGTCTTCCAGTCAGCTGGCAACAGGGAGTCACCAAAATCAAACAAGTCGGGAGTCACTCTATCTGTCTTGCCAGGGGGCTTGTTGCTGGACAACACTGCAGTGTCTGTGCAGTGTACCATAGCTAGGGTGCATCCTCTGTTCACCCGGATCTCTCGATCTGACACATTATGAATCTGGACCATCACTCGTCGTGTATAGGCATGAGCATGAGCTGGCAAGATACTGGACTTAAACAATAATCCTTCTGGCAATCTTCCATTGCCTGGCACGTCCAAGATCAGTATTTTTTTCTTGACATCTTTGCAGAGGCGAACCTCCGCTTGAATGGTACACTGGGCATTAGGGACCAGTACCATTGAATTGGGATCCTTCTTCCAGACGACCCCTACCGGTTCATCCTGGTCCACTCCCTTGGGGTTCAGTTGCAAATCATAGGCCCTCTTGATCAGAGCGGAATTCTTAGGGCCCTCCCAGTCTGTCACCCTTGTTTCTTGCGACAGAGTTGTGCCAGTCTACCAAACATATGGGCGTTGGTCCCAATTAACAGGGGAACCCCATCCTACAGTCCAGTAGGGGGACACATTAAGGCCAGTGTCTCGACTTGATCCTCTACATCAGTTACAGCTGCAGGAAATGACAACCATAGGTGGACATATCCTAGGTAGGGATAAGACTTGTCGCTCAGCCCCAACACATGTAGGCCTTCCAGGGATTGTAAGGGCATAGCAGATAAGTGTTTGTCATACAAGTCCTTAAATACAGTGGTCACCTGCGACCCACTGTCCAGCACAGCCCGAGTAGGAATACCATTCACAGCCACGGTAGTCTCCATTGAAGGGCCCTCTATTTTGGACCAGTCTGGAGGGACAACAGCAGGGGCCTGGACAGATGATTTAGCCACATAGGGATTTGAGTTACTACTTCTTGAACCCTCACTGCGGTCATTTTGGGCACTACTTGACCGCTGATTCGTTCTCCAAAGCTCTCCTTGAAGCCTGTATACAACTTTGCGGCTCCTGATTGGACCGGCAGGTAGCCCTAAGCTCCCGATTGGTGCGCCTTCTTAGGCCAAGCTAGCCAAGCTGCTGTACGGCTTTTTGGAGCCTGCTAACAGATTGCTTCTAGCGGTCGCTAGCTGAGGCCTAAAATCTTAGCGACAGCCTGTTTTTTTTCCTCCCCATCACCCCCTCCCAGGCCACCTATTAAATACACTATTTTTACTTCATCTTGCTCACTACTAGTAGCACCTAGCATCATCTCTCCTGCCTATCGCCCTCCTATAGCTGCTATCTGGCAGCTTCTCTCTTCTTCTACGAACCACTGGCATAATTTTGTGCCTTCTGTCCACTATCATTTATGGCACAGACAGCAAGGAACCTACTCCTAATCTCTTCCTCCTTCCTATTCTGTAAACTCCCCTAATACCTCCCTTAAGTTGCTACCCTGCTCCTCCCCTCCCTTACGGCTGAATTAACTCTTCCTACCCACGCCCCCCAAATGGCCACTTCATCTCTTCCAGCCACTACCTGGTCCTTCTATCCTATGAGCCCCCCCATGCTCTACACCTATGCCTGCCTTTTGTCGACCCTCCACCAAATTACCTCCAGCCCTTCCCATGATGTCTGCCCCAAAACACTTCTTAAGTGGCACTCACCCAAACCAAGGTGATTTAACATGCTTCCTCACAATTTAACCCTTGCCTTATTACACCTTTCTGTGGGGGACATACACCCAAACCCCGGCCCTACACCAGCCCCCTGTCCTTCTAACTCAATGACTAACCCCCCTGTCAAGGCCACTTCTGATACACAGGCTGGCTCCCTCTCCTGGGGCCTACGATTACTCTACCTAAACATTCGAAGCCTAGCCCCCAAGCTCAGTCTGCTCCAGGTACTAGCCGCGCAACATGACCCCGACATTATCATCCTGTCAGAGACCTGGCTAAACCCTAACCTTCAAGACCCAGCTATCACCATTCTGGGTTTTAATATCACTCGGCAAGACTGACCAACCCGTGGCAACGGAGTGGCTATCTATACCAACTCAGACTTACATTTTTCTGTCACGCTCGCTAAATCAGTGCCCAAAGCCTATGAACTGCTCATGCTCAAACTGTCCCCACCTTTCTCACTCCCTATCTATGTGGCTGGTATCTACTGCTGCCCTGGCACCTCGACCGCAATAGTCACCGGCCTCCTAACCCTCCTAACCTCCCTAGCCCCATTGGGTGAGCTCTATATCATGGGGGACTTTAATCACAACTGGCCATCCCCTGCCTTCAACAAAGCTCGCTCTGAGATAACAGCCCTCAATCTTACCCAAGCTATCTCAGAACCGACATGCTCAAACCTCAAGACGCAATCACTCCCTACTTGACTGTGCTGTCACCTCTTACCTTCACCGGGTCATCAGCTCCGGCCTACTTCCAGACTCTATAAGCCACCATCACATCTTCTACTTAGTCCGCAAAATCCATCGGATTAAATCCTCTCCCAAATTTCTACTACAACGGTCATACAAATCACTAAACCTTGCCCCCCTCCTGGAAGAACTAGCTCACTCAAACTGGGACTTTCACCTTAGAAGTAATAACATGGATGATGCCCTCACACATTTCCGAAACACCTTCCTCAGTGTCTGGGATAAGCATCAGAGTAGGGTCCGAGGGACTCACCTTCCCTGGATTTCCCGCGAGCTAATAGCATGCCAAAATGCCCAGAGCACGGCGTGGTGAATTTACAAATCTACGCTCCTCCCAGGCGACAACATCACCTACTGCATGCTCCGAAACAAGTGCACCAAGGCCACCCGTTTAGCCAAGGCTGAATATTTTTAGAACACCCTAAACGCCAACCTTGGTAGGCCATCTAAATTTTGGAAAGTTGTAAACTCCCTTCCCCCCCTTCAACAAATCCTCCCCTCTTCTACTCACACAAGGGACTCTCCTCTCAGACCCTCTCTCAGTCACCTCCGAGTTCAACTTCTACTTCACCACATGTGCTACAACCCTCCTTGCCCCCCTTTCAGCAATAGCCCAGCCCACTCTACAAACTGAAACCCTTAAACCTCCCAGCCTGAACACCTTCTCCTTCAGACACATCGCTCTCACAGAAACCTTAGATGCCCTACTCACCCTGAACATGCCACAGTTATACCACTACCAAAAGGAGGGGACCTCACCACCGCGGCAAATTACCGCCCCATCTCCCTTCTTCCCACCCTTGCGAAACTTCAGGAACAACTCATGCTCTAACAACTCTCTCACTTCCTCTCTGAATCCAACTTCTTCACGCCTTTCCAGTCTTGAATTAGGAAAAACCACTCTACCACCATCTCATTACTAAGACTCACGGATTCCATCCTCTCGGGATGGACAAAGGACAAATTCCATCAGCCATCTTCATCAATTTAGCCGAAGCTTTTGACACAGTATCCCAACCTCTGTTATTATCTTGCCATTCTGATGCTGGGTTATCCGCATCGGCCACTAACTGGTTCAAAGCCTACCTGCAAGATAGAACCCAGTCTGTAAAAATAGCCAATTCCACCTCACCCCACTCCCTGTTGTCACTGGTGTTCCCCAGGGCTCAGCTCTCTGCCCCATTCTCTTTTCCATCCTGCTAAATGACCTGCCAAAAACTTGCTCTACTACCTCAATACATATGTATGCAGATGACACTGTCCTCTTTACCTCCAGCCGGACCCATGAGGAAGTCGCTTCCACTCTCCAGGCTGATTTCAACAAGGTACAGCTCTGGTTTAACTCCCACCAACTCTACCTCAATGCCAAGAAGACAGTCTCCATGACCTGCAGCACTAGGCAGAGACTATCCAGACTTACCTCACCACTGATCTTCCACACCCTTAATGGAATGGTACTAGAGGACATGTCCTCCTTTATGTACCTAGGAGTCTGGCTTGACCGACACCTTTTCTTCTCCACCCATGTGGATGCTAGCCTGAAAAAACTACGTCCTAAGCCTGGCGCTCTCTATAGAAATCACACTTGTCTCCCGCTACCAGTGAGATGTGAAATTGTTCAGAAAATAATACTACCTTCCTTCAACTACTGCGATATAGTCTACAGCTCTGCCCCTAAGTCCACCCTATCCAGGCTGGACCCCCTATTCAATGCTTTCTGCCATTTTGCCCTTGATGCCCCCCCCTTGTACCCACCACTATGAGCTTTTCCAATCGTTGGCCCTACCATCCCTGAGCAACCGGCATCTACTTCACAGTGTTTAATTTGCTTCAACTTCTGGCTCGGTTCCCTTCCACCCTACCTCGTCTTCTCCCAGTCTTCTCCACCAGCCCCCTCTCATGCCCTCAGGTCTACTGACTCCCAGCTATTGGTAATCCCTCACCAGCGGACCTCTGCAGGCCAATTGGCCTTCTCCTACCAGCTTCCTAAGCTTTGGAACGACCTGCTGGCCCAAATCCGCCATTCTTCATCTAAGCATTCTCTATCCTCTGCCCTCATTAACTACTACCACGATAAACTGTTGTTCTTACTCACCTCCCCCTCTCCCCCCTCTTCCTGCTACTACCCCTCCTTTTCGTCTCGCCCTTCATCTTGCGGTGTGACCAGCGGCTTTAGCTAATGACCACAAATGCTGGCATATCATTTCTACCAACCCACGCACTTGCCCATTACTGCACTTCTACTCATCTCCCAGTCAATCGTACTCCCTTAGTCAGTGACTGTCATCTATGTTTAGTGTAACTTAATCCCAACCTAAACCCTACTCCCTGTTCTCAACACTCTCAAGGCAACAAGTTCTGACTGTCAGCATTGTGTAATTGTAACTCAATTTTATGTAAGTAATGTAAGCATGTATGTATGTATGAATGTATGTTTGTAAACAATGCATGTAATGACACTCTTAATTCCTGTATGTAAACAATGTATGCAATGTCACACTTAATTCAGGACTCCTATGTGTAACTCAATGTTATGTATCATGTACTCTCCTCTGTTACCCCCCCCCACCCCCCAGGTCGCACTGTGAGATGAGAATCTTGTTGCTCAGTGTGCCCTTCCTGCTGAAACATTTCAATAATAGGAAATGATACAAGGTATCCTTAAAATGGCAGAAAAAGGGGAGATATTATTGATGGGGGACCTGAATATGACAGATGTTAACTGGAGTACCTCTGCTGCAGGCACATCTAAGAGCAGGGTCATTCTTGATGCCCTACAGGGGGCATGCCTCAGACAGCTAGTGTTGGAACCCACTCAGGAGGGAGCAATCTTAGACCTGGTACTCTCAAATGAGGAAGGAGAAAGGATCTCAGATTTAGAAGTGGGTAGCCATCTGGGAACAAGTGACCACCAAACAGTGTGGTTCACAGTAAACACAGCCATAGAGTCAAGCCATACAAAAAAAAGAGTATTGGACTTTAGGAAGGCTGACTTTGGGAAAATGAGAGAGTGCCTTAGAAAAGCACTAGCAAATGGGTAAGAAGGAGGGGTGGAGGAAAAATGGGGAATAATCAAAACAGGCATCGCAGAGACAACAAGCCTTTGTGTGAAGCAAATCAATAAAACAAAACGAAGGAAAAAAACGCTATGATTCTCAAAAGAGGTGCCAGGGACGGTTAAGGAGAAAAGGATAGCATTCAGGAAATATAAGGAAACACGGAAGGAGCAGGACAGAGAACTTTATCAGTTAAAGCAGAAGGAGGCAGGGTAGGCAGTCAGAATAGCAAAGGCACAAACTGAGGAAAAGATAGCCAACTCTGTTAAGAAGGGGGATAAAACCTTTTATAGGTACATTAGGGAGCGAAGAAAGACCAAGGGAGGGATACAGAGACTTAATAAAGGGGAGGGAATGTGAGCAGAGGGTGACAGTGAAAAAGCAGGGATACTGAATGAATATTTCTGCTCAGTATTCACAACAGATGAGGAGGAGGAGGGGGTGGTGCATAAACCAAACAAGGGAGAAACTCTGAATAGGGGGGTCAATACCAGTCCATTCACAGAAGAAAGAGTTTTGACAGAACTCTTGAAACTGAGGGTGGAAAAGGCAATGGAGCCTGATGGGATTCACCCAAGAATACTAAAAGAACTAAGGGTAGAACCAGTGACACCACTGACTACTCTCTTTAACAAATCATGGGAGGATGGAGTCGTACCTGAGGACTGGAGGAGAGCAAATGTGATTCTACTTCACAAAAGTGGGAGCAGGGCAGAGGCAGGAAACTACAAACCAGTTAGTTTGACTTCAGTGGTAGGAAAAATGATGGAATCACTTCTGAAGGAAAAAATTGTTGAGTACCTAGAGGCCAGTCAGGTACAGGACCCAAGGCAGCATGGTTTCACAGCAGGAAGGCCATGTCAGACGAACCTAATAGATTTCTTTGACTGGGTGACCAAAGTAGTAGACCAGGGAGGGGCTGTGGATATGGCCTACCTAGATTTTAGCAAGGCATTCGACACAGTCTCACACAAAAGATTAATATACAGGTTAGCCAGCCTTGAAGTGGGTCCATGGTGGTAGCCTGGATAAAAACTGGCTGGACAACAGGGACGCCAAGCGTAATAGTAATGAGTCCACAGTGAAGAAAGGAGGGTAACTAGCGGGTACCGCATGGTTCGATACTAGGACCGGTCCTCTTTAATATCTTTATAAGTGACATTGGAAAGCACCTGGAAGGAAAGGTATGCCTCTTTGCAGATGACACAAAGATCTGCAACAGGGTTGATACACAAGGTGGGGCGGAAAGAATGAAAAGGGACTTGGCAAGATTGGACAAATGGTCAAATACGTGGCAGCTCAGATTCAATGCAAAGAAGTGCAAGGTAATGCATCTGGGAAACAAAAACCCAGGGGAAGAGTATACAATTGGGGGGTGAGTTAATAACAACAACAAAAATCGAAAGAGACCTAGGAGTAATTATACCAGATGACCTAAAGGTGGGCAAGCAATGTGAGAAGGCAGTAAGGAGGGCTGGAGTGATACTGGGATGCATAGGGAGAGGCATCAACAGTAGAAAACAGGAAGTTGTTATCCCTCTCTACAGACAGTTAGTGAGACCCCATCTGAGTACTGCGTGCAATTCTGAGCCCATCTCCGAAAAGACATAGACAGAGTGGAGGCTGTTCAGAGGAGGGCAACCAAATGGAAATGCGGGTCTGCACAGAAGACATACGAGGAGAAACTAAAGCAGCTTAATATGTATACCCTTGAGGAAAGGAGGGAGAGAGGGGACATGATAGAAACTTTCAAGTATCTCAAGGGAATTAACAAGGTACAAGAGGGTAGTATATTTCAGAAGAAGAGATGTGCAAGAACAAGGGGGCACAATTTGAAGATACATAGATACATAGATACATAGACAGTGTCGGCAGATAAGGGCCTATGGCCCACCTAGTCTGCCCATTTGAGCTTATAAGTTCAGTTTGTTTTCCTAGAAGTCTATTTCCCCTTACCCCTGACCTCTAGAATTCCTTTATGTCTATCCCATGCATTCTTAAATCCGTGATTGTTTCAGCCCCACCACTTCCTCTGGCAGGGTGTTCCACTTGTCCACCACCGTTCTGTGAAGAAATTCTTTCTCATGTTTCCTCTGAATGGTCCTCCTCCAACTTCATCCCATGCCCTCTAGTCCTGAAACATCTTTTTCGCTTAAAAATAGTGTTTTCCTGCAACCCTGTTCCTCCCTGTAAGATACTTGTATGTCTCTATCATATCCCCTCTCTCCCTCCTCTCCTCCAGGGAGTACATGTTCAGTTCCTTCAACCTGTCTTCATAGGACTTGTGATGCAATCCATGCACCATCTTTGTTGCCCTCCTCTGAACCTTCTCTACCCTGTCTATGTCCTTACGTAGGTATGGTCTCCAGAACTGTACACTGTACTCCAGGTGGGGCCTCACTAGTGTCTTGTATAGCGGAATTATGACCTCCCTTTTCCTGCTGGTGATGCCCTGCTCATACATCCCAGCATCTATTTGCTTTACCTGATGCCTTGTCACACTGTTTCCTTACCTTGAGGTCATCAGAGATGACAACCCCAAGATCCCTTTCCTGCTTGGTGCATGCTATATCCTCACCCCCAACTGATATATTGTGCCTGGTTTTGTGCCCATATGCATTGTCTTGCACTTCTTTGCATTGAATTTCAACTGCCAAACCCTTGACCATTCTTCAAGTTTCTGCAGGTCCCTTCTCATTCTGTCTACACCCTCTGGTGTGTCTACTCTGTTACAGAGCTTTGTGTCATCAGCGAACAGTGAAATTCTGCCTTCTAGATCCTGTGCAATGTCACTGATGAAGATGTTGAATAGGACCGTCCCAGCACTGATCCCTGTGGTACCCCACTGGTCACTCTTCCCTCTGTGGAGTGACAGCCATTTACCACCACCCTCTGTGTCCTGCCACCCAGCCAGTTACCTACCCACCACACTACTGTCCTGCCCACACCCATATTCCCCAGTTTGTGTAATAGTCTTCTATGTGGCACAGTGTCAAGGCCTTGCTGAAGTCCAGATAGGCCATGTCCACTGCCCTCCCTGATCCACCTCCCTAGTCACCCAGTCAAAAATTCAATAGGGTTGGTCTGACACGGCCTCCCCTGGTGAAACCATGCTGCCTTGGGTCCTGTAGTCCATTGACAACCAGATGTTCCACCAATCTCTCCTTCAGTAGTGCTTCCATGATCTTTCCCACTACCGAGGTGAGGCTGACTGGTCTGTAGTTCCCTGCTTCCTCTTTGTTCCCACTTTTGTATAAGGGGACTACATCTGCTGTCCTCCAGTCTTTGGGTACCTCCCTGTTTCCAGTGATTGGCTGAACAGGATAGCCAGAGGTTCAGCCACCACCTCTTTAGTTCTTTAAGGACCCTGGGGTGCACCCATCTGGCCCCATTGCTTTATCAGCTCTTATTACTTCCAGTTCCTTCAGGACCCTTTTCGTGTAAAGGACTGTGTCCATTTCTGCACCATTCTCACCCTTGTACTCCCTTCAGACCCATTACCCCCCTCTTCCTTAGTAAAGACTGAGCAGAAATACCTGTTCAATATGTCAGCTTTACTGTTGTCATCCTCCACGTGCTCCCATCCTCCCCTTCAGTCTCACTATCCTCCCTTTGTCTTTCTTTTTCACTTATGTACCTGTAAATGTTTGTCCCCTTTACCCACTGATTTTGCAATGTGTTCTTCTGTCTGAGCTTTGGCTTCCTTACTGACTTCCCTGCCTCCCTTTGTTTCTCCTGGTACTTCTCCCTATCCCCTTCTGCCTGTGTCTTTGTATTGCCTGAATGCAATCTTTTTAGCTTTCACTTTCTTTGCTACCTCTTTGGAAAACCATAATGGTCTCCTCTTCCTTTTCCTCTTGCTAACCTGCTTAATGCATAATTCTGTTGTTCTTATAATCCCATTTAAATACTGCCCACTGTTCCTCAACCCCTGATTCCTGTCCCATTCCCTTAATGCCTCTTTCAAGTATCTCCCATTTTCCCAAAGTCTGCCCCCTAAAATCCAGGATCGTGTTTTGTGTGGTTTGGTTCTGCTCTTTCTGTGATTTCAAACCACAGCGACTGGTGGTCACTGTTACCCAGGTGCTCCCCACTGTTACCCCATCACACTGTCCCTGTTTGTGAGCACAAGGTCCAGTATTGCCTTCTGCCGAGTTGGTTCCATGACCAGTTGCTTGAGGAAGGCACCCTGAAGGGAGTCCAGGATAAATCTGCTCCTAGTTGATGCTGCTGCTGGGATGCTCCAGTCCACGTCTGGTATATTGAAGTCTCCAACCAGTACTACCTCACCCTTGTCTGCCATCCTTTGGATGGCTAGCATCAGCTCCCTATCTGTTTCTTCCTCCTGGGCTGGTGGTCTATAGACCACACCTGTGCGGATGGCTGGCCCCATTTTCCTTTCCAGCTTAACCCACAGTATCTCTCCCCCATTTTGTTCCTCCTGGATCTGTGTGGCCCTTATGTCATTTTTCACATACAGTGCCACTCCTCCTCCTTCCTGCCTGCTCTGTCTCTTCTGAATATGTTGTAGCCAGGTATGGCCATCTCCCAGTCATGGTTATCATTACACCAGGTTTCAGTGATGGCCACAATGTCCAGGTCTGATTGTACCATGACAGCCTCCAGATCTTCCATCTTGTTGCTAAGGCTCCTGGCATTTGCACACATGGCTTTCCATGATTTGACCTCCCTAGACTGCTTCACTGTTCTACTCCAGCCCCTTCCTTGGTTGTCATTTATCCCTGGTTCTCCTTGCTGTCTGCCCTTCTGCTGAATTTTGCCCCTTTTCTGCTTATCCACCTTTTGGACACTAATCTCCATATTTTGCACACTGCTTTGCAGAGATAGCCACTCCTCTGGTTCACTGGTTCCACTGCTAGCTGTGGGGGGTGAGCAAGTAGGTACCGTCCTTGCTGGCCTGCCACCCCCCTTTGCTAGTTTAAATGCTTGTCAATGTAGCATTTAAACTTATCATTGAAGTCTTGGATTCCCCTCCAGGATGGATGCAGGCCGTCAGGCTTAGAACAAACCTCCATCCCTCCAGGTGGGTCCCCAGTCACCAATGAATCAAACCCTTCCTCACAGCACCAGTTCTTCAACCATGAGTTAAAGTTCCTGGTGCATGCACTCTATCTCTCCTTGCCTCTCACAGGTAGTACTTCTGAGAAAGTGACAGAAGTAGCTACTTGCTTGAGACCCTCCCAGTTTCCTAAACTCTTCCTGAACTTCCTTTGGCTCCCCATTTGCCAAGTCATTAGTACCTAGGTGGATAATGACATCCAGCTCACCCTCCAGTCTTGCCTTCCCAGTGATCCCCAGTATCTTCCTTCCATCCCTCCATGCCGTGGCACCTGGTAGGCACCTCACCTCCCTGTCCTCCCCTTCTGTGTTCCTAGCTGGGTCCCTCTTACGATGGAGTCCCCCACCAGGATTCGCTTCCTCCTCCTCTGGGGTCCACTGCTTTCCCCACTGAGGTCACCTCCTTGGCTAACCTCCACATCCTTTCCTTCCACTTCTCTGGGTACCTCTATTTGGTTGTCCTCATTTGCCAGTGTGGCATATGAGTTCTTGAGAGGAATAGGATCTGGGATGTGCCTCTGCCTGACTGCTCTACCCTCCTGAGCCCACTGTCATCCAAGTGCTCCTCGTTCTCGGCATCCTTTGAGGCAGCTGCATTGGACTGGGTGGTCCCTGGATAGGGGTGATGGTACTCCTGACCCAGTTTACTTCCGGCTCTGAGGTCTGGCTACCTCATCCGCAGTCCAGAGATGCATGCAGATAGGGCAGCACCTCAGTGTCCAGAAGGTCTGCCTGAATATGGCTGCCCCACAGCCACTGCATTGCACCACTCCCCACATTATACTGCAATTCCACTACTTCTCTGCTACTGAAGCTCTCTTAGTTCTCTTTTTATTTATTTACAGTACTAAAAATCCTGTAACTGATCCTCAGATATATATATATTTTTTTTAAGGAAAAAGAAACCAATAAATAAATAAATGAGTCAAAACACTTGTCGTGCTGAGGGTGGTCTTCTTCCCCCCTTATGCCCCTCCTACTTCACACCTCTTGCTATAACCTGTGTTTAGCTCCTGTCAATCAGATTTATCAGGGCATATAATTAAGAGTTGGGGGAAGGGGTGAATATGTTTTCCTTCCTTCACCTTCTGGCTTCTTCTGAGAAGATGAACTTCTGTTTGCTGCTTTAACTGTGACTAAGCCCCACCTCCAGTTATCACGTAGCTGAGGTCAGAGGCCAGACAATTAACACCCTTCACCCAGCTACAGGACAGTCAGACAAGCCAAGATAAAATTTGCAGCAATTAAAGACAGCACAGAATTACACCACCACTATGTTTTAAATTTTCAACAGCCCAAAAACAATTATAAGTAAAGACAACACAGAAAGAAAGTATAGTGTCACTACAAGCCTACAATCTAAGTTTAAAAGAAAAATACCATTTACCAGTTACTCTAAAGCACTGAATTGAATATGTTTCCTTCCTTCACCTTCTGGCTTCTTCTGAAGATGGGGGGACAGCTCAGAGGTAATATTAGAAAGTATTTTTTCACAGAGAGTTGTGGATGTATGGATCAGCCTTCCTGAGGAGGTTGTGGAGTCAGGAACAGTGGGAGAATTCAAGAATGCATGAGACAGGCATAAGGCAATTCTAGTGGGGGGGCAGGAGGAAGTAAGCTGTTGATTAACTAGAATCTGCAGCTTATCCATCAGGTAGGGAAATGAGCAGACTGGGTGGGGCAAGCGGTCCTTATCTGCTGTCAAATTCTATGTTTCTATGATAAATAAATAAATAACATTGCTAGCCAGGTGAGGAGAGCAAAAGTAGAGATTAGCATTAATAAGGCAAGTAAGATAGTGGTCAAGTAATTAGTAGTTGCAGGAGCCATTAGTGTAAGTATAACCATTATAGTCTAAGAATATGATGAAACATTTTGGACAGGGGAAATGCCAATTCAGGGTAGGTAGGAAGGCTAAAGAAATAGAAGGCAGGAAGATTTTGACAAGTATCCAGACTCCCTCTAGAGGTGAAAGAGTATAAGCTGCAAGTGAGAAAGTGAGGAGATGGTTAAACTTCCTCACACAGTGGGCGTTGCCTAATTTAGGCAGCCACTATATAGCAAATGCCAACCAAGGGTGGGAAGCAGCCGCATTGCGGCTGCGGGAAGAGCGCTGAGCCTTCCGACTGGAAGCAGCAGGCTAGAAACCCTGGCTGCACTTTGTAGCACTCGGCTGCAGTTTTGACACAACTGAAATTAATTTTAAAGTGATGCTTGCTTTGTAGAGATTTTCAGAAACACTACAGAACACAGCAAGCAGCTTACTTTTAAAGTAGCTGTAAAATTAGCACCGGAACACTATCGCGTGGCAAGCAGCTACAGGGCTACTGAAATTTAATTTTAAAATGAAGTCAGCAACCACTGTGGGAACCTATTACAGCATGCAGAGGTTTTCTTCAAAATGCTGCTTGTGTGAGATTTAAAAATGTTGGCGCCAGATTCCTGCTATGCAGCAGGTAGCACTGCCAAACCGAAAGCCCCGTTTTCAAAAAAAGAAAAAATACACATTCAGTCCCCATCTAGCAATCTCCTATTAGTCTGTAGGGTGAGATTTTCACCAGAGGAACAGTTTCCTCACAACGGGCAATCTGAGCCCAGGCATAAGGCAAGGTAAAAGGGCGTCAAGATTCCCTTACATCCTTCCTAACTTCCCCCCTCCAGCTTCATTGAATGCCACTAGTCCTGGAGCTTGTCCTCATTTGGAAAATGCTCCCTTCTGTACCCTGTTCACCCCTTTGAGGTACTTTACAGTCTCGATCATGTCACCACTTGCTCTCCTTTCTTCCAAAGTGTACATGTTGAGATCCCAGAGTACCTCCTCATGGGTTTTCCCTTGCAGCCACTTCACCATTTTGGTTGCCCTTCTCTGGACTGCCTCCACCCTGTCTATCTTCTTTCTGAGATGCAGTCTCCAGAACTGGACACAGTATTCCAGGTGAGGGTGTACCAATGAATGATTCAGCGGCACCACCTCCCTCCTTCTGCTGGTGATGTCCTCCCTCAGCACCCAGCATCCCACTAGTCCTGCGCATGGCCTTGACACTGTGCTACCATCTTGAGGGCCTCTGATAAAACCACAAGGTCCCTTTTCTGCCTAGTGTTGCCAGTACTACCCCTCTCCCATCCTATACTCAGCAGCGAGGTTCCTATAACCTAGGCGCATGATTTTGCATGTTTTGCCATTGTACCCCAACTGCAATGCCTTTGCCATTCCTCAAGTTTCCCTAGATCCCTGTGCAATTTCTCCACCCCCTCCTGGGTGTCCACCCTGTTGCAGATTTTGGCATAATCTGGAAAAAGACAGACCTTCCCTTTCATGTTCCTCTGCAACATCCCTTATATACTGAAGAGGAAGGTCTCAGTACCAACCCATGTGGTACCACACACTGGTTAGTTCGCTGGTACTGGTTAGTTCGCTGTCCTTAGAGTATGTGCTGTTTACCACTACCCTCTGCCTCTTATCTATTAACCAGTTACAAACCCAGTTTATCTATTTGACCCCCACTCCTGAACTGGTCATCTTCCTAATCAGTCTTCTGTGCGGCACAGTCTCGAAGGCGTTGCTGAAGTCCAGATAGGCTACGTCCACTGCCCTCCCCTGGTTTATTTATTTTTTGTTTGTTTATTAAGATCTCAGATTACAATACCTTTGAGTGGGAAGCTTTTTTACAAAGGTTCCACGTCTGAGTTACACGGTGGACATACATTGAGGACTTAATATGACATAGTGAGATTAAATATTGAAACAGACAGTATGACATTAGTCATTGGTGTGCTAAACAGTAGATATACAGTTTTAAAACAAGAAACAAGACAGATGAGTACAATTAATTTACATTACAAATCAGCCATATATGGTTTTGTCAAAAATTGGGGGGTTGGCAGGAGGGGTAGGGGGAGGAAGTGGAGTGGGAGGAAGAGGGTAGTGAGTGGGGTAGGGAGGTTGGGGGGAGTTGAATATCAAATACAGGCAGACAATGCTGCTAGGTGAGAAGATGGGTTGGAGGGGTTTGCTCTAGGGATTCCTGCTTGGGAGGGCAGTCACAGCCACAAAATGCTGTGAGGTGTTGTCACAGCTTATGTTTGTAAGGGCCAAGCTTAGATTCAGTCAGGATGTCCAACGAGAGGTCGTTTAGCCAGTTAGGGGCACGGTAAGTGAATGACCTTTGTCCTTGCGAGGTACGTCAGAAAGGGACCTGGTAGGATTGTCTTGCCTTTCCTTGGGTCCAGTCGGGGTTGGTCATTAGGTTAAGTATGTTCTGGATGGCCTGGGAGGGTAAGGCCTAGACAGGTTTATTTAGCTACTAGACAGGTCTGGTATTTAACCCTGCCTTTGAGGTGCAGTCGATTAATCTGTGCATGTAAGTTACATGTATGTGCGAGTCGGTGGGCTCCTGTAACTAGCCGGCAGGCTTTGTTTAGTGCTGTGGTGACCCTTTTAAGGATAGTGTCCAATGCAGCACTGTAGATAACCAGGCCATAGTCTATTATTAAGGTAATAGAGCTGGTTACTGCAATCCTGAGTTCTTCGGTGGTCATGCAATGTTTGTGTCTGTGCAGCAGGCCTACTCTAGTATTGACTGCCTTGACGACATGGTCTACATGGGTGACGAAGGACATGGAGTTGTCTAGGGTGACCCCTAGGTATTTTAAAGGTGTGGACCAATTCAAGTGTGGTATCGAGGCTATTTTGGATTGTTAGTTGATGTGATTTATATTTGTTGTGTGGGTTAGTGAACATCATGACTTTTGTCTTTTATAGTTCATGAGTTTATTCTTCTCGAACCAGGTCTCAACAACTGTGAAATTATGCTGAAGTTGCTTCTCCAGAATGAGAGGGTCTGAATTGCTAGTACAATTCACAGCATCGTCCGCATATATGAGAAGTCTATCAGAGCAGACAAGGGGGAGTCGGCGGGTTTAGGAAAAGGCTGAACAGAAAAGGGCCCAGTATCAATCCTTTTGGGACACCTGTACACACTTGGCAGCTGCCCGAAAGGACTCCATTTATTTTGACCTGCTGGGTTCTGCTCCCTAGATAGCTTTTGAACCAACCCACGGTATCGGCTGAGAGCCCAGTGTTGGAGAGTTGTTCAAGCAGTATTGTGTGGTTGACCATGTCAAAGGCTTTGGTGAGGTCTCTGTAGGTCACCCCCACCAGCTGCCCGTGGTCAAGAGCATTATGAATGAATCCTGTGTACTCTAGTAGCGCTGTGGTGGTGGTGCTGTGTGCCACACAGAAACCATGCTGTTGTGGGCATTGGATCCAGTACTTTTCAAGGTAATCAACTAGCTGGTCCCACGTAATGCACTCAAGAGCTTTGGATGGTGGTGGGGGGATAGATATGGGGTGGTAGTTCGCATGCAGGGCTTTATCACCACTTTTGTAGACCGATGTTACCACTGCAGCTTTCCATTTCTGGGGGACCTGGGCCAGACTTAGTGATAGGTTTAGTATTTTAGTCAGAGGAGTTAGCACCTCTTCCAGGGTGAGGGCGAGAAGTTTAAGATCCAGGGAGTCACTACTATAATTCGATTTTCCTAGTACTCGCTGCAGGTACTTACTGGCTTCATTTTTGGTGATGATTTTAAAGTAGAAGGGAGGGGCACGGTGGACTGTCACCAATACCTCTGTTAGTTGCACTATCAGCCACATCAAAGAAGTCCAGTGGGAGTATACTGCTGAGGTCAGTAAAGGCCTTGTTGAAAGTGTCAGCTGTTACTTTCGGGTCTTGGGTGATTACCCCATTTACATCTAACATGGAAGGCAAACTTTTGCTGGTGTCCCTGTCAGGTCCCTGTTCACCCAAAGAAATCTATCAGATTCATTTGGCTTGACCTTCCCCCGGTGAACCAGTGCTGCCTGTGGTCCTGCAGCCCATAAGATTCTAATCACTCAAGCAGCCTCTCTTTCAGTGGAGTTTCCATTAGTTTCCATACTACTGAAGTTAAGTTACTGGCCTGTAGTTGCAAGCTTCCTCCCTACTGCCTCTCTTATGTAGAGGGACCATGTCAGCCCTTCTCCAGCGCACCAGAACCACTCTTGATTCCCGTGAGCTGTTGAACAAGACTCTCAGAGGTACAACTAGCACTTCTCTGAGCTCCTTTAGTACCCTGGGGTGTATCCCGTCGGGTCCCATAACCTTATGCACCTTCTGGGCTGCAAGTCCTTTCAGTACCTGTTCCTCTGAAAATAGCCCCGTGTCTGTGTCCTTGCTTTTCTCAAGTGGCCTGTGCCCCCCCTTCCATTGTGACATCCGAACAGAAGTACCTGTTTAAAATATCAGCTTTCTCTTGGTTTTCTTCTGCACAGGGAGGTAGGGTGGCAGGCTGTTCTGCTAACCACTACCTGGATAAACACAGGGGGAGGTGTAGTTAGAGGAGGCTTCTGTGAGGGCTGATGTCAGCTGGCTCCATGCACCAGCCCAGATCTGTGGGTGCATGTGCAGTGCCCCAGAGTTGGGGGCACCATAGAAATTAAATAAATAAGGTGCCCCTCAACATCCCCTGTCAGAGTGGGCATCGGGGCAGTAAAGAAGGTAGTGAGCTGGGACCCCTCAGTTTAGTGCCCCCACCCCACCCCCGCCAGACAGCAGGACTGTTTTGTTAAAAAAAAAAAAAAAGCTTTCTCTCATTTTCTCCAGGCTGCCTGCTCTCCCAGAATTTTCCCTTCGAGCAGGCAGCGTGAGCTGTGGTTCCCCACACGCTGGGACTGCTGTCCCTACCCAGTGCATGGTGTGTTTATTCAAAATAAAATCAGTGGCTTCAGCAGGAGTTTGGGTGTTCTGGAACCCCAAGTGTAGTTTTTGAAGAGAGTTTTTTTTTTGAACAGTTGAGAAAGCAGCAGTGAGGAGAGAGGCAAGGCAAGGCAAAATGTATTTAAAAAGACACCCAATCCCAGAGGCTCTGGGCACTGTACAAACAAATGAGTACACATTTAAAAGGAAAAATATATAAACATAAGAATATTTAACCCATATAAGAACATTTCCCATACATAAAACTAATCATCGAATTACCAGTAGCTGTGTTTAAAACTCTAAATGAACAGCTTAATCCCACAAGGCACAGACAGAGAGTAGGGACCCAATAGGCTTACCTGGAGAGGTTGAAGGCATTCCGAGGGCTATGCTGTGTGCCTCCGCTCCTCCGTCCTACAGTTCCCGTTCCCAATCCTGTGAAGCAGTCCCTGGTTGTGTGGCGGTCAGTGGTGGTGGTTGGAAGGAAAAGTCCCTGTCCACCCATAGTTTGGGCTCTGAAAGCCCCGTTTTGTTTTTTAAAAAAAAGTCTGGCCGGTCCCTCAATGGCGATGGTGCCCAAGAGCCGTATCAGTGGAGGCAGGAGGAGTGTCAGCTGTCGCTGCATCCCGCAAGGCCTCGAGCTGCCCCCTAGTGCCTGTTTCCACCCACAAGTCCCTCCCTCCACAGCAGCACCTCCCAGCATGCAGTAAGCGGCAGCACATCACACAGGTGCTGAACACCAGTGATTAAATAAAAGTTTTTATTTTATTTTAACAAAGGTGCTAGGTGCTAAGAGGGCCTAATTTAAATAAATTATTATTCATCAGTCAGAGTGACGCCCAAGGGCGGGTCAGAGCATAGAGGCCCATAGTAAGGGATTTAAATATTTATGAGAGGGCGGACCAAAGGCAGAGCAGGAGGGAAGTGATGGGCAGGCCCTGCATAGGCCCAAAGACAATAGTTTAAAGGGGCCACACACCTAAGGAGCTTTAAAGGAGAGATGGCTAGCCTCACAGTGTTGAAGGGGGCAAGTAGAGGAGACCTATAGATTTAAAAGGGGCCAGCCAATCTCAGTAGCCCCATGTAATCAAAAGGGTAGAGTCTGTCAAATTTCAGCCTGCAGCTTAAAGGGGCCCAGTCCCATTTAGGCTTATAATTAAAGGGGGCCAGCCAGCTATAGTGTACCCCACAGGAAGGGCCCAGCAGTCAGCCCTAAAGTGAAAAAAGGTACAGCATTTCATCTTCCATGTGGTTAGCCTGTCCAGCCAGTTAGAGGGGTCCCAGTGTAGAGAGTCAAGTACTCGCTTAAGGACCCAGCCCAGGGAGCCCGTTTTAGTTAGCGGGACCCCACTGCAGTGAAGTCCACAGCCAGAAAGAGCCTTCACTAAGGAAGCATCCTTAGTGAAATAACCAAGTATCTGTTTATTTACTGTGGTCTGAACATTCAGAGACTGTGATACTGACCACCATTGTTGGAACTGTGGTGCTGAGCATAACTGTTCGAACTGTGACTTTTATTGGAACTATTTAAACTGAGCATTTGCCCTAGCATTGCATTGCATTGTGACAGCATCTTGTGTTAAGTGTATTTTTGAATCAGTCTTCAGCAACCTTCTAAGGGTATTCTACTAGTGCATCCCAGAATCAGTCTGCAGCAGGGCTCCTGAAGATCCGTGTCCTCAGCCGTACCCTTGCAACATCACGTTTATTGTTTTCTTCTAGTAGTCCCAGTGCAGATTCTGCCATCCATTTTCTTGTTTTGCCGTCTTCATTGTAGTGCTGTCAAGATTCCAATTACCCAAATCAACATCCTGTTTATTGTTTTACATCAGTCCTTGGCTCGTCTGGCCTTGGTGCCCAGAACATTGCCATTCTCCGACTTCTGAAGACTTCTTCACCCTAGTTCCTAATTTCCATGGGGTCCTCCCTTCATTCTTCTGCATCTTCCATGCCAGGCAGTCTACCGGCAGGCTGTGACAGGGGTTCTTCAAAATGTTCCATACCCAGCAGTCCACCGGCAGGCTGTGGCAGGGGTTCTTCAGAATGTTCCATACCCAACAGTCCACCAGCGGGCTGTGGCCATGGTTCTTCTGCATGTTCTGTACCGGCAGTCCATCAGCAGGCTGTGCCGGGGGGTTTCTGCATCTTCCGTACTCGGTAGTTCACCAGCAGGCTGTGGCAGGGTAGACACTGCATTCATCATTCGTCCCGACTGTTCACCATCGGACTGTGGCCGGATCCTTTGTGCTTCAATTCTGGCGTCCCTCAGTGAGTTCTTAGCCGATAGAATCTTCATGCTTGTTCTTATTTCTTGCAACCCAGGAGAGGTGGGTGTGGCCGGTGGACTCATGGTCTGTTTAGAAAACCTTTCTGTATTTTTCTAGTCTCACAAGAAGACCTAAGAGTCACGCTGGCCAGCCAGCCTGTTTGTTCCCATTTGCACAAGTTCCTTTTTGTCTTGTCCTTCTTTGTACGACTGAACAACCCCACGACAACAGAGAAAGTAACCACTGTGCATGAACTGCCAGTGTAATATCAGTCAGAGTTTTGCTATAGCATATTGTAGTAGTCACCAGGTTTGGAGTACTCCGGGGTGGTAGTCACTTAGTCCGAGGTGCAACTCAGGGGTAGTGTAAAGTAACTATACAGTGGCCATCAGATTTCTGTCTTGCATAAATGCTCTTACAGCGTAGCTGTTACAGTCATTCTTATCTTGGAGTTCTCGTACAATAATGCTCTTACAGAGTAGCTGTTACAGTCATTCTTACCTTAGAGTTGTCCTCTTATAGGAATTTTAGGGTTCTCCTCGTACAGGAGTTTAGGAGTGTTAGTTTACCCTCCCTACCCTGTGACCATGTCTTCCTTTATCTATTTAACAATAAATCCTGTAAAGCATCTAAACCTCATTCACAACTCCCTCCTCTCTTTGTCAGGTGAACCTGAAGTGTCCTCCTGCCATTCCACCTGCAGGGAGCAGCACTGGTGTTGGCAAATAGTGTGCAATTTATTTGGGTCATCACAACACTGTTGCTCTAGCCACTCTTTTGTCTTAATGGATCCCAGCACACCCTACCCTCAGGGCACCACGCATGCATGCTGTGGACAATAGACCTTGGCTGCCAGAGTCATGGCAGGAGGGTGTAGAACCAAGGTGGAAAAGCCATGCAAACAGCATGATGCTGTGGCAGAATGAACCTGAAGGACCAACTGTTTGCCACCTCCTACCAATGTGTGCCACTTGTGAGGGACCCCTTCACCTCTAAGGCTCCACCATGGGGGGAAGGGGTAAACTGATGGGGTTCAAAGTAGGGTTGTCAGAACCCTCTGAAGTTCTGGGTTCTAGTTCTAGTCTAGAACTTTGGAAAAAGTTCTAGGGTTCTAATCTTTTTTAGAACTTTTTAGAACTCGAACCCTATTTTTTTATTGTGCTGCCAGTAACGAAGATAGTAATAAAATACATGTAAAGGAAAAACTGTTCAATATAAGGGGAGAGAAATTATCTTGTGTGACATTGATAGGAATACAACTAGGTTTATCTATGGTTTCTTCTGTTTGCTAAAGTCAGCAACTTAATACGTAACAGGCCCACCACCACCCATATGTTAAAGTTTTCCTGCTGCAGCTGCATCATAGTTCCTTAGTGAAAGAAAGAGGCACATTAGCCATTTATGTACTCAGCTATATACTCATCGTCATGAATTAGGAGAAAAATAACTGATATTACCTAATTTCAGCTATTTGCTGCTTTCTGTTTTAAATGAGTGAATCAAAAGTTGCTATGTTTAAAAGAAAGCTTTATAACAAAGTCAAGCCAAGTACTACAGCAGCAACATGTGGAACTGTTACAAAACATATTATGTCATAACATATTCAGTCAAGACATTGGAATAAAAAAAATATGCCAGTCATTGTTGCTGGCAAAATGCATGCAATTTTCTAAGGTAATGCATACATATACCAACATTTTTGTTGGCAAATTGAAGTAATACATACAAAAAAATTCTAAGACGATGCATTTTTGCAGCTGATACTTCAATAAAATCTGTATTTCAGTCACATAAATAAAAAAAGTGGTTTCCTCACCACATACTAAGGAACATTTAATGTAGCTGCAGCAGTTGGCATGTGATGTTTAAGGGACAGCGTCTGTCAACCCCATTATGTATCAAATTATCACTACTTATAAAGCAAAAACACTATGATACGTCACATTCTGTGAAAACTGCTGATGCAGATTTTCTTTTATTTCTGATTCCTTTATTATTTTTTTAAAGGGGACAGGACAATTGTGCTAGGTGGCAGCAGTTTGCAATGTATTTAATAAGAATATATATTATGTGTACAGTAGGTTCGGTCAGTCATCATTTTTTTCCTCACCATCCCCAGCTGATCACGAATCTGTAAATGAAAGAACTAAAACAACACCCACCTTTCACCCCATCACCCATTCCACTTTTCTTCCACCACCCTCATCTGTGCAGTAGCACCCATGCCACCCTTACACCCATGTTAAAACCAACCCACAACCCTCAACCATGTACTAGCATCCATTTTCGTTTATGGCTAACATTTCTGTAATTGAAAAATAATTAACAGCTACCAATTAGAACTCATTGTTTTGTCCTCTTTAAAATTGAAAATAGACCGCTCCTGTCCCAGCCCATACTGATGCACCACAAAGTCACAGAAGGTAAATCCAAAATATATGTTTGCACTTTAACTATAAATAATATGATACAGAAAGGATTGACGTGACAGTGTCCCTTTTATGCCAAATTTGGGCCTGTTCCACTGATGTTAAAATTGCCCTGTATATAAAACTTGTTGACTTTAGTTTAGACCCTAGCTACAAAGCAGTTTGCCATGAAATGGTGAAAGTTTTGGGGGGTATATAGTCCAAGGTAGTAGATCGAGAAAGGAGAGAGATGACAACCAAAGTCATCACAGTCTGTAAAAGTTTCCTTTTTGGTGCAGAGAGACTCCGTCCCACACAGTATTTACCAGCCACCACCATCTGAGTTGTCATCACCATCAACATCCACAACATCAATCACTTCAGGATCAGTTTGTATACTCTTGTAGGGATACGAAAATCTTGACTTATTAACTTTAATAAAGTTAACGTGTGTACATTTTCTGGCAGCAACCTATTTCTGTGTCTGTCACAATATTGCCAGCTGTACTAAACATGCGTTCTGAAGAGACACTTGTTGCAGGACAACCAAGATATTTACAGGCTTCATCATACAGCTCTGTCCAGATTGACTTTTTGATCTCCAGTATTCAAAGGGCATGCATCAATAGGAATAGGCAGTTCTTGCAGGTAACTGTCTACCATGTTGGACAGAGACCGCTCAGAAGAGGAATCAGCAGAAGCAGCTGGTATGGCAGCAATTTGGGAAAGGTTTTGCCACAGATTTAGCTTGCTACTAAGGGCTGAAGAAGTGGCAGTTGTGGAACAACTACTGTTAATGTTTGGTGACTTTTCCAGTTCTGTATCCCTTTGTGAAGATGAACCTGCATGTTGTGGTGATGACAACCTGGGGGTACTGTGTGTCTGTGTTTGACTCCTGTGAGTGCTGCAGCTCATCTAGCAACATACATTTGTACTGCTCTATATCATCTGATTTGGAAGATGTATAGCCTTGAACTAGGATCTAAGAGGTTGCAAGGATGTAGTGTCTTGATTTCGTCATTGCAACTAATTTGTCATTGGTTTTGGCGCTCACTCATTCTCTTTACAAGATTCCCATGATACAGAGAGCTGCATGTTTGGCTTCAGATCTGTCTTTTTCTATTTGTAGATTTAGAACACTAAGATGATGTGAAATGAGCATTATGAGTGGGATAACCTGACTCACAGATGCACCTTCAGAAGACATGTCCCTTGTAGCTGTCACAAAAGGAGCTAGGATACAGCACACTGTCTCCATTAATTTCTACTGCAGCACAGACAGCATAATGCCATCTCCAATAATGTAACTGGAGCAGTACTCATGTACAGCTTGCTTTTGCTCCAAGAGGGCTGCAGCATATAAGCGTTGAGTTCAATGAGTGAAACATTTTGAATCAGCTTTTGGGGCAACTTGTTTTTGCAGTTCGGACAATGTCCGTATAGCCTTAGTTGAATGTGAAAAGTGAGTCACAATTTTTGCAAACAGCAATCATACCATCCACTTGTGTTTCGTTACTGAAATCCGTGACAATTAAGTGTAAGCAATGTGCAAAGCAAGAAGCATGCAGAAATCCTCCATCCTGTACTGCTTTTAAGATGTTGGCTCCATTGTCACTTACTATGAAGCCACATTTTAGACCGTGAGAATAAACCCATTCGTCAAGGAGGTCATTTAGTTCCTGCAAGATGTTTGCAGCAGTATGACTTTGCCCAAACTTCTTTATATGCAGCAGCGCCATCTTTTGGGGTGTCTTTGTTTTGAAGAAGCACAAGAAAACGTGACCCAATGAGCGGTAAGGGACATGTAATCTATGTTTTGAGTGCTGGTCCACATATCTGTTGTGACATGAATAACCCCACCCTCTGCAGTTTTAAGTGCAAGCATCACTGTCGCTTTTAAAGCCTGATAAATGTTTGGTATTTCAACATAGGAAAAGTACCTTTGATGAGGAACATTATGCGAGGCTCTGCTAATGTCATGAGCTCCTAAAATCCTCATGATCTACCAAAGAGTATGGGAGAAGGGCTCCGGCTAACAGTTCACCAATTGGTGATTAAGATGAAGGATCTTTGGATGATTTCTAGTAAAGGTATTCTTCCTTTCAAATGCCTGAGACAGTGTTAGCTGTTTGCAACATGTCCCTGCTGGTTTATTATACACCGTGCTTGATGGGCAGATGGGCGCAGAGATGGTGGACTAGGACTTATACATTCAGTGCCATCACTGGATGTGCAACTGGTACTAATGGTGCTGGCATTGGTGGTAACAGTGATCCTAGGGCTGGCAGTGGTTCTGCCCGCATCAAGTTCAGACAATTCAGTATCCATTTCAGATTCCTGACCCTTCTCACGTGCGGTCTGGAAGATGGAGGACATGGGTTTTGGATGATTAAGCAAAACCGAATGCTTTTTCAGATGGCGTTTAAGAGCTGTAGTGCCAAGGCATGACACAACTTTACCACGGCTTACACTCTGTTTACACAGGGAACAAATTGCTCTGCATGGATCAGTTTTACTGACTGAGAAATATCCACACCTCAGATGTGACAGATTTTGTTCGAGTGCTAGGGAAGATAGCTAAAGACTGTTTGTGTCTTTTCACCTGTCCTAACAGAACCTGGGACATGCTCCTTGGTGCTAGAAGAGTGGACAGAAGACTCTGATGGATTTTCATTGCTGGCCAACACAGAAGTGGTGGATTCAATGGATATGTCCTTTTCATTGCCAACAGTGCTGGATGTATTTGCAAGTGCACTACCTGATTCATTGTCAGCAGACTTGCTCATTTCACTTTGTTGAGGAAGTAATGATTTGTCGCGAGACACAACAGTGTGGGACTGAGACAAAGAGCTACTGTCTGAGTCAGAGAGGGACTCACTGTCACTTGCATTATTGCTGCTAGTCACAGGGATCTTAACGGCATGAATGGCATACCGTATGGTGCCTCTCCGTGTGACCCCAGCAGCTGTACAGGTTTTCTTAAAAGGTCCCCCTTTACCACACTTCACTGTTGCTCTTTTGCTGTTTGTTGAATTTTTATCACATGAAACATTTTGGTTATTTCTGTTAGCACCAGGATTACCACTACCACCAACACCTGCTCCAACACCAGCACTAAATGCTTCATCTATGTTGGTGTCAGACATAACAGACAGTAAGTACCAGTACTACCAGTCCAGTATACTGCAGTGAACACACCAACACCCAAACAATTCCTGTGTAACAAAGCAATGTGATCTGTAATCGTGGCTACAACTCCAAAATTTTATTTTGGTTGTGTGACACTGTGATCGTGGACTGAAAGTAATTGAAGAATATGACAGTTTGCAACTAAAGGATCCCAGGTTCAAGGCACATAATGATTGGGCTGCTGGGCATAGGCATACATAAGCAATCAAAAGGTGCACAGCAGCAGGGTGATGGGCTGACCACAGGAGCGAGTCACATATGCAACCCAGGAATGAGAATTATATTTCTACGTTTCTGTCATGTAAGGTTAATGCCACCACACAACTGGCCACTGGGCTTCTCACTGTAACACACACTGGGTAGGGTACAGTGCAGTCAAAGGGCACACAGCAGCAGGGTGATGGGCTGACCACAGGAGGCCAGTCACATACACAACCCAGGGAATGAGAATTATATTTCTACGTTTCTGTCTGTAAGGTTAATGCCACCACACAACTGGCCACTGGGCTTCTCTCTGTAACACACACTGGGTAGGGTACAGTGCAGTCAAAGGCACACAGCAGCAGGGTGATGGGCTGACCACAGGAGCCAGTCACATCGCAACCCAGGGAATGAGAATTATATTTCTACGTTTCTGTCATGTAAGGTTAATACCACCACACAACTGGCCACTGGGCTTCTCTGTAACACACACTGGGTAGGGTACAGTGCAGCTCAAGGCACACAGCAGCAGGGTGATGGGCTGACCACAGGAGACGGAGTCACATATCACAACCCAGGGAATGAGAATTATATTTCTACGTTTCTGTCATGTAAGGTTAATGCCACCACACAACTGGCCACTGGGCTTCTCTCAGTAACACACACAATGGGTAGGGTACAGTGCAGTCAAGGGGCACACAGCAGCAGGGTGATGGGCTGACCACAGGAGACGGAGTCACATACACAACCCAGGGAATGAGAATTATATTTCTACGTTTCTGTCATGTAAGGTTAATGCCACCACACAACTGGCCACTGGGCTTCTCTCTGTAACACACACTGGGTAGGGTACAGTGCAGTCAAAGGGCACACAGCAGCAGGGTGATGGGCTGACCACAGGAGACGGAGTCACTCATTAACCCAGGGAATGAGAATTATATTTCACATTTCTGTCATGTAAGGTTAATGCCACCACACAACTGGCCACTGGGCTTCTCTCTGTAACACACACACTGGGTACAGTGCAGTCAAAGGGCACACAGCAGCAGGGTGATGGGCTGACCACAGGAGACGGAGTCACATCGCAGCCCAGGGAATGAGAATTATATTTCGTTTCTGTCATGTAAGGTTAATGCCACCACACAACTGGCCACTGGGCTTCTCTCTGTAACACACACAATGGGTAGGGTACAGTGCAGTCAAGGGCACACAGCAGCAGGGTGATGGGCTGACCACAGGAGACGGAGTCACATACACAACCCAGGGAATGAGAATTATATTTCTACGTTTCTGTCATGTAAGGTTAATGCCACCACACAACTGGCCACTGGGCTTCTCTCTGTAACACACACACTGGGTAGGTACAGTGCAGTCAAAGGGCACACAGCAGCAGGGTGATGGGCTGACCACAGGAGACGGAGTCACATACGCAACCCAGGGAATGAGAATTATATTTCTACGTTTCTGTCATGTAAGGTTAATGCCACCACACAACTGGCCACTGGGCTTCTCTCTGTAACACACACTGGGTAGGGTACAGTGCAGTCAAGGGGCACACACTGGGCTTCTCTCTGTGACACACACACTAGGGTTCAGAAAGATTTATTTGCCTTTTTTTGCCCCCTTGTATGCTTGTTGCTGGCAGCTGCTGAGTGTGCAGTGTGCTGCAGTTTCAAATAATCACATTTCACAAAGGTTCTTAATCTTCAGTCTTCTTCTTATTTTTTTTATTCTCTCTCCGAGTCCTCCTCCAGTCCTGATATTGGTCTCAATCCCTCCCTATTCCCAGTCCTTCCCAATCTTGATTAATCCTCCTTCTGTCCTGAACCTCCCCTAGTCACTCCCAGTCTCCCCCTCGATATTCAGCTTTTTTGAGCCTTTCTCTTGTTCTCAGTCTCACAGGAGAAGAAGAAGTGGCAATTTATAGTGGTAGCTGAGCTTTAGAGTGTGCAGGTAGAGTTATGGAGGGTCAGAAGTGGTGGTGACCAAAGGAGGGAGAGGACAGAATAGATGAGAGCAGGGGGAGGGTTGGGGCAGAGACAAAGGGGGTGACAGAATAAGGAGGTTGAGTAGTCAGCGGGGTGGGATTGGATAGGAATCAACCCAGGGTTACATAAGAAGGTGCTAGGGCAGGGCTGGGTAATGTGGGGGGAGACAGGGATAAGGGCAGGGTTTTAAAGTGGGGGTGAGGTGAGGAAACCAGGGAGGGTGAAAATTGGGGGATTAATATTTGTGAAGAGAAAGCAGGAAGGCGGGGGGATAAAGAGGGGATGAGGGGGTAGGTGCTCAGTCGGGTCACACCAGGCAGGGGAGGAAGTGGAGGGGAGATGGGTGCTATGCAGGACAGATAAGCTATCAATAACAGTAGGATTAGGCACAGGTGACACAGTCGCAGTTACTTAGAGTGGCCAGGTACTGCAGCAGCTTGGCCTTAAATGGGCGTAGTTTCCTTTCCTCAATCAGTTCAGAGTTGAGGGAATTTAGCCAGCAGGGGGCCCTGTATTAGAAGGACCGTTGCCCTAGTGAGGTCTGGCAGAATGGGATGATGAAGGCAGCTTTACTTGACCCCCTAGTTAGTTTGGAGGAAGTTTATACACTCTTGGAATGTTGGGGGATGCTTGTCTTTCCATTTCTGTAGTATACATTCTCTGACTACGATAGTACCTAGCGTGAACTATCTTTTATGTTCTTTGGAGGTTTTTGATAGTGTTAGGGAATACCAATTAAAATGAAAAACTATGTAAATGTCAAAGAGATATTTGTAACTTTAGAAAGTATTTTAGTATTTTTTGGCCAGACATTTTTTAAATTTGGATAGGGATGCACTCAGCCCTAGAACTCATATGTGATTCAAAATATTCTATGCTTAACCTTATTGAAAATGACCACCTGGGGCTGAGTGAGAATTTTAAATAAATTAGAGTGCCTAAATTATGTAGGTATCTAGGATATACATAAGCAACACTTCTTGTATTTTTCAAACCATATATACTGTACCAAATAACATATGGGCATACATGTACAATTTGGCTGTGCTTTCATCTCAGGATTCTAATGACATCTGGGACATCTTGAGCTTCGCTCATGAGGTCCATATGATGTCATGAGAACCCCTTGATGGAGACACAGCCCTGTTGTGTATGGGTGCCCATGCTATATTCTGTATCTCATAACTGGTTAGATGTGTTTCTAACCAGTTTTCAAACTATATTGATTTTTATTATATGCAGGTATAACATCACAAATTACATTATATACAGCTGTGATGTCCCAGACACATTGTGGTTTGTTAATTCGATTTTGTAACACTTCTTGTTTTCGTTCTTTTAATAGACTGGAAAAGCAGTGATATCAAGTAAAATTAGAATATGGGGGTAATGTCAACTCGTTTTCTACATACTGTTGGGTTCTCATGACCTTGCAAACCACCAAAGTTTTTATCTTGTGGTTTCTGAGGTCATCACAAACCTTGTTTATGTAGCAACACATCGTCATGCAAAGCCCCCATACATTATCCTATATTTTATTGCCACTTTTTTCTGGTGATTACACTCATGCTTGAGCAAGTCAGGTCTTAAATTTCATGTTATCATTGGAATGTGGCCCACAAAGCAGTCTCACTCAATATTCTTTTCAACCATGAACAAGTCAGGTTGATGCACTATTGTCTCCACAGCAGCTTGGAATGTCCTCATTCAGCTTAGTCCCTAGTTTCTCAAGTTTTGTCAGCCAAATTCACAAAACAAAGATACATAGAATATTAGATCAACAGCTATAGAAGGACCCAAAGGGTTGAAGGCCCTCAAAGTGGACAAGTCCCCAGGGTCAGATGACATGTACCCAAGGGTGCTGATAGAGCTAGCAGCAGTCCTTGTAGTGTCCCTAGCTGGACTGTTGAGCTGGTCAGTGGACACAAGGGGGTTCCTGAGGAGTGGAGGACAGCTAATGTGGTGCCCCTGCACGAGTGGACCCAGGGTCAAACCAGAAAACTATAAACCAGTCAGCTTGACATCAGTTGTTGGCAAGTTGATGAAAACTGTCCTAAAGGAGAGGGTGATTGAATTCCAGATGGCAAACAGACTCCAGGACAGCAGGCAGCATGGGTTCATGGTAGGAAGGTCATGCCAAGCAAATTGGATCAGCTTCTTCAATTGGGTCACTAGTGCAGTGGACAAGGACCAAACAGTGGATGCACTATACCTGGACCTTAACAAGGTCTTTGACTGAGTCCCTCACAAGGGATTGATCACAAAACTGGCAGGTAATGGAAGCAGAGGAGAAACTAATCAGGGTAGGTGGGTAACTGGCTAGGGGGTTAGAATGCAGTGCGTGATGGTAGGGGGAGCACTCTGGGGTAAGAGAAGTTACTAGTGTGTTCTCATGGGGGTCAGAGCTTGGTCTGCTTCTGTTCAGTGTGTTCATTAACAACATTGGTGATAGCATCAAAGGCAAGATTTGTCTTTTCATGGATGATACCAAGCTCTGCGGAAGGATGGACACTGAGGATGGCGAAAGGTACCTAAGGGATGATCTAGCAAGGTTGAAGAGGTGGTCTAGAATCTGGCAATCGGGGCTCAATGCTAAAAAGTGCATGGTGATGCACATAGGGCATAAGAACCCCAGGGCCGAATACAGTCTTGAGGGAGTGAAGTTCACAGTCTTGGAAGAGGAGAAATTCCTGGTGACAGCAACTACAAGTGACCTGAAACTGTTAATGCAATGCAAAACAGCAGTGGAGAAGGCAAGCAGGATGAAACATAGAAACATAGACTTTGACGGCAGATAAGGACCGCTAGGCCCATCTAGTCTGCCAATTTCCCTACCTACAGGATAGGCCGCAGATCCTAGTTAACCAACAGCCTATTTCTTCCTACCCCCCACAAGAATTGCCTTATGTCTGTCCCATGCATTCTTGAATTCTCCCAGAGTTTTAGACCCCACAACCTCCTCAGGAAAGCTGTTCCATGCATCCACTACCCTCTCTGTGAAATAATACTTCCTCACATTGCCCCTGAACCGCCCTCCTTCTATCTTTAAATTGTGTCCCCTTGTTCTTGCAAGTCTCTTTTTCTGAAAGATGCTACCCTCTTGGACTTTGTTGATTCCTCTGAGGTACTTAAAGTTTCTATCATGTCCCCCCTCTCCCTTCTTTCCTCAAGGGTATACATATTAAGCTCCTTTAGTCTCTCTCCTCATCGGCTTCTCTTGCAGACCCTGCACCATTTTAGTTGCCCTCCTCTGGACTACCTCTATCCTGTCTATGTTCTTGCGGAGATGGGGTCTCACAGAACTGGACCAAGTACTCCAGATGGGGTCTCACCAACTGTCTGTACAGAGGGATAACAACTTCCTGTTTTCTGCTGATGATGCCTCTCCTATACATCCCAGTATACCCCAGCCCTCCCTACTGCCTTCTCACATTGCTTGCTAACCTTAAGGTCATCTGATATGATTCGCCCAGGTCCCTTTCCTTTTTGTTATTGTACTACCTCCCACCCATTGTGTATTCTTCCCCTGGGTTCTTGTTTCCCAGGTGCATTATTTTGCACTTCTTTGCATTAAATCCTAGCTGCACTTCGGACCATTCCTCCAACCTTGCCAAGTCCCTTTTCATCCTTTCCACGCCTTCTTGTGTATCAACCCTGTTGCAGATCTTTATGTCATCTGCAAAAGGCATACTTTCCTTCAGTCCCTCTGCAATGTCACTGATGAAGACATTAAAAGGACTGGACCCAATACTGAACCCTGCAGTACCCCACTAGTAACCCCCCTTTCTTCAGAGTGGACTCCATTTACAATTACCCTCTGTGTCCTGTTGTCCAGCCAATGTTTTACCCAGGCTACCACCCTGGGACCCACTCCCAGGCTGGTTAATTTGACTAGTAATCTTTTGTGTGGGACTGTGTCAAATTGCTGGGTTGTATATCAAGGGGATAGGGTTTCTGCTGCAGGAGGCAAGAGGTAATTTTGCCCCTGTACAGGTCCATGGTGCATCTGCATCTGGAGTTCTCTGTGCAGTACAGGAGACCCTACCTTAAGAAAGCAGAAACCAGATGGAGGCAGTACAGAGGAGGGCTACCAGCATGGTTCAGCAGCAGCAGGATATCCCATATGAAAAGAGGCTGGTGAACCTGAACATGTTTAGTTTAGTTTATTGGTCTAGGAATTAATACCTTTGAGCCAGGGCTCTTTTACAAAGGTCCCACGTCACATAGAACATCAAACAAACAAAAAACATTGCATGTATTAACAGAAAAATGTTACATAAGAAATTTGTTCAGCAGTTTCCAAGGCAGTAATAATTCAAAACAAACTAATTTTCCAGGAAAGAGAGATACTTGGAGGCATTCAGGGAAGAGTAGAGTAGGGAAAGTAGGAGGTAGTAGAGGAGAAGAGAGAAGAAAGAGGAAAGTAAAAGAGATTACAGTAACAGACAGGAGCCAAGTAGTGGTATTAACGGGTTCTTTAGCCAAAGATGATAGGCCATGTTGAGGGATGGACAGCGGAGGAATAAGTCTTTAGTCAACGCAGTCACAGGTGCTAGTGGCAGAGAGGTGGGTGTAGAGCATGGATTTGAAAGCTCCAAGAGATGTGGAGGATACAGTAGGTAAGCTTAGTGCATTGTACCAGGTTGGGGCCCTGTAAGCAAACAATCTTTGTCCCTGAGCAGTCCAGCATCTGGGGACCAGAAAACGTTGGTGTTCAGATCTTCTGGTGGGACGCGTTCCATTATTCAGACAGAGTAGGTCTTGGATACACAGTGGAGTCAGTCCCAGGATTGATTTTTTTGCCATTAAGCAGGTGAGATACACAAGGCGATTGGATAGTTGCAACCAGCCAGTTTCAGAGTAGAGCTCATAGGTGTGGGTCAGTCTCTGTGCCCCCGTGAGCAGCCGACATGCCTTATTTAGAGCGGTTGAGATGCGTCTTAGTGCCGTGGTAGTAACTGAGCCATAGATAATTAGGCCATAGTCTACAACTGCGATTATGGAACGTTGTATAGCAATCCTCAGTGCAGCTTGGTTAAGGAATTGGCGGTTTCCAAATAGTATTCCTAGGCGTTGGTTTACTGTTTTCGCCGAGTTGTCTGTGTGGGTTGTGAAGGTTAAGACCTTGATCAAAAGTGATACCAAGGTATTTGAAAGTATTCACTTGTTCAAGTATATTTCCAGCGGAAGTTTTAATAGTGAGTGGAATATGTCTATTTCTGTTTTGATGATTGGTAAAAAGCGCGGCTTTTGTTTTTTGTGGTTTAGGACTAGCTTATTATCAAGGAACCACTTTTTGACACTGGAGAAAGCAAGTTGTAAGCTCTAACGTAGGGGGTTTGGGTCTCTGTGGGAAGAGAGAATTACAGCGTCATCAGCATACAAGATTAATTTTTCAGGGCAGGATTCAGGGAGAGAGTTTAGGAACAGGCTAAAGATGAGAGGGCCTAGGATTGAGCCCTGTGGTACACCTGAGAGGACAGGTTTAGAGTCAGAGATTACATCAGAGATTTTTACTGCCTGTGAGCATTTTGTCAGGTAGCTTTTTACCCAAGCACTAGGTCCTTCGGCCAGCCCAAGCCTAGGCAGTAGTGAGATTAGTAGGCCATGGTGGACAGTATCGAATGCTTTTGTGAGGTCAATGAAGACCATTCTGGTTTGGCAGCCTTTGTCCAGAGCAGAGTGGACTTCTCCAGAGAAATCTAGTAGGGCCATTGACGTACTGTGCCCTTTCCTAAATCCGTGCTGTTGCTTACAGAGTAGATTTGCAGGTAGTCTGAGAGTTGGTCCGACAATGCGTTCAAGTGCTTTGGAGAGGGGTGGGAGTATTGATATAGGTCTATAGTTCCTTGGTGTGGATTTGTCACCCCCTTTGAGCACTGGTGTAACTATAGCAGACTTCCATTTGTTGGGAAATTGACTTTGGCAAAGGGAAAGATTGAGAATTTTGGTTAGAGGGTGGATCACTTTGTCCAAGGTGAGAGACAAGATTTTTAGATCTATAGTGTCACTGCTTTTTCTGGATTTAGAGCAGGCCTTTTTTATGTATTTGTAGGCTTTGTGCGCTTTGTCTTGAAATAAAATAGTGGTTGGTCACTTGAGGTGCTTTGGGATACTAGATTAGACAAAGGCAAGTCCAAGAAGAAATCTGGGGGGAGGACCCCGCTGAGGTCTGTGAAAGTTTTATTTAGAGCATCTGCCATAGCCTTTGGGTCAAGTGTGGTGGAGCCATCAACATTCATAATGGTGGGAGAGGATTTAGATTGCTTACCCATTATATTTCGGATGTTGTCCCAGAAAGCTCTCCCGTCACCCCAGGTGGATTCAAGGGCATTTTTGAAATAGGCGCTCTTCATTTGCCTGATTTGAGAGGTACATATGTTTCATGCCTTTTTGTACTTCTGTATATCCTGCAAGGAGCCCATGTCCCTGGCTATGGCCCAGAGATGGTCACGAGCTTTGAGCTGGGCCAGTAGTTTGGCAGTGAGCCAAGGATTTGAGAGAGCTTTGATTTTACGCTTTTTTAATGGCACGTAAATGTCACATGCAGTATTGAAGGTTGTGATAAAGTATTCTAGGGCAGCATCAACATCAACCATTTTGAAGATTGGTGCCAAGTCCTGTTGCAGGAGACAAGTCTTTAGTTTAGTGAGATTTCCATGTGGCAGCACTCTACTTGAGATAACTTTTGGGGGTGGTTTGAGAAATTTATTCGACCAGGTACATGACACCGGAGAGTGGTCACTGAGAGAGTCAGGGAGAACTGTAATGTTTTTTATCCAGTCCGGGTGACTAGTGAGTACCCAGTCAATGAGAGTGCATGTTCCAGTCTTGTAGTTTTTTCTAGTTGGGGAATTGACCATCTGCGTCAGGTTGGTTGCTAGGATGGCATCTTTGCTGGATTCGGTGTCCGAGGCGAGCCAGTTTATATTGAAGTCACCAAGGAGGAGGAGCTCAGTTTCTGGAGGTTGCAATCTTACAAATTCAAGCACTGACTTGAGACCGGATCAAGGATCTTTAGGAGGGATATAGACTGCAGCCACTATGAGCACTGTATTTTGGGCACCAAGGAGCAGTTTGATAGGGAGAAGTTGCACTTGTATGTTTGTGGAGGTGAAACTGCCAAGGTGACTAGAGAGGTTGTCCTTTATGTAAATAGCACAATCCCCACCCTTCATGTTTGCCCTGTCAAGTCTGAAAAGATTGTAGCCTTGAACCGAGACAGCATGATCCGGGGTACTCAGAGACAGCCAAGTCTCAACAATGGCTAGTATGTCAGGATTTTTTTGCCCAACGAAGACTTGAAGGGATGCCAGCTTAGGAAGGAGACTGCACATATTTAGGGTGACAATGGAGAGACCTCTGTCTGTTTTCTCTAGTTTTGTTAACTTGTCTGAGACAGGGCCGGGGTTTGGGTGCACCCCATCTGACATTAAAAGTAGGAGGAGCAGGAGTTTTAATAATACAACCCTAAACTCACAATAGGTTAAAATGTGCCTCTGTTTTTTTATTTGTTTGGGGTCGGTGTGGTCTTCTAGGGTCCCAGCAGAGGGTGATGGCTAGCAACAGATTTTGCTTTGACAACTTTCCAGTAGAATATGTTGCATTTTGTACACAATCCTTAATAAGGCGGTGCCTCTTATAAAAGTCTGGAGGATTTGCCGTGGTTCAATGTTGTGGGTAGCAGGATTTGATGATAAAGGTGGGAGGTAGAGCAGGGTAGGAAGAGAAAGGAAGTTGGCATAGTGGGAAAAAGAGGGAGAGGGCCAGTAGAGACAGGAGGTAGAAACTAAGGGAAGGCATTGTTAATAGGGGCAGCACAGCACTGAGTTGTAAGGAGGTGGCAGGCAAGGGGTGGGAGAAACTAATCAGAGACGGGGGAGGAAGTAAAACAAAGATTTATAGAGTTTAGGAAGGGTATAGTTTGAGCAGTAGCGAGGGGAGTACTGAAATCTAAGGTGGGGGTCAAGCAACAGGGGGTGGGAGAAACAACGACGAAATGAAGTGAAAAGAAAAGAGAGAGAGAGAAAAAAATAAAGGGATGTAAGCTTAGGAGTTACAGAGGGAGGGGGTCACGCAGTGCTTGGGAGAAGGGGGAGAGTAAAAACTGTGGGACAAGTGGGAGGCATAGTTTGGGGATGGGTCTGTGGTGCCTGGGCGGAGCGATGAGCCTATTTAATAAAGGTCGGAGTGGGGACGGGCGTAAAAATTCGGCCGAGAGCAGTGCAAGTGAATGGGCGCCGAGCCCAGCACAGCACACTCTCAGCAGTACCAATGGGAGAACAGTACCTGGAAACCGATGGCCAATGGGCGAGCATCTCCAAGCGCTTTATCCAATAGCAGCTGATCCCTGCTTCCCCGGCCTAGTGGAAGTCCTTACCCGGCTTCTGCTAGGGGTTTGCAGCGACTGGTGGTGGCGTCGGGGGGGCCCCGAGCCGTGCCAACAGGGCACATGGCTGGTCGGTCCAGGCGTCCGATCCGGCTTCTGCGAGGGGTTTGCGGCAGCTAGTGGTGGTGTCGGGGAACCCCGAGCTGTGCCAACGGGGCACACGGCTGGTCGGTCCAGGTGTCCGATCCGGCTTCTGTACCTTCTGGATGAGAGAAGAGAGAATGGGAACATGATTGAGACCTTCAGATACCTTAAAGGCATTGACAAGGTCAACATAGGGTATACTGTATATACACTATAAAAGAACCCCAGTGCGGATGCACTGGGGCATGGGTTATCCTGGAGGATGTTGGCCATACAGGCAAATTTGAAAGAAAACACAAACTGCACACCAACCCCAATAACGCAACGCATCATGGGAAGCACATGCAAATGCCCAAGAATTAATTTGGACTACCTCAACTTTAAGCAGAATTGCATGGTGCCAGAAGGCCACACAATACAATCAGCAAAGGCTGAGAACAGCAGACACCCTATAGGGGGATGTTATTTGTTTGGGTCATGGGCAGCCCAAGGAAGAGAAAGATAAGAACTACAAAAGAACCCCAGAGCGAATGCACTATAGGCTGGCTCCCTCTCCCTGGACTGAGATACAGATATGGCACACTGATGAGTCCCAATGAGGACGAAACACGTGTTTGTGTCTGCTGTTCTCAGCCTTTGCTACTTGTATTGTGAGGCCTTCTGGCACCATGCAATTCTGCTTAAAGTTGAGCCAGTCCAAATTAATTTATGGGCATTTGCATATGCTTCCCATGATGCTGTGCATTATTGAGGTATGTGCAATTTGTGTTTTCTTTCATATACACATGCACACACATATATACACACATATATATATACATATATATATATATGTGATTTTTTTTTTTTTTTGCAAATGTGATGAGAGCAGAAACACCAGAGGGCACAACTGAAAATAGCAGAAGGAAGGAGACCAAAATGCACTTCTTCAGTGAAAGGGTGGTGGCAGGATGGAATATACTGTCAGAGGGGAGCAGTAAATCACAGTACAGTTAGGGGGGTTTAAAAGTGGGTGGGGTAGATTCAAGGGGAAGATTAGGGTGACGGGGAGGTGGGACAGAGCAACATGTGGCATACATGCATGAGCTCTGCACTGAGCAGACTCGATAGACCTCTAAGCCTTCTTCTGCTGGCATTTTGTATGTTTGTATGTAAAGCTGTAATTCTGTCAAGGGGGGACTGGTAATATTATAAACCATGAGCACAAAGCTTGGATGGTATAATAATGCAATTAATTGATACGTAGATACATAGACAATGTCGGCAGATGAGGGCCTGTGGCCCACCCAGTCTGCCCATTTGAGCTTGTAAGTTCAGTTTATGTTTTCCTAGAAGTCTGTTGCCCCTTACCCCTGACCTCCAGAATTCCTTTATGTCTGTCCCATACATTCTTAAATCCCGTGATTGTTTCAGCCCCCACCACTTCCTCTGGCAGGGTGTTCCACTTGTCCACCGCCCGTTCTGTGAAGAAATCTTCCTCATGTTTCCTCTGAATCGTCCTCCCTCCAACTTCATCCCATGTCCTCTAGTCCTGGAACACCTTTTACGCTTAAAAATAGTGTAATCCTGCACCCTGTTTCTCCCTGTAAGATACTTGTATTACTTGCCTGGGGCATAGTGCAAACTGACCTAGAGACTAATGTAGCTAAAACTCTTCTCATCCATCTTGACTAGTGCAGGTCTTCCAAGGCTGTCAACGAAGGTAAAAATGTCTCTACTTTTAGCTGGCTCTGCTCCTTATGCTAATGTCTCTCAGTGTTTCAGATGGCCTTGTGTGATTAACAGCTTTTTAGGAGCTGCAATTATCTGGCAGTGCAGGATGGTGATACCACAAAAGACTAAATCTGAGTCATTCTCACCCTGTTGTTAGGGCTTCCAACTAGTGTTCAGGCGATGATCAGGGGTGGAGTGCTGTTAAATCACTAGCTTTCAGTGTACTGAGTATGTGTCTCCATGTGTGATGATGTGTCTCATATTATTAAGGCCAGTGTCATTCATTTTCCTACATTTTGAGTGGCAATGACAAAATATCAAGAGGTATAGCATGAAAGGCAACCAGGATGATCCAGGGACAGCATGGCAACACCTATGAGGACATGCTGTGGGAGCTCAACATGTACTCTTTTGAGGAAAGAAGGGAGAGGGGGGAGACATGAGTGAAACCTTCAAGTACCTTAAGGGTATTAACAGTGTGACCACTGAGGGCCTTTTCAGCCTTACTGGGAACAAGACCACTACATGGCACATCCTAAAACTGGTGGGGGGACGGTTCAGGAGGGAGATGAGGAAGCACCTTTTGCCTAAGAGGGTGGTGGTCAACTGGAATAAGCTGCCAGAGGAGGTGGTATCCCTAGAAACGGTGGACAAGTTCAAGAGGGGTTGGGACAGGGTGAGGGGAAAAGTTATGAGTGGGGGGGCAAGTGGGGGGGTGAGGGAAGTCAAAAGGGAAACGCGGATGGGGGCAGTTCCTTTTGTAACTACATAGGGAGCTGCAAAATCGAGCAGACTAGATAGACCATAAGACCTTTATCTGCTGGCATGTTTGTCTGTTCATATACAGCGCCTGTCCTCTATGAGGTGGTGGTGTTTATACCAGCCTCCCTATAGCCACTCCCTCTTCCTTTTCTTTAGTTTTTTTTAAACCTCACCTTCTAGTGCCCATCCGCACCCCACTCCTCAAGGGTGTAAGCCAGGCCAGAGCTCAGCCTTTCGTCCTGGAGCCAGCTTGTCCCTACCAGGGGTCCCATCCAGTCATCTCAGGAGGATCATCACCCTGAATCCACTCCACCCATCCAGTCTGAAGTTCCAAACAACCCCTGCACACAAAGGAGTAGGCAAGCAACACTGTCTGGCAAAAGCATGACTTTACTGAGCAAATTAACACAGAGTGTGAGCAGGCTAACTGCATGATGTAGGGGTTGTTTGGAATTTAAGAGTTCACTAGCTAAGCTGGCTGCCCATTTTCCTGCACTGGCCCTGCACTGTAAGTTTGTGGTCTGCTTTTGGAGACTTTCTCCCATCCAATCTGGCCATCTTCTCTCTGCTAGTAGGAAGCAGTATAGTGCAGTGGGTTAACGCTCTGAGCTGCAGATCTGGAGACCTGAGTTTGAATCCCACAGCCACCTAGGTGCATACTATGTGATCCTGAGCAAGTCACATAACTTCCTTGTGCTCCAGGTCACATCTGGAAACAAGCTTTGGCTTAATGTGCCTCTCCAGGTTAAACAGTGTTCCCTTCCCTTTCCCAGGGGCCTCCTTGTTAGCTGGAGGGGAGCTTTTAGTGTACGGTAGTTAGGGAGGAATGGACAGACTGGATGGGACAAGCAGTCCTTATGTGACGTCAAATTCTATGTTTCTATGTTTTCCTGGACACCACTGCAGGTCAGTGACTATGTATGACCCTAGAATGACCATCTATAGGCCATAGCTTCCATTACTGGCAGATGTAGGGTTCCCCAACTCATCCCAGTGGACTACATCAGCCGAAGGCATCCATCCACCCCCGCCCTTATCCCACACAGCATGTCATCTTATCACAAAAACAATGCTTTGGTATACGACTGGTACAAAAATTAACCTCAATAAAATGAACAATCTGAAAGGCTGAAACAGGCATTTGTGGGGTGCATGGATCCTCCTAAATAGACACAGATAAGGAAGAACATCATGTCTTGGGGCTGGCTGGGCTGCTAAATGACAAGGTTTAAAAAAAGATGTTACTGTTGGGGCAGAGAATCTTAAAATCAATACTTTTGCAACTATTATGTATTGATAAATTTTCGCAAAGTTTTCTATGGCCCATGCCCCTAGGATTGTATACCCCCAAGAAATCTTAGATCTGCCCCTGGCTCACTTGATGCAGCACAAACACTTCTGGAAGTGCAGGTCTCTGATTCACAGTGTGGGGAATGAGCATGAATGTTTCTGCCTGACTGTTTATGGCCCGGGGGGGAGGTACATGATGATGAGGGCAAGTGTGTGTACAGGGTCAGGGCTACTTACTGAATATCAGTTACTGTGGGGTTATCTGATACAGGGGTCGGGTAGCACTACAGAAGGAGGAAGAGTGGGAGCCATGGTACAAAATAAAGGGGTGGGGACTGTGAATACATGGCATATCTGGGGGACTGGCTTTTCACTATTTGTACAATTTTTCAGTGTGTGGAGGAGAGGATGCTAGTTTTCTTGTTTGTGATTGGGAGTGGGGTGGGTTGGGAGCTATTCCATAGTACGCTGGAAGGGAAGATTTGCCTGTTTGCAGATGACACCAAGATCTGCAACAGGGTTGACATGCCTGATGGGGTGGAGAAAATGAGGAGGGACCTAGGAAAGCTGGAGAAATGGTCATAGGTGTGGCAACTGAGGTTCAGTGTGAAGAAGTGCAAAATCATGCACCTGGGATGGAGAAACCCTGGAGAGAGAGATACAGGATTGGGGGTTGGGGGGTTGCTGACAGTCACCAGGGAAGAAAGGGATCTTGGGGTTATTTCAGATGACCTAAAGATGACCAAGCAATGCACAAAGGCTGTAGGGAGGGCCAGTGGCATGTTGCAGTGCATAGGTAGGGGTATCACTAGTAGAAGAAAGGAGGTGATGATTCTAGTACATAAAACACTGGTGAGGCCTTCATCTGGAGTACTGTGTACAGTTCTGGAGGTCACATCTTTGCAAGGACATATACAGGGTGGAGACAGTTCAGAGAAGGGCAACTAAGATGGTGCAGGGCTTGCACCAGAAAACATATGAGGATAGAGTAAAAGACCTCAGTATGTATTCACTAGATGAAAGGAGGGAGCGGGAAGACATGATAGAAACTTTCAAGTATCTTAAAGGTGTGAACAAGTTGCAAGGGGGAAGACATCTTTCACTATAGGAAAAGTACAAGAATGAGGGGGCATAATATGAGAGTGGAGAGTTACACAGAAGCATAGACTTTGTCGGCAGATAAGGACTGCTTGGCCCATCTAGTCTGCCCATTTTCCTACCTATTGGATAAGCTGCAGATCCTAGTTAACCAACAGCCTACTTCTTCCTACCCCCCCACAAGAATTGCCTTATGTCTGTCCCATGCATCTTGAATTCCCCCACTTTTTTGACCCCACGACCTCCTCAGGAAGGCCATTCCATGCATCCACCACCCTCTCTGTGAAAAATACTTCCTTACACTGCCCTGAGCCCCCCCATCTTCAAATTGTGTCCCCTTGTTCTTGCACATCTCTTTCTGAAAGTTGCTGCCCTTTTGGACTTTGTTGATTCCCCTGAGGTACTTAAAAGTTTCTATCATGTCCCCTCCCTTCTCCTTCCTTTCCTCAAGGGTATACATATTATGCTTCATATGGTTTCTGTTGTAGACCCTGCACCATTTTAGTTGCCCTCTTCTGGACTGCCTCCATCCTGTCTATGTCCTTGTGGAGATGGGGTCTTCAGAACTGCACACAATACTCCAGATGGGGTCTCACCAACTGTCTGTACAGAGTGATAACAACTTCCTGTTTTCTACTGGTGATGCCTCTCCCTGTACATCCCAATATCCCCCCAGCCATCCCTACTGCCTTCTCACATTGCTTGCTAACCTTAAGGTCATCTGATATGACTACCCCCAGGTCTCTTTCCATTTTTTTTTGTTACTACCACCCCCCCCCCCCATTGTGTACTCTTCCCCTGTGTTTGTTTCCCAGGTACGTTATTTTGTACTTCTTTGCATTGAATCTAAGCTGCCATACTTCTGACCATTCCTCCAATCTTGACAAGTCCCTCATAATCCTACCCCCTTGTGTATCAACCCTGTTGCAGATATTTGTGTCGTCTGCAAAAATATATACTTTCCTTCCAGTCCGTCTGCAATGTCATTTATAAAGACATTAAAAAGGCCAGACCCAGTACTGAACCCTGTGGTACCCCACTAGTAACCCTCCTTTCTTAGGAGTGGACTCCGTTTACTGTTACCCTCTGTGTTCTGTTGTCCAGCCAATGTTTTACCCAGGCTACCAGCCTGGGACCCACTCCCAGGCTGGCTAATTTGTTTATTAATCTTCTGTGTGGGACTGTGTCAGATGCTTTGCTAAAGTCTAGGTAGGCCATGTCCACAGCCCTTCCCTGGTCTACTACTTTGGTCACCCAGTCAAAGAAATGGACTAGATTTGTCTGACATGACCTTCCCACTGTGAATCCATGCTGCCTTGGTTCCTGTGCCAGACTGGCCTCTAGGTACTCAACAATTCTTTCCTTCAGAAGTGATCCCATCATTTTACCTACCACTGAGGTCAAGCTAACAGGTCTGTAGTTTCCTGCCTCTGTCTTCCTCCCACTTTTGTGAAGTGGGATCACATCCGCCCTCCTCCAGTCCTCAGGTACCACACCATCTTCCCATGATTTGTTAAAAAGGGTAGTCAGTGATGTCACTAGTTCTCCCCTTAGTTCTTTTGGAATTCTGGGGTGAATCCCATCAGGCCCCATTGCTTTGTCCACCTTCAGTTTTAGGAGTTCTTTCAGAACCCTTTCTTCTTTGAAAGGACTGGTATCACCCCTCCCCCCATCTAAAGTGCTTCTATTGATTGGATTGGGTACCTCCCCCTCCTCTTCTTTTGTGAATACTGAGCAGAGGTATTCGTTCAGTATTCCTGCTTTTTCACTGTCCCTCTCTGCCCGCCCACCCTCCTCTTTATTAAGCCTCACTATCCCTCCCTTTGTCTTTCTTCATTCCCTAATGTACCTATAAAAGATTTTATCCCCTTTCTTAACCAAGTTGGCTATCGTTTCATTGGTTTGGGCCTTTGCTATTCTGACTGCCTTCCCCACTTCCTCCTGCTGTAACTGGTACAGTTCTCTGTCCTGCTCCTTCTGTTTCCTTATACTTCCTGAATGCTATCTTTTTCTCCCTAACCTTCCCCGCCACCTCTTTTGAGAACCATAGTGATTTTTGCTTTCATTTTGATTTGTTTATTTGCTTCACACAAAAGCGTTTTGCCTCTGTGATGTCAGTTTTGATGTTTCCCCATTGTTGCTCCACCCCTCCTTCTTGCCTGTTTGCTAGTGCTTTTTTGAGGCACTCTCCCATTTTGACAAAGTCAGCCCTCTTAAAATTCAGTACCCTCACTTTTGCAGCTGAGTTTATTGTGAACCACACTGTTTGGGGGTCACTTGTTCGCAGATGGATTGGCTAGGACTAGGGGAAGTAGTGTGAGGAAGTTTTTTTTTTCACAGAAATGATGGTTGGTGGATGCATGGAATAGTCTGCCACAGGATGTGGTGGGAGCAAGCATAATGGGGGGATTTAGACATGCATGGGACTGGCATAAGGTAACTCTAGAGGTGGGAAGTTGAGGCTAAAGCCGATGACCAAGTAGGGGCAGCGGCCGCTGATAAAGATAGGGTTACGGGCAGACTGGATGGGCCTAACAGTCGTTATCTGCTGTCAAGTTCTGTGTTTCTATGCTTCTACTGTAGGATTTGTACCTACAATACAATAGGGAATAGGATGGTTACACTTTCTAGATAGCATGATTTTGCTCTGAAAACATTATCTCTACTCCAAGGAAAAGCAGATACCTGAGCTATCTGCTGGAGCCCACACAACCTATCAGCTCTCATATAATAATAAAGAATGCATTTGTACCCTTCTGTTGTACAACAGAATTTTTAATTAGAATAAAAACTTGTGCCATCTGTCATTTTACAAAGCTGTTTGAAAGCTGTGGCTGCAGCAGCTGGCATGGTTAAGGAAAATAAAGTTCTCTGATATAGATTAGAAAATCTTGAGAGCCACACCTGCTCTGCTGACGTGTGCATTTTTGGTGTTCCTGATGTCCTAGACGGTGAGGACTCAGCTTTTTTGCCAGTTGCTGGCTTGGGGATCAGTTGCAACTGGAGCCCCCACCAGTGGTTCTGAAGGTGTATCGATTGAGCATTCGACAGCGGGTGGAGAATGCTAATTCCCCATGTGCTTTCTTTATGCAGTCAGAGTGGGGCCATGTCAGAGTCCAAAAAGGGTCACTGGCCTGGGATGAATGGATGGATGGGTCTCCTTATATCCAGATTTAAGCTTCGTTGTTAGGGACAGACACAATATTTTTGATGGGATGCTTGTGACCTTGAGAGAGTTGGGAATGTCACACTCCAAACAATTCCCTGTGAAATTAAAAATTGTTTATTCTGCGAAGTTCCATATATTTGGAGATCCTAAAGAAGCTGAGAGCTTGGCATCCACAATATGCTTGGACTGTTAGAAGGTGTCGACCGAACCTGAGGAGAAATCAGACTGAAGGATGGATTGGTCACAGTGATTAGGGAGTATGGCAGGAGCGGAGGCTAGTTGGCAAAAATCCTGTTCGATATATATTTTTGCTGTATATAACCATATCTTCTTATTTGAGACTTGGTGTAATGGGGTGCTACCTGTTATTGGTATACAGACCCTGGAAATAAAGAACAGAGAGTCATATGTGTCAGTGCTTGTTCCCCTTGTGTTCTTTCTCTCTCCCTTTTCTATCCTTTCATTTTCCTTCTTGTTCTTTTCTTTTTCCTTTTTCAGGGTGGCCAACCTGACGAAACCCTAGCCTTTTCTTTGCTGTCCTCCTTTCAAAAAGACCCTCTTGCTGTGCACATTGGACTAGAAACTATCTCCCATCTTGGAGATATGTAAAATGCATATGGCGCGCTAGAGTTTAAAAAGAGCCCAGAATAAAGGGCTGATGAATGCAACATGTCATGCTGACAATACAGTCCCATAGTGTCCCCAATATTTAAAAGAATTAAAACTGTTGTGATAACCCCAGAGAGGTTGTAACTGAGGCTGCCTGTAAAATAAAGCATATTTGGGCAAAAAGGGCCAAATAAAAAGCCCCTGTATGTTAAGGCATGGGATAATATGGAAACTTCCCCTATTATGTAATGTCATGGCCAATGGGAACTCCCCCACAGAGAGTGACGTAATCCCTAGGGCTATAAATAGGGCTCACCACTAGGGGAGAAGAGTAGAGTCGAGTCAGTTGGTGTACTGACAGTGAAGGAGGAGGACCTGTATTGTGTGCCGAGTATTTCACACAGATATTTCGGAAAAGAGTGTAAGGAGGATATTACACAGCCAGCTGGTGGCGCTGAGGGTTGAGGCACTGGGCGTCACACCTCGCACCACAGGCGACCGGCTGGAGCGGCGCAGGCCATGGGGGGTCAGCAGGGAGAGAGATCGGCGCCTGGAGGACTGCTTTCCTTTCTCGGGGGTGGGGGCCTCCAGGGGTTTGTCCAGCACTGCAGTGGCCCACGGTGGAAACCAGAGGTACTGCACCGCTTAGGGCACGATCAGAGGGACGCAGAGCCTCAGCGGATATCCTCTGGTGTCATTGCACACTCAGGCTCCGCCTGGGGTGGGGTGAGGGTGAGGGCGTACCACAAGCTACCAGAAAAAAAACCCTGCCTCCTGATAGGTGACGGAGGGTCCAGGGGTGCCAGCCTACCACGCCCAATGTCGGGCTCCTCCTCTCGCTCCTCTGCTCTCCTCCATCTCAGGGCCACCCGACTAGATTCTAGATAGAGCGCCAGGCGGAGTATCTGATGGTCCCACCTTGGGGGACTCAGAGCCGGGGGGCTCGGTGGCCGTTGGGAGGGGATGGAGCGTCTGATCCCCGGAGGCGCAAGAAGGAACTTCAGGTGGGCGGAATCAAGGCAGACACCGTGAGACCACTTCTGAAAGAGTTCAGGAAGGTAGGGTGATAAATAAAAGTTCAAAAAAAAGAAAAAGAAGGATATTACACTGAGGTACTGACTGAAATTTCTTTTGTTGTTGGACTAACGATTCCTGATTTTCTTTCTGTATATATTTTTGGACTTTTAAATAAAATGATAGGTGCAGTCATGCGTCTTTTATGCACCTGAGCTCTGCCTATTGTGTCACTTTGTATCCCACCACGCTCACACTTGGGCATAGATTTCAGCTTCTGCATAATGTTTATTCATTTATTTATTTATTTATTTTTTGTTAACCAGATGAGGTGCACTAGACAAGCAGTTGCCTATTTTCAGGCACGACCCAGGAGTAATACATACACAGACAGTAGAGCTACAATTTACATGTACAGTGAGGATTATGGTTTTTGTACAATTAGTTACATAGTATTTAACAGTACAAACAGCCAGTAGTAATGTATCAGATTACATACATTTAATATACAGTAGGTCACATAGTATTTAACAGTACAAACAGCCAGTAGTAATGTATCAGATTACATACATTTAATATACATTAGGTCACATAGTATTTTACAGTACAAACAGCCAGTTGTTGCATATCAGATTACATACATTTAACATTCAATAGGACACTGCATTTAACCGAATGTGAAGGCAGTAGAGTCATATTAGTTACATACACTCAAAAATCTGTAGGCAGATCAATACTTGGTTTAGAGGGGGTAGAGCTGCATTTTCGTTAGTATACATAGTACAGTATGTCCTCAGTGATGGAGCCTAAGTACAGGAGCAAGCAAATAATTGTAGAAGGAAATTCTTTAGCTGTTAATGAAAGGTTATGGCTGTAGTACATTGTCTGATTAAGAGAGGGACCTTGTTCCAAAGTTAAGGGGCAGTTGTTGCAAAGCCTGTAGATCCAAGTTTGGTTTTAACCCTCGATATGGAAAGCAGCTCCAGTTCTGAGGACCTAAGAGGGTAGGTAGTTTTGTACAGTACCAGACAGTAGAAGAGGGACTTTGGGGTGTGGTTGTTCAGCACACTATGAATGGTGTTCCCTTAGTAGTAGTCTCTCAAACCTGCAGGGGGCATCCATCCTAGCTTGGAGTATAAAGCACAATGATGGACGAGCCGACAACTGGATAGTGCAAATCTACATCCCATTTGTGGAGATTATGAGTGGATGTGCTGGAGAAGACAGGGAGTCTATATTTTATTTATTTATTTAAATCTCAGATTACAAATACCTTTGAGCTAGGGGCAGCTCATTTATAAAAGTTCCACATCAAAGGAAAGGGTTACAATAGGGTTGTGAGTTACAGACAACATTCATGGTATCAACGGAGGTACAGACAACATTCATGGTATCATCGGAGCACAGCAAGTCAACTGGTAACTAAGTGGGAACAATGCTACACACTCAAGATTACAAGCAAGCATAGAAAACCATAAGGTACATTTGAAGCAACATTGCTAATCAGAGGTGGTGGGTAAGGAAAGAGTAAGGAAGGGTAGGGGAGATGAGAGGCAGAGTCCAGATAGAAAGAAAAGAAAATATGGCAGCCAGCTGCCTTGTCGTAAGATGAGGAGGGAGGGAGGCTAAGGTGGGAGAAGGGGTAAAGAGGGAAAAGGAGGGTGGATGAAGGGAAGAAGATAAGGGAGAGTGGGGACCAGACAGCCTGGACAGGTCCGGGGGGGGGTCAGTGGGATAAGAGCAATGAGGGGGTGAGGTAAGGGAGGTGGCAGGAGGAAAGGGGAAATTGTTCTGTCAGGAGAGGTGAAACAAAACAGGAAGCCAAGTAAGAGTCTCAGCGAGTGAAAAAAGTGGTATAAGGGTGTCTGCAGAAGTGGGAAACTAGGTGTAGCAGTCACAAGTGCTTTCAGTTAGGAGATGCTGATGAAGCATAAGTTTAAATTGGGACAGACTAGAAAGACTACTCAGTTGGTTGCTTAGATTATTAAACCTCAGGGGGGCACTGTATTGAAAGGATCACTGGTATTGAGCAGTCTGACAGTGGGGTACTAGAAGGAGGTCAGAAACTGAGGTACGTGTGTGTTGGGTCTTAGGGGATTTGTTTAGCAGGCAACCAATGCTCGGGGGTAGTAATCCAAGTAGAGCTTTTTTGGACAGGAGGCAGGTTTGATATTTGATCCTGTTATTTAGTTGGAGCCAGCCAGATTGAGCATATAACTCACAGGTATGAGTGAGGCGCGCAGCACCCATATCTAATCTACAGACTTTGTTCAGGGCCACCGTGAGTCGTTTAAGAGATGTGGAGGTTGCAGCACAGTATATGATTGGACCATAATCAATGATCGAGAGGACCAAACTGTGAACTGCAGCCTTCAGGGCTTCTTGGGTAAGACTTTGTCTGTGTCTGAAGAGGAGCCCAATTCTGGTATTAACATCTCTGGCAACATTTTCCATGTGAGGCACAAGGTAAAGTGACTATCCAGGGTTAGACCTAGGTATTTGGAAAGCTGAGTTTGTTCAAGAGCATCTCCGTGGTTGTTTGTGATAGTGAGTTGACGGGCCTTAAACTTATTCCGAGAGGACGAAAACAGCTGGAATTTCGTTTTTTTGTAGTTTAGCACTAGTTTGTGATTATTAAACAATTTCTCTGCTTCAGTGTCACCTTGTTGAAGACTGTTTTCAAGAGCGTTGGGATCCAGGTGGCTAGTAAAGATGACTGCGTCATCTGCATAGAGGAAAGTACACTGGTTGCAGACAGCTGGAAGGTCGTTCAGGAAAATTCTGAACAATAAGGGACCCAGGATTGAGCCTTGAGGTACCCCCGATCGGACAGCCCTCTGCTCCGAAACTACACTTGATATCCTCACCCTCTGCAGTCCATCACTGAGGTAGCTTCTGAACCATTTCAGGGTGTTTGGGGCAACACCAGTTTTAGAGAGTTGGCCAAGCAACAGTGTGTGATTCACTGTGTCAAAGGCTTTTGTTTGGTCAACAAAGGCTGCACCTACAATCTTGCCTTGATCGATTGCCTGTTGTATGAAGCTTGTGAATTCTAATAATGCTAGGATAGTACTGTGCCCCTTTCTAAAGCCATGTTGTTGTGGGCACTGGATGGAGTATGTGTCCAGATAAGCACCAAGCTGGTTGGTAACAATTCGCTCGAGTACCTTGGGAGTGGAGGGAGAATGGATATAGGCCTATAGTTACCCTGTAAGGAACGATCACCGGTTTTATGCACCGGAGTTACGATGGTCATTTTCCAGGCATCAGGAAATTGTCCCAGTGTAAGAGAAAGGTTTAGAATCTTAGTTATAGGTAGGAGAACTTCATCTAGGGTTAGGGTGATAAGCTTGAGGTCTAGTCCATCACTACTGTGTCTTGCATTTCCTAGGAACTTAGCTAGTAGTTTTCTAACCAGGTTGCATGATGCCCTTTTAAAATATATGTTAACTTCGGGAGTAGTATGCTCCTGGCCACTGACATTCTAGCAGAAGGGGTGAGAATATGACTAGTCTGGTAAGCTAATCCCAGTCTTAAATTGGTATCTTTGCATATATTGGTCATATGGAGGGAGAATTCCAGACAGGGGTCCAGAGTGATGCCCAAGTATCTAAAAGATTGGACAGTGTCGATATACTGACTATATGTCTCCCCCTCAGACCTCCCATTCCCCGTCTGTTCCCTGTTAGACCATTTCTCAGGGGTTCACTATTTAGGTTTATAACATGGGGTAGGAAAAAGAACAAATCCAACTGGTCAAACACAATCAGGTGACCGTGGATTAAGTGTTAATAAATGCACAGTTGGTGTGCATCACCTTGCAGCAGTATCCCTGGACAGAGCGGCACTCGTTAGGTGGTGAAAACACTGACACAAGACAGGCAGCCATTGAAAAATACTGAAGTGGGAGACAGGTGCCACATGGTCATTGGCTCACAGGTCATGAAATTAATTTGAAACCCGTTGTTGCACAGTAGTTTTTATGTAATCAATGCCCCTGAGTTCTGAAAGACGCGCTGAGAAAGAGAGACAAGGGAGAGAGACAGTATGTCTGCAGCACCCCAACCACCCTGTGACCGCCCGCAACCAGCCATGCAGCGTCTCTGACAGGCAGACTAGGTGGGCCAAGCAGTCCTTATCTGCTGTCAAATTCTGTGTTTCTATGTTTCTGATAGCGAGTGGGAGAGAGAGACACTGGCGGCAAGAGAGGCACCAGGACATTTCATTCTCAATTGCTGCAGTCTCCTCTCTCTCTCACCAATTTTCAGCCATGCAGTCAGCGACAGAGATGTTTCCCTCTCTACGGTCTGGTTTCTGTTCTGTCTGTGGACATGTGACAAGTTACGCTGCGAGCAGAAATCTCTCAGATTATCACTTTGTTGGGTGGGCATGAAAAACAACTGCCAACCATGGGCAGAGTGCTGCATTACTTTTCTGCATCACTTGAAACCTCAGAAACTGTCTCTTTGTTTGGTCGGGACGAGAAAGACAGCAGCATTAGATGTGCTCCGTTGGCGTGTGTCTCGGGGGGGGGGGGTGAAACTGAAAAGAAAGCATTTTTTTTATGTATTGCGATCTACAGTATGTTATGGACACCAAATGTCACACATCATAATACTATATGTCTTGCATTTGTGTGTTCCTAATATAAGTGACATATGAGGACTATTTTTCAAGTTGGCAGGATACAGTAACATTTATTCTGTTTGAAATGGAATAAAACCCTTTCTTTTAATTTATTTTTCCCAACAAAGACCCCATGTTATAAGCACAATAACCCACTCCAGGGTATGGAGTTATTGGGGGATTAATCCACACCCCGGATGCTGTGAGGACACTCAGCCTGTGATGCTGTTTCTCACAATGTACCCGGGATGTGGATTAATCCCCATTGTAACATGGGCCAAAAACAGACACATGAATGGAGTAAGTGGATTGGCGGAAGGACAACACATGGTACATTCTGAAGTGGGGATAAATCCACTAGTAATGCCCACTTCAGAATGTCTCAGTGTGTTCAGCGAGACCGGGAGCGAGCAAGAGCAAAAGAGTAGAGGAGTGTGTCAGTTGTGGACGCGCTGAGGAAATCGTGACCACGCTGGCTGTCGAGTCGCAAGAAAGCGATGGTTACCGGACTATAAATGGAGCGATCGGGGCGCCGCACAGCACTTGTCGTTGTTTGTAGAACAGTGAGAGAAGTCAGAGACTGTGTGCAGCACATTGACTCGGAAAATCCTGGTGTCAGAAATGTAAGTCTCTGTGAATGGGGACCCGGGCTATGGGATAGCAGTCAGTAGAACGTAGTGCATGGTGGTGGTAGAAGGAATATTAGCATACCCTCAGCGGGTCAAGCAAATGAAATCCGACGTATGCAAATATGTGATATCTTCTGACAATCCAGTAGTGAAGGTGACACAGAAGACATTGAAACGAGTGTAAAGAGCCGTGTAAAACCGAGTAAAAATGATGTTGTGCATCCACATGTCTCACAAATGACGTATTAACCCAACAAAAAAAGTAAGAGAAAGTACACGCCACAATACTAACAAGTAGTGAAGTTAGAGCGTGCACGCGCCTGGTGGAGGTCGATATATGTGCAAAAGTACACAGACCAGCAGCACTTCAAATAATAGAACATACTATGGAAACTTCCTGTGCACTAAAATATCACATACCAGTGACTTCAAACATTACCTAGTTTGCACTTGCCATGTTACAAGCGCATTAAGCCACTCTGAAGGTGGCATCTAATGGGATTAATGCATGGTTGGGCTGTTGTACGCCCTCAGCCTGCGGCCTTGGGCCACAACCCTCCCACCCATGCATTAATCCACCATTAGATGCCACCTTTGTCGTGGCTTAATGCTTACATAACCCCAAGCCCTGTATTGAGTTATTGCTTACTTCCTGTCCTCTTAGCAGGATGGTCTTGTTTGGGAATATGTAGGACTGCTCCTGGTATGGCCATTGAAAAAATGGAGTGGGGGGTTGTGATTACAGTATTATGCTTAACTGGTTGCAAATGTTCAGGTTTCTTTTAGTAGTAATAGATCAATTTGTTGCTGTTTTAAACATTTGTCTTTTACCTGCATTTTTAGTGTTAAATGTGCTGTGCTGTTTTTTAAATGTGGGGCTTAAAGGGACACTTAACCTCCTCAGGCCTTAAAGCGTCTCTAGTTTAAAAAAATACATGGTATGATTTTTCACATGTTGTAGAGATTGCTGATTTGGCTGGTAGTTTGATTCTGGTTATTATTTAAAAGGAAATGTCCCCTCAGCCTATTTTCTGTGTACCTGTCTAGTTTGTAGGCATGAGCAATGATTCCTTCTCTTGCATACCCCTAATGTCATCCTAATTTAAATATAAATGAGGGTGCTTCATTCTGTTCTGCCCTGGTGTGAAAACCTGCTTTACTCCCTGCAAAGGTCATGACCCCACTCTAACAAGGCATCATGGGAGTTGATGATATCTACGTGTACAAGCTAGCAGGCATTATAATCTCAGTCAGGTCTGTTACTTGTCTTGTGAAGTCCCTGTATTCTCCAAAAGCATTTTTTCTAACTCAGATACACTTTAAACCACAGAAAACAGCAGGGCACTTACTATACCTTGAAAAGTTTCATGGCCAGTATAAGACAAGAACATATGGACTGCAGAGGACAGCTACAGCACTGACTGATGCAGCATAACTACTACAGTTTTTAGCAATAAACAGTGTAACTACTGCAGGGTTTAACAATAAAACAGCATAAAATTCCAGGATGCCTTACGTGAGTTGGGTCATGACCTCTGCAATGGAGTCAAGCAGGTTTTCACACCAGACTTAAGTAACTTCATTTACATTTAAATCCTGATGAAATTAGGAGGGTTGAGTAGAGGCAATCACTGTTAATGCCTACAAACTACACAGGTAAACAAAATAAAAGACAGCGGGGATCTCCCCTTTAAAGTGAAAAACAGACTGCCCACCATACTGGTGTTACACACAAAACATGTTTGTTTATGGTTCTTGATCAACTCCCACTGCATCTTTCCAGGACCTGGGAACACCTGCAGCACAGTGTGGCCACTCATGATGCAGTGGGAAGAGAGAATATTGCATCAGAGTGGCTGCACTGTTTGGGGTGTTTTTAATGTTCGGGAAGTATGCATTAAAATTTGACCAAGGATATGAAACAAAGCAAGGTTGGGTATCATAACACCAATAGCATGTATTTCAATACTACCAAGAAAGGAGGCATATAAAACATCCAGCAGCATCAGTGAATTTTAGACAAGGTAAGCAATCATAAAATGTGTGTTTTCAACTAGAAATAAAATAATGCAAAAATGATTGACAGTGTCCCTTTAAAGAGATGCTGTGCATTTAAAGTTCCAAACAGTTATTTCATTTTTGGGACCTATTATGCCAAATAACAGTCACTACACATTTATTTGACAGTAAGGACTTTTTACTTGGTCCATTGAAATGATTTGCACCAATCATAGTGCCATGTATGGTGAGGCTGTGCCCACATCTTCACTCCGCACGGCATCTCAGGGTTCCAGAAACTGTGGCAGTTTAGTGGAAAACAGGGGGTTCCTGCAAAAGGCACTTGAAACAGGGAGAGAGGCAGCTGATAGTAGTTCAGAGGGGAGACCATTCCAGGTCAGTAGATGTACAACAGCATGTCATTTACATTAGAATACGTGCCACAGATCACCATTTCAATACTACTGCCTTTTACAGTTTTCAAAAGCCAGCATCCTGTATACAAATGCACATTAACATAAGTGGAACCAAGCTTTGTGATGTAAAGGCATTACTTCGTATGAGAAAGCCAAAGCTAATGTCCCTGCTGCTTTAGGGCACAGTTTTGTGGGGCTAGTGTTATGTAGACATTTAGAGAAAGTAGAGAATGGTGTCATGACACTACTACCCTCCTTCTCCCAGTGTAGTGCTTTTTATTTATTTATTTAAAAATTGGGATTCCAGGATGGGCACACTGAATAGAAGCTCCTTTTAGATGCACCCCAGGTGAAGGGAAGCAGAGAGGGATACAGAATACATCAAATCCAGTGCAAAATATACATAGTAAAACACTGCAAAAAAAACAATGCAAAAAACAAGAGCATCTTTGGTGCACAGAAAAAAATACATGATTAGTGTTTATTCATCCCCCTAGCCTGGCTTCCTTTGGCCTTAGCTAGCATTTATTTATTTGAAAATTGATACTTGGAAAAGGCACACTGAGCAGAAGCTCGTTTCCAGGTGTGGCCCGCAACCATCCAGCCCCATCACTGAACCCGGACCCCAGAGGAACACCATTTACCTGTCCTGTGGGTAACCCCCGAATCAATAAATGACTTGTAAATATCAGCGGAGTCCTGCAAGTGGGTTAGAAACATAGAACATAGAAAAATAGACATTGCTGGCAGATAATACCAAGGGTCCATCCTGTCTGCCCAAAAACAGTTTCCTACCTATCTCCCTGACTTAATTTCTTGAAAGGGTGTTCTACTCCAAACCTTCCCTCTCTCCCCCACCAAGCCCTCTGCCATCTCCCTGACTCCTCCTCCTGGAATTGTCAGCCCTCTCAACATGTCCCATCCTTGTCTGAACCCATTTTTAGTCCCCACCCCCTTCTCTTCTGCCAGTAATCTGTTCCATGATTCCACCACCCTCTCAGTGAAATAGAAGTTCCTCATGTCCCTCCTGAAGTTTCCACTGGCTAGCATCTATTCGTGTGCCGTCATGTCTTCACTACTGTTCCTGTCAAAAAGATCTTCACAGTCATCACAGTTCACTCTATTCTTTTTTCATTTTATTACTTGATAGCAAGATGAGTGAAGATAGCCCGTTTTCAGAAGCGACGAGTTGAGGAGAACATCAACGATAAAATGTTTATGATACAACACAGCAATAGGCAATGTACACAGGCAGGTAGTGCACTGTATAAATTAGAAGTAACAAATTATGTACAGTTACAGTGCATTTTATCCAACATAAGCTGACGAAGGCTAGCGCTGAATGAAGGGATGCTCACACCAGAGGTGAGACAGGAAGGTAGGAGGTACCAATGGCCCTGAAGGACAGGGCTCTCTGTCCTGCAATAGAGCATCTGAAGCACAGTTGGAAAGTGAATTTGGATCGAGAGCAGGTCCCCAGCTACTTGGTGGAGCACGAGAAGAGTGTATAAATACAGCAGGGGACTTTACCTAGGGCAACATTGTGTAGGAATACCGCCGACCTATGTGCAATGTGGTCCTCCGGGGAGAGGCAGAAAGCAGAATTATAAAGTTGGCAGTGATGAGTGCTATATGGTAGGCTGAACAGGAAGTGGCAGATGCTATTGTGGACTGTGCATACCTTGGCGAGGGTCCTTGAACTAGCAGCAGCTTATATCAGGGAGCCATAGTCGATGAGGAGGAACAGTAGATTCCCCTTAGGAGCTTATACAGATCTGTCATGTCTCCCCTCTCCCTTTTGGCCTCCAGTGAGTACATGTCAAAGGAACAAGCTGTTCCTCATAGACTGCCCAGTTGACCCAGGATCATTTTGGTGACCCTTCGCTGCACAGACTAACATATCCCTATCCTTTTTTAGGTGTGAACTCCAAAACGGGGCACAGTAATCCAAATGTAACCCCCTTACAAATGGGGGTTTACTAAAATGCCTCTAGTCTGTCTCTTTAAGAGCTGCCAGCTTGCTGACCCGAACAGTTTACTAAAACGGAAGAGGACTGTGGGTTCTTCTGCTCAAGTCCCGCTCGAGCCGCTGGCTATGTGCCCTGTTTTTGCCGTCGCTAAGCAGGCAAAGCTGGCACTTTATTTGGCTGTATTATTTACGTACTATATGTTGACTGAGTATTGAAAAATGTAGTTTGTCTAACCTGTTTTCCCTTGCAGCCGGGACTTTGTGTGTTTTGCCCCTCCATTTTGGACCAGGACTGCCTTTTGGGTCCAATCAGAAGGGAGGGGTGCTTAAAATGGAGTATTGAGCAGCCAATGAGGGCTGGGACTCTCTTGGGAGCTGGCTGCCAATGGAAGGTATGGCCCGTGAGTCTGGGAACTGAAGTCCAGAAGGTGGTGCCTTTTTGCACCAATAGAAGGAGGCAGAGGGATTGGCATCTGAAGGCCCTCCAATAGAGTCGGGTGGCACCAGTGTGACTCTCTGTAGCGGCCGGAGAGGGCAGAGTCGTTGTGGCCATGAGAGGGAAGGAGCTCTGAGCCCTGCGCTGTAGAGTCTTTGCGCCGGAAGCGCTGTGGAAAATAACAGTTAGCGTTGCATCACGAGTAGTCGGATCGAACTGCTGTGGTGTGCAGGCAGAGGAGGCTGTATATGTTGCAGCTACCTCCAGGCTCACCCTGTAGGGGACTGGAGAATCTGTTTCATCGCGCTCGGTCTGTCAGGAAAAGTGAAGCTGCGTAGCGACTCCCCGGTCAAGCAGTAAATGCAGTCGGGATATAGAGCAGCTGCCTGGTATGGTACCCCTCTGTATTACATATAAATGTGTGGAGAAGTGTTCGGATCACAGGCCTGTGTCCTGGGGTGGTGTGAGAGGGATCCTTCTACAGGAGTCGTGAGTACAAAATCAGGATAGCTCCCTGTCAGATGTCCTATTGAGTACAAGTTTAGTCTGTTTGCCTCACTGGCCACATGAACTGAGCCTGCTGGCTCCGGCTTATCAATTTGGGTATTGAACAGTTGTCTTCATTTTCAGGGCCCCAACCAGCTGCACCGAATAGGCTAGCCTCTTATTGCCTGGGTACCCAGTGACAGTGACTTGTAGGGAAGTTAGCCTGTGCACAGTGCTCTGAAATAGTAGAGTGTTAAGCTAATTAACTAGATTTCCCCCGTCCTTGTTATTTCCCCTTAAATAAATCAGATTTGGTTGTTTTGCAAAGTATACTGTCTGAACTGCGTGTTTGTGCAAATATACTGTACAGGGGTTATTGTGTTACTGCATCTTATTTCACAGGGGGTCCCCTGAGTCAAGCTGATCAACCAATCCTGAGAGTAAGTGTATATTGTAAAGGTGTTACGGGTAACATTTGTGAGCCACTAGTGGAAGGAAAGGGGGGTTGTAGTGACCCAGAGGACTGCGACCAAGTCGTTCCCGACTGTTCCAACCCCGACCACTGGGTGGAGGCACCAGTCATTGGACCTGGGCCCCTCAACCTGTTAGTAGTAGTTAAGCAGGCAGGGGTAGTAGCCCTTGGGATAGCGCCACCTGGGGGTTGCACAAGTGAAGCCTCACTGATGACCTGTTCAGGGGTAACATCACCTCCTCCTTCTTACTATCCAGTTCCTTTCCAGTACATTCCAGCATCCTTGTTACCCTGCTGTACTGTATGCTTTATTGCACTGGCTGGATGGATTGTTTTGAGAGTCACTAGTGATGACTCCTGGGTTTCTTTCTTCAGATGCTGTGGCCAACCTAACCCGTCTCATCCAGTACTCTGCAAGGGGGTTCTGGTTCTGCTTCCTAATGTTTATAACTTTGCACTGTTTGGCATTGAACTGCACTGTCATATCATGAACCACCTGTCAAGATCTCTCTTTAAGTCCCTCACCCCCACCTCACGTTCTACCCTGCTGTTTAGTTTTGTGTCAACTGCAAAGAAACACATCTTGCCCTGGATGTGATCCCCTATGTCCTCGATGAACATATTGAACAGGACTGACCCATGCAGCACTTCGCTTGTGACCTCCCATCCTCTGCTTGACTCTGTTCACTATGACCCTTTGTCCCCACCCCCGCCAACCAGTTCCCTTGATCAGTCTCCTCTCCAGTTCCAGGTCTTCCAGCTTTCTCAGCAGCCTCCTGTGTGGCACTGCATCAAAGGCTTTGCTGAAATCAAAGTAGAGTAAATCTATAAATCTACTGCTTGTCCTCTATCAACTGCCCTTGTGACCTGGTAAAAATACCTCTAGGTTGGTGTGACACACTCTCCCAGACACAAACCTGTGCTGCTTGTTGCCTTGTAGCCCGTTTGCTTCTAGGTAGGCCACTAGGCTTTCTTTGACCAGAGTCTCCATCAGCTTACCTACAATGGAGGTAAGACTGACTGGTCTGTAGTTTCCAGGGTCTTCCTCCTTGCTCCCATTTATGAAATTGAACTAGGTCCACAGACCTCCAATCACCTGGCAACACACCAGATTCCAGTGAGCATCTGAAAAGTTCAGCCAGCTCTGAACCCAGCTCCCTAAGCACCCTCAGGTGTAAGCCATCCAGTCCTGATGCCTTATCTATATAGTACTTTAAGGGCTGCAAACCCCTTCCTTACACCATATACCATGACCACTGCCCACCCCATTTCCTGCACCCCACTTGTGGAGGCCTTAACACCACTTTTTGGTAGAGGCTCTTCATCCTCCGCCATGCATACCAAGCTGAAGTAATTGTTTAAAACATTAGTCTTCTGCTCGTCATACTACCTTCTCCTTCTTGTAGTCTCAGATCCCCTTTATCTGTCTTTTTAAACCTGATTTACCTAAAGAATTCCACCCCCTTGAAATTCTCAGCATTGCACAGCTCTGTATCTTCCTTTGCCCTCCTGACCCATCCCCTTTGCTTCCTGTAGGTTATTCGAATATTCTTCCCCTGTTCCTCCTCCCCTGGCTTCTCCCTGCATCTTTAGAAGGCCCTCTTTTTGCCTCCCATCGCTTTCCTCACTTCCTTGGTGAACCAAATCTGCCTTTTATACTTGGTCCACTTAGTGACTTTCCTTATACAGAGTCAGTCACCTCCAAAATTCCCCCCTTAATTACTGTCCATATTTCCTCTACCCCTTTGATCCCCCCACTACCTCCATGTTTTCCTGACCCTTTCCCTCATTTTACTGAAATCTCTTCATCTTCCAAGAACAGTCTTCACTGTTCATTCCCATTTATTGGTCTAGAACCAGAGGCACTAGCATCCCATGGGAGCACAGTCTTTTGCAGCCTAGGGGAGCAACGTCGGTGCTGGCACCACCCGTGAGGAAGACATAGTGACGTCACACTCGTGGGTTGATCAGTAACCAACGCCGGCCCCCTACCTTCTTCAGTTCTATTTTTTCTGCCATCATGTTCACACTGTGGTTAGCTTTGTCATTGCAACTGCACCCCAAACCTTTCCTGAGTTCACCGCTGTCAGATTGATGCAGTACCCCGTTGACCCCGAACCCTCGCAACGCCATTTCTATTATTTTATTGTTTAGGGTGGCTCCAAATTATTTTTCTGTCCTTTTTCATGTTTGTTGTTGTCTGCAGCACCTTGTCCAGGTTTGAAGAGTAAGAAGGCCACCAGTTAAAAAAAAAAACAGTGTCCCCCATATGCGTTTGGTACTCCTGTGGGGGCCCACATCACCATTCAGGTTCAGTATGATGTCTGTTTGACCTTTCAACTGCCATGGTGCTGACATGGATAGGTGTGATGCCTGCTTCTCGATGGACTACTGCACCCTCAAACTCTGTGTGTTAAGGTAGGGCCATGATCTGCCCACCTTCAAAGGTAGACAAAAGAGAGTCAGTGGGTCCCCTTCCAGTGAATATATTGTACAATTTGTCATGGGGCTGGAGAATGGATTATCCAATGTTCAGAAAATCAAGAAAACCAGCCACTGAATGGATTCATAAAAGCTGATTATTATTATTTTTTTTGTGTGTGTGTGTGTGTGTTATTAATTTATTCCCCTCACTCCTGCTCAGATGCCGCCTCTCCTTTGAGCTGTCCTATGGTCCCTTCTGCTGTTCCTCTGCCACCCCCTCTCAAGTCCTGACTCCCCTGTAAGCCACATATCACAGCCCTCCCGTGGTATCCCGGCATTTACCTTCACCGGGCGGGCCCCCCCCCCCGAGGGGGAATGCACCAGTGGAGACGCAGCACTAGCACCTACTTCTAGGCCATGGGATGCTGCTGAGGCCTGTGGGGAATGGCTCCCTGGAGGGTACATTGGTGTAGAGGACCTGGAGGCTGTCATCTGGTGAGCATCCAGCCATTTTGCCTTTTTTTACGGGGGCAACGTAGTGACATTATGGCTTACGCGGACGTCCGCTCCTTCCCCCTATTGCAAGTTGGTCCTGGCATCCTGCGATGCTCCCAGCGTCCGCTAGGAGCCAGCAGGCACCAGAGTGTTCCCCCATCCTTCCCCCAGAGAAGGAGAGCTGTCCCTGGGATGCTTCATCCTTCTCCCCCCGGCTGGCCCTCCAGTGACCCAGGTTTGTTCCTGAACCCGGGTCGCTGGCGTAGGAAGCGGAAATCCAACCACTATGCCGACGGGCATGCCTATTTTATTTTTTTAAGTATTTCTTAGAATCAGTGATCCCCTGTGCTTGCCCAACATTTCAACCACATCATGCTACTTAAGCTGTAAATATTATCAATGAATATCACTTTCTACAATTATAAAGATAAGTATGAGTAGTTCATGAACTGTGATAAGAAGTGCGTTACATATGCAGCGTGGGTTTAACCTGAGGGAAAACATTTTTTTTTTTTAAATTTATGATAAAAAATATTGATGTCTAGAAATTAAAACTGGAATTATGCATTTTATGACAGATCCTGGCCCCTGAGGAAGCCTGATGTGGGTGAAACATTGGGCAAGCACAGGGGATCGTTGATTCTAAGAAATACTTCAAAAAATAAAATAATCAGCTTTTGTGAATCCATTGAGTGGCTGGTTTTCTTGATTTTCTTAGCACTTTCGAAGGTTGGTATCACACCAGGGACACTAAGATAAGGTCCCTGGGCTCTTCCTGTGAGCTCCTTCCTAGTACTATATGTACTAAAGAGGACCAGAGCTCTCCATGCACTCAGTCTGCCGAGACATCGGAGGCCCCAGCAGAAGGGTCTGGTGGACAGTCAGTCTCCTCCAGGGGGCCGGCTTAGCACCCATCCCAGTCTGTCAGCCCTTCAGGGTAGTGAACTCCCCCGCTGGTAGGGCTGAAGCTATATGCTGGATCTACCCAAGGGAGCACCTTGGTGTTGTGGCCTGGCACTGGCTCTGCTGCTGGTATTAAGGCTGGTACCAGTGAGCGAGGCAGTGCTGACTGCAAGACCGGGCCCCCCCTCCAGCACTGTTCAGGTACTAGAAGAGGAGAGGACTCTGGAGCCAGTCCTTCACTTGCTCTTGAAATTATGGTCATTTCTTCTCCTGAGCAGTCAAATAGATGACCTGAGAGAGGATCGTGGTGTCGACCTCGGGACTGTGGTTGGGGCTAATGAGTATGAAGGCCTTCCTGGGTCGGATTCCAAGCTTGGTTCCAGGCCAGGAGCTTCCTTGGGTGTTGTCTTTGTGGTCATGGACCCCTTCTGGCACCACACATGGTGCCATTTTGGGTCCCAGCACTGTTCCCAGTGGCGAACCTGGTCCTGGTGCCATCTGTGGTGCCTGGGATGGGGTCTGCACCATTCGTGCTGCTAGCTGTAAGACACACTCTCCTGGAGGCTCCAGCCTAGAGTCTGGGCTTGGCCCAGGGGGCGAGGCTGGCATTGGTGAGGATAAGAGCTTGGGTTCTGGACCTGTGGCTCACCCCTTGCTTGGGGATGGTGGAAGCTCTGGCAGGAGTCACAGCACTAGTTTAGGCACCTGTTTCTGTCTAGAACTGGCTAGCCCTGTTACTGGTGGGGATCAGGGCCATCCCTTGGGAAGTATACAGCTCCACTCTCCCTACCTAGGGGCTTCCCCCCAAGAACACCATATGGACCGGTCTGCAGTTGTTGATCGCTTGCAGATAGGAAAGTTTGCCAGGCTGTCCCCCGAATGAGGTCCCTGAACATTCTAGCAGCTCTGGCAGAGGACATGGCCTAGTCTTACAACCCTCCATCTCCCTCCCCCACCCCACACACACACCTTTTCCAGATATTTTCGATCCTCACAGGCTTATGACCTGGGACCAATTCAGGACAGTGACTGGTGTGTTCCAACAATACCTCCTTAGAGCTAACCATGCTATTTTCAGGCCTGAGACCCCTACATCACCGCTTCCTGAATCCAGCTCCTCCTCGCCCACTTCCTCCTCTGAGGAAGAGGATCCCTTTGTCCATATTTTCTCTGAAGTTGAGTGCTCCAGGTACCAGCATTTCCTAGTAGAGATGATGCAGGAGCTGAGTCTTCAACACTTCACAAGTTGCAGTACTGCTACCCTGGCACTGACATTCCTTGGGGAATACAGGAGAGACACCACTGTCATTCCTCTGTGGCCCCAGCTGTCCTCAGAGGCATCCAGAAATCACTGTCTCCATCCCTTTTCCCCCTTTCCAACCCCTAGGGACTTTCAGTGTAGCCATTGTGCTCCCGTGGGGTCTCCAGGGTCCATACCTCATCCCTCTTCTGGGATTTTGGTACTGCAGACCTCCTGTGGGCCTTAAGCACCTGGTGCATGACTGCCCCCTGGCACTGACTGTGCAGAGCTCGATTTCTGGAGCAGAAGGGTATTTGTGCTGGCACGCACCGTTATATGCTTCTCTGCACATCAGGCACACCAGACAGCTTATGGCAAGCTCCTGTGGATAATGCTGAGTCTACTCTTAGCTTCCATGCCAGATTGTGAGGCAACCAGGCAGGACATATGGCTTTCCACTTATGGCCTGGAACTAGTAAGGCACCAAGTGAGGGTGTCTTATGATCTCCAAGAAATAGCTTTCACGCTGGTGAGACCCACAGTGTGCATTCAGCAGATGGCAGGACTTCACCTTTCATGGTTGGCACCCCTGGCTCAGCATAGGGTGCTCAACTTGCACTTCCAAGGGACTCTTTTATTCTCCCATAGGGTCAGGCATAAGTTGTCAGGGTGACCCCTGCTCCACCACCATGGGAGCCTCCGCCTGCCCCTGACCAGTCCCTGGTCCCATCAGACCTGTAAGGTGTCCCTGCCTTCCTATGGTTATCCTTGATAGGGGGGCTGAGGGAAGATCCATTTCCATTTGGCACTCTGGCCCATAAGTGGGAAAGAATGAATGGTGAAAACTGATTCTGAGAAGATATGAAAATTATGTGCTCACCATAATTATTGATCATCCAGAATATCTTCAGCATTCATTCACATGCTCGCCCACCGTCCCCCACTCAGGTAAGAGCCTGGGCAGCTCACCTTTGGTTTTTCTTCAGAACACTTATCCTCTTACTACCTTATTACTCCCTCATTCCCTTCGGGATACCCCTGATCTTTCATCTCCCCCTTTCCTACTTTTTTCTGCTTCGGGGGAGGAGGAGACACCAGGAATAGGAGTTTCTAGTCCCTCAACAACAACAACAAAAAAGGAACTCTAGTTCTCACATTTTTTCATCCCCTTCATTCTTTCCTTTCACTCTGGGAGCTTTGTTGGGTTTCACACCCAGGGCTGCTTTTTTTCCTATTTAACCTTATATTCTGCCAGCGTTGCTAACTGGCAACACAACCTCCTATAAGGGTGCAGCCCCCACTTCCTGTCCTGGAACAGCGGACACCAAGAGGGTCATCTCTTTGTTCCGTCACACCGTCTTGAGCCACATCCAGTCCCACACCTCAGTGCTGGGTCCTTCTCTCTCTATCCTCACTTTCTTGGAGTAGCAAGAGGATACCCGTAAGCTCTGATTATATTCTACGCTCTTCTTTTCAAGCTTTATTTTACCTGGGCTGTGCACCCAGAAGTACAAGGCCCTTCCTTTTGGCTTCTGCCTTCTTAACCTTCAGGAGATTCTCCCAAGTCTCTCTAAGAAGAGCCAGAGCTCCATGCTGGGGCTGCTGCCCTTCTCCATCATCCTGTCCAGGTTGCTAGTAGGCTGTGGTTCTGCCCTTGTGCCATTCAGGCCCATTCTTTAGTCTCTCTAAGTTGGTAGTCGGGTTTTATTATTTTTATATCCTATATGCTTTTCCTATCCCTTTGGGCTTGAAGTTTGTAGTCCTCTCATTCTCTCTCCCACTAGTTTCTCTTCAAGCTAACAGAACTCTGGAAGGTGGGGCAGGCATCGGTTGCTGGCCAGCCCATGAGTGCAGTGTGACTACATCTGCCTCATGGGCAGCACCCGCACTGGTGTAAATCCCCTAGTCTACAAAAGAGTCTGCTCCCGTGGATTCCTATGCCTCAGGCCCTAGACCTGTAAATATGAGTGAAAGGTTAAGATATTCTAGAAGAGCAACAATTTATTGTATGTAATTTTCATTTCTGAGGTCGAGGACCACAGCTTTTAAAGAGGATCTGCAGTTACCCAATACCAGTTCAAACCACACAGTATTGTGGTCATAGCCTCAGTAACAAGATCCCATTTATGTCACTTTTTTTTATAATATCCAAAAGAGGCAATTGACATTTTTGTAATCATTTTAATTAAAGATAAATAGTTTGTTGTTCATCGTAGTATTTTTTTACTGTTAAACAAAATCATGTGAGGAGTAATAAAAGTAAAAGCAAGTATTATAACATGATGTAACCTAATACAAGTGATAACAGAATGACAAAATTAAATGAGTAAATCAGGAAGTCAAATAATGTAATTTCCTATGGGACAGATGTCGCTTTCATGTATTATCGATTTTTATTTAATTACCTGTATTGAATTTAGGACAGTGGCTTTTGCTTACCCAACAGAATGGCAGCAATGCATAGATTTACTAAGCATTTGTGTCTGACAGTAGTTCTTCTCTTCCAGGCTGGTGGGGGTTGAGATGAAATTTCAGGGCTATCACATGCAGTCTCTGGGGAAGTAGAGGCTGATTGGCAAACAGACACGGAGTGACTCTTAGACAAGAATTGTTGAGGTGGGTACATACAAAGGAGTGAAGCCAAGATGCTGTGCATTACCTTGCAGTAAATGACATGTCACAGAGTACTACGTGACAAAAAGGCTTAACTGTCATTGAATTGCACTGTTCCCTGCAACACACCCCAGCAACAGGATGCAGCGTAGTAACATATGAATATACGAACATACGAACATACAAATGTGCCAGCAGAAACAGACCATCCGGTCTATCTAAGTCTGCTCAAGTGCGCAGCTAGCACCCCTAGTTAGCAGCTGCCCCACCCCTTCCCCGTTGTCATCCCACTGCCACCCACCACCTTCCCCACCCTCACTCTTCCTTGTTCCCTGTCCCATGCAGTAAATTACATGTCACAAAATGCTGCACGATGAAAGGGCCGAAACTGACACTGAATTTGACTTTTAGCATACTGCAGCAATCTGCAGAAATACTACAAGGTGCTGCATTGTATCCTGACACTGCTTATACCATCCCTACCAGTCAGAGTGAAGGTATATCATGTGGCCCCAGTGATTATGAGAGGGGAAATCAAAAACCAAATCAAAGGTGGTAAATGGCACAGACTGAACTAATAGGAGAAGCAGGAATCCAGCCCTTTCTTACTGAAGCCTTAAAAGGGAACAATCATCACTAAGGGCCCCACACTAAATTGTGAGGCAGGTCCCAGTGTGCACTTGGTGTGCATAAACATATTGGTTTACTTTCTGTTTACTGTAGTATAGTAGATTGTATCAGACTAAGTCTGCTTAATTCTAGGCTGACATCTTCTGTTACTACAAATCCCAGAATCCCCTGCAGTAGACATCAGTGCAGTAGGCAGCAGTGGGAGATTCAATAGCATGTAGTACATGTTGGAGTTTATATCAGCTCTGATCTTTTGTTTACTGGTCCTGTTGTCCTCCATGAGATTTACCATCACACAGGACTGTACTTAGCCCCTGTAGAAAAGCGGAACTGGAAAACATCTAATCAGAGGTGATAAAAACTCTAACTTGCACTGCAGGCTATTGAATCTGCCACTGCTGCCTACTGCTCTGATGTCAGCTGCAAGGGATTCTGGGATTTGTAGTAGCAGAAGATGTCTGCCTACAAGTAAGCACAATTTGCCTGATTAATGCAATCTAATACTATACTGCATTAGGCAGAAAATAAACTAAAATGTTTGCACACATACTGCACATTGGGACCAGCCCCACCCTTGGGTGTGGAGCCTTTTATGATGACTGTTTCACTTTAAACCCCAAATCACCACCACGGCCTTAGGACCTAGGCAACAGGATGCAGCGTAGTAACATATGAATATACGAACATATGGACATACAAATGTGCCAGCAGAAACAGACCATCCGGTCTATCTAAGTCTGCTCAAGTGCGCAGCTAGCACCCCTAGTTAGCAGCTGCCCCACCCCCCTCCCCGTTGTCATCCCACTGCCACCCACCACCTTCCCCACCCTCACTCTTCCTTGTTCCCTGTCCCATGCAGTAAATTACATGTCACAAAATGCTGCACGATGAAAGGGCCGAAACTGACACTGAATTTGACTTTTAGCATACTGCAGCAATCTGCAGAAATACTACAAGGTGCTGCATTGTATCCTGACTACACTTCGCTATACCATCCCTACCAGTCAGAGCGAAGGTATATCATGTGGCCCCAGTGATTATGAGAGGGGAAATCAAAAACCAAATCAAAGGTGGTAAATGGCACAGACTGAACTAATAGGAGAAGCAGGAATCCAGCCCTTTCTTACTGAAGCCTTAAAAGGGAACAATCATCACTAAGGGCCCCACACTAAATTGTGAGGCAGGTCCCAGTGTGCACTTGGTGTGCATAAACATATTGGTTTACTTTCTGTTTACTGTAGTGTAGTAGATTGTATCAGACTAAGTCTGCTTAATTCTAGGCTGACATCTTCTGTTACTACAAATCCCAGAATCCCCTGCAGTAGACATCAGTGCAGTAGGCAGCAGTGGGAGATTCAATAGCATGTAGTACATGTTGGAGTTTATATCAGCTCTGATCTTTTGTTTACTGGTCCTGTTGTCCTCCATGAGATTTACCATCACACAGGACTGTACTTAGCCCCTGTAGAAAAGCGGAACTGGAAAACATCTAATCAGAGGTGATAAAAACTCTAACTTGCACTGCAGGCTATTGAATCTGCCACTGCTGCCTACTGCTCCGATGTCAGCTGCAAAGGATTCTGGGATTTGTAGTAGCAGAAGATGTCTGCCTACAAGTATGCACAATTTGGCTGATTAATGCAATCTAATACTATACTGCATTAGGCAGAAAATAAACTAAAATGTTTGCACACATACTGCACATTGGGACCAGCCCCACCCTTGGGTGTGGAGCCTTTTATGATGACTGTTTCATTTTAAACCCCAAATCACCACCACGGCCTTAGGACCTAGGCCATGGTAAACGTCTATGGCCAGTGTGCAGCAGGAGGAAAGGAGAGCCAGTCCTAGAAGATGAGAGCCGTGGGTCAGTGGGGACTGAATGCATCACATGCTACTCTGCAGGGAGAAAAGCATCCTGCTGTATGAGTGCCTCCTGTGGTGGGAAGTGGGGGCAGCATTGATGAAGTGGGTGATCATGCAGCATTGTCCATTCTCCCTTACAGGACTGTACTGTGGGTGCCCATAGGCAGAAGCCAGGGAGATGAGCAGGCCATCCACAGAGGGAAAACCCCAATCTACTGCAAGGAAGATGGAGCCACCTACCACCTGCCCCAAATGCTGTAAAAAGCTTAATGTGCTCCACTCCTTCGGTGTCAACTACAGCTGCTCCTGTACAGCCAGCAGCACTGGGGCTGGTTACTGGGGCTTGCCAAATGACGGGGGTGGGCCTCAGGGGACTTGTACAGAGGAGAGGAACTAGAAAGGAGCATCAAAGTAAGTGTGTGTGTTAGAGTGGGAGGGTACAGTGGAAGTACAAGTAGCTGAGCACTTTATGTAATGTGTGCTGCAAATGAAATAATAATACTTTTCTTTTAAAAAATCCAATGGATGGAGCGTCCCATGGACAGCTCTCCTTCTCCAGGGGGGAGGGTGGGATAGTGTCCAGTGCAAGGAGGACCCCTGGTAGAGGCCAGGAGTAACTCACGCTACCCGGCGCTTGATATACAGGGAGGCGGGGTGGACGCTGGGGTCATTGCACGTCCCCGCCTCCAAGAATAGTGGAAAAACAGGAGGGGTGAACCTGCTGTCTCAGTGAAGCCCTCCCTGGGGCTTCGATTAGCGTGCCATCGCTGCACTCCCTGACCAGATACTAGCCCGTGGCTCAGATATGAGGTTCCGGTGCCATGGCCCTGCCCTCCGGGGGGTAACTGGGGAGATAGCGGCAATGGATGGCAGTTGGAAGTCCCAGGGGCCATGACTAGGGCTGAAGTACCAACAGGAAGGGCTCACCAGGATAAATAAAAAAAAAAATCCAATAGATAGAGGCTGGCCTGTTGGTGCAATTGTAGGGCCACTGCTCATGAAGCCAATGACCCGGTTTCGGGAATGAGCCTGTGTCATCGGGTGCTGGCTGGGGGAGGAGGGTTGAGCATCTTGGTGGATACTCTCCTTCTCCAGAGAGGGAGAGCTGTTATCTATGGTGTAGTACTGCCACCTGGGTGACAGCCCAGCAAGGGTACCAAGTGGGACGGGGAAGATGCTGGCCAGGTACCCACACTGTGAACACATTGCATGTGCCTGTGCCTTGGTCACCCTTGTGCACTGACGTCTTCCAGGGGGACCAAGCAAGGAAAAATGAAAAGCAGACCCCAGTATCAATGTGTCAGTCATCCCAGTACATTGGGGCCCACTCCACCCTCTTAGCATGCCTCATGAAGCTGAGCATATTCAGGGATATACCCCTTCACCCCGTACTCTGCCCAGGTTTATGCCAAGGCTCCATGGAGAATGATGGGTGAAGGTTTGTGGGGGGTCGAGGAGCCAGAGAGTTCCAGGGGGAGCTCTTGCGGGACACAGAGGGGTCATAAAAAGAATATTAAGACAAAAAGTCCAGTGCGCCAGTGGCCACTGACATCATAGGAGAAAGTTAGGCACAACAATTTTGATACCTTTCAGCTTATAGTTTACATATTCTATGTGTTCAACTCTTTTTCTTTACAACTGTGTAGAGTGACACTAGCTAACTTGGCTTTACCTTGTACCTCATATTACCTAAGGTAAGGTTAACACAGGCAGAACATAAAAAATGTATTGGCAAGTATTAAGTAACGCACAGCATCCATCAAAAACAGTGGCTCTTTTATTTTTCAGGCTCACATGTGTTAAACACCTAGACTCACTTCTGTGTAATGACTTTTGAAACAAGTGAGGGAAATGAGGAGTAATTTTCTGCTGCAGTTGACATTTCATTTTTGCACTTACAAACAGAATTTTCCCTCTAGCACCTCAGAACTGTGTGCTACAGTAATATGTCTCTTTCCACTGACTCCCTCACAGCTGCAGCCAGCAACCCACCCCCACCGTGGGCGTGTTTTACTTAATGACTGGTGTTACGTTACATATGCTAACTCCCCGGCAGCTTCTTCCCCTTGCTGTTTCAGTCATTCGTGTGCCAGACTTGGCTCAGGTCATGCCGTCAGACATAGCCTGCCTGGACTTTTTAGACTGCCAGACTGCCGGGCACCGTGGCTGGGAGACACAGCTTTGCCTTCGAGTTCTGCACTCCTGTATCATCAGCTGTGACCTCTGGAACTGCCAACCCAGTAGACACCATGGTGGCCAAGGATTACCCCTTTTACCTCACAGCCAAGAGGGCAAACTGTGCACTGGAAGTGCAGACATCAACTAACACTCCTGTTAAAGAGACAGAGGTATGGGGCACCACTGTTCATTGTCTGAACTCATGTTTTCCTTTGGTCTGCTATCTTAGCACTCAGTTTGGGCTTCTGAAGTACAGGCTAGCTGCTGAGTCAAACGTTTCTTCCTTTTGAGACAAACGTTTCAATATGCCGCTGTTTTTGTTTTTTTCTTTATCTAGGCATTGCTGCAAAGGGTTATTGTTATTCTGTCTCAAACAGGATGAAAAAAAAGCAATAGGTATTAGTAAAGGCAAAGTAAATGCAACTTTCTCAGAAGCAGTAATATGTGAATATCATTAGCAAGTCATTTAAAATGGTTGGACCCAGGATAATGTGTATTATTATGGTTATTATTATGATTATTATCATCAGTATTATTAGTGTTCTTGACAGATAATTTGTCACCTTAAGAGCTGATTTTCACTGAAAGTATGGTGGATTGGGGAAATTAGACTCCACATTCAGTTGCTTAAATCTGTGCATTTTGTGGTTTGACTGATAATGTTTATATTCTAACTAAACTACAGACTGATTTTCAAAGCTTCCTAAATGTTTGCATTTGAGAAGTAGGTTTCCAGTAATCAAAATGATTGGCGGTTATTTTATTGCAGTAAAACCCTACATAGGACTGGTTTTCCTGTTGTTGTCTGCTGCCTTGATAGTTTGATGATTGGTACAATTTTACATCATAAACAAATGGCTATGAAAGTGATATATAACACTAAACCTCTCACAGTCAGTTATTAGTAAGGCCAAAGCATTCTCCATATACAACACTACTGTAGAGACAGTGTCTATTTAGTAGACTTACTGACTTCTTAAGGGTAGGTCAGGAATGCTGCTGTGCACTCACCCTCACCTGCAAGTAAGATTGGGCGTGCTGGAGACCCTTGTTACTACTGTATGAAAATCTAAGGCTTAGTGATGTATTTATGTGTTTAACAGAGAAGAGTAATAATGTATCTGTTAAAACCTGCTTTGTTTCTTTTTTGACTGAACAAATGAGTTTGAGTTGTCGTGTCGCCCTTTGTTCCCTCCATCTTTTCTATCACTGTATACATCTGAACTTGTTAACTCTTGCTTGTGCAGTATTGCTTACACTATTACTGCGCGTGGTGCTAATTCTGTCGGCTCATCTTTAGTAATTATAACAAAATAATTCTTTGTGTCACTAAATGCTCCCTGTAAATTATGGGAAATGCTCTTCTGGCTTTTAACAGGCATTTTGTTTTTATCAAAATCTGATAATCTGATATTTCCTGTATCTCCGCAGCGCATTTATGAACAATTACAGTGAATATTGAGTAGTACCTTGTAACTTGTCTGCACTACTTTCACAAAAGTATTCTGCTGCAAAAGTTTATAGTTGCTATTTTTGTAAGTTAAAGAAAGATAACTTTCATAAAAAAAGGAGTCTGAGTTGCCTGTAAGCGTGCCAGCATGGTAGTCGAGCTAGCTGTTTCACCTGCATAATATGTAAAATCATCATGTCCTTATGAAACGTAGAGTGCCACTAAATTTGTACTGCAGTTTTCTTGGTTTACACGGCGCTTTTTGAATAGTTTGTAATCTTTTTTCACTTTTTTTCCCAGTCAACTCTTTCTAAATACATGTGCTCAGTAATGACAGGGGTTGAGGAGTTCATTACTGCTAATGTCATTATACTGCATATAAAGTTTTGTTTCTGTGTTGCTCTTTGACCTGTTTTTAAAGAGTATGATCTTCAATGTACTTTTGAACAAACTCTAGATGGGGACACTGCATAAGTTTAGTAAAGAGTTCTGACCTTTTAACCATCCCGTGTCCTTGCTCTCTGTAGGCTTAGTTTTGGTTAGTAATGTGAGTGACTGCTCTCGGGATTCAGTCTCGGCTGGGTTCCTTTGGGGAGGGGGAGGGTCCCTTCTGGTCGACTAACTAACTCCTGCAGTTTGCAGGGAACTTTTAGCTGTGCTTGAATGGCTTAAGTCAGTCTGTCTTTGTCTTACTGAGCTGCATGAAACAGCACAGCCAAACTCGATTTACGTTTAGTTATGTTAGGGCACATCAAGATTACCACACATCTGCTAGTATGGTCAATTAATGTGAACTAAGCAGGGTCTGCTCAGTGTCATTGGCCTGTCTGCGGTTTTAGCCAAGTCTACCAATGAGATGGGGTGACCATCACTTTAAAGAATTTACCCCAATCACTTTCACATCTTTATAAAATTGCTGCACTTACAAAAAATGTTACTATATTACAGTAAGTCCACTGTACCATTTCTTATACTGACCTCGGGACGAGGAGAAACAAATATTTGCAGAATAAGGGTACAAAGTGACATTTCTTTTAAAACAAGTGGAACTAACTTATAGTATTTCTAGCAATGCAGATGTGCACAGGCGTTGTTTTCCACTGGGGCTATACAAATCAGCTAAAAGCTGACAGTGTCCCTTTAAAAAAAAAAAAAACAACATAGGTGTTGCAGTTTCTTCTAATTAGAATTTTGCAAGACCAAGACCTGTTTATATTTTCATACTTTGCTTATGAGTTCCATACAGCCTCGGTATTTTTGGAAATCCGAGACAGTGGGTTTATACAGATTTTAAATTAATGATTGCTTTAATTACATAGATAAACGTAATAAACGTCTACACCGCAGTATCCTACATTGTCAAAAAATGAAAGTATCTTTGTAACAGAGGACTCATTTTATTAGCTGGAAGCTTAGTAAGTGGAGACATTTCATCATTCAAGAATTTTAATTACAAGATATTTCTTTAACAGACTAGGGTATATAAATGGTAACTATTATGAAAGTAACATATATGGAGAGTTGTCCAGAGCAGTGTCATTTTGCCAGAATCATAGGGGTGCAAAGCTCCTCCGGCCATCACATTTTCTATAAATAAGTGCAAGGGTAACCTTGTTTTGTGGGTTCCTAAGGGTTGCAGTGGACATCATAGGGGTATGCAAAGTTGTCATAGGGGTCTCAGCCACAGCCTCTGGCTACCCCAAAATGGCACCCTGCTTGTCCATTGTGGCAGGATCCTCAGTTTACTTGGATCAGTGCCATTTCCAGGGAATCAAGTAAGTCTGGTATACTGCCTTGGATTGTACTTGCCTGTGAATGTTGGCAATCTGTTACATAGGAGTTTATATACAAGAATAAACTGAATTGCATTGCTTAATAGCACCACAGTATCTTCCGGCACCAACCAAATCTGATGCATGATGGATACATTTTTTCTTACCATATAGATGTTTGTCCCCATCCAGCCACTCTCGTTCCTCAGGGATTTACAGGGTTCGGGCCTCAGCTACCACCCAGCCCCAACCACCACCTACTTGATGCCTCCTAGTATCCCTACGGCTGTGCCTCCTGTGGCAGGGATCTAAGGAAGGTCCACCCCAAACCAGATCCAATCCAGATTGAAGGCCGGTGGTGTGGTGAGGGGCCCAAGAGTAGAGACTGTCAGGTAGACATGAGCTGGGATTTGACTTCCCAATTTTCTCTTGCTTCATCCTCCCCTTGATGTGGCGACTGTCATTTTAACATTGTACATGCACAGCACATGGGGGGGGGGGAATCAAGCTCCCTAGCCCTTCTGCCGGTGTTGCTGTGGAGCTGAAACACACCATCAACCCTCCCTGAGTGGAGCACACTGATTCTGTGCAGCTGCTCCAGCCCATGGCCTCATCCCAACATGACTTCCTAAGTCTGGTTCTGAACCTGGATCATCGACACGGCAGCACAGCGTACTGTCTTTGGGCCATTGGTCGGGAAGGGGGCTCAACATGGTGGATACTTCTTTTATAGTACTGTACAGCTTAGACACATACTTGCTGCATTCACATGTAAACTTATTATGGAATAATGGAAAATATACAAAGGAACCATTGTGACCATACTCCTAGTCCTTTACCAAAAGGCTGTGCCCCCTGTGATGGAAAGAAGCTTCTAGTTACACAGTACTGGGGTAAAACCTTATTTTGCTACATTGAGTTCTGTGGGATCTGTAATGTCTGCAAAACATTGAGATGTTGGATCTGTGAAACATCCAGGGTCCGATTCCACATCAAGCAAGATCTGTTCTTGATGTGCCATGCCTGGTCCCCAAGCAGGATCTAAATCTGTATTTTTTTAGCCCAGAGGTGTAAATTTTAGTGGCTGAACCATCAGCAGCAGGCAAAAGCTGAACCATAAGTACCAAAGCAGGTATCTAATTAATTCTCAAACTTAATGTCATAATGCACCTCCTTCATGTGATGAGAAAACATCAGGTCTCCCCCATATAAAAACGCTGTACCATAGTTTGCACATTACCAAGAATTGAGTGAAATACATTTGAACAAATGGCAAGGTATATTTACATGAAGCAATTTACATGTATTACATCTGATATTTAAAACAGTGATACAAAATAAAATTGTGTGGTTCATAGAGGTTGGGCAGCTGCCTCTCTCTGACCCCCAGTGGGCTTCTGAGTACAACAGCAACTGTGTGAAGTCTCTTAATATAAAACAATCCAAATTAAAATTTTCAGTAAGTGGAACGTTGTTTTATTCGGTGCTTTAGTTGGTTTAGTGTATTCTAGTTTGCTGATGTAATGTTTTGTTTCCTCTGCACTGATTCGTAATTGCACTGCTTTATTGGTGCATCTTTACTGTTGGCTTTTCTGCCCTTGTAATCCCCTCCCCCAGAGTCATACCTGGACACAAACTTCTGCGCAGTATGCCAATCCCCGACAGCAACTTTTAAAATAAATAAGCCTTAGAAACTGAGTATTGTCTGTTTACACTTAACAAACTTGGATAGTAGAAGTGACCTTTCTTAGTTCCCATTGCATTTAAGAAGGCAAAGTCATTTCAGTCTTTGTTTTTCAGTGAGAAAGCTCAATAAGTGAAACCTAGGATCTCAGATTTAGCCCACTTTCATCATTGCAAAGGTTTTAGGAGGCGGACTGACAGACAGGCTTCCATCAGTTTTGCACGTTGAGTAGCTGTTGGGTCATGATGAGTTGTCACAACCAGCCTCTTAGCTGACTAGACAGCAAGCTGCCTTTAAAAATGTAACTGAGAAAGAACTTCGATGAGGAGTCTCAAATGTTTTCACTGTGCCCTACCAAGCAGCTGAGGGGAAAAACATCTGATTAGTCTGTTTCTTCAGATGTGCTAAATATGATTCCACTGCATCCTCTACCCCAGAAGTCACCCATGGTGTATATGTTCACACTTAGCTTGAAGATACACAACAGTGACTGTGAAGGAGACTTTGGTGAGGACATTTTAATCTGTAGTTAGCTCTGTTTTAAATACCAAATGACTTCCTTCCTACAGTTCTAGTAACATATTATTAGAACTACCGGTAATCAAGTTGTTTACTTAAAACACACTTGCACATTAATTATAATGTGGATTATTTTAATTGGACTGAAATCAAGAAAGTGAAGAGTTAAAGCTTATATTACACACAGTTAGGGGTACCAGATTTCGGGATGCCAAAAAGAGGACACATAGTTCCTCCCTCGATGAGCCCTTGTGCCAGACCTCGAGTAAATAGGTTTGAAGTCTCCACCACCTTCACAGCTCATTTACAAGGAGGTCCTGGGTAGGAGAGAGTGAAAATATTATAAAAATAACAATAATACAACAGGACTGAGAAGGTACATGAAGAATATTTGGCAGCTGGAAAAGGGGACATGTCCTCGTAAAAGAGGACATCTGGGAACCCTACACACAGTGGAGTGGAAGAAAAAATAAGGACCAACCATGTATGTAAATCTTATAAAGCCAAACTAGTGGGCCACCTTATTTCATTATTTCAGTTCAGTGCAGAAACCTCATTTATCCAGTGGCTTTTCTTGAATGTTTATGAACACATACAGGTATACTTTATATTATTGTCAAGTTCATATGCAGCATATACAATTTGCAAGCACTGGAGTTGATTTTCTAACAAGGTATGTAGGTGTTCATGGTCCCTCACAGCCTAAAAGACCAAGCACTTTTAAATGAAGTATTTGCCTACCTGTAGGTTTCAGCAGTCCAGAGATATCACTGTCTAACTGTATCCAGTCTTTAGTCAAACAGTCCTTTGAGGAAAAAGGTTGCCTAGAATCCAGCTAACAGAATTAGAATTGTCAGATTCAGACACATTTCTAGGATTTAAGAACTTTCAGAATTGAAGACGGAAAACCCTAAATCTGATTCAATTGGACTCGGAATCTGATTCCAAAAATCTGATTCTGGGATCCAAAATCCAGTTCTGATTGCATGTAAAAAGGAATTCTTGTCTGCTAGGATTTTTATGATGTTAGATTCAGAATCGGATCTTCCAAAATCTTATGAAATCCTATTGGGAAAGATTTCTGCAAATCTGAGCATACCTTCTTAAGACCGAAATTATGTAATTGTTGGGAAGGCAGCATGTTGTTGAGCACAGCTTGTCCGAAAGTTACATTAGATTTTGACTCAATGTTTCGTGATGTGGCTGCTTAAGATTGGACAGATTTAGACAGGGTCATCTCTAGACTGCTGGCACCTACAGATCAGCCCAATACCTCATTTGAAGAGCTTTTCATGGCCTTTCATACTATGAAAGGGAAAGGAGAAATTGTTTAACCAGGAAAGGCACACTAAGCTGGAGCTTGTTTCCAGGTGTGACCTGGGAGCACAAGTAAGTTAAATGACTTGCTCAGGGTCTCACAGTGTGCAGGTGGGAACTGACAGGATTTAAACCCAGGTCCCCAGATTTGCACCTCAGTGCCCTTAACCACTACGCTATACTGCCTCCTGACATAAGTGGCACTGCAGTCCTATGATGAGACTCGAACTAAAGTAGTTACAATTTAGTCTAGTCTTATGAAGAGAACATTTTAAATTAACCTAGAACCCAGATTGTTTGTGTCACAAAATCTGAATGGCCACTTGCATTCTATGGGGGCATATCTTAATAGGCAGTGTACTAATGCAATGGCTTATAAAAAGGGTTCTCAATCTTTCAAATAATGAGAACCCCCTATTGATGACTAGAACTAGCCAGCCTGGTGGCTGAGGTGCTGGATGCCACACCGGTGACCCAAGTTTGGGAATGAGCTCAGGCACTGGGGGTCCGCAGGGGAGGAAGAGGATCGTGCGTCTGGTGGACTGCTCTCCTCTCCCTGGGGAGGGATCCAGGGCATGCTTGGTGAAGTAGTGGCCCCCGATGGAAACTGGAGGCATTACACAAGCTCGGGCTGATGAGTGGGAGGAGTGTGGCAGACATCTACATCGTCATGCGCCGATGTCACTGTACCGCTGCACTCCTGGGGGAAACACAATAACAGAAAATCCCTCTACGAACCACAGAGATGATGGGGACTCCAGGGGCAGGCCCACATCCCAGCATCGGCCCATCGCTCCAGTGGATTCCATGGCCAACCCGACGCTCAGGTAGGGCTCTCTAATTTCAGAAAAGGCTGCCACAGGAGGGTGGGCCTGTCCCGGGGGGGCTAGACCTGCCTGGCTGTTTCAGAGGAGAAAGCTGGCAAGTGATGGGTTCAGGCAGGGAATAGAGGCCTTGCCGAGTGAGTACCTTGGAAGGATGCCCAGTCCAAAGGGGTGCAAAAAGAAAGTATACAAAAAAAAAATGATGACTAGAACTAGACATGTCTGAGGACCTGCCAACCATGATCAGACCTGCCCAAGGACCATTATTCCCAAGCAGAGTTTTATTTTTAGCAGTTTTTCACTTTATTCCATATTAATTAGGAACACAAATGTCATACATATGCAGTATTTGTTAACAGTACAATGTAATTTGTGCTTGCTTTTTATGCTGTACCTATGGGGGAGTGCTGAGTGCAGCCTCACGGATCCTCTGGGAGGAAACAAACCCCAGGTTGAGAAACACTGGCATATACAATTTTCATGGGAGTTAAGCATAAAAAGAATGCTAAAAAAGTATAAAACAGTAAAATGTTCAAAATAAAGGCATACAGCCAGCCCAGAAATTCTGTGGTGGTGGCAGGGAGTGCTGGACATAATTAGCTGGAAGAACACTGGCTTGGATGAACACTTTTTAGTTTGGGGAGCAGTCATTAAAAGTGTGTATGGCGGTAGGGGGATGCCCCTGAAGGCCTCCCCATGCTTGAAGGCTGGAATGTAGTGAGTGATTTATAATAGCAATAAAGCAGTGTGTGTGTGTGGTGGTGGTGGGGGAAGGGGGACTTGAGTCACGGGTGGCTTTAAATAGCACCTTTCCTACCCTTTTCTGAAATCCCCCATATAACATGGAGTGAACCCTTACCGGCCCTGAAGTTCCTGGACAGATAAATTATGATATTTAGATGCAAGGTTTGTGGGAAGGACGGGATCGTATTATAGTTCCATGGAGCTGAGATGCCGATCCCTTCTACTTCCCTGTCCTGAGCATCGCCCCCATGACACCATGTTATGTAATGTCATCATATGGAGAGTGTGGGGGTGCACTTCATAGACTACTATAGGGACTGGATTTAAAGACATTTTTTTAATACTTCAGGGTTCCAATTCAGATAAATCAAGGTCACTGCTTGACGAAAAAGGGTCAAAATATGATCCCTTCCCTCCCAAAAAAACTTTCATCTAAAAATTATAATTTACCTATTGAGGAACTCCAAGGGTGGTAAGGGTGCATACTAATTTAGCATACCTGTTTGTTTGTTTTACCAGGAAGCAAAGCTCATTTGCAAGGAGTTCCTGGGTAGGGCAGATTACAATACAGTAAATGAAGAGACAGTATACGAACAAAACAAAACAAAAAACAGTTCAGATGATACATAGTTAGAGATGCGGTTTATGCCAGAAAAGGTGCTCTTTAAAACGAAGTTCAGAACACAGACAAAAGCAGTACTAAGCAACAAACAGGACATGATGAGGATTGGAGCAAAAACAAAAGCACTGATAGGCAGTTGACACCGGATGTGATTTCACTTCCTGTGTTAGTGATTTCACTTCCTGTGTTAGTGATAGGTAGTTGACACAGAAAGTGCTTCCACTTCCTGTGCTGGCTGCCTATCACTGCTTTTTGTTTGTGTTCCAAGCCTCATTTTAATACCACCTGTGACTAAGCTCCATAGATTACCTTCAGTAATCACACTCCTCATGTTGAATCTCACTTTGCTTTGCCATGTGCTATTTAGGGTTGTAATTGCCTCACAGTAACTCATAACCTGGCAATTAATGAAGGCCACCACTTGACTAACAAGGGCCTTATTAATCAAGCGGTGGCCTTCATAAATCTCCAACTGGCCATTATTATGCATTAAAATACAAATTAATTTGACCTCCATTGATTTTGATGGGGTGTGCCCGCGCTCTCATTGGCCACATGTCATTACATGCCTGAGCACGGGGACATGAGGGAGCACTCAGGAAGTGGAATGGATCGGCTGGCCACCTTGTCAGGCTGAACTATGAGCCCTTCCATGAAAATACAGGCAGCAAAGAACATTTTAAAAATGTTATAAAGTGACTTTCGCCCGGCATATGGTATTATAGAAAATCTTTGTAAATATCTTTAGTCCCCTTTCTAGCTCTTGGTATGCATTTAAATTCACACCAGGAAATATCTCACAGAGCCCTTCTGAATATTGTCCTTTGTGCACACCTGAGAATTTGGCTTGGTAAACACCTATATTGGCCATTTGCTTACACAAATTACTTGATGTAGTTGTCAACAGAGGCAGTGTAATCTAAGTTAAAGAGCAGCTGACACCTTCAGAATAACTTTAACAAAACATAATATTTAGACACAGTTCAGCTTATATTTCATATTAGCCCCTGCATTTTTTTCTCATCATTATTTGTTACTGAGGTCATGTGCATGAAAACAGGATTTTTGCCCCTGAAGAGTTCATCTGTTTGTGTTGCTTTCTCCCTACCTGAGATCACAATGCACTACTTGTGACATCACAGTTACTGTCTTGGCAACAGATTGTGGCATCACAACAGGGAATTATGAATTGAAGTAGGGAATAAGCTATAAAGAAAGATAAACTCTTAGGGACCTCCAATGGATAAAGACCATGTATCCATGCAGATTTACTTAGTAATGAATAATAAAGAAGAGAAATATATAAAATGTATTTGAAATGCATGCAGAACATTACCTAATTATTATGTTTTTCAAAGTTTTCTTTGAGGCAGCAGTAGCTCTTTAAAGTGCTGGATTGGGAACCAGGAACCTGGAGATTGTAGGTTCAAACCGCGCTAGAGTCAAATACTTACTGAATGACCTTGAGCAAGTCACTTGCCTCTTAGTGCTTCAGTCCAGTTGGCTGCAGAAATGGGCGGAATGCAGAAGCAGAACCCGGCTGCAAATGACATCCATTGATCCACCTCAGCTGGGTTATCCTGTGTAAATGAATTGTAGCAAAAATATATTAACCCTTTTTAATAATTGATGCATTGGAATAGAGTGGCCCAAGAAAGCTTGTGCCATTGGAATGAACTCTTGCTAATCGTGTTTATTGCAGTCCACTAGGTAAATATATTCTTGCCATTGTATCTCCCCCCTCCCCCCACCACCAGCACCATTTTACGATGGGAGATGCTTCAGATTATTTGTCTGTGGTAATAGCATAGGTAGGAAGGAATGGACAGACTGCACGGGCCAAGCAGTCCTTATCTTCTGTCAAATTCTATATTTCTGTTTGGCTGTTTTCCTAAGCCTTGTTTCTACCCTGGTGTCTACTATGGCCTTGTACTCCGCAGGGGTGCCTCTACCTTTACATGTTCTAACAGCATTATGAAGGGAATGAAAACAGGCTAGGAGCATTTGAACTTGAAAAATAATTTCCTTGGCTTTAGCTATTGACATGTGGAGCCGGATGGTGTAATTGCATTTCTTTGTGTAAAGTACAGTTTAAGAAATGTATTAGGATTTCTGAGCCTGGCACCTTTTTCAAGGTCGCCTTTTGCAGTTTGGACAAATGTCTGCTGTTAGATCTCTTCATGTGTCTCTTCAGAATTTCTGTTTTCAGTTTTGTCTAGCAATTTACTATCAAATTCAGAGTCAGAGAACCGCACAGTAGTAGTAGCAGCAGCTTCATTAGTTATGTTTATGTAGTCCTACAAGCCAAATAAAAGTGAAAATTACGAAAATACACCTACAATTATATATGTGTCACAGAAAAATGTGTGCCATCTTATTTTTCCTAAATGTGCTGTCATTGGTTTTTCCAGCTCTGTGAGCTGCTTCCAGTTTTACAGTACACAAATTGATGTGGAGAGCTAAGCACAGAATAACGAAGCCACGTAACAGTGTTAATTTAAAACTGTGCAAATCATGGCTAAAATAAGTAATATAAAATTATGGCAGTATACCTTACAGTAACGAGCTGTGAATGAGCTTAGTACATCCAGCAGGCCTGGGTTTGATTCCCACAACTTCTACTTGCATACTATGTGGCTCTGAGCAAGTCACTTACCTCCCAAATGCTCCCAGGTTGCGCCTGAGAACTGGCACTTGTGCCTAGTGGGCTTTACCCAGTTAACAAAGAATATAAATCGGTCAATCAATCAATAAATTTCTACTAGCCAGAGCATTGAAACATCAGAGCAATGGACTGTAAGGAAAAACACTTGCAACACTTGAGCTTAAAGACTGCTCTGTTATAGAAATTAGTTGGGTGGCATTCTTTTCTACTATTTTACTTCCTGCTATCCTTGTCTTTGCACAACTGGTATTTAGGATGCTTATTTACCTACTATTGTATTGTTGTTAGTATTCATTTTCCCTCTCCTCCCTGGACACAGCTAGAAAGAGCTGCTACCAGCTTGGGATCTCTTTTCTGGTGAAATTTAAAATAAATTAATTGCTTACTCCATTTCCTTTCATGTGGAATACTACTACTCCACCTTTTAGCCCCAACACTGATGATGTTTTGTATATTTCCACTTTTGCGCCCCCCCCTCCCCCTCCAAAAGTTGGCTTCTTCACTCATGATGACACCAAAATTAATCTGAATGTTTGGTATTGAGGTTCAGTTGGTTGCACTCTCTCCTATTAGGCAGAAGGTCATGGGTACAAAACCCAGACTGACGACTTGGGCTCATACCCCCTGCTGACACTGCTGTGCAATACATGGGACTTCCATCCGTTGATTTATTTGATCTCATCAATGATGATATATTGCAGCCCACCAACAGACATGAACTTGCAACGGAACGTACCCCCTGTTCAACAAAGATCACACTTTAGAAAATGGGTTGGAGAAATCCTATTTGCTGATTGGCTGACGGTGCCCTGTCCGGCAGCAGAGACCAGCAAATAACTAGTCCCTGAGGCAGCCTGCCTTTTAACTAAATGTATCACTGTGCCCCAACTAGGAGGTTTAAAACTTAAACGGCAGCAATTTTTTTTCCTCGCTTACTGGCTTGCACCTCTGTTCCCCTGCTGGGCATTGGCTTCACCTGCCAACGCTTGCAAACACACAGAGGCAACAACATTTTCACATACGGTCCTCCCACCTCCTACGAGTATCATTTTTTATTTTATTTTTTGTAATTCAGAGGCCATCCCAGCTTCAGGATTACTGCTGTCACAGGAGCAGTAGCACTATCAATCCTCTCTCACCTCTGATTCTCACTACAGCGGCACTAGGACTGTCTCCCGAATGAGCTGCCACTGTACAAAAACAGGTACACTGCGGCAAGACTGTCTTCTGATTGCATGTCTCCTGATCGCACCACCACCAACACCCAAATAGCTACTGACACACTGTTACAGTTCAGGCAGGCAAGTCATGTTAAGGAATTGCCTGCCTGAGGCACTAAATATGCTACTTTTGAAATATTTTTAGACAGTAAACACATTAATATTTACCTTATTGTGCTTGGCTCATAACGTCCTTGTACAAGTCAAGTGACCACTGAGTGCTGCAGCCCTGCCACTAATATCAGCACTTTTTTTTTTGGTAAACATAGTTTTTATTAAAACTTTACAAAGTCTGCAGTAACCATAGGTACGAGAAGTTGATAATACATCCATTTCAGTAAGCAGTTGATTCTTCTCAGACGGGGTGTCCGCCATCCAGCAGGGGATTTCCCCTAGTGATCCATTTTGTGGCTGACATTGGTCTCCTTGGGAGTCCAGATTGCTCACCACTTAGTTGGGGTGAGTTTAGACCGGTGGAGGCGGCTGAAGTCATTGAGGTTGTTTCCAAGCTGAGGCACACTTATTATGAACTGGACCCGGTGCTGACACAATTCCTTATGGAATGTGTTGACTGCGTTGGCCTGATGTTTGCCTTGATTGCCGGTGTTCTTTGTTGGAGGGGATCTTCCCAGATGCCTTGAAGGAGGCATTGGTGAGACCCCTTCTAAAGAAACCATCTTTAGACCCTGTTGTCAAGGAAAATTACCATCCAATCTCCAACCTTCCGTTTTTAGGTAAGGTTGTTGAGAAGATTGTGGCTCTTCAGCTTGAGGAGCACCTCATGGCCCATGATCTATACAAGCCTCTCCAGTCAGGGTTTCGGGTGAGGTACAGTACAGAAACTGCGTTAGTTCGGATGCATAATGACCTCCTCAGGGTGAGGGACCAAGGAGGGGGCAATTCTCATTCTCCTCGAACTCTCCTCAGCCTTTAACAGGGTGGACCATTGTGTGTTACTTGACCACGTGAGAGAATTTTGTGGACTCACCAGCACCATCTGCTGATCTGAGTCCTATCTCATGAACAGGAGGCAAAGGGTTGTGATAGGGAATTTCTCCTCCTCCCTTAGCACCCTAGTTTGTGGAGTACCTCAGGGTTTGGTCTTGTCGCCAATGTTGTTCGCCATGTACCTGCTACCCCTGATGAGATCATTAGGAAATATAGTCTGGGTTTTCACTGCTATGCCAGTGACACCCAGCTGTATCTTTTCTTTGCCCCTGGAACATCCAACGCAATGGATGTACTGAATAACTGCCTTGCTGAGATCAACGAATGGATGGCCTCCAGCTGGTTGTGACTCAACCCTGCTAAGACGGAGGTACTGGTTGTGGAGTCGCCCAGAGGTCGGAATTGGATGGCCTCTGGGACAGAGACAGGATTTTGCCTTGGTTCTGTTCCATTGAAGGCTTCCTCTAGTGTGCGCGATCTTGGTGTTATTCTGGACAGCATTATTGACTTTTGAATCTCAGGTGTCGTCTGTGCTCCATATCAGTTTCTTCCATCTAAGGAATATCACCAGAATCAAGCCCCTGGTTCCACCTCAGGACCTCCCTACCTTAGTGCATGCCTTTGTGACGTTGAAGCTTGACTACTGTAATGCTTACTACATCTGGGTCACTGGGGGAACCGGACCCTCCGTCGTCTGCATCGAGTGCAGAATGCAACTGCCAGGTTGTTGATGGGGCAGTCAAGGTACTGCCACATCACCTCAGTGTTGCATGAACTGCACTGGCTACTGGTTAGGTGGAGGGTCCTCTTTAAGATGGGCTTGCTCACCTTTAAGGCCCTACATGGCCTGGGCCCTGGCTACCTAGTGGATCTTCTTACACCTGCTGCCTCGGTCCACTCTCTCCTATTCTCCTCTAGGTGCCTCCTTGCGGTTCCCAGGATGAGGCTTAAGATGGCTGGTGATAGAGCCTTTAGTGTCATCTGCCCCTTCCTGTGGAACTCGCTTCCTCCAGCTGTTAGGGAGGCCCCTTCAGTTGAGGTTTTCAAGCCCGCCTCAAGGCCTTCTTGTTTAATCAAGCCTTCCCTGATCCTGTTTTTTAATTCCTTGGCTGGTTCTGGCTACTGTGATTCTGCCTTGTCTCAGGATTATTTAGTTATTTATTTACTGACTCTTATACTATTATTTATTTATGTGCTGGTTTTATTGTATTTTATCATTCTGTTATTATTCCTTGTGATATTGTTTGTTGAATTTGATTGTGCGGTGACCAGAGCCTCTGGGATCGGGCGTCTTTTAAATAAAATTTGCCTTGCCTTGCCAGTCATAGTGAGATACATTATAAAATGGGTAGAGACAGTCCTGCTGTCTGATTGGTTATTACCTGTGCATGAAATCTGTTTCATGCACAAGTAATAACAAGTTCCTAAAAGCAGGACCGCATTACTCAAACAAAATCACTGAGCCATTAGAGTGCGCAAGTTTGAAATGCCACCATTACACAGTAAAAACCTTCAACTGAGCCCTAAAAATAAAATGAAAATAAAAAATAAAACAAATTAATTAATTAAATGTTGTTTCCCTGATCATCACACTCTCTTTACACACATAAACAAATTAGAAACATTAAGTATGTTTCTAGTTTTCATTACAACTGTTCCTTTGCTGACAATGAAAATTCCCCCATCTATATTTACCTGCTTATCAGGGAAATATCTTCTGCTTGCCTTGACAGTAAGATAATTTAGTTTCAGGCTCTAGAAGAGGCCCTTGTTGTGTGTATAGAGTATGTTAGGAGAGGAACATTCTGCCAGTGGAACTGAGCAGAATTTTGAATCCTTGTATTCCATGATAAACATTCCATATCTTGAATGTGGGGAAAAACAAAGAAAATGAAAAACAGGATAAAGAAAGTAGACAATAATACTTTAGAAACAAAGAGAAAAGGTGAGAAAACAAGTATTTTTTTGGTTTTTAGAGTGATGCTCTTTTGCTGTAACATACTAAAATACCAGCAGAGGAGGCCTAATGGTCTTTCATGTCTGCTTGATAGTCAGGACCCATACTGAGCGCCGACTTTGCTGTCCCCCCATCAAGATGTTCCCCTTGTATTGGACTTCATCAGCTTCACTCTCTGACCCATACCTGTCCCAGCCCCTCTTGAACCCCTCCACAGACTCTGCCTCCACCAGTCATTGGCCGCGCATTCCATGGTTCCACCACCCTCTCAGTGAAGTAACACCCCCTCCTCCCCCTTCTAGCTTCCACCTGTGTCCTCTAGTTGCCCCCCCTTTCCTTTGCAGCACCCAGACTGAGCCTCCCTTATTAATCCCCTTTGTGTACTTAAAGACTTCTATCATCTCCCCCCTGTCCCTCCTCTGCTCCAGGGTGTACATGTTTAGCTCCTTGAGCCTCTCCCCGTAGGTCCTTTCCTCCAAGCCCCAGATCATTTTGGTTGCCCTCCCCTGGACCCTCTCCAGGAGTGCAATGTCCCTTTTTAAGTGCAGTCTCCAAAACTGCATACAGTACTTGAGGTGCGGCCTAACCAAGCAGTTATACAGAGGGAGAATCACTCCCCTCCCTCTGGAGGTAATCCTCCTAGCGATGCATCCCAGCTTCCTATTGGCTCTATTTATTTATTTAGTTTTTGTTGACCGGGTAAGTGTACGAGACAAATCCTGCCTATTTTCAGGCACGACCTGGGGAAGGGGAATACAGATGAATGCCAACTGACCTTGAACCAGATTAAGCTGTTGGTGGTATTTTTAGTGAATGAGGGAAATTTGGCCAGGACACCAGGGATATTCCCCTACTCTTTCCGACAAGTGCCATGGGATTTTTAACATCCACCTGAACTACCACCAATCCAGGCAGATGGGACCTCGGTTTAACGTCTTTTACGAAAGACGGCCTCTGCCTTCCTACAAGTCTCAGAGTTGTTCTTTCTGACATCCACCACCACCAGGTCCCTCTCACCCATCGAGATTTATTTTATTTTAGTCTTTGGTAACCAGGTAAGGCCCACTAGGCACAAGTGCCTGTTTTCAGGGGTGACCTGGGAGCACTTTGTGGTTAAGTGACTTGCTCAGAGTCACACAGTGTGCAAGTAGAGGTTGTGAGAATCAAACCAAGGTCTGATCTGCTGGATGTACCAAGCTTGTTCACAGCTCGTTACTCTAACTTCTAGGCTATACTGCCAGCTCTTGTAGTGTGTCTCCTCCCAGGGTATACACTTGGCCTGGCTTTCTGGCCTCCAGGTGCCTAACCCTGCATTGACCTTCAGTTTCCACTTCCTCGACCACCTCTCCAGAGCCTCCAGGTCCTCCTGTAGGGCCACTCTCCCTTCCCCCCATCCACCACCACTCCCAGCTTCAAGTCATCTGCAAAGAGACTCATTTCACTCCTGATACCCTTTCTTATGTCAGAGACGCAGGCGTTAAACAGGAGGGGCCCTAGGACCGATCCCTGGAGGACCCTACTAATGACTCTCCTTGGAGATGAGACTAGCCCCCCAACCATCACACTCTGAGTACACTCCGAGAGCCAATTTCCTAGCCATCTGATCACCTACATCCCCACCCCCATTTCCCCCAGCTTAGCCAGCAGGCCACCATGAGGTACTGAATCAAATGCTTTGCAAAAGTCTAGAAAGAGGGCTTCCACCGGCCTACCCAGGTCCAGGGCACTCATCACCCAGTCGTAGAACTCCACAAGGTTTGTCTGAGACTATCTTCCCAGGACAATGCCATGCTGTCTATCTTCCAGGTACCCCATTTGCTCCAGTACCCCCCTAGCCTTTCCTTGATAATACCCTCCATCACCTTGCCCACCACCGACGTCAGGCTAACGGGTCTGTCGTTCCCCACCTCCTCTCTTGATCCTCCCTTGTGGATAGGCATGATATGGGCCACCCTCTAGTCTTGGTGTACCCACCCTGTCTTCAGAAAGATGTTGAAAAGCTCCACCGGGGGGCCACCAGGACATCCACCAGTTCCTTCAGCACCCTGGGATGTATTTCATCCGGCCCTGGTGCTTTCTCCATCCTAAGGGACCTGAGGGCTTCCCTCACTCTCTCTACTGGGATTTCAACCTCCACGTCCTCCCTCTTTGCTCCCTGTACTGCCTTTCCCCACCTAATGGTGCTGGCCCTTCTCTCTCCCTAGACACATCAGGGCTACAGATCTCTAAGGGTCCGGCCCCCTCCACCAGTTCACCCCAGTCCCCCACAAGGCCATACCCCCTAGCCTCACACCATTCTCTGAGCCACTGATTTACCACCCTAATCTTTTGCTTGTTCTCTCCACTAGCCCTTGGCACCGGCAGGATTTCCAAGGAGGAGATCGAGCATCCTATGGTATGGCAAACCCTGTCTAGCTCCCGAAACCTTGCCTGTATCTCTAATTCACTATTTCCATGTATGTCGTTCGTAGCCAGGTGCACCAGTATGTCTGGGGACCCTCCACATTTCCTTGCCAGTGAATATACCTTGTGCTTGGCCTTGTGCACCATCAGGCCAGGGTGATATTTGGTTCTGGTTTTACCTTCCCCTGCCCCTACCACTGGATACCCCTGATCATGAATCCCCCAACAGGAGCACTCCAACCTCTCTCTTGCCTCAGTGCTCACCCCCCAGGTTTCCCCTCCTTCCATGCCCATCCTCGTCCTTTCTTCCAGCCTCTCCCCCAGCTGGTTCCTCACACCTCCCACAGTCTGGGTGTCAAATGTAGCCCTCTCCCTGTTGTCTCTGGCCACCCCCTCTACTGCAGTCCTGGGCATCGCCTCACCCAAGTATCCCCCTGTCCCCACCCTTGACTGAGCCATCCATCCTATCTGTTGGCCTAGCTTGGTTCTTACTCCCTTCTGTCCCATCCATGTTCAGTGCTCCCTTGTCTGCCATACCCCCTGGCCTGTATCTTCAGCTCCCCCCAATTTCTGCAGGCTCCTCCTTGTTCACCTGATCCTCCTCCTTTCCCTACCCCCCACCTCCATTCCCTCTGCCTGTCCGGAGCACCCCCATCCTCCGATTCTCGCCACCATGCCCCCGCCCTTCCTGATTTCCAGTCCCTGCCTCTTGTCCCCCCACCCTATCCGCTGCTGCCCTAGCTGCATCCTCCCCAACCACTCCCTCCTCTACTACCAGACGAGAGGGTTGAACGATTGCTAAGCCTAAGACCAGACCCCAGCCCCCTCCCTGATGTATAGGCAGGGGCATCACCAGCAGGAAAAGGGAGGTCATAATTCCGCTTATACAAGACACTAGTGAGGCCCCACCTGGAGTACAGTGTACAGTTCTGGAGACCATACCTCACGTAAGGACATAGACAGGGTAGAGAAGGTTCAGAGGAGGGCAACAAAGATTGTGCATGGGTTGCATCACAAGTCCTATGAAGACAGGTTGAAGGAACTGAACATGTACTCCTGGAGGAGAGGAGGGAGAGAGGGATATGATAGAGACATACAAGTATCTTACAGGAGGAACAGGGTGCAGGAAAACACTATTTTTAAGCGAAAAAGATGTTTCAGGACTAGAGGCATGGGATGAAGTTGGAGGGAGGGACGATTCAGAGGAAACATGAGAAGAATTTCTTCACAGAACGGGTGGTGGACAAGTGGAACACCCTGCCAGAGGAAGTGGTGGGAGCTGAAACAATCACGGGATTTAAGAATGCATGGGATAGACATAAAGGAATTCTAGAGGTCAGGGTTAAGGGGAAATAGACTTCTAGGAAAACAAACTGAACTTACAAGCTCAAATGGGCAGACTAGGTGGGCCATAGGCCCTTATCTGCCGACACTGTCTATGTATCTATGTATCTATGTATCTCTCCATCTTGGTTCCTTCTGGACAACCCCAGATGCCTGCCTGCTTCTTTGGAAGTTTCCACCTTTTATTTATTTTTATTTATTTATTAGAAAAGTTGGATTTACAACCTTTGAGTCATAGACTCATTTACAAAGGCACCTCGTCGCAGGGGGGTAGACTGAGTTACGTAGTGTGGTTACAACAGTGAGAACAGTACAGGTGCAGAACATTAAACATTATATTAGTAGGTTACATAATAGTGTTACTATAATAGGTCACAGTCATATACAAGGTACCCAAGGGTTACATTGGGGTACAGCCCTGACATACCTAGATAATACCTGGAGAGGGTGGAGGTAGGAAGGGGGAGTGGGGAGGCGGGAAGGGAGGGGGAGAGGATATGCTTTCCAGAGGATGTTGTCAAGTCAGGGAGGTCTGACTGGAGTATCCCACAGTGGGATTAATTAGGTGCATCTACAGCAATGAGCGTCGAAAAGATGGTTGGGCCCCCTCTGCCAGGGTTCCCATGTGCCCCCTCTGCTGTTTAAGTTTTAATGTATCGAAGATCGAGGCTACATGGATTGATAGAGAGAGAGAAAGAGAGAGAGTTAGTTTAGTAGCATGGCTGCAATTCCGCGTTGCCCTCCCCCTTCACTAAGCAAAAGGAAAAAACAGAAGCAACAGTCTTTATTTTCTAAACTGTGAGATGTCAACGGGAGGGGCAGGTCAGACAGCTCTCCTGATGCATTAAAACTTAAACAGCAAAGCAAAGGAGCATCACTCAAAAAAAATAATATATAAAAAAAGAAATCTGTGCCATGCATACCCCGTTGTCTCATTGCTAATGTAGTACAGTAAGACAGACTAGGCCTATAGGGGAGTAAACTAAACTAGTGCCTCCACCCCCTTAGGGACAGCGTGGGGGGGAGCAGTAATAATATATAGTACAGGTCTCATTACCCCTGACCTAACCCATTCAATAGGCATGTTGTGGGGTTGGGGGGGGAAGGGGAGTCACAGAGACTGACTGATGACATCCCCAGACACTGGGGGTCAAGGAAGCAATAAATAAGTTATTGAATCAGTTGTGGTACTGGATGTGTTCCACTTTGATAGGTGATCTGATTGAGTTGGAACTGTCAGAGATAAATTCCATTATTGGGAGAAGCTAGGGCTGCTTTCCCATCAAGGGAGAAAGTCTGAGTCTTTGGTCATCACATTCAGGATCCATCTATTCCATCTGGAAGAACAGTCATCAACTCTTATTTTTTAATATGTGTGTAATTCTCTCCATCCCATATATCTGATTAACAGCAGACCTCCAGTTCACCACTGAATATCAGCACTTTGACAATGCTACGTAAGGAACAGGGCTGCAGGCACTCTATGTAGTTATTAATAGGAGTGGGGAAGGGGGCCGTTCACTGAGAAACTCTTTACTGGCTGTTCTACGGCTAATACATGGGACATGTGCACCATATTTTGTTCACTTCTAAAAGCAGCAGTGTAGATTTGTGCAGGAACAATTTTTTTATTTTACTTACGGGATTTTGTTAACCGGTTAGGCCCACTGAGACTAAAAGTCCCTTTCTCAGGGGCACCGGGGAATTAGTTAACGGGAGTCAAAGCATATTGATGATAATAGGTATATGCGGCAATGTTTGGTCTTGTCTTTACACACACTACTCCTTTTACTGTACAAAACTACAGACATCTTGTGATTTCATTTGCTTGCTTGATCCTCCTGTTCCACCGGGATCGGAGTATTTTTTTTAACTCGTGAAACTATTTTTTTCTCAGGAACAGATATTGCTGCTCCTTGTTCATTTTTCTGTCTCTCAGCCCTCTTATTTGATTTATTTAATTATTTGTTTATTTATTAAAAGTTTGTACCAAAAAGAGCGTGCTGAGCTGATAACAGCTACTTTCCAAATGCATCCTGGAGGAAGAAATTGAAAATAGCGCACAATAAAATACAATAGAAACATATAAATTGCTTGCAGAGGAATGTCAGTTGATTTATCAATCAAGCAATCTTTTATTTTTAAAATGCTGTTCCAGACGATCTTAGCATTGTACATCATATCAAACATAGTAATCGACAAAGAACTATTTCATAAAAAACATATTAAAACACGGTTCTAAAACAGCAGAACTATAAATATCGAGACTTCATGTAATTTCAGAAATATTAAACATCAGGAAACACTGACTCAAAAAAGTAAATTTTTAAAGCATATTTAAAGGCCTCCACAGACGAGCACTCTCTAACCCGATGAGGCAGAGAATTCCATAGGGTCGGGGCTACAAAAGCAAATGATCTAGCTCCTACAGTTGTCAAACGGACTCTGGGAATCTCTGGCAATCCCTCGTCGGTGGAGAGGATAAAGGGGGCAGTAGGTACGCAAGAGATCTTGCAGGTGCCGCTAATTCTCTGCAAATATATCCCTGCCTAACCTGTGAAGCTGAGCCCTCTAGTGGTCATTCATCTACTCTCTCTTCCCCCCACCCTGTTGCCCTCAACAAAACCCGTGTGTGTGTGTGTGTGTGTGTGTCCCACCTATGCCATGTTACTGCTAGTGTTTGTGTTATCACTGAAGGTAAAACATTACACTACTGTCCTGTCCACTGTTGTTTATCCCACGTAGAAGTTTGAATGTGTCTACTATGTCCCACCTCTCCCTCCTGTTTTCTAGCAAGTACATTTTAAGGGCTATCAGCCTTTCCTGCTCTGCTGCATCTGAATCATTTATTTATTTAAAAGTTTAACCAGGAAGTACATACTGAGCTGATAGCAGCTCGTTTCCAGATGTGTCCTGGGAAAGAAGGGAGAAGAAGATAGCTGAACAATAATTACTAAAATTACAAGAAGTCAAGTACAGTGGTATAGTATTACAATCATCTTTGCAACTCTCCTCAGGACTGACTCCACTCTATCCGTATCCTTCTTTAGTCAAGGATTCCAGAACTGCATGCAGTACTTTCAAGTGTGACCACACCCGGGATCAGTACTGGGGCAATAACACCTTTTTGCGCCTAACGCTGATCCCCTTTTCTATGCATCCCAACGTATTTGTTAATGAGGCATTATGGCCTATAGGTTAGAGCACAAGCTGTGAGTCTGGGGACTCAGCCGACCTGGATTTGACTCCCATGACCACCTCTTGCATACTGTGTGACCCAGAGCAAGTCACTTAACCTCCCTGTGCTCCTGGGTCGCACCTGGAAATAAGCTTCGGCTCAGTGTGCCCTTCCTGGCCAAAAATCCTAAAACCAAAAAATAAAAAAGTCTGTTGGCCTTACCCTATTCCTTATTACATTTTACAGATTGTGTTAGCTTATCAGATATAATAAGCCCCAGATCTCTTTTCTCCTTTGTCTGTTCCACCCTCCCCCCTACCCATCCTGTATTCTGTTTGCAGGTTCTATGCTCCTGTGTGCCTGACTTTTCACTTTTTCACACTGAAGCTTAGCTTCCATACCCTGTACCACCTCTCCATATGCCTTTTCATTACCCTTATTACAGTTTTCCTTTTCCTGCAAAAGTAAGGAATAGTACTGGATCAGTGCGATCAGTACTGGTAGACTAAGCGTGAGACTACTGCATTTGCAAACACCAGCAATGACTTGTTTTCCTAAAATGCTATTAACCATGACGTTAACATGAAAAATGCCAAACTTATAGTGTTACATAGAAACATAGACTTTGACGGCAGATAAGGACCGCTAGGCCCATCTAGTCTGCCCATTTCCCTACCTACAGGATAGGCCGCAGATCCTAGTTAACCAACAGCCTATTTCTTCCTACCCCCCACAAGAATTGCCTTATGTCTGTCCCATACATTCTTGAATTCTCCACAGTTTTAGACCCCACAACCTCCTCAGGAAGGCTGTTCCATGCATCCACTACCCTCTCTGTGAAATAATACTTCTCACATTGCCCTGAACCGCCTCCTCCTTCTATCTTTAAATTGTGTCCCTTGTTCTTGCAAGTCTCTTTTCTGAAAGATGCTACCCTCTTGGACTTTGTTGATTCCACTGAGTGTACTTAAAAGTTTATATCATGTCCCCCGCTCCCTTCTTTCCTCAAGGGTATACATATTAAGCTCCTTTAGTCTCTCTCCTCATCGGCTTCTCTTGCAGACCCTGCACCATTTTAGTTGCCCTCCTCTGGACTACCTTTATCCTGTCTATGTCCTTGCGGAGATGGGGTCTCCAGAATTGGACGCAGTACTCCAGATGGGGTCTCACCAACTGTCTGTACAGAGGGATAACAACTTCCTGTTTTCTGCTGCTGATGCCTCTCCCTATACATCCCAGTATACCCCCAGCCCTCCCTACTGCCTTCTCACATTGTTGTCCTGGAAAATGACAAAACTCATGGTATCTTTACACAAATGGGACAAATCTTGGCATTTATGGCATTTTAACTTCAAGCTACCTTATGGTCTACCACTGAACGTCTTCTACCCCTCTGGTTTGTTTTCATGTATGCATGGTGTGTTTGTGCATAGGAATGCCTGCATATCTGTTTATCCAGGGTATGTGTGGCCATACTCTTCTGGGCATTGGTGCTACGAGTGCAAATGCATTTTCATTTTCTCCTGGTTTCCCCTTGATAGGGTGGAAGCAGTCCAGAGCTAGGCCACCAAAATGGTACAGTGGGGGAGGTTGCATGAGAAACCATATGAGGGGAGGCTGCAGGAGCTCAGCACATACTCCCTGGAGGAAAGAAGGGCGAGAGAAGATATGATTGAGACCTATAAGTACCTAATGGGGTAAACAAGATGCAGGAAGACGGTCTGTTTCAGAGGAGGTGCACCAGAACATGGGGGCATACTGTGAAGCAGTGGGGTAGGGAGTTTAAAAGGGACATAAGGAAATACTTCTTCACAGTAAGGATGGTGGATGCCTGGAATGGTATACCCAAGGAGATGGTGAGGGTGAAGACAGTGGGGAGCTTCAAGCTTGCATGGAATAGGCACATGGGCATAATGGGTAGAGGAAAATGAGAGAGAGGATCACCTGTGACCAGAGAGGGTCCAGGGTGTAGTAATAGGCAGGGAGAATAAGAAAGACTAGATAGGCCTGCTGGTCCTTCTTATGTTGATATATTCTATGTTTTTTAATGTGTGACTCATTCCCCCAACATGTGTTACCTTTCAGCCTTCCAACGTTACCCAGTTTATGAGATTCCACTTGTTCACTTTTTTGGCCAGTTTACCTGGCCACATTTACACCACAGCAGCCCGAGCACTCAGGTTGTTGCAGTGCAAATGCGGCCATGTGGACATTTACCCAATCATGGGAAGTCAGTCCTTCCTCCTCTCTCAGAGTCACTTCCAAGCTGGGCACGCATTTGGGAGTGAGTAGTGTAAGCAGCCACTCTGTCGCGAGATGGATGCTCTCAGCATTCTGCGCTGCTCTCCTGGGTTTCCCTACTGCAAACTGCTGTGTTTTTTTTTTCTCAACGTTAAAGCACTCATTGTATGCTGTGGACAGATGAAGGACAGAAAAAGCTTGTGAGTTGGGGGACTGGGGGAATCATGTATAGGTAGTGGGCAGTGGAGGGATGGTAGCCTTTGCTGGAGTCCCCAGTCTGGCGTGTCACTGCGATGTTGCCAAGCAGCCAACCATCCTCAGACTCTTGCAGCAAAGATTGAACCAGCGCTGAGAGGGCCAGGTAAACATTTCACCAGGTTGGCATGGGAGGTAGGGGCAGCTCCAAAGCAAACCACAGCTTGAATTGCAGCAGCCATGTAAAAACACCTTTTGGTAGACGTTTCTCCTTCCTCGGTCATTACCATTTTGTTTTCCAGCTTATGTTCCTAACTTGCCTGTTATCACATTTTCTCAAAGATCCCCACCTCTTTTATCTTCTCCACATACTGTATATGTGTTGCTTAATATTATCTTTATAGATAATTCCTTAAAAAGACATACTGTGCTGTCGAAACCTCAGACTTTCAGCGAACATTTTGTATTAGCAAACACAAAAGGAACCCGCACTCAGAAGCAAAATAAATAAAGCTCTTCAGTCTTCAAGGTGAATTTGCAGTAATTTTATTGCAAAGTCAGGCTTTTGAAAGCACATTAAAACCCCAGTGCTTCAACTTGGAATGACTCTTCCTCAGAAGGGGGAGCTTTAGGCAACCAAGACAGCATTTACACATCATTTTTAATTGCAGACTTGAGCATGATTGCCTGAAGCCTGTCTGCCAACATTAATTAACGATCATGTGCGTGTACAAATCAAAACAATTCCAGTTACCAGTCGGCCAAAAAACACACTTAAGTGATGAGTCAATCAAGAGCAACTAGAAGGAAAAGAAAAGACTTAGCAATGAATTAATTTTAGAATTCAAGCCTTGCTCATTTAATAGCTTAATATACTCACTAATAATGAACAGTTTATTACAGTGTTTAAGGACCGTCTCTGAAATATTTTTTTATAGTCCCCACTGCTTCTGATACTCAAATCACGTAAAATAAAATCTGAAAAATAACATGGCATAACAGCAGTTGTTAGAATTTAACATCAAATTACTTTTTTTTTTTTTTTTTTGTCAACCCACACGCTGATGCAGAACTTTCTTTTTTGTTCTGACATCCTGGTATCCATGACTTGCATGATAAAGGTACAGCCCTAGCAATGCCCAAATACAAAAAAAGTGCAGATATAGTAGAAATAACTATAATAATATGTAACCCCCCTGCAAATGGGGGTTCCCAAAAGACTTCCAGGAGCTTGCTTGAATGCTCCAAGCCTGAATGGTGTTTGGCATTTAAGCCATTTATCAGTGAGTGTTTTTAGAGCCTCTGGTACTGTCTCTTTAAGAGCTGTCTGCTTGCAGACATAATTAGTTTGTATGGGGGACTGTGTGTTTCTTTGATTGAGTACCACTCGAGCTGCTGCCAATTCACTTCATTTTTGCAGTCACTAGGAGTGCAAAGGGAACCTATCTGAAAGATGTAACTGTTTGCCAGAAATTATTTAGAGTAATAATGAAATTACAGTTTGTCTAACCTGCTTTCTTTGCAGTCAGAACTGTGTCTGCTAGTTCCCCATTCTAGTTTTGAACTGCTGAACTGGACCAATCAGTGTGGGGTAAGCTAGCTCTAAAATGGTGCCTTGGACGAATCAGAACTTGGACTCATAATCTGAGCCAGCCACAAGAGGATTGTATGGGCAGTGACTCTGGGAGATGTAGTTTATACTTCAGTGCCTTTTTGGACCAACAGCAGCAGTCTATTGTGAGTGACAGCCAATCCAGTCAAGAACTGGGAGGAACTCAAAGGAAGTGCCCGGTTTTGTCGGTTGGAGTTTCAGTTGAGCTTTGGCAGTGAAGAAGGAAGGAGTCCTGTGCTTTTTCAGTGTGCAGTTTTAGTCAAAAGACGTGTGTAAGGCCCAGAGTTCCGGTCTGCAGCTTGTGTAACAGCTTGTTAGGACTGAATCCGTCCTGTGAAAAGAATCAAAGGATCTCTGAAGAGTAGAAACCAGGCTCACCCTGTAGAAGACTGGAGGAATTGCTGAAAATTGCACTCTGTCTGTCAGGAACTGAATCTGCTGTGTGTTCTCCCGGGTATTGTGCAGTAATTGCGATCGGGATACAGATGCAGCCTGCCTGGTATAGTGCTTTCTTTTATATGGATGTGTGAAGAGGTTTGTGTACCTCAAGTGAGCCCTGCTGACGTTGAAGGACCCTATCTTATTTGGAGGTCGTGAGTACTAATTCAGGGTCGCTCCCTGTTGAATTGCCACATTAAATCCAAATGGAATTACTGTACTGCTGACTGTTTAATTCTCCTTTCTCTGTGTGAAAGGGCCCTACCAGCTGCCACGGTTTGGACTAGCCACTAGGGCTTGGGTACCCAGGGACAGTAACTGATAGGGATAGGCCTGTGCACAGAGCCATGAAGGTAGATTATTAGAGTGATAAGCTAATTAACCTGATTTCCCCTGTCCTTGTTATATCCCCTAAATAAATCAGAGCTGCTTGTTTCAGCAAAGTTATACTGCCTGAGGTATTTGTCTATGTTAAAGTACTGTACTGTGATTATTGCACATTGTATCTCATTTCACAGGAGGTCCCAGTGCCGGAACCAGACCTGGGGTAAGTGTATACTGTGAAGGTAATTCTGATATATTGAGTGGGCCACTAGTGGGAAGAAAGGGGGTTGCAGTGTCCCAGAGGGCTGTGACCAAGTTAGTTTAACTATTGAAACCCCTGACCTCTGGGTGGAGGCACCCGCCATTGGATCCAGGCCCTCAACCTGTTAGTGGCAAATCAGGCAGGGTAGTAGCCCTGGGATAGCGCCATCTAGGGGTTGCATCTTGGAGGCTCACCGCTGGGATTGTGTGTCCTCTAGTGGCCATATTTACGAACCACTGTTAAGAAAAAAATGGGTACCCCGACAGAAGTGGCTGTGCACCGGCTGGTGGAGTGGTGTACTGGGGAGGAGATCGACCCCCAAAATGCTATGCTTATCCTGGACATCCCCCTGGGTATCAATACGGACACTGTGCAGGGAGTACTTTCCAAGGTGGAAGGTTTACAAAACCCTGTGGTGGTGGGTCGGCATGCTAATCTGCTCACCCACACTTTCCTGGCCCTAGTAGAGTTTAAGGATCCCATAGATAGCTCCAAAGTGCCACAGACCATTACCCCAGAGGGAGCCCTCACTGCTTGGAGAGTGATAACTAAGGACAGTAAAGACCCGGGGGGGAATCAGCCCCCACCACTATCTGAAACTTTTGAGGAGAAATTTGCTGAATGGTTGCTGGGAGAGGGGAAAACTGTGGAGGACTTGAAGAAACTATTCTTGCCACCTGGGGGTGTTCCTCCCCCAACACCCTCTCCTGCTCCAGTGCCCGTAATGGTGGCTGAACCAATGCAGACTCCTATTTCTGCACCTGCCATTAGTCACGACTCTTACCGAAGGTTGAGGATCTTCTCTGGCACCCTCCCCACCCCCCAAGGGGAGGATGACTGGGAGACCTGGATAGACTATGTTGCCCCCCAAGTGCTAGAATGGCAATGCTCGGAAGCGGCGAAAGAGGGTTAGTGAGAGCCTCCGAGGTCCTGCCCTGGCTACCATCCGTGCTAACGGGCCAGTAACCCTGAGCGACTGCACAGGCCTATCTTGAGGCCTTGGAGAATGTGTATGGGAGCCCAGATTCTGATGAGGACCTATGGTGAGAGTAAGAAATGCACAACAGTACCAAGGGAGTTGTTGTCTGTGTATGTCTCTCGCTGGAAAATTGTTGCAAGAATGCCTCAGAAAGGGTAGTTTGCAGCGATTGAACTGGACCGAACCAGACTGGACAGAATCCTTAAGTCTGCCCCTTCTCAGAACTGTTGTTCAGTTACGCCTGGCAAATCGAGCTGGAATCCCCACCCTCCTATGATGAGTTAATGAGAGAAATTCGAGGAGTTGAGAAAAGGCGACCTGGGAGGTACCTGCACCAACAGCTGTGGCTACGACCGAGGTGACTGAGGGTGACCCATCAAGTGAAGTTCAGGGCAGAGGTTGACAGTCAATGAGTGCTCTGACAAGGAAAAGATATGCCACAATGGGAAGTAACTGTTGAGAGAGATCCGGAATTCAAAAACAGTCCTTTATGAAGGCCACGCCTGCAAGTACGGGCCCTGACCTATATCCGACTGCATCTGCTATGGGGGTGGGGGTACCCACCCATGTATCTCCTGCTGATAGCAGCTCCAAACTCAATTCCTTGACCATGGAAGTGGAGAAACTGACGAGATGTCTCCAAATGCTTATCACGCCGCAGACAGAGATGGCACCCAGGTTTCCAGTTAGTAATACCCCCACCCTGGCTCCCAGTGTGGCGCCTCAGCCAGCTCAAACTCCAGAAAGTATGTTTTGCTATAATTGTGGGAAAGATGGGCACATGAAAAGGAATGCCAGTCCCAAAAGACACTGACAAAGTTGCATATAGGCTACAAGGAGAGCTTGGGAGAAAGAAATCAGTGGTTAAGAGGTGCTGTCATGATCCCAGTGAGGGCACCAAAATGCTAATTCACGTCCTTTTTGTGGCAAGGTCAGTTGCCCAGGCCCCACTACCGCCTCTCCAGACTGGTCCAGAATAGTGGGTCCCTCCATGGAGACCACTGTAAAGGTGAATGGAGTGTCTACAAGAGCTGTATTAGACAGTGGCTCCCAAGTGACAATTATGTTCCAGGATTGGTATCAGAAGCATTTGTCAGACGTGACCCTTACAACCATTAGAAGGACTGCATGTATGGGGTTAAGTGAGAGGCCTACCCTATTCGGGTATATCCGAATTTGGCTGTCTTTCCCCACCTCCGTGGCTGGAGTGGCCAACAAGTAGAGACCCTAGCCTTAGTGTGCCCCACTGGACTGTATGATGGTGTCCTTTGTTGATTGAACAAATGCTCATATGTTCGGAAGGCTGGCACAGTTGTGTTATGAAAACAGGGTCAAAGACTAGTAGAGCTTTAAGAGTTCCGCTTTAATTAAGAAGGCCTATGAGGCACAGAGAGTGCTGAAAAACAGAACCAGAGGAACCGGTCGGAATTGTATGGAAGAAGGATCCTGAGTCTCTGATCCTGGTGCCAAATGCCCAGTGTACCTTACAGGAGAGGTCCGTATCAGAAAGGATGTTAAGAATAAAATATTAATGTTGGATGCACCAGGCGATGGAAAATTGCCAGAGGGACTGCTGGTCAAGCCTAGTATTTTGCCCGCTAGAGCCCATGCTTATGCCAGAAGGGTAATGGTCCAAGTTCATAATGTGTCTGAAAGAGACATTCGAGTAAACAGAGGTTGCATCCCGGCTAATGTGCATTGTGCAGACACTGCAGTGCTACCCAGCAGCAAGAGTTCAGAAGGAAGAAAGACAGAGTAACTGACTTGTTTGATTTCGCGACTCCCCGCTGCCAGCTGAATGGAAAGTGAGGATCAGTGAGAAGCTTGCCCAGAGAGACCAGGTGTTTTCTTTTAAGGAATGGGATGTAGGATGCGTGCAAGGAGCTGAGCACAATATCCGGCTGCATGACGAAAGACCATTTCGTGAGAGGTCTCGACGCCTGGCACCTGCTGACATAGATGATGTGAGACGGCATCTGCAAGAGATGTTAGCTGCTGGTAATATCAAGAATCCAGAAGCCCTTATGCTTCCCCATTGTGGTAGTGAGGAAAAAGAATGGAACAGTAAGGATGTGTGGATTATCGCACCTTAAACCGTCGGACTATCCCTGATCAGTACACAATGCCCCGCATTCAGGATGCTTTGACTGCCTAAACGGGAGCAAGTGGTTCTCTGTGCTGGATCTCCGCAGTGGGTACTACCAGATCCCGATGGCCCCAGAGGACCGTGGAAGAAGATGGCCTTTATCTGTCCGGCTATTTCTATGAATTCATGAGGATGCTCTTCATGGATTTCATAGGTGCCCCAGCCACTTTTCAACGATTGATGGAGCGTGCAGTGGGGACATGAACTTACTAGAGTGCCTGGTATACCTAGATGATGTTATTGTGTTTGGCAGCTCACTGGAGGAACATGAGAGCAGATTATTTAAGGTATTGGACCGACTGGAGGACTTTGGCCTTAAACTGTCCATTGATAAGTGTCAATTCTTTCAAACATCAGTAAAGTATGTGGGACACATAGTATCCACCGAGGAATAGAGACCACCCAAGAAAGTTGAGGCCTTGACCACCTGGCCACAGCCCAAAAATCTAAAGAACTGCAAAGATTCCTGGGATTCTGTGGTTATTATCGGCGCTTCATCAAGGACTATTCAAGAGTGATCCGCCTTTACTTAACCTTACTCAGGGTATCCCCCAACCCACAAAAATACTAAAAGTCAGCGTCCCTCAAGACTTATAGAGTGTATTTTCATCCAAGTGAAGTATTTGGGGCCGCTGGACTCCTGATTGTGAGACTGCTTTTCATGAGATCATATATCAACTTACCCATGCTCCAGTGCTGGCCTATGCCGATCCAAGAAAACCTTCACGTCCTGCACACTGATGCTAGCTTGCAAGGGTTGGGGCTGTTGTACCAAGAGCACGAGAATGGCCTGAGACCAGTGGCCTTTGCCAGTAAGAAGCCTGACCCCATCCGAAAAGAACTATCCTGTACATAAGTTAGAGTTCCTAGCTTTGAAGTGGGCTATTGTTGACCAATCCATGAGTACTTGTATGGGGCTAAAATACTAGTAAAACTGACAATAATCCTTTGACCTATGTGCAGACCTCAGCTAAGTTGGATGCCACTGGCCATAGGTGGCTTTCTGCATTATCTACATATGACTATGCTCCTAATACCGAGCAGGTCTGAACCACATAGATGCTGATGTCTCTCCCGAGGCCTGTTTCTCAGAATGATTGGGTCCGATTGGCAGAACCTGACATTCGGGCACTCTGCCGAAGTTTGACAGGGAGGAACAAATGTCCATGACGCAGTGGACTGCATGGTGGATTGCTTGGGAGCCTCTGAGAATTGCATACCCTGCTGCTTATTGCCACTTTTCTGCAATAGACATTGGTGCACTGCCTCAGCTGGACAATGACAGTATTCAAGGGCTCAATCACCGATCCCATGATCAAAGCAGCTTTAGAAGCCCTCTATGCAGGAAAAGATGTGTCCAAATTACGCTCCACTGATTTGAGAACTGCACTGTTATACAAAGAAGGTCCTAAGTTGAAACTGATCAATAAACTGTTATACAGAGAAACAGTAGACAGAGGGGGACAAGTAGACAAACAACAACTAGTGCTGCCCACTGCCTTTCGAGACTCAGTACTGAGGTCCTTGCACAACCACATGGGGCACCTTGGTATAGACAGAACACTTGACTTGGTGAGATCCAGATTCTATTGGCCTAAGATGGGGGCTGATGTAGAGCAACACATTCAACTTGTAGTCGCTGCTTACAGAGGAAAGCTTTGCCCCAGAGGGCTGCCCCCCTTGTTAACATCACCACCAGTGCACCCATGGAGCTGGTCTGTATTGATTTTCTGAGTTTGGAGTCAGATCAAAGAAATATCAGTAATGTGCTGGTGGTCACTGACCATTTCACGAGATATGCCCAAGCTTTCCCACCAAAGACCAGAAAGCATCCACTGTGGCCAAAGTACTTGTAGAAAACTTTTGTTCACTATGGGCTCCACAAAGAATCCATTCTGATCAAGGGAGAGACTTTGAGAGTCGCCTGATCAAAGAGATGCTTTCTCTGTGGGGAGTGCGAAGTCCAGAACCACTCCTTACCACCCCCCAGGGGACCACAGCCTGAACGTTTCAACCGCACTTTGCTAGATATGCTAGGCACCCTGCACCCAAAGGACAAGCCTAGATGGAGCCAACAAATTAGCACCCTGGTACATGCTTATAACTGCACCAAAAGTGATGCCACTGGATTCTCCCCCTACCACCTGATGTTTGGAAGAGAAGCTCGACTACCAGTAGATGTGTGTTTTGGGGTCTCTCCTGATGGGGTTCAAGCTGACAACTATTTACAGTATGTGCAAAAGTTAAAGGCCCAGCTAACTCATGCGCACAACTGGCTCAAACCATGGCTGCCAAAAGAAATCTGGCCAACAAAGAAAGGTATGATAAAAGGTGAAAGCACAGGAACTCCAGGAGGGAGATCAGGTATTGCTAAGAAATCTGGGGCTGCATGGCAAGCACAAGATTGCTGACAGATGGCACCATCTCCCTCACATTGTAGTGGGCAAACTAGATGATCTGCCAGTGTACAAAGTAAGGCCTGAGAATAATTCAAAAGATGTAAAACAATGCATAGAAATCATTTACTGCCCATTGACAAATCTTAATTGAGTCTGAGCCCCTAGAAGATGCCCCTCTGGACCAGTGACTAGAGCTGCTGCTAAGAAAAGATCAAGAAAGTCTGCACCTACAGAAGCAAAGTTAAAGTGTTCCCTCCACAAGTCCCAGTTGAGCATGACTGTCAGTCCATATCGGAAGAAAGTGAGAGGACTTTGAATACTATCCTTCTTACGAACTGAGTCAATTGTTTCGGGCAATCTCTAGTCAATACTGGAGACAAAGCTGGGCCTTCTGGACTGTCTAAGCCCCCAGCTTCGTCCCTGGAGCCAATGCTCCCAGAAAGTGAAGTGCAAAGCATCAGATCAGATGAAATGGAATCATTGTGCATGGTTGAACTGTTTGAGCTTTCAGGGGAGGAAAATGATAGATTGGGGCAGACTGGTGATACACCCGAACAAGAAGAGTATTTTGAGTGCCCTGACAGTCCACTGCCAGTGTCTGAAAGCTCTCCATGCGGCCAAATGTTGTGGACTCAGAAACTGTAACTCCTGGAGCTGAAAGTGCCCCAAGTTCTAGCCTCTCTACCCCAGGAGACTCCCTGACAAGTGAGGACAATGCTGAAAATGAGGCTCAGAGTGCAGAGACTGTAACAGTTCCCCTAGAAAGACTGGTCGAGCTGTAAAGCCTGTGGTGCACCTCAGTTATGATTCCCTTGGAGGCCTGTGGATTTGCCTCTCAATGTTGTCCATAAAGGAGTGTATGTGTCCCCGAGCTCATTGCCCAAACTGAGCGTCCAGTGCTAACTCCAGTTACTTGTGTTGTCCTTCTATCATGGTGCCCTTGCCCCGTCCAGCCCCAAGGTAACTGATAGGAAGGGCCCCTCTCTTCAGGTTTCATGTACAAGAGGTAATAACTTGAGTTATGGTACAATGTGTGTAATACTGTGTAAAGAGGACGTAATCGCAATGTTTCAGAAATGTGTTCTTGGTAAATGATATATTGACTGATGATTACATGTGGAGCCTAATGCAAATGTATACGGTTGCAGTTGAAACTTATGGGTACTTGCTTGACGGACGTCAAGCTTTCCCAGGCCAGGAAGGTGTAACCCCTGCAAATGGGGGTTCCAAAAGACTTCCAGGAGCTTGCTTGAATGCTCCAAGCCTGAATGGTGTTTGGCATTTAAGCCATTTATCAGTGAGTGTTTTAGAGCCTCTGGTACTGTCTCTTTAAGAGCTGTCTGCTTGCAGACATAATTAGTTTGTATGGGGACTGTGTGTTTTTTTGATTGAGTACCACTCAGCTGCTGCCAATTCACTTCATTTTGCAGTCACTAGGAGTGCAAAGGGAACCTATCTGAAAGATGTAACTGTTTGCCAGAAATTATTTAGAGTAATAATGAAATTACAGTTTGTCTAACCTGCTTTCTTTGCAGTCAGAACTGTGTCTGCTAGTTCCCCATTCTAGTTTTGAACTGCTGAACTGGACCAATCAGTGTGGGGTAAGCTAGCTCTAAAATGGTGCCTTGACTGAATCAGAACTTGGACTCATAATCTGAGCCAGCCACAAGAGGATTGTATGGGCAGTGACTCTGGGAGATGTAGTTTATACTTCAGTGCCTTTTGGACCAACAGCAGCAGTCTATTGTGAGTGAAGCCAATCCAGTCAAGAACTGGGAGGAACTCAAAGGAAGTGCTCGGTTTTGTCGGTTGGAGTTTCAGTTGAGCTTTGGCAGTGAAGAAGGAAGGAGCCCTGTGCTTTTTCAGTGTGCAGTTTTAGTCAAAAACATGTGAAGGCCCAGAGTTCCGGTCTGCAGCTTGTGTAACAGCTTGTTAGGACTGAATCCGTCCTGTGAAAAGAATCAAAGGATCTCTGAAGAGTAGAAACCAGGCTCACCCTGTAGAAGACTGGAGGAATTGCTGAAAATTGCACTTGTCTGTCAGGAACTGAATCTGCTGTGTGTTCTCCCGGTATTGTGCAGTAATTGCGATCGGGATACAGATGCAGCCTGCCTGGTATAGTGCTTTCTTTTATATGGATGTGTGAAGAGGTTTGTGTACCTCAAGTGAGCCCTGCTGACATTGAAGGACCCTATCTTATTTGGAGGTCGGAGTACTAATTCAGGTCGCCCCTGTTGAATTGCCACATTAAATCCAAATGGAATTACTGTACTGCTGACTGTTTAATTCTCCTTTCTCTGGTGAAAGGGCCCTACCAGCTGCCACGGTTTGGACTAGCCACTAGGGCTTGGGTACCCAGGGACAGTAACTGATAGGATAGGCCTGTGCACAGAGCCATAGGTAGATTATTAGAGTGATAAGCTAATTAACCTGATTTCTCCCTGTCCTTGTTATATCCCCTAAATAAACTAGAGCTGCTTGTTTCAGCAAAGTTATACTGCCTGAGGTATTTGTCTATGTTAAAGTACTGTACTGTGATTGTTGCACTGTATCTCATTTCACAGGAGGTCCCAGTGCCGGAACCAGACCTGGGGGTAAGTGTATACTGTGAAGGTAATTCTGATATATTGAGTGGGCCACTAGTGGGAAGAAAGGGGGGTTGCAGTGTCCCAGAGGGCTGTGACCAAGTTAGTTTAACTATTGCAAACCCTGACCTCTGGGTGGAGGCACCCGCCATTGGATCCAGGCCCCTCAACCTGTTAGTGGCAAATCAGGCAGGGGTAGTAGCCCCTGGGATAGCGCCATCTAGGGGTTACAAATACACGTGCAAAATTATGCAACAAGAAGCAACTTTAGAGTATAAGGAATTCCGTAATACAGCAGCCATATGCAGCAGACAGGCATTGAAGAAGAAATGCAGTTTGAGATCAGAGATCTTTTCACACTTTCTGTATCAAAGTACACTGCCCCATCTGGCTTACAGATGCCATTGTGCTGCAAAGGGGCAGGACATTTAAAAAAATGAACAAAAATATATATTGCACAGTCTGGGAACCACTCAGAAACACAAGTGCATCAGACATGCTGGTGTTTTTAGTCACGTTTTTTAACTTCGTGCTTCTGCCACTTGTTGCCACCACAGCCTTCTTCCTGTCCCAAACAACCAACCAGTCCCATTGTCCCTATCTGTGACTCTGGTTTGCCTGGCACATTTGCAATCTTCTGGATGTTCGGGGGATTGAATGGGAGGGGGGGACCCTCTACTTGAGCCAACGGCCAGGTGCGAAGTGGCAGTGAAGGGCATGCGGGGCCCAAATGTACTGCAGCTACCATATGGCTACAGTGGGATGTTTCCTTGTGTTTGTGCAAGGGGAACCACATGTAAGGGCATCCGTGTAAGCATATCCATGCTGTGCGTCTACTTACCTCTGCTGGAAGCATTCCTTCTCTTCAACAAGAACGTTAGCCACACTGCCATTTATGGTCATACACGTGGCAGTATCGCGGCACTGCATGTTGCTTTCCCTACCTGGAAGAGAGGGTGGTGGAGCCATGGAATGCACTGCCTAGGGGGCTGGTGGAGGCAGAGACGGTGGAGGGGTTCAAGAGGGGCTGGGACAGGTACAGGGGAAGGGTTTTGGAAGCAAAATCCAATGCAGCAAGAATATCCAGAACTGGGAAGGGAGAAGCCAGAGAAGGCGAGGGGGGCAGCAAGGTCAGCACCCAGGGTGGGGGCTGACCAATCGAGCAGACTCGAAAGACCGTTAGGCCTATTCTGCTGGCATTTTAGTATGTTAGTAAGAGGAGAGTGACATCTGGAACGCTCAGTCCTCCACCCCATCCCCCTGTCCAGCTCCCGCTGACCCAGGCTTGTCCCCAAGCCTGGCTCAGTGCTATTGCAAGTGCTAGCCCTACCACCGCGTGGAAGGCCCAGCATATTTGTATTCATCTTATCTGGCCACTGACTTCTGTTTAAAAAAAAAAATAACATTGAATCCCTTTTTTTAAGTAATGGTTCATTTTGTCTTTGTAAAGAAAACAATTGTTCAGTTAATTTAATATTACTCAGGCCAAAATAAAATGCCTGCAGACATTATGGATATTTCTGATAGTCAGAAATAATCTTTTGCTTTGCCCTGAAAAAAGAGACACCCTGTTTTTAACTTCAGTCGACTCTGTTTGCAGAGGTTCAGATGAGGAACTTTTGGCAAGCGGTGCTTGTGTTCTCCATGCCATTGTATTCCTGTTTGGCCTGAACCTGTAAAAGCAGTTGTACTACAAACAGTGCCAGATTTGACAACTGCAATTGCAATTGTTCACATTCTTTTTCGCCCCTGGGATTTCAGCATTTAAGGTATGGCCCATTGAAAGTAAAATAGCAGGAGAGTGGCAGGCAGCTGGAATGAGCAGGGCTGGGACACACAGCTGTGTTTGGGTCACGCTAAGATTAGTATCTCTGCCCACAAACACAAATTAGCCTAAAGGTGTTCATGAAAAACACCTTCACCATGTGAAAGGTTAACCATTTGCATTCAGCCTTTGGATTATCAATCACGTTCTGTGCAAATGTTGCTAAAACATTTCATATTGTTTCAGTACTGAAGAAGATAGACTTCCACCTCACTGTCTAAACTATTCGGAGTCCTAAACTAAACACAACAAAGCCATTTCTCCCCATGTAGCACATACACTTTTTTCTTACACTGACCCTTAACCACCTCTCTATATAGAAAGTCACTGTCTGCTGCTGTTTGTATAGAAAATGGACTTCAAATGACAGAATAGTGTTAAGATCTTGAAAAGTTGCCAAAGAGAATCGAGAAGGTCATAAGTAATTAAGAAACACATTTCGTTGTTTTGATAATGATTTGTTTTCCTTTTTACCCAAGCACTAAATTTAAAATCTACTTGAAGATTAAATTAATGGACAAATATTCTACGTGGGTCCGTGGAAATATAATTTTGAGATGAATGTTAAATTTATAAACAAAGAAAAATTGACAATGGCTGCAGGAAAAGAGACAATTGGTCCATCCAGTCTGCCCAGTTTTATTTATTTATTTGAAAATTGGTAACTGGGAGAGCTGGGCCGAGGCTTGTTTCCAGGTATGACCTAGGGAGGGGAACAGGAGAAACAGCAATACAATAGACTAAACGAGTCAATACAGCAACATGTGATAAATAAATTGATACAAAAATGCATAGGTACAAAAATAAAATTGTTACAGAAACAGTAAAGTGTGGTCACAGCACAGAGTGAAGCATCAGTTGAAAGGCAAAGTAAAATGGCAATACACAGACTGCAGTTACAAAACTGATGACATGCGAGAGAGAGAGAGAAGATTATGCCTAACCTGAGTTAGACAGAGGAACAGTGGTGGTGAACAGATGCAACCATGGGCAAGTAGTGGAGACCCAATCAGGGACAGTTTGAAGCAAGGCAGGGGAGGTGTCAGTAGGAAGGGTACCAGGAGAAGGTGGGGTGGGTTTGGAGTTTCAAATGGTGCCTGAGGGAGCCAGGGGAGGAGGAAAGGTGGCGGGAGGAAGGGAACTTATTCCAGAGTGAGGGAAGTTGCTAGGAGAAGGCAGATTGCCCCGCAAAGGGGCATGGGTGAAGGGTGGAGAAAGTGCGATGATCCCTGGGATGGAGGGAGTATGAGGCAGGGGGGAGTTGGGAGAGAAGAGAAGAGAGGAGAGGTAGAAGATAAGGGAACCAAACCAGTATTTGGATATGAAGGAGGTACAGTGAGCCTGGCAAAGTGAGGGCAGAGAGCAATCGGAAGGAAGGAGTAGGGGGAGCAGTGATGAGTGTGAGGGAGGGAGTCTGTAGCAAAGCAACAGAAGGAGTTACAGGGGGTGTCCTGTCTGGCAAGGGAAGTGGACGGGGTGGTGCCATAGACTACATCCACGTAGTTGAAGACATGGAGCACCATTTTGGTAACAAGCTCCCTGCAGACCTGCAAAGCTAAGCAGTGTTTGTTGCAGTATAGAGCAACAAGCCTGGGACAGAGTTTTGCATGGCTAGCATCAGTGTGGGCTAAGAATTCAAGCTCACTGTCAAGCCACACACTAAGATACTTGAAGGACTTCACAGATTCAAAAGAAGTGCCATTCAGTGTGGTGAAATGAATGGGGGTCTGGCCAGTTTCTGACTGGTGCTAAAGGTGATGGCCACTATTTTTTTAGTACTGACCCAGAGTTGGCTCAGTCGAACCAATGCAGAATATTGTTGAAGTCTTGCTGGAGCAGGTATTTAACAGCTGTGGTAGAGGGACTGGAGGTGAAGATGACTGTGTCATCAGCATACATGTGAATATGCGAGTTGACACAGGCTGAGGGGAGGTTGTTCAGGAAGATGGAGAAGAGGATGGGACCCAGGATGGAGCCCTGTGGGACCCCAGCCTGGATGAGTAGAGGAGGTGACAGGAAACCTCCAACCTGTACTGATTGTTGACAGTCCATGAGGTAGGAATGGAACCAGTCAGCAGTGGATGCCACTATGTAAAATGCCCTCTCCCTCACTCAGTCATATAAAGCATTCCCTGGTGTCCAGTGATACCCTTTGTTTAATATAATCCTCCTTCAGCCTGCCATTTAAAGCATGCCCTGGTGTTCAGTGGTACCACCCATCCTGTTTTGTGTTAAATACCCCCTCCCTTATCCTACCATCTAAAGCATTCTCTCATATCCAGTGATACCCCCCCTCTCTGTACCTGCCATGTAAAGCATTCCCTGGTGATTAGTGGCACTCCTGCCCTCATTCTATGTTAAATAAATACCCTCCTCCCTCACCCTGCCATGTAAAACATTCCCTGGTATTCAGTGGTTACCTGAGCACATTCTGTGGTAAATATGCCCTTCCTTAACCTGCCATGTAAAGCATTCCATGGTGTCTAGTGGCACCCCCTTCCCCCCATTGGAACCAGATGTTTTACGGCCATTGGGACCAACTTACAAATGAGATATCTTATCTCAGTGGGGTTTTTCTAGGGAAATAATGTTTTAAATAATGCAGAAGAAAACTAACCTGAAACACTGATATACCTTCAGAGTCTGGGCTGGGAGCTATTTACACTATATAACAGATTCTGTAATAAAAATTACAAACATATTACTTTTAGGCATGAAAAAGGAACAATGAGGTGCATCTGAAGGTACTGTATTTGGTTGTGAACTTGTCCAGGCTGAATTTAAAGGTCAGCACCAACCTAGCCTGAACCACGGAATCTTGGTGAGCTATTCCACAGCTACTTGGCTCAACCTTTTGAGAAACTTATTGTTTGTTTTGGTACCTCCTGACCTTACCATGCCTACACTTTGGAGTGTGCTGTCTATAGTGTACTCGTCCTAACTAGGTTAGAACAAGTGCCATTGTCGACTTTGATTATGCTGGCTGGGATTTTCTCATTATAAGTGTGGCCAAACCCAGCTTATTTAGCCTTTCCTCACAGCTCATTCCTTCTAAACATCTGATCATGAGCTTGCCAGGGTCTGTCATGACATAGGAAGCGCGATTTCCTTCTTGGAAATCCTGCCGGTGCCAAGGGCTAGTGGGGAACACAAAAGGAAGATTAGGGAGATAAACCAGTGGCTCAGGGAGTGGTGTGAGGCCAGAGGGTACGGGTTGATGGGGGAGACCAGTCATGTAACACCTGTGCTCCGTGGACTGCACTGGCTGCCAATATGCTGGCGAATCACCTTCAAGGTCGGTTTGCTGACCTATAAGGCCCTACACGATCAGGGACCTGGCTACCTGAAAGATCTCCTTTGTCCCTACTGTCCCTCCTGCTCTCTCCAATCCACTGACGAGGGATTGCTAGAGATTCCCAGGGTTCGTTTGAAGACCTCTGGGGCCAGATCTTTTAGCTTTATGGCCCCGACCCTGTGGAATTCTCTACCTTGTCAGGTACGAGATTGCCCGACTGTCCAAACCTTTAAGGGGGCACTAAAAACCTATCTTTTTAGACATGCGTATAATGATTTTTAAATGTTGTTAGGACTGGATTAATTTTTATTGTTTTAGTTATATTGTTTTTATTATAGGAAAAAACAATACTGGATATGATGAAGCCCACTGGCCCTTACAATCAAAATAACGGAGTCTTGTAAAGAAAGTGTCCAAATTTTATTCAAATATCTTCCAGGCTAATATTCAACGTTTCGGGATATACCCTTCATCAGGACACCGGTCAAATTTCTAAAGCATAAACACACATAAAAAAATATACATTAATAATTAATTTTCCAAAAATTCGGCACTATTGCATTTTGAAGACTGCATTTAAAAAAATATAGTAATTTCAAGATAAACGTTGTTGTGAAAGATGCATAAGATAATAATGGTCTAGATGGGCAGCACTTGGAAAAGCACACACATATATATATATATATATATATATAATATATAAATTTTATGAGAAAAGTTAATGTTTATCAATGTAAAAATATTAATAATTGAGAAGATTTATCATATCTGGTGATTTATATTTTTGTTTGTTCAGATTGCCGTTCTGCAGTGGCTGTAAGGGGGAGTCAAACATAGAACCTGACGTTAGAGTATTAGAAGAAATTAGACATTTACATTTTGACATGTAAGGACGTTTTTTGATGTTTGATTATACTGGGTGTTTACATAGTAATATGAATTTTGGAAAAATTAATTATTAATGTATATTTTTTTATGTGTGTTTATGCTTTAGAAATTTGACCAGTGTCCTGATGAAGGGTATATCCCGAAACGTTGAATATTAGCCTGGAAGATATTTGAATAAAATTTGGACACTTTCTTTACAAGACTCCGTTATTTTGATTATAAGGGCGAGTGGGCTTCATCATATCCAGTATTGTTTTTTCCTATCATATGGCGTCAGCTATTTACTGGATTCAGGCCTACCCCGAGTTGAAAGAAAAAAAACCTTTTTTAAAATGTTTGAGGATTTGGGGCTGAACTGGATAAGTCTCTTTCTTTATTGTTTTTATTATGTTATGTACAGGCGCTTTGGTTCTGGAAAGGCGCCTTTTATAAATAAAGTTTTGATTGATTGATTGATTAATTGACCTGGGAGGATAAGAGGCTATATGCTAGAGATAGGCTCCATCTCAGTTTAAAGGGAAGGGGAATCCTTAAGTTGAAAATAGAGGGATTCATTGATGAAAGGTGGGGTTTAAACTTGTGAAGGGGGGAGGGATGGAAGAAAAGGCTGTCGAGGGGGGTCCAATAAAGGAGGAACTCTGTCTCCACCTCCCTGGGGAGCTGGAGGAATGCGGAAAAAGGCCGACTGGTAAGGTGCAGACCAGGGGAAGATGGAATCCCCAAGGGAACACAAGCAGGGGAAATGGAAGTATAGGGAAAGGGTGGTAGGTAGTCCTGCTAAATGCCAGGAGCTTGGGCAATAAAATGCCTGAGCTCCAGGTGATGCTGACTGAGGGAGGGGTGGATGTGGCAGCGGTCACTGAGACCTGGGCCACTGCAGGACATGACTGGGACCTGAACCTGGAGGGTTACACATGTTCAGGAAGGACAGGGGAGGGAAGGGAGGGGCAGCACATATACTCAAAAACTGCATTGGCATAGGGGGAGTAGAGGAGGTGGAGGGAACCGCGGAGGCGATTTGGGTCACCTTGATAACAAGGGGGGCAAGAGAGTAAAAATAGGAGTGGTGTATAGACCCCCTGCGCTGGTGGAGGAGCTGGAGGAGTGTCTGGTGGCAGATGTTGGGAGACACTGCAGATTGGACAGGGGAGAGGGTGGTGGTGTTGGGGGACTTAAACATGCCAGGAACAGACTGGGAGACTATGACATCCTCGGTGGCCAGGGAACTGAGGTTGTTGGATGTCTTTCAGGACGCGTTCCTAACTCAGCAGGTGGGGGAACTGACCAGGGAGGCGCGGGTACTGGATGTGATCCTGGCAGACAGTGACAAGATTGGGGGCCTGAAGGTAAGGGACCCATTGTCGGGTAGTGACCATGCCACAGTCTGGTTCTCCCTGGACCTAGGAGGGGTAGAAGGCTGCACAAAGACAGAGGTAACTGACTTCGGGGGGGGTGGATTTTAAGGAAATAGGAAGGATCCTTAAGGAGCATTTGGATGTGATTGGGCCAGACATGGACACTGACTGTAGGTGGGAAATCATCAGGAGAGGGGTGCAGGATGCTACTAGCACCTGTGCAAGAGTAAGACAAAAATGCGGTAGGGCCTGAAAACCCTGCTGGTGGACCGGGGAGGTCCAGGAGGTGGTGAGGGAAAAGAAGGCAGCCTATAGGCAATCCAAGTGCTCAAGGAGTGAAAGGGATCGAGGGGAGTACGAGCTGATGGCTAGAAGGGCCACTAGGGGTGGTGGGAGGGCGGCTAAGGTAAGGAAGGAGCAGAACCTGGCCAGGAAATTAGAAGAGGGAACAAGGGTTCTTTAGATACATTGGGGAAAACAAAGGGGTGAAGGCAGATTGGCAGGATTAAAACGGGGAGAGATGGGCACAAGACCTGGGGAACAGGCTGAGGTAATAAATGAGTACTTCACCTCAGTTTTCACCAAGGAAAATGGGGCTGCATCATACATGGGAGGAGACAGTGTTACTGAGGAGGGGGGCCCTACCGATCGGCGGGTCTGGGGAGAGGGGGAGGCATCACTGGCAGAAGGGGGGAAGGCTAAGCAGGGGGACAAAGTAGCGGAGGTGGAAATCACAGCAGAGAGAGTGAGGGAAGCCCTCAGGTCCTTTAAGACGGAGAAGGCACCAGGGCCGGACAAATTACATCCCAGAGTGCTGAAGGAACTGGTGGATGTCCTGGCGGAGCTTTTTACCATCTCTCTGAGGACAGGGTAGGTGCCCCAGGACTGGAATGTGGTGCATATAGTGCCTATCGACAAGGGGGGATCAAGGGAGGTGGCAGGGAACTCAGTCTGCCAGCCTGACATCGGTGGTGGGCAAGGTGATGGAGGGCATTGTCAAGGAGAGGCTGGGGACCTGAAAAGTCAGGGTGCCTGGACGATAGACAGCATGGATTCATCCCGGTGAAATCATGTCAGACAAACCTTGTGGAGTTCTATGACTGGGGTGATGAGTGCCTGGACGGGTAGACCAGTGGACGCCCTCTTTCTAGACTACAGCAAGGCATTAACCTGTTCCACGGGGCCTGTTGGATAAGCTGGGAGAATTGGGGTGGGGAACCAGATGATCAGATGGATAGGCAATTGGCTCCAGGACCCGGCCCAGAGGGTCGAGCTGGTGGGATAGTCTCATCCCCAAGGAGGGTTATTAGTGGGTCCCGCAGGATCTAGTCGCTGGGCCCCTCCTGTTCAACGCCTACGTCTCTGACATAAGGAAGGGTATCAGGAGTGAGATGAGTCTCTTTGCGGATGACTCATAACTGGGGGCGATGGTGGATGGGGAGGAGGAGAGGGTGGTCCTACAGGGGGACCTGGAGGCTCTAGAAAGATGGTCTAGAAAGTGGAAGCTGAGGTTCAATGCAGGGGAAATGCAAGGTACTGCACCTGGGGGCCAGAAACCTGGGTCAAGTGTACACCCGGGGTGGAATGCTACAAGTCTCGATGGCTGAGAGGGACCTGGGAGTGGTGGTGAATGTCAAGATGAACAACTCGGAGACTTGTAGGAGGGCAGCAGCCAAGGCCAACAGGATGCTGGGATGCATCGCTAGGGGGATCACCTCCAGAAGGAGGGAAGTGATACTCCCTCTGTATAACTGCTTGGTGAGGCCGCATCTCAAGTACTGCGGTTTTGAAGGCCATACTTAAAGAGGGACATTGAACTCCTGGAGCGGGTCCAGAGGAGGCAACCAAAATGATTTGGGGCTTGGGGACAGGACCTATGGGGAGAGGCTCAAGAGCTAATATGTACACATTGGAAGAGAGAAGGGACCGGGGGACATGATAGAGGTCTTCAGGTACATGAATGGGGTAAATAGGGGAGGAGCAGCCAAGGAAGGGGGGGCAACTAGAGGCATGGGTGGAAGCTGGAGGGGGAGATTCAGGGAGAAAGGAGGAGGTGCTACTCACTGAGAGGTGGTGGAGCCATGGATGTGCTGCCCAGGGGCTGGTAGAGGCAGAAACAGTGGAGGGGTTCAAGAGGTGGGACAGGTACAGGGAAGGGTTCTGGAAGCAAAATCCAGTGTGGCGAGACTATCCGGAACTGGGAAGGAGAAGCCAGAGAGGGTGAGGGGGCAGCAAGGCTGACCAAACGAGCAGACACAAAAAGACCATTAGGCCTATTCTGCTGGCATTTTAGTATGTTAGAACCCCTCCTCTGTACTTTTAACTCCTGTATTAGGGAGTGGGAAATCACAGAGGACAGCATGAGGGAGGCCCTACGGGTGCTGAAAACTGACAAGGCACCAGAACCGGATGGGCTGCATCCGAGAGTCCTGAAGGAACTGGCGGACGAACTAGCAGCTCCACTAGCTGCACTTTTCAACGCATTGCTGCAGACAGGATGGGTGCCTCAGGATTGGAGGGTGGCTCACGTGGTGCCCTATCCACAAAGGGGTCTAGGGAGGAGATGGAAATTACAGGCCTGTCAGCCTAACGTTGGTGGTAGGCAAACTAATGGAGGGCTTCATCAAGGAGAAGCTCAGGAGGCAACTGGAAAGGCTGGGGCACGTGGATGACAAAGAGTATGGTTTTGTCCCAGGGAGATCATGCCTGACCAACCTCATAGATTTTTACAACTGGGTGACGGGGACCCTGGACCGACAAAGACCAGTGGATGTCCTATATCTGGATTTCAGTAAGCCGTTTGACTCTGTACCCCACATCGGGTTGTTGACAAAGTTGGGGCGGGAAGACAGTTGCTTAGATGGGTAGAAAACTGGCTCATGGATAGATCACAGGGTAGTGGTTATTGGGATAGTCTCCTCCCCTAGGAAGGTCTTCAGTGGGGTTCCCCAAGGTTCGGTACTGGGGCCACTCCTGTTCAATGCCTATGTCTCCGATATAGGGAGCGGTGTTAGGAGTAGGATGAGCCTCTTCGCAGATGACTGAAAACTGGGAGCACTGGCTGACAGGGAGGAAGCGAGAGAGACAGTCCAGAGGGATCTGGATACCCTGGAGGGTTAGTCAAGGAGGTGGGGACTGAGGTTTAATCCAGGGAAGTGTAGGGTGCTGCATCTGGGGGTCAGATACCCAGGTCATGTATACACCCTGGGAGGGGTCTCGCTACAAGCCACAATGAGTGAAAGGGACCTGTGGGTGGTGGTAGACACCAGAATGAACAACACTGTAAACTGCAGAAGATCTGCGGCAAACAGGATTCTGGGCTGCATAGCCTGGGGAATAACGTCCAGGAAGAGAGAGGTGATCCTTCCTCTGTATAATGCCTTGGTCAGGCCACATCTTGAGTACTGTGTGCAGTTCTGGAGACCTCACCTTAGGAAGGACATAGCATTGTTGGAGAGGGTTCAGAGGAGGGCAACCAGGATGATCCGGGGCATGAGCAAAAGGACCTATGAGAAAAGCCTGGAAGTCCTTGGGCTCTACTAGCTGGAAGAGAGGAGAGACAGGGGTGACATCATTGAGGTATTCAGATATGTGGAAGGGATTAACAGGGGCAGAGCCAAAGAAATGTTCAGCTAAGGAAAGGGGGCACAACCAGGGGGCATGAGTGGAAGCTGGAGGGGGGAACCTACAGGGGGGAACATAGAAGGCATTACTTCACTGAGAGGGTGGTGGAGCCATGGAATGCATTGCCTGGGAATCTAGTTGAACTGGGCACAGTGGAGGGCTTTAAGAGGGGGTGGGACAGATGCATGGGTATACTGAAGCCAAAGTTGACACTCTCGGGGGCCAGGGGGGAGGAGGAGCTAGCGCCCAATCGGGGCTGGCTAACGAGCAGACACGAAAGACCGTTAGGCCTATTCTGATGGCTTTTAGTATGTTAGTATATTCTTGATGTAGTGTGGCAGCCAGAAATGGACACAGTACTCCGGGGTGAGTCCTGACCAAAGCTTTACATGATAGCACAATGATTTCTCCAGTCTGAATAGCAAAATTGTGAAATTAGAAGAATGACACTGATGTGACTGATTTAAATCCCATAAAACAGTCTTCAAGAGATCCATTTGGGTGTACAGAGCTGTTCCTTTCCAAAAAAAAAAAAAATACAACATTTGAGAAAAGACATTTAACCCATTCAAGACAATAATATGCATACCAGCTATAAACGCCCATTCCTAATCATTCACATTTGAGACATTGCTTAAAACATGATACAGAAGTACATATCTCCCAGAGCCCTACTTTCAAAATCCAGGTAATCTTTCAACAAATGCAGAGCCAGTTAATTTGATCAGATAATGTACTCCCCTTTTTATCTGGCCAATTATTGAATTACTTGCATGCACTCAAAAAAAAAAAAAGATGGCTACTGGCATCTCTCCATTCAGTCGCCCTGCAGTCACCATCAGTGTTATAGGAGCAATGCATATTCGTAGAAGCCAGTGAACCAAATCATTAGTCAGCTGTTACTTATGGATGTTTGGTGTTTTATTGATATAAACACTGGGGAAGGCAAGGAGGGCAGTTAGGGACTAGACGAGATGCATGAGGGCATGAATTACCAGTCCAGTAATTAATAAGTTAGGGAAAAAAAAGCATTGTTTGAAAGGATTATGTGGCAAGGTAGTTGAAAGGGGGCCAAGCAGATTCTGTTTTGTCGATATAATTTTCCCTCTGTACAGCAGTACAGCCCAGCTTGCACTGTTGCTTTAAGTAGAGAATTCTCGGAATTAGTACAGCGTTTGTATTCAGTTGGAAGTTTGCTATTTGGTTATTAATAATCCACTTACACAGAGACTGCTCAGCAAAATCACATTTGCTAATCAGGTTTAAAATGTTTTTTTTTTTGCTTGTAGTTTCATGTCAGTTTTCATATAAATTATGTAATCGCCAAAGGTTTGCAGATGGTTTTGTTTTTCTTCATGATCAAGTAAAATCTATTTTTCCAATAGCTGCAGTGTTCTCCCTAAAGACCCTTGGTATAACAGGCCCACTGTGCCTTCACATGATCCCACTGTGCTTTCAGGACTCAGAAATACTGTACTTAGTGCTGGTAGCATCAGGTTATCTTCTAGCCAAATGAATGGGAGCTTAGCTCCTGTTCATTGGGAATTGAGCTTGGTGCGCACTCTCATTGTGCTTCTCCCATGACTATTTAACATTTGCGTTGTCTTTGTCTATGTACTACCTTGCTGTATAATCTGCAGTATATGCTGTTTGTGCTTCTTCTTGTTGTTCACTGACACTTGACCTTACGTGACCTCCCAGGTCATACCTGAAAATAGGCATTTAACCATCTAGTGCACTTACCTGGTCAACAAAAATTAACGAAATATAAATTACCTATCTATCTAGCTGTCTATGTTAGCATGAGGACCCGACGGGGTGTGGAGTGTTGGGCTATACCTGCATACCCAGGACATGGTGAGGCCTGTCATAGGCAGAGGGCCTTACAGTTCCTGAAAGTCAGTAGTAGCCAAGTTTCACACACTTGTTGCAGTAGGAACATTGACTTTATTTAGTACAAAGAGACAAGTAGGTGAAGAGCAAACCAGAGCACTGATCCAGGAAGCAGGTGAAGAGCAAACCAGAACACTGATCCAGGAAGCAGATGAAGAGCAAACCAGAGCACTGATCCAGGAAGCAGGTGAAGGGCAAACCGGAGCACTGATCCAGGAAGCAGATGAAGAGCAAACCGGAGCACTGATCCAGGAAGCAGATGAAGAGCAAACTGGAGCACTGATCCAGGAAGCAGATGAAGAGCAAACCAGAGCACTGATCCAGGAAGCAGATGAAGGGCAAACCGGAGCACTGATCCAGGAAGCAGATGAAGAGCAAACCAGAGCACTGATCCAGGAAGCAGATGAAGAGCAAACCGGAGCACTGATCCAGGAAGCAGATGAAGAGCAAACCAGAGCACTGATCCAGGAAGCAGGTGAAGGGCAAACCGGAGCACTGATCCAGGAAGCAGATGAAGAGCAAACCAGAGCACTGATCCAGGAAGCAGGTAAAGGGCAAACCGGAGCATTGATCCAGGTTTGCGCTTCACCTGCTTTTCTCTTTGTGCTAAAGAAAGTCAATTACACTACGGCAGCACGTGTGACAGACTTGGCTACAGTTGACTGTGGTGAGTGCCAAGATGTTTCTTGCTGCCGTTGTGATTTGCTGACCTCAGGCACCTCTAGCAGTGGTTCTGTATATTGCCAGTGCATGGAACTGTGGGTATCCCCCAACACCCCGCAGCCTGAAGGGTCCTACTGCGCTTATAAGATGGGCTTTTGCAGCAACAAAATTAAAAAAAAAAAGTGTTTTAAAACTTTTAAACAGGTTTTATGTGAAAAATAGTCCTTATGCAGGACAGTGCCAGCTGTTTTTTAATTTTTTAGAGGGAAAGGGAACATTGTTTAACCAGGAGTAGCACACTAAGCTGAAGCTTGTTATCAGATAGGACCTGGGAGCACAAGGAAGTTAAGTGACTTGCTCAGGATCACACAGTATACACCTAGGCGGCTGTGGGGTCTGTTGCCTGATAAACTTATGCCTTGTGGCTACTGTCAGCAAATCAGGTTAAAGGTTTTTCCTAACGCATTTTGTAAATGCAATTTTTGACCGGGTGATCAGGAAAGGTACACTAAGAAGTGATAGCTCATTTCTAGGAGCATCCTGGGGGATGGCCTGGGTAACATGAGCCTTTTTTATTGACAGGAGAAAGCTGACCATGTTAAGGCGAGTGACTGATGGAAAGACACAAAGTCAGACCTCAAACTTTTTTTTTTATTAGGGCAGCTACATCCCAAAGATGTGGGGGTTATTTTGGGTAGACAGATTTAAGGAATCATTTGTATAAGTCAATGTCTAGGTATGACATTGACAGGATTGAGGTGAAAGACCAGATAGCAAGCATGAGGAAGGAAATGAAGAAATTCCGACATGACCAGGTGAGCAGAACAATGGTATGGGACCCAATGTATGTGGGTTTCCAAAGATTTTGTTGAGAATTATAAAGGGTGGGCTCAACAGCAACTTATCCACGGGCTTACAACAAAGGATGGATCTTTCATTTCAGATAAACTGGAGCTCATGCCATGGGTGCAAGAATATTTTCAGAAGAGTTTTTTTGTATCCAGCAGCAGCAATGAGGTAGAGCCATTTTTACGTTTGCTTGCGCGCATGCACAAGGAACGTCTTGCAACAGTATGACTTTTGAAGGTGTGTGATCCTCCTCCCCAGTGCAGTGCTCAGTGTAGCAGGCGCGACTCTGCCGGACCAATACATGCCGAGCTGTGTATGAAAGAGCGTGTCAAAAGCGCCTGCTTTTTTTTTTTTTTTAACCCTGTAAACAAGAAAACGGTCCCTCAGGTCCTTCCCCCCACCAACCCACACCCACCTCCTCACAACCCCCCTCACCCCATACTTACCTCCAGAGCCCAGCATGATGATCTTCGGTGGACCGGGAACACGTCTGCACTTTTCAAACTGACCACGAACTGAAGAAATGTCGGTAAGCTGTGTAATGGCGTAAATGATTTTTTTTTCTAACTTTGGTGCATATCTTGGCCATTTTTTCGACTTTTGGCACCAAATTTTCAACACGGGGTTCTTGACACCCCTTCTGATGAATTCAGTCACTGTCATGGCGTTCTTCGGTCTCGAAAGGTGATTTTGCGGTCACTGTGCGGAATCACCTATCGGGACTGACTAACGAAATGACAGTGTTGGTGTTCATGAGGTGGGCTCTCAAAAATCCTATGTTGCAAATTTGGTAAAAAAAAATTCCAAAAGACTGTTTTACGAGCATGCGTTGCTCAGTTTCCACGCCCACTGGTAAGTTCGTGGATTTGTAATATTTTCACTCCAGATTTTCAACATAGGCATGTTTCCACACCTCCTTATGAACAGTGCAGCTGTCATTTTTCACATCCTGGCCGAAATGTTTTTAGCGCTCATGCATAACAGCGATTGCTGTTTGGAAATCAGTGTTGCCATAAAGTAAAACAATCACAGTGACATGGTGATGAGTAGAGGTCCTAAAATGCCTACGTTGAAAATTTGGTGACAGAAGTCCATAAAATGGCTGTCTTATGAGCGTGCGTTGCGCAGTTTCTATGCACACACGTAAGTTCGTGAATTTGTAATATTTCCACTCCAGATTTTCAACATTGCCATTTTCCCACATCTCCTTATGACCAGTACAGCTGTCATTTTTCACATCCTGGCCGAAATGTGTTTTTGCACTTACAGCGTAGAATAGTGCAGTTGCTGTGGGAAATCATGTTCGGTACACAGTAACACAATCACAGGGACACTTTTCATGAGCAGACATCCTAAAATGCCTGTGTTGAAAATTCGGTGCAAAAATTCCCCAAAATGACTGTTTTACAAGTGTGCATTGCGCAATTTCCATGCACACTCATAACTTCACGAATTTGTCATATTTTCACTCCAGATTTTCAACATTTGCATTTTCCCACACCTCCTTATGAATAGTACAGCTGTCATTTTTCACATCTTGGCCAAAATGAGGTTTCACACTTCCGGCGCAGAATAACGAGGTTGCTGTGGGAAATCAGTGTTCAGTACCACAGTAAGAAAATCATAGTGACAGCGTTCATAACCAGCGGTGACAAAATGTCTATGCTGAAAATTTGGTGAAATAATTCCACTGAATGACTGTATTACAAGCGCAGGTTGCGCAGTTTCCACACAGGCTCGTACCCTTGAGCACGCCCAGGGCGTTAGGGTTCCTAAGACAGACACTTAAGAAGTATGAAGGTGAAATGTTGATCAGATTCAAGAGGAGTTGCACAGAAGTACTCTGTTGGGCTATGGATGCTAAAGGGACATGGATACAACTGGGGGGAGGGAGCCTTCATAAATGCCACACACACCAATGCAAATACCTGCAAGTGAATGTTCGGCATTGACAAATGCTTGTCTGGTTTCCTGTCATCTTTCAAAGTTCTGGTACTCCCGCAAGCTGTATTCGACAGTTTTACACTTCCTGTTTCAGAAGTGGAAATAGAGGCAGCTATGTGCCCTTTGAAGGGAGGCCGGCCCCTGTCAATGATGGTTTGTGGGCAGATTTTTATAAATCATTTTTAGGTTTATTGGTTCAGATATTGCAAGTCTTTTTTAATGAAGGCCTATCAAGGCATTGTTTCAGAATCCACGTGGTCTGCTTTACTCATTCTTCAGTACAGAAAGGGTGACATTTCTGATGATCACAGCTGGAGGCCGGATTTGTTTGCTTAATTGTGTGTCTACAAAACTTTAGTGAATGCAGGGGTTCAAATAATTTTTGGAGAAGGAAGTACAGTATGTGCTGCTAGCTTTTTCCACCTGATAGTATTTTCATCTAAATGGTAGTATACCATCCATTGAGCTGTCTTGGGCCCACCCTCTAAGCCAAGTCTCAAACCCACTGGGCTGCAGCCACTAGCCCCCTTTGTCTGATACTGCTATGGAGTCTTGTAATCCCTTCTCCCTGCTGTGACGTGCTGTGACCCTAGTTTTACCATTGTGCTGTGTTACGATCACCTTTCTGGCTAACCCATGAGCAGCTCCCAACACTGTATACTGCAATGCACACAACTGATAACTAATTTCTTTCACCAAATCTGCTACTTATGCTCTGTCACTGTGTGGATCCATGGCTGATAGCATTGTATTAAGCTGCTAATTTTGTGACTATGTACTAACCAATGTGAATGTGTCGGGAGTGAAATAAATTCCTTAAAGTAGAAAGTGGGAGTCACGCAAAAATGGTAGTAAAATGGTCCTTTACTCCCCTTATCTTTTCCCCTGGGTGACTGTTTTGTGTTCCCACCTGATGGAGGTGGCTAGGCACCTAATGTTTCAGGAGCAGTAATAGTCTGTGCAAGAAAGAATGATACAAGACAGTTTATACGTAAAATGATGGAGAAGGGGAGCCAGGGGCATTTGGAGGGTCTTCTAAATTTGGCCAAGGAGAAGGCATTTTGTACTGTATCTTATTCTCAGGAGGAACGGACGTGCAATGACTTCCTGATGCTGTTGTGCATGTTCCTATGCCTGGCATGTTAATGTCTGCTGTTCTTATGCCTCGATCTGTGCAGTCCCAGGCATCCACACCTCCAGCCACTGTAAGGGGTTAGGCAGTTGCCAGTTGTCGCTGCCTTCCCTCCCCAGAGGAGGACAGCAGTCTACTGGACAATCAGTGCTTTTCCTACTGGCGGGCTCTAATGATCCAGGCTCATCCCTGAACCTGGGTCGACAGTATCGCAAGTGGCAGCACTGCTGCTGCGCTAGAAGGCGGGCAGGATATTGGACTTTGATACAGGTGGCGAACATAAAGAATGAATTTAAGATCAGATTGTACTCTGCATAAAGAATACTTGGTGTGATCATTTCATCTGTCTTACTACATTTATTTATTTCAATTTAGTCTTGCAGAAAAGGCCGGATGGGATGCAGGATCTTGTTTCCATTGGTGTCCTGCTTATACCTATTTTTGCAATGTTTTTACCCAGGATAGTTCAGCTGAGATGCAGCATTGCATTTCTAGTGGGGTCCGGATTGTACCTGTTTCTGTAGCTGGGTGGACAGGAGCACTGAGAGGTTATGAACCTTGCTCAGGGTCACACAGCTAGCATTTGGCTCTTCCAGGGTCATGCAGTCTCTGATTACCATGAGTGCTCTTTGACTAAAAGCAAACTGTTTCCTCTGCCTGTTGCTGGGGTAAAGGCCAACATCTGCCGGCAGTGTTTTTCAGTTTATTTTCTCAGGATAACCTGCATGAGATGCAGCATCTTATTTCCAATGGGATCCTATTTGTAGAAATTTGCTGGTGGTGGACATAATTTTACAATGAGGGATTGGGATGTAGGACGGGGGATTTCACTGGACAGCCGGAGTAATTTTATTTCACAACAGGGATCGGAGCAAGTAGGGGTGCTACTAGACTGCCTGGGATTTACACGTAAGTGTATGGGGATTGGGTGAGAGTGGGATCAATGGCCAAAGCTCTGCACAATGTCTCCACGCATGTACTGCGCAGAGCTGCTAATGGCCACATAATGGCATGCAGATAAGCACTTAGCACCTCACATGTCGTATGTGGTCATTAGCATGCAGGCCTCTGACTGTGGCACTCAGGAGCGAAGGCACTAATCCATTTGGGATACACTATCCCGTTTGTTCCTGGCTGTCTTACAGCAGGGAGCTAACGGCGCGCAATGCATACGTACTTTGCATACTGCCACAGCCTGATATTCGCACAGGCAGAACGCATTACCTGATGAATGTGCCTCTCCGACGAACATACACTATTTGGCATGTAGTACAAATGGCACTGTCTGAATATGGGGGCTTTCACCTCTAGTGCATGCTTATTGCGAGGTTTGGGTGTTAAGCTAGCGTGATTGGAAATTCAAAATGTTGTATTTTTCAAAATAAAAAGATAGTGTACTTAATAAAAATGGCTAAAACATTGACTCAAACTGAAGGTCAGGCACTGAGATGACCAGTGAACATGATCCTGTGCTTCTGGTGCATCTGTTACCTAACTTTGCAATCCTTTTTTGCTGTTTATGCCAAACTCATTGCACTTCCCATTGAAATAAAATTTGAGTTGGGGAGAAAAAATAAATTCTTAATAAAAACTAAATAGAGTTCTAGAGATGTCTGTTGGCTAATTAAGAGGATCCCACTGTACTTTTTAAGGTTTTGAACCCACTAAGCTTTGTTGTTTCTTGATTCTTAAACTGTAAGAAGTCACGAGGAGGCACTCGTGAGTAGCTGAGATAAGTTTCATGAGCCTCATTTACTTATATTACAAAACAAGTCATATGTATTTTATTTATATAACCCAAATCACTTCCTTTGGGGCCTGCCAGTGCCTTTGGTACTTTGATGTGAATTTTCTTAAGATTAATGTTACCTTTTGTGTGAGTGAATCAGCTGTGCTTCAGTTGCGCAGTCTGCATAGTTGCATGGTTAGGGGATTGTAGTACTGGTTGGAACAGCGTAGCACCAGTAGACATGTCCAGCACACACCTGTCTGTCCCTGGCAGGAATGTCTCAGTCTCACTCTCAGCTGCTCACCGTACTGCTCACACTCTATTTCTGTATCACGCCTGCTGCCTGTATAGCTTTCTGTGGTACGGGTTGTTTTACCCACCAGGGCAATGTACTGACAGCTGGGATGAGGCCACAGCATTTTTTATTGGGGGGGGGGCAGTTTGGGTGACTGACACACAGGGGGGTCATCACAGCTGGTGACAACATTGATGAAGGGCCCTCTGTGACCAGAGCCATCTCTGCTGCTGGCAACATGAAGAAAAGCCCTCCAGCAGCAGGCAACATCACTGCATATTGCAGAATTGATAAAGCTCCTTGGGTGCAAAGCACTGCTACTGCAAACAGTAATGTACATGGTTAGCATCACCCAGCTACTGGTACTTTGATGTAGCTTGACTACATATGTGTTCTGTCACAGAGGGGTTCTGATTCCCTCTGACCTTGAGAGCAAAGCTCAAGGTCCATGGGAATCAGAACCCCGAGGTGGTAAAGCACACTGGTTTTGCATAAAGTTGCTCATCCTGTATTTTTTGTAGTGTATAGTGTTCTGTGAAATGTGCACGTGTCGGTTCTTTTGCTTCGGAACAAAACTGACTTGTGCAGTTTCTAGAGGTTTCAGAATGCTGTTGCACCACAGAAGGATACAGTCAAATTCCGTGACCTTTGAACTGTAGTACAACAGCATTTTGAAAAGGATGGAATTCCATACACAGCAATGCTCTACTATAACTATAATTGCATTAGCGGGTCCACATATCCACTCGTATTTCTTTCTTTGCCGAAGTAGTGCTGGTTATACTACCAAGAGCAAACAAATCAAGCAAAAATGCAGGACAAAGCAAAATAGAAGTCTATTGTATGTTGCCCTGTTTGATGATGAGGTTCTTTGACGTAAGTTATTCAGGTCACTGATTCGGTCTTTTTATGGACAATGCAAAGGGACTCTGGCCTGATTCTTCACTCTCGTATTACCAGCAGCAAACTTGACTTTAACTATAGCTCTGTACAACAGTGGGCTATAATTAAACGGCTTGGCTGTGGGTGGTCTTGCTAAGCAAAACTGAATAGAAATCCAATCACTATTATGAAGTAGATTTAACTAAATCTGACAGCCAGTCTTTGATTCATCACTGTAGGGATTCCCTGTCCCAGAGATAAATGTTTGGGAAGGGGGGGGAACTTGCCCAGTGGGTGGAAAATTAAGACAAGGCATTCTCTTGATTTACCCAGCTGCAAATCATCTTGTTTTATGTTGCTACTTGAAAGTATAGCCAATCATATGTCCGCTTTATTTAACTGCTGGGCATAGAGAGCTAGATGGGGCCTTTTTGGAAGATCTGCTGGGTGACAGTTAGCTTTCCTTGGAAGTAAATGGGCATAATATAACTGCCACAGTGGCTTAAAATCAATGACATTAGAGTGCTGCACTTCGCTAAATGACACAAGCCTTTAAATCTTAAACTGGCAGCCTTAATTAGGTGCATTAAGGCTCACTAGTCCTATGATTCACTTAGAGTCCATGCTCAGAAGGCTTTGCTACATTACTGAATTACTCAAAATCTGGTTTATTTTAAAAATCTTGTCAGTCTGGCTCTTAACAGGATATATTTTTTTTTTATTTTTATTTGCTTTTGGTAACTGGGTAGCTGCACTAGGCATAGAGGTGCCTATTTTCAGGCACGACCCGGGAGGATACAGGTTGAATACATGACAACAAACAATGTGAAACAGTACATTAAATGGGTGAAACAGGGGGTTGGAGATCCAAACTACAACCAACTTAGTGGTTAGGAAAATACAGTTTAAGACAAAGTCAAAATAACATGAACAAGTACAAAATCCGCGATAAACTACAGAATTGGTGGAATAGCATGTACAGAATACATTAAGGTGCCATAATATAAATGCATGTAGGGCTGACTCCAGGGTTTTCCACATTAAAATCCTCTTTAAAACTGTAGGCCCAATATTCTGTTTTCAAAGTGCACAAATGCTCAGGAAACAATTAATCTTTCTTACGTGAAATGGCCACTGACAAGAACGTTTGTAGTTCTGAATACAAATATAAAACATGTATTCCCTGGAGAAGAGGAGAACGAGAGAGGGCATGATTGAGACCTATAAGTACTTCACAGGGGTGAACAAGGTGCAGGAGGGGAGTCCCTTTCAGAGGAAGAGGAGCACCAGAATATGGGAGCATGCTGTAAATCTGGGGGGTTAAGAGGGACATCAATCAATCACTTTATTTAACCAGGCATAAAACCATTGAGCAAGCTCATTTTCAAGGTGGTAATGAAACACTTCTTCACAGAAAGGGTGGGGGATGCCTGGAGCAGCCAGCCAGAAGAGGTGACGGGTGAAGACAGTGTGAAACTTCAAACGCGTGGGATAGGCACTTGGGTATTAATAAAGAGGATACATGATGGGCAGGAGTGAGATATAGAAAATATTCTCACACCTGCAGAGTGAGAATGCAGAGCTCACGCTGCAGGACTGAGAATATGTTCTATATCCCACGATCTGCACATCATGTGTGCGATTTATACCATGGGGGTGACAGCTTTAGGACATTTTTTTCTGTTTTTATGTGTTTCCTGCTCATTGTGTGTGTGTGTGTGTGTGTGTGTGTGTGTGTGTGTGTGAGTTCTGAATGGACTGGTAGTCAGAAACACAAGCGAGCTGTGTTTTGCAAAGCTAATTGAGTAAGTTATAGGTTCAGTGAGAAAGAGAAACTGCTGCAGGTAGCACTGAGAAAAGGAAACTGCTTTTTAAAAGAGTTTCATTTAGAATTCAGGTTGTTTTGAAGCTGAGATCAGCACAGTAATGGGCTAGGAGTGTTAGAAACACAATGGGACACAGGTGAGAGTGTTTTGCAAAGCTGAGTAAGTTGCAGCTTCAGTGAGAAAGAGAAACTGTTTTCTGAAGCAGTTTAATTTAGAATGCAAACTGCAATACAGATATTCTCACTCTGGTGACATCAGCAGAGTGTGGATACATGTCAATGTCCTCACTCTGCTGATGTCATCAGGATGTATCCTCACTACAGTGGAAATAACACAGGATATTCTACTGAGAAAGCTCTCACCCCCATGGTATAAAATAGAGATAAGGGAGATAGCAGTGTCATTGGCACTGCAGGTTGCATACTCACCTCTGAGGTCGTAAGATCGAAAGGTTGTGGCTTCTATCCCTACACCAGGAACTTGGGGTAAATCCCAATACTGACACTGTAGTGCATCAAGAGGGGGATGCTGCACTCCTGGGGTGCTGTCTTTCAGTTGAGACATTAAACCGAGGTCCTGTCTGCCTGTTCTGGTGGTTGTTCAGGTGGATGGCACTTTTTAAAAAGAACTGAGCTGGGGAATTTCCCTGGTGTGACATGTCCTGGCCAAATTTCCCCTATTCACATATAATACCACCAACAGCTTAATCTGGTTCAGTTTCAGTTGGTTGCTACCCAGTCAACAAAATTCAATAAATAAATAATTGAGGAGGGAGGAACACCTGTGACTATCTAGATAGAGTCCAGGGTGTAGTGTTAGGCAGGGAAAATAGAGCAGACTAGATGGGCCCACCGGTCCTTTTCTGCTGACACAGTCTGTTTCTATATTATTCACGGTTTCCCTTCACTGGGAATGTTATATAATGCACAAATTGAACTTTAAGTGAGCAAAAGGTTTTTGAAAATAGCAGTGCCCAGTCTTACTCAGCTGACCCGTGAATACACACCTAACTCAGACCCTGTTACCTTTTTGATATAGGCAGAGAATGGGAGAGACTATATTGTGAACAGGGCTCATAATTATACTTGCAGAGCTGACCTCTTGTATTCTGTATGACGTGTATCAATTTATTGTAATACTGTAAACTGTCCAACTGCACTCTTGTGAAGTCGCAACCTCTCCACTGTAGCCTTCCTCCAGGCTGCACCTAGAAATTAGAAATTTATTAATCAGCATGTGCTTGCGAGGTCAAAACGTTGAAATAAAAAAATAAATGTATTTAAAATGGGACATGTACATCTGCTACCTATTTAAGCCTGACTTGAACTGCTTCTTTGGTAGTCATTATAACGTTCCATAAATCAAGCAAAGGAGAACATTCCCTTCATGGATTTTTATACATTTTGGATTTCCTCACAGTATTAACAATCTCTTTACATCTCCTAAGATTCAAGACTTACTGACATACATACTAACATACTAAAAGCCAGCAGAATAGGCCCAGTGGTCTGTCATGTCTGCTCGGTAGCCAGACACCTAATGGGTGCTCGCCTTCCCACCCCAGCCCCAGAGAGGGTCTTCTTCTACTTCAGTTTCCCCTTGTACCTGTCCCACCCCTTCTTGAAGCCCTCCACTGTGCCCTCCTCCACCAGACTCCCAGGCAGCGCATTCCATGGCTCCACCACCCTCTTAGTGAAATAATGTCTCCTCGCTTCCCTGTAATTTCCCTTCCAATTTCCATTCATGCCCCCTGGTTGTTCCCCCCTTCTTTAGCCTGAACATCTCCTCCGCCCCTGTTTATTCCTTTTACATATTTGAAGACCCCTATCATGTCCCCCTTGTGTCTCCTCTCCTGCAGTGTGTACAGCCCGAGCTCTTCCAGTCTCTCCTCATAGGGCCTCCCCCCCATGCCCTGAATCATCCTGGTCGCCCTCCTCTGAACCCTCTCCAGCAGTGCTATGTCCCTCTTAAGGTGAGGACTCCAGAACTGCACACAGTAATTGAGATGTGGCCTGACCAAGGCATTATACAGAGGGAAGATCACCTCCCTCCTCCTGGATGTAACCCCCCTGGCTATGCAACCCAGTATCCTGTTTGCTTTTGCTGCAGTTCTTCTGCAGTTTTCCGTGTTATTCATTTTGACGTCTACCACCACCCCTAGATCCCTCTTGCCTGATGTGGCTTGCAGTGTGATCCCTCCCAGGGTGTATACATGCCCCGGGTTTCTGACCCCCAGATGCAGCAGCTTACATTTCCCTGCATTAAACTTCAATCCCCACCTCCTTGACCACCCCTCCAGGTGGTATCCAGATCCCCCTGGACTGTCTCTCTCGCTTCATCCACATCCGACAGTGCTTCCAGTTTTGAGTCATCTGCAAAGAGACTCATCCTACTTCTAACCCCCCTCCCCATATCCGAGACATAGGCATTGAACAGGAGTGGCCCCAATACCGAACCTTGGGGGACTCCACTCATGACCTTCCTGGGGGAGGAGACTATCCTACCAACCACTACCCTCTGTATTCGCCCTGTAAGCCAATTTTCTACCCATCTGGGCAACTGCCCTCCCACTCCCATCCCCCCCAGCTTTGTTAGCAGACCATTGTGGGGTACCGAATCAGACGCCTTACTAAAATCCAGGTATAGGACATCCACCGGCCTATATTGGTCTAGGGCCCCCGTCACCCAGTCATAAAACTCCACGAGGTTGGTCTGACACGATCTCCCCAGAACAAAATCATACTGTTTGTCATCCAGGTGTCCCAACCTTTCCAGCTGCCCCCCAAGCCTCTCCTTGATAATGCCCCCATTACTTTGCCTACCACAGACATTAGGCTGACAGGCCTATAATTCCCCATCTCCTCTCTAGACCCCCTTTTGTGGCTAAGCACCACATGAGCCACCCATCAGTCTTGAGGCACCCATTCTGTCTGCAGAGAGGTGGTAAAGAGTGCAGCCAGTGGAGCTGCCAGCTCATCCGCCTGTTCCTTCAAAACCCTCGGATGCAGCCCATCCGACCCCGGTGTCTTATCAGTTTTTAGCATCCAAAGTGCCTCCCTCACCCTGTCCACTGTGATTTCTCCCTCCCAGCCCACCCCTCATTCAACCACATCTCCTTCTAGATTTGGCCCAGCCTGTACCTTAGCCTCTTTCAGTCCTCCAGACTTCATCTGACCTCTCGATTTTGTTGGCTCCCCTTCCCTCCCATTGGGCTGTAGGGATCCCCTGCCTCCCTCTGTAAATATTGAGGCAAAGTACTCATTTAGCACCTCTGCCTGATTCCCCTGCCTCCTGAGCCCATCCCTCCCCAGTCCTAATCCTGCTGATCTATGCCCTCACTTTTCTCTTCTCCCCTATGTATCTATAGAAACCTTCCCCCTCCCCGGATATCCCTAACCAGGTTTTGCTCCATCCTTGACTTGGCTTCCCTCACCACTCTGGTGACCCTCCTAGCCATCAACTCGCACTCTTCCCCACTCCCTATCCCCACTTGAGCGCTTAAAATGTGTGTAGGCAGCCTTTTTATCCCTTACTGCCTCCTGCACCTCCCTGGTCCACCAACATGGCTTATTGGCTCTACCATGCTTACGCCTTACTTTTGTACAGGACCTAGTAGCCTCCTGCACTCCCTTCTTAATGGTCTCCCACAAGCTTCCAGCATCCATGTCTGGCCTAATCTTGTCCAAGCTCCCCTGTAGAATCCTACCGATGCCCACGAAGTCCACTCCCCTGAAGTCTACTACTACTGTATTAGTGCAGTTATCCTCCCCCCTAGATATAGCAGAAACCAGACCGTGGTGGGGTCACCACCTGCCAATGGGCTGCACACTTCTAGGCTCCTTGCTACTGTTCTTTTTGTAGCAAACAAGAAATGTTTACAAAATTACAGAATCCAAGGCATATTTACAAAATTACAGAATCCAAGATATATTTTTTCTAGAATTTCAGATACTTACTACTTTTATTTTTGACTGACCTCTGTGGAAAAATCTGATGCTAAAGCACAGGTCTTGGGACCAGGAGACCGGGATTCAGATCCCACTAAAGCCACTTACATATTGTGTGACCCTGTCCCCAGTCATGTCACTAACTCACAATGCTTCCATCCACTCAGCTATAAAAAAAAAAGCAGGATGCCACTGAAAATGAGATATTTCATCTTATCTTAGTTATCATAAATATATTAGATAGATATGCAAAATAATGGATTCATGCTATATCATTCATTACCATACTTATCACTTAAATCATTTAAATACTAAGAACAATTTCCAAACATCACATATTAAAAAAAAAAAAAAAAAGACTATAAAATGGCGAGATAGCCAAAGACACAATGAAGGATTTTAAGGCCCTGTCCACACTGCACTGAAAATCCGTAACATTTTGAAACTGTTACAGACTGAAAACGTTACAGTGCATCCACACTACTACTGAAAACTTTTTGAAAACATTACAGGATTTTACTGGTGTAGTGTGGACAGGGTCAAACAGAGTTTTGAAACCGTTACAGAAACTGTTGTTTAAACCACCTCACAACAGGTTTCTGTAATGGTTACATACTAACATACTAAAATGCCAGCAGAATAGGCCTAACAGTCTTTCGTGTCTGCTCATTTGGTCAACACCCATCCTGGGAGCTGACCTTACTGCCCTCTCGCCCTCTCTGGCTTCTCCCTTCATAGTCCTGGATATTCCTACTGCTCAGGACTTTGCTTCCAGAACCCTTCCCCTGTACCTGTCCCACCCCCTCTTGAACCCCTCCACCATCTGTGCGTCCACCAGCCCCCTGGACAGCGCATTCCATGGCTCCACCACCCTCTTAGTGAAGGAGCACCTCTTCCTTTCTCCCCTGAATTTCCCCCCCTCCAGCTTCCACCCATGCCCTCTAATTGCCCCCCTCCTTCGTTCAGAGCACCCTGACTGCTCCTCCCCTATTTAACTCCTTCATGTACCTGAAGACCTCTATCATATGCCCCCAGTCCCTTCTCTCTTCCAGTGTGTACATATTTAGCTCTTCGAGCGTCTCCCCATAGGGCCTGTCTCCCAGGCCCCAGATCATTTTGACTGCCCTCCTCTGGACCCTCTCCAGGAGTTCAATGTCCTCTTAAGTGTGGCCTCCAAAACTGCATGCAGTACTCGAGGTGCGGCTCACTCACAGTTATGCAGGAGGGAGTATCACTTCCTTCCTTCTGGAGGTGATCCCCCTAGCGATGCATCCCAGCATCCTGTTGGCTTTGACCGCTGCCCTCCTACAAGTCTAAGAGTTGTTCATCTTGACATCCACCACCACCCCCAGGTCCCTCTCAGCCATTGAGACTTGTAGCATTCCCCCTCAGGGTGTACACTTGACACGGAGTTCTGGCTCCCAGATGCAGTACCTTGCATTTCCTGCATTGAACCTCAGCTTCCACTTTCTAGACCACCTTTCCAGAGCCTCCAGGTCCCCCTGTAGGGCCTCCCTTTCCTCCTTCCCATCCACCACTGCTCCCAGTTTTGAGTCATCTGAAAAGAGACTCATCTCACTCCTGATACCCTTCCTTATGTTGGAGACGTAGATGTTGAACAGAAGGGACCCAAGGACTGATCCCTGAGGGACCCCACTAATGACCCTCCTTGGGGATGAGACTATTCCGCCAACCACGACCCTCTGGGTCCGGTCCTGGAGCCAATTGCCTATCCATCTGATCATCTGGTTCCCCGCCCCCATTTCTTCCTGCATATTCAACAGGCCCCTGTGAGGGACAGAGTCAAATGCCTTGCGGAAGTCAAGATAGAGGACGTCCACTGGTCTACCCAGGTCCAAAGCACTCGTCACCTAGTCATAGAACTCCACAAGATTTGTCTGACACGATTTCCCCAGGACGAATCCATGCTGTCTATCATCCAGGCACCCCGACTTTTCCAGATCCCCCTTAGCCTCTCCTTGACAATGCCCTCCATCACCTTGCCCACCACCGATGTCGGGCTGACGGGCCTGTAGTTCCCTGCCCCTCCTTGATCCCCCCTTGTGGATAGGCACTATATTCGTCACCTTCCAGTCCTGGGGCACCTACCCCGTCCTCAGAGAGATGGTGAAAAGCTCTGTCAGTGGTTTCACCAAGACATCTGCCAGTTCCTTTATCACTCTGGGATGTAATTTATCTGGCCCTGGTGCTTTCTTCATCTTAAGGGACCTGAGGGCTTCCCTCACTCTCTCTGCCGTGATTTCCACCTCCGCTACCTCGTCCCCCTGTTTTGCCTCCCCCCTCCTTCTGCCAGTGATGGCCCCTCTCCCCAGACCTGCCGATCGGGCAAGGGTCCCCCTCAGTTTCACTGCCCTCCCATGTATGATGTACTCCATTTTCCTTTGGTGAAAACTGAGGCAAAGTACTCATTTAGTATCTCAGCCTGCACCCCTGGGTCTTGTGCCCATCCCTCCACTGATTTAATCCTGCTAATCTGCCTCTTCACCTTTCGTTTTTCCCCCAGTGTATCTAAAGAACCCCTTGTTCCCTCTCCTAATTTCCCTGGCCAGGATCTGCTCCTTCCTTGCCTTAGCCGCCCTCACCACCCTAGTGGCCCAAAACATTGTGCTTCGCCCCAACCCTGAACTCTGCACCTTCCCCACCAGAGCCAGCCTCCCTAACCATCGCGCTTACTAGGCCAGCTCAAAACACCTACCTTTATTATGACAGCTGTTACGAAACACTTCTGTAACATTACCAGTGTAAAGACAAACCGTTACAGTAACGGTTTGGTCCATCTGTAACGTTACAGAGGGATTTTTCTGGTGTAGTGTGGACAGGGCCTTATGTTCCTTGATGACTTGAAAATAGCTAATGCTTGCCAGTTTGTGACAGACATCACTCACCAAAAGCATACTCCTATGGGAAGTAAAACTGAGAAAGTCTTTTTTGAGTATAGTGATCTCCATTTTTTTTTTTTTGTAGAAATGCACACCTAAATTTATTTATTTATTTATTTGAGTTTTGGTAACCAGGTAAGTCCACTGAGACAATTACAGTCCATTTTTCAGGGGCAACCCAGAAGTGCAGTATGTCTACAGTACATGGCTTTAACATTGCATTGACAGTTACAATGGAAAAATTGATATACAGATTTAACATTTAAATATGTAAATGTTGATTTTGGATGCACACATCTTTGAAAGCAGAGTGTTGACTTGGCTTTTTCTGACACGTGATCTTCAATAATTTCTACAACAGCAAGTGGAAAAATAGTACAGCATAATTAATGTAGGATAATGGCCTAATCGTTGGCTCCCAGTAAGGAAGCCTAGTTCCATACAATGTGTGTAAGCTCCATGTGGTGTCTGTACTTATGTCTCCTTCTTATCTGTTAACCCATTTAGCCCACAGGGTATCACTGGCCAGCTATAAAATGCATATTTTGCTCTAGAGACATTCACTGAAAGAATCAAAGTAAAGAGAAGACTTTTTGTGTGATCGCATAATCAACTCTTACTCTAGGAGACTTCCTCAGAACAGCCTTTCAGCCATCTGAACTCAGCCAGACAGAAAACTGGCTCCAAGCTGAATTTAGCCCTAGACCCCTCAGTTTTGCTGCAACGTTTGTGCCTCGAGTGATTGCCCTTATCAAGACATTAAGGCAGCTAACAGTATAGAAATATTGCACATTCCCCACAGCTGGCTACCCGGTTGTCATGCCCAGCTTATAATTTGATGAAAGTGAACAGCACAATGCATTTAGAGGTATATTACATAATGAGCATTACTCTGGGCAGTGCTAAATCCCAAGGCAGTTATTCAGGGACAGGAGCAGGGTTACACTAATTACAGTAAAGAACATTTTAGTAACTTTTGCTTTTACTGTGGCAGTGAGAACAAGTCAGGCTTTAAGAAGAGAGCTCAGTGAGTGACAGGTCTAGAAATTCTTTGCTATAGATATGTGGCTGTGAAATCTAGAAAATGTGGGTTTTCTAATGGGCAGACTGGGTGGTCGAAGTGGTCCTTACCTGCCATCAGATTCTATGTTTCTATAAGTTAATAAGGCCTCCGAGGGGTGTCTATTATGGTATAAGAGACACCGAGCTTGAGGTTCGGGTGAGAGGACCACAAAGAGAAACTAAGCAGTTCTGTCTGCTCAAACCTTACGAGAAATCTTACATCATGAGACACCCCTCGGTGGCCCTATTAAAGAGCTAGTGTACTGCCTAGAATTAATAGTAATTTTCAGATGCAGTCAGCTATCACTTCTTATCTCTGAAGTATTTTTTTATTTTCTGTTTGCTAATTAGATGATTTTCCACCTGGTAGTACTTGGCTGATGTGTGGAGCAGCACTGTGGAGGCTAAAAAAAGTCACTTCTTTTCCTCCCACTACATCCTCAGAAATGTGACCAAACACATTGAAGCACCACAACCCTTGCAGCCTGAGCAGTGACTTTCACAAGTTTACCAATCAAAATGCAGGAAATCATGACATCACTAGTAACCAAGAAGAGCCAATCCCTGCTGCTGCATGTGAAAAAGAATAATTTGGCAGTGGGTAATGGTTCTCCTTGGTTGCTAGTGATGTCACTGTCAGTGTGCTCAGTGTTGATGTAATGGGAGGAATAGAACTCACTTTTTTTAAACCTCCAGGGAGAGTGTTGCTCCACATATCACCCCAGTGCTGCCAGGCAGAAAATATTCTAATTAGCAAACAGAAAAGAAAAAATACTTCGGATATAAGAAGTGATAGCTGACTACGTGTGAAAGTTACTATTAATTCCAGGCAGTACACTAGCTCTTTTACTTATTGTAAATCACTCAAGTTGATCTCGAGTGATTTATAATAGGTGTAGAACCTTTTTTAATTGACTTATGCCATCCTCCCCCTTGGCACTGTAGTGGATTGCTCTTCCCTAATGCTTCTACATGAGAGTACAGTGTACACAGGATAATAGGTGCAGTGGCTCAGCGTGCTGATTGGCTGAAATCAACTTTATGATTTATAATAATCTGAGTTGTGCCATGGGACTTTTACCAGCATCTATGATGTGAATTATTTACTTATTTATTTGACTTTTGTTGACCAGGTAAGCACACTAGACAAAAAAATGCCTATTTTCAGGTATGACCCGGGAGATTACAAAGAAAAATACAAACAATTGAAAAGGTATAACAGTAGTGAGGCTGTAGTACAGTGCGGTCCCTGGGAGAGGACTTTCGGGCCCTGGGAAAAGTTCAGACTCTGGGGCCGCTATCCAGCTGCGTACAGTAGCATGCTGGGTGGCCTGGGCCCCTCTTTGGTGATGGGCCCTGGGAATTATCCCTGGCTTCCCCACCTTCTCAAGGGCCCTGGTACAGTGAAAAGGTAACAAGGGATAAGAGTCATAACTTAAGTAACTAACAAAATACAGTACATTTCCATCTGCTGTACATGTGGTAGCCTTACTGAGGTGTTGGCAGGACACAGTACATGTTTTAACTGAACAAAAAGGATCCCTCAAGTTCTATAGTTTAGTTTCTTTAGTCCACATACTTGATTTTCAGACTGTACAAGCTTTTTTTGCGTCAGCAAGTGTACATGAGTATGGCTTTACTCGGGAACCCTGTACATAGCTTTATGCTGTGTATATGTTGGGAAAGGAAGGGGGGGGAGGGGGAGTTTGGGGTTAGAGTTTCAGGATGCTGTGTTAATAAGTGCATGCACCATCTAGCTTTGAAAAATATGTGGAGCAGGCAGCAATTCCATGACACCTGCTCAGTGGGAGAGCTCAGCCCTCAGAGCATAAGCCTGTGAACCAGTAGCTATGAGGTTCAGATACCACCACAGTCTGTGGTTCAGTGTGTGACCTTAATCAAGTCATTCAACTTCTATGTGCATCAGTCCTCCAAGCTGTAGGACTGCATAGGAGCAGGACTCTGTGGAAAATGAGATGCAGCATAAGGAAAGGGCACAGTGTTATCCAAATTAATAAAAGTATTTCAGATAGGCTATCCTAAGTAAATAAACAGGAACAGCATTCTGCATATAATACTTTTGTACAGATCATTGGTCAGACTCCAAATGTAGTGTAGTGTAGTGTACAGTTCTGGTCTTTACACGTGAAAAAGGATTTCAATAGAACTGATAAGATGCAGAGAATAGCGACCAAAGTAGTTGAAGGTTTGGAAAACGTGAACTACGAGGACCGACTGGCAGAACTGGAACTGTTCTGTTTCGAAAAGAGGAGATTCAGGGGTGACATGAAGTGTCCCCAGATTAAGTTTTTGCCATAGAGATGTTTATCTGCATTGGGCAGAACTGGGGACTTTCAGCTCTCTCCCCGGGCACTGCTGGCCATCCACTAACCTCTCTCCGCTAGTGTCCCTCCTTCTCCTCCTCTGTCTCGCTAGCCGGAGTGGTAGGGCAGGCCACAGTGCCTCAGGCATGGCGTCACTATCCCAGTTCCCCCTCCATTTTCCACCTCATTTATGCCCCTGAGCCACGGCAAACATGGAAGCGCATGTACATGGAAGCGTGCTTGCATTCCACAACCGCCAGCCCCGCTCCATCCACCCAGTGTACAGCCAACTCCCAGATATTGGCACTGCCACTGGACCTCCACCAGTGGCAGCCAAGAGCCAGGGATCTCCACCTCCCCAGTCCAAGGGAGGAGAGCTGCCAGATGGCCACTCGATCTGTAGGGGGCCGAAAGGTTCCCTAACGATTTCAGGACAGGCCATACGAATCTAGAAGGAGAAGCAGGAAGCTTACTCAGTGACCAAGATGCAAGAGGTTTATTTACCAGGGACAATAAAAACAAGATAACAGTTTTCTACAATGCTACAGGATAATAAAAACAAACAAGAAAACAATATGGTTAGGACCAACAATTGCTCAAACCAAGAGCAAGGGTTAACCCCCTTTTAGTCCAAGTCCTATGTGCACTTGGCCCTGATGATGACACAACTAACGAACCAAGCTTGGGCTTTCCTATGCGTCGTCTGATCAGCAGGTGGGTGTTGACACCACCGAACGCGTTTTACAAACAGGCCATGACAGGGCGTCCTCCGAACGAACAAAACACAAAGAGAACCACTGCTAGCTGGAAAATGAAGAACTTGGCGATCCTCTGTGGCGCCAGGCAAGAAGCTGAAGACTTCTGGTTGACAGAAGGCTCTCTGGACGACCCGCAGCAATGACCACTGGCAGGTCCCCAGCATCCAGGACACCTCTCAAGAAGATACTGATGATGAGACTCTCTGGCAACCTCAACGGAGCAACACGGGCACATGCACACTTTTGGACAACCAGCAAAATAAGAAAGGGGCATGCACAACGTTAACTGGGGTCCCTCACGTTTGAGCCAGGGTGGCTCCTAAGCTGACTCACTACTGGATACCTCGTTAGCGGCTCTCTACCACTTACCGTTGCAGGACTGATGCTGGAACACCTGTGGTGGAACTTCGGAACAGGCTGACGTCACTGAGATGGTACTGCTGCAGATGGCGGATGGGCCGGGGACCTCCTTGGGTCAGCGTCAGGCACTGGCAAAGTTGGTCTGGGCAAAGAAGGCAACACTGGGCATCAGATCTGCATGAGTGCAATTCAATAACACAGTCCGGAAGCAAGCACACAGTTCAGATCTTTAAGCGGACAGTTTGTTTCTTGCAAAGGGTGCAGTCTCTAGGGGTGCTGGGCAAGCAGCAGCACACTTCTGTTTGGGTGGGCCCCAGAACACCTCCAGGTAACATTTTGGGATACTTAAGGCATAGGGCCATTCTCCCTTCCCACCCGAGCCAGTGCTATACCTTTACGGATTCACTCTGCTGTGGCTATTCCTGCAGAGCCAACGCCCTTTGCTAGCAAAAGAACTACCCCTATACTGGGGTCTGTGGGACTTTCCAACCAAATGGGACCAAGCGGTCTTTAAGCCCATCCCCCTTTCATCTCTTCCTACTCCCCTCAGGGCTTTTTTTTAGCTGCAGCTCCCCTCTTTCTTAGCTTGGGGACAAGCTGCTATTCAGCTTAGATTGGCCATCCCCTGGATACCTTCAATCAAAATGATAAAATAAAAACAAAATACTTTGGGGCTCTGGTCACACCTGGGACCTTTTCTTGGCCTTGCTGAGTTCTCCACCCACTGCTCCTTAGTTCCTCCTCCTCCTTGGAGGCTGGTGGTTCACCCCAGGAGCCCACTGCCCCCTCCCCGCCACCCATAGGTTACTAAGGCCCTGGCCCTTTAAGTATTTTTCCTTTTTTGGGGGGCGGGGGCACTCCGCCCCTTCAATTTCCCTTCCCTACTTCCACTAGTGCCTGTGGCACAAGTGTAATCATAATCGGGCCCACGGCCCACTCACCACCATGGCCTGGGTCTGCTGCGCTGCTGTGGAGGGTCCAGGAACCAGCCGGGAAGCCGCGCTCCCATCCAGATTTCCTTCTCTGCTGTGGCTGCTTAGCAATGGAACTAAAAGGTCCTGGTTGCGTTTCCTGCCCAGACCTATTTTGAGCTGCACTACTTTGTCTGTCGCCCTTTACTCTCCCCCCCCCCTTACCGATTGGGGCTCTGCCCAGAGGGGACAGGTCACGCTGAGGAGCCACACTACACCCGACCGGCCCTGCTGCCGGTACCACGCACACCAGATGCCGACCAGAGGGGAGCGACACTGGAGGAGCCATGGACTTAATTCAGGTAAGCCTTTGCTTGTCCATGCTCCTTGTGTCCTCCACCCTCCATGCTGGGCCACAGACTTTCCTGCTCTAGCCACTCCTCAGCCCTTTTGTAGGGCTGGGGAGGTCCTGGCTTCCAGCTAGGAGACTGGGCACTGCCAGCCCAACAGGGAGCATCTCCTGCCCACGACTCCCCCATCCTTGGCAGTGCAGCAAGGTACAAAACTAAACAAAGAACGGGGAGGGTCTGGGACTGCAGGAGGGGGTGGAATAGGAAGACTGGAGGGAACAGAATAAAATCAAATAAAAAACATCGGGGAAAGGGTCACCTGTTTTGGTTTTATGGTGTCCCTTTCTTTGGGGCACTACAGATCCTCTCCCAGCCCTTCCCTCCTACCAACCCCAGCAGACTGAGCTTGTCACTGAACTTGGGTTGCCGGTGTGGGCGAGGTGAGGCACCAAGGTGCCTCATCCCTCTGTGCCATTGGACTGGCCACTGCCAGATCAATTTGACAGTTTCCCCGTAACTGCAGAGTAATTTCCCCGGGTTTTTCTGTAGATTACATTATTTTCTATGGAAGCCGAATTCCTTTTTTTCCTGTACAACCACTGCAAGTCTATGGGAACAATTTCCAAGTAGATGGGTGACTTTCCCTGTTAAATACAGGAATCCCTCTAGATCTGGGAGCCCTGGGCAAGATGACAGTTTTCAAATACCTGAATGGGATAACACTGTCAGACTGAATTCCACTATTCGGGATGTACATTGATGAGACCACAAGAAGACACTCAGTGTATTCAAAAGGAGGAAGTGTCAAGGAAACTACTGTATCTGGAAGAACTACTTCTCAGAACAAATGGTGAGCACTTGAAATAGGTTCTGCAAGTGGTGTTAGTTGCCGCTGTTTCTACCATCATGCTTAAACTAGATAAGTACCTCGAAGAAAAGGGGGTGACCGGATATTCCTACTGAGTTGGTGAGGAAAGAACTGACAGACTGGTGGTTTTATTTCTTTCCAGAGTCTGGTTGATCATAGCCCAAGTGTGCCCGAGAAAAAGGTGGGGATAGAAGAGAAGTTGTGGAACTTTACAGCTGCCCTACCCCATCCAGTAGCCAACTGTAGACAGCATAAGGGTTTTGCTTTTTGTTGGATTAAAGGGGCAGTGTGCCCCAGAAACATTTTTTTGCAATGGTTGCATTTTTTTTTTTTTACAGAAACTTAATATATACTGATGCTTTGAGCTCATTTCAAGTTTTGTAATGGCATTTCAGGTATTAGACAAAGAACAGAGCTGTTATTAGTAAGGATGCTAGTGCTGCAAATGGTTGGGAGAAGTGTATCTGCCTCCCCTAACCACCACCACCACAACCACAAAAAAAATAGGCCTGTATATACACATAACTTGAAACATATAATTCTAGGGATGTGGATACGTTGTTCTTATCCACACTTGTTGGCATGTCCTTTCCCTTTAAGAATCTTGTCAGAAGGTCTAAAAGCTGGCTCCTCCCACCCACTCAGGTGGTATATCCCTCAGCTCCACCCCTTGACACCAGATCTTCCTTTCCGCTGGAAGATTCAGGTTCCCTCCTTATCGCTCACACGTTACAGTAGGCCCTGGCGAACAAATCTCCGGATTTACCAAAACTTAAACTCATTCAAGTTTCCCCAAATCACTTTGTGATCACGACTGTGATGGAGGACAAGTCCTCGCCTGGTTTCCACCACTGCTGGTGTGGGCAAAAAATGTTTAGAACTGACCCGCATGCCTGGAGTACATCTATTGCCTGGGCCATGCTCCGCGACACCCGAAGCGTGCGGTTTTTGGCGTTCCAGCCCAGTGTCTTGGTGATTATCTTAAGTGACTTCAGTTGGCGGACCGGAGAAATGGAACCGCTGGTCAAATCAAAAGAGGCCCGTTGGGCAGTCTTCATGGCTGCGGGGTCTGCTGAGCAGCTGGAGCAGATGAAGGCCTTCAAAGAGGAGGCAGCTCGGGCCGCTGATCCGTCCTCTTCCCTATCAGTCTACGCCCTGTTCAATCTGGGCTCCACCTGTTCAGGCTCCTTTAAGGAGATGTGCCAGTCTCTCCCAACCAAAGGAGAGGGTCCTTCAGGTGTGCACGTCTCTCACTCCCATAAAAAGAACAAAGAGCAAAAAGAAGGTTCATCTGCACAAAGATGGAGGTAACTGACTTCAGGGGGGCGGATTTTAGGGAAATGGGAAGGATCCTTAAGGAGCATTTGGATGTGATTGGGTCAGACATGGATGCTGAAAGTAGGTGGGAAATAATCAGGAGAGGGGTGCAGGATGCTACCCGCACCTGTACCAGAGTAAGACGAAAATGCGGTAGGGCCCGAAAACCCTGCTGGTGGACCAGGGAGGTCCAGGGGGTGGTGCGGAGAAAGAAGGCATCCTATAGGCAATTCAAGTGCTCATGGAGTGGAAGGGATCAAGGGGAGTATGAGCTGATGGCTAGAAGGGCCACTAGGGTGGTGAGGGCAGCTAAGGCAAGGAAGGAGCAGAACCAGGCCAGGGAAATTAGGAGAGGGAACAAGGGGTTCTTTAGATACATTGGGGGAAAAACGAAGGGTGAAGGGGCAGATTAGCAAGATTAAATCAGGGGAGAGATGGGCACAAGACCCGGGGGAGCAGGCTGAGGTACTAACTGAGTACTTCACCTCAGTTTTCACCAAGAAAAATGGGGGTGCTGCATCATACATGGGAGGAGACAGAGATACTGAGGAGGGGGGGACCCTTACCGATCGGCGGGTCTGGGGAGAGGGGGAGCATCACTGGCAGGAGGGGAGGGCTAAGCAAGGAGAAGAGGTACTGGAAGTGGAAATCACAGCAGAGAGAGTGAGGGAAGCCCTCAACTCCCTTAAGACGGAGAAAGCACCGGAGCCAGATAAATTACATCCCAGAGTGCTGAAGGAACTTGCAGATGTCCTGGAGAAACCCCTGGCGGAGCTTTTCACCATCTCTCTCTCTGAGGACAGGGTGGGTGCCCCAGGACTGGAAGGTAGCACATATAGTGCCTATCCACAAGGGGAGATCAAGGGAGGTGGCAGAGAACTACAGACCTGTCAGCCTGACATCGGTGGTGGGCAAGGTGATGGAGGGCATTGTCAAGGAGAGGTTAGGGGGACCTGGAAAGTCAGGGTGCCTGGACGATAGACAGCATGGATTCGTCCTGGGAAATCGTGTCAGACAAACCTTGTGGAGTTCTATGACTGGGTGACAGTGCCTTGGACCTGGTAGACCAGTGGACGCCCTTCTGGACTTCAGCAAGGCATTTGACTCTGTTCCTCATGTGGGCCTGTTGGATAAGCTGGGAGAAATGGGGTGGGAAACCAGATGATCAGATGGATAGCAATTGGCTCCAGGACCAGACCCAGAGGGTCGAGTTGGCGAGATAGTCTCATCCCCAAGGGAGGGTCATTAGTGAGGTCCCACAGGATCAGTCTCTGGGCCCCTCCTGTTCAACGCCACGCTCTGACATAAGGACAGGAATCAGGAGTGAGATGAGTCTCTTATGGATGACTCAAACCTGGGGGCGGTGGTGGATGGGGAGGAGGGGAGGGTGGCCCTACAGGGGGACCTGTAGGCCCTGGAAAGATGGTCTAGAAAGTGGAAGCTGAGGTTCAATGCAGGGAAATGCAAGGTACTCCACCTGGGGGCCAGAAACCCGAGCCAAGTGTACACCGGGGATGCTAAGTCTCGATGGCTGAGAGGGACCTGGGGTGGTGGTGGATGTCAAGATGAACAACTCTGAGACTTGTAGGAGGGCAGCAGCCAAGGCCAACAGGATGCTGGGATGAATCGTAGGGGATCACCTCCAGAAGGAGGAAGTGATACCTCTGTATAACTGCTTGGTGAGGCTGCACCTTGAGTACTGCGTGCAGTTTTGGAGGCCACACTTAAGAGGGACATTAAACTCCTGGAGAGGGTCCAGAGGAGGGCAACAAAATGATTTGGGGCTTGGGGACTGGACCCATGAGGAGAGGCTCAAGAGCTAAATATGTACACATTGGAAGAGAGAAGGGACAGGGGACATGATAGAGGTCTTCAGGTACATGAAGAGGGTAAATAGGGAGGAACAGTCAGGGTGCTTGAAGGAAGGAGGAGGGGCCACTAGAGGCATAGGTGGAAGCTGGAAGGGAAGATTCAGGGGAGAAAGGAGGAGGTGCTACTTGACTGAGAGGGTGGTGGAGCCATGGAATGTGCTGCCTAGGGGCTGGTGGAGGCAGAGAGCGGTGGAGGGTTCAAAGGGGTGGGACAGGTACGAGGGAAGGGTTCTGGAAGCAAAATCCAATGCAGCAAAAATATCTGGAACTGGGAAGGGAGAAGCCAGAGAAGGCAAGGGGGGCAGCACGGTCAGCACCCAGAGTGGGGGCTGCCCAAACGAGCAGACACGAAAGACCGTTAGGCCTATTCTGCTGGCATTTTAGTATGTTAGTATCTTATCGACAGTGTTCTTGGGATCATGACAGATCTCGGTCCCAGGAATCTGCTGTTTAGACTTCGGTTGAGGTTGCGGCCTCGGTCACTGGCTTCACGGTACCCCCATCAGGCCAGCTGGCCAAGACATGGGACAATGATCTAGTCAAGATTATAATTGAACCTCGAAACCCGTTGTCGCTTGAGGAGGCTGACAACTCCTTATTCAGGACCCCAGTCCTGCATGGACCCACCATGGAAGAGACCCAGCTTGCTTCCCAGTCCTTGACCTGGAAGAGCCGTGGTTCTCCCTGGCTCCTTCCAAGTGACCCTGTCAGTCTCCTTGATGGTCTAAGTCAAGATCTCGGACCCCTTTGACCGATAGGCTGAAGAAAGCGCATAAGCATTCCAAGAAGTGGCTACACCGCCATTCTTCCTCGTCCTCATCCTCCTCAGAAGAGGAGAGGCTTCGATGCAGGCTGCACTGATCCTACGAGGATTTGATCTGGAAGCAGCTGATTAAGACCATCCCGAATTCGACTCTGGCTTTGACTCCGGCCATCACTTGGCTGTCATCCTCCAGGCCGACGCCAATTCCCCAGGAGCCGGTCCGTACCGTCCCTCCGACTGCGGAGCTGGTCAAGACTCTCCCGGCTCAGAAGAAACCAGCCTCTCCACCAATTTGGTTGGAACCGCCACCTAAACAGCCCATCTCCAGGGCTTCTGCCAAGGAGTCTTGGCACATCATGGGCCTTCTGCATAGACTGTCTGTCACCCTCACTCCCGACAGTCCTAGGTGGGTGGAAGGCGACACAGGTGGCTGGCTGATCTGTTCGGAGTCCGAGGACTCTGACTTGCATTCCCGTCCTTTGAATGACTAATCCATAGGGAGTCTCTCGATGGAGGAAGGTCCCACTTCTTTTATGGGCATCCTCCGTCTCATCTCCAGATCCACGGGGATGCCCTTGGAGCCCGTCCAGAAATGAGCTGAATACCCCCTCACTGATATCCTCAAATGGGGGGATTCTCTGACAGAGGCCTTCCCTGTGGCCGAGGCCATTGTTGGCCCAGTCTTGGAGCTGTGGCAGTACCCTGCCTCCTGTCCTACGCCTTCAGCCTGGATGGACCGCAAGTACCCGGTCCCCATCGGTTCCCTCTCGGGATTCATAGAGCACCCCTCTGCCAATGCACTGGTGACCAAATCTGTGTTTAGGCACTCTGGAAATTCGGGAGACACTGATAGACCCCCCGGACAAAGAGTCTAGGAAACTAGACCATTCGGCCCGGAAAGTCTATGCTGCCTCTTCGCTTGGCCTTTGTCAAACAAGCTGAGCCATCATCATGGCATATTTTTCTCATGCCCTTTAGGGCTCTCTGGATGAGGTCCTTCCTCATCTCCCTGCAGACCTCCAGACCACAATCAAGCAGGTCCACGACCAGGGCCGGGCATTTGCAAAACACCAACTCCAGTCAGCCCGGTGACGCTGAGGGCTGAGGCACTAGACACCACACCTCGCGCCACACCGGCAGCCCGGGTTCGGGAACAGACTGTGGTTGGCGGGGGTCAGCAGGGGAAGGGAGAGGATCAAGTGTCTCAAGACAGCTCTCCTCTCTTTGGGTTGGGCTTGGAGTGCGCGTCGCTCTACAGTGGCATCTGATGGCTGTTGGGTGCCCTGCAAGCTGCGGCGCACAGAAGAGGGTTGGAGCACGGCAGACATCAGCACGCAAGTGCATCGCATGTCATTGCACACCAGCTCCAGGGAGAAACACTAAGGCAGAAAATAGCGGGGCGATCATGGCAGTTGATGGCCATGTGCTGCACCCCCTGGACCTGAGAGGCACGCCCCCAGGTATTGTTTCCAGATCCCTGAGGTGGGGTGGGGATACTGAGTGTGTCAGCCTGTAGAGGAGAGCGTGTCACTGGCCAGACCAGGTCCAGGGGTGCAGGTGCCGGCAGCCAGATGACCTGCCATGCCTGCACCACAAGACAACCCATGAGTGGATGGTCACTCCCAGCGCATAGAGAAGTCCAGTGCCAACTTGGACTCTGTGACTTCTGCTCAGAAGGAATCCCAGGGTTCCAAAAAGCAGAAGAGAAAGCCTTTTCCACCTTCTGACCCTGTGGCCAAGCAGCCCCATTTTTCATTAGGGCAGCAATAGCAGCAGGCTTAACCTTGGCGCCCTTGGCCCAAACTGGATCCTCCTCCAAGCCTGTACAGTGACAGAATGGGGGTTGCCAACTCCATACCTGTCACACCAACTCTGGGTCTGCCCATGGGGGGCCAGCTCACCACTTCCTTTCCATCTGGTCTGCTGTCACAACAGACAGGTGGGTCTTGGGTGGTCAGCTAGGGGGTGCCTGTTGAATTCGAGCAGTACCCACTAAGCCGAGCCCACCCCCCACGGGAGGAGATGGTGTCCATGCACACTCAGTCAGCTATCCGAGATGACATCGCCCAACTCCTCCACAAGGAGATGGTGGCCAGAATCACGGACCCACCTGTCAACCCAGGGTTCGTTTCCAGGTACTTCCTGGTCCTGAAACAGATGGGGGCTGGTGCCCCATTCTATATCTGCACAACCTGAACCAATTTCTTAGGTCTCGCACATTCAGGATGATAACTGTGTCTCAGATCATACCATCTCTCGAGCAGAACATGTGATTCTGTTCACTGGATCTCCAGGATGTATTCTTTCACATCCCGATCCGTCCGTCTCACCAAAGATTCCTCCACTTCCGAGCAGAGGGAGCCCTCTTCAGGTTCCAAGCCATGCCGTTTGGCCTTTCATCGGCCCCCCAGGTCTTCACCAAATGCATTGCAGTGGTGGTGACCCAGCTACAGCACCAGGGGGTCAGAGTGTACCCCATCTCAACGACTCACTCATAGCAGGTCCCTCTGTACAGGAGGTGGAGAAATCCAGGGATCTGGCTCTCCAGACCTGCATCGAACTTCGTCTCCTCATCAATGAGACTAAGTTGGAACTCGTGCCTTCGCAGGTGATCTGCTTCATTGGGGCAGAGCTTGACTCTTGCTGAGCCAGAGCCAGGTTCCCGGCGGACAGAGCAGAGGTTCTCTCCTCCTTTGCATGATCATTTCTGGTTGGGCACTTGCACCCTGCCTGGGATTTCCTGTGCCTTCTGGGTTACATGGTGGCCGGCACCTTTGTGGTCCGATGGGCCCAATGGCATGTGTGCTTCCTCCAGTGGGAGTTGGCCAGCCAGTGGACTCAGCGACATGGTCACTTTGACCAGCTGTTCACCGCAACCCAGAAGATGTGGGACGCTCTCCAATAGTGGACTGTCCTAGAACATCTGCATGAGGGGATCCTGTTTGTCCAACCTGAGCAGAGAGTCATTCTGATGACCGATGCCTCTCTCACGGGCTGCGGTGCCCACATGGGGAACCACAGAGTCCACAGTTTCTGAACCCCCTAGGAATCCCGATGTCATATCAACCTGCTGGAGCTCCAGGCAGTTCGGCTAGCACTGACTGTATTCACTCCATTCCTTTGGGGTCAGGAGGTGCAGGTCCAGACGAACACCACAACTATGTACTATCTCAACAAGCAGGGCAGCACACTTTCCCGGCCTCTGTGCAAGGAAGCACTCTGCATCTGGACCCTCATGAGCCATCCGGAGGCAAATGATCTGGCCATCCATGTGGCAGGAGCCTCGAATCAACTGGTGGTCACCCTCAGCCATGTGGGCGAGGCGTCTCACAAGTGGTCTCTCCATCCAGAGGTAATACACAGCCTGTTCTCCCACTGGGGCACACCTCAGGTGGACCTGTTTGCCTCCAGGAAGAACACAAAACTGAAGCGGTTTCATGCCCGCTCCCCTCAGCAGGGCTCACTGCAGGTGGATGCCTTCTCAAGGCCATGGACCCCAGGCCTCTTCTGCGCCTTCCTTCCACTTCCCTTGGTTCACAAGGTACTCCTCAAGGTCAGGAGGGACAAGGCGCAGGTGATCCTGGTAGCTCCAGACTGGCCTCGCCAGTTCTGGTATCCAGATCTCCTCAGCCTCAGCACCAGGCCCCTGAGGCGTCTCCCAGCATGCCCGGGCCTGCTCTCGATCAATCAGGGAAGGTATTCCGTCTAGACCTTCAGTCCTTGCACCTGACAGCCCGGTTCCTGAGCAGCTAGAGTTCCAGGCTTTGGGTCTGTCTGAAGATGTACTCACTGTAGTTGAGGCATCTAGAAAGGAGTCAACCAGGAGGTGCTATGCCTTTGAATGGAAGAGATTCTCCATTTGGTGTCAGGGCAAGGGCTTGGACTCTTTGTCCTGTCCAGTGGCTAGCATCCTCAACTACCTTTGGTCTCTCTCTAAAGGGAGTCTTCGGTCTATGACCCTTAAGGTGCACCTGGCAGCCATCTCTGCTTACCGGGCATGGGCCGGTCAGCAGACGGTGGCTCAGGAGGAGGTCTGGTGTTTCTTTAAAGGCCTCAACCACATTTCCCCTCCGGTGCGTGAACCACCACTGCTGTGGGATCTACTGCTGGTACTGGCAAAGCTCATGGGCAAGCCATTCGAACCAATGCACAGGTGTGAGATGTCTATCTTTAGGGCTTCTAACTGGAAGTCAGCAAACACCTTCATTTCCCATTACCACATTGGCCTAGAGTCACACCAGGATGCTGGTTTGGGGCCTCAATTCTCCAGTCTCTGTTCCCTAAGTAGAGAGCGTGCACCTTGTCTCCCTCCTCCCAGAGAACTACTAGGTGTCTAGCAACAAGTGTGGATAAGAACAACATATCCACATCCCTAGAAACACAGGTTACTCCCCTGTAACAGTAGTTCTAGGAGTGGTATATGTTGTTCATCTACACTGACCCTCCTGACCTCCCCAGCTTCGATGCACAACCTCTGCTTCCAGCGGGCAAGATCTAGCATCTAGGCGCGGAGCCGAGGGATATACCACTTGGGTGGGTGGGAGGAGCCAAAATTTAGACCTTCCGGCAAGATTTTTAAAGGGAAAGGACATGCCAACAAGTGTGGACGAACAGCATATACCACTCCTAGAACTACTGTTACAGGTGAGTAACCTGTGTTTATTTATTCGTCTTGTATTTTTGGCCCATTCACTTCTCCTCCTTATGGCCTTAACTTCCCAGTCATCAGCACCACTCTCCATCTGCCATATACCTCCTCAGGTTCGGTGTCTTCACCACCACTATGGAACACTTATCTGGTAAGGCAGCTTCATGGAGTGGGGCCCCAGCATACTAGACCATCTTCTGGACACCATTTGATGTGGGTCTCCCCAGTACAGCCTCACCGTGATGGCTTTTCTGTGCATTCTAGTGTCTCCTTTCAACCGTCTAACTTTCCACTGGCATTGCATGTGCCACATAGCCTGTGATGTACTTCACAAGGATTTGTACATCAGGCGCCCCGCCCCCCACCAAGGGAGCAGTCTCCTGCCCCTGTTGCCAGAACAGCATGCTGTGGTGCTGCCCACCCGAGCTAGGACATATTGTTTATGCTGGTTGCCTGGACACAGACACCCAGGTCTGCTCCTGAACCCAGATCACCCACTTCTTAGGGCATTACACTATTGTTGGGCCACCAGATGGCACTATAGTTTTTATATTTATTAAACCATGGAGTCTGTTACTGATAGGCTGACTTCAGGTTACATGATATTTTTTTAGACTGTAGTGCTAAAATTCTTCGTATGGAGGCTCATCGAATACTTTGTGAAGAAAACGGAGTGATAGGCTATTTCCACGGAGTTGGTGGGAGGGAGTGTGGAACTTGATAAATTAATGGTCTTGTTGCCTTCCTAAAACTGTATGTATGTGTGTAGTATTGTCGTCAACAGATGAATATCTTCTGAGCATGAGTGGTACCTTTCTAAAATCAGTTAGTCTGAGCTGTTTGCTACACATGGACACATATCAATTATAGCTGTGCCAGGAACAGAGTTAACCTACACCTAAAGGATAAAAATTGCAACCTGCCCAAAAATGACCCCAACCCCCATTCCCTTGTTAATGGAGCCACAGTGGTGCCCCTGCGCTGTAACACTATCTAAAGGAAGAATAGTGAACTACGAAAAAGTACTAGTAATATTTATCTACTGAGTTGTGGAAATTGCTGTTTTGATTCTTTTTCATCCAGTAGGTTTCTGTTTTGAACCATATTGTTTTACACTAGTGGGTCTGTCAGATCTGACCCTTGTTTTAATGCCTTCAGTACTGTTACTGGGCTGTGCAAGTACCATGTCATGAATACTCAGTGTGACAATCAGATGTGTAATATGGCCTCATGAATTTAGAAATAATGGGGAGATTTTGATGAGGGCAGCTATCCTTGTTGGTCACGGGCCCTCCTGCTACTGAACGGGTCAGGTTAAGAAGGTTGTAGTCTTACAAACATGGTGTTTAGATGGGATGGGGTTAACATGATGCTTGATATGGTTTAATGTAATGGGGGACCGGAGTGGGAGGTGACTGTGATGGCTGTAGACTAACCTCTGGCAACCTGGGGGAGGGTCAGAGGGTTGTTCTTCCACTTAACTTTTCTTTAAAATCCTATGAGTATGAATACCCTATGTAGGGCCTGATAGTCATTATTTGGGTCTGAGTAACCAATAGACTAGTATTCGTGGGCTATTCATCCCTCGGAATAAATAGTGCCTAGCCCATAATTTGTGGTATTCAGACAATAATATCCATTGATGCACAACCCAACTAATATAGCAGAGATTCAGGTTTTAATACTTGTTATAGTTATTTGAATTGGAAGTAGGTGATGTAATCCAACTTGGTTGCCAGGTTGGCTTTGTGAGGCATGAACGTAGAATACCTATTGACCCAATGAGTGGCAGCCCAGTTGGACAATATCCTCACTTTGATGATTTCATCAGTGATACACCAGTGGCGGCAGTAATAAAACACCTGTTCTCAACAGAGGTCTGTAACTACCCTTAATTATTGTGCTCTCGCTGTTGAAATCTGATGTATGTATCTCAGACTAGTTTGTTACAGTGTGTACCGACCATCTTGGGATGTTATGTAATCTCCCAAGTAATGTCCAGCAAAAGGCATTCAATTGACTAGTGCACTTACCCAGTTCATAAAAGCAAATCAATATCTACTTATGTCAGCAATACTCCTGGAATGGGAAAACTATCACGTTGATGACGCCACTGGAATGGAAATAATATTAACTACAGATGTGTCATTAGCCTTGGTTATAGTATTTATTTTCCACTGTTCATTCTGTTCACACTGTTACTCAACAAAACTTGTAGGTTTGCATTTGATTTACCTTTAGAATGTCATGTTTATTGTTTATTTATTTATTTAGTTTGTGTTTACCAGGTAACTGCAGTAGCCACAGCAATGGCTATTTTCAGGCACGACCCGGGAGGGTACAGTACAAAACAGGGCATGTACACATAGAAATACAACGATTTGACATAATAGAAACAATTTGAATACATAGGAATTATAATCATAATAGGAAGCTTGATAACAGGTCAGGAGTAGCTAAAATTTAACAGTGTTAAAATGTACAAAAACAGAGAAATGTATTTAGTTTTTGTTTACCAGGTAGGTGCACTAGCCATGGAAATGACTATTTTCAGGTGCGACTCAGGAGGGCACAGTACTATCATTGCATACAGAACCAAACATGACTGATAACAACATACTTTAGCGATAGCCAATATTTCAACCGACAAAGAGGTAGAACAAATTGGAATACATTTGGGTAAGGGAGAGAACGGTATTCAAGAGAAACCAAGGTACACAAGTACACGGTTGCTTACAGTAAATTTATAGAGTTTGGAGGGGTAGAAGGCTGCACAAAGACGGAAGTAACCGACTTCAGGGGGGCGGATTTTAAGGAAATGGGAAGGATCCTTAAGGAGCATTTGGATGGGATTGGGTCAGACATGGACGCTGATAGTAGGTGGGAAATCATCAGGAGAGGGGTGCAGGATGCTACCAGCACCTGTGCAAGAGTAAGACGAAATGTAGGGGCCCAAAAGCCTGTTGGTGGACCAGGGAGGTCCAGGAGGTAGTGCGGGGAAGAAAGCAGTCTATAAGCAATTCAAGTTCTCAAGGGTGAAAGGATCAGGGAGTATGAGCTGATGGCTAGAAGGGCCACTAGGATGGTGAGGCGGCTAAGGCAAGGAAGGAGCAGAACCTGGCCAGGGAAATTGGAGAGGGAACAAGGGTTCTTTAGATACATTGGGGAAAAACGAAGGGTGAAGGGCAGATTAGCAGGATTAAATCAGGGGAGGGATGGGCACAAGACCCGGGGGAGCAGGCTGAGGTACTAAATGAGTACTTCACCTCAGTTTTCACCAGGGAAAATGGGGGTGCTGCATCATACATGGGAGGAGACAGAGATACTGAGGAAGGGGGACCCTTACCGATCGGCAGGTCTGGGGAGGGGAGGCATTACTGGCAGGTGGGGGAGGGCCAAGCAGGAGAAGGGGCACCGGAAGAGGAAATCACAGCTGAGAGAGTGAGGAAGCCTCAGCCCTTAAGACGGAGAAAGCACCGGGGCCAGATAAATTACATCCCAGAGTGCTGAAGGAACTTGCAGATGTCCTGGCAAAACCCCTGGCAGAGCTTTTCACCATCTCTCTGAGGACAGGGTGGGTGCCCCAAGACTGGAAGGTGGCTCATATAGTGTCTATCCACAAGGGGGGATCAAGGGAGGTGGCAGGGAACTACAGGCCTGTCAGCCTGACCTCGGTGGTGGGCAAGGTGATGGAGGGCATTGTCAAGGAGAGGCTAGGGGGGACCTGGATAAGTCAGGGTGCCTGGACGATGAGACAGCATGGATTCATCTCGGGAAATCTGTCAGACAAACCTGGTGGAGTTCTATGGCTGGGTGACAAGTGCCTTGGATCTGGGTAGACCAGTGGATGTCCTCTTTCTGGACTTCAGCAAGGCATTTGACTCTGTTCCTCACATGGGCCTGTTGGATAAGCTGGGAGAAATGGGGGTGGGGAACCAGATGATCAGATGGATAGGCAATTGGCTCCAGGACCGGACCCAGAGGGTCATAGTTGGTGGGATAGTCTCAACCCCAAGGAGGGTCATTAGTGGGGTCCCACAGGGATCAGTCCTGGGCCCTTCTGTTCAACGCCTCACGTATCTGACATAAGGACAGGAATCAGGAGGAGATGAGTCTCTTTGCAGATGACTCAAACTGGGGCGGTGGTGGATGGGGAGGAGGGAGGGTGGCCTACAGGGGACCTGGAGGCTCTGGAAAGATGGTCTAGAAAGTGGAAGCTGAGGTTCAATGCAGGAAATGCAAGGCACTCCACCTGGGGCCAGAAACCCAGGTCAAGTGTACACCCGGGGGAAATGCTACAAGTCTCGATGGCTGAGAGGGACCTGGGGGTGGTGGTGGATGTCAAGATGAACAACTCGAGACTTGTAGGAGGGCAGCAGCCAAGGCCAACAGGATGCTGGGATGCATCGCTAGGGGGATCACCTCCAGAAGGAGGGAAGTGATACTCCCTCTGTATAACTGCTTGGTGAGGCCGCACTTTGAGTACTGCATGCAGTTTTGGAGGCCACACTTAAAGAGGGACATTAACCTCCTGGAGAGGGTCCAGAGGAGGGCAACCAAAATGATTTGGGGCTTGGGGACAGGACGATGAGGAGAGGCCTTAAGAGCTAAATATGTACACATTGGAAGAGAGAAGGGACCGGGGGACATGATAGAGGTCTTTAGGTACATGAAGAGGGTAAATGGAGGGAACAGTCGGGTGCTTCAAGGAAGGAGGAAGGGGCCACTAGAGGGCATGGCTGGAAGCTGGAGGGGAAGATTCAGGGGAGAAAGGAGGAGGTGCTACTTCACTGAGAGGGTGGTGGAGCCATGGAATGCACTGCCTAGGGGGCTGGTGGAGGCAGAGACAGTGGAGGGGTTCAAGAGGGGGTGGGACAGGTACAGGGGAAGGGTTCTGGAAGCAAAATCCAATGCAGCAAGAATATCCAGAACTGGGAAGGGAGAAGCCAGAGAAGGCAAGGGGGACAGCAAGGTCAGCACCCAGGTTGGGGACTGACCAAACGAGCAGACATGAAAGACCATTAGGCCTATTCTGCTGGCATTTTAGTATGTTAGTATGTATGATACAAAACAGGGTTCGAATAACAGTTCAGATAACAGTAACCCAATTAACAAACGACAGTTTGGTATAAGTGGCATAGTTGGTTGAGACATAAGTACCTTGAACATCAGGACTGGGTAGGCTGGATAAGTTTATATACAACATATCGAAGTGGTATGCCTTGCAGCAAAGAATAAATCAACAATTGGGGTGTTGGGCCTGGAAGATGGTAAATGAACAAGTACCAGTTTAAGATTATTAGTAGAAAGACCAGCACTGTCAAATGTTAGAACATGATCTGTAGATCGCTTATATTTAAAATTACCTAAGTGTTCAAAGGAGGTTGGGCAAACAACTTTCTATTATAGAGTTGGCACTTTTTGGAATTCCTTACCTTTATCCATAAAAACATTAGCTACTTACAAATCTTTTGTTTCAACTTTAAGAAATGTTATTGGTGTTACGAACATAATGGGCATTAATGGTGCTCTATTTTATGTATGAAAATGTGATTCTTGTACTATGTAGTTTATTGTTTGTTTTGTTGTGTTGAATTTTGTTGACCCGGTAAGCCCATTGGGTCTAGAAGTCCCTTTTTCAGGGGCGACCGGGGATACAGATGGTAAGTAAGCTGTTGGTGGTATTTTTTTTAGTGAATGAGGGAAATTTGGCCAGGACACCAGGGAAATTCCCCTATTCTTTTCGAGAGTGGTGCTGTCCGTCGGTGGAGATGGAGGAGCTCAGTCAATCGGAGGAGCTCGAAGAGGAAGGTTGTGAGTATGAAACTCCAACCTGTTTGGAAAGCACTGTTGAGGAAAAGAAAGAATTGCAAAGCCAGGAGACGGAGATAAATCAAATATGTAAGGAAACTTTAATTGTGGATGAAGATAATACGGACTTTGAGGGGAAAGATGAATTGGTTTTAACAGAAGAGTTAAAAAAGAAAAAGCAATACCTATTAGACTTAATTTCAATGGCTGAAAAAGATTATCAATCTTGCCAACAGAAACTTGAAGTTGAAAGAAACAAAAGAAAAAGATCTCCAGTAAGCCCGAATTATGAGGGAGGTAAACGCTTTGAACAATGCGCAGAGAATGAAGGAAATACAAATCCTGGTTCCAGGAAAATGTTTGGACTAACACAGAGATTGGAGAATCTGAATCCTCCTGAGCCTTGGTCGCCTGGAGATGCATTAGTGAAAGCGGGTTAGATGTGGGATGGCAACAAATGGGTCCGGACCCTTTAATTCCAATTCCGGGGACGAGTAATGCATTGTCTCCAGGAAGTCAAAATAAAGGAAAATTTTCGGACTCTCATCAAAATTCAGAGTGTCTAAAAGAACTAAATGAGGATGCGCTTCCCAAACAGAGGCCAGTGTTATTTTAGAGACGCAAGACGCCACAGAGGGATTAGAAACATGTGTAAGAGACAACCCTATGGGTTTTGAGTCAGCTGCCCCTTCCATACCTGTGAGCAGAATTGAACCCGCAACCTCAGAGGAAGGCCACAACAGCCGAGAGAGGAAGAGATAATGAATCAGCGAATGAGGGAAATGCGGAGAAGAACCTGTGAAGACTTATGCTGGACTTTTCAGGAACCCGAGGTGTCAAGCTAACGCAGATTCTTGGTAAGATTGAGATACATTGGCAGCTGGCTATAGCCCCTGATCGATTTGGGTAGGCAAAGTTTATTAATTGATTCCAAGTCCTTCTCACCAAGTGAAGTATACGCTTTAATTCACCCTCCAGGGGATCGTTACTATGATATTAGTTTTTGTACAGGAATGTCTTTGGATAAGTTTTGGAGACTTTATTATAACCTGCAAGGCAAGGAGAAATGGAAAGATTTTCAAGCAATCCCAATAACCAAACCAACGGTTAAAATTGTGACAATTTTATTTAGAAATGAAGGGGTGAACATATCAGACATTATTTTCTGGTTAGAAAAGAAATGCTATGTGCAAGATAAACCTCGGCCAATTTTGGATACAAATGGCTTTTGGACTGGAGGGTGGACTTTTCGAGTCGAACTAATTCATGATGCTGAGGGTTTACAGCACTTGCCTAGCTCTTTCTATTTGGGGAGGGATAGGGGTATTGTATTTTATGCAGGTCAACCCAAAAGCTGCTTTAAATGTGGGTCACTGTCTCATTTGAATACAGCTTGTAATCAAGTTCGATGTTTTCACTGCGGAATGTTAGGCCATTTAATGTCAGAATGTACAAGCCCCCCTGTATGTAGCCTGTGTAATGAAAATGATCATGTTTTTGCTGATTGTCCATGGAAACATGTAGAAACTAATGAGACCTCAGACCAGGAACATTTGATAACACAAGCTCGCAACTTTCAGACAGAAACCAGGGACAATGAATTAGGAATAAGGGAAGGGAAGGGGGTAACAGGAGGGAAGAAGATCTAGTATAAGAACAAGAATGGAGAATGATACCTCGATATCACAGGAGGCCTGTTAGACCCGAGTATGGAAGTAGGCAGTGAAGACATGCCCTCCCCATTTGTAACCCCCCATGGATCCCCTATTCGACCTATGAGACAGTTAAGTAATGAACTGAGTGTCCCTGACAATACAAAGGAGAAAAATCAACAGGGGAAAGGAACAACGGGAGATAATGTCAGTTTCAGGGACCCTTCCAAGTTTCCTGTACCTCTATCGAATAGATTCTCAATTTTAGCAAGTTGGGGAGAGCAAATGGAAGAAAGTTCACCTATTTTAGACCAAAATCCCAATGGACCTGGGGCAGAAGTTTCTAAGCCAGTTTTAAGTGCCTGGTAGGCAAAAGGTTTCAGAGGCAGTTAAGAGGAAACTAGGTCCAGTAATAAACCCCTAAACCACCTCTCATAAAGCTTCCTCTTCTTTGGCGTTTGTTTCTTTAAATGTGAACAGTATTAGGTCATATATAAGGCATACGACAACTTTTGGCATACTTTCATCTTTAAAATATGATGTATACTCTATTACAAGATACTCGACATGTATACTTTAGCAGAGATAGAGGAAGCCAGGAACCAATGGAGGTGGGGTACGCCCTTTGGTCGGTAGGTGATGATTCATGTAGTGGATTAGGATATGCTTTAATACTTTGAAGTAAATTTAATCCGGATGGTGGAAATAGAACGGGTAGAGCTTTGATGATTGATGCAAAGATCAAAAGTACCCTGTGTCGATAATTATCGTGTAATGACCCTAAGTCCAAGAATTGAACTTAGATAAAATTGACCTTTTGTATAAAAAGGGTGTTAATTTTGGTGGGATTTTAACATTAACTTTGAACAAAAAAAAGAATACGGGAAGCAGTACATGACAAAAATTGTTTATCCTCCATTTTGTCTCAGGCAGGGTTAAAAGATACACATAGTGAGGGAAGAGACTAAATAAATCTACCTTTTTAAAGGAAACTAACTTCTCAAATTGATTTTATATTTGCACCAGAGAAGTTACAAATTGATGGATTAATTTACACAGTGAAACATCAGACCACATATTAATTGGAATAAAAGTAAATGACCATCAAAATAGAGAATATGGCCAGGGACTTGGAAACTTAATACTCTAATTTTAAAAGAGATGACAGTCATATCGGATATAAGTATAATAATAAAGGATCAAATTTCCACGATGGGATTATACGAGGATTTAGGAAGTTGGTGGGGTTCCTTAAAAAGATGCCTGATTGGCTATTTTCAATATAAAGGTAGAGCAATGGCGGGCCAGAGAAACAGGAATTATATGAAGTTGAGGAGGTCGTTACAATGTTTATTATCCTCCCAATATGAAAAGGGGGAGGATTTATCTAAGGAAATAAAACAAATTAAGATAAAAATGTCATATTTATGATACGATCGTATGAAATCCTTAAATCAGGAACAGAAGTTTGGGACAGTGGGGAAGTCTGCACAGGTGAACCCTTTTTTAGCATGCCAAACCAGATCGAATAAGCAGTTATTTTCGGGGCTGCGGAAAAAAGAAGGGGTTATGATAACTGATAATAAGGGAATAATGGACTTTTAAATGAACATGTGTTGAGTACCTTTGGGACTACGGGACTGCTTTTCTGATTTTATACCACAGTTATTGGGCGGCAAGTATACCTAAAATAGATTCCAAAACTAAAAATAAAATATTAGAGGCCTTTACTGAGGCAGAAATGAGTAAGGTGATATCCACTCTGAAGAAAAATACTGCACCTGGTTCGGATGGGTTACCAGGAGAAATATATAAAATTCTGTGGGATTTAATGCCAAAAGAATTATTGAAGGTGTATAACTCTTTCTTGGAGGATATGTTGTTACCCACCCAGATGTATGAGGGACTTCTTATTTTCCTTTTTAAAAAGGGTGATAAAATAGAGATTAAAAACTGGAGACCTTTAACCCTCCTAAATGTAGATTTTAAGATCTTTTTTAAACTTTTGGGGAATAGATTGTCTTTACTAACACAGAAATGCATACACGCACAGCAGTTTTGTGCTGTACCGAGTAGACATTTGACTGATGCTTTAATTTTAATTAGAGAGATTATGTTTGCAGGCAAAGACACCGTAGATAAATCAGAGGGATACTTAGTTAGTACAGATCAGTCAAAAGCGTTTGACGAAGTGTCCCATGATTACCTATGGGAATGTTTGAAAGTTTATGGGATACCCACCCAATTTGTGAACTGGGTACAATTATGCTACTCTTTAGCCATGGTTACCCCCCTCGAGAATGGGTGGAAAGGTAAACCTCAGAGCGTGTTAACAGGAGTAAGACAAGGATGCCCTCTTAGCCCTATTTTATATGTATTTGCCTTAGATTCGGTAGTAAGGATTATATGTAGGTCCCCTTTAATAAGACCCTTAGCTATACATGACATTAGTTTACCTAAATTAATTGTTTATGCAGATGATATCTGCTTAGTGTTACCAAATGGTGAGGCTATAGAAGTAGCATATGAGCTACTTAAAAATGTAGGGAGAACCATAGGGGCAAAAATAAATGAGGAGAAAACTAAATGTGTAGCTATTTCAGGATTCCCTGAGAATCAGGCTAAAGTGGGAGATTCAAAATTGAGCAATCATCATGTAAAATTCTGGGTATTTTTTGGGGGTAAAATAGCGATTGGGATAACTGGCATGAAGCCTTAAAGGAAGCTAACTTAAAAGTGTCTTCATGGAACAAACATAGATTGGCTAAGAAGAAACGGATTTATCTGATTAAAACTTATCTCATCCCTATTTTTTTGTTTATAAGTAACATTTTTTTCATTCCTAAAAAGCTGGAGACTTCCTTGATGAGGTGTTTTTTTAGTGGTATATGGGGCAGCCGTTTAAACCCTATTAAAAGGAATATATTGTATTTGGGGATTAAGGAAGGTGGTTTGGGGATGGTAAACCCAATTGTATTCTTCTTTACCATCTTTATATATAGAAATTTGATCCCTGTGGTTCGAAATATTTCCCAAAGCTGGGCTAGTTTAACAACTCTTCATTTAAAAGGTATCTTGAAAGAATGGGAGGAGGGATGTTTTGTACACTTTAATAAAAGAAGACCCCCCTTACAAAATGAATGGAGGTCGGCTTTTGAGAATGTTAAAAATGGGATGTAAGTTGGCCGTTAGTTAGGAAACTGAATAGGAAAGGAATGTATAATTTTATTATGTGCTCTTTTTCTTGGAAGTCACTTTTAATCATCTATCTGAGAAGGTGTCTCATGGTTTAGGTAACTATTTAACAAACACCCGTATTCCTGAACAGATGTGGGATACTTTATGGTTGGGAGTTCATAGCAAGATTAATGTTCGAAATAATCAGAAACATAAACCCTCTCAGGATAGATATTGTCCAAGAGACAAATGTATCATGAAATTGGAGACAATCGATCATTTATATTATAGTGTTGATGCCTTGAGACAATTTTGGGATGTTCTTAAAGAAAGGTGGAAGGGAAGTTAATAGTCCCACCAGCAAAGGAGTGCTTGTATTATGGGTTCTTTGATAAAGAATATAGTAAGGATAGATATAGTTCCTTACAGGTAATTCATGTGTTTTTTTATATTGGTTATGGATTAGTAGATGTAGATTAGTTTTGCAACAGCAGTTTTTAAGACCTTTTAATTTGATTATGATTATAGAATCTGAGATTAGGAAATTAATGTTTATAGAAAAGCACAATCTCTGTAAAGAAATGGAAATCTTATTGGGAAGTTTTGTTTTTTTGTTTGATTAGTTTGGTGGAGCAGGAATTTGGGAAAAAAAAGTGGAAGATGATAAAATGAATTTAAAGAGTGTGTAATGTTATTTTCCTTTTTGGGAATTGTAAATATGTAGATGTATATGAATTGTTTCATATTGTATATGTAATGATTGGTTTATAATAAAAAATTCCCCTACTCTTTTCGATAAGTGCCATGGGATCTTTAACATCCATCTGAACTACTACCAATCCAAGCAGATGGGACCTCGGTTTAACATCTCATCCGAAAGACGGCACCTCAGAAGTGCAGCACCCCTCTCATGCTGCACTACAGTGTCAGTATTGGGATATTAACCCAAGTGCCAGATGTGGGAACTGAACCCACAGCGCTCTGATCTCCGGCCTCAGAGGCGAGTGTGCTACCTACTGAGCCACTGACACTGATTGTCTTAATACGTAGTCTTGTATTTTATACACTCTGTTATTTGTACCATGACTGCAGTTGCCTATGAAAATGGGCATTTATTGTCCAGAGGCTTGCGTTTTAAATAAAAATGAATTAATTCTCACTAGCAAACTAAACATGAAAAATGCATTTTTAGCTAAGTAAAAGTTAAGCTAGTGTGGAAAATGAGTGGAAACTTGCTGTTATTGGGAGCTGGCTATTATAGTACAGCTGTTCCTTGCCCTAAGGTTTGTTGGTGCACTCCAATTGTGTTTTGTTTCAAAAAGGGCTCAGTGAAGCAAGATCTTCCACGGAGTGGTCTTTTGCAGTAGGTAATACTTTTGGATTACCAGCAGAGGCCGCTGTGGTGCATGGCAACTCTTCAAGCAGTCTTTTACCAGGGGCTGCCCACACATGACATCATCTTCCTGTTTCCCATATAAGTGTGGGCGGTCCCTGGTATCCTCAGTTCCTTTTTTTGCCGTCTTCAGCTCAAGTGCAGCAGCTAGAACAATTCTAAAAACAGCAGTCGATGAGAAACAGCATTGAAGATTCTACAAACAAGGGCTCACCAACACCTCCGCCACCCGTGGCTCCCACCCCCACCCTCCTGGGAGGGCTAGGCGGACCAATACCCAGTGACCTACAAGGGTTTTTTCCCACCCCTCCTCAACACAGGCCTCAGAGACTGTGGGCAGTCATTTTGCCCTCCATTAAGAGGCCGGGTGAACGATCACTTCAGATGAATGGGTACTCCGGATTATACAAAGGGGTCATACTCTGGAATTTATCTCCAGGCCCCCCATCCTCCCGACATATTCATTATCCATCAGATCATATACCTATCCTTCAAGAGGACTTGGGGACTCTACTGGAGCCACAGGCTGTTTCTCCAGTACCCCCTCGCAACATCAAAAGGGATTCCACTCCAACTTCTTTCGGGTGCCAAACAAATGAGGAGGCAGTATGGCGCAGTGGTTTAAGGCTCTGAGCTGCAAATCTAGAGACCTGGGTTTGAATCCCACAGCCCCCACTTGCATACTGTGTGACCCTGAGCAAGTCACTTAACTTCCTCGTGCTCTCAGGTTGCACCTGCAAACAAGCTTTCAGCTTACTGTCTCTCACCTGGTAAAATAATTGGTAAAAAAAAAAAAACTGGAGACCTCGGTCCAATACTGGACCTCAGAAAACTGAACCTTTCCATCCAGTACAAATGGTATCACATGATAACCTTGACTTTGATCGTGCCAGTAATGAAACAAGGAGATTGGCTTTGTGCCCTAGATATGAAGCATGCCTACCTGCATATACCTACCAATCCTGCTCATCACAGGTTTCTTCATTTCTACCTTCTAGGTTAACACTGCCAGTTTCAAGCACTCCGGTTTGACCTCTCCTTGGCTCTGAGTGTGTTCACCAAATACCTAGAGGTAGCTGCAGCAGCTTTAGGAAGGAAAGTGCACTTTATCTTCCCATATCTAGATAGCTGGCCAATCAAAGCAGAACAGCTTGCATTCTTACCTAAAGGCTGCCCTGCAAATATTTTCACACTCTAGGGATCACAGTCAATTGACCAAAGTCCAACCTGAAACCCCGACTCAGTCTCTAATACATTGGAGCCATCCTAGATATAGTCATAGCCAGAACTTACCATCCAGCCGGCCACACCCTTGTCTCTGACATCACACATACAGACTCAGAAAGTAGTCACAGCTAGACAACTGCTAAGCCATCTGGGTCACATGGTCGCTGCTACCACCCCTACGGTAGCACTCTCCCCTCTTCATATGAGACCTATTCACTGAACTCTCCAGAATCAATGGTCTCAAAGAACAAGAAAAGTTTGAAGGCAAGATCACAGTCACTCCCTCTCTGACATCAGCTCTGACTGGATGGTTAATTGAAACCAATTTATGAATAGGAATGCCTTTTCTGTCCCTTCCTCCCATGCAGATATTCACCATGGATGCTTCCCTGGTAGGATGAAGCACACACCTGGGTCCTTATTGGACACAGGGCAAGTGGACCACTTCTCTCCCTCAGCCTCACATCAGTCTCCTAGAGCTGAGGGCATTCCACGTAGCCCTTCTGGCATTCCAACCTCTTTTGACTCTAGACCATTGCTGATCCAATCAGACAACACTGCAGTGGTGTTCTACCTCAACAAGCAAGGAGGTGCTCCAATCTTCAACCTCTTGACCCAAAATTAAGGAACCCTGTTACATCCCAACCTGAAGGATCTACACATTCACACTTGGCTCCTGAGGATGTTTTCATGGCCAGATTACAAGTATCCTCTCCTCTTGCCAATATTCTCTTGGCCTCACGTAAGCCAGCAATCAGGGAAACATATATCTCCAAATGGAAACACGTTTTCATATGTGCTGCTACTCGATCATTGGATCCCTATTCCTGCCCATTGACGAAAGTTCTAGACTACCAGGCTTCGCTGTCCGAGTCCAGTTTGAATCATTCCTCCATCAAAGTCCATTCGGCTGCTATTCTCGGCCTTCCATGAACTGCTAGATGACAGATTACTGTACCAACATCATCTAGCCAAAATATTTTTGAAAGCAATGTTACATATCAAGCTACCTATTAGATGACCTACCCCTCTGTGGGATCTCAATTTCTAATAGAGAAATTAACTCTTGAGCCTTTGAACTGGCGGCCACTTGTGCCCTCCATTTCCTTTTATGGAAAACCTTATTCCTAGTGGCTCTCACCTCAGCTCACTGTATTTCTGAGCTTCATGCCCTCATGTGTAGGGAACCTTACTTAATTTTTCACAAGGACAGGGTGGCACTCCGTTCCAACCCTTCCTTCCTTCCTTCCTAAAGTAGTCTCCGAACATACTTTGAATCAATCCTTGGAGTTACCAGTATACTATCCTGAATACTCCAATCAAGGTGAACATCTACTACATACTTTAGGTGTCCATCAAATACTACGCTACTATACTAATCGAACAAAATCAATTACAAAAACTTCTCAATTGTTCGTCATGTTTGCCTCTGGCCGAGAAGGGCTCACAGATGCTAAAAGAACCCTTACTAACTGGTTGGCAAATTATATTGCATTTTGTTTCACAAAATACAACAAACCCTTACCAGGACCTGTCCAAGCCCATTCCACTAGAGCTGTGGCCACTACTGTGGCTTGCTTTAAAGGACCCTCCATTTCAGATATCTGCAATGCAGCTACCTGGTCCACAATCCATACATTCACAAGGCATTACAAGCTGGATATTGCCTTATGACGTAGGGCGGCCTTCGGCTGTCCAGTCCTACAGGATCTTCTATCATAACTGTCCTCCCACGTGGACATAAGTATTACCTACTACAAGAGACCACTCCGTGGAAGATAGTAGTTACTTACTGTAACAGTAGATCTTTGAGGAGTGTCTCTTGCAGTAGGTCTGTTCCAACCCTCCACCCCCCTCCTTCTCTACTCCTTCTCTAAGAGAGCAAATTCTGGTCCAGTGACTTTGGGTTGGGACTTCTTTGGTACCTTGGATTCCCCTCGGTCCTCGCTTTGTGAGCTGAATCTGGCAGGGGAACTGAGGATAACAGGGACTGCCCACACTTATATGGGAAACAGGAAGATGGTGTCATGTGTGGGTGGCCGCTGGTAAAAGACTGCTAGAAGAGCTGCTGTGTGCCACAGTGGCCTCTGTTGGACACCCAAAAATATTACCTACTGCAAGAGACACTCCTCGAAGATCTACTGTTACGGTAAGTTTTTACGTAATGGTGCTTTCTCATTGCTGTTTGTGGTTTATATTGGAATACCAATCAAACTCCAGTAACACATCTCGATCGTCTCTATAATAATTCAGAGGCCAGCATGCATACCAATTAGTAGACTTGATCATGGAACACAAAAGATTCAAGTGGGCCACACAACAGGATGTCAAGTAAAGTGTTACAGAGATGCATAATTCTGATATTTGGCAACTCCCTTGAAATGGCTGAGGAAGAACCAAGGATATAATCAGAAATGTTATGGAGGGAAATTCCTGTCAAGTTCTAAAGACAAGAATATGGAAACGGAAAACATATGTGAATTATTAATTTAGTGACATGCTAGTTCACAATGGGTGGTGAGATACTGACAACAACAAAAATAGAAAGGGACGTGGGGGCAGTCATATCAGATGACCTAAAGGTGGACCAGCAATGTGAGAAGGCAGTAAGGAGGGCTGGGGGGGATATTGGAATGCATAGGGAGAGGCATCACCAGTAGAAAACAGGAAGTTGTTGGCCGTTTGTACAGACAGTTGGTGAGACCACATCTGGAGTACTGTGTACAGTTCTGGAGACCCCATCTCTGCAAAGATATAGACAGGGTGGAGGCTGTCCAGAGGAAGGCAACCAAAATGGTGCAGGGTCTGCACCAGAAGACATATGAAGAAAGACTAAAGGAGCTTAAGATGTATAACCTTGAGGAAAGAAGGGAGAGGAGCGACATGATAGAAACTTTCAAATACCTCAAGGGAATCAACAAAGTCCAAGAGGGTAGCATCTTTCAGAAAAAGAGATGTGCAAGAACAAGGGGGCACAATTTGAAGATGGAGGGGGGACGGCTCAGAGGTATTGTGAGGAAGTATTTCTTCACAGAAAGGGTTGTAGATGCATGGAACAACCTTCCTGAGGAGGTCATAGAGTCAAAAACAGGGGAAATTCAAGAATGCATGGGACAGACATAAGGCAGTTCTAGTGGGAGGTAGGAGGAAGTAGGCTGTTGATTAACTAGGATCTTCAGCTTATCAGTTAGGTTGGGAAATGGGCAGACTAGGTGGGCCAAGCGGTCCTTATCTGCCATCAAATTCTATGTTTCTGTTTCTCGTAAATCAGCGAGCTGTATTGCAAGCAGGGGAGCAGAACTCCTTGCATTATGGGTTGTCTTGCCCTGGCTATGAGAAAGTGGTGAAAGCAGTAGGCAAGAGCGAGTCTACTGTTAACAGATTTACTGATCGTGGAGATGTGGTTGGAGAAATCCAAAGTGGATTCCAGGGTAATACTTACAGTGGGTACTTAAAGCCCTCCATGAGGGAGAGCTGGAAGCCATCAGAGCACAGGATAGATAGGATTGGTGCAAGTTAGGCATGTAGCCTGTGACCCAAAGTGCATGGCTTGAGTTATGAGGGCATTGAGGACTAAATTGTGGTCAGTGAGACAGCTCTAAATCTTGGAGACAGTCATGGCTGTGTTGAGAGTTTAAGAGGATGGTACTGGGGAAGCTGAAATAGAGGGCAATGTTGTCAGTATACATGATAGTGGAGCAGGTGGTAGAGATAGAGGGAAGGTTGTTAATAAAGATAGAAAAGAGAAGTGGACATTGAATTAAGCCCTGTGGAACAACATGATTAATTGGGACTAAGCTGGAGGTAGGGTCACAAAATTTTACAAATTGTTGACTGCTCCACAGGTAATTAGAGAACCAGGCAGTGGTGTGTGAGGAGGGACCAAATTCAGTTCATTTAGAACAGAGGAGTGCATGGTCTGCAAAGTAAAAGGCTTTGGATAGGTCAGTGAATATTGTTCCTGTAAGTGCTCTATCCATGGCACATTTGATGTTTCTGGTCAATTGAACCAATGCAGCTGAAGTTTTATGCTTCTATGCGAAAGCCATGCTGACAGATGGAGAGAAGATTATACTTCTGTAGGCAAGTTATACCATTTTATGAGATATAGGATACATTGAATATGCAGTGGCCTGACTCAAATCATAAATTTTATCACCACCCATGAGGTATTACAATTTTAATAACTTACTTATGAATTATAGGTTTCCTTCTCTTAGGTGTTGTTTGATTATTTTGAGTCAGGCCATAGTATATCCCAGAAAATACACGCATGACCTTCCATGTCTTTGGAACCACAGCACTTCGGTTGAGAGGTTCATGTGTGGGAATTGTTAAAAGTGAGCACTGCTGCCAGGGAAGAGATGGAGAGAACAAGTACTATACCTGATGCACTGTGACAATGATAAATTTGAAGCGAACGAAGTAGCATCTGGTGATCTCGGTGGTGTTTCAAAAGAATTAACCTAGATTTTCATTTTACAACTGAAGGTCACATTGGTATGTTTTTCCAGCATTCATTTATGGTACCTATCAGGAACAATTTTAGCTTTAACTTGGACCGAGGAGAAGGAAGTGGGAAGCAAAGCAAACTGGTACACATTCAGGGCTGGCCTTAGCTAGGTGCAGACTGTGCCCCTGCACCTTGGGGGCCCATACTTTATGCCTAAATGTTGTTAGAGATGAAAATGTTTACCAGCAAATGAAAGTGGAAGATAACTGGCTCTGTTACTGTTACAAAAGGTGGGGGCAGCTTTGCTGCAGTGGAAAATAAGTGCTAATGGTGTTAATAGCCATACTTTGCACTTCCCAGGTTGACTGCTTTCACAAATAAAGGGCTGTATTGACAAGAGAACTTGTCTACAAGCTGGACATGTAGCTGAAACAATGAATGAGAAGACAAAATCTGTTTCAAAAGTATGTGAGCACTCAAAATGGCTCAAAACCCCGACCAGCACAGAGCAAAACTGGATTTCCTGATAGGGACCCTGAAAACCTGATCACCAATTTAAAAAAAACTGACAGGTGGCAACCTTGCTGGTGTCCCATGATAATCTTCTCTATTCTTTCTCACTCACAGCTCCAGAAAAGTTAAGTTGTTTAACTTGTTTGCAAATCAGAGTATCAGAGGTGTGTGTCCAGTGATAATGTCCCTGTCCTTACAGAAATGAATACATTAGTAGTACCGTACTTACTTAAGTTCTTTATCCAGGCTCAGTCAGATTCATTTTCAGTGGTGAAGTAAAATAATTCAATGCAGTCAATGGCACTAATTAAAAGATGCTGGTTAAACTAGCAGACTTGGTAATGCTTTATTAATACTGGACAGGAGGGTTAGTTAGGTGTAAATGTTGGATGTGGAAGGGGGGCCACAGTGAATGGAGTGGTGGGGCCAGGCAGGGGGCTGCACAGGGCCCCACAATCGTTAAGGCCGGCCCTGTACACATTCTAATCATCAGCATTTTGTCAACATAAACATAAATCTAAATCCTTCCTAATACTCACATAGGTCATTGATGCTAGGTGTATCCAGGTCCAGTCTCCCACACCACAGATAGTATTGTAAAGTTTTTGTGTGTTTCTCCAAGCCACACGCATACACTGTAAAGCCTCAGTCCCAGCCCAAGATATCATGGGTATGCAAATCCTTGTGCAGGTTAGGTTTAACAAGGCTTCATCAAAACTGGCTGAGAATGACAAAGTACAGACACTTGTTTCATCATGTTGGGATTCCTTACTGTAGTGCAGTTGCTATCTCTGTCAAGTACCAAGTCAGCCACCAAGTATACCACCTCTGAGTTCACTGAACACCCTGTTTCCATTGGGCTGACTTGGTACTTGGCAGTGAAGACTGCACTACACCGAGGAGTCCCAACAGGACAAAACATGTGTCTGTAGCTTATCTCTCTCAGTCTGCACTGGATCAGATGTACAAGCCTGTGTATATGATAACATCTGTCCTGGAGAAGCTTTGTCAATCTGCCTTTCTTGCATAAGAATTAGCATACCCATGATACATTGCACTGGGATTGAGGCTTTAGAGTGCATGTCAGGGGTTTAGAGAAATGCTCTTCAAAAAAAAAAGTTTGGACATTTCTTCTGTCCTGGCATCCTTTAAGAATCCTACACGCTGCTGTCGTTGTGAACTGCCTCTTCAGTAGGTTACCTGTGTGTGTAATGAATTCCCTTATAGTGTTTTAAATTATCATATAAAACAGAAAAAAATAAACATTCATATGCCATTAATGATTTTATTTCCTTGAGGCAAAGAGATTTCAAGGATATCAGACAGCATGGATTCATGAGAAGGAGGTTGTTTCAGATTGGCCTGATTGACTTCTTTGACTGAGTGATAAAAATGATGAACAAGGGTCAGGTGATTTATATTGTGTACTGTACTTCAGCAAAACATTTGATGGATAGTTGGTAACAAAGTTGGGTGACCTGAAAATAGGGGAAAAGATCATAAGATGGGTCAGAAATTGGCCGAGTGACAGAACTTAAAGGGTTGTCCATACTGGGAAACACTCAGAGGTCTGTGAGGTCACCAGTCCAGTCTTGTTCAATATCTTCATCTCTGATACTGAAGTAGGAATCATGGGGAAGAGTTGCCTCTTTGCGGATGAAACTGTGATCTGTGGAGGAGAAAATAGTGAGGAAGGGGTAAGAATTATTAGGGTCTGGAAAGACTAGAGATGTGGTTAGTCTGGCAGTTGAAATTCAACATTAAGAAATTCAAGGTACTGTACAAAGGGGTAACAAAATCCAAAAACAGAATGGAAACTAGGATGGAGATACAGTGGAAGGTACAACCAAGAGGAGAGAGAGAGACCTGGGATAATTATTGAGGTGATTCTGCTATTGCATAGGTCCCTGGTTCGTCCTCAGTTGGAGTACTGTATGCAAATCTGGGACCTGCACTTGAGGAAGGACAAGGACTGGAAGGAGGTGACGCAGAGCAGGTTAACCAAAATGATCCAGCGTCAGCAGGGAAAGACTTATATGGAGAGGTTGAAAAATCTCAATATGTACACACTTGAGACAAGAAACAAGGAAGAACATGACAGAGACAGACAAATACCTCCATGGGATAAATAAAGGAGTTAGCAGAGAGTTGTTCATGCTGAGTGGGAACACAAGTCCCAGGAAAAACTCAGTGAAGCTGGTGGGTGGGAGATTTATCAAGGATGCCAGAAAGCATTGCTTCATGGAGCAAGTGGTAGATGTAAGCAGTAAGACATGACAGGGTGTGCATTATGCTACTCTAACCACATGCCAAGGGGTGTAGTGAGACACAACGTCACAGTTGGAGTGTGCTCAGCCCCTGAAAGTGCGGTTAGATCAGCATAATGAACAGCCTTGAAGTGTCTTATTGCATTTATAAAATGGGTAAACTGAGAATATTTAAAAAAATGCCAACTTTTTTTTATTAAAAACAGGTATTTTCTTTTATTAAAATTAGTAAAAAAATAGTCCCTCCCCAGCTGTCAAGCATCTGTCTATCCACACATACATTAAGGGGAAGTTTTATTTAGCATGCAATGCAAGAATTCAAACTTATACAGAATTCTACTGGCTGAATGTTCAACTCTCTCCACTCAAACACACACAGTAGAAGGCCACAGTAAAGCCAGGAATTCAAGTTATCTGTTGCAGGACAAGCAGTAGAGACCTCCCTGGTAGGCAGGTAAGGTGTGTGTAAGTTTGTGTGTGGGGGGGACAGAAAACTGTGAGTACTACTTTGTTTTTATTTGTGCAAATAATATAACAGGGTATTATTAAGCTTAATTGGAGAGCCAAATGGACCTCAGTCTTAGTGCTCCGAATATCTATGACTATGACTATGTGTGCAAGTAGGGAAGTGCAGTATAAAAGAAAGAACAAGTAGTCAATTTGTTTATTCTGGATTCTTGATTTTAGATGATTCACAGTATGTTATTTATCTATTGTTTTATTTGCTATTTATTGTATGGTGCTCAGAGCCTCAGGGATTCGGCATCATATAAATAAAATTGTCATTTATTCTTTTCATTTTGAGGGATTTAAATTTTTAAGGCCAGGATGTTTTAGTGAGTAAAGGTAGCAGCTATGTGTGTAATGGCAATGAGGATTTAAAAAATAGACAATTATATCGTTATTGTGCTGTGTCCCAACTGCAGCACTTGTTTTGCATCAGGCAGGTCTAAGACAAAAGTACCAACCAATTAGGATGCAGGATTTTCCCTACCCATTTTATAACAGGTGGAACAGACTAAAGGAGGCAGTCTATGCAAAATCAGTAGGGGGTTTAAACATGGGTGAAACAGACACATGGGGCTGGTAAGGAGGTGGCAAAAGAGGGGGGGCTAAGGAGGAAGAGTGAAGGGCCACCAGGGTCCTCACAGTCAACATTAGATAGGTAGGGCTGGGCAGATGTGATGGGCCACAAGGCCCTTTTCTGCTGACAAACATAGAAACATAGAATATGTTTGCAGATAAACAATACTTGGCCCACCCAGTCTGTCCATGAACTTCTGTGTATTATTGCTTGGGGGATTACTGAATTTAAACACTGTCCTCAGAAAAAATAAACAAAACACAGCTACTGAATCCTCCTCATAGTACTATTTTAAATACTTTGTAACAGCCATGAGAAATTTGCAGAATATTAACTGACCTAATTGTTTTTAAAGTTGAATGTTATGGTTAGAGGCCTATGTTTGCCCAGTCTGATGAGGAATCAATTAATAGTAATGCTGATTCTGAGAAAGAATATTTTTACTGTCTGGGAGTATAGGCTAGAGGTTGCGGTAACAAGCTATGAATGAGTTTGGTACATCCAACAGACCTTGGTTTGATTCCCACGACCTCCACTTCAAGCTCAAGTTTATTGGCAGGGAAACTCCACTGAGCACGCTCATTTACAAGGAGGTCCTGTTAGGTCAGCATTATGCAACAGTATACAATATACAATATTGACATACAATACAGATACGGTAATTGGTATACAATATGGATACATATAGGGAAAGTAACACAATGGCATACAATACAGGTGATTTTGAGGAAGCAGTCACATATTTGTATTAGGCGAGCAATGCAAACTATGACTATACATTTTGATAAACAAATACTGATGGAAGAAAGAGGGGATAGTTAATTGGAGACAAATGCATATTGTACTAACTTTGCTCTACCTAGGAGCGCTAGCTATTGTGGCAATGGCAAGTTTCCATAAGTGGCTTGTTGAACAAGGATTTTAAAAAGTTTAGGGAGACTAGTTCAGAGAGCTTGAGGGAGGTCTGTATTTTATTCCAGACGGTCGGGATGGTGTGACTGATTGCTGCTCTACCATTGAGAGTGCGGGATTTGGGGATGTCTAGATGGATGTAGTCATTTTTACTGCGGACATAGTGGCTGTGCGGTTGGTGATAAAGGGAAGTAATATATGGTGGGAGTTTGTTCAGTAGGACTTTGAGGGCCCAGGTGCCAGTGTGAAGCCCTCTTCTTGTGGCAAGGAATAACCAGCCTGCTGCTGAGTAAAGGGCACAGTGATGCATTCTAAAGGGTGCATTGGTTATAAAACACAAGGCATGGTGATACAGTATGTCCAGTCGGTGTAGGTTGGATGCCATGCTACTGTTGTAAAAAATGTCCGCGTAGTCGAACACGGGGAGGAAGATGACTTGTATTAGTCTTTTCCTGATGTCTGCAGGGAGAAGGGATATATTCCTATAGAAAAATCCCAGTCTTATTTTTAGTTGTTTGGTGAGGGATTCAATGTGCGGAGCAAATGACAGCTTACTGTCTAACCAGATTCTGATATACTTACATTTTTCGACAGTCTCGAGCGAGTCTCCTAGGAGGGTTGTAACGGGCACTGGTGTGACTTGCTGGTGTAGGGGTGTTGACAGCTGTGATGGGAGAAAGTACATTGCTTTAGTTTTCTTGGAGTTTAACAGTAGATTGGAATTGAGGGGGTTGCGTTGTAGTTGGCTAAAATCAGCCTGTAACTCAGTGCTAGCATCAGATAAGGAGGATTTAGATGTATTCAGCACAGTATCATCTGTGAAGAAGTGGAGTTTAGAATTTAGAATGTTGTTGCTTAGTGAATTAATGTAAATCGTGAATAATAATGGCCCTAGTATGGAGCCTTGGGGGACCTCTCTTGTGAGCGGAAGTAGGGAGGATAGGACCTTGTCAGCTTTGATGCATTGTAGTCTGCCAGTAAGGTTGCTAGAGAGTCAGCTTACTGAAGAGCTATTCAAGCCATGCTCTTTAAGTTTGATTAATAGTAGACAGTGGTGGGACGTGTCAAAAGCTTTACTTAAATCTAAGAAGGCAGCTCCTGTAGAGAGTTTACTATCGAGGGCGGTTAACCAGTCATTTTATTACTAGGGCTGGTGCAGAAACCGTGCTGTGTTTTTACCTAAAACCTGATTGTAATGAGTTGAAAAGGTTTATATTTTCAAGGTGATCCCCTGGTTGATTATTAACTAGTTTTTCTAGTAGCTTTGATAAAACCGGTAGGGTGGAAATTGGTTTGTAGTTGTTTAAATCATGTGGGTCGCCTGATTTAAATAAGGGCAGTATGTGTGCTGTTTTCCAACAGATGGGTACTATGCCAGATAAGATTGATAAATTGAATATGTGTGTTATGGGTGTGATTAGGAACTGGAACCCCAGTTTTAGGAATGTAGACTCAATTCCATCCGCTCCTGCGCTCTTTCTTGTATCCAGTTTTTCATTAGGTCTTCAACTTGTTTGAATGAATCTGGGGAGAGACCAAAGGAGTCCTGAATCAGTGGATCCACAGGAACATCCTTGGTTGCAGAGGAGGTGAGGAGCCCAGCAGTGGGGAAGGAGTTGAATGCTAGACCCGCTGTTGCAAAATGTGCATTTCGTTTTTCTAAGATCGTGCCACGATCCAAGATAGTAGTACCTTGCAATGTGATTTTGATTGGAATTGAAGGCGGAGGTCTGCGGCCTTCCATGGATTTGATTGTTTGCCATATTTTTGCAGAATTGCCTTTGGCACCCTCTAAGGTTGCCACATAAAAGCTGCATTTGACTGATCTGACAAACTTTGTACAAGCATTCCTTGCAGTTCTAAAGGCTGTCTAATCTACAGCGGCTTTAGTGTGTCACGCTAAAGCCCAGAGTTTATCTCGATGGGTAAGGGCTGCTTTCAATTCAGCAGTGAATCAAGGGTAGGATGTCTTTTTCACTCTGCAATGGATAAGAGGGGCATGCTTATTTGCGATGTTTGTAAGGTTTGAATTGAGGATGCCCATGGCCTCATCTACTGAGGAAGCCAGGTAGAAGTTTTGCCAGTTTGTAGTCCTGAGATCAGCTAGAAAGCTTTCTAGTTTAAATTTGCAGAAGTTTCTCTTGGTAATGAATTTAGAGCGGGGGGAGCATTTTTCTAAGCTTCTTGTGCAGACTACTATGTTATGATCATGTAGATCATTGTGGAACACAGCTGTGTGTAGGATTTTGTGTGGTCAGTTTGTGATTATCAAGTCTAGGATAGAACTTCAGGCGATATTTTTTGCATTGGTTCTGGTAGGCTCTGTGATAAGTTGAGAGATACCCAGCTCATCTCATAGGTCTTTCAGGGTATTTGCTTTTGGTGTAAGCCAATCCAAGTTCAGATCACCAAGGATAATGCATTTGTTCGGGTTGTCTTCAATTAAGTTTCTGAGGGTGGTTAGGAGTTTGGCGCCCCCTGCTGGTGGTATGTAGCAGCCGATAATATTTATTGCTTGAGACGAGGACAGGGTGAGTCTTATAGCCAGACATTTGAATTTCTTTTATCTAGAGGGTCCATAGAGTTCGGAGGCATTATATTTAGAGTTGACATAAATAACTAATCACCCCCTTCCCCAGTTGGTCTGTCCAATCTAAATTAATTGAAGGATGGGAGTGCGATCTGTTGGTCTGTGGTGGAGCTCTTTAGCTAAGTTTCAGTAACTATGAGTATGCCCAGCTGGGTTTGTGTGTGATACTCATACTTTGACTAAATCAAGTTTTTTCACAAGACTAAATACATTAATAAGCATTAATTTTAGGCCAGGAGCTGATGCAAACTACCAGGGCGAATTGACGGGTGAAGGAGGGCCAAGGTTAAATTCCGTGTTCCCTGAGCAGGTCAATAAGAGAGTGGGGATTTGTTTTAGTCTAAACCTTAGGATTGCAAACTCTTTCTGAGCAGAACTAACATTTCGAGTCCCTAGGGGGTTAGATTGCCTTGGCACCGGATAGAGACAGAGCAGGGCGACCACATAGATAGGTGAGATGGCCTGGATGGATCTTTTCTGTGATAGTATGATGGAGGATGCAAGTGAGGTGGACAATACATCCCATAGGGGGTGCAGATTTGGGATAAAGAAGGAGCGTGAGCATGTCAGTGGAAGTGATAGGGGTTTCAAGGGCTCAGAGTACTGCACCACATAGGGACAAAAGCCGAATATGGTTATAAGTAATAGCAGCATGGTGGTGAAACAAAACACTTGGGAATAGACTTGGTGGATTGTGACTGTAGCTAGATAGGCAGAAGTGTTTAGGGGATGTAGCGTTACAGTGGGAAGATAATAATGGTAAGTGGAGGTGGCTTTGAGTAGAGTAGGTAGCGCCACCTGGTGGGAGAGCAGGGGTTGAATTAATGGGGGAGGCAAGTCCGTTGCAGGGAAAGCAGAACAGGGCAGAGGTAGCAGGAGGAGGTACTAAAGTGGCTTGGGGGGGGGATTGATCAAGGCAAAGGTGGCAGGAGGATCCAAAAGCAGGAGGTACCAAAGCGGATGGGTGGGACAGTGGAAGCAGATCAAGGCAGAGGTAGCAGGAGGAGCCAAAAGCAGCTGGGGGGGGGGACCTAGGCACTAAGAGGTACAGTACTAGCAGCTGAAACAAATTACAACTGGAAGTATGGCCTAATGGTGAGGGCTGTCTGCTGTAGATGAGCCAGGAATCAGGAGCCAGGGGTTTGAGTCCCAGGGAGTGGGTAAGAGGATGGGAACGAGAAAAGGATGGAGAGAGGTTAGCTTCAGAAGGAGTGAGGGGAGGGACAGGTAATTAGGCACAGTAAAGTGAAGGCACAGTAATTTATATTAGGAGTTGGTGGAGGTATACAGTAAGTCCTACAACAGGGACCTCTAGTGTTCCGCTATTATAAATAACTAATGGAGCCTGAGGGAGGTGGAAAAAAAGTCAGATCAACACCCATGGAGGGTGGGGAGTGGGAAATGTTTTCTATCATATGACCACAGTGCTTTAGAAGTAACACAAGCTATGGGAGGAAGGCACTCTAACAGGCTGTATGGCGTGCCCTAGAGGAATAGTGCAGCTACCTAAGTATGAGCCAATGTACCAAGGGTCAAGAGTTCGATATCCTCACTGGGATAGTACTGTGTCGAAAGGCAAAGTGATAGGGAAATAAGTATTAAGGGAGGAGAGAGGAATCTAAACACAGCAGTCTGATAAAATGCTGCGGAAAGATGTTTAAATGGTACCTCATGGAGGGAGGGGCAGCAGCGACCTCTAGTGGTAAAATCATATAAGCTGCTAATTGAAAATTGGGTTGATAGTAAATGCAGTGGTCACATGACAGGGTCACATGGGAGCATATGCCTATAAGGCAAATGCTAACCTACGATGTGAGGGTGGGGATGGGGGATGGGGCAGGGCCAACACTGTGCCTCACAGTCCTCTCTGCATTGACGTCAAAAAGGCTGATTCGAACTGTCATGTCTAGGAGTCATTTGCATACTGTGTGACCCTGAGCAAGTCACCTAACGTCCCCAGTGCTCCCAGGCCACCCCTGAAAACAGGCATTGTGGCTAGTGGGCCTTACCCAGTTACCAAAGAATAAGAAAAAGAATCAGTTCTGCTCTAATACATAATGACGGTCTTAAGGACAAACAAATCATCCTGTTTCAAGGTGACCTCATTTTAAAGCCATATGCACTTGAGTAATTATTCTGCAAAAGAACTGCATGCAAATCACAGTGCAAGTGACCTAGTTTTAACAGTGTAGTTTACCTGTTTAGGTACCTAAAAGTAATATGTAAACACATTTCCTTTTTTGTAAGGATCCTAAGTAACTGAAGGTGAATAATAAAAAAAAACATACACACACAAGGACTGAAGTAGTGGCAAGGGATTCATCTAGGTTGTAAACATAAAAGGCTGTCAGTTTTAAAGCGTGATATAGTTGCTCCACAGCTCTGACTGTTATCTGGGATCTCCTTGTCCTGTGACTGAAGTGCTGCATGATTGATGGTAGGCAGTCTCTGCCCCTGCTGTCAGTGGCACAGGTTTATAGTCAAGGAGACCGAGGAGAATTACAGGACTGAGGCAGCAGCAATACCTTTTTGTTCAGTATGTGACCACCACTGCTGCATTGACATCAAAAAGGCTGTTTCGAACTGCCATGTCTAGGAAGTCACTTATTGTGAAAAACAGATTATTGGTGCTTTGAAGAGGGGTCTTTGCAGGTCCTAGCAGGATTTCTTATCTAGCCTGAAATGCCAAGCTGTGCAGGATTTTTTTTTTTTTGAGTAAGGCTTTTTAGTATTCTTGAATTGCGTGTTGTGGCGCTAGAGGCATTGCAGAGAATTCTGCGACTGCAAGCTGAGGAGCAAATGCAATATGTGGCAACCCTGTGTTCTGCAGGGACTCTGCTTCACTCTCTCCTGGCAGTCTTGGTGGAGAAGAAGTCCTGTGACTGAGTGATGATGTAAAACTTTGAAGGCTTCTCTGCAGTTCCAGCAGACACCAGCATGGAAGGTCAATCCTTGGGCTTCTGACACAAAAGCAGCCATATCATACGATCCTCTACACCCCTTGGAAAATCTGACAGGATGCCATCACCTACATTATTCTAGGAAGACCAGAGCTTCACGATGACTACAGAGACATGGCATAGACATAATTCTACACTGTTTTGTGCTTTTCTTCCTGTGATATGGGGGATGTGTGTTGTAGCTCAGTATGGAGGCTTCTGCCAACCTGTTTGTCAGAATTTGCTTTCTGGACATGTTTCACACATTGGTTTGAGTGATAAATGGAAATTAGGCAATGAAGGTACCTCAGTCCTCCTATCATGCTTTAAAACATTTATGAAGACTTTTGTGGTCGCTTGCTGTTTATAATTAAACCAAAGGGTTTGCAATATTGCACTGTGCACTGTTGCGTTGCTGTGAGTAGTATCCTGTACTTGCAGTGCATCAGTCTGTGCTATGCAGAGAAATGCACAGGACAACATACCGCAATAACTGGGTATGAATACCTTTCTGATTGTAATACCAGTATAAAGTAAGCCTTTTTAGTAAAGTACCATCTGTTCACAGCATGGTGCATTATAATATGATATGATTGCAAGGGCTGGCCCTATGCTAGAGTTTTGATTTATTATGTTTACATACAGTAATTTAGTTTTCTGCCATATTTACATAAAAAAAATAAAGCTTTTTAGGCTGGTGAAACAGAAAACATTTTGCAGAATAAGTGACTCTCTGAATAGAAATACTGTACAGTATGTCCATGAATACAGATTTCTAACTGCTTTTTTTCTCTTTCTAACCTGCAGGAGCCCAGTAACAAACGAGTCAAGCCTCTTTCCAGGGTTACATCCCTAGTCAATCTTATTCCTCCTGTGAAGGCAACGCCATTAAAGAGATTTGGCCAAACACTCCAGGTAAAAAGCAGTATGTAGTATGTTATAGAAATTGTTTGGTTTTTTATTATTATGCACCTTTTTAGTGAAAACTCTGATTTAAAAAAAGAATTTTCACTAATTGTGTATTTAGAATTCTAATTAGGAAGCCGGCCCTGTGGGGAAGGCATGTCATCCAAGCCTAGGCTGTCCCCAGGTGGAGGCCTGGGGGTAGAGCAGGATAGGGAGGCAACATAATGGGAGAATCTGGGGGGAACGTTGGAGAGGTTTGCCTCCACGCAGAACTCCAACATGCCAAGTCAGGGTGGTACCAGAAAAGTGGAAAAAGGATAATCAGGGGGACTGCATGAAGCCCAGCTGTATCCGTGCCCATACTGCCACTTGGTGTGCATTTTGGTTCACTTTGGATTTGCGTGTACTTGGGGAAGGGGGAGATGGTCCTCCTCCTCTGACCTTGCCACAAGAGGTGAACTTGTAAGGAGAATCTGACTGAGTGCACAGCTGAGGGAGGCGGAGAGCTGTCCCGGGGGGTGCTGGGGATTGGGCTGCTGCAGCTTCCCCCCCCCCATAGGAGCCAGAAAAACCTAGATAAAAAAAATTCTAATTAGAAACGCAGGTTAAATCCTATGGGAGCAGAATTTTTCTATTGACTCCGAACAAATACACACATACATGCATTACAGAGGTTGATTAGATATAGTGCAGAAGGTATCCCTTCAACGGGGCAACGGAATGAGGGCGACGTGATCAGGGTGCCACAACCAGTTTGCCTGTCACAGTGGCAAACTGGTTGTCGGAACGCCATGCAGGGACAGCGCCGCATGGTTGTTGTGTCCCCATCCCTGAGAAACCTCTGCCATGTAGGTGATTATAATAAGTTTCTGGGGGTGCGGGGGGCAAAGTCCCCTGCAAACAGCCAGCGTTTGCCCAGGTGGATTGGGTGAAAAGAGGTGGGGCGGCACAATTGCCAGGTACAATAAGCGCCATCAGCATTGTGCTGTCGCCCTAATGATGGTCGGCAGGTTTCCTGTTGCAGCATAGTGGGTGAACCCATGCAGGAAGCTTAAAACAGCACAAATTGTTAGCCAGCAAAAAACATTATTATGTAATTTTTAGCAAAATATTTCTGATATCATACTAACATACTAAAATGCCAGCAGAATAGGCCTAACAGTCTCTAGAGTCTGCTCGATTTTCAGCACCCACACTGAGGGCCGATTTTGGTGTCCCCCCCTCCCCCTTGGGTTATACTGGCCCCAGTCCCAGATGTTCCACCTGTATTGTGCCTGGTAAGATTTACCCTCCTTCTGTACCTGTCCCATCCCCTCTTAAACCCGTACACAGTCTCCATCTCTACCAGCTCCCTGGGCAGTGCATTCCATGGCTCCACCACCCTTTCAGTGAAATAACATCTCCTCCTCTCCCTTCTGACCCTGCCCCCTTCCAGCTTACACCCATGACCTCTTGTGCCCCACCCTCCTTCCTTTGGAGCACCCTGACTGGGCCTCCTTTATTGATCCCTTTCATGTACTTAAAGACCTCTATCATACCCCCCCCCATCCCTCCTCTCCTCCAGGGTGTACATGTCGAGCTCCTTGAGCCTCTCCTCATGGGTCCTCTCCCCCAGGCCCCAGATCATTTTGGTTGCCCTCCTTTGGACCCTCTCTTGGAGTGTAATGTCCCTCTTTAAATGTGGTCTCCAAAATTTTACACAATACTCGAGGTGTGGCCTAACCAAGCAGTTGTTCAGTGGAAGGATCACTTCCACCTTTCTGGAGGTAATCTCCCGGCGATGCATCCCAGCATTCTATTTGCCCTTGCCACTGCCCTCCTACAGGTCTCCGAGTTGTTCATTTTGACATCTACCACTACCCCCATGTCCCTCTCACCCTCCATGACTTGAACCATGTCTCCTCCCAGGATATACCCCTGGCCGGGATTTCTGACTCCTAGGTGCAGAACTTTAGTTTCCATTTTCCCGACCACCTTTCCAGAGCCTTCAGGTCCTCCTGCAAGGCCACCCTCCCCTCCTGGCCATCCACCACTGCACCTAGCTTTGAGTCATCTGCAAAGAGACTCATCTCACTCCTGATCCCCCTCCTGATGTCTGAGATATAGGCATTGAACAGGAGCGGCCCCAGCACTGACTGCTGGGGAACCCCACTAGTAACCCACCTTGGGGATGAGGCTAACCCTCCAACCACCATCTTCTGAGTGCGCTCAGAGAGCCAATTTCCTATCCATCTTGGCAACTGTCTCCACACCCCCATTTCCTTCAGCTTAGCCAGCAGGCCACTGTGGGGTACCGAATCAAATGCCTTGCTAAAATCCAGAAAGAGGACATCCACTGGCCTGCACTGGTGCAGGGCCCTTGTCATCCAGTCATAGAACTCAACAAGATTTGTCTGGCACAATCTTCCCATGACAAAGCCATGCTGCCTATCGTCCAAGTACCCAGTTTGCTCCAGTAACCCCCCCCCCAGCCTTTCCTCCTTGACAATACCCTCCATCACCTTGCCGACCACCGATGTCAGGCTAACGGGCCTGTAATTTCCTGCCTCCTCTCTTGATCCCCCCTTGTGGATCAGCACGACATGGGCCACTCTCCAGTCTTGGGGCACTTGCCCAGTCCTCAGAGAAATGTTGAAAAACTCCACTAGAGGGACTGCCAGGACATCTGCCAGTTCCCTCAGTACCCTGGGATGTATCTCATCTGGCCCAGGTGCTTTCTCCATCCGAAGGGACCTGAGGCCTTCCCTTACTCTCTCTACTGGGATTTTAGCCTCGTCCTCCCCCTTTTCACCATGCACTGCTGGGCCCCCACCTGTCTGTGGTGGCCGCTCCCTTTCCCCAGACCCATCAGGGCCCTTGGTCTCTACCAGTCTCACCCCTTGCTCCGGTTTGCCCCCACTCCCCTCGTAAGACATTGCCCCTCCATCCCCCTGGTATAAACTGAGGCAAAGTACTCATTTAGGACTTCTGCCTGTTCCCTTGCCTCCTGTGCCCAACCATCCCCTACCCTTATCTTGCTAATCTGCCCCTTTACTTTCCTTTTTTCCCCTATGTATCTAAAGAACTCCTCCCCCTCCGGATCCCATTGGCCAAGGACTGGTCCTTTTTTGCCTTAGCTGCTCTCACCACCCTGGTGACTCTTGGCTGTCAGCTCATATTCCTCCTGATCCGTTTTACTCCTTGAGCAGTTGAAGCGTCTATAGGCCGCCTTTTTTCCCCTCACCACCTTCTGTACCTCCTGGGTCCACCAGCAGGGTTTTCTGGCCTTACCGAACTTACGCCTTTCCCTTGCGCAGGATCTGGTAACCTCCTGTATTCCCCTCCTAATGATCCCCCACCTGCTGTCAGCATCCATATCCAGCCTTTTCCTCTCTAGATGATCTTTAAGGATCCTTCCCAACTCCCTGAAGTCTGCACCCCTAAAGTCAGTTACTACCGTCCTTGTTCGGCTTTCCTTCCCCCTAGGTCCAGGAAGAACCAGACTGTGGCATGATTACTCCCAGCCAATGGGTCCTTCACCTCTAGGCCCCTTATCTGATCACTGCCTGCCAGGACCATGTCCAGTGTCCGGGCCTCCCTAGTTGGCTCACCCACCTGTTGTGTCAGAAACACATCCTGGAAGACAGCCAGCAGCCTCTGCTCTCTGGCCACTGGTTATGTCTTAGTTCCCCAGTCTGTACCTGGCATGTTTAGGTCCCCCATTACTATTACCCTTCCCTTTCCTAATCTACAGTGTCCCTCGAGATTTGCCACCAAACTTTCTTCTAGGACCTCCGCCAGTGCTGGTGGTCTGTATACCACTCCGACCTTTACTCTCTTACCCCCTGCGTCTGCAAGGTGACCCAAATAGCCTCCACATTCCCCTCTGCCTCCTCTACCCCTCCAATACCCAAGCCATTTCTGACTAACAGGGCTACACCACCACCCCTTCCCTCTCCCTTATCTTTTCTAAACATAGTGTAGCCCTCCAGATTTAGGTCCCACTCATGCCCTTGAGTGGCCCAGGTCTCAGTGACTGCTGCCAAATCTACCTCGCCCTCAACTAGCATTGCCTGGAGCTCAGGTATTTTATTTCCTAAGCTCCTGGCATTTATCAGGACCACTCTCCACCCCTTTTCCCTTCTCTCCTTTCTCCCCCTTGAGCTCCTATTTCTCAGCTCCTGCACCCTACCTGATGACCCAGTTCCATATCTCACTAGCCCCCTAGAGGAGTGGAGACCATGTCCCTCATTTATCATATTTTCTGGCACTGCCCCTTTTTTGATCCCTCCCCCCTTCACAAGTTTAAACCCCACCTTTTGCTGATGAACCCAGCTAGTTTGAGCTTTAGGATTTCCTTCCCTTCCAAATTAAGGTGGAGCCTGTCCCTAGCATATAGCCCCTTATCCTCCCAGGTCTCCCCCCAGTCCCCCACCAGACCATACCCCAATTCCCCACACCACTCCCTAAGCCGCTGGTTTATCTCCCTAATCTTCCTTTTGCGTTCCCCACTAGCCCTTGGCACCGGCAGGATTTCTGAAAAGATCATCTTACAGCCTATGGAAAGGCATAACCTGGCCAACTCCCGGAACCTTGCCTGAATTTCTAGTTCAGCATCAGTCAAATTTAATTCCCTGAGATATTTTTAAAACAGCATTTATTACTAGTTTTGCAGTTTACTCAAGTTGGAGTCTGCCCATTGGCTCATACTGCTCATGAATCCGGTGACCCAGGTTCTGGGATGAAGCTCCGATATCAAGGGCTTGTCAGGGGAAGGAGGGTTGAGCAATCCCTGAGGATGCTCTCCTTCCCAGGGAGGGAAGGTAGCATTTTTCACTGTAGTATTGCCACCTGGGTGACCACAGGTAGCGGTGCAAATGGAGGAGCTTGAGGGAGGGAGGACTCAGCAGGGGCTGGAAGCACAGCAATGCAGTTGTGTGCCCCTGCACACCATGAAGCCCTTGCCAGCTGCAGCCATGGTGCTGGGAGAAATGAAGGTGGCAAATCCTGAATGATGCTGGCGTACTTTGGCCCCACCACTCCAACTGGTTTCTGTCCTCGGAACTTGCGTACCAGGTGGGGGGGGGCCTTCTCTGCCAGTCCCTCCCCTGATGGAATTCGCCAAGGGGAGATAATGGCCTGTGGACTCCATGAGGACAGGGTAGGTGCCAGAGAAGGAGTCGGATGAGATGGGTTGTCACCAGGCAGAGGTGAGCAGCACCAGTGACCAGAGATTAAAAGAAAAAAGTGACCCAAGTCTATAATCATGGCTGCTATCAACAGTTTTTAAACATTTCTTCTGTTGAGTTTAATCTTTGATGGTATACACTAGATTCATACAGTCAGTGTCTTAAGATGATGCTAGCACATTTCTGATGGTAAACAGCACAGGTTTAGATGAAGATGGTGTAATTCTCTTAATGATGTGGGCGGCAAGAAGAGAGCAGGACCTTTCAAGGAATCCAGAACCACATTTCTTGGTTCATGGAGGATATAAACTGAAAAAAATGCATATACTGAGCTGGCCTGGTGGCGCTGAGGGTTGAGGCCCTGGACACCACACCTCACACCAGGCCGGTGACCCAGGTTCGTTCACAAGTTTGGGGCGCTGGGTGTCAGCTGGGGGGGAGGGGGAGGAGCTGACTGAGCTGCCAGCAGGCAGCTCTCCTCCTTGGGGAGGTCTCAAGGGTCTCCTCGGTGCTTGGTCGCCTCCTGGTGGAGGCTGGGGGGCGGCGTCACATCGAGGAGCCCTGGTGCTAGGCTGAGGGAGGGTGGAAGGGGCTGTCACCGGAGCTGTGGTGGGCATGCGTGCCTCCATGCACATGCACATCCGTGTTCTGGGGCCTCGGGATTAAGGGGAGTAAATGGGGAAATACAGGGGTTGCAGCAGGAATTTTTAATGCCTCTGGGCCAGCTACAGGGGATCCAGTGGGACACACAAGACATCTATGAGATCCTGAAAGATCCCCCGGAGACTGGTAAGGGTGGCTGACGCAGGCAGCAGCCCGCTGTGGAGGATAAAAAGCAATATGGGGGGGAGAATATACTGATTTTTTTTCCTACAGGACTATATTACTGATAAAAAAACTATATGATGAAAAAGTTTTGCAACTAAGAAATGCTGCTGCTTCAAAACCCCCAAAAGCATTCATGCAAGTTTGGTATAGCATTGAAAAAGAAGTACAAAGATAATTAGTCAAGCGACCTCTCAGATACTAGCCCGTTAGGTGACTTAAAATAGGTTAACTTTACTATCCAATTCTTTAACTGTCAGCAAAAGGCTGCCATACGGAAGTAAAAGTAAGACCCTGTTCTAGTCATGTACAGTGGACGTTTTCTAATTTCCTGCACTGTATCATAACCCAAATCTGCTGCACTTTCGTGTGGGGGTTGCTGTGGGCCAGATCATTCCAGTGCAGTTTTTATGTTAAATGTGCCAAATACACTTTTGTAGCTTTTTCATAAATTTTAATTCTTGTCTGATGTTATTAACATGTGAAGAGATATGCTGTGTCTGGCTATATACATATATATATATATATATATAGGGATTAGGAAATGTTTTATGACTTCCTAGTTAGAGCCTTGATAGATATACAAGGTATACAATCGTTCCTTTAATTTCCTGTTCAGATGACATATGTAGCAGATGGGACTGTATATTTCTCCCTGGGCATTACATATACTAATTTCATAAAGACATGTTCTTTGCAGCATTCATATCTGCAGTACAGTGCTGGTTCAGTGGTACAGCAGCAAGTCTGTTTCACCCTGGTTTGCGTGCATGGGTGTCCTGCCTTGGCACTGGCTGGCTGGGGGGGCACGCATATTATGGAGGGGAGGGGCTAGAATCCTGGGGAGGAAGGGCACAATTCACATAGCATTAGTGCACCCTCTTACAGTCAAATATGGGTGGCATTCCTTATCTTCTCCCCACCCCCACCCCCATATGGAAGTCAAAGCTGCCATGGCAACCCTAAGGGATAAGGCAGACTGGGGAAAATGTGGGAAAAGGGGACATAAGATCCCCCTCCAAAACAACTGTACACATTAAGGAGCAGTATAGAAAAGATTTCCATTCTAGTTACTCTTTAAATGCTTTTCAACAGTCTTATGATGCACTGTGTATTTTTTTAAATATGTCATCACAGTAACATACCTGGCACGATGCAAGAATACTGGGCAAATCTGTAATGAATTGTGGTTCAACACAATATAACTTTTCTTTACCAACTCTTGGCTGCCCACATCGCTCTTTCTTCACCTGCTTTGACAATGGGGGTTTATTATTGGTTTATACTAACGTGGTGTAAGAGCAGAAAAAGGCTAATATTGCCTGCCAATACAGCTCCGCCACTATTTCAGTGGTAATACTTTGTCAGCCAGTTCACTCATATAATTGTCCAGTGTTACTTTAAATTCCTTTTTTTTCCTTTTTGTCTTTACTCACAATGATAGTGAGCGCTAAGCCATTCCAGAACCTAATAAATATTTTCTTTCTTTTTCTGTTTTCAACTTCCCTTTTTATTTGCAAAGGGTGCCTTCTGGTACCACACAGTGATAAAATCCAGGCACAGGTGAGACATAAGGAGGGAAGTATCATTTATAATGCCATCAAAGAGTAATAAATCCCCTCAAACTCATCTTTTCTTGAGGAGTATTAGATTTAAAGTACATAGTCAATCACTATACTCAACTTCTGATAGTTTGTGGAGAATTTTTATTGCACATCTTTGTTGGGTTACAGTTTGGTGTCACTTTCTTTTCACATGGCATTACAGCTGTCCAACAGATCAGGTACTCGTCCTTCCAGATGCTCTATTGTGTATTTTGTAAGTTAGGCGCACAGTCTCTTTAACAGTTGTGGTTTTGCCCCTGTTGAAACATCACACCATCAGATGCGAAGTGCTGGTGTTGTTAATGCCATGGTTCATGTCTTTTACTTTGTTGGACTGTGTAATTTCCGCTAATAAACATTTGGTGTCTGCAGCAGCTAAGTATTTTGTTACTTATTTTTTTACTTTTATTTCTGTTTTGCCTCCATCTCTGCTCTGTGTGCTTGTATGTTCCTAAATAAAATCCTACTCTTCTGTTGGGACAAACACATCACGTGACTGCATTATTCCCCAAGAGCCACATGCCTGCACCCCCCCAAATGTTAATTTTGTTTCCATTTTACAGTATATGTGTGACAACACACTTCAGTGTGTGCAGCTAAGCTTTGATATAGGCACATCACTGGTGGTTGAAACACTCGATTTTGCCTTGAACCTATCAACAAACCCAAGCCCTGCATATATCAGAGCTCGACTGCACCACCTTGTCACGTGTTATCACTCACTCACTCACAAAATGTATTTATTTATTTATTTAGATTTTGGTAACTGGGTAAGCCCACTGAGACCAGAGATCCGTTTTTTCAGGGGTGACCCGGGAATTAGTTACAGTGAATACATACATAGGTATAATATACAGTAGTTTTAACTGAATACATATTTAGTTACAGTGAATACATACATAGATATTAATGTACAGTAGTTTTAGTTGATACATATTGGGGAGCAGGTATCAAACATTGGGCACAGAGACAGCAGGTATCACAAGGCTCACAGGTATTAAGACAGGTACACAGTACATTTAGCATTTTTCTGTAAGAGATTCTTGGGGTGGGAATTTTTTTTTTTTTAACCAATTATTTTACCAGGTGAGACACACTAAGCTGAAAGCTTGTTTGCAGGTGCAACCTGGAAGCACAAGGAAGTTAAGTGACTTGCTCAGGGTCACACAGTATGCACCTAGGTGTCTGTGGGATTCAAACCTAGGTCTCCAGATTTGCAGCTCAGAGCCTTAACCCACTGCGCCATACTGCCTCCTATTGGTCTGAATTGAATTGGTCTGGCCAATTTGGCCTCCTGCTTTAACAAACACTGGTTGCAAAGAGTATGCTGACAAAGCATAAAGCATGACCAGAGGTGTGCTAACAAAGAAATGTACTGCTCCAGGGTGAAACGGTGATGATGCTAATAAAACACAACCACATTACAAAAATCATCAAACAGGCAGCCCCCGCCCAGACAGACAAGATGACTCCAAAATCAAACACTGCCCACCCCAACAACAATTCATCAAAATCTAATATTGCAATCTAATATTAAGTCAGAAGACTTAAAAAAAGGGGAAACAATGTGAAAAGGCATCACAAAAGGCCTCTAGCATGCTGGAATGTATAGGAAGGGGAATCACAAATAGAAGAGAGGTAGTCCTGCTGCTGTATAGAGCCCTGGTCGGGCCACACTTGGAATACTGCATCCAGTTTTGGAGGCCACATCTCAAAAAGGACATTGACTGTTTGGAAACGGTGTGATGAAGGGCAACAAAAATGGTTCAGGGGTTGCAAAAAGTGTCTTACGAGGAAAGATTAAACTCCCTGGAGCAAAGAAGAGAGAGGGGAGACATGACTGAGACCTTCAAATACATGAAGGGCATAAATAAAGTGCAAACACAGGACCTTTTCCACTTAAAAGAGAACAGTAAATCTAGGGGGCACGATATGAAGCTAAAGGGAGGAAGGTTCAACACCAATACAAGGAAGTTCTTCTTCACAGAGAGAGTGGTGGATGCATGGAATAGCCTGCCACTGGGAGGGCGGCGGGAACAGTTGGGGGAATTCAAGGCAGCATGGGACAGACACAAGGTAGCCCTCCCACACAGGGGCGAGTAGGGAGTTAGTAATAAATCAGGGGTAGACTAGGTAAACCTAACGGTCTCCTGGTCTCCTTCTGCCGTCACCTTTATGTTTCTAAACCGACATACCAAGAAATACAACTGGAAGAACAAAGGCTACTGTAATTAAACAAACAGGAACTCTCTCCCAAAAACAACTTAATGAGCAAAGAAAATTATTACCTAAACAATGCAAAAACACCCAAATATATCATCGATGCTCCCAGTCTAACACAGAAAGAAAAAGTAATGCAGAATGCTTACCAAATAAAAACCGCAAACCTCCAAAAACGCAAAAATGTCAGCAAAGGGTGAACTATGTCAACATATGCCCTGGTGCACCAACCAATCGGAATGTTCACTGCAAGCATCCCTCCTCTCCTGTGTTATATTCCTTATTTAGCTGCATCATGTTCAAGGGTTTAATTAATTATTTTTTGTGGAAGTGAGAAAAAATGCCATGGGCATAAAATGTAGAAGCCATTCTAATTTTTGGAAGTTACAGCACTACCTGGGACTCAAACTGTTTGTTGGTTTCTAAAATGGACCTTTCTTTGAAAGTTAATATAAACTGTTAATGGAAAAATACCCTGTTGTGCCATTTATGATTTCTGTGCCAGCAAAATCGGATGCCATCTCTTTTTCTTTTTTCTCTTTTGGAAATTACGCCCCCTTTAAGTCTGGTAGTTTTTAACCTTATTTTTGGAAGTCAGATGCTTCTAAAATGGAGTTAAGGGGAAACCTGCCCATGTTCTTTGTCGTTAGTGGTAGATTTAGGAAAAACAAGCAGCTTCTCTCTCAGCATTCATCGTCCACTGCCTCTTGTCTGCACCTGAAGGCTAACTCCTTACGTTTGTGGTAAGTTAGCTATTTCCGCAGTAGTAGGCAAACAGAAGTAGGTTAGTAAATATGCAGCATACAAAGACAGGCAGAAAATGGCTCACTCTTAGTAACTATCTCATAGAATGGTTAGCCTCTGTACCACATCGAGGTGGCAAGCCCCACAGGGGACCATGCACGTGATGCATTCAGGCAATCCAGGTCACCTGATAGCATCTTTTCTAATGTCGTTCATACACAACTCACAGCTCACTGGCAGCTGCTCACTAAATAAAATTGCCCTTTCTCCCATTTTGATTTTCTCCCAGACTGTCACACTGCACAAATGGTACAAGCAGAAGATCATGATGTCAGGCATTGATGTATTTCCTGTCCTTCCCTCCTGGGCAACACAATAACACAATAGACCAGTAGCAGCTGATCCGTTATCTGTGACATTTGAGTTCCTTTTTTGCAGATAACCTTGGTGAGAAAGAATTTTGAAAAAAACGTCAAATAGTTTTAAAAACTTTTCACAGAGGTCTCAGAAGAAATGGCAGCCATCTAATATGTACCCAGCACCCAGAAGTCCACAACTTGACCACAACATGTGAAGAACATCACCACTTTTACACGATTGCAGAACATCACTACTGTTACACACTGTTTGCAGCATTTTACATGGAATTTAGTAGCTCAGACCCCACAGTTAGAGAAAATAACTGTTTAAAAAAGAAATTCCTGCACCTCTTTCCCAAATCACAATTTGCCACATACATTTACTATAGATAGAATAATACATAGGGGGTAGTGTGTTTTAATGAGAATTTTACACACACCCAATGTCTTGGATGTTACATAAACCCCAAGAGTGACGTTTGAGGGCTTAGTTTAAGCATCCTATACCAACAGTGTGTGTAAAATTCGAGTTTTACACACCGCCCCGTGTTTTATTTTATAGAATTGCTGGGGAAGGCATTTTTTTTTTTGCCACATCAATTACCTTATATAAACTAAAAACACATTGCTATGCAGTCGTGGTCGGGTTCAAGCACGGTCCAAGGTCAGGTTGAAGTGGCTGTTTAAACATTTGCTTTTTTTGTAAAATTTACTTACTGCGAGTCCGAGTGCAAGAGGTGGTGAATTGTCCAGCGTGACAAAGGGAAGACATATATTTTCAGAAAAAGAGATGTGCAAGAACAAGGGGACACAATTTAAAGATAGAGGGGGGGCAGTTCCGGGGCAATGTGAGGAAGTATTATTTCACAGAGACGGTAGTGGATGCATGGAACAGCCTTCCGGAGGAGGTTGTGGGGTCTAAAACTGTGGGAGAATTCAAGACTGCATGGGACAGACATAAGGCAGTTCTTGTGGGGAGTAGGAAGAAATAGGCTGCTGGTTAACAAGGATCTGCGGCCTATCCTGTAGGTAGGGAAATGGGCAGACTAGATGGGCCAAGCGGTCCTTATCTGCCGTCAAAGTCTATGTTTCTACGTAGGCACAGGTGTTTCTATGTAGGCACCCTGCTGTGCAGCAGAGCTGGGGGACGGCAGTCCAGATAAGGGTAGGGATTGCCAAACCAAGTAGGGAAATGGGCAGACTAGGTGGACCGGTTGGTCCTTATCTGCCGTCATATTCTATGTTTCTAAGACGGAGGTTGGTGCATGTGTGGAGTGAGAAAAACCCAGCACATGTTCACCGTTATAACCAGCTAGTTATAATGGCGAATTATAACCAGGTTTCCTATGGGAAAAAACGTTCCTCAGTCACTATAGTTTTCTAAATCTCTGAGATTTAATATTAGATCTATATGTGTAATTTTAGGGGATGGGGAACAAGAGGGATCCTGCAGTTCTGTTTTTAGTGTTGGTGCAAATGCTGCTGTGGGCTTACAGAGAAGAACAGCTGTAGGAAGTGACAGTATAAGTCATGCCCTCACAGTGCCACAGTTGTTTGGTTTCTGTGCATCTTTCCAAACCATACACATACTCTAAAGCCACAATCCCAAAGCCAGGCATCATGGGTATGCAAATCATTTTGTAAGACAGGCTGACAAGGCTGCAACAGAACAGACTGTCTTTTAAACAAGCTTATACATATAATCCTGTTACTCTTTTCCTTTACAGTTCTGACTATATGGTTCTATTGGGGATGGCATGTCATCTTTTAAATAACTTGGGGTGTCACTGAACCAGTCCCTTGACTTCTCCACACACATCAACTTCATTTCCTCAGACTCCTCCCCAAGCTTGCTGCCTTCCACCTCAACAAGTCTTGTCTCCTTGCTGCTGCCAGATGTAAGATTATTCAGAAAATGATTGTCCTCATCTTCTACTATGGTGAGATTGTCAATAGTGCCGCCCCGGCTTCCATGCTAACCAGGCTGGACCCTCTCTACCATGCTTTCTGTCACTTTGCCATGAGCGGTAGCCCCTTATCCCCAACATACTCACAATTACACATTCACCATTGCAACTTGTATTGCCCTCTGGGGTGACCTTCCGCTGGCAGATGGCAGCACACACTCTGCAATACTGATCATCATGTTCTGGTATTAACACTTTTCCTGACTATCTTTCCTCCATCCCTACTCCTCAGCCTATCCCCTATCCCACTCTTTGCTCCTTACTTGCCCCAGACATCATGTGTCAGTTGGATAAACCACTTTTTCCTGGAGACTCCCTGTCATCTGGAATGCCCTCCCACCTCACCGTCCAATCCTTCGCTTCATGCCGCTCCCTAAGAAGGCAGGGCCAGGATGCTCTGCCCAACCTGTGGTTGCTCTAGACATCCTCCCCCCACACTTGGCAGCTGACCTTGTACTTGGGCTGCTTTTTCTCTGCACACTGACTCATGTCTATCTGTGTGCTTATTTTGACCTCCATCCATTTACTCATCAGCTTACTGTTATCCACTGGGGGGGGGGATGAGGACTGAGCATCTCAGGGGGATGCTCTCCTCCTCTGGGGAAGGAGGATCTCTGTCCTTGCTGCAGTACTGACACCTGGGTGACCACAGGTGGTAGTGCAGGTAAGAGCACAGTGGGAGGGTCAAACACAGGTCAGACACCAACATGTCAGCATGATCTGCATGCAGGCATGTCTCGGTCTCCCGTGAGTGCCTGTGTCCGGAGGGGTAAGGAGAAACCAGGAAATCGACCCCATTTCTGGTGGATGAAGGGTCCTGGTGACTTCGTGCCCAACCCTGCCTCTTCCAGAACTCGTCTTCTGATGAGAATTGCGTGGCACTGTTCCGGGGTATGTCCCTTCCATAAGCAACCCTGCCTGGGGGGACCACAGCAGCATGGAGGATGATGGGATCTGGAGCAAGGTAAGGGGCTGAAGTTACCAAGGGGGTATGGAAGGAGGCCAGATACAGAGACTAAAAGGGGGCAAAACTAAGAATAAAAAAGCTTACTGCTATCAGATTATTCTTTGTGTTATTTTTGCAAAGCAAGAAACTGTTTTTATTTCCTTTATAGTCCACTTTGCATTTTTGGTTTTTGTATTATTCTTTATACCTATGCCTTATTTACACAATTTTCCCCTCCCCCATACCTGCTCCTCCTTCCTCTGTATATATCCCCATCCTGTTGGTTTAAATGGGGTTTACACTTGTTACCTTTTTGACTTTCTCTGCACACCAGTTATTTCTGGTCTGTAATTGTATTTATGCCACACCTGTGAGTATGTTAAAGGGCAATATTAGTGATATTTTTCCTTCCATGGGAAGCAGAGTGAGAATATCGAAATATTCTCACTCTAGGCCACTAGAAGGAAAAATATACTCACTGTAGGTAGCGGTTAGATGGAGCTGGCAACATAAGCAGCAGAATTCATTTTTTTTTTCAACCTCAACTACTCACTCACTTGCCAGCTCCCATGCCAGCACTTCCAGTTTACTTCTTAAGCTCTTCAGCCACAATAAACAATATAACACCATTTCCTGACACATTCCTGGAGTACAAAGTTCTCTATAACACTTGCTTTCCCTTGAAATGTCTGCAGAGTACATATTCCCTCACCTGCTGTGCTTCTACCTCCCTCCATGGCAGCCAGTACTAATGTCCGTAGTCTGAACCGACACTCCATTAACCAGACCACCACAGTCCTGCACACCAGTGTGGTCAGGGGCCACAAAAAGCACTGCTCCCTCACAGGGCCGCATCCTCCAATGCTTGTTCTCCATTAAATCCTCCCTTTTCAGCCACGTGTCAGCGATAAGATGTGCTGGCGCGGTGTGCAACACACAAAAAAAAAACAACTCACTCGATCATCCAAAAACATGGTAACAGAAAAAGTAAGCATGCTAAACTAAATAAAAATTATGAACACAAAGTTGGGGTGTTGTGTAAATGGAATATGCCATGCCTCCATTGAAAATATCCACATTATTTTCCCCTCGAGCAGTTAGACCTTTGATGTCGACATTACTCATGGCTTCACCAGTTGTGATGTTATAAGGCCAAACTGCACTTGGGGAAGGGGAAATAACATGGATATTTTCAGTGAGGGCATGGCATATCCCTCATTTATGTATTCATTCCATTCCATCTGCTACCTGTGTTATATTTTTGTATTTGTAGTAATAGTATTATTGTAC